>HG992158.1:2956112-4426668 GCA_905220505.1 Laothoe populi | reverse complement strand
TAAAGTCACCACCGACCGTAGACTTCTGCAATGTTAGGGCACAGCAAAGCCGCTGCCTACTAGTAATACGCCTGTAAGATAGTGGTATTACCTAGTCGAGCCGACAAATTAATAATAATAATTACAGCCAACAGTCACAACATAGATCTGACCACACACTAGGTCACACCTGTATCACGGGTATCAAGAACTACGAGGGACTACGGCCCCACAACACCCGGCCCGAAACAAACATCTGTCTGTCATACAAATATTTATCTCGGTGCGGGAATCGAACCCACGGCCTCTCGTTTCACAGCCGGCTACTCGCCCGCTGCGCCACGGAGGCTGTCAAAAATTGTCAGGCTATCAGATTCGCCCATCAACAACACGTTGGTCCGACAAATTCCACCACAATCTTTCCATGACAGTCCATGATGCTATTCTAGTTGCCGGAAATCGTGACAGAGAGATGCAAGGAGGAGACGAAGCCAGGGCGGGTTGCTGGTAGTATAGTTATAAAGTTCAAACTCTAAAATTGAATGTCTTGCGGTCGAAATTTGACTATTACACGACCACAAGTAATTATAATATCTTAATACTTCCATAGCAGCGATAGCCTAGTTGGTTGCGGTACGGACTGCCAAGACGAAAGACGTAGGTTCGAAACCCAAGTGGCATACACCTCTGACTTTTCTAAAGTTATGTGTGTATTAAAATGTTAATTATCGCTTGCTTTAATGGTGAAGGAAAACATCGTGAGGAAACCTGCATACCTGAGAATTTTTCGAAGGTATGAGAAGTCTGCCAACCCGCATTAGGCCAGCGTGGTGGACTAAGGCCTAACCTCTCTCATTAGTAGAGGAGGCCCGTGCCCAGCAGTGGGACAATGTTTAATACAGGGCAAGTATTATTATTATTATAATACTTCCATATCCGTCCCTCCAATCACGTACCCTGGACCCTCCATTAAGTCCACCATATTACGGGCCATTATCATAAGGTACACTAGTAAGAAATGCCCCTTTTTTTTATTACGATTCCAGTAAGCCATTGGAACCTATGGAAGGGAATAAAACATTTATATTACGATCTTGTTGTCAAGGGTTCCCATGGAAAATGGGAAAAAATTTAATTTTTTGGTCAATATTTATTCAATAATAATAAAGAAACTTCTATTGAAGTCAACAGTATGGTCGAAAATTCACTGTAATTATTACAAAAAAAACTTGTTTTAATTTAACCTTGCGTTTCTATTTCCCTTACTTAGGATACTCGATGTTTAAAGTTATGTACACATACATACCGACATTAGATATGCCAGTCTGCAGAGACAGATGTCACAGGTTCAAAGTTAAGTGATTTTTTTTTAAAACACTTTCCATGTTACCTGAAGTGTATGCTATACTTACTTACCTATGAAAATTAGAGTTTATATGATTTATTTTGTTTTTTATTTTATAAGGACATAGTTGTGGTGTATGTTATACTTACTTACCTATGACGATTAGAGTTCATATGATTTGTTTTTATTTAATAAGGATAAATGTTTGATAGATTTTCGTTGATAAAAATAAAAATGATGATATATATATATGATATGAAGAGTGAGATGAATAAAGATGGCTTGCTAATAGTTAGTTGATTTATTTAGTATTGTAAGGGTAAGGGTGTAAGGGTTGATTTTTATGGAAATATTGGGCGTCACTTACAAAATATTTGTGGGTAGATTAGATAAGTTATAGACTCGGTGGGGAAAGATTTGTTATGAAAAGGAACGCCTCAACGCTCGCGGGGGCAGTCTATACGAAACTAGCGGGAGTGTAGCTCGGTTTCAACCAGTGTGCGTACAGTCATTCTCAGTGTAGTTTGTGTTTAATCGATGATTGCTAATAGTATCCAAAAGCATTTATAATGCTATTGAAAGTTTAGTATAAATCATTAAATACCATGTGTATATTAGGGTTGGTGTTATTATAAATATTATAGTGGAATTTACATCGACATAATATGTTCAGCCGTTTTTGCGTGGTGCGCGTATTAATTAACGGACGTTTAGAAGAAACTAGTGTTTTATTATTTAGATATTTTATTATTTACCTAATTAGTCTTTTGATAAAGTACTTCGGCCGTTACGGCTGTCAAACTGATAAGGTCTTGGTTATTATTCTCAGATACAGCGATAAAAATTGTGTCAGTTGATTAATTATAAAATAAATATTTTCGTTCTTATTTTTGTACTTAGACGTCAGTTTCGGTATCTATTTATTGTCTCAGTGGATAGAAATAACCTCGGAGAATCGTTAATCTACTAGTATGTGGTGGTGATGGACTTCTGCTTACCCCTTTGGAGACACGGACATATACGTTTTATTTTCGTTATCGACATCACACGGAACATTCGAAACAGAACAGGAAAAGGAAGACAACATTGAATACTTAGTTTTAATCATCTCTTACTAATGTTATAAATGCGAATGTTTGGATGGTTGGATGGATGTTTGTTACTCAATAACGAGAGAACGGCTGACCGGATCTGGTTGAAATTTGGCACAGAGATAGATTATAGTATGGAATACCACAAATGCTACTTTATCCCGGAAAACTGTACCCTGATCCCGAGGGATAGATTTATTTCATTTTTCACCGAGCAAGGGATCGACATGATTTTTTGCATAGTGATAGTTTAGGGTTTAGACATAGGCTACTTTATATCCCGGAATAATGCAAGGTTCCTATGGTATAGCAAAATATAGAAAGATGTAATAGCTTAAGATGTCTCCATGGATTTTATACTTTTTGTTTCAAAAATACTACCACGCGGGCGAAGGCGCGAGCAAAAGCTTAATTCGCAAGCCTCTTAATCATGTTTTATTAAAGTGATCTCCCGTAACGAATACACCGATGTCAAAATTTTACTCTGTCATACACAAGCCAGTGGGACAGATTGCGGTTATTTTTCACTACTTACCCAATTAGTTTCCAGCTGAGAGTTAATAAAATGTTCTCCGTTTGGGTAACGATGTCATTCGTCTTGCTAACTCGGTACTAAGGTTCGCGCGCTTCGACGTTCAGCCGGATTACCTTATAAATCTCAAAATCTGTACCTCAGATTAGGAAATGTGAGTCGGAGTTGATACAGAAAATGTTATCGCCTTATTGGTCTGATCTAGGTTCTATTTTAAAATCCCAGCTCGAGTAATTGCAATTTAAAATGTTGACTTCAAATGTGATGGGATCATGATTGGGATTGGGATTTGTGCGTGATGTCGCGATAGGCTTACTACGTATTATATTTGGGGATGAAAATAAACTGGGCGACTCGTGATTGTATTAGCTCCGTACCCACTCTTTTGAAGATGCATTATATAGATATGTATATTTTGAAGAACCTAATATATATGAATAAAATGATAAAGTTTCTCCATAGGCGCACAACGCAAAAACTATTGAAAGCCTCCGTGATTCAGCGGGCGAGTAGCCGGCTGTGAAACGAGACGCGGTGTGTTCGATTCCCGCACCGAGAATAATGTTTGAGTGAACCAATAATATTTGTTTCAGGTCTGGGTGTCATGGACATACCATGTGATTGAAGCCAGTGAAATTATTATACTTTATGACAATATCTTCAGTGCCGTGTAGTACTATGTTAATTTAAAGTTCTGAATCGCCTCGGTTCGAGCATAATCGTAGTGCTTACTATCATCTTACTCTTTTCATCTTATTATTAAACCAAATACATAAACATATACACTCACTCCTGTTATCCCCGGGCAGAGGTGTAACTAGTACACCCACTTTTCGCCAAATTTCGGTCCCATGATGTGATAGGGGGCGAGCCTATCGCCATACCGGGCCCAGATTCCATACTCCGGGCTAATACTGGGAATTTCTGGATAGAAAAACCCAACATCACTTTACCCGACCCGGGGATCGAACCCGAGACCTCAGCATAGCAGTTGTAAACGCATGCGCAATTACAACTGCGCCACCGAGGTAGTCAGGCAAAAAATACAAATATCCAGGCTAGCAGGAGGCTGTCAATATATGTCAACCATTCGGCCAGCGTGGCGGAATAATTCCCCGAGTCCAGCAGTCAGACGCTGTTCAATGCAGGATTGTATATGAAATACCTATTATGTCCCACTGCTCGACAAGGACTCCTCCATTGCCTTCCAATGAGCCCTATTATGTGCCTTTTCAACCTACGTAGCTTCGAAGTAGCGTTTAAGTCATCCCGCCATCTCTTCCTAGGCCTTCAGTCGGTAACAGTTTTTGCCCTTCTCTCTCTACCCATTCAAATAACATGTTCCAGTACAGGTTTGATATTATAAAAATTTATACACAACTAGTGGGCTCGGCAGACATTGTCCTGCCCTGAAAATACAAAAAACCTGGAAGCAGATCGCTACAATACATACTGGGTTCAACTTTAAATTGAAACTACCCAGGGCACCACATATATACACAATTTTTTATCAACATTGATCCACAAACCCCGGTAATGGTGTCCTGTAAAAAAACATTAATTAATTTAAATTGGACAGCAATTTTCATAGCGACTGGTTGAACACTATAAAAAATGATAACCTAGAACCCGATTGCAGCGCCACCTACCGATTCAATAGCGAATCTAAACCATCTAGGGATCAACAACGTATATAGATTTAGCCTAAAGAGAGAAAATATTTTATTTGGCCATAATCTCCGAACCATAAGTACATACTGGACACTGAACTGGCAAATCCAACGTAGAAGTTTAATATGTTTGTAAGTAACAGGGGTAATAATAACACAATGATTGCCACTCGATATCAAGTCGGCTGTACAAGACTGGCTCTTGACATTCAGCTTACAATTTGATACTCTCGGCTCGACAAGACGTAGTACTTTCAATTCGAGTGTTTTTCGTGTGTTCTTATTCGTGGAGATAAACGTTTTTAGATGATAGTTTGAAAATGAAAACAAATCATAAAAGGATTTAGAATAGATAAAAGTAAGCGCATTTTTACGTAATGAAATGTCTCCACTTTAATAAGAAAAATACATCTTTGTGACATAATAAATATTATTACAGAGCCTCAAGGACTTTGTGTGATATTAGAAAGTTTATTTATTTATTTTGAAGTACCATTAGGTAATACACAGCATATACATATATGAAAACAATGCAGACATCTACGATTGTGTTCACCTCTTGAAGGTATTTACAACTTAATAAAAAAAAGTACTTGGATACAATATATAAGTTGATATAATACGGCCGATTTTTTTTGTGACTGACGCTGGCATAAGAGTCCTTACAGTTAGTAAGTGATGTCCATTGCATATGAACTCGTTTAATATCAGATCACAAATACATGGATGCGTTATTAACCTGAAAGGACTAAGAATTGGAAAGCAAAGTGTTAACTGGTGATTCGACTCAATCATCGTACGAAATCCAACAGTAAGTTGTTATTCAAGTTGGTTTTTAACCGACTTCAAAAAAGGAGGAGGTTAACAATTCGTCGAAATCTTTTTTTTATGTATGTTACTTGATAACTCGAAGACGCCTGGACCGATTCGAGAAATTCTTTTTTTGTTTAAAAGGTTATACTTCCCAGGTGGTCCCATTGGTACCAGGTCAAGATCTGATGATGGGATCTCAGACAAATCAAGGGCAACCCTCAAATTTTATAGTGACGCATAATTTGTTTTTTATTGAAGTCTGTGTACTTTTTATGAATAAAATACTTTTTATGAGACAGTAGTATAATTTTATCTTTTATTTTACACCCAAAAGAACACATACTGAACTACGGTCCCACAACACCCAAGCTCGAAACAAATATTTGTGTTTTTGCTTTGTGGGATCAGCCAGTGTGCATCCGGTTTTTGTCGGGGGTCTGGAGTTGGGGTACAAGGGCCATTTTACGGCCTTCTTAGTACTCTGACACTAGACCCTCGACCCCTTCTTCACCTTCATGCCCATGGCGTAGTGTGAAGAAGCAGGTTGGCATGAGTGTGTTGAGTAGCGGGGATAATAGATCGTCTCTCGCTACTCAGTACACTATTTGGACCGCACTGCGCTTTCCATCAGGTACAGTGCGGTCACTTTGCCGTGACATAATAAAAACAAAAAAAAACTAACAACTTAGTCACAATAAAATCATGAATAAATGTTTCAAAAAACCTTTTACATGATCAAATAAAGTGAACAAAAAAGCTCCCAACCCTTCTCACCCCTTCAAAATTCTTTAAACATATCTGTGCCAGTAATAGCTTTGATATCTCTAACTATCATCTTTCAATCACTACTTGAGGATGTACTTGAGTGTCTATTTTCATTATCTAACATTTCTCGTAACGTTATTGTATTGTTAAGTTACGAACAACGTAATTCTCATCACTTTAGTGAGTTGAGTATGTTATAGACACAGTCGATCTATATATATATATATCGGAGTGTGAAGAAAATAAATTAAATAGAACACTAACGCCATCTATTGAAAATAAATATTAATGGTCTGCCCGCCATTTTTGACAAGACAATGTAAAAAAATATTATTAAAGGCTCGTTGTCGTTTTTGTGAATTATTGTGATTGTAATGAGTAAAAAGTGAAATTATAAACTGATGTACAGTCAGCAGCAGAAGTAGCTAAACACCCAAGGTGTTCATATAGTACTACACACTCAAAGTGACCAAAATGATCTACACACCAAAAGTTTCTAAATGTTGTTATCACTCAATCTGTCAATTATAACTGAGCACATACATTGTCAAATATTTAGTAGCAAACTGAAGGCCGTTGTTAATATAAACAATCTGGTATCTAAGCAGATTTCCAGAACTAATCAACAAACACGAATAATAAATCCTATGTATATGTATTTAGACTCATAATTGTTTGAAATAACATTACTATAATGCCATGATTTGTCAAATGGATTTATTTTATTAAATACTAGTCAAGTATTGATTTCATTCCTTGTATGACGTCAGTGACGTATCTTTGTTTCAAATTACTTGAACACTATCCAAATTATATGAAATCAAAATAAAATATATCCACTGATATATTTTCCCACGCGTACGATTTATACAAGCGCTCCTTACTCACCTGCCAAATCCAAAGCCAAATAATTATGAATTATATTTTAAAGATATAGATATCATAGCTTTCATAAATTCGTTGTGTATTATTATAATGTTAACATAATGTAACTTAAGATGTTTTTTTTTATATAAGATCTAAATAACTATTTAAGATTATTGTAATGTAGCATTAAATTATCCACATTATTAAAAATGTCATGCATGCCTATGATCGGTATGATTACATTGTTTTTTTAAATAATTAGTTTAACAATATATCAATTAAATTAATATGTAATCATTCTGTTGGTGTGCTAAAAAATAAAAATAAAGTGATTCTATGTTGCCTTCTCCGTAAGTAATCTTTACCAGCGGACCTACATGGAATGTATCACTAATTAATCTCAGAAATATTCTTTTCTGCCTCGGTGGCGCAGTTGTAATTGCGCATGCGTTACGACTGCTGCGCTGAGGTCTCGGGTTCGATCCCCGGGTCGGGTAAAGTGATATTGGGTTTTTCTATCTAGAAATTCTCAGTATTAGCCCGGAGTCTGGAACCTGTGCCGGTATGGCGATAGGCTCGCCCCCTATCACATTATGGGACCGAAATTCGGCGAAAAGTGGGTGTACTGGTTACACCTCTGCCTACCCCTTCGGGGATTACAGGCGTGAGTGTATATGTATGTATGTATGTAAATATTCTTTTGAAGTTAAAAAATATTAAAATTATAAAAAATTAAAATCGCTGTGATTTGAAACTTGATGAAACAAAAATTTAAAATACATCACCACTAAGAGGCAACAACATAAATATAAGTCGGTAAGAAAATGAGATAAAATACGTTACACAGTATATTATATTCTAGGTTTATGTATTTTTTTAATGTGTGTTAATACGCGTGTATGCGCCTGCGTATTACAAAGCTTACTCGTAGGTTACTTTTCTGAAGTTTCAAGTTTTTTATATTAGTTTCTGAATGCGTGTTTGCGCATACATATTAAAAAGCTTACTCATAGGCATTGACATATATTCTAACGATAGACACGAATTGTCATAGAAACATTAATTTTAAATAATTTACAAATACCTTTTCCGCCAGCGATCTATATGTACTACGTACTAGATGCGGCGACCAGAACAAACATTATGTTCCACCGAGTCGCGGTGTATACACTGCACCGACGTTAGTATGATTCATGCCACTTAAGTAAACACACCACATTGCATCTTTCAGTGTCGAGTTAATTTTAGTTATTTGTAGCGACATTCCCGAACAAATTGATTTACAGTGAAACTGTTAATAGTATATAAGGTAAATAACATAATTTCATAACGTTTAGAACGTAATATCAATAAATATTAATTCATTTCAATTCTGAATACGGTCTATATTTCACAACAGAATTCATTATATAGTTTGTCCCGTTTTGGCGCGCAGAAAGTCCCGTTCGAGAAAAAGTGACGGAGTTATCAAATAGTTCTTAGTAAAATGAATAGATGGCATTTTCAACTTAAATTTTATTTTAAACTTTTGTATTTACAATTATTAAGGTGACTCAAAGTGAGGTATTATTAGAGCCACATAAATAAATAAAAATAATGCAAAGTTTAAATTTTAGTGGAAAATAAATAAATCTTTACTTATATATAAAGCTGAAGAGTTTGTTTGTTTATTTGAACGCGCTAATCTCAGGAACTACTGGTTGGAATTGAAAAATTATTTTAGTGTTGGCTAGCCTATTTATCGAGGAGCGCTATGAGCTATATAACATCACGCTATGACCAATAGAAGCGGAGCAGGAATGAAAAATGTTGCAAAAACGGGGAAAATTTATTCCTTTTGAGAGCTTCCGTTGCGTGCGCTGCGTAAACGGTTAAAGTTACGTAACAATCATATATCACGGAATTGTTCCTCTTAAAAAGTTATAAAAAAAGTGCGCGACAGCATATGTTTATCTTTTTCGGTTGGCTCACCGACCTTTTTAATGGTGATCGATTTTTTTCTGGAACAAATTGAAACAATTGTATTATTTGGGAAGGGCTTTTATATACATGGTATTAATCCTTATCCAAATAAATACTTTATTTATCACAAATATTTAATTTTGAACAAAGTTACGTCATCTGATTTCAATGAATATCTTAGGAGATATACCTAACAGTTTTAAAATATCTACTAAAACTGTTTTAAAATATCTAGTAGTAGCACGCTGGCCTAATGCGGGATCTACCTTAGCCTCAAGTTATAACAGTAGATTTATTGACACTTTTAAAAGTGTTTTTACAATAACGCTGTTTGCGTCCTGACAATTCTACAAGCGGGCACTTACTCCTTTAAAAAAAATGGGTGCGTGTACTTATGTACGCGCTTGAGAAGTTATAATTCTTTGCCATCATTAAAAGATAGTTTAATTGCATGCAAATATTAATAATATTTTAATTTATATCAATAAATCTGTATATATAAAAGAAGAAACTGTCTGACTGACTGACTGACTGACTGATCGATCAACGCACAGCCAAAACGGCTGGGGTTAGAGACTTGAAATTTTGACAGTAGGTACCTTTTATGACGTAGGCATCCACTAAGGAAGGGTTTTTGGAAATACCACCCCTAAGGGGGTAAAATAGGGGATGATAGTTTGTATGAAAATCCGTCATTTTTGAAGTTAAATTTATGAAAATTTGTATTTGGCCTTTTAGTCAAAAATAAAAAATATATATTTCAGGATTTTTGGAAATTCCACCCCGAAGGGGGTAAAATAAGAGAAGAAAGTTTGTATGAAAATCTGTCATTTTTGCAGTTAAACGCATGAAATTTGGTATTTGGCCTTACAGTTAAAAATTAAAAACACATATTTCAGGGTTTTTGGAAATTCCACCCCTAAGGAGGTTAAATAGGGTAAGAAAGTTTGTATGAAAATCCTTCATTTTTGAAGTTAAATGCATGAAAATTGGTATTTTGTAGTGTATACTTTTTGTCTCAAACATGACCTCCACGCGGGCGGAGCCGCGAGCAACAGCTAGTAATACATACGGATAGTTCATAGTACGCGCACATCTTAAAATTTCACTCTCATCCTACTTTTCTTACTAATATTATAAATGCGAAAGTTTAGATGGATGTGTAGCGGATCCCCGCTATTCATCTTGCTGCGGATGAGTTATGCATGCGCACCACTGCATGATTCATGCCGTGGAACTCGCCGCTCGGAGATGGTCGGCGCACATCGTGCGACTTCGGCGTACACTCATGGCGCCGCGACGTGATACGTCAGTGCTGCGATCCGTCGTTGCACATCGTGTCTGTTCGGCGAAGGTCGGCACACGATGCTGGGCTGTGATACGTCGGTACCGCGACCCGTCGCTGCATATCGGGTTTGTTCGGTGACTGTCGGCGCACATCGCCGTGCCGTTATTAGTCGGCGCCCCAATCAGTTACCGCGACGCGAGTCGCGCCTGTTCGTTTCAGCTCGGCAAGGGTCGGCGTGCGGTGCTGCGCTGTCATTCGTCGACGCTCAAGGTCGTCGACATGCTTCGTGCCTGCTCGGCTTCATTCGGCTCTACTAACGCTGCTGGCACTCAAGGACACGTCGTGATTGGCCAGCACCACCCCACCTCGGCTCAGGCTCGCTGCGCCGGCGCTGCGGTCGTCGGGACAACTCAAGACACATTCCACTGGATCTTGCCTTCTGCAACACTCGCGCTTAGCTATTGCCTTTGTAACTCTTGTCTGGCTAATACAAGTATTATTCATAGTAAACGTGCATTATTTTATTGCTATAAGTAATTACAGTAATCCTCGCTTTCGCTATATGCTTGCTTGCCCACCTGTGGCTACAGCTTAATGTGGGATAGTCATCAACACTCCCCACAGATGGATGGATGGATGTTTGTTACTCAATCACGCTACAACGGCTGGACGGATCTGGTTGAAATTTGGCACAGAGATAGATTATAGTCTAGAATAGCACATAGGCTTTTTATTCCCGGAAAAATGTACAGTCCCCGTGGGATAGTTTAGTTTTTCACACAGCAATGGATCGACATGATTTTTTGCATAGTGGTAGATTAGGGATCAGAAAATGACATATGCCACTTTTTACCCCGGAAAAATGCACGCATTCTATGGGATAGCAAAATATAGGAAGGTGTAATACCTTAAGATGCCTCCATGGATTGTATACCTTTCCTTTCAAAAATAACCTCCACGCGGGCGGAGCCGCGAGCAACATCTAGTAATTTTATAAAGTACTAGCTGTTGCTCGCGACTCCGCCCGTGTGTAGGTCATGTTTGGGAGAAAAAGTATATTATACAAAATACGAATTTTCATGCGTTTAACTTAATTTTACCCCCTTAGGGATGATTTAAAAAAAATGAGAAATACATATTTCTTTATTTCCTATTAAAAGCCTAAATATGAATTTCCAGATCCCTAAGTCGAGGAATTATGGATTTCCCATACAAATTTTGAACTCCTATTTGACCCCTTTCAAGGTTGTTTTTTGAGAAAAAAGATAGCCTATGTCCTCCAGGATATAATCTATCTCCTTGCCAAATTTCATCAGAATCTGTGTAGCCGTTTAGTCGTGAAAAGGTAACAAACAAACAGAGTGACTTTCGCATTTATAGTATTAGTGTGGATAACTTCAAAAAATAATTGGGGCCAGTATGTGAAAGTATTATGTAAGACCGAAATACTAAAACAAAAAAAAAATTATATTATTATTTATTATTTTTAATGGCCAGTACTTTATAGTATCATGAAAGACCTAAATAATATTACACTAATTCGATCTTTCATAATACCATAACGTACTGGCCACATTTAAATGTTATAATTCAGTCCGAAGCTTCTAGCTCTTCTCCTTACATTTCTGCTAGCCTGGTACTTAGGACAACTTCAGAGGTGCTACTTTTGTGTCACGCGCATTTTAAAATTTCACTCTCATCATTTTTTCATAACGCGCCTAAAATAGTATAACTTCAAAAATAAAAATAGGAATTGTATAAAAAATATGTGGATAAACAATACAAAGAACGTGAAATAATACAATAGTACAATTCATCCATCAAGTGCCTATGATGCCTATTTGCACCCTCTGATCGATTGATCTATGACTGTTAGAAGCGTGATAACTCCGTCCCTTTTTGGGGACAAAAATGGGACAAACTAATGGCCAATTTTGTTGTGAAAAATAGACTCTCCCATATTCAGAATTGAAATTAATTAATTATGTCATTTACCTTACATACTATTAACAGTTGCACTGTAAATCAATTTAAGACTGATTTGTTCGGGAATGTTGCGACAAATAATTAAAATTCATTCGACAACATTATGTTTATTCTGGTCGCCGCATCTAGTACGTAGTACATATAGATCGATGCTCATAGTTAACTTTACTTTGTTTTTAATAATATTTTACGTTTTTAGTTATGTTAAAACGATATCACTTCCAGTTAATAAACTTCCAAAAATTCATACACATTTTGAATGTAGTATAATAAATAAACATAAATAATTTATCCATGTGCATCTTTAAAAACTATTTTAACATTTTTACATTGTATAAAACTATACTTTTATTATAAATATTTAATTGTATTTGTATTTTGTATATACATTTTCCATAGTTAATTATCAGAAATTAATATAAAAACTTTAGGAATTAAAGAAATAAAAAACGATTAACAAATATATAATTTAATTACCAAAAAGTTTACATTTGAGGGCGCTTATCTGCACAATGACTAAACGGATTTCGAAGCGGTTTCATCAATATAATATATATCACTATTCCCTTCAAAATAATTATGATAGGAGAGTGATCTTGTAAAGGTTCTGCTATTTTATAGGACATAAGATAAATAAAATAGAATATTTTCTACATACATACATACATATACACTCACGCCCGTATCCCATGGGGGTAGGCAGAGACTATTGAGTGCCACAAGCTACGATCCTGACACACTTCTTTCGCCTCTTCCACATTCATACATCTTCTCATACATTTACGACGGTTGGAGGTACTTCTGATTTGCCCTTTTAGGAGAAGATCGTTTATCTGATTCGTAAACGTTCTCCTTGGGCGCCCTCTACCCACTCTTCCAGTCACATTTGCACGATAAATAGCATTCGTAAATCGCCTTTCATCCATCCTCTCCATGTGGCCAAACCATCTCAGCATACCTCTTTCTATCTTAGTCACCACATCATTCTTCAACTCACAACGATCTCTTATCACACTATTCCTCATGCGATCAGCAAGGGTGACTCCACACATACTCCGTAAGGAACGCATCTCCACCGCATTAACTCCTCTTTCATGCTTCTTCTGCCACACCCAACTTTCACTTCCATACATAAGTGTCGGTACCAGCACACCATTATGAACAGCCATTCGCGCCTTTTGTGACACCGCCTGGCTGCTCATTATCGCGTGCAAGGCACCATTTACTTTATTACCTGCCATCACTCTCCTTTCAATATCCCTCTCATATTTCCCATTTCTGGTTAACACGCTTCCCAAATAAACAAACTCTTTCACTTGTTCCACTCTGTCACCATCTATATTTATGTTACATTCCGTAACATCTTCCTCTCTTTCTATCACCATAACTTTCGTCTTACTTCCATTAATTTTCATTCCCTTCTCCTTAAACGACTCATTCACTACATTTAACATGTCTTGTAGCTCCCCCACCGATGACGCAAGCAATACCTGGTCATCGGCGTAGAGAAGACACTTGACATGCAACTCATTAATTCCCAGTCCACATTCCATATCTTTCAAAACTGTCAAACAGCTGTCCATATAAAGATTAAAGAGCCATGGAGACGCAACACATCCCTGTCTAACACCTCTAGAAATGATACTTAACTCGCAACTCTTCCAAATATCTTTCTTGCACATCTATCTCTTTCAACTTTTCGACTTTGATGCGACTGAAGCTTGTTGTCGATGTTTGCGGCCTGTGTCGCCAGCATTTGAACAGACCACTAATTCGGCTTACAACCAAATAGTGATCCGTTCCTACGCTAACTCCACGAAAGCTTCTCGTATCGACAACTTGCCTTTTGAGCCTACGGTCTACAATAACAAAGTCGATCACGCTTCTGCTTCCATTCCTCTCCCATGTATACTTATGGATCTCCTTGTAGTTAAACATACTGTTTGTCACTACAAGGTCCTTCTCCAAACACACCTCTAACAAACTCATGCCATTCTCATTTATTCTCTCGTCACCATACTGTTCTAAAACACCTTCCAAACCATCTCTTTTCACTCCGACCCAACTGTTAAAATCACCTATCATAACTATCTTTTCATTACTTTCGCAAATGTTCAGAGTTCCTCTCACACTTTCCCAAAAATTCTTCCTCTCCGACTCAGAGGAACCCATGTCTGGCGCGTAAACCGCCAGCACAAAAAAAAGTCTGGGACTTATACATTCGTACCCTTTCATAAAGTGAGCTAATCGGTCGGAAACGACAATACCGACACCCTGACGAGCACGCTCGGTTTCTGGGACTCCTGACCAAACTGCCGTTAAATCTCCATGTTGCGTTATTTCGCTTCCTTTCCTTTTAGTCTCACTCAAACTCAAAATATCAATCTGCCTTTCTTTCATCACCTGACACACTTCATCCATCTTATCTCTCATCCCTCCCTGTATATTTAGCGTAGCTATGCGGCATCCCGCAGCCCGCTTTTCGCCTCGTGGGATACAGTGGCGTGATGTGTGGCGAACAGCATCGCCGCCTCCGAGTTTAAATACTTTCCTCATTTAGTTCCCACGATTAGCAAGGGAAAATGTAGTCCACCCACACAGAGCCCCGCATGCGAGGGTAAGGTATAATTAGTGCCTGGGGTTACCCGGCCCCAGACAACAGGCACACTTACGACTAGACTCACCCCTAGCCATGCATCCATCGGCGCTGCTGACCTTGGATTGGCGGAAAGGAAACAGGAGTTGACAAAAGGATGGAAATCATGGACTTGTTCTGGAAGGATGGGTAACTAATTAAAAAATTTCTAATCTTAGAAAAACTTTGCACAAGGCCAAGCCTTAAGTTAAATAAAGCCATTACCTTAAATTTAACTTCACATATAGTATATAGAAATAACCATATATTATCCTTTGAAATTGTATTTTAATTCATAGTTTGTACTTTTGTAAATAATTAAATAATTTGAAATTCTATAATAACTATGTTATACTCATTAGTATAACATAGTTATTATAGTCCCGGGCAGACTTTGTCCTGCCATAAACCGCCTTCTCTGTGGTCCACAGGACCAAATTTACGTTGAAAAGATAAGAATTTCTGATCTCGACAACAGCGCCACCTATCGGTTCAAAAATATTCTATCTTTTAAGTTGGATCCAACGACACACATACACAAAAATTAATTGAAATCGGTTGAGTGGTTTCAAAGTGTAACGGACATAGGTAGAGTAAATTTTTGAGTTTTATTTAAACAGATATATTATGTGTATATGCCTAATATAAAATTCTGACAAGTACTATACAGTAAATCAATTATGAATTTTATTTCGTTTACTCATAGTTATCGAAGGGCATTTTACTTTCTCTTTTGAATCATTGACTGTCTCGTATCGACCTTGTTATAGAAATAATCTAGTCTTAATAATACGAATAATGTCGCATTTATCAACAACCAGGAAGAAGTATGAACTGCTAGACAAAATAACAAAGTAATATATTTTAAACTAAACTATATTATCTATAAGCTGTTGCCTGCGGCTCCGCCCGCGTGGAAGTTATCTTCTATTTAAAAAATCATTTCATCTCTATATACTACTCTTTGCATAATACAGATATTCGTTCAAACAGATATAACTTTTGATTGAAAGAAAAGAAAAAAAGAAAAACTATTTATTAGCACAGCTAACAACACGCACATACCACAAGACAATTAACAATTTTATTATATTTAAAACTAATGCTAATGGCACTTGCTTGTCGCAGCTGTGACAGGTAGGTGTCCACTCAGCATACTGCTGTGCTGTGGCACGTACATAGTACATACCACAACACAGCGCTGGTTTTCAGTGGTCACCTTAAAACTGAATGCTACGATTTCAATGAAATAAAGAGTAAATCTTACTGTCTATCGAATCCTTTATTGTCGATTCTTTTGTAGTAGTAGAGTACTTTGGACGTGATACCTTGATAGACATACAATAATTCCGAAAACAATTGTTTTGGATTCTATATCGATAATACACGTCACAATCAAAATTTTACAAAAATATTTAATGTGCAGACAAAGTTCCACTTCAGCTTTATTATAGTATAGATATGTAACCCGGAATTTGTTTTTGGCAAATGTTATTCTAATGACCAGGATCTGCTTAAATTATTCATGTACAATGTCAAATGAGACTTCAAACAAGATGTTAACAAGTTTTCGACAGTTTTTTGCAAGTAGCACCAACCAGTTACGAATGACTGGAGGGCTGCTGGTGCTATAGTATTATAAAAATCTAAAACTATGTGAGATAGGACAGTCAGTTAGATAGAATAGTTTTGGTCCCGATTAATCGGCTTCGGCCGAGATTTTTCTTAACTTTATTTTGCGGTCACAAGGATGGCGGCACGATCAACATCTAGAAATACTATAATACCAGCCCTGTATATAGTCCCACTGCTGGGCACTTACTTATGAAGATTAGGGCCCTATATAGATGGCAAATTTTTTACTAAAAAAATATACAATAGGCCAGACCATCGATTGCTTCTTCACCTTCTTGCCCATGGCGTAATGTGAAGAAGCAGGCCGGCATGATTGTGTTGAGTAACGGGAGATGGATTGTCTCTCGCTACTTGATACTCTAATTGGACGACTTATATATATATAGGCCATCAGGTGCAGTGTGGTCCCTTTGCCATGTCAGGATAAAAAAAAGGTGCTGGTTTTTTTTATAGCATAGTCCGACAAACGAACCAGTGGGTCACCTGATGTTAAGTGATCTCCACCGCCCATGAACATCCACAATACCGAAAGTATCATGTATGCGCTGTCAGCCTTAAAGTATAGGAATAGGGATTAGGGAAGGGAAGAGGGAATCTGGACCTCCGGATATCTCAAGTACTATACGAAACGCGACAGTAAACCGTCATGGTTTCTTATGTCTACGCGAATATTATACATTGAAATAAAACTAATTTTTACGGATTCTATCGCGGTTTATTTAACTTTTTATCCCGACGTTTCGAAAGCTTTACAGCCTTCATGGTCACGGGGCGGACTGAGTTGTATGTCGTCACGCAAGTATAGTGCAATGTTTCTACCCTCCATAAAGTTGTTTTTAATTTTTATTTATTGTAGTCCGATCGGCGCAGAAGGAGCTCACAGTGTCCTGAGATTGGATCCCAGGTTGGTGCTAGCTTCCAACCATCTTCTCTATTGAAATTTGGATGTTTTTTAATCTCAATAGCCTCGCGTATCATCCTAGGTAGGAATCGGTGTTCTTTGGCAAGGATATGTGGTTTGTCAAACCGAAGATAATGACTGGAGCCTTCTTCAGAATGTTCAGCAACTGCAGACTTTGTGGAGCGCCGGTGTTTGACGTCAGCTATGTGTTCTATTACGCGGGTCCCTATGTTTCTTTTTGTTTGACCGATATATGAGAGCCCACAGTCACAATCTATTTTATATACGCCCGGTTCTTGCAGAGGTGTATATACATATTCCCGTATAAAACCTCTGGTCATTACACCAGACAATGTCAACTGGACACGAGTGTATTTATGCAAAAATAATATCGCTCGGACGTGTGAATGCACTAACATAATATTTGTGAATGATCGCACTATTGGACACAGGCGTATGTTAAAAGAATGTAGCATAATAACTTATATTTAATTTAGCTAGACTTTTTGATATTCTTCATCAACGATGCGGATCATTGTTTTATTAACCATAACTGTTATCAACATCGTTGTTTCCAGCAACGGTGTTGATAACTTAGAATTAATAATAATACTAGCCCTGTATTAAACATTGTCCCACTGCTGGGCACGGGCCTCCTCTACTAGTGAGAGGGGTTAGGCCTTAGTCCACCACGCTGGCCTAATGCGGGTTGGTAGACTTCTCATACCTTCGAAATTCGTATAAGAACGACTTTCGTCTTGACAGTCCGTACCGCAACCAACTAGGCTATCGCTGTAACTTAGAATTAATAAAACAAAATTGTCATGTAGTTGTCGTTAGCATTTTCATAAATGTTCATGTTAGTTTTGATGCAAATAATATGTATTTTTTGTTACAAACTTGTAATTATTATAGTAGAAAATAATATACATTAAAATATAAAAAAATTGCTTTCGGCAACGGCGGACCGGTAATTTTCGGTATTGTGTACAACGCTTTGCCGAAATGTTTAACAACATTTGAACAGCAATCGTCATCGTCATAGACTAACTTGATGAACAACATATTTAAAAAACGGCCATCGCTAATATTGATATATTTTTAACGCAATAGGCGTTGTACTTATATCATATATGATCTCATGCATCATGATCATAATATGTTAAGACTGATTATTTTTATGGCCCTTTAAAGAACCATAAAAAAAACCATCCACCAAAAATAAAAAGTGTTCAAAATTACTAGACAGAGAGCACTATACTTAGGAATTGCGTCATTTGTAAAAACGCTATAACAATTCTACGCGAACACACACTTAACGAAAGAGGGCATCCCTTTCTAATCCAATCAGGAACATTATTAGATAATTTTAGTAAATTTTCAGTGACACCTATTACCTATATTTAATGATATTTTTCACTATAGCCTGCAATTTCTAACAAATCAAACATCTGTCAAATAGCCAATTATGGCGCAACATGTTGCAGTCATGTGTGGCAACATTGCACAATATGACGTTGACGAAAGTTTATCAGTTCATGCGGGAAATGACGTGATGCCCCATAGTGGAACAAACCAAATGAAACGAGTCACAGCGTGCTTTGTTGTGCAATGGTCACAAATTTATTAACCGACTTCAAAAAAAGGAGAAGATTCTCAATTCGTCGGAATCTTTTTTATGTATGCTATGCTCCCCGAATACGCGAGTACTCGATTTATCGAGAAATTCTTTTTTTGTTTAAAAGGGTATACTTCCCATGTGGTCCCATTGGCACCAAGTCAGTATCTGATGATGGGATCTCACAAAAATCGAGGGCAACCCTCAAATTTTATAGGGATGCATAATTTGTTTTTAATTGAAGTCGGTGTACTTTTTATGAATTAAAAAACTTTTACTTATGCTTAACATAAGCATCGCATAACCTCACTGTATCCTCGAAGAGGTAAGCAGAGATGCAATTAGCACACTTAAGGTTCACGGAGCTTATTTTTGTCCGATTATGTTATCAGTGGCTAGCCAATCATAGGTTTGCCATAATCCAACCTCAGACAACTCAAGAGTTATTTTTCGAATCGAAATAAACTCAAACTCATCCAGGATAGTCTCATCCAGGATTTGAATTCAGGACTTTTATAGTTAACTATTAATATACACAGTACAAATGCACGTGAAATCATAGTCTGATTCACTTATAAATAAATGGCACAATAAAATAAATGGCATAAAAGTCAATGCTAACCGGATATGTACCTGTATGAACGACGACCTCCGTGGCGCAGTAGGCGAGTAGCCGGCTGTGAAACGAGAGGCCGTGGGTTCGATTCCCACAACGGGACAAATGTTTGTGTGACAGCCAGATATTTGTGACTGGGGTCTTAGTGTTGTGAGACCGAGAGTCTCTCGTAGTCCCTGATACCCACAACACAAGACTCGTATCTTAGTGTGGGATCGAGGCTATGTGTGTGACTGTTGGGTGTATTTATTTATTTATATTCAATAAAATAAATGGCATAAAAATATATGCTTACCGGATATGTTTCTAAAGTCTGCCCTCCTCGTCGGTAATACATAGTAATGCTCAGTAATTATTCTTACCTATTCAATGTCAACCACGTGACCTCAGTTCCGTGTCCTGCACTATAAAATAATGTATTCTTAGAAGGATTACATCATGTCGGAACTAGATTCATTGGACAAAAAGTTTGTTTGTACTCTCTTTAGTGGCAAGAAAGTTATGACAAATATTCGGAACCTTATTTTTTTTTATACCACGATGGTGGCAAACAAGCTTACGGCCCGTCTGATGGTAAGCGGTTACCGTAGCCTATGAACGCTTGCAACACCAGGAGCATCACATGCGCGTTGCCGACCCTTCAAAAACCTATTTACTCCCTTCTTGAAGAACCCCATACTGTAGTCCCCTTAGAAAACCTCGTCAGGGAGCTCATTCCACATTCGGAGCGTTCGCGGGAGGAAGTTCCTCTGAAAACGCGCTGTGCGCGACCATTTAGGTCTCAATGTGGGTGGATGAACTCCCTGTCGATGGCGAGCGGTGCGATGGTAGAAAGTGGCCGTGGGCATAATGTCCAACATTTCCTCGGAACACACCCTATTATACAAGCGGTAGAACACACACAACTTTGTTACTGGCCACATTTTTTATTATTTATTTATTTAAAACTTTATATACACAAAATGTATAAAGGCGGACTTAATGCCAGAGGCATTCTCTACCAGTCTACCTACGGGTGATGCAGAGACGAGACAATATGTGTGCACATACAGTACGAAAGAATATATTGACAATCAGTGTTAGAGACAAGATACTAATACATAAATAAATAATATTATCTGTGTAATTATTACTACCTTGGTTGTATTAGTCCGTGAGCTATCTCCAAAACTAATTTAAAAAACTGACGAATTCATGTACCCCATAATCTTGACGATTTCAACTCTGACAAGCACTTGAATGCAGCATTTTTGTGTTTTTTTTTTCAATTTTTGGAAAGAAAGTTGAAATGTAGCTAGATCGTTTTTTAGGATATCATAATACTTCTTTTAGTATGTGTGAATATATTTCGTAGTTTAACCACCTACTTGTAAAGATTTTTATACATTATTTAAACATTGGTCTCGGTGCGGAAATCGAACCCACGGCCGGCTATTCGCCCGCTGTTCCAAGACTGCTGTCAATAGGATATAGCGATTGGTTCAACAGCCTTCTCAGGAATTTCATGAGACTCAACGGAATGTCTATAATTTGTGTGACGAACGGTCTTATGACCCATTGTGTGTACTTCGGCTGTCATACTTGAGTTGTCGATTTTAAACACTAGGTATAAGATAGCAATAATTATACTTAGCCTTCATGGTGCAACGGGCATGTAGCAATAAAACTATAGGTTCATCCCTCGCAAATGTTTCTTCACCTGTCATGTCATATAATGGGACGGAAATAAGCTTCGAGAACCGTGATGGCACCAGTTGTACCTCTGCCTACACCTTTTTTTTTATATATCATAGTCCGACAAACGAGCCAGTGGGTCACCTGATGTTAAGTGATATCCACCGCCCATGAACATCCATAATACCGAAAGTACCATGTATGCGCTGTCGGCCTTAAAGGACAGGAATAGGGATTAGGGAAGGGAAGGGGGAATCTGGGCCTCCGGATATCTCACTTACCATACGAAACGCGACAGTGAACTGTCACTTTACGTTGGTTTTCTGTGAGACAGTGGTACTACCCCGGTCGAGCCGGCCCATTCATGCTGTAGACAAATATGTCTACAGCGTGGCTCTACCACTTTTAAAAGATCACCTTCGATCACTTTCGAAGATACAGTCACATTATAATAATAACATCTTATTCCACTTAATACTTGTACAATAATCGCTAAAATGGTAACCTGTTTAAGCAGTGATAGGGGATTTCCCAAAAATTGCTGAGGTTTAATTATACTTCGCACATGTTAAAGTATATCGCAATCTATAATTTAATAGCCTTTGCATGCGCTGATGGTTTATCGGTAAAATAAGAGACTGCCTGACTGTGCCCTACCCAATAAATAGCAGAACAATAAAAATTCGAACGTAAGATGCGTTTGCGTAAAGTACGATATTACAACAAAATTTTAATTTTATAACTTAAGGTTGTGGCTTCGTCACGTATGAAGTTTATCAACACAACAGCTCACATTTTAACTCATGCACTCACACGCACCAAATATCCCTGATGGGGTAGGCAGAAGTGTAACCAGTACACCCATATGTAGCTTGCTATGCGAGCTTATAACCCTCCCCTGACGTGATATAGAGCGAGTAGCCCAACGTCATACTAAGTACAATTCCAGACTCCGGGATTGTAACTAAGTATTTCCTGGTTGAAAAAACCCTATACCTATTTCAGCCGACCCGGGGATCAAACTCGAGACCTCAGCACAGCAGATGTTCCGCGTATGCAATTATATTGACACCATCGAGGCAGTTCCCAATTAAGGTTTTAATATCTATCCTATTCTAGGAAACTGAAGATATCGTTTGCTTGAACGCTACCATCTTTGAAATTAACAGACAGATTTTAATTTTTTTTATTGTATTTTAACCGACTTCAAATAAGGAGGAGGTTAACAATTCGTCGGAATCTTTTTTTATGTATTTTCCCCGATTACTCGAAGACGCCTGGGCTGATTCTAGAAACTCTTCTTTTGTTTAAAAGAGTATACTTCTACACAATCGTGCATGCCTGTACTCGCTTATCATGTGTTTTCGTGTGGTTTTTATAAAATATTACGTGGGGAACGAATGGGTACCTTATAAATAAATTAATATTGATTGGTCTCCTATGAGGGGACCAATGGGCCCTTGAATAGGTGACGAATCTACAACTTTTATTCTAGGGTACGAGTTTTAGGGTGCGAGTGGGTCCGCACCCAGTGGTCCCATTGGCACCGAGTCAGGATCTGATGATGGGATCTCAGAAAAATGAAGGGCAACCTTTATATACCAGGTCAAATTTTATAGTGACGCATAATTTGTTTTTTATTGAAGTCGGTGTACTTTTTATGAATTAAAAAACTTTTATTTATATACCCTGTATATTGAGGAAGGTTATAAGTTATCCAGCATCGCTCTTGGACCCACGACAGCGGAGCAAATAGCTGTCACGGGACGACGCAGCTAGCAGCGGCTAATTATAATATAAATGCACTGTAAAAAAAAACCGGGTAAGACCAAAGAAAATTTTAATTAGTCATTCCAAGTAAGGCGACAACGAACATTCCTTGTGGTTCTTTTTAAATCTAATTAGCATTTCGAAACTAAATGAATAACAAGTTTTTTTAAACATAATAATACTAGCCCTGTATTAAACATTGTCCCACTGCTGGGCACGGGCCTCCTCTACTAATGAGAGAGTTTAGACCTTAGTCCACCACGCTGGCCAAATGCGGGTCGGTAGACTTCACATACCTTCGAAAGTCTTATGAGAATTCTCATGTATGCAGGTTTCCTCACGATGTTTTCCTTCACCGTTAAAGCAAGCGATAATTAACAATATACATGTAACTTTAGAAAAGTCAGAGGTGTATGCCATTTGGCTGGTTCCGAACATAAGACTTTCGTCTTGACAGCCTGTACCGCAACCAACTAGGCTACCGCTCCTATACAGGTGACATAGCAGATCGAAATACCAGTTAACATGACATTCCGGTTGAAGATCTGATCAAGTGGAGACAAGGAGTTCACAAGCTTTACAAGCAGCAGTGAACTTCGATATTAATAATTTTTAAAATAGCACTTCTTATGTAAACAATTTGGAGAAAAAAATCATAAAGAGGAGACATGATAAATAAACACCAATATATAACAACATATGACTGCCTCGGTGGCGCAGTTGTAATTGCGCATGCGTCACGACTGCTGTGCTGAGGTCTCGGATTCCCAGGTCGCGTAAAATTAAATTGGGTTTTTCTATCTAAAAATTCTAAGTATTAGCCCGGAGTCTGGAATCTGTGCCCGGTATGGCGATAGGCTCGCTCCCTATCACATTATGGGACCGAAGTTCGGCGAAAAGTGGGTGTACTCGTTACATCTCTGCCTACCCCTTAGGGGATTACAGGCGTGATTGTATATGTATAACAACATACTCACAACAAAATATTGATGTTATGCACATTTTTGCTTTGATAGCGAATATGTATTTAAGGTCAATTTACCAAAAATATCGGATATGACTTTCTTCTATGATGAGGGTAATAATTGTACAGCCGACGCTAGATAGAGGAATGAAGAAGCCTTTCTCTTATTTTGATATTTAAGTTTAGCTATCAGTATATTATATCGCTACTCATTTTGGGAATTATTTAAATTTTTTTTATTTGCCTTGACTAATTTCGATAGGCTATTTATTATATTAATTGGTTTTCCAGTCGCTTTCAGAAGCAATACAAGGGCAATGAAGCGACCGTGTCTGAATCAAAATAATTGAGATTAGAGTCAAATAACAGAATCATAATTCGAATTGCAACGGTGTGGCATCATCGGGATCTCCCAAAAATGTATCGGCTTACATAGGATTAGGTATCCATTATACGACGTGTTTTACTTTTTAACCGACTTCAAAAAAGGAGGAGGTTAACAATTCGTCGGAATCTTTTTTTTATGTATGTTCCCCGATTTCTCGAAGACGCCTGGACCGATACCGAACTTGTTTTTATGTTTAAAAGGGTATACTTCCCAAGTGGTCCCATTGGCATCAAATCAGGATCTGATGATGGGATCTCAGAAAAATCAAGGGCAACCCTCAAATTTTATAGTGACGCATAATTTGTTTTTTATTGAAGTCGGTGTACTTTTTATGAATTAAAATAAAAACTTTTACTTATATTGAATTCAATCATAGTAATGAAACTTATGTTTTGAAGTTTATTGTGTCTTTGTTTCTAGACCCATGGATTATGTTATAATAAGTAGTGAGTATAGATACAAGCTAAAATCAACTTTATTTCCATAATATTAACGTTACAAATACGCTTAATACGCACGTCAATAAGGGCGAGTATTGCCAGTTATTGCGCGGCCAAATATGGCCAGAAGATACTTGACAGGTTCAACTATACCAATATTGCTCATTATCCCACTTCTGGGCGCGGACCTCCTCTACTAATGAGAGGTTAGGTCTTAGTCTACTTCGATAGCCTAATGCGGGTTGGTAGACTAGGTGATCTACATCATGATTAAAATGAATTCCAATCCTTTGACCAAAATTGCTCATTGCACAGTGGATCCACTCATACTTTTTGAACATTCATAAACTATTGTTCACAACTAATTAAACAAACATGGTTGTTTGTACTAACAATTTTCCTATTACAATCTCTTACGTGATTTCTATGGTTTAGTGACGAAACCAAGCGCATTTTACTGTAATAATTACGCAATTAATATGTGCAAATGACGACATTATAAGTGTCAACAGGTAAAGAGAAAATATATGCGCAATTGGGTTTTTGAAATGTATATTATTAATTATGTTTTTTAAAGAAAATAAATCCATATAACGTCACATCGATGAGGTAAAATGAATTGCATACGTAATGATCGGGCTTATGTAGTCATAGCTTTTGCCCGCGGCTACGCCCGCGTGGTAGTTCTTTTTGGAAGAAAAGGTACAAAATCCATGGAGACCTCTTAAGCTCTTACATCTTCTTGTATTATGCTATCCCGTAGGAACCGTGCATTTTCTGGTATAAAAAGTAGCCTCTCTCAACTAACACTATGCAAATATTCATGTGGATCCCTTGCTCTGTCTTAAACAAAAACAAAACTATCCCACGGGAACCGTACAATCTCTGTGCCAAATTTCAACCAGCCGTTTTAGGGTGATTGAGTAACAAACATGCATCCAACCAAGCATTCGCATTTATAATATTAGTAGTATTATTTATAAACAACCGATAAAATAGTTCATACAAACTTTCTTCCCCCTTCAAAAACCCTTAAATATATATTTTTTATTTTTAACTACAAGGCCAAATACCAATTTTCATGCGTTTAACTTCAGAAATGACGGATATTCATACAAACTATCATCCCCTATTTTACCCCCTTAGGGGTGGTATTTCCAAAAAACCCTTCCTTAGTGAATGCCTACGTTTAAAAGGTACCTACTGTCAAAATTTCAAGTCTCCAACCCCAACCGTTTAGGCTGTGCGTTGATCGATCAGTCAGTCAATCAGTCAGTCAGTTTCTTCTTTTATATATACAGATAAATATATACATTAATAAATCATATCCCGGACAATGGAAAGAAAACGATGCTTTGGTGATGATTATTTATAGAAAACTAGGTGTTGCTCGCGGCTCCGCCCGCGCGGAGGTCATGTTTGGGAGAAAAGTATACAATACAAAATACCAATATTCATGCGTTTAACTTAAAAATGACGGATTTTCATACAAACTTTCATTCCCTATTTTACCCCCTTAGGGGCGGAATTTTCAAAAATCCTGAAACACATATTTTTTATTTTTAACTAAAATGCCAAATACTAATTTTCATGAGTTTAACTTCAAAAATGACGGATTTTCATACAAACTTTCATCCCCTATTTTACCCCCTTAGGGGTGGTATTTCCAAAAACCCTTCCTTAGTGGATGCCTACGTGATAAAAGGTACCTACTGTCAAAATTTCAAGTCTCTAACCCCAGCCGTTTAGGCTGTGCGTTGATCGATCAGTCAGTCAGTTCCTTCTTTTATATATTATAGCTGTTGCTCGCGGCTCCGCCCGCGTGGAGGTCATGTTTGGGAGAAAAAGTATACAATACAAAATACCAATATTCATGCGTTTAACTTAAAAATGACGGATTTTCATACAAACTTTCATTCCCTAGTTTACCCCCTTAGGGGCGGAATTTCCAAAAATCCTGAAACACATATTTTTTATTTTTAACTAAAATGCCAAATACTAATTTTCATGAATATAACTTAAAAAATGACGAATTTTCATACAAACTTTCATCGCCTATTTTACCCCCTTAGGGGTGGTATTTCCAAAAACCCTTCCTTAGTGGATGCCTACGTGATAAAAGGTACCTACTGTCAAAATTTCAAGTCTCTAACCCCAGCCGTTTAGGCTGTGCGTTGATCGATCAGTCAGTCAGTTCCTTCTTTTATATATTACTAGCTGTTGCTCGCGGCTCCGCCCGCGTGAAGGTCACGTTTGAGACAAAAAGTATGCACTACAAAATACCAATTTTCATGCATTTAACTTCAAAAATTAAGGATTAACCCCTATTTAACCCCCTTAGGGGTGGAATTTCCAAAAACCCTGAAATATGTGTTTTTAATTTTTAACTGTAAGGCCAAATACCAAATTTCATGCGTTTAACTGCAAAAATGACAGATTTTCATACAAACTTTCTTCCCCTATTTTACCCCCTTCGGGGTGGAATTTCCAACAATCCTGAAATATATATTTTTTATTTTTGACTAAAAGGCTAAATACTAATTTTCATAAACTTAACTTCAAAAATGACGGATTTTCATACAAACTTTCATCCCCTATTTTACCCCCTTAGGGGTGGTATTTCCAAAAACCCTTCCTTAGTGGATGCCTACGTCATAAAAGGTACCTACTGTCAAAATTTCAAGTCTCTAACCCCAGCCGTTTTGGCTGTGCGTTGATCGATCAGTCAGTCAGTCAGTCAGTCAGTCAATCAGTCAGTCAGTTTCTTCTTTTATATATACAGATAGCTGTTGCTCGCGGCTCCGCCCGCGTGGAGGTCATGTTTGGGAGAAAAAGTATACAATACAAAATACCAATATTCATGTGTTTAACTTAAAAATGACGGATTTTCATACAAACTTTCATTCCTTATTTTACCCCCTTAGGGGCGGAATTTCCAAAAATCCTGAAACATATATTTTTTATTTTTAACTAAAATGCCAAATACTAATTTTCATGAATTTATCTTCAAAAATGACGGATTTTCATACAAACTTTCATCCCCTATTTTACCCCCTTAGGGGTGGTATTTCCAAAAACCCTTCCTTAGTGGATGCCTACGTCACAAAAGGTACCTACTGTCAAAATTTCAAGTCTCTAACCCCAGCCGTTTTGGCTGTGCGTTGATCGATCAGTCAGTCAGTCAGTCAGTCAGTCAGTCAGTTTCTTCTTTTATATATACAGATAGAGCCAAAACATAAATATAGCTTGATTTTAAGGTGATATTAAGAAAAAAATCGAGTTATGGCGGGATATCCATCAACCTAGCCGGGGAGCCGACTGGAAGAGGTATCCGTGACCTTGGAGCCTGAATAGCCCCTAAAAGATCTGGTGCAGAAGGCAAGGCGAAACCACTGAACCTATTTCCCAAAACAACCATAAACACATTATGACAAAAATCAGCTGTTTTTATATGATAATTGTCGTCTGTATAAAATTAAATAGTAATTAGGCATTTATATCCAGATGCGGTCAACGCCACAGGCCAAAGCAAGAACAAATACAACAATCTAACATTGTGCTTAGCAGCAGCCGCAGTGTGGTCACTTTCCTGTGCAATAAAAAAAAGTCGATCTTCTGATGGTGAGATCATACAATGCCAGAATAGTCATGGGTTCGTTGCTAACTTTATAAAAAGGCAGTTGGATTGGGGACAGGTGTCCGAAAACCTCATTCATCGCTTGGAATGCAACAGGTAGTAGCGTCACGTCAGTTTTCTTTATTTTACTGCCTGGATAGGCAGACGAGCAGACAAATACTTCCGCAATGCTAGGGCACAGCAAAGTCGCTGCCTACCGTTAAGTCTATAAGATAGTGTAAATGAAGACGAGCTGGTCAATTCATACTATATCTGTGTCGCAATAGCGTAACCGTAATTAATTATCATCTTCTCTAGTAAAGCCAAACCACATCGCATGTGATTACGCCGCTGTCAAAACTCTATAGGATGTCTCATCAAACTTTGTAACGGAAAATCTGCTACTTTGAAGCACCGTCTAAAATTGCTCTAAGGTTTCGAATGATTAAAACTACTGCTACTACAATGTTAATGTTAAATTAAATAAGTCTTTATACCACAAACCATTGGATATCTGATATTATATTATCAATTACATTTTTGTTTGTAATTTCAATTAATTAAGAGTCATTATAATATTTGGCGTTAGTATTTTTTATTTAAGTTAGAAATTAATAAAATTATTATAACACCTATTGTACTGGCAGCTTATTTTTGTTGCATTATGATTATAAATTTTTAACTGTCTTAAAACAAGTAGACCATAAATAGAGCTGAAAAAAAAAATATACACAATTAAAGATAATGTAGGCATTTTAATATATTGGTAGACAGAGAACGCACTATGAGGTCTCCTATAGTACGCCATACAAGTTTCAAACTCACATTCACTTTGCGGGAAAGGGATAGCTTCTTCGTTCCTCACTAATTAAATCTTTAAACGGACCTTTATTTCCATATTAATATATTTGTTCAGTGAAATGAAATGAAATCGTTTATTGATCATGTAGGCAATTACATAGCTCTTATGACAAGTCAGGACATTAAAAAAAGAAATAAATTTTCAGCTTATGTATCCATAGCATCATCAATACACTAGCAATTTCTTTATACATAATATATTTATAAGTATAAGGTATATATGTACATACATACATACATATACACTCACGCCTATAATCCCCGAAGGGGTAGGCAGAGGTGTAACCAGTACACCCACTTTTCGCCGAATTTTGGTCCCATAATGTGAAAGGGGGCGAGCCTATCGCCATACCGGGCACAGGTTCCAGATTTCGGGCTAATACTGAGAATTTCTAGATAGAAAAACCCAATATCACTTTACAACATTACAACTGCGCCACCAAGGCAGTCAAGGCAAGGCAAGTATAAGGTATTTATAATAATTATCATTTCATTATTATTCATATCATTCATTTTAAATATTATTTAAAGAAATACAAGTCAAACAATATTATATTTTTAAATGGGTTTGATATGGACTATGAATATTTCCGAGACGTCGCATGTTGTAAAATACAATTATTGCAATTATTTTGCTATATTTTGATTAAATACTTGTCCTAAATTAGAATGTGTGATATACTTGGCTATATATAGACAAGGAAGGTGATAAAAATATCCCTAATTAACAGGCTCCGTGGCCCAAAAGCCGGCTATGAAACGAGAAATTGCGGATTCAATTCCCGCACTGAGGCAAATATTCATATGTCGTATACGAAATATTTGTGTCAGGGTCTCTCGGAGCACTGACCGAATAATAATAATATAATATGAATATATACAGAGACTTTTTGTTTGTTATGTTCTGCATGTACTCCGTAAAACTCATTATATTATACTAGCTGCTGCCCACGGCTCCAGCCGCGTGGTAGTTATTTTTTGAAAGAAAAGTTATAAAATCCATGGAGTCATCTTAAGCTATTACATCTTTCTGTATTTTGCCATCCCATAGGAACCGTGCTTTTTCTTGGATAAAAAATACCTTATATCATTCTCTAATTCCTAAATTACCACTATGCGAAAAATCATGTCGATCCCTTGCTCTGTGAAAAACAAAAAGCTATCTCGCGGTCACCGTACATTTTTCCGCGATAAAAACTAGCCTATGTTCTAGTCCAAACTATAATTTATCACTATGCTAAAACTCAACCAGATCCGTGCAGCCGTTCTGGCGTGATTGAGTAACACCCAAACATTCGCATTTATAATCTTATTAGATTAGTATTGTTGAAGGTCAAACTATCATATAATTACACGTACCTTGTAGCCGTCTCTTGTCGAAGCTATGGTTATTCCCCGCGGATTTGTTATTTTCTTTGGTTTGCTTTCACAGTGTTATTTAGTGAGAAGGTAGCATAGACGTTTCATATACTTTTTTTGTTACCTATTATACTGATAATGTTTAATTGCCTACATGATCATAATAATAATCATTTTACTGCCAAAAAAATTACATAATGTGTCAATCTAATTTACATTTTGGCCCCAAGCATGGGGTTACTGACAATTAGTAAAAGGCAATTAAAATTAATTACTGGTAGTCCTCACACTAGGCACAACCTGTATCGTACCCAATACTAAAGATCAATAAGCGAATTTGAAATACAGTTTTTTATTGCACGGCAGTAACTAATACACTGCACCTGATCGTAAGTATAGTCCAGTCTCAATATTGCATCTCTTGAAGTTTGCCATGATTATACCGGTATCGGAAGTAACTGGATATACACTGGCTGACCCCGACGACTCGCCAGAGCTACTACAACGGGTTATATATTATTTGTACGGTGGTCGTTATCGGTACAAAATGGTATGAGTGAACCATTTTTTATTTATTAGATACTAGCTGTTGCTCGCGGCTTCGCCCGCGTGGAGGTCATGTTTGGGTGAAAAAGTATACAATACAAAATACCAATTTACATGCGTTTAACTTCAAAAATAACGGATTTTCATACAAAGTTTCATCCCCTATATACCCCCTTAGGGGTGATATTTCTACTTCACCTCCTTAGTTCCTTAACACTTCCTTAGTAGATGCCTCTGTCATAAAAGGTACTTACTGTCAAAATTTCAAGTCTCTAACTCGTGTCGTTTAGGCTGTGCGTTGATATGTCAGTCACTCAGTTTCTTCTTTTATATACAGATTACTTTGTGTCGTTCACATCGCCCACATGAGGATTATGTATTAACCATCGCGATAAAATTTATTTATTTATTTATTAATTATCACAAAACGCGGTACAAAATTACAACTACACTTTATATACATTAAGATCTTTCTGAGTTTATACATGTTTAAGATGGTATAAGTGCAATTGAGTAAACCCTGTCCCTTAAACTAGGCATTGCCTGTATCTTAAGAGACAGTGTTCGGCCACAATGTTATAATCATTATCATTATATAAAATGTTTGAAAATTGTACTAAAAGTAAAGTGGGTCAGTTAGGTGCAGTTGTACTTGGGTGATCCGTGATAGTATTAATTAAAAAGTGTATGCATGCGTGCGTGTGTGCGTGCGTGCGTGTGTGTGTGTGTCTCTGTGTGTGTGTGATGCGCGCGCACGTCCACGCGTGTAAGTGTTTGGTGTATGAATGGTATTTTATGATATGTAAGTTAGTAATGACTCGGTTTTTTGGTAATCTTGTTGCATTAGCCACATCTTCATTTTAGATTTAAGATTAAATTTTGTAAGATTGAGTATGTTTATGTATTTATGCACTTTTTTATAGATGTGATTACTTATAACATAGTACTGATGTTTAGCAAATGTTGTTTTATGTGGAATTCCTAAAGGGGTGTTCCTTCTTTTAATAGTGTTGCTTTGAGGCAGTGAGCAATGGGTTCTAAGGACAGTTTGTTGAATAAACAGCTGTCGGATTGTTAAAACTTTACACTCAGCGTAAAGCTGATCTGTTGTATATCTGTAAGGTTTATTCATCATAACTTTAAGCACTGCTCGTTGAGCTCTTTCTATCCTTAAAAGATTCGTTTTAGGTGCAGCTCCCCATACTGTTATGCAATAGCTAATAAGTGATTGACATAATGCAAAATATACCATCTTCAGTATATCTTCATTTGCAGATATTCTCAGGGATCTGAAGACACCAATAAGGCGCAATGTTCTGTTGGCAACCGTATCAATGTGTTTGTCCCATCTCAGGCCATCGTCAATTTGAACACCTAGGTACTTCACGGTTTCAGTTCTTGTAATTGTAGGGCAGGAGCAAGGGTTAGGTGAGTTTGTTCAGCAGTGAGCTGTTATAAAGAAGGTTGGTGGTGGTCGCAAGTGACGTCGTATGGCAAAAGGAACAAAACTGGTTTTGGAGAGATTTAAAGTGAGAAGATTTGTATTAAACCATTTCATTATATTGCTCAAAACTGATTCAGCTCTGGCTTTGGTGATATCCCAGGTGGGGCCGTTGACAACAATGGCAGTGTCATCAGCATAGACATAGATATTACAGTTGGGGAATGTCATTCTGCAAAGGTCGTTGATATATATCAGGAAGAGTGTAGGTCCTAGAATGCTGCCTTGGGGCACGCCATAGGTCACAGATGCGTCATTACTGAGGTGATCATCAATTTTTACCAGTTGCCTACGATTTTTTAGGTAGTCTTTAAATATTTCAAGTGGAACACCTCGTACACCCAGAAACTCCATCTTAGAGATAAGTTTGGGGACAGAAACTGTGTCAAAAGCCTTTGACAAATCTAGAAATATACCTATGCATTTAGACTTATTATCCAGTTGTTTTGCTACATGTTGTGTCAAATCCAATACGGCATCCTCGGTGGAAACACCTGAGCGAAAGCCGTACTGGTTGTCGGCAATAAGGTCATATTTGTCCAGGAATTTTCGAAGATTCGTGTTAAGTATTTTTTCTAAAACTTTAGATATGGTATTCAGGACAGAAATTGGCCTGTAATTATTGACACAGTTTATGTCCCCTCCCTTGTAAATTGGGTGAACTATGGCCCTTTTTAGAGCATTCGGGAAAATACCTGTTTGTATGCAGAGGTTGCATAGATAGGTCAAAGGTGAGAGCAATACATGGCGACACATTTTAAGTATCGTTGTTGATATACCGTCCCAGCCTACGGCGCAGTCGTTGCGTAATTGTAAGATAATTGATTCTACATCTCTTTTATCGACTTCCAGTATGACGAGGGAGTTACTGGGGGGGTGTTTTTGAGAACTCAAATCTATGGGATGCTGATCACTATTTTCAGTGTGAGTATTTAATATATGTGTTGCCAAATTCTGTCCGATATTATTGAAAAAGGAACATACTCCATTTATTGAGCTTGAAGGATTATTGCATATTTTCAGTAGTTCAACTGGGCTTGTGTGTCTTTTGCGAGTATTGGTGATGTCCTTAATAGTTCTCCAAAGTGCTTTTGGGTTGTTCCTAGATTTCTTTAACTCACTTTCTTCGTAATTTCTTTTCAGTTTTCTGAGCAATGCATTGCAAAAGTTACGGTACCGTTTATATGTCATTTGTAAAATTAGGTTATTTGGTGATTTTTTTGATGTCTTATGTAATTTGTCTCTATTTTTTATACACTTAATAAGCCCAGTGGTTATCCATGGTTTAATATTTCTTTGCCTTCTTGGGATTTTAATGTGTTTGGTATGTTTAGAAATTATTGTTGTAGGAGTTTTTATAAAATTATCCATAGCCTCGTTGGCATCACTCATTCTTAAAATATGTGTAAAGTTAGTGTTGTCTATCTCTAGTTTTATGGCATTTAGGTTAGGTTTAGAGACAGATCGACTGCTTTTCCGAGTAGGAAAAGCGTTTTTCAAGTTCAATAATGTTGGTTTATGGTCAGTTATATAGGATTCAAGAATTAAGGAAGTAGCTTGTAATTTAGTTTTTAGGAATATGTGATCTAAGCAGTTATCCAACCTAGTCGGAAAAAGATGAGTAGGCAATAGCCCGTGCGCGGCGTTTAACATAAGGTAGTCTAAACTAAAACCGTTCCTGTTGTCATGTTTAATATCTATGTTAAGATCGCCAACTAACGCAATGTTTGGGCAGTTGGACAATCCATCATACAGTTCACCGAGACCACTAAGAAAACAGTCATAATGTTGTTTAGTACAATATGAGGGGGATCGGTATACGGCTACAATTGCAAACTTACTATCTACGCGACAAACCAGGCAGTTTGCATACTTTATATTAGGTTCCCAAACCGTTATATTTAGCCCTATTTTATTATAAACTATAACACCGTCGTTCTGGTTTGTCGTATTCTTTGTGGTATGGAACTCGAACCCTTGCAATACAGGGATATTTTTCACCCTGCTTAACCAACATTCAGTCAAAATAACAATATCAAAGTCAACCCTAGAGACGCAAATGAGTGCTTGGAGGCTATCAAAATTTTTATTTACGCTACGGATATTAGTGTGTAGTAGTATTATATTCGAATCAGTTGGATTGATATAGTCAAGGCAGTTCTCGGCTTTACATAAGCGTGATTTGGAGTTATAGGTTTCGGAGATAGGGTTGTCTAATTCATCACTTATACTTTGTATAGTAGCCATTTGTAGTTAAAATTAATACCAAGCAAGTCCCGAAGTATTGTTTATAGACATATAATATTAAAGTCGATTTAGTAGGCATCGCTCTAATGGGTAATAGTTTATAAGAAATGGTAAGAGATTGTAGTGTGATGATGTATATATATTGCATATCATGATGTGTATTGGAAATTATATATAGCGAAGTAATGATTGATGTGTGTGTTTGTACAATAGGTATAAATAATAATGTGTAAAGGTGTATTACGATTGTTAGAGTATAACAGTCCGTTAAAACATACATAACAATATAGTTTAAACTTATGAGATTTATAAACAACTTAAGTACTATGGGAGATGTGAATAGTCACAAAGTCTTATTTGCAAGATCTTGAAGGGTGTTTTCTGAAGATATTAATATTTGTTTTTCTTTCACTTCTTTACGCAGGAAGATGTTACCGTTTTTGGTCCAGCAAAACATATACTTATGGTTTTTTGCGTATTCTCGTGTAAGATGGAATAATTTTTTCATGCTGGGGGGCAACTGTTCAGCTACATAGACCGGCTGACTCTTTCCCGGTAAACCAATTTGGTTTGTATTTAGCTTCTCTTCTTTTGAGTGCTTATTATTATTGTATGTCCGGACAGCGGTTAGAAGTTTTTGTCTTGTTTGTACAGAGTTAAATTCCACAATGACAGGACGCGAGTTGTTTGCAAGAGAAGACTTTGAGGGTAGCCGGTATACATCTCGATAGTCAGAGTCAGAAATGGGTGTTCCAGCCAGTTCTCCAATTTTGGACACTATTTTTATTAGATTGGTGGTTGATTCGTTGTCCGCAGGTGGAATATTACGAATTTCAATCCCAGAAGAGCGTGAACGATGCTGGAGATCTAATAGTTTTTTTTCCAGGTTCTCGATGTATGACTGTTGTTGCTGCCGTTCCCTACTCAGATTCTCTACCTCCTTTTTTAATTCTTCAAAGGCTTGGTTCATGAAAAGCATGGATCGTTCAATCTCTGTATTTGTCTTACAGATAGCTTCATTCGATTCCTGAATCTTCTTATTTTGGGTTTTGATGATGCTAATGTCATCTGCTAGCTTTGACATGAGAGATGTTTGATCCGTTAGCATTTTCGAGATATTTGCTTGCTGCTTTTCCTCCCATCTAGCTAGCATACCTTGCAATTCCTGGCAATTTAAATCTAGTTTATTATTTGGTGAATTTTCTGGTCTAGGTCGCTTACTTCTACCCGTTGCATTATCGCCTGATGTAAATAACGAGTTTATGTCAGGTTCCGACTGCGTATTTTTTGAGTTATTACTTTTAGATTTCGATTTTGGTGGAGTACGTTGAACATTTGCCATTTGGATTTAGCAGTACTAAATGACTTATGAAAATATTATTCTACAACCGGCGTCACAGCACGATACACAATAATATTGGAATAATACTTCGTTACCGCTGTACTTGCGTATTGGGTGCTGCGCCGCTCGCTGTGCGCAGTGATCCTTAGTTTCGAATACTGTAGCTATGCACTCGGTGGCGCAGTGGCAAGCACGCGCGCTTCGCCGCTTAGTCTCCCACCGCCGCGCCGCGCCGGGTGCCGCCGGTTCAAATCTCACAAATCACGTGCACTTTTTAAAACAGGTAGCTTATAGATACAGTTAGAAATAAGTTTATCCCTTTCTAAGAACGCCCAGTGGGAGTAAACAACCTATTTAAAGTCTACAAGAGCAACAAGGAAATGAATGTCTCATTAATCAACCAATCACTGATTTTAGAGTCGCTAATTGTTACAAGTTAACTGACACACGTCCGCTCATCGCAAGTCGGCCGGCTCGAATCGGCAATGGGTATGGCAATAGGTATTTGATTAATTGTGATCAGTTAAACGGTTGAAGTTGATGTTCTGCAGTGCCATATAGCAAGTTCTTTTTATTTTTTTGACCAGGAACCATCGCGGGCGTGTGTAGAACAACTCACCAAAGTTTCATCATAATCGTATGAATAGTTTAGGAGTCCATAGAGGACAAACATACTGCCATTGATTTTTTTTATATAGATATTAAGGCAATTTTGTACCGTACCAAGATTTGACCCATTTATCCTGTAGACAAATCTACAGCACTCTCGCCGCTTAAACAAGACATTTGTTTTTTTTTTTAAACTTACACATTATTTTCTTGATTTGCCCGACCTCAAATGCAACCAGGTGGGTTACTCTTGACACTCGATTCCAATTTAAATTTGGGATTGGGTTCGAAAACTGTGCAATTGGCACTCTTGAACACAACACCAGCGCACGAATTAACTGAATACGGCGATTTTTTTAGTAACTAAATGTAATAGAGTATTTACGATCGCTAGTTTGTTTATATTCTTTTTCATTCAGTTGAGTGAGTTCGAGTTCCGATATTTTCTAAATTGGAATTGAAACTGTATCGAGTTCGAGATTGGAATTGATTTCAAGAGTAGGCCTACTGGTATTACTTTTGTATTTGCCTACCATTAGACCAACTAGACAATACGCCCAATTTAACTACAACTACAAGAAACTATTTCCACTATTTCATAACCGATTGTTACAAAGAACAACAAGAGTACTCAAATGGGATACAATACAGAATGTAAAAGCAGCTGTAGAATCCGTGCCAAATCTGTATGCAACTGCAACACGGTACATAAAGCGGCTAACTTGGGTCATTAGGGCAATAATAAAACCAGTTGCTTGAGTTTGCTTAGCTTTTTGTTTGCGTTTGGTAATGTGTCCTGTGATTATTATTCCTGAGCTGTATTCTTAATGCAAACTGCAGAGAAGTATCAGACACGAAGTTTGCGTTAATCACCTAATCAGACCATTGAAAGTACACCTGTCGTTTGTTTTGTTTATACTAAGAACCAAAACGACGTTAATAGTTTGAATTTAGAATATACTGATCAATAAATGGAAAAGATATTGTTAAGCAGCAACATCTGATATTAAAAAATACTTTACAATTGGAAGACCTTATAGCGAAGGTCGACAAACATCGACCACATAACCCATAGACACCTAATGCATAATCATTCGCAATGCAAACTGTTCTGTCATCCACCTGAGGTGTGCGGGCGCGGTACACTAAACGCTTATTGGTCCGTACAAGGTCAAGACAAATTCTAAACTAAAGATAGGGATGGGGTATATAGTTTCTATGAAAATAATTATCGATAGATTCTAATGAATAAGTAACCAACATTTTTCTTTTTATTATTTTCATAAAATACTATATTTGTTAAAAACTTATTTTATAAATAAAGTACACTTACTTTATTTATAAAATAGTTTTTAATGTTTTGTAATTTTGGCTTCCCCACATAACACGTAATATGAAAAAGCAAGTTAAGTTACGCAACGAAGTTTATGTACTGTTGATTCTTTTGCGTAAAATAAATTATTTCTTAAAGAGACACTATGAATATTTTTCGGTAATTGCCAAATAATATAAATAAGCAATACACTGTTTTTAAACCACCTTAGCTTTTTTCATAATATACAACATATCCACCCTTTTATTTTCGGGGGGAAAAATAAAAGGGCGATTCATCACTACCGCCCCGTCGGGGAGGGTGGCGGTACGGTTATGTTGGGCTCACCGGCCTTACGACCCAGCGTTAAGCCGTCCGGGAGAGATGTTGACATCCGGACGACCGCTGGGCCGAGTCCCTAACAAATACCCTACACCGGCAATACCAACTAAAAACCCCGCGGTGGCCCTCTTCGGCGCATAAGAGACGGTCCCGGGCACACGGGGTGAGAAGCGCCCCATTTTCGACCGGAACCGCCCCTGCGCGGTGCCGCCTTGCGGCCCGTCTCCATGTGGGAGGGAGCTCATAAGCCCCCGCGCACCGAAGAACGCCCTCGGCGTCCACGGCAGCGACGAGGCCAACCACCCGCACTGCCGTCATCCCGGGGTCGCCCAGTGTGCCGAAAAAAGAAAAGTCAGACTTTAGAAAAGTCAGAGGAGTATGCCACTTGGGTTTCGAACGTACGACTTTCGTCTTGGCAGTCCGTACCACAACCAACTAGGCTATCGCTGTTATATTGCTATAGCTTTATAGGGGTTGCTATAGCTTTTGTAAATATTATATCGATTTGCAAATTAAACTAATATCGATAATCGATATTCTTTCACTTTTCGTAAACGATATTGAATGTTGGCGAAAGCTATAGAAGCATAAACATTGCAAGTACATTAGAAAGACATTTGTTCAAACATTTATCAATCAAAAGAAAATACACTAAAATAAAATGACTCGGGTGGTTCATCGATTTTTTTATTGCCATATTGATCGAATAATAATTGACACTTGAAGTTTTTTTCAATCTCTACCTTGCCTTAAGTATTAACTTAATCTGTGGTATGTGATTTGTCGCGAGAGCAATGTGTTTTGGTTTTGTGGTGCCGGTTATTTTGTGTTTATACTTTACGACGACCCTTGGCTATTATAACGGATTAATTATTTCTATTGGCGGATATACTTTATACAATGTTTCCCATCTTGAAAGGTGATTAGTGGTAAGGTAAGGTACATCGTTATTTATAATTATAATCATTAAGGAGATCAAAATCATAGTCATTGAAGATGGTAGCAAATAGTAGATCATGTATACCTTTAAGTTGATAAAACTTTGAAACCCTATGACCTGGCTCAAAAATACTTTATCGTAGTTAAGTGTGTCATATCTTTATTGTTAAAAACCATACCCCATTTGTATTCACCACTTAGCCCAGTTTACATAGGAAACCTGCGGTTCTCCTTTATGAGGTTAACATTTATTTGTCATTTTGTTAAATACTAATATGCTATTAAATGTTAATGTGTTATTTTTCATCAACTTTTACCGAATTAATGAAGAATATTTGTATAATAAACCGATATCGATATTCCGATGACTCTCCAGTACGGCACATCACTACTTCCACGTGCCATTTTAAGGGAGAAAAGAATGCAACTATAATTCTTGCCTAATTTTGTTATGAAAGAAAGGGATGCACAGTAAGTGACGTCGACAGACAAACCAATTAAAGTTGAACTCCTGTAATACTAAAATGAATGTGGGTAATAACTTAAGATTAAAAATAATTTAAAAAAACCAGCTTAACTGTGAAATGTTATGGCATTGATTTAAAAAATTGAGCTATTGACTTTGCCACACCGTTTTAAGCTACAAGGAGCCCTTGCAGCAAAGTTTTTAATCATTTTATTAAGCGAGCGCCGAGATGTTCACGGATCACGGATCTGGTCGTTACTGAACAGACATTAGTGGGCGTGGTTTTATATAAGATCTATTTTCCTAATGTGATGTCTGAAAGCGTTCGCCCTTTATTAGGCGTCTATGGGTTATGTGGTCGATGTCGACAAATGATCTGATGAAATTCGAAGAAGATTCTATTTAAAATCCCAGGCATAAAACGAATATTAATACAAAACCTGTTCCATAATTACGTTAAATACGTAATCTATGCAGGAATTTACATGATAATCGTATAGTAGACCTTGAAATGTTAATAACGAAACTCATTTCGTCAGATCTACTGACCTTATAAATCACATCAGAGGTGAATGACTTCATTGTGTACAAACTTTTTATGATCATTAAGACGATTTGATTTTTTTATATGTAAGTATTAAGGTTGTGAAAAATAATAATTTATTTACGCTGGTTCTTAATGTCATCGGTCAAGCGGTATTTGGTGTCTACTACCACGGCCCGAACCAAGAGGTTTCAAATCCGTAATTTTGCCGCACAATCAGCTACTGTGTTTCCTCCTTCCTATGATCCTGGGTCCTTAAGCGTAGTGTAAAGAAGCTAAACAGCAGGCCGGCATGATTGTGTTGAGTAGCGAGGACAACGCTATAATAGACTGTATCTCGCTATTTGATACTCTATCTGGAAGGCACTTACCATCAGGTGCAGTGTGGTCACTTTGCCGCACCAGAATAAAAACAAAGTTGAAAGTGGTACAGGATGCCGAAATTCGCAGGTTCTAAATCAGCCCAAATAGCGTACTCCTTATTTACGAATTTACGTTTCTATTCATTTTAATTTTCGCTTTCTCAAACGGTGAAGGAGAACACCATGAGACAACCTGCATGCTTGAGAACATTAAAAAAGAATTTCGAAGATGTGTAATCTACCAACCTGTATTAGGTCAGTGTCGTGGATTAAGCTCTTAATTAGTAGAGGAGTGCCCAGGGAGGTTGTTAATAATATTATCCACTAGACATATAACCTTTCCACCAGATCCGTTCAGCCGTTCTGGCCTGATTGAGAAACAAACATCCATTCAAACATTCGCATTTATAATATCAGTAAGATTGATAAACCCCCGATAAAAGAGTTCACAAATTTTAAAGGACTGAACTGATTTTTATGAATATTGCAGTTTTGTAATGTAGATGCCGTTTTATTCGATATCTCACTTGGATATACACATATTTCAATATATTTGATTGTTCATCGCCACTTGAATACCCCCTATCCTCTTGCGTCGGGGGATAAAATAGATAAAAACAATCCTTGAAGTAGATTGTACATCGTATCAAAATTTGAGCTCAGTAGATGCAGAACTTTTTGATTTTTAACCGACTTCAAAAAAAGGAGGAGGTTAGCAATTCGTCGGAATCTTTTTTTATGTATGTTACCCGATTACTCGAAGACGCCTGGGCCGATTCGAGAAATTCTTTCTTTCTTTAAAATGGTATACTTCCCAGGTGGTCCCATTGGCACCAAGTCAAGATCTGATGACGGGATCTCAGAAAAATCAAGGCCAACTCTCAAATTTTATAGTTACGCATAATTTGTTTTTTATTGAAGTCGGTGAAATTTTATTAATTAAAAAAACTTTTTTGATGCCTACACAAACCAACATAACATTTTTATATATATTCGTAACAGCCATGCATATGTAGGCATATTGCGTTTACCTCCATAGTATATTGTATGATTATTTTTGTTTTACTTGTTCATAATATCACCTTAAAGTATGACATACTTAGCATGTGTACACAAATCATGCATGACTCAATAACCAATAACCTTAAAGCACGGAAGACAAACTAAAGAATTAGATTTCATTGCCAAATAATGCTAAAATTCGAATTCGAAGGTCAGCACCGCTATTATGAGTCAACTTATGTATTTCTATATTTCTTTATACGAAAATTTCGAATTCTTTCTCAGTGCTAAATAAATTCATAATTTGGACTGGAAGAATGATTTAATAAATTCATTGACAATAAATACATTTTACGTAATGCAAATAATTATGTGTGTCTCATCTAATAATTGTTTTATGTACTTACTAAGCTCATCATATTATTAATTGAAATAAAACGAATTTTACGGATTATATCGCGGTTTATTTTACTTTTTTAACCCGACGTTTCGAAGGCTTTACAGCCTTCGTGGTCACGGGGCAGACTAAGTTGTATGTCGTCACGAAAATATATTGCAATGTTTCTACCCTCCATATAGTTGATATTTAATTTTTATTTGTTGTAGTCCGATCTACGCAGAAGGAGCTCACAATGTCTTGAGGTCTGGCAGTTGGTCTTTTGGGTTCCGATTTAATTAAATGTATAATTAGATCCCAGACTGGTGCTAGCTTCCAACCATCTTCTCTATTGAAATTTGGATGTTTTTTAATTTCAATAGCCTCGCGGATCATCCTGGGCAGGAATCGGTGTTCTTTGGCAAGGATTTGTGCCTTTCAAATCGAAGATAATGCTTGGAGCCTTCCTCTGAATGTTCAGCAACTGCAGACTTCGTAGAGCGTCGGTATTTTACGTCAGCTATGTGTTCTTTTACGCGGGTCCCTATATTTCTTTTTGTTTGACCAATATAAGAGAGTCCACAGTCACTATCTATTTAATAGAAACGTTTTATAGAAATATAGAAACGTCGGGTTAAAAAAGTAAAATAAGCCGCGATATAATCCGTAAAATTCGTTTTATTGCAATGTATAATATTCGCGTAAATAGAAGAAGCCATTACATCATATTATTACTTTAAAAATAAGTATTTTATGGTGTCTTACGTTTACTAAACCTCTAAATAAATAAGAACCTGGCTTTATCGTCAATCCAATTAAAGTTACTTTGGGTATTGTTCGTCCCATTTAGAGTTGAAAAGTATTATGCTATTCCTCGTTCAATAGCATACTAACATACTACTCCAAAGGAACACAACAATGCATTGTAAAGGCAAGTTAAATCTTTTATATCTCAAGAATTTGATTTTCTTTTCATTAACACACATAGCCCCGACCGCACAACGGCACAGAGGGCGAGTAACCGTATGTGAAACGAGCGGCCCTGGGTTTGATTCCCGCACCCGGACGAATATTTGTGTGACAGATAAATTCATTCGTTTCGGGTCAGGGTGTTGTGGGACCGCATACCCTCGTCGATCTTGATACCCACGATACAGGTTTACCTAGTATGGGTTCAGAACTAGGTGTGTGACTGTTGGGTGTATTTATTAATAAATAAATTATGAATAAATAACACCCAACAGTCACACACATAGCTCCGACCCCAGACTAAGATACGAGTCTTGTGTTGTGGGTATCAGGGACTACGAGAGACTTTCGGTCTCACAACACCCAGACCCCGGGCACAAATGTCTGTCTGTCACACAAACATTTGTCCCGGTGTGGGAATCGAACCCACGGCTTCTCGTTTCACAGCCGGCTACTCGCCAACTGCACCACGGAGGCTGTCGAAATTAATAACACAACAGTGTTAACGCATAACGGCTTGAAGGTCGCCGGGATTTAAATCAACCGGTCTTATGAATCACAGAGGTAAATAAACTTTACTTTGTCAGTTTAGATAAGAATTTATAGCTGCGGTATAACTGCACATATATCCTGTCTCATATTTATCCATATCTCGAAATCTGACTTAGTACGAGTTTTTAAAAGTATAAAAAGTGATTGTGAATTGGGAAATCCGTTCATTGACGGAATAAAGATTACATTTTCATATGTAACAAAATTAATGTGTAAGTTTCTAGAAAAAAGTATTCTAAGCTAGACAGAACTACCATAACATAGGTTTGCTACAAAAAAAAGCTATATTGACAGAATTATAATAACTTAACCTGGTAAGCGTATACGACCTAAAAACGATAACTGAAAAAACATCTTAGAGATTTCATATTCATGAACTCTAAACTCGATAACATACATATTAATGCCGAAACGGCTCTTATCACCATGGAATATATCTATTACGAAAGTACTATACAAAATAACCGTAAAATCTTATCTCTAAGACATGTCATTTAAGCTTAGAGTGTACTCAATAGGCTGGCATGATTTTGTCGAGTAGCGAGAGAAACATTGTTTCTCACTAGTTGATACTCTACCTGGACGGCACTGCCCTTACCATCAGTCGCAGTGTGGTCACTTAGTGTGCCATTAAAAAAAGTGGCAAATTGCCACGATGACTATTTACGGTAGGCAGCGGCTTTGCTATGCCCTGGCATTGCAGAAGTCTATGTGCGGCGGTGACTACTTACCATCAGGCCCGTCTGCTCGTTTGCCTATCGAGGGACTAAAAAATGACAGTCGCTGGTTCAAAACCAACCCAAATGGCTTACACCTATGACTTTTCAAAGTGACGTGTGCATTAATTATTAATTATCGCTTGCTTAAACAGGGAATGAAAACATCGTGAGGATACCAAACCTGCAATTCTGACAGTTTTGAATAAGAATTTTGAAGATATGTGGAGTCTGCCAACCCGCAGTAAGCTAGCGTGGTGGACTTAGGCCTCACCCCTCTAGTATGAGGCCCGTGCCCAGCAGAAGGACAATAATGCAGGGCTAGTATTATTTATATTAACTGTATATATATAAATGAAGAACTGGCATATCAACGCACGGCCTAAACCGCTGGGGTTAGAGACTTGAAATTTTGACAGCAGCTACCTTTTATGACGTAGGCATCCACTAAGGAAGGGTTTTTGGAAATACCACCCTTAAGTATTTGGCCTTTTAGTTAAAAATAAAATTATATATTTCAGGATTTTTGAAAACTTCACCCCTAAGGGGGTAAAATAGGGGATAAAAGTTTGTATGAAAATCCGTCATGTTTTAAGTTAAACGCATGAAAATTGGTATTTTGTATTGTATACTTCTTCTCCCAAACATGACCTCCACGCGGGGGAACCGCGAGCAACAGCTAGTATTATTATAATTTGTTTTGGTTATACACTGTACTAAATCCAAAAGTAAATAACTATTGATTGTAACCGCAAAGTAAATATGACACCTATTACTCATATTGAAAATATCTCAGAAATATTACTAATATTACACAACTATTTACTAAAATCAACGCTTGCGGTACAGTCATTGGTATGAAATTTAATAACTTCATATTCTGACTAATATCAGAACATAGGTGACTAACACAGCTCTGGCTTCTTTCCTGGTTCGTTGTTGCGTCTACTTTCCTCATCCAATTAAATAACGATAATCGTTCACAAATCTTCACATCTTTTTTTGGCATTAAAGCAGGTAACTAAGGTCAATGTCTCAGTTTTCCTTCTAGATTTTTGAAAGGTTATTCATGTTCATATAAAAAATGCATACAATCTTAAACTAAAACTGGGATTCATCGAGATAACAAAAATGCTGATTACATCTATATGTAACTCTTATACTTTGAGGATTCCGAAATATAGGAAGGAAGCAAGCAATAGCTATAAAATCAGAGGAAGCAAATTTTTTTTTTTTATTTAATTTAATTTATTTCCCATAAACTTTAGTACAAAACAAAGTTTTGGTCCTCTGACACCCAAACTAGGCATTAGCCTGTATTTTGATACAGATTGAATATGAAGATGATATGTAAATAACAGCAACAAATAAATTAATATTTAATTAATTTTACATCCTCTGTGGGGCAGTGGGCGAGTAGCTGGCTGTGGAACGAGAGGCCGTAAGTTTGATTCCTACACCGAGACAAATGTTTATGTGATAGATAGATATATGTTTCATGTCTGTCGTGGGACCGTAATCATAGTTTTGGTTACCCACTATACAGGTTTGAACTAGTGTGGAGTCAGGATTATATGTGATTGTTGAGTGCATTTAATAATTAATATTGATGTAAAATAAAAGCCTTTAAAAGTTCTATTCTGCCGTGAAACAGGAGTATGCAAACACTGAAGTGTTCCATATTTGAGGATATAGAATCCAGTAAAATTATCATATGTCTCGGAGTGGCAAGCGCTGGATAGTGTTATGCAATATTTTGTGATAAATATTTGGTAATAATAAGTGGTGCTATTGTCTATGGGCAGGCGTGGCCTGACACCGTGTGTGACTTGCTGTTCTCATCACTGACGATTGAAAAAACGAAACAAGCTAGACTAGTTCCAGTTGCCAGTTAATCGGTTTTTTACCGGATACATTTCGGCGAGTGTGTCTTGGAATTACACAATTTAATTCCCCCAACCCCTTTCCATCATCGGATGACAAGACTCGGCGAAGCGTCATCGATACATGGTTGATGGTGTACCAGTGCGCACGAAATCTTTTGCTAGTGCATTTATCACGCGCACCGAAAGAGAGTTTTTTTTTTTTTTTAGTGCCTTGATAGGCAGACGAGCCACCTGATGGAAAGTAGTCACCGCCGCCCATAGACTTCTGCAATGCCAGGGCACAGCAAAGCCGCTGCCTACCGTTGAAGGACTACTCTTCTTAAGCCTCGTTTAAAGAAGGACATGTCATAGCGCTCAGGGAACACCGCAGCAGGGAGTTCATTCCAGAGCTTGCACGTACGTGGTAAAAATGAACGCTGGAAACGAACCGTGCTAGACGGAATCGTTTCCAGGTGGTATGGATGAACTCTGTTGCGGTGTCGGGTGGTGCGATGATAAAATGGAGATGTAGGCACCATTTTAAACAGTTCCTCGGAGCACTCCCCGTGGAACAAACGATAGAACAAGCAGAGAGACCCGAAGTCTCTCCGCAGCCCCAACGGTTCCAGGCTATCCGTGATATCAGGATCCCCGACAATTCGAACGGCCTGCCTCTGTAAGGAGTCAAGTGGGTCTAGCAAGTATTTCGGGGCTCCTGCCCAGAGATGAGAACAGTATTCCACGTGGGGCCGGACTTGCGCTTTATAAAGCGCCAATCTATGGCCCGACGTGAAATACCGCCTCGCTCTGTTCAGGATCCCCAATTTTTTGCTAGCCAATTTGGCTTTGTCCTCCACTTGACTCCTAAACTGGACCAAGCTCGATATATTGACGCCGAGGATCCCAATACCCTCGGAAACCCGGAGAGTGACTCCTTGGAACTGTGGCGCCATGACAAATGGGTCCTTCTTTGCGGTGAATGCGCAAACTTGTGTCTTCGTGGGGTTGAAGTGAACTAGGTTCCTTTCACCCCATTCAGAGGCCCGCCCTAGAGAGCTCTCGATTTCCGACACAAGTTCTAACCGTCTTTCTTCCAAAGTGCTCCGAGGGATACCCTGCTGGCCGGTGTATCGCACGTCGACAGTACTATCATCCGCATAACAATGCATGCTATCGATAGACAGCATGTCATTGATATGCAGAATGAATAGTGTCGGCGACAACACCGAGCCTTGTGGAACGCCAGCATTAATGGACAAAGCGTCGGAGCAGTAGCCGTCTACGACGACTTTAATGCTCCGACCATCCAAAAAGCTAGCGATGCAGTTGCAGAGTCCCTCGGGGATTCCATATGATGGTAGCTTCGATAGAAGGCCCTCATGCCATACCCGATCAAACGCCTTCGCGATGTCTAGACCGACGGCCATAGCCTCACCGTTGCTCTCTATAGCCTCCGCCCAGCGATGTGTGAGGTAAACAAGAAGATCACCAGCTGAGCGACCGTGACGGAAACCGTACTGACGATCGCTAATCAGCTGGTGCTCCTCCAGATACCCCATAAGCTGGGCGTTAATTATTCTTTCCATGACTTTAGAGAGCAAGGATGTGATGGCTATCGGTCTATAACACGAAGGGTCCGACCGGTCACCTTTTTTAGGGATCGGATGGACATGAGCAACCTTCCACGAAGCAGGAACCCTTTTGGAGTTGTACGAAAGACGATAAAGGCGCGTGAGAATGGGGGTCAACTCAGGGGCGCACGTCTTAAGAACCACTGCGGGGATGCAGTCCGGCCCACTCGACTTTCGGATGTTAAGGAGCCTAAGCTCCCGCCTGACCGCACGCTGATTGATGCGGATTTCAGGCAGGGAGTACTCGCACCGGGGAAGTTTTGGTGGAGTAGGTCCCCCGTCATCCAAAGTCGAGTTCGAGGCAAAGGATTGGGCCAAGATATCGGCCTTTTCCTTTGCACTATGGGCCAAACTGTCATCGGTCTTACGCAGTGGTGGGAGACTGGACAGGCAGAAGTTACCCTGGACAGCCTTGGCAAGCGACCAGAAAGCCCGACTGCCAGACGGATAACTCTCTAGCCGCTCGCCAATTCTGCCAATATGTCCTGCCTTGGCCTTGGCTATAGCCCTTTTGTTGGACCTAGAAGCGGCATTAAATTTCCGCCTCTCCTCCTTTGCGTTTGGACCCTGATGCTTTTGGGCTTCGTTCCACGCCCCGTATGCGGACCGCTTAAGGCGTGCAGCTCCGGCACAGGTGCTATTGTACCAGGGCCGGCTGCGCCGCCTGACAGGTACCCTGGAATTGGGGATGAACAGATCCATCCCCAAGACCACCAGGTCCCTGACGCGGTCCGCACAAGCATCAGGATCTTCGGAAGAGAAGCAGAACCGCTTCCATGGGAAGGACGCGAAGAATTCACGCATCCCTTCCCAATCAGCTGACCCATACCGCCAAACCCTGCGGAACCCAGTCGCTGAAGAGCGATCGGGATAAACCGCAGGGGCTGAGGTTCGAATAAGGCAGTGGTCTGATGACCCCAAAGGGGGTCGACCACTACCCTATATCCCTCAGGATTGGTGGTCAGCAGAAGATCCAACAGAGAGGGCTCATGGGTCTCAACATCTGGAACTCGGGTGGGCTGAGTTACCAGTTGTGTGAGACCGTAAGCCAAAGCCATCTCAAAAGCAGACCGACCCGCAGCGTTGGTGGTCCGAGAACCCAACCACTCAGCATGGTGAGCGTTGAAGTCTCCAAGGACCACCACCTCCGCGGATGGGTACTGCTCTAGAGATCGGTCAGTCCCCACTTGGACGTTCTCGAATAAATGAGAAGACCCCGCTTCACCGGCATGGGACCTGTAAAGGCAAGCGTAGACTCGGGTACTACCCCCGTAATGTACGCATAGCCACAAGATTGACAGGTCCCGATGCTCGAGGCCCCGAAGGCGGTGACAACATATATCATCCCTGACAAAAACGCACACCCCGGCCTTACGTAGGAACAAATGTTCCAGCACGTAACCGGGGTAGTTGAGGTACGAGATATCGTCAGGGGTAGATATCTGCGTCTCAGTTAAAAAGAGCAGGGCAGGCCGCGCCGACTCTAGGTGGTAATGTACGGCGTCTAGGTTACTGTGCAGACCCCTGACATTGCAGAAGTCTACTGTTAAAGTGGATGTAGGATCCGCCAAAGTACGCTTGCTCTTTTTTTGTGCCTTCATTTTAAAGTTTTTGTAGTAGGGGAGAGGAGATGTGAGGGGGCAGTGAAATTTAGACGGCACTCGCAACATATAGTCGCAGAGCCAGGTGCACGGTGGTCACGTGGGTAATGCGGGGAGCTGGCGCGAGGCACGGAAGGGCCCCCGATGCCCCCCCGTGTACAGTCACCGGGATCCACTCCAGTCTCCCACACTGGCACGACGACCGGACTACGGGATTTTTTTCGCCGATTGGTGGGACAGCTTCCCGGGGAGGGAATTTTTAAAAAGTGTATCCCCGGGTTCATGTCCCCTACTGACCGGCAGGCGGCCGGCGGTGGCCGTTCCCATCGGGTCTCCCTGTACCCCACGCCAGCCCCCCACAGATGAGATCCACGCGACGACCAACACCACAGGTCCACATATCACGGGTACCGTCCAAACTGTACCACCAGGGAAAGGAGAGGACAGAAGGAACGGCTTTCTAGCCCTTCCACCGGAACGCATTACTACTTCGCGGCAGAAATAGGCTGGACGGTGGTACCAATCCGTTCGGGCCCAACCATAAGTAAATGAGTGATGGAACGTAGCGCTGACGGCTCGAGTGGCCGGGGTCGCAATCCCGAACCATTCTACGTGACAGACGGACAGACTGACACAAGAATGGCCACTGGCACTAAAGAGTAGAACACTTTGCCGGAGTCTATGTTTCCCGAAAATTATAACCTGGATATCTTTAAGTCAAGAGTGAATAGGTATCTTCTAGGCAAGCATGCTCCACCGTAGACCACATCATCACTTACCATCAGGCGAGATAATGGTCAAACGCAAGCCTATTTTGGTAAAAAATAAAAACGATATCCCTCAGGTATTTTGTTATTGCGTTGTGTAAATCACTCTGTTAGAATTACTGATAAATTCATTCTCCGTAAAAGCAAAAAATATTTGTGTTTTATGAAGATTTTGGAAATGTCATCTGCATGCTGAGATAATATTTATTGTAATCTTCTGTACACATTAAAAATCGATGTATGTATGTATGTTTCCCTATGGATTCCAAAATGGCTGCAGCGATTTTGATGTTTACAGGTAATCTTCAGATTAGCCCGAAGGGTAGTCCTGTGAAGTTTGGCAGTGCTAAATTAGTGCTAGATCAACAGTTTTTTTTTATTTTACCCAACAAATTAATACGTACTTTTTCTATGATTCTTAAATTTTTGAACATTCATTGTTTAAAGCAGGGCTTCCCAAACTATGTGTCGCGACGCCCTGGGGCGTCGCAGCACTATCACAGGGGCGTCATGTGTCGATGTTACCTAGTCGAGTGAGCACCGAGCGCATGCCGAATTCTGACATTTTGTTTAATTACGCACTCGGAGTTTGGATAGACATAGAGAAACAATGAGAGTGGCAATTTTAAATTTTCCAAACCAAAGCTGCGTCCAAACAAACTAAAGCAAGCACATCCTTCTCATTAGCAGCCAGCCAACAAGCCAAAGTAAAATAAATATCTCTTTATTATTTGCTTACTATACTTTTTATTACTTTATTATTTGGTTTTGTTCTTATTTTCTAATAAAAATGATAAATGTGGTATTTTTGGCCCGATGAGAGGGGGGGTGGGGTGCGGGCGTGTCGTTAACAAATGTGAAACTCTCAAGGGCGTCGCAGTACAAATAAGTTTGGGAAGCCCTGGTTTAAAGCGATATTAGTGCGGGCCGCTTAAACTTATATAGCTTCCAGAATGTATGATTAAATCTATTCAAAACGCATACATTGTTTAAATAAAAGCTTATATACTAACATATCCGATCAACTTTACTTTGCCTTTTCAAGATTTATTTTTTCATTGTCTGCACCAACATACTTAGTGAAGGACTTTTAAAATGGTTTATCCATAAATTTAAACATTCCAAGACAAAACAATACTACCATCAAACCATACTAAGAGAATCTTTAAATTGTTTCTCCGTAATCATGGGTTTCCCAAATATGGCTAGTAAAATAATCAATAAGTTCTACTTATATTCTTGTGCAGGCTTGGCTTTTCATACTAATACTTATATATAATATTATAAATGCGAAAGTTTGGATGGATGGATGTTTGTTACTCAATCACGCTACAACGGCTGGATGGATCTGGTTGAAATTTGGCACAGAGATAGATTATAGTCTGGAATAGCACATAGGCTACTTTTTATCCCGGAAAATGCAGGCATCCTATGGGATAGCAAAATATAGAAAGGTGTAATAGCTTAAGATGCCTCCATCGATTGTATACCTTTCCTTCCAAAAATAACCTCCACGCGGGCGGAGCCGCGAGCAGCATCTAGTTTACCATAAATAGATTCCTACTTTTTATAGTGAAGTTGAATATGCCAATAATTCAAATTATAATGGAACTAATATTTTATTTTAATTCAATGAAAAATCTCCTAGTATTTACAATTTTAATGAAATGACAAGAGAATATTAATCGAAGCTTCCAGATGTCAACCTGGCAATTAATATCGTTAATTATTCAAAATAAATTAATCACCAACGTTTATGGGAAAGACAAATGGTTCGTTTTCAAAATTCCCTCAGAACAAGTCCATACGATCTCTTTGAATAATAAATCACTGGAAATTGGTTTTGAGCATTTAGAAATTCAATCCGGTATAATGATTTCGTCTTATGCGTACACTAGCTGTTGCCTGCAGCTCCGCCCGCGTTGAAGTTATATTATACTATTTATAAAATAATTTCATCTCTCACAACTTCTCTTTGCATAATACAGATATTCGCTCAAACAGGCATAACTTTTGATTGAATGCACCGATTTAAATGAACTAAAGACTAAATGTTACCTCAAGATACACGCTATGATTTTATTGTCGATTCATTTGTCGTAATACAGTACTTTGGACGTGATGCCTTGACAGACAGAAAATAATTCCAAAAACAATTATATTGGGTTCTATATCGATAATATAACACGTTACGATCAAGTATTTGCAAAAAATATTTAATGTACAGACAAAGTGCCTCTTCAGCTTTATTATAGTATAGATTTATAATGTATAACCTCCTTAAGGTGAGGTAGGCTCAGACAGTTCAGTTCAGACTACATTTTTAAACTAATTATTCGATGTTAAAAACTAAAAATATTAACAATAAAAAAATTTGCCATGAAAGATGAACATATTTACAAAACGATTGTGCTTCTCGATACACGATTCATTAAAGTTGGCTCGATAGAAAATATTCGCAAAGATGCATCGAAATTTTAAAATTATTTAATATTATAAAATTATTTATTAAATCAAATATATTTGACTTATCATAATAATTTCAAACGATATATATTTTATTTATCATAATGACTGTCAATTCTTATCATATGATATTACAAAAATATACTAATATTATAATTACGAAAGTGAGTCTTCCAGTTTGGAAGTTTGCATGATTAAACCACTGAACTGTTTTTGATAATAATCGATAAAAATTAAAACTAGTATTATTTAATCAATACCATTATTAAAATGTTGGTGTTCGAGAGAGACGAGAGGAACCAGCAGTTTATGTTCTAAATAGATGTAGAAATATAAAATAAATACAACCAACTGTCACACACATAGTCCTGACCCCACACTAGGTCAAACTTGTATCCTGGGTATCAAGAACTACGAGGGACAATGGTCACACAACACCCAGATCCTAAACAAATGTCGGTCTGTCACACAAACATTTGACTCGGTACGGGAATCGGGCCCACGGCCTCTCATTTCACAAGTTACTAATCGCCCGCTGTGCCAGGAGGCGGTCAATAAATGACTAACTTATGTCCAAATTTGATTATTATTTTGTTGGAAATGAAAACCGTCATCAGCGGGCTCATACTATTTCCCACTACCATTGCGACTAATTACCAGATCTCTAGAGCTCGAAGACTATAATCGTAAATAACTGCTTTGGATACAGCACTTTGAATTTCTTTCAATTGTATATCATAAGTTCTGCTATATTTATTTTATACTGATTGCGCAAGACTCAAATACGATAATAACAATCAAATTCAACCTTAGGCGAGCGACTACAAAGTTCATTATTATAATAATTTTATTAATTTAGCAGTTTGACAGACAATACGTTTTAAAGTACTCGTTTGTTTTCGGCGGACGATCGATTATACGTTATTGTGTTCGTGTCGGTAAAAGAGAAATAATATATTACTATTCTTGTCATTTCGTGCATGACGTCAGATATGGATGACAATATTAATTGTCAGAAGAATAGATCTTCCAAAATTTATTATTTCTGAAAATGCATCAACTGAAGATATATACTTTTCACCCGGCTCCACCCCTGTCAAATATTATCTATACATTTTCTCACTTGTTTACGGCAATGAGTTACTATTATAATTTCCATAGCCAATTTTTATCCTATGATATCGCTGTTACTTTTTCGTATTAAAATTACCCTATTCAGTTTCACTTATCTCGATACCTGCTGGTGGTAGGATATTCATATCCGCCAGGATAGCGACCACCGTACACAGAGTATAAAACCCGCTATAGTGGCACACGCAAGTGTGTCGCGTTCCGGGGTCAGCCAGTGTACCTCTGGTTTTGTCGGGGTCTAGAGTTGGGATATGATGTTTGGCTGTGTTGTTCTGAGTACTCTGACACTAGACCCTCAACCGCTTCTTCACCTCGTTGCCCCATGGCGTAGTATGAAAAACTGAACATCAGGCCGACATGATTGTGTTAAGTAGCGAGGCATAGATTGTCTCTCGCTAGTTGGTACTTTAACTGGACGACACTGCGCTTACCATCAGGTGCAGTGTCGTCACTTTGCCAGGATAAAAAAAATATCAGATTCCATTATCATCGGAGCCACCCTGACAAAATAGTAAATAGACAAACAGATAACTTTATTGTAAATTCTTAATATTAATTTTCATTACTATGACATTTGATATTACTTTTTGTTTTGACAGAATATTTTTTTCTAATAATATTCATTCATACCAACGAAAAAGTTTTTATTCCACAACGAAATATTATATTAACATTATTAATTCAATTAACAATATATTGAGTTCTATTATTTTGATAATATAACTCAAAATTCAGCGGATTTATGACAATTCATACTTGACGGTCTGCATTGTGCAGTGGACGTTTAGTCGGTTGTGAAACAAGAAGTCCAAGTTGGATCCCGAAATCGAATATCGAAAGGATAAACTTCCTTTACCGAAGATCAAGAGAAGTGACGGGAGATGATAATCGGGAGAAGGGTAAAGAATGGGAGGGCAAAATCAAAAGGAAACTGGACGGATTTGGCAGAGATGGGTGTAATCCCTAGTCTAGCTTAGCTTAAGCTTTTACATCTATATGAATATGTCTAGTAACCTTTGCTGAGCGGATACCGTGAGAAAACGCGAGGATCTTATCATTCAACTCAACCAGACCCTAGATCTCATGTTTATCTTTCTCAGGAATCGGGTTAAGATCTATAGCAAGAAAACCTAGGTGATCGTGTTCTCGTGCAAAAGAACCCTGTTTCCTCACGTCTCCGTTCTTACAGGTGTTCCACTCCCAATGCACAGGATAAAAAAATATTTTCATAAAAATCGGTTCAGTGTTTTCAGTTCAGTCGTGAAAATGTAACAGACAGAAAACTTTCAACCACTACTAATTCACCATTTTAGAGGCTACATTTAAAAAAATACGTGTACGTTTATTTGTTTGTTTGAACGCGCTGATCTCAAGAAGTACTGTTTCTAATTGAAAAATTATTTTAGTGTTGGATAACCTATTTATCTGGGAACGCTATAGGCTATAAAACATCACGCTACGACTAATAGGAGCCGAGCAGCAATGAAAAATGTTGCAAAAACGGGAAAATATATTCCTTTTGAGAGCTTGTTTTGCGTGCGTTGCGTATACGGCTAAAGTTACGCAACAATCAAGTATGACGGAATTGTTCCTCTTAAAAAGTTATAAAAAAAGTCGGCGATAGCATATATCTATCTTTTTCGGTTAGCTCACCTTAACCTTTTTTTTTTTTGTCGCGGGGAAAGCGTTTTGTTACTGCCGCCCGCTCCGGAGGGAAGCGGATTAAGAATAAAACGGGTATGCTGGACTAGCCGGTCTTACGACCCAGCATCCCCTTCGCACGGATGATGGCTATCCGTGCTGCCGCTGGGCCGAGTCCCTAACCCCTATGTACACCCCACCCGACACTACCAGCTAAAACCCCGCGGTGGCCTTCTTCGGCGCTTGCGGAGCGATCCCGGGGTATTCTAAGGAGTGCTAGAATTGCAGCCGGAATCGCCCCTGCGCGGTGCTGCGTAGCAGCCCATCTCCATGGAGGGCTAAGGAGCCCCCGCGCACCGAACAACGACAGCGAACGAGGCCTTACCACACGCGCTGCCGTCCATCTCGGGGTCGCACGATGATCCGAATTTGGGAGTGCATCGATACGGGCTGACAGCCCTCCGCTGCGCGCCCGCGACCCCGATGGCCCCTATCAGTCGCCTCGTACGACAGGCAGGGGTTACCGTGGTGGAATTCAAACGCCCCCATTCCACAGGGCGGGAGACGCCGGTCAGTCGTCCACCCGGCACCTCCTACGTCTTCTCTGGCGGCGGGAGGGATCATATCGTTCCCGATCTCTCTCAGCACTCTCCTTCTGCGAGATGACGTTCTCGCAGAAGTGGGCCACCGCACGCCAGGACCTCCGGCTGGCGACCATGGACGACACCACGGCCGGCAGCGAGAGGTCTCCTCCAACGACTGCTCTAAGAGCGCTGCGCTCTTCGTCCCAGGCTGGGCACTCCTCCAACGTATGCTGGGCCGTGTCCTCGCGGCAGTTGCCACAGTGGTGGCACACGGCGGACACCTCCTTCCCGATCCGACACAGGAACGAACCGAAACACCCATGGTCCGTTAATACCTGTGTCAGTCGGAACGTAGGCGCCCCGTGGCTAGCTCACCTTAACCTGCCTCTGCCTTTTTAATGGTAATGAAATTTGTCCTAAAACAATACATTATTTTCGAAGGGGTTTTTATAAACTTGGTATTTATTGTATACTTTTGCTCCCAAAAATAACCTCCACGCGGGCGAAGCCTCGAGCAATAGCGAGTAGTATATAAAAGACGTGATTACTTTCACTCAAATTGCAAGTTATTTCACTGAGCGTCAAATATGAGTAATAATTGACATTGTTATCATTATAATTTGTACATCCAGACTTGAAACAAACATTAGTCTGTAACGATAACATTCGGTAACTTTGTTGCGAGAATCGAGCCCACTGCCTCCCGTTTGAGGCCGAGGCTGTCATATAGGTTTTAATTTTAATAAAATAACATAATAGATGAGGGTTTTTAAAAAATAATAATTTATGGTATATTACGTTCTATTTAATCTGAATTATTTGACATTTGCTCATTTCACTGTTTTAAATAATGAACATCCTTTATATGAGCGCCTATCGCTACTCGTTGGGGGGGGAGCCCCCGCGCACGCCGCCGCCACCCGTCGCATCTCACCCCCTCAATCATACCTCAGCCCAGAGCCGACAAAGCCTTAAACATATGTGAGTTTCATGTCAACCTCTTCAAAATGAAAATCTGCTGGAGTTAATTATTTGATGGTTATAAATTCATTAGTGTAATGAACATATTATAGTGTAGCTTTAGTGAACGTCTACTCCCTCGTGAGTATTTTTGGGACAATGAAATGAATAATACAAATACATCCCACATATTATAAAATTAGGAACGGGTCTTAATCGCGCAATACTTTAATGGTATAAATACCACAATTATTTCCCGACGTTTCGACCGAGTTGCATCGGCCGTGGTCACGGGCAGACTGAGTAAGATTTAGTGTCGTCTTCGTAAGGTGGGCTTTCGTGTGGTGGGAGTATCGGTAACCGTTCCTTATTTTATAATATGTATTCAAATCGCGAGAGTCTAAAAACATTTATTACATCCCACATAGTTTTGACCCTACTAGGTAAACAAGCTAAGTAATCCCTGTATCGTGGGTATCAAAAACTACGGTGGACTACTAGCACAACATTCAAACCCGAACCAAGTATCTGTTTGTCACACGAACATTTATCTCGGTGCGGGAATCGAACCCACGGCCTCAAATTTCACAACCGGCTACTCTCGCACTGCGCCACGGAGGCTGTCATGTCGCGTCAAAGAAATGTTTCACAGATTAAGATGTGCTTTTTTTTATCCTGGCACCATGAAGTGACCGCACTGCACCTAATGTGTTTACTTGAGATGCCCTTAACTAATAGTAAAAATATGCAACGAAATCCAATAACCCTTTTTCATGATTCGCAATACAGACACAGTAGCGGACTATACTATATATCTTATATATTTTATTTATGTTATATTTAATTATATCATACATTATATATGTCCGTGTGACTTTAATTATGTCATAATATCATATATTATACATGTCTGAGAGACTATGTGTTGTGTAGATGGCTGGGATCATATATTAATACAATTTAAAGCAGCGATAGCCTTGTTATTGATGATACAGAGTTGAAAGTCATAGGTTCGAAACCTACTTAAAGGCCATCTCATCATCACATCATCATCGCACCTCTGATTTTCCGAAGTTACGTATGAAGAAAAACATCGTATGGTGTAGAAAAACATCGTCAAGAAAATGTACTTACATTACAGCAATTTCCATTTTCTCTCAGATATATCAAATAGAAACTTAAATTAAACAACCATCATACATATGTTCAAGGTACTTATGAAAGGCAAATAGGCGTCCCACAACCTCGGAATGGTATCAAGTAAATCTATATTCCAAAACACCTTCGAGGATACTATTGAAAAGCATTAGGACTTCATTCATACAAAGCTCTTTAACATCAATACAAAGAATCATTGAAATAACATTACGAATTGATGTAAATAGAATATGAACATACTTAGGAACTCTAACTAAGGCATACAGAGAGCTACATAATAAGCCTTAAGTAACAATTAGTTGATCATCATTAAGTTTTTAAAAAAGTTGACCCACTAACTTATGATGAATATCATTTTATATGTACTGAATATTTAGATACAATTTTGCTCTGAGCCAAGTATTTTTTATTTTAGCCGTAGTGATAAATCGCTTTTCTTCGCGAAAAAAAATTGTGTGTGGCACTCGTTAAGTTGTATAGGTGTTTAGTTTTTTGTTGTCTCAAAGAACCCGGTCAATGTAATTATTACTGTAAAAATCACAATTTTTCATTTTTATTACTGACACTAATGGTTAGCTAACTGAGTATTGCAATTTTAAATCTTTACTAAGTGATGAATGGTCCACTATGAATTTAAGTGCGGTGGTATGTGTAATTTGTAAATATGTATATTTTTCGAGTATCTCTTAATTAGCGATGATAATCACGTGGTCCCTAACCTCGTCTGACTTAAAATGACTTAAACAAAATTGTGAAAAATACAAAAAATGGATAATCGAAAATTGATACATTAATAAAAGACATTCATTTGTATTTAATGTGTACCAGAGAATTGACAAAAGCACGTCAGATTAAACGAACTTTCCTGGACACATGCTCCAATGGTCTTTTAAATTCGTATTATCATTCCGGCATAGCTTGGAATAAATTTTTTGCTAGGTTAAAGGCACTCATAGAGCTAGTTCTCTAAGGAACAATAAAACAATAAAAAATCCTAAGCCTGATTAATGCCGTAACCTATTTACGAGTAAGAACGACAGGTGGCAACTGCCAGGCTGGGCCGAGCAATACAAATATTGATAATTAAGTTACATCGGAATTAGTTTTCATAGCAAGCGTATTCTGATATTTATATTCTTAATTACTGACTACTTTTTATTTACTTACTGATATGAAGGAAAATAAATGTTTGTAGCTATTTGATTACAGTAACTTTTTTTATCCTGGCACGACAACGTGACCACACTGCACTTGATGGTAAGTGCAGTGCCGTCCAGTTAACTAACTAGTTTAATATAAAATTATAAAAGAAATAACTGACTGAAATGACTGCCTCGGTGGCGTAGTTGTAATTGCGCATGCGTTATGGCTACTGAGGTCTCGAGTTCGATCCCTGGCTCGGGTAAAGTGATATTGATAGTTTAGAAATACTCAGTATCAGCTCGGAGTCTGGAATTATGCCCGGTTTGGCGATAGGCTCCCCTTATCACATTATGGGAACGAAATTCGGCGAAAAGTGGGTGTACTGGTTACACCTCTGTCTACCCCTTCGGGGATTACAGGCGTAAGTGTATATGTATGTTTATAATAGAAATATTATAATTATAATTGTAATCAGCTCTGTATTACACTTTGTCTCATTGTTGGATAAGGGCCTCCTCTGGTTTAATTCGGGTACTAAAAAATTTTCTCCGAAAAATTTAATTTATCTCTAAAAGATTTGTATACAGCCAGTAACATTACCTAAGAGCACACAAATTTCAATCTTAATAGCCGTAAAATTAAAGGTCGAAGAAAAAAAAATTGGAGAGCATCTGTTACCCTTGCTACAAAATTACAATACTTCTTACATATGCAAACGTCGCACGCATAAGTTAACTTTTTATTAAAACTCTTGTAGCCAATATTGCCAAGGTATTGAAAATTGTATAGGCTTCGTAAATAAGCTTTCTCGAAAAGGTGGCCATTGAGCACACGTGGGTCCCAATTTCTTCTTTTCTTGGTTTTTAGTGAATATATTATACTAGGTGTTGCTCGCGGCTCCGCCCGCGCGGAGGTCATTTGGGAGAAAAGTATACAATACAAAATACCAATATTCATGCGTTTAACTTAAAAATGACGGATTTTCATACAAACTTTCGTTCCCTATTTTACCCCCTTAGGGGCGGAATTTTCAAAAATCCTGAAACATATATTTTTTTTTTTTAACTTAAATGCCAAATACTAATTTTCATGAGTTTAACTTCAAAAATGACGGATTTTCATACAAACTTTCAACCCCTATTTTACCCCCTTAGGGGTGGTATTTCCAAAAACCCTTCCTTAGTGGATGCCTACGTGATAAAAGGTACCTACTGTCAAAATTTCAAGTCTCTAACCCCAGCCGTTTAGGCTGTGCGTTGATCGATCAGTCAGTCAGTCAGTCAGTCAGTCAGTCAGTCAGTCAGTTTCTTCTTTTATATATACAGATAAAAAGCCGACACTTGGCAAAGCAAGTTTCAATATTTAACAGGATATATAGGACAGCAATAAGGAGAAAAATAACATTGCATAATGAAAATAAACTTAATGAAATAAATAACCTGACTGACTAATTGCGCGTACGTTACGACTGCTGCGCTGAGGTCTCGGATTCGATCCGCGGCTCGAGTAAAGTGATATCCGGTTTTTCTATCTAGAAATTCTCATTATCAGCCCGGAATCTAGAATCTGTGCCAAACATGGCGATATGTTTGCCCCCTATCATATTATGCGACCGATATTCGGCGAAAAGTGGAGTACTGGTTACACTGCCTACCCCTTCGAAGATTACAGGCATGAGTGTATGGAAGATACTGTATGTAAATTAATTCTAGTGGATTTTTAGGAAAGACGTAGGATTGCAGAGATAAAACAAATAGACTTCTGCAATGCCAGGGCACAGCAAAGCCACTGCCTACCGTTACGTACCTACGTACCGTACGTCTTAGATATTTCACTAAGCTTGCTGAAAAAGTATCGATATATCGATGTATAATATATTTTTAATTCGAATTATCGATATTTCTAGCCGATATATTTTGATCCGATAAGATTGATATTTTAATAAATATCGATATTTTTTTCATTTCCGACATCCCTAAAATAGAACATTTCGAATAACACCGATAATTCCTATGAATTATACATCATGCGTTATACTGTCAGTATTGGGGCGATGTTTAATTTACGTTTGACCGAACCTGTACTGGACATCGAGATTAAAATAGACGAGATTGAAATTTGGGTCGGCCCTCGTGTTATACGAGGGTTATTATTGTAGAAATATTATGGTTGAAACGTGTAGGACATATATACAACACACACGCCTGTGATCCCCGAAGGGGTAGGCAGTTGTAACACAGTACACCCATTTATTTCGTTAGTGGGGTAGTTGTCAAATAACAGTACAAGGATGCATATCTGATACCGTGACGTCACGGTACTATGAATCGCCTGTACTGTACCGTTGTGCAAGGGAGATAGCGATATGTTCCCAATATGCCACCGTTATCGCTTATGCCTGTAAGTATTTGCTTATACCAATATTTAAATAAATAGTGTGACCTCATTTTTCAAGCAATTTGGATTCTGTTTTCGCAAAACAGTTTCTTTTGCGTGTTATATTTGATTGCGTAGGGAATAATGTACAAAATTAAACACAGGAAACTACTCTATTACAACTGCGCTACCGAGGCAGTCAGGAATTAAAGAAACTATAATTTCAATGGTTACAACTAAACGTTGAATGCTAACATTAAAGGTATATAAAAAAAATAAGTAGATATAACTTATTTCATGAAAATTTCTGTATTCATGAAATTATTCTATATAATATTCAGATTATGAGTTTTAAACATAAAGATGAAGTTTTACTTAACTGCTTAAAATCCTAGAATTTTAAAATTCATATTGTTTGGACACAACATTGTCAAATAATTTTATTTCTCTAGTATGATACTAGGCCACCAGAAAAACAGCCCTTAGTGCCTTTCTAATTAATTTAAAAAGGCGAGTAGTCGATTGTAATATAAAAGAAGTTATATAAGTTTGTTAACAAACATATTTCAGGACTGTGTGTGAAAGACAGATGACTTCATACTCCCTCGTAATTTCTAACAATCCGGGCTGATACTAAGTACTACTTCTACTAAGTATTTCGTTATAAAACCCCAATATCACTTTTGCCAGGGGATCGAACCCGAGACCTCAGCACAGCAGTCGTACCGCGTATGCAGTTACCACTACGCCACCGAAGCATCCGCAGCATAATATTTTGCCAAAACACGTTCAAACTTCCCAACAATTCGAAGGTTGTGTAAAGAGAACCGAGCTGAGCAATTAGTTGCCAGTTGCTGAACAACCAACCTGTGGCCCGCGTGGTTTTGAAAATACAAAACTCAAACTAAGCTTTTGTAACGTGATGTAGAGTTTCTGGAAAAGTCTTTTACAAAGTAAAAGTAGCATGTACAAAATAAACACATAAAAAGCAATTACTAACAAAAATTGATTTAAGTCGTATAATATTATTATGGAGGTATGTGTATTCCAACAACTTGCGTTAGGCCATCTCTGTGCCAAATTTCAACCAGATCCGTCCAGCCGTTATCGCGTGACTGAGTAACAAAAATCCATTCATACATCCACACCTTCGCATTTAAATTTTAGTAGGAAGTAATTCTATCTTATCTTATTTATAGATAGATCACGCGGCGCAGCGGGCGTGTAGCCGGCTGTGAAACGAAAGGCCGTGGGTTCGATTCCACTCTGAGACGAACATTTGTGTGACAGACAGATATTTGTTTCGGGTCTGGGTGTTGTGGGACCGTAGTCCCTGGCAGTTCTTGATACCAAAGATACAAGTTTTACCTAGTGTGGGGTCAGAACTGTGTGTGTGAATGTTGGATGTATTAATATTTTGTTATAAGAAAAATAAATATTAACTGTAATATCTTGACATAAAATAACTACTGAAGCAATAAAGTATATTACAAAAATACAGACAAATATCCATCTTCAGTCTAGACAAAAGATTTTGATTAAAGCTTGTCAAACAAACTCCACAAACTCTCAAATATGTTTAATGTGAAAAAATATTTTCTTTGTGTCTTAAAGGTCTTAAGATCAAGTTGAGCTTAATGTTTACGAACATTAGTATAGTACTAAATTTATAATATTACAGCTATTGTGTACTTCCAAAACCAGATCTCCAAATATCAAAATATTTTCGTTTCGGAAGCCGGAATCGACGAATGGGGATTGGGAAAAGCGTGATTGTTTGACCCCATCAATCTCATGTTAAGTTACCGTTATAGAGTTACGTTGTAGACAGTTTTTTCCACAACATAAATAATATCATAATCATCATTTTAGCCTATTCGGGCTACGAAACTCGTTCAAAATTCTGTTGCAAATTTTCATCTAAACAAACATACATTGCAAATTAAATAAAACCTGAAAAAATCTTATGAACTAAACAAAATGTGACAGGAAACTGTCCTCATGACGGTTATTTGTGAATGAGCAATGCCACCGCGGTCAACACAGCCCAACTAACACACTCAACAGTCACACACATAGCCCTGACCCCACACTAAGATACGAGTCTTGTGTTGTGGGTATCAGGGACTACGAGAGACTTTCGGTCTCACAACACCCATAATAATATTTGTCTGTCACACAAACATTTGTCCCGGTGTGGGAATCGAACCCACGGCCTCGCGTTTCACAGCCGGCTACTCGCCAACTGCGCCACGGAGGCTGTCTTACCACTACTGACTACCAGCTGCTATTAATAGTAACATTAATAGAAAGAAAGAAAGAAATATTTTATTTGTTATAAGCATTAAAAACTAGTTATATAGGTTAACAAAAATAAATTACATTAAATCGAAATTAACACTAAACATGTTAAAACATTAGGTATAATGTTTTTCGTTTTTTACACAATAACACACTTACCTAGCATAAGTCAATAAAAGATTTTTAATTCATAAAAAGTACACCGACTTCAATAAAAAACAACTTATGCGTCCCTATAAAATTTGAGGATTGCCCTCGATTTTTCTGAGATCCCATCATCAGATCCTGACTTGGTGCCAATGAGACCACCTGGGATGTATACCCTTTTAAACAAAAAAAAAATTTCTCGAATCGGTCAAGGCGTATTCGAGTAATACGGTCCTTCGTAACCTGCCTCATCCAGCAATTCAGCTTCAGTTTGAAGCACACCCTTGATCGAGCGCGTACGTAATGGCGTGGAAATCCAACACACACGCACTTTACAAACAGCTTTGAAATACGAACATAAATCATACATCATTACAGAGAATTGGCGAGCAGTATTACCATGGCAACGACAGAATGTGCTTTCAATTATACCTATTCCCCGGTACGCTATATTTAAATTATGTGATAAAGTTTATTCAATTAAGAACACACGGAAAAAGAAATGATAAATTGCTGCCGAATTATACTTTTGTTATAATTTGGTTTTTAACTGGGACAATGTGAGGAAATCCTAAACCATAAAGAATACAAGGAAAGTACTGAAGAAACCCTTTTCTTTTTTTAGCATTATCAAATTATTTGGTCAAGTGTGAGTTAATAAAAATGACCAAGCTTATTTGTTCAAATCGATTTAACCTTATGTTACAATTGTTATTATATTTTTTTATGAAATATGGGGGCAAACGGGCATGAGGCTACAACACTAGTGGGCTTGTAAATGGGCAATTTCGTTGTATTGGGCGTAAAACGTTTACTAGTAAAAGTAAAGTTTCTTAAATAAACAGTTATTTAAAACTATGCATCATATATTGGTACGCATAAGTTGTCCGATAGTGAAATAATAAAGGTAGAAAATGATTACATAGCAAATAGTTTATAAATAGCTTGCCCTTATTCCCAACGGACAGAAGTTGTTAACCTCGGTCACTTTATCCAATAAAAAACAAGTTAACGAACACATATGGCGCCCTAGTCGTAAAATGAAGGAAACTGGTCCAAGGCCAGTTTTATAAAAAGTAATAGATACTATAGATCTAAGTTTTGTGCTTTCTTTTAGAATGAATGGGCAAAGGAATTGAAATAAAGCCATACAAATACAACTGGCTGGCAACAATTTGCTGGTGGTAGGATATTCATATCTGCCCGGATAGCGACCACCGTACACGGGGTGTAAAACCCGCCTTAGTGGCACACGCAAGTGTGTCGCGTTCCAGGATCATCCAGTGTACATCCGGTTTTTGTCGAGGGTCTATAGTTGGGGTACGCTGTTGGCCGTTTTGCGGCTCTTGAGTTGAGTTGAGAGTTTGAGTTCTCTGACACATGGCGTAGTAGTGTGAAGAAGCACAGCGAGGGATAGATTGTCTCTCGCTACTCGACACTTTAATTGGACGGCACTGCACTTCTCATCAGATGCAGAGTGGTCACTTTGCCGTGCCAGAATAAAACAAACTGACTTAAGTGTAATTACAGCTATTAAAGATATAGAAACTCTTCCGACAATTATAATCTCTGTTGACTAATCTATCAGAATGATTGAGCAAAATAATCGCAACATTAATAAACTTTAATTTGTATAGATTAAATCAATAATGCTTTCCAAAATCTAAATAAATTTTATTAATCTGTTCACCAATAAATTTGTTATTAGTCATTCAAATCTGGTGTAGGAGATAGATAGGAGTTAACTCTTTATGCCACACCATCCTAATAGTATAACAACAAGAAAACTTAAAACTAGAGTAAGTTACAATAGGCGGTCTTATCGGTAAAAGTTATCTCTGCCAGACAACCTTTATTATATGGAGATAAATAAAAAGGGTCCGTAAATGAGGGGTGTGAAACAAAAAAAACTAGGTGTGGTAGATAAATGTCAAAGAACAAAAAAGGATGCACGATAAGGTTCGTGACGTCACCTCACACGATCGGTATTCATCAGTGCAGTGCAGTGAGTGAGATAAAAGAGTTTACTATGCTCGTATCTACATATATCTAAAATTTTAATTTCTTTGGAAATATCGATTATATTTACACAAAAGGTTATTTTTATATTGTATTTGTTATTTATAAAATAATATACAAATTCAAGCAGAGGCAATAATTGTAGTATAGATGTAAAAAATCCCAAAACTATCTTTAGATACCAAGAATTGACCTAACATGCGAGTGTATCTAGAGAGACAGTGTTGTAATCTCTTCTTTAATTTTGTGAAGTAATTTGATGACTATTTCTTAAAATTTCGGTTGGGTTAGGTAAGTTAAGTCATTTTTAAATACAAGAATTCATATATTGAATTTTTTTACTGAATGGTTGTTGTTATTCGTAATTTTAATAATGTTTGTTTTTTATATGTTTTTTTATTATCTACGTATGCCTATAAACAATGTAATTATCACTAATTACCTTCAATAAATAAGTACCAAGCAAGATTCTACTACGCTCATGACCCAAACACACGAGATATAAATATAGTATATATAATATAGTATTAAAGAAGAATACTTAAGTGACCTCCATTCCAAAGGACATGTTTAAGAATGGTTTTTACAAAGGTCGTATGTTTTACAATGCTTAGTAATTTCACTGAGTTCAATGTCTTTCAAATCGAAACAAACAGCTGGTGCTTCACAGAAAAATATTATAAATGTGAATATTTGGATGCATGCCTGGATGGAGGTTTGTTACTGAATAACGCCTGAACGGATCTGGTTAAAATTTAGTACAGAGATAGATTATTGTCTGGAATAGCACATAGGCTATTATTATTTATCCCGGAAACATCTACGATTTCTGTGGGATAGTACACAGAGCAAGGGATTGACGTAATTTTTGGCATAGTGTATTTGAGGGTCTGAGAATGACATAGGCTACTTTTGATCCCGGAAAATGCACGAATCTTATGGGATAGCATAATATAGAAAGATGTAATAGCTTGGGACCTAAATTCAGCGAAAAGTGGGTGTACTGGTTGTACCCCTTCGGGGATTACAGGCGTGAGTGTATATGTAATAGCTTAAGATGTCTCCATGGATTTTATACCTTTTCTTTCAAAAATATCTACCACCCGGGCGAAGCCGCGGACAAAAGCTAGTAATTTATAACATTCACTTGCTTTAACGGTAAAGGAACACATTGGGTTATAAGCCAACATAAGTCGTTGAGTTTTTCTATAAAAATTCTAAGATATGTTTTTTTTAGTGCTTCGTCAGGCAAACGAGCAGACGGGCCACCTGATGGTAAGTCACTGCCGCCCATAGACTTCTACAATGCCAGGGCACAGCAAAGCCGCTGTCTACCGTTGAAGTGTAGTCTAGTCTATCTCATTAGTATAGAAGGTCAGTGCCAGGCAGTGTATTAGTGCTTAATAGCAGCGATAGCCTAGTTGGTTCCGGTACGGACTGCCAAGACGAAAGTCGTAGGTTCGAAACCCAAGTGGCATACACCTCTGACTTTTCTAAAGTTGTGTGTGTATTAAAATGTTAATTATCGCTTGCTTTAACGGTGAAGGAAAACATCGTGAGGAGACCTGTATATCTGAGAATTTTTCGAAGGTATGAGAATTCTGCTAACCCGCAATTGGCCAGCGTGGTGGACTAAGGCCTAACCCCATTCATTAGTAGAGGAGGCCCGTGCCCAGCAGTGGGACATTGTTTAATACAGGGCTAGTATTACCTAGTCAGGTCATAAATTCTGTCACATGTTTAATATAAAATAATTGAAACAAGTTTATTCATTATGTAACCATTTATATACCAAAATGAACTTAACAAAACATAGATTCTTATGACACTAAAGTTTATTCAAAATGACCTCCGTGATTTTGAATACAGGCGTTCAATCTGCGCGGCCAGTTGTCTATCGCAGCACGAACGAGGTCCATGTCAATATCGGCGGCTGCCTTAATCAAGGATATCTTGAGTGACTCCAAATTGGGATGAGGCTTTGAGCACGCCTTTCCCTCCAAGTGTTGCCATATCTTGTAATCAAACGGATTCAAATCTGGTCTGGAGGAGGGCCAGTCTTCGTGCCGGATGAAGTCGATTTCACGCGCCGCCAGCCAGTCTTGTGTGCTCTTCGCTCTATGAGCTGGCGCCGAATCTTGTTGGAATACTCAGTGCCTGTTATTGAACATGGTATGAGAAACAGGTTCCACAAGGTTCGTCAGGACTGTATTTTGATACACAGCTGCATTCGTTTTTACACCTTTCTCACAAAAATGTACCTCTGTTAAGCCCCAATAAGAAACTCCCAACCATACCATGAGCGAGGATGGAAAATGACCTCGTTGGACACGCGGTTAATACGGCAATACGGTTGCTCGCTTCTTCACTACTGTGTGCGTACACCTTATCATTTTGTTTGTTGTAGCTCTCTTCTGCGGTAAATTTTTTTTCATCTGAAAAAAGAATTTCCCGATATTTTTTTCCCGCGTACCGCTTCAACAAAGCGCGGCATCTCTTCAGTCTCAGGTCCATTAGACGAGCATTCAAACGATGTCCTGTTTTTCTTCGATATGCCCGAAGCCCTAAGTCTTCATTTAACACCCTTTTCACCGTGGTTCTGCTAAACCCCATCTGAAGGGCCAACATTTTCTGCTTACGTTTGGGATTTCTTTGAATTCGCGTCTTCACAGCTTTTATCACTGCTGGAATCCTAACAGACCGAGGGCGACCACTTCTTGACCTGTCATCTACACTAGAGTCTTCATTGTATCGTTTGATGGTACGATAAACGAATCTTTTGGTTATATTAAAAATTTTCAGTATGTCAAAAATTTGAATTGGCGCGTAACCGCAACGGTGCAACGCAATTACTGCAACACGGTCTTCTTTAAGCGTCCACCCCATATTTAAAAATGAGTAAAATTCTAAAAAGTATACATTTTTATTTTCATGAACAATATGAAATTCAAATTCAATAAACTTTTTTGTGGCCAGCATTCTAAAATAAAAGTTTTTACTGTGTGACAATACTTATGACCTGACTGTGTATTACAGGACTAGTATGTTTACATACTATATAATATTATGTCAGCATTACTTATTATTCAAGGTCGTCTATGGTCACGCACTATAGCGTGTTGCACAATTACAACGCGCCCACAAGTATTCGGCACCATGCCATATATAGTAATTACTTTTATTATGTCGCATATTTTATATGGCATTATCGTACACATGAAAGGCATTTGAAGACAAAAGACGATGCATGCACATTGTCATCTTGAGACCTTTCAGGAGATAGCAGTCGATATCAATGATTCTTTTCTTCACGGTTTAGTATTTAAACATTTTATAGAAATTTATGCCAATTTCTACAGATCGGGATTATTAAAATTTACCGGTGTTTCGGAAATGCCATGCCAGACTCAGCCGTAGGTCTTTGTCATAACAATTTATCAAATTTTATTCATTTTTGAACAAATTATAATATTAATAAATAATACACTTAAATTCCTTACACAATTCTCAATGATAGAAGAGAAAAAAAACTGCATGTTACAATAAATAATAAAGCACATTGCCTCGTCTCTGCATCATCCACAGGTAGACTGGTACAGAATGCCTATGGCATTAAGGTTTTTTTTATAGCATAGTCCGACAAACGAGCCAGTGGGTCACCTGATGTTAAGTGATCTCCACCGCCCATGAACATCCACAATACTGAAAGTATCATGTATGTGCTGTCGGCCTTAAAGGACAGGAATAGGGATTAGAGAAGGGAAGGGGGAATCTGGGCCTCCGGATATCTCACTTACCATACGAAACCCGACAGTAAACTGTCACTTTACGTTGGTTTTCTGGGAGACAGTGGTACTCCGGTCGAGACGGCCCATTCATGCTGTAGACAAATATGTCTTTAGCGTGGCTCTACCACTATAATACACATGTTGTGTGTGTTAAATTTTTACAATAATAAGGCACACCCCTCAGCCACCTCAATAGAAACAATGTTAAAATCTATATACACACCAAAATTATACTGTGATCAACTTATTTGTTTACGTTTGTGACTGCATTTGTAGAGACCTTTATTTTTCCCGACATAAGTAGTTTTTTGTATAACTGATTTCATTCACTGTTGAAGTGAAATCTTTAGGCTTGTTGGGCACTTTTGGAATAGGAAAGGGCATCAGATTATTTTATCGTTGACATAAGCATGGTAAGCATAAAGTTACTACTTCATGGACGCTGATTCAAAAAAGAACACAGCAATTCCAAAGTTTTAAGTTTTCACTTCTATCGGTAGTTCCCAAGCCTGCAAAATTGTGTATAACTGATTTCGTTTACTGTTGCATTTAGAAAAGGCTTTATGTTACAATTTCGTTTGTTTTGACTGTTTGACGAAGGGCGACTATTATTTACTTTGTTCTTGTTATTTTTAGTAAGAAAATACTTATAAAAATTACTGAATTCGATTCAGTAGCTTATTCTTAAGAAAATACTTTCAGAGTGTATTTTTATTATGGAACATATTGTATATAGCTTTATTAAATGCAAATTTATTTATATCGTATATGGACAATAATTCTTAAAACGATTTATACATCACTCTCTTAAAATTCGTATAATTATGATAAGTAATAATCGCAATAGAAACCGGCGAACCTACAGCAAAGATCGCCAGAAAAGAACTGCTGAACTATATGATTAAATAAATTATTTCATTAATAATTAATTTACTGTAAAACTATTTTTTTTTCATGTACTCCGAATCTAAACGAAAATATTAATAATAATTACTTTCGAAACTTTTGCAAATTATTTATTCGTGGAAATCGTTCGTTTCGTTCGTTTATCCTTGCACGGCATAGCGACCACACTGCACCTGATGATAAGCGCAATGCCGTCTAATTAGAGTATCGAGTAGTAAAACCATGCCGCCAGACTTCTTCAAACTACGCCATGGGCGAGAAGGTGAAGAAGTGGTCGAAAGTCTAGTGTCAGAGTACTCAGAAGGCCGCAAAACGACCTAACATCGTACCCTAACTCTATACCCCTGACAAAAACCGGATGTACACTGGCTGATCCCGCAACACGACACACTTGCGTGTGTCACTATGGCAGGTTTTACACCCTCTGTACGGTGGTCGCTATCCGGGTGGATATGAATATCCTAAGAATATTATAATCACCTAATCTATCTTCAGGTGGACGATTTTAACAAAATATTTTTTTGTTTTTTGTTTAGTGCCTCGATAGGCAGACGAGCAGACGGGTCAACTGATGGTAAGTAGTCACCGCCGCACATAGACTTCTGCAATGCTAGGGCACAGCAAAGCCGCTGCCTACCGTTGAATTGAATAATTACATATCATTGAATAATCTCGTAATAACAAGTTGTCATTAATCATAAGAAAAGGTTGCATCTTTAAAATGGAAGGTTAAAAATGAAAGTTATTTCGAGTCTGGTAATAAACTGACTTTATTGTTAAACTTTTTTGAATATTATAAAAGTATATTTTGCAGATGACAGTTGAAAGGAGGGTTTGGAAGATAAAGACATTTAGCCGTGACCCCAAGTAGTGATTTCGAGGCATTGAAGTTACTAAAGCATATTTTTTCGGTTAATGAATGCAATTAATAACCACAGGTGTTTAATGTTTTGCTTTTATAACAACTGATTTAAACGAAAAAGTTATTTGGACATACGTTTTTTTATATAGTTTTTTGTCGGGGGTCTAGAGTTTGGGTACGATGTTCGGTCGTTTTGCGGCCTTCTGAGTACTCTGACACTAGATCCTCGACCGCTTCTTCACCTTCTTGCCCATGGCGTAGTGCGAGGAAGCAGGGCCGCATGATTGTTTTGAGTAGCGAGGATAGATTGTCTCTCGCTACTTGATACTCTAACTGGACGGCAGTGCACTTACCATCAGATGCAGTGTGGTCACTTTGCCGTACCAGGATAAAAAAAACTAAGAGGCAATATTTCCGTTGGACTAAGGCCTAAAGCCTCTCATTAGTAGAGGAGGCCCGTGCCCAGCAGTGGGACAAAGTTTAATACAGGGCTAGTATTATTTCTTATATATCCGTTGACTGGCGAACCAATATATAATGTTTATATAGTTAGTTTAGTTAGTATATATAGTTTTTCTATAGGGTTTATTTTAAATGTGATCCCATATAAACTTGAGTAAGCAACATTTGGTAATTTCAAAATTCTTTATAAAATTGATGCTTAATCGATTCTAAAATATCTTTCATGACAAAGGCATGACTGTAGATCAGTATTTCAAATAAATTACTACTAGTGGGCCCGGCATATGTCGTCCTGCCCGGAAAAGCAGCCACACCGACAGCAGCGCCACCTACCGGGTCTAATTGTGTTTTCAAACCATCCAGGAACTCATTGAAATATACAACAAAACTTCATCCAAACCGGTCCAGCCGTTTAGGATTAGTTAGGTGACAAACACACGTATAGAAGAATTATATATATTAAGATATACACAACTCATATTTTATAAAACACAACAGTATATAAAATACTTAGTATCTGTTTATCACGGCTCCTTCTATGTGAATTTTTTGGTTGAATAGTATTTTCTAGCCCGTTTCGTGGGGTTTACATTTACACACACATACATTCACGCCTGTAATCCAAGAAGGGGTAGGCAGAGGTGTAACCAGTACACCCAATTTTCGCCGAATTTCGGTCCCATAATGTGATAGGGGGCGAGCCTATCGCCATACCGGGAACAGAATCTAGATTCCGGGCTAATACTGAATAATTCCCTGATTGAAAAACCCAATATCACTTTACCTGACCCGGGGATCGAACCCGAGACCTCAACACAACAGGTGTAACGCATGCGCAATTACAACTGCGCCACCGAGGCAGTGTACTATTTTATTATATGTAAACACATCCACATAATGTAATGTTATATACACACATACATATTACATATACATGTTTCTTTTACTTATCTTGCTTAATAAATAAACATTTCAAATAAAATTAAAAAGTAAACCTTTGATTAAAATTTCCACCTTCTTATTTAATTATAAAAGATTTCAACAGGTCAATGACACTCAAGGATAAATGAGGTTAGTGAATTATGAACATAAAGAGACCAATTTATCCAAACATTTTATTTCAAAGAAACATAGCACTTGAATGCTAAAATGAAAATCGTTTGAATAGAAGGGGCGTTATCTGTGAAAACCACATATTAGCTATAGCTATTTTGGTTCCATATAAACATATCTTTCAACACCACTTTCATATTATTTTAATAAAATACACGTGTACATTATCACGAGGGCATGTATGGCAATAGGTCTTGTAATAAGTTTTATTTCTGTATGTTACAATAAGGCACATTAACACACATTAAGCTGCTCTAATCTAATCTTATAATTAAATTCAAATCGTATTTTAACTGTCTAAACAAATATGTATTGTTAACCGGTGTTCGAAAAGAGCAACGCTAGAGTTTCTTGCCCGTTTTTCTGTAGCAAAACTAGCGGTAGAGTAAAATATTGACTGAATCTAAATAATGTATAATATTTTACGGACTCCATAAATATTTAGCAGCAGCTATAGCCTAGTTGGTTGCGGTACGGACTTTTTTTTTTTTTTTTTTTTTTGTTGTCGCGGGGAAAGCGTTTTATTACTGCCGCCCGCTCCGGAGGGAAGCGGATTAAGAATAAAACGGGTATGCTGGACTAGCCGGTCTTACGACCCAGCATCCCCCTCGCACGGATGATGGCTATCCGTGCTGCCGCTGGGCCGAGTCCCTAACCCCTATATACAACCCACCCGACACTACCAGCTAAAACCCCGCGGTGGCCTTCTTCGGCGCTTACGGAGCGATCCCGGGGTATTCTAAGGAGTGCTAGAATTGCAGCCGGAATCGCCCCTGCGCGGTGCTGCGTAGCAGCCCATCTCCATGGAGGGCTAAGGAGCCCCCGCGCACCGAACAACGACAGCGAACGAGGCCTTACCACACGCGCTGCCGTCCATCTCGGGGTCGCACGATGCTCCGAATTTGGGAGTGCATCGATACGGGCTGACAGCCCTCCGCTGCGCGCCCGCGACCCCCGATGGCCCCTATTAGTCGCCTCGTACGACAGGCAGGGGTTACCGTGGTGGAATTCAAACGCCCCCATTCCACAGGGCGGGAGACGCCGGTCAGTCGTCCACCTGGCGCCTCCTACGTCTTCTCTGGCGGCGGGAGGGATCATATCGTTCCCGATCCCTCTCAGCACTCTCCTTCTGCGAGATGACGTTCTCGCAGAAGTGGGCCACCGCACGCCAGGACCTCCGGCTGGCGACCATGGACGACACCACGGCCGGCAGCGAGAGGTCTCCTCCGACGACTGCTCTGAGAGCGCTGCGCTCTTCGTCCCAGGCTGGGCACTCCTCCAACGTATGTTGGGCCGTGTCTTCGCGGCAGTTGCCACAGTGGTGGCACACGGCGGACACCTCCTTTCCGATCCGACACAGGAACGAACCGAAACACCCATGGTCCGTTAATACCTGTGTCAGTCGGAACGTAGGCGCCCCGTGGCGCCTGTCTAGCCATCTCTTTAGGACAGGACGCACTGCCGCGACAGTCCTCAAGCCCGCAGTCGGGCTCTCCAGCCTGGTATGCCACTCCTCCACGGCGGTTCTGCGAAACCGGGCCGCAATCTCCCTCGGGGCCAGTCTCTCCTGACGGCAGCTGGACTCCTCCTCCCGCCAGAGGAACGCTGACGAGAGGAGTTTGGCGTCCAACTCCCAGGGGAGTGTGCCGGCCAATACGCAGGCCGCCTCGTGGGAGACCGTGCGGTAGCCCCTTACTATTCGCTGCGCCACCAAACGCTGCGGTTTGCGCAGCAGGGCGACGCAGCGGGCGTTCAGGGACTCGGCCCATACGGGACATCCGTACAGGGCCATTGACCGCACGACTCCAGCATATAAACTTCGGCAAGGGCTATTAGGTCCCTCCAGGTTCGGCAGCAGGCGTCCGAGCGCGCCTGCCGCCCGCACCAATTTCGGCGACAACTCCTTGAAATGGGCACGGAAATCCCACCGGCTGTCCAGAATCAATCCCAAGTACTTCATTGTACAGCCGATGGGAATCCGCACCCCCTCCACACTTATGTGGGGCTCAAAAGGTGGCCGAATCCGAGGCCTGTGAAAACAAAGGGCCTCGGTTTTGTTGAGGGCCACCTTAAGGCCCAGTCGCCGAATCCTGCCCACCACCTGTTCGGTTGCGAACGAGGCGAGCAGGGTGGCCTCCTGGAAAGACCTGGCCGACGCTGTCACTAGTGTGTCGTCCGCGTAACAGACGACAGCGACACCTCGGGGGTAGGTACCACGGAGCACCCAATCGTAGCCGATGTTCCACAAGAGAGGGCCCAAGACTGAGCCCTGTGGAACACCGCAGGCCATCGCTCTTCGGTGCCACCTGTCGGCGCCTGGATACACTATGTACCTATCTGAGAGATACGAGCGCACCAGACGCCGGAGATACGGTGGCACCACATGGTACCGCAGTGCTTCCAGTATACAGGCCCAGGGCAATGTGTTGAACGCGTTGGCGATGTCTAGAGACACCGCCACCACCACTTCACCCCGAGCCACTGCCTCCTCCGCTTGTGCCTTGACCCGCAGAATCGCGTGAACTGTCGATCGGCCATGCCGGAACCCATACTGGCACTGTGCCAAGTCCGGCCCGACCCCTTCAAGATGCTCAACGAGGCGAGCGTGAATGATACGCTCGAAGAGCTTGCAGACCTCGTCGAGCAACACGATGGGCCGGTAGGCCGATGGCGACTCTGCGGGCCGCCCCTCCTTCTTGAGCAGGACCAGCTTCCCAGTTTTCCACTGAGACGGAAAACGGCCCTGCTCCAGGCACGCGGAGAACAGGCCGCGGAGCCTAGTCCCCAGATGCTCGACGGCTAACATCCACGCACGTCCGGGGATACCGTCGAGACCCGGGGCTGTTTTCTTGCCCCGCAGCCGAAGCACCACCGCCCGAAATTCCTCGGGCGAAACCTCCGAAATAACCCTTACCGAACTCAACGACGATGACGTCGATGGTAATGACGCCATCGGTGGAGGAGTGACATCTCCCGTGGCAGGGAACAAAGCTGCGACGACCTCTCCGACTAGGTCATTCCGAAGACTCTGCGTCAGCGGGGGCGCCCATGGGCGATACCTCCTCATCGCCACGCGGTATGGACGCCCCCACGGGTCGTTATCTAGAGTTCCTCGGAACTCCTCCTGAGCCGCAGACTTTGCCCTTGCTATTGCCACGCGCAGCGCTCTCTTAGCCTCTCTGTGGAGACCGTGAAGCAGCCGCTCCTGGTCCTCGTCACCGGGAAGACGGATCCGACGACGACGGTGTCTGGCGAGACGACGAAGGGCGGCCACGCAGAAGACACGTAACCGCGTGAGTTCCGCCGACCACCAGAACACCTGGCGCTTCTCGGGAAGGCGTCGGACTCGGGGCATGGCCGCGTCGCAGACACGCGACATCGCTGCCCCGAACCACGCCGCCTCCTGCTCGACCTGCATCGGGCCCTCCGGTGCAGGGAGCCACGCCTGGGCCAGAGCGGCCTCCTTCAGGGCCTCAACGTTAAGGCGTTTTACTGACCAACGCGGGCCGTCCGACCGCGGGCCGGTCGATTCTCCACTAGACTGGATGTTAGGGTACAAGGCGACGTCGAACCGAATGTATCGGTGATCCGACAACGTCTCCTCGTCCACCAGAACTCTCCAGTCACGGACACGGCGGGCAATAGCTGGGGTGGCGAACGTGAGGTCCACCACCGATCCACCATTATGCCGCACGCACTTGTTAACCAACCCGCGATTCACGACGGCCAGGTTGGCCGAGATCGCCCATTCCTCCAGGGCCTCGCCGCGCCTGCTAGTGACCGACGAACCCCAAGCCAGAGACTTGGCGTTGAAATCGCCGGCAATGAGAACGGGGCGAGGCTGGCTGCCTTGCACCACCAGGGCCCCTAGCCGAGCGAGAAAGTGCTCGAACTCGGCCAAGGTTCTATTGGGGGAGAAATACACCCCCACAATCCAGACCCCCCCCCAACAGAACCGCCACACATCCCGACCCCTTCGCTACTTTTTCGAAGGGTGGGGAGCCGGCGGCACCCCGAGTGATAACGGCCACCAAACCGTTAAGGTCCCCTGCCCAGTCTTCCCTGGGGGGAACAAAATAAGGCTCGGCGACCACAGCCACTTGTATCGACCACTGCGCCATGCTCTGGACTAGCAGGTCCTGGGCCCTGGCGCAGTGATTAATGTTCGCCTGGAGGAAACGTTGCGCCATATTAATGGGCGATCTCCATCTGCTCTTCTACGGGGGGTGCTGTCGGCTGGGTCACAACCCCCGTCCCCCGACCACGATTTGCGTGGCGAGGGCGGGAGGAGGCGACACATGCCTTGGCGCCCACCTGGTGCCCCGCGGGTTTACCAGCATCTGCGCAAACTGCGCAATGCGGCTCCGCGGAGCACTCCTTGGCCTTGTGGCCCAGTTTACCGCAGCGGTAGCATACGCCACTGCGGTCACAGTCTTCGGTGCACCGCACCCGCACATGTCCCTTGTACAGGCAGCGGTAGCACCGCATGGGCCTCGGCTCAAGGAGCTGGACGCGTGCAGCTACCCAGCCGATCAGCACTCGGCCCGACTTTAAAATTTTGTCGGCAACCTTGGCGGGGCACCGCACCCACGCTGCACCAAGGCCCGACCGGTCAGGGCGGATCTCCCCAACCTTAAAACTTGCACTCAGGCTATCCCCAGCCCTTGCGAGGGCCGTTGCTACTATTTCCGGGTCAGCTGAGGCGTCCAACCCGGATATTCGCAATTCCGCTGCCTTGAACGGACGGGAAACGCGTACGTCGTCCGCCAGTTCCGTCCCGCGGAATACCTCCCTGACTTTATCGGCCAGGGAGTCGGCCTTCTTTTCAGATTCCGGACCGGGTACCTCGTACAGGTACCCGCCCGTCGCCATTAGGCGCGCCCGAGTCTCAGCAATGCCGAGGCCGGCCAGATCCACGGACTGCTGGACCTGCCGCAATACGTAGGCGTATGTGACGCCCCGCGCTAACCCCTCGGGCGTAACCGTTAGAGTTACGGCTGCCTTGCGGGGTAAATGTATTCGCGGCTCAGGCCGGCGCTGCTGCGGCGGTGCGGCCACCGCAGCACCCGACACGGGCTGGGGATTTTTTTTTCCCTTCTTGGCCACAATCTTCCACCCCTCCTCCATTGATGCAGGGGCGGGGGGTAGTGGCCGCGGTTCTCTGGGCTGTTGGGCAGCGGGAGTGCTGCTCCTATTTTTCACTTTATTTCCCCTCTTGCCCCCCCTTCGGGAATAACGCTGAGGGGGACTGGGGGACGCCTTTGATGTCGACGGTACCTCTAGCTCAGTGATTACGAGAGGCGCATGTCGAGGACGGGGAGCATCAACAGGGGCGGGCTGTGTGGGCTGGGCATTACTCTTTCCCTTGCCCAGCCCCTTTCCCTTCGGTGTAACCGGTGGACCGGCAGCAACTGGTGGGGCCTTTGATGACCCAGCGACGGCAGGCGATGCCTGAGCTCTAATCTTATCAGCAGCCAATGGGGGCCGCATGATGGGTTCTGGGGGCAGCCTCGAGGTTATGTTGCTGAAGCGCGCGTCCAAGATGTTTAAAAAACGGCGCTCAAACTGCTTGAAGCGGTCTTCCTCCCCAGAAACGCCTCCAATTTGGACTGCCGGCTGCGACTGTCCTTTTAACTCTTGGACAGTCGCCATCAACTCCTCCAGGGACCTCTGTTGGGCCGCAAGAGAGGCCTTGAGGACGGCAATTTCCTGAGCCATTGCCACCTTTTCGTTCTCTAACCTGGCCACCTCTGCGGAGGCTGACTCATCGGCCCTCTCCGACAGCTCTTTGGCCGCGAAGTTTAGCCTACGTTGCTCGGTCCCTTTAATATTCCGGGACCGTGCCACGTCCCGTATGATGGCTGATATCTGCAAGCGCCAGTCACGGTCGCCAGATACTTCCATCGGCGTGGTGTCTTCGTCAGACACCACAGCCGGACTTACTGACACAGCAAGAATTTTTTGTGCTGGTTCGACGTCACTGTCGCTTGCAGATGCGTCCAGCAGTCGAGCTCTTAGCGCCCTCTTTGAGCGCGTCATCATGCCACTCGCCCCGGCTTTGGCCTCGGGAGCCGAGACCACCAAAGCGGCCCCTACAATCGTCTCTTTGGGCTTAAGCCCAGCGTCGTCCGTCTTCCCAGGTTCACTATCGTCCCCCGGGACAGACACCTTCCCCACTACATCAGAGTTTTGTTTTTGAGTTAAATTTTTTTTCATATTTATTCCCACGTGTATGGGGGAAATATTCGGTCCACCCAGCCAGAGCCCCCTGTAGCTGGGTAAGCAAATGTCTGCACGGGGTTCAGCACGTTCCCCGCCGGGGTTCGCACTAGCGACCGAACTACCCATCGGCCATGCATCCCCTCGCGGTGCGCCGCCGCTTGGGATTCGGGGTAACTTTTTATAGAGGTTTTCTCCCTCGCGGCCCAGGCGGTTAAGCCAAGACCCTCGGTCCAGTCGGAGCGCGAGACGTGACCACAGACCTCCTTTTGACTGGATTACGATATACGACGGTGACAACAGGAGAGAAAATCTCCCCTACTGCCAGCTCGGCGGCGGGGTAAGCGCACACCGAGCCCGCCGACGCCCCCGAGACAGAACCCGGGAGTAGCCCAAAGAACTGGGCACAAAAACTGACGACAGCCGCCACAACAGGCGACGACTGCCATCCACCTTTTGTCAGGATATCGGCCGTCGGTCAACGTGACCGCCGTTGCCCAGGGTGCACCACGTGGAGGTTTCCTGACTTCGCACCCCCGGTACGGACTGCCAAGACGAAATTCGTAGGTTCGAAACCCAAGTGGCATACACCTCTGACTTATCTAAAGTTATGTGTGTATTAAAATGTTAATTATCGCTTGCTTTAACGGTGAAGGAAAACATCGTGAGGAAACCTGCATATCTGAGAATTTTTTCGAAGGTATGAGAAGTCTGCCAACCCGCATTAGGCCAGCGTGGTGGACTAAGGCCTAACCCCTCTCATTAGTAGAGGAGGCCCGTGCCCAGCAGTGGGACAACGTTTAATACAGAGCTAGTATTATTATATTATTATAAATATTTGATAGAAAGAAAATAAATTTTATTTGGTCACACAACAACACTTTGGATAGGATACAGTTTAAAAACAGAAGGAGATACAACAAAAAAAAAACAATTATAGACACCCACTTCTCCTCAATTCGGAACACCTGTGTCCAAAGAATGACCAAAAAGGCCATAGGCTCAGCATTTGCCAGGTAGTAAAGTACTGCCTGGCGCTGGTATTCTGCCTAGGCTTGATGACTATTTGATTTTTTATGTGATCGCTATTTGTGAGGTAAAATTTTTTTTTTTTTTTATGGAAAAAGGGGGCAAACGGGCAAGAGGCTCACCTGATGGAAAGTAATCACCGCCGCCCATGAACATCTGCAACACCAAAGGGCTTGCAAATGCGTTGCCGGCCTTTCAGGAAAGAATATGCTCTCTTCTTGAAGGTTCCCAGGTCGTAACGGTTCGGAAAGACCGCCGGCGACAGCTGGTTCCACAGAGTGGTTGTGCGTGGCAGAAAATGCCGTAAAAATCGCGCTGTTGTGGAACGCTGGACATCGAGATGGTGCGGATGGAATTTTATGTTTTGGCGCGATGTCCGATGGTGAAATTCAGCGGCCGGGATCAATCCAAACAATTCCTCGGAACATTCCCCATGATAAATGCGGTAGAAGATGCAGAGTGATCCAACATCTCTACGCAGAGCCAATGGATCAAGCCGATCGGAAAGAGCTTGATCGTCGATAACCCGAGCTGCCCTACGTTGAATGCGGTCAAATGGAAGTAGCTGGTACTGGGGGGCTCCCGCCCAGAGATGAGAACAGTACTCCATGTGGGGCCGAATTTGCGCCTTATAGAGATTTAGGCGTTGACCCGACGTGAAGTACCGTCTCGCCTTACTGAGCACACCAAGCTTCTTTGAGGCCAATTTGGCCTTTCCTTCCAATTGACCGCGGAACTGGACGTTGCTCGAAATGTCGACGCCAAGTATTCCGATACTGGGTTTGGCAGACAGGGGAGTGTTCTCTAAATGAGGAGTCACGACAAATGGTGACTTTTTAGCGGTTAACGCGCAGACTTGTGTCTTTTTGGGGTTGAATTGGACTAAGTTTAGTCGACCCCAGTCCGAGACTTTGGTTAACAAGGACTCGACTTCAGACACAAGTTTGTTCCGGCTCTCGTCGACGTATTCCCGAGAAATATTAGCACGGCCAGTGTACAGTACATCTACAGTGCTATCGTCTGCATAGCAATGAATGTTGCTGATTTGCAGCATGTCATTTATATGCAGAAGAAACAGAGTAGGAGACAGTACACAGCCTTGTGGAACACCAGCATTGACAAATTTAGGATCAGAGCATGCACCGTCGACGACGACCTTGATGCTGCGATCTGCCAAAAAACTGGTGATCCAGTTGCATAATTTCTCGGGAAGCCCATAGGAAGGTAGCTTCGAAAGAAGCGCCTTGTGCCATACCCGATCAAAGGCCTTCGCTATGTCCAGGCTGGCTGCAAGCGCCTCCCCCTTGGTCTCAACTGCTTTTGCCCATCTATGAGTTAGGTAGACTAGAAGATCACCGGCTGAGCGACCCCGACGAAAGCCGTACTGGCGGTCGCTAATCAGCCGGTGCTCCTCCAGGTACCGCAGGAGCTGGCAGTTGATAACGGACTCCATTATCTTGGAGAACAAGGAGGTGATGGCTATAGGCCTGTAATTGGACGGGTCCGAGCGGTTGCCTTTTTTAGGGATCGGGTGCACTAAAGCGGCCTTCCAGGATTTCGGGACTACGCCTAATGTATAGGAGTGCCGGAAAAGACGCGTTAAAACCGGTGCCAACTCCGGAGCACATGTCTGCAACACGATCGGAGGGATGCCATCGGGCCCACTCGACTTATGAATGTCCAAGGACAGGAGTGCTTTGCGAACTGCACTTTGCCGGAACTTAACCTCCGGCATCGTTGCATCGCACCGCGGGATTGTCGGAGGTGAATTTCCTCGGTCATCCAAAGTCGAGTTGGACGCGAAGAGAGAGCCCAGAAGATCGGCTTTCACCTTCGCGGCATGGGCCAGCGAGTCATCCTCCGTGTGCAGGGGTGGAAAAGATGGCTGACAGAAATTTCCTAAGACAGCCTTGGCGAGAGACCAAAACGCACGTGTTCCCGACGGGAGACGTGCCAGTCTCTCGCCAATTCTGCCAATGTGCTCCGACTTCGCCTTAGCAATGGCGCTTTTGAAGGACCTAGAGGCAAAGTTAAACTCCTTTTTAAATGCGCCGGTATTTACATCACTACACGCCGACGCGTCAGCCCAGGCTTGGTAGCATTCCCGCTTTCGGCGTAATGCCGTCTTGCAGGAGCGACCAAACCAAGGCTGGGATCTGCCACCGATGGGCACTGCAGAGAACGGAATAAAGAGTTCCATACCCTGAAGTACCACATCAGTGATAGAGTCAGCAACGACGTCAGGATCATCCGGCGAGAAGCAAATCTGCCCCCATGGGTAGGACGCAAAGAATGACCGCATTCCGTCCCAATCCGCTGACCTATAGTGCCACACGCGGCGGCAGCCCGCAAAGCGAGGCCGTGTTGAGTGCGTGACTGGCACTGTACTCCGGACAAGACAGTGGTCCGACGAACCAAGAGGAGGATCGACGGATACCAGGTAGCCTTCCGGATGAGAGGTCAGCAGAAGGTCCAACAGGGAAGGTGTATGATCCTCCACATCTGGGATTCGCGTTGGCGAGGTGACCAGTTGTGTCAAATCATATGCTAATGCGAAATCGTGAACAGATCTCCCCGCATGATCGGTGGTGCGTGATCTAAGCCATTCGGCGTGGTGGGCGTTAAAGTCACCGAGAATCACGATCTCTGCGGATGGGATCTGCTGCAGCACGGAGTCTGTAGCCATTTGCATGTGCTCAACAAGTCAGTCAGTTTCGGCATTACCGCTATGGGACCTATACAGGCATGCGTAGATTCGCGGATGGTCGTCGCAGTCTATGCGTAGCCAGAGGTTGGATAGGTCCCGCCCTTCAAGGCTGCCGAGGCGACGAGAGCAGATATCCTCTCTAATGTACACGCACACCCCAGCCCGCGGTACAAAGGAATGTTCCAGTTTGTACCCCGGGTAGGAGAGGAAAGAGGTGTCAGCCGGAGAAGATATCTGCGTCTCGGTAAGGAATAGCAAGGCCGGCTTCGCCGTCTCAAGATGGAAGTGGACGGCGTTCAAGTTGGAATTCAGCCCCCTTATGTTGCAAAAATCCACAGCAAGCGTGGAAGGGGTGGCCTTATGTTGCCTGCTCCGTTTGCCTCGTACATGTGCAAAATTGCCCCCCCCCCAGAATACGGAGGGCAGCCTGGGCATCCACGCACAGGTGGTGTACGATCTGGGCGTGGACGCCCAGAGAGGGATTCTCCACCGCGATGTACGCTGGTGGTATACTAAATAAGGTGCACATTGCGGGCTTAGCATAATACATATGAGATATCTCGCACGCGAGTGACAAAGATGAATGCCTTAGACATTTGTCCACCTTACAAAATTGTGTAAAATGTGTAAATAAATAAAAATATATCACTTATAAATGTCAAAAATGATACTAAATTATTTTGACAAAAATAATAGTTTTTGAAATGAAATATTGAATAGATAAAATGCTTCTCATTCGCTTATGCTGTGCCATAAGCTATATCCAATCCGTAAACTGTCTCTTGGTACTCCCACTCCATAGATTGCCGCCACTATAATAATGGGACCATATTGAAACTTTTTAATTTAAACCATAAATTACCTTTCTTAGGTCGGATTAAATCTCTAAACACATTTTTGCTAGCTAACTCAATTTAAGTAAAGCAAAAAGCTTTAGAGATATAAAAATGAAATGATAACATTATGTGTTAAAACTTAAACATTTTAATTTTTAACAACCATTCAACTTAGTCCAAAGCGTTGATATTATAAATATTAAACAAAAAGAATGAGCGGAGCATTTATTAACTTGACTTTGCAAAATTGGCTAATCGAATTCATTTTGAAGTTTATCACGTAAATTCACTTTCTAGAAGACTTAAGTCGCGTTATTCGATCTCAACCATAATGTCCATTGGTTGTGACAAATGTTTGTGCAAATCGCAAATACTTATTTGAATCGTGTCCGGGTGATATGGCACCACAAATAGTCTTTAAGGCATAAGAGGATGCGGGTGGTAGGATATTCAAACCCGTCCAGATAGCAACCATCGTACACAGTGTAAGAACCGCCATAGTGGCACACGCAAGTGAGTGGCGTTCCGGGGTCAGCCAATCTACATCCGGTTTTTGTCGGGGGTCTAGAGTTGTTTCGATGTTTGGCCGTGTTGCTGCCTTCTGAATACTCTGACACTAGACCTTCGACCGCTTCTTCACCTCCTTGCCCCATGTCACAGTATAAATAAACTGCACAATAGGCTGGCATGTCAAGTAGCGAGGGATAGATTTTTTCTCGCTACTTGATACTCTAACTGGACGATATTGCGCTTACCATCAGATGCAGCATGGTCACTTTCCTGCGCCAGGATAAAAAAAAAGACTTACTTCCTATTATGGAGTGGAATAATTGGGCATTTTTATCATTTATATGTGCAAGTCAAGGAAATTCTGAAATTTTCATTAAAATCGGATGAGTAGTTTTATTCCAGTTACGCACCAGCTTACCCGGATAGCTCGATGTAAAACGTTCAATTTTCTAGAAAGTTCATACGCGTTATACATGGACGGCGACGTATGTAATAGCTATTTTTAATTAAAAAGAAGCTAAAGGCGCTGCTCTACCCGACTCACGTGCGGTCGCTATTACGGAAGGCAACACCAGTGGAGCTTGCTATACAATTGTTGGCTTGTTTTTCTACGTGACCACTCGGTTCTGCACAGACGTAGATATAATAGATGCTACAAATGAATTTACTTCACGTACCGAAATTAAAATAAAGACTATGACCGAATTTGATTGCACTTAGTTACAATAATTGCATTGCAGTTTAATTTTGAATCGAATACACGAAATATTAGGCATTTTCACGAAATATTAGACAGAAACCCGTCTGCGTATAAAAAAAAATTAGGACAAGTGAAATGGAAGTTCTATATACTCTAAAATATATGCTGAATGAATAATAAACCCCACAGTCACACACATAGTCTTGACCAACACTGGGTAAAACCTGTATCGTGGATTTCCAGACAACACCCAGGTCTGGGTTTGTGGTTCACAGAAACATTTATCTTGACGCGGGGATCGAACCCACGGTCTTTCGTTTCACAGCTGGCTACTCGCCCGTTACACTACGGAGACTGTCATACATAACAACGCAATTTTATTGCCTTTCTGGGGCACTCCGGTAAAAAGTTAATCATTCTATTGCTCAGATGACGTAGAAAGATACAAAACATGTACCACAAATAAGAGAAAAAAATGATTTTGTAAATATTAAAATACTTGCGGCGACTATTTAATCTGTGTCTGTGGGTTTGCACTTTCTATTGCAATAGTAAGACTAACCGTTCAAAATCATGCTTTAGCAATTTTAGCGCTAGATTGGTTGTCTCTACCACTCGTATTTTTATTTAAGACATTACTTCGTATCAAGCAATTACTTAAATAAGTCTTTGGTTGCCCAAGGAATGCTTGAGAAAGCTTGCTGAGCTAAGGTACTTGGTGAGAATTCCTATATATAACATAATTTATACTTAAGTAATTATTTTTACTCAAGTAAAAAGTTTTTCTGAATTATAATTACTTGGCTAAGCAAGATTTCTCAAGCATTTCTTGGGCAAGTAAAGACCTATTTAAGTAATTGCTTGAGGCAAATTAATCTTGTTTATGAATACGAGTGTCAACAATACAAAAACATGAGGGAACGTAAGAATTTTTGTTAAGTTTTTTGTAAGTGGTAGAGCCACGCTGTAGACATATTTGTGTAAGTGGTAGAGCCACGCTGTAGACATATTTGTCTACAGCATGAATGGGCCGGCTCGACTGGGGTAGTACCACTGTCTCACAGAAAACCAACGTAAAGTGACAGTTTACTGTCGCGTTTCGTATGGTAAGTGAGATATCCGGAGGCCCAGATTCCCCCTTCCCTTCCCTAATCCCTATTCCTGTCCTTTAAGGCCGACAGCGCATACATGATACTTTCGGTATTGTGGATGTTCATGGGCGGTGGAGATCACTTAACATCAGTTGACCCACTGGCTCGTTTGTCGGACTATGCAATAATAAAAAAAATGGTGTTCCTAGTTCATGTAAAGAGGATTGGGGAGCCGAATTAAAAGAAAAAGGAAACACGTAATTAATACCCCTTTGCAAATTCGAATACTACACACATATAAATATGGACCGATAATAAAAACGACAATTAAAATGAAAATAGTCGTACGTAACTGTTCTACTTTAGTATAATGATAAGTACAGACGCAAGACTGAGTTGAGCCCTCTGTGATCACATCAGCAATTGTGTTAATTGTTTCATTGTGTTTAATTGGAGCGCTTAGTGCCAGCCCACACGCGCGATATAATTTTTACATGGAACTTTTCGCGCTCGTTTGAAGTTGGTTATGAATATTCGGTGAATGAGAATTTACAGCATCGTTATTGTATCATTTTCAAATCTCTATATTATAATAATAATACAAGCCCTGTATTAAATATTGTCCTACTGCTGGGCACGGTTACTTTGTGTTTTTTTTAATTGCATGTCATCTAAAGTGTTGAACAAATAAAATTTATTTTCTTTCTTTCATAATTATAACACAGTATAGATACAAAGTATACAACCCACAACATTTTCCATGGATTACAATAATTGTGTTTAATACAAGGGACATAACAGTATATTGTTTACGAAAAAGATTTGTTTTAATTAACTAAGATAATATGCATTACAGCGCAAAATACTAATATGAGAAGAGTTTTTATTATTTGTTTTTTCTGCCTGAATAGTCAGACGAGCAGACGGGCCACCTGATGGTAAGTAGACACCGCCGCCTATAAACTTCTGCAATGCCAGGGCATACCAAATCCGCTGCCTATCGTTCAGTTGTTTTTATTGTTTGGATGTGAATGTGAAACCGCTTCACCCTTGTTTGGATAATGAGTTTGCGAGTTTCTCGATTAGTGCACTACATTTGACATGTTCTGAATTGTATTTCTGTCAGTTTTGCAATTCCCTTGTCCCTATTGTGTCTCGAGGAATATCGCTGGAATCTGTCTACTTATACATCTGCCTAGCCCTTTTGTGATAATGTGTATCGATCTACTGGGCCCACTATTTTATAACCAACGTTATAAAATATGCTATATATTCCTTTTTACATAAATATAATTTCCTTATATCTAATTTAACAACCTTTTGATAATTTTCCTAATAAATTAATCGTGGAGGATATTGATTGTCACTTAAATTTAATCGTAAATAAATCATTTTTTTATACTTGTAGCTTTAATACATATAAATTAAAAAATGGATAAACAGAACAGTATATTAATATTTTAAAATACGAAAACCAAATTACGTTAATGACGCGTTATTGGCTGAATATCTAGCAATGCTCCGGCAATCTCGCGCAGATATCAACGTAATGCAACAACGGCTGCGTCTTTTATTCGCGCGTTGTGCTATAGCTTCAACAGTTGTCAATATTTGAACAGCTCTATGGTCTACGTAATAATAAGCACCATTTGAATTATAAAATGTGTTACACGCCTACGTGGAACGATAACTAACTCTCCCGGGGAATGTAACCGCTGCTAGCCGCAATTCCCCACGCCTCTCCGTGTTCTACAAGTTTCATACAATGCATACAAACGAAGCTTTCACGCATAGCCCAAATGGCTATTTTGGTAGATAAAATAGTTGAGTAGATTATTTGTATTTTATTAAAAAAATATCCTAAACCTATATCAAAGAAAAAATACATCGGTTCAAAAATAAGTTATAAATGTAAAAAAAACTAGGATGTGTGATTTCACCCCAAGTTTACTCCGATATTATAGCGCCTATTTAAAAAAGCGGCAAAATATAAGTAAAATGTGTACTTATTTATACAATTTACAATATTTATAACTAATTGAAGGAAACAATGCTAAACTTTAAAAATACGTTCACAGTTTGTTATAAATGTAGTGGAACAAAACCGCCAGTTAAATCTAGTATCCGATAAAATGTTGCCTATTCATATCCCGTTGTACAACGAAAATATATAAAACCAGCACGACATACAAAACAATCTTCCGGCATATTCATTTTGTTTAAGTGGAATCGATTTCATACAATTCGCTCTGCGGAATATTCGGTCATGTCAAATCGGATTACGTCAGGCCCATTTGCGAATACAAATAAGGGAGCGGTAAAGCGATGGGGTGATTATGGAAAATTATTTTACGAGACAGGAAAAATATAAGAGCAACTTTGACAGTCTGTGACGCGAAGAGGCTGTGAAACATGTATAGGTTCTTTAGGCATTGGTGAAACAGATCAATTTAGAAGAGCCTTCTTCTATATCTTCTGGTATTATGTTCTTTGGTTAACTACTGTATTTTTCACTTATTTAGAACTAGCCGCTGCCCGTGGCACCCGCGTGTATGTTATTTTTGGGAGAAAAAGTATACAATTCAAGAAGTTGTCTCCTGCACTGACGCACACTTACTGATCGCCCTAGTAAAGTGTTTGCATGAATATTGGATAAATGCCAACTTGAAGCCGATCCTCAAAGGTAATCTGAATAGACAATTTACAATTATCGCCCAATACCTCAATGACGTGTAAAATCTTGGACAGAATAAAAAATCGTCAATTGATTCACTACCTGGAGAATCACTCGTGGATCAATGATGATGTTGATGTTTTTATATGATCTAAATGACAAAGATTATCTATATTAAATAACCTTTATGATAGCCTAATTTATTTTTGTAAGGGTCCATAGACTACAGTCTACTTCACTTCCTATGTACACATAGGAAGTAAAAGAATACCCCGTAATTTTATCCCTTTACATTGCCCTATTTATGGGATGATTTTGCAAAAAAGATGAAATACATAGTTCTCTATTTCTTACCAAAAGTTTAAATACGAATTTTTACATCCCTTACTTCAGAAATTATTCATTGGCTATACAGATTTTTAACCCCTATATCACCCTTTAAAATTTTTTTTAGACAAAAGAGAGCCCTTGTCCTTTCCCAGGATATAATCTATCTCCTTACCAAATTTCATGATCGTCCGTTCAGCCGTTTAGTCATGAAAAGGTAACAAACAAACAGAGTTACTTTCGCATTTATAATTATTTGTATGGATTAACAAAATTTGCTCCCAAAAATAAAAAAACAACAATTTAGATACCGTAGAGCCAACAAATCCTCACTTAAAGAAATTATAATTGAGAATATAATATTTTAAATATGACTATAAATAGAACGCTCAATTCGCGACATCTCAACAACTCCGACAGGACCTTCAACTATAATTCTAGGCTAGTGCTATAATAGCATAGCTTCAGTATGACCCTCACCTCACGGTACGATCAGATGACTTAATTCACACCCCGTGTTTGTGTGAAAGCTAGTAATAAAATTCAGTCGGGCCACGTCTCTAAATGCTCTTTTTATGCCAATCGGCGCTTCAAAGGCTATGCTTTTTTCATTCACATCCTCTTTTTTACCTTTAACTATGTTTAATCTGGGTTGAATCGATCGAATTATAAATAGCAGTTTTACTCTTGTATATGCATTCGATTACCTTATGATTATAATATTGATGTTGATGTTATGAATTACAAGTTTTTTTTCAATCTTAATTAAATAAATAAATAACACCCAACAGTCACACACATAGCCCCGACCCCACACTAAGATACAAGTCTTGTGTTGTAGGTATCATGGACTGCAAGAGACTTTCGGTCTCACAACACCCAGACCCCGGACACAAATATCTGTCTGTCATAGAAACATTTGTCCCGGTGTGGGAATCGAACCCACGGCCTCTCGTTCTCAGCCGGCTACTCGCCAACTGGGCCACGGAGGCTGTCAAATTAAATGAGCTTGATCGAAAAACGAATGTAGCTCCATAAGTCGACCATTTTACCTACTCGTTGTTTACACTACCTAACATGCATATATACACTCACACTGGTAATCACCGAAGCGGAAGGCAGAAACGTTACTAGTACACCCACATTTCGCCGAGCTTAGAACCGTCCCATGATGTGATAGGGGGCGAGCCTTTCGCCACACCGGGCACAATTCCAGACTGCGGGCTAATACTGAGCATTTCGTGATAGAAAACTCCAATATCGCTTTACCCGACCCGGGGATCGAACCCGAGACTTCAGCAGTCGTACCGAGTACGCAATTGCAACTGCGCTAACGAGGCAGTCCGAGGCATTACATTATATATGAACCATTTTCATTTCATTAGCATAGGTTTAACTCGAGCCAGTCCAGGGCTTAAAATGGAGGCAACTCTAAGCTGTAGCTCACCGTAAACTTTGAATAATGTAAATCACTGACGCCAGTTTCCGAAGTTGATATTGTTTAAATTTAATACTGGACTTCAATTTTCCCATCTATAAATGTATATTGTGCCTGAATGTTATGGAGCTCCGGTTTTTACATATTTTTTTTTTATCCTGGCTCGGCAAAGTGACCACACTGCACCTGATGGTAAGCGCAGTGTGGTCTAATTAGAGTATTGAGTAGCGAGAGACGATCTATCGCCCGCTACTCAACACAATCATGCCGGCCTGCTTCTTCACACTACGCCATGGGCAAGAAGGTGAAGAAGCAGTCGAAGGTCTTGTCAGAGTACTCAGAAGGCCGCAAAATGGCCAAACATCGTACCCCAACTCTAGACCCCCGATAAAAACCGGATATACACTGGCTGATCCCGGAACGCGACACGCTTGCGTGTGCCACTATGGCAGGTTTTACACCCTGTGTACGGTGGTCGCTATCCGGGCGGATATGCATATCCTACCACCAGCGATATATACTTATTAATAATGGGTCATAATTGGGGTTTATATGTAACACAATACTACTGTAATTCGACAGCTTCCGTGGCGTAGTAGGCGAGTAGCCGGCTGTGAAACGAGAGGCCGTGGGTTCGATTCCTGCACCGAAACAAATGTTTGTGTGACAGACAGATATTTGTGCCGGGTCTGGGTGTTGTGAGACTGAAAGTTTCTCGTAGTTCCTGATACCCACGACACAAGACTCGTATCTTAGTGTGAGGTCGGGGCTATGTGTGTGACTGTTGGGTGTTACATACAATTAAATCAAATTCAAGCAATGTTATGTAAATACATGCGTACATTTCTTAAGCTTAAGAAAGTGATCTTTAAACAAGTTTAGCTATATTTTCAACGTTGCTAATAAAAAAAACATAACAACTATACAAAACTCTACACCTGGGTCGCTCAAAACCTATGCTTTTTCTTTTTGTTTCGAGTGGCAAGCTAATGGAGATGCGATGTCCCTCAAGGTTCTGAGAACGCCGGCCGACTAGACTCATACATGCAGCAAAACACATAAGTATGAAGTTCAAATCCATATGAAATAGCAACAAACCAACTTTAAAAGGCCGGCATGATGGTGTTGAGTAGCGGAGGACATATTGTCTCACGCTACTTGATACTCTAACTGGACGGCACTGGACTTACCATCAGGTGCAGTGTGGTCACTTTTCAGTGCCAGGATAAAAAGAAAACAAAATGTATATTAAAGGCCTTGTTACATACAAAGCGATGGCGTTGCAAAATCAAAGTTATTTTACGCGACAGAGATGTGAAACTAGACAAACGTGTGGACACATAGAACGATAACATGATCAGTAAGACGAAATGTAGAAAAAAAACTTGAGAGGTGTCAAGGGACACCCGGATGGAACGAAGTTCCTTTCGATTAATTAGTGAAGGAATTGTAATAAAATTTTATTTTTTTTATTATTAACAAATAAAATATTAAAATTATATTATTAAAATTATTAATAATAATATATTAATAATATATAATAATATTATTATTAAACATTGATATATAAACCTATTAAAACGAGAATGGTTGGTTAAATATATTAAATAATAATAAACATCACACTCACCTCACTTTAACCTCAATTAACGTCTGCAGCAAGTAAAATTACATATAAACATAATGACAGCTGTTAAAATACATTTAAAAACGTTCCAATTGTTACGGTCCGCCTGACGGCGGGGCACAAAAAAAACAAGTTACCGAAGAATAAAAAAATACTTTTATTAAAAAAAACAATTACTGAGGTAGAGGAGAACCGCTCAGGGCGTGAGCTCTCGGCACAGAGAAAGTTCCGTTTGGTGATGGTCGACGGGCAATGTGCGCTGGGGACTTAACTACGCTCCAATGTCTGCCGGCGCGGTAGGGACCGGGGGCGCCGCGTGGCTCGCGATGCAGCGGCGTGCCGGGCGCAGAGGTCAGCAGAGGTCGGCGACTATGTTCTGCCGCGGTCGCACTCCTTCCCGGCTCGGAGCCGTAGTCGAGTCAGTGTTGGACGGTACGGGTACGTTGCTGCTGGGAGGTACCAACGGTACCTCCCAGCAGCAACCCGTACGGTGGTCCCCCAGATTCCAAGGGGGATTATGATTAAGCACTGATTTTACTACTTTATTTTAAATAGTGGTATTTACTTATAAGCCGACCTGTGCGTTTTGGAATCAACTCTCGTTTTGTGTCCCGCGCCTTGTATTTAAAGTAAGGGTTTTTTGCTTGTGTGCGTGATAATTGATATTTTTTAGTGGGGATTCGTGCTTCAGACAGAAGGATTACCCTGATTGGTTCTATACGCTATTGCTAGATCATTTCGCGTGGTTTCGCTCCGTAGTAACAACTTAATTATTTTGTCTTTATGTTTGTAATTATTTTAACATTTTTTATTTTTATGTATTATCTTGTTACAACGTAACAATACCCCCTCTCCCAGAGAAAGGATTTTACGTAGTAAAATCCGCTGCGGTAAGCGCCTAAGTATCGCTAGAACCGCCCAGTACTGTCTCACATTCATACTTCCACTAACGAATACCTACCATGCGACCTAGCATACGACCTTTCATAGTTGTCTGGTGAAATTTAAAATCAACAGACTTCCATATAACTAGAGTACAGTTCTATTAAGGAATTGGACTCGAGAACAGTACTGCATGACAAGGAGCGTCTAAGAAGAAGAATACTGCAACGTGAACATTCTGACGAATCGGCACTGTGAAATACATTGGTCTTTGATGAATTTGTTACAGTCACGACCCGCTGTAACGAAAAACAGCAGACGAGCAGACCTATACCAAGAAACTGTCATGCTCCGCTAAAATTTTGCAAAACGCAAAAACAAAACGTGTGTAGACCTATAAGGAAGTCAATACACACAAAAAAATCGTGTAGGCTTATTTTAATTCATCAAAGACAATGTGGACAGAGACCAAAACGTAACAATTTTTAATTTGTAATAATTGTAGACGAGAAAAAAAAATATTCCATTTTCCGAACACTATGAATCAAGGAAACCTGAATTGGACTGTTAACGGTAATGACTTCGATGAATAAATGATCATTTGATCAAGCTAAATAAAATAGCTAAACGACATTGCGAGTATGTCTATTCTTTAGCGAATTTGTTACAGTCACGACCCGCTGTAACGGAGAGAAGAAAACAGCAGACGAGTAGACCTATACCGAGAAACTGTCATACTCCGCTAAAATTTTGCAAAACGCAAAACAATAAAACGTGTGTAGACCTATATAGAAGTCAATACACACAAAAAAAATCGTGTAGGCTTATTTAACTCGCTAAAGAACGGATAATAAACGAATGTTAACATATTATAGAATTGTTTAACAACCCTAAAAAAAAAATTCCTATGAAACAGGACAAAATTTATGAGGTTATCTATCGTGTATAATTCACGTGATAACTATAAAAGTGTGACAACACACCAAAAAAAAATCTTTACGAAGGAGAGAATCCGAGAAATTCCGGGAAAATTCCGATAAATTCCCGGTAAAATTCCGATAAAATCCGTACATTTATCGCGCGGTGAGAGCACTCGGTCACTTGGGTCTACATCTATAATATGATGCGACCCGCATGGTATAAGTTTTCCCACCGTACGCTAGAAATGCCGGTGTGACTATCTATTTGTATCCTACAATCGTCAACCCTATTCATAGGTTCTAAACCGGGTATGGCTACTTCATACCTAAGCTCCGGTTTAGTTAGATGTATATATTTAATGGTACGGTCCATTTTTGAATATAAAAAAAATTACTTGTTATGAACCGAACCGAAAGAATCGAACCCACAAACCGAAAGGAGCCGAAAAGAACGAACCGAAATGAACCGAAAAGAAACGAACCAAACCGAAAAGAAATGTGAAACGAAATGAACCGAAAGTTCAATCTTATTGTATTGGTCAGCTAAGTCGAAGATAAAAAGAAATTTTAATCGATGTTAAAAAAAACCGAAAAAAAAAATTTTTATTCGAAGTTAAAAAAAATTTAAGTCCGAGTCAAAAAAAAAATTAATCGAAAAAAAATATTCGAAGTTAAAAAAATTTTTACAATACGCGACGAAATGTGACACGAAAGTGGCAATGTTAAAAAAATATTAAGTACGATGTAAAATAATGTACGTTACTATCATTATCTTTTCAGAGTATAAAATAAAATTTGCAAAACAATAATGATTGCAACAAAAAAATATCAATGCAGAAATGCACCAAACAAAAAAATCTCTGAAAGGAAATGTTTAACTACGCACATACATAAATGCAAAAACGACGGTAGGCATTACGGTAGGCAGCGGCTCTGCTGTGCTCTGGCATTGCAGAAGTCTATGGGCGGCGGTGACTACTTACCATCAGGTGGCCCGTCTGCTCGTCTGCCTATCCAGGCACTAAAAAAAAAAAAAAAAAAAAAAACGATTGCTAAACAAGAAACATGTAAATGCACAAAAATCAGAATGCAATGTTATGAGAAAAAATAAAATTGTGATGTTATGCCACTTGCAGTTCACGCGTATGTGTGTGGGTAACCATAGATGGTATTTGATTACCCTGCGGAACCAGAAGACAAAATTTCGGCTACCCGTTCCTCTATAAAGAGAAAACGGGTCGGTGGTGCCTCCCCGTTCAGCCTCGTCCGCATGGGCTTACCACCTGGTTGAGAAAAAAAATACCGACACCACAATAGTACCAAACGAAAACTTCTCTGTGCTTGCTTTTAATAGTTGAGCGCCATTTTGTTACGGTCCGCCTGACGGCGGGGCACAAAAAAAAACAAGTTACCGAAGAATAAAAAAATACTTTTATTAAAAAAAACAATTACTGAGGTAGAGGAGAACCGCTCAGGGCGTGAGCTCTCGGCACAGAGAAAGTTCCGTTTGGTGATGGTCGACGGGCAATGTGCGCTGGGGACTTAACTACGCTCCAATGTCTGCCGGCGCGGTAGGGACCGGGGGCGCCGCGTGGCTCGCGATGCAGCGGCGTGCCGGGAGCAGAGGTCAGCAGAGGTCGGCGACTATGTTCTGCCGCGGTCGCACTCCTTCCCGGCTCGGAGCCGTAGTCGAGTCAGTGTTGGACGGTACGGGAGTTGGTACCTCCCAGCAGCAACCCGTACGGTGGTCCCCCAGATTCCAAGGGGGATTATGATTAAGCACTGATTTTACTACTTTATTTTAAATGGTGGTATTTACTTATAAGCCGACCTGTGCGTTTTGGAATCAACTCTCGTTTTGTGTCCCGCGCCTTGTATTTAAAGGAAGGGTTTTTTGCTTGTGTGCGTGATAATTGATATTTTTTAGTGGGGATTCGTGCTTCAGACAGAAGGATTACCCTGATTGGTTCTATACGCTATTGCTAGATCATTTCGCGTGGTTTCGCTCCGTAGTAACAACTTAATTATTTTGTCTTTATGTTTGTAATTATTTTAACATTTTTTATTTTTATGTATTATCTTGTTACAACGTAACACAATATAAAAGTGTCGTGACAACTTTTCGTAAGAATTTTTTCCGTCTAACCCTCTTTCACAACGCGCGATAAGGAACTTCGTTCCAAAAATATGGGGTATTCATATACATAAATACAGAATATGGAAAGGTTTTTGAATAATATTCTCTTGCATTATCTGTTTGTGACTATGTTTATGCAAATTAAAACAATTTCGACGGTTGGGGGGGCTCTTTGATTTCCGCGACAGTTGTTGCGATATTGAGTTATATACGTATTCGGAATTAGCAAATTTTTCTGCATCTTTTGAGCCTAGTTTCAATTTGTGTGCACTTTTTTGACGCTCTAATCAACTGGTAAAACTCATTCTGACAAATTTTTCAGGGAATATTTATATTACAAAATGTGCCTCATAAGTGCATGAATAAGTTATAAAGATGCAGTACATGCCTAAAAAAAGTAATATATTAATTGACTAAAATAGACGCAATAGTGATTTTTTTCCGAAAAACAAAAAAAACTTTCAACTTCTCTCCTGTAACTTTACAAAAATGTCGCTTAAATCAAATAGCCCTCCAATCGTTGATATAAATATTTCGCTCATATCCCGTTTTGCTTCCTATCACCTAGTTTCCGTGACATATAAAGATGCATCAACATAGTTTCCAAAGAATTCCAAACATGAATTACAAAATTAAAACGCGTTGTTCGCTGTGCGTTTGACAGAGCCTTGAAGAATAAGGAAAAGCGAGAAGAGCCTGATTAGCGACTTCGCCTTATCATTACGTTACGCTGAAAGGCTTGGCCACTAAAAAATGGAGGGTTTTCGCCGCGAATTAATTTCGAGATTTTAACACGCTTTTGTTGTGAAAAAATGATTCCATTCTTTTGTTGTCAGGAAATGATTTCATTAGTGAATATTTTGAAAAGAGAATGTTGCTTTTCAGTTTATTTTATTAATAGCCTGTTTCAATGTCCGAGCACTGTTTATCGGATAAAAGTATAGGACAAAGAGTAAATATTGTATTTTTTTTTTTCTAGGCAAATTGACCACACTACACTTGATGGTAAGCGCAGTGCCGTCCAGGCAGAGTATCAAGTAGAGACAACCATCTCTCGCTACTAGACAGAATCATGCTGGCCTGTAGCTTATTCACACTACACTTAAAGTACATGTCAAATACATAATTTAAAAATTTACTCTCTAATACATTGTTTGGTAAATTTAATTGAAAGTTAATTACGATATCATATTTTACATACTGCTTTGTTCCTGAACCTACCAGAATAATATTTTTTTACTATGTAAAAAAGTTATCTGTAAGTAACTTCAGGCCGAAAGGTTAACCTAAGCTATAAAACTACTTGATATTGACACTCAGTCATAATTAAGCCATCTATTTAAAAGAAGAACAGTATTTTATCCCCACTCGACCCAATTTTGCTGGTTACTCTAGCATTAAACTCGTATCTTAAATTTCCGAACGAAAGAAGCATAAGATTGATGCCACCCTGCAGACCGGGGATGGTGCGCGTATGGTATAAATTTAGCTAAACACACCTCTGGGACGGTTACGAAAAAGGCCACCTGAATTTTATTACAATTAATTTTCCCCGTATTTTAAATTTAGAATCCGTCATGTCTATATGCGGGTTATGTTAGAAATTAATGTATATATATAGCATCCTCGTCATTGGTTTTTAGTTGTAAAATAAATGTAGAGAATGGTGCCGGTTCTATGGTACAACTCACTAAACTTAAGTTACTCTTAAATTCTCTTATTTAAATTTAGAGCTTTTAAGGAAGCTGGTGTTGCGTCGGATTAAACTTTTACGTAATTAGAAAAGGACTAAACTTCATTCTGACGTTACTAAACTGAATTGACACAGTGTAATATGTCATTGACAGCCTCCGTGGCACAGTGGGCGAGTAGCCGGCTCAGAAACAAGAGGCCGTGGGTTCGATTCCCGCACCGAGGCAAATATTTGTGTGACAGATTGATATTTGTTTCGGGTCTAGGTGTTGTGCTACCGTAGTCCCTCGTAGTTGTTGATATCCAAGGTGCATATACCTAGTGTGGGGTCAGAACTATGTGTGTGACTGTTGGGTGTATTTATTTATAATGAGTTAAACACAGGGTGTGGCAGAAGAAGCATGAAAGTCGAGTAAATGCGGTGGAGATGCGTTCCCTACGGAGTATGTGTGGAGTCTTAAGTTACTCAAAGAACTAAATTGAGTAACTTAAGTCGTGTTACTAAAACTGGTTTATTCCCTATTATTTAAGACTATTTCAATAAAATTGCATTACATAAACATTTACCTCAGCGTGGGGATTGACACGAAAACTTTGGTTTCACAGCCGGCTATCATCCGTTATGTCACAAAGACTATCTTTAAATCCTGTCTTAAATTTTAGTTACACTTAAAAAACAGATACATACTTAACTAATATGACATTGACAGTCTCCGTGGCGCAGTATGCGAATATCCGGCTGTGAAACGAGAGGCCGTGGGTTCCATTCCCACACCGGGACAAATGTTTGTGTGACAGACAGACAGTCCCTGATACCCACAACACAAGACTCGTATCTTAGTGTGGGATCGGGGCTATGTGTGTGACTGTTGGGTGTTATTTATTTATCAGTTATTATGTCACAAAACGTCAACATTACAATTTGAACTCTCAACTACGTTTCCGATTTCTCAATACAACTTACGAAATTACACCGAACTGCGTTTGAATACGATTTATCTGAGTTTTTGAAAATGTATCGGTTTAGTGCGAGGAAAATTTATATTACTATACCGTGACAAAGGAATTGGCACGTAGCGATAACTTAAAAACTTCTCTGGCCCGAACTGTGTCGAGGAGTTATTTATGATACACCCTGTGCATACAAAAACGGTCGAAAGTCCAGTGTGTAAATTCTCCGGGTTTGGATTAAATTAGTTTTTGTCGTTTTATATGAATATGAGTGTTGGGATTCATTTAGTTTTTCACACAAACGCTCTGAAGAATTGTTTGATCTGATCCCATTATTTCCTATCGGAGCCACAGTTTCGTGGTGTCTACCACCCCAGAACCAAGAGGTTCGCAAATTCGTATTTTTGCCGCGGGGTCATGCTGTGTAACAGCTTACCAGCTTCCTTGTTCCCTCCTTTGTATGATCCTGGACCCTTCAGGCGTAATTTGAAGAAGCTATACACTAGGCCGGCATGATTGTGTCGAGTAGCGAGGGATAAATTGTCTCTCGCTACTCGATACTCTAATTGGACGGCACTTTGTCACTTTTCCGTGCCAGAATAAAATTAAAGAAAAACATTGGTTTTAGTGCGGAAATTGAACAGCAGCCTCTCCTATTACAGCCACTCGCTTACTTCACGTCAACTGACATATATAAGCCCAACTATTTATATTACATACTAAATACAGAGTTAAAATACGCAGTCTGTTCCAATTTACAGCAGTACAAATAAACTAAACGAAACAGACCCTCCGGAAACGTCTGAATGTCTGGAAATTGCAAAAGTTTAGAACAAACTGCGTACGTTTTCACTCGTCGGTAAAATACAAATCCGGCCTTAGTTTGGAATTGCGTCAAAATAGACGAGCATGTGGTAGTTTCAGACCGGACGGATTTTCCTACTATATTTGGATTCGAAAATACTTCTCTAGAAGTTGGAATTTGAAAATATATCAACATTTTTAATAAAAGCAGTACTCACAAATTATGCAAAATTAATTATCATAACGAGTTAAAATGCAGTATGCCTCGGTGGCGCAGTTGTAATTGCGCATGCGTTACGGCTGCTGTGTTGAGGTCTCGGGTTCGATCCCCGGTCGGGTAGTGATATTAGTTCTTTTTATTAAGAAATATTCAGTATCAGCCTGGAGTCTGGAATTGAGCCCGGTATGGCGATAGGCTCGCCCCCTATGGCCATTATGGGACTGTAATAAATTCGGCGAAAAGTGGGTGTACCGGTTACACCTCTGCCTACCCCTTCAGTGATTAATAGTCTATCTATATATTTAATCATGACCGTGTGTAACGGTTACACAAAAAAAGTATGACATACTTGCTGTACTTAAGTACATTACCAATGTGCAACCAGCCTTAGGCAAGATATTATATTATTTTACTTCTTTATTGTGTATGAATCGTAAACATACCAAATAGGATGGATACGATCAACAATAATAAATAAACACATGACATTGGCTATGTTCCATAAAGCATTACCAATATGATTATTACATCTTTCAAGCTACAAAGAATAGGAGCCAAAGATATTTACATTCCCTTCAAGGTATTATCTACTTTAACAAATATATTTCGAGATTAAACTTCCACGCATGGAAATTCTACGAAACATTGAGGTTTTATTGTTTGCGATTCATATTAAAATTAGAAAAGGAAAGGGAAGTTTGCGAAGGAAACATTAAGTCTTGCGATTTTCTGTTTGTATTCAGTAATGGATTTACGTCTTTACGATTTTAACGTCGATGAAGACTGATTGAGTTAGCTCCGGTGGATTGCTTGAAAAATCAACCGAGTGATTTGTCTCTTTAACTGAGTAGAACGTTATCATACTTGACAAAATGAGTCGAGAAGGAAATAATATTGTAGTATAGATTTGTGAATTTCACATATTTAGATATTTTTTTTTAAAATATAATAATAATACTAGCCCTCTATCAAGCATTGTCCTACGGCTGGGCAAGGGCCTCCTCTCCTAATGAGAGGAGCACCCAATAGTTACACATATAGTTCTGACCCCACACTAGGTAAAACCTGTATCGTGGGTATCAAGAACTACGAGGAACTACGGTCCCACAACATAACAAATTGACAATATAAATTTATAACAATATAATAAAAAAAATATTCTATATTATTGGACAAATTTTATAAAGGCAAATAGTGACGTGTGACACGGGTACATTGGACATTGAGATACATTTACACCATCCGAATAATGTGAGTAAGGAATCGACACACGAGATGAGAAAAGGCGAACATTTTGAGAGGTACATAGTACATGGGAAATGTGTTTGGCCCTTACTACGTGTTTTAGAAGTATTAACATGAATTTAAGAAAAACATGTATTCGATTTAGTGGCGACCCGCTCTAACTTCACATAGCAGAGCATATATGCCAACATTTTTTATGTCATTATTACGTACCAGCTTATTACGTTCGAAAGTTTGGGTTAGATTAAATTTCAATGATGTTCATACTTCTCGTAGTATTATAAACAAAACCGTTTTTTTATAATGGTTTCTACTTCACTGCCCGCCCCGTGAACATGAATGCTGTAAAGCTTTCGAAACGTCAGTAAAAAAGTAAAATAAACCGCGATAGAATCCGTAAAATTAGTTTTACTTATTTTTTTTGTAAGAAGAATCATATGAAATATTTTATTTTTATTTCCTTTTTATGCGGTGCTTCGAAGTCTTCCCACTCTTAAGCCTCATTAGGTATGAGACTTAAGACACATTCATATGTGCTTTGCACACACCTTCAACAATCATCGTCATATTTCAGTCAATTTACTCAAAACTTTAATTAATTATATACCTAAACCCTCCTCATAAAACACTGTGTCTATTGGTGAAAACCGAATGAAAATCATTTGAATCGTTCTTCAGTTTATCGCATCCAAACAAATATATAGTTAGATATCATTAACCTATAATGTTCAAGATATTTTAAAAAGAACAAAAATGATTTTAAATCAGTATTTCGAACAATGGCACGTATAAAACTTTTATTTTGTAAAATATTAAAATAAAATTTTATACGAGAATTTAAACATTATGGCTCTTGAAAATGAATTTCGAAGCGCGACGTTTGTTAATAAAAACATAATCTGAGTTCACTGGCCACTTAACAACAGCTTGTATGATAAATAGATGCGAACATAAGTAACGTTTTTGTATCGAACGTAGCTCACATCAAAGCATTAAAGCGTATATTCTAGAAAAAGAAATATATTTTTTTATTATGTTGCTGCAAAGTGACCACACTGCACCTGTTGGTAAGCGCAGTGCCGTCTAATTAGAGTATCGAGTAACAAGAGACAATCTATCCCCTGGTACTCAACACAATCATTCCGGTCTGCTTCTTCACTCTACGCCATGGGCAAGAAGGTGAAGAAGCGCCGAGGGTCTAGTGTCAGAGTACTCAGAAGGCCGCAAAACTGCCAAACATCGTACCCCAACTCTAGACCCCCGACAAAAACCGGATGTACACTGGCTGATCTCAGAACGCGACACACTTGCGTGTGCCACTATGGCGGGTTTTATACCCTGTGTACGGTGGTCGCTATTAGGGCGGATATGAATATCCTACCACCAGCGAAACAATATTATATACGAAAATAAACAACATTTACACGTCCTTTTGTAATAACTTTCTACTCTCTACATTCAAAATGCTCATGCGTTTATAAAAAAATGCTCTTTGTATAACACGAAAAACATTGCCATAACAAAAAATGACATTCACACAGTTTTTCAATACAATACACGGTCAGTTTTGTTTGAAAAACGTCCAGCGTCACACTCAATCCCGTGTCCTCCGTTTCGCATGGTTGCTCGGGTGTGTCGCGAGCTTTATATTTTTTATTACTTTGTACCATGGATTTTACGCAATAAAAATGGCATTTTACTTTTAATATTTGCATTTTAAATTTGGCATCTGCTGTATGTATTTTTTATTAATAAATAGCTGCATCTGGCATGCGTTGCAACGCCACGTAAAATAAATTTGATTAATTTGGGATCGGTTGAACGGTTTTGTAGTTTATGTTCCACAGCGCCATGTAGCGAGTTTCTTTTTCATATTTTACCAAACCAGAACTAACCAAAATGTCATCGTAATCGGATAATTAGAAGTCCATAGAGGACAAACATACTTACATTCATTTTTGTTTTATAGATAAGGCTGCATATGAAATTAATTTACTTTGATTTTAGTCTATTGAGAAAACGTTTTTTAAAGTGGTAGAGCCACGCTGTAGACACATTTGTCTACAGCATAAATGGGCCGGCTCGACCGGGGTAGTACCACTGTCTCACAGAAAACCAACGTAAAGTGACAGTTCACTGTCGCGTTTCGTATGGTAAGTGAGATATCCGGAGGCCCAGATTCCCCCTTCCCTTCCCTATCCCTATTCCTGTCCTTTAAGGCCGACAGCGCATACGTGATACTTTCGGTATTGTGGATGTTCATGGGCGGTGGAGATCACTTAACATCAGGTGACCCACTGGCTCGTTTGTAGGACTATGACATAAAAAAAAACGTAACCCACGAATAAAAGATTCCTAATATACTCGAGACAATGTAACTTATATTAATAGACTACTATTAGGGTATTTCCTTTTATTAGAAACTAGCTGTTGCTCGCGGCTCCGCCCGCGTGGAGGTCTTGTTTGGAGAAAAAGTATCCAATACAAAATACCAATTTTCATGCGTTTCAGTTTAAAAATGACGGATTTTCATATTAACTTTCATCTCCGATTTAACTCCCTTAGGGGTGCTATTTTCAAAAACCCTTCCTTATTGGATGCTTGCGTCATAAAAGGTACCTACTGTAAAAATTTCGAGTCTCTTAACCCAGCGGTTTAGGCTGTGCGTTGATATGTCAGTCAGTCAGTTTCTTCTTTTATATATACAGATACCGAAGGTATTTGGAAAGTAACTGCAGGTACATTAATAATTAGAATCTAAGTAGTAAATGTTTGGGATAAAAGGCAGCGCTTCCGCGCTCTAGGGGCCAGTGGTGTAGCTGTTGATAGTCAGTCCAATCGTGGCTCGTTCTCGGTGCTGTAAGTGTAATCAGATTAATTGTCGCGTAGTTCAGCTTAGAGTGATTAATTAGAGAAGGTTTTAGTTAATCCTCATATGCAGTTGTGTTAATATTAAACACTGAGATGTGTAACAGTGATAATAAATCAATGAATAAAGTGCTAATAATTGTATTTGTGCCTTTTAAAATATCCATCTTGCATAGTTCTGTTAATGTTGCTACTACATCTTTGGCAGCCCAACCCTGATCGATGACATTCAATACATTACTACCGTACTATCTGACTATCGGCTTTGTCCCTGAAAATAAACAATATTCTCAATAAAACACGATATCTTGTATACAAATATAAACGGTTATTGCTTTCATAAATTGTTTCATATTGAATATCATTTTATAACATACATTATCCAAATGTATTTGTGTATTTAGATGTACGAAGGTATGTAAAAGAATAGAGTAGTTGATTTGATATCATTAATCGATAAAAACATTACCTGAAACTTATTATTGAAAGAACTATGGAAATCCGCTCAAAAATAAAAAAGTACGAACCCATACAAGAAGGGGTAATTATAAAATGACAAGGATGCACGATATGATTCATGACGTCACAGCTCGGAATTTCCGTTACGGTGCAATTGTGCGGGGGAGATAGTGAGATATTTCCACTATGAACCAACTTTTTTTCCTATCAAGATATAAAATAAAAATTGTGGCTTATTTATGAATCAATATTAATTTTGGTTTAGTAAAAGGATTTTTCGTTATTATTTTCAGTTTAAAAGGAAATAATGAACAAAAATAAACAAATATTAAAAACATAGTTATTTTAAAATTAATAGAATCTTACAGAATACACAGAACACTGTGTTAACACTATGCTTGAATGCCGTAGACTCGACTGCAATTAATACTGCCACTGTCTCAAATATCTTGAGAATATATATATTTATATTTAAGACACATATCTTGAATTGTTGCGAGCTTTTCATCTTACCAACCTCCGGCAGTGAATATAAATGAACTGAAATTTATTTGTAATATATAAGAATCTATAAATTCTACAAAACTTTTTGCATTAATCAATTGAAATTACGTTTCAAGTTGTAACATAATACCGCTAACAGTTTCGGAGAGTTTTGACAGACGGGCTGACAGACTGGTAAACTGACAGATGAATAGCACTGTAATCCTATAAAGAGTTTGTCTTTTTAAATGGCGGGGAATTAAATTGTTATTTAGCCCCGACTGCCTTAAAAGAAGGTTATTGTTTTTGGCAATGATATAATTTCCTAATCAAAGAATAATTTTTTATCGACAACAGTTTTATGTTCTATTTATTTGTAGGGATTCACCGGAAAAGCAATGAAATTTCACTTTGTTCAGAAATCAAAAGTGACGACAATAAATGGATGGATCCAGATTAAGTCTATAGATGTCTATAGATTATTTCTCTTTTGTCAATAGTTTGGATCTTTATTTTTAGTATTATGTGCAATTATGGTAATGGAACAACGGATAAATTTATTGCTTACGCAGACCAGATATCTTATTGCTACAATTAAACATAAATATTATCACTGCATTATCGATCAAAGACATAGTAGTTGGACAGCCTCCGAGGCGTAGCGGGCGAGTAGGGGGCTGTGAAACGAGAGGCCGTGGGTTCGATATCCGCACTGAGACAATCTTTTTCAAAAATTCAAAAAAAAAATTTGAAAGACGAACGTGTATGAATCACAACTTTGATTTAATTTAGTAAATAATATAATATCAACATTTCTTCACCCAACTGATTCGTAGTAGTGGTTGTTTGCAAAACGCTTCGGGCATAAGGTTCTTGCCTGAAATGTAGGCAAATAAAAGAAAATTTCACTTAAAAGTAGTGAGATGTGGAAGTGGTTTTGGAAAGGTGTGTACGAAGCAAATTAAAAATGGTATTTCATTTCAACTGACTTTTGTGATGCATATTGTAATTTACCATAGTTTTCAAATAATGTGCGATTTTTATACAACAAAAGACTGCAAGCAAGCAGGTGAATCGTTGTTGGTATTAGATCTTCACATTCGCGTTGCCAGCCTTAATGGAAACGAATGGGAATTGGGGAAAAACTGACCGGAAATCTACCTTACCAAACAAAACATCCAGCACGCTGTAACCTCACGTCGATGTTCTGTGAGACAGTGGTAGCCCGATCGAGTCGTCCCATTTATCCTGTAAACAATTATCTACAGTATGGTTCTACTACGTCTCATGTTATTGTTCTCATATTCTAGCGAGGATGGAGCTGTACGTGTTTGAAGCATTTGGTTATATGATTGGTGGAATACCAACATATATACTACAAGTGTTTGTTTCCATGGGAAAGAAGACCAAAGAATCATGCGTTTCACTTGATAATGAATGATCATCACCATGTTGTATCACTTAAAGTTTGATCATCGCAGCTTTTGAAGAAATGGATTTTCACGACGTGTTTTTTTCTTAATGGTTTCACTAAATACCAAATACAACAGCAATGGTTATTTGTGAGACATTGACACCATGATCCCTCAATACCTTTTACGATGTGCTTTTAGTTCAAGACCTACTAATCCTTTATTATTCTAAGGAGATCTCTTTATAATTACTGCAACTAACAAGTAGGTAAGCTATTTCAACACGTTTGCAAACTGAAATATGAACCATGAATTTTTGTAGTCGTAGATTTATTACTGAATCCATCAAAACAGAATCACCAATTATTTGTATGAATTTGATTCAGTTACGATAAAATAATGTAATACCATCAGGTATGCTTCCCTATATTAAAAAAGGTAAACAATAACAAAATACAGAGTAAATTGGAACCCATAAAATATTTGCGCATTTAATCAATAGACGTTCCGTTTGAATCGAGGCCGAAATTTCAATTAAGCTTAATTTGATTGCCAAAGCTTCAGGACTGTTCGTGGTTATTTCTTTTTTGGCAGTACAAATCCAATTGGCTACGAATAGGGAAATTAGATATTATCATTGATTAATGACTTGTAATGGGAGAGAGAGAGATGTGGTTTAATTTCATTTGAATTTACGGAAAAATAATTGATCTATCAAAATATAATGACTCTAAATTCACGTCAGACATACACAATACTACACATACTTAACTACCAAAAACACGGTCCTTGCTCCCTAAGTCTTAACAAAAGAACAGCTCAAATGAAAATCAAATTATTCTAGTATTTTCTAACAAAACAACGTCTAAGATAACATTCTCACTAGCAACATTTTTCACTACATTGTTTTCAAAGCTTTGTGTCAGTGATGTGCAAGAATTATCTAGACTGAGAGATCCCATTTCACTCACAAGTTAGAATCGCTTTATATTTATCTTAAATATTAAGAGGTATTTTGCTACGAAATATCGTGATTTTCATTATGATTCTTTGGGTCCTACTCTTTTGCCATGAGCTGAGTAATTTTTCTCATTATAAACTTGAATACGATTCCTGGTAACTATCAATAGACCTATGAGGTGAAAATAAAATATTTTCTGAAACTTATATCTAGTTAATTTTGTTGATCATAATGTATCAATACTAAAAGAACGTTAGAACCCAGAAGATGCACGACAAAATACACAGTGTATTCTGAACATGTATTCGCGACAACCGAACCGAACCGCAATATAAGTTTCCATCTGGCTTTGGAATAAATCCAATTTCGATTGCAATATGGATCCTTCAAAGTAAGGCTCTAGTACAACACCGAAAGCAATAGAAATTTGGTTTATGCCATTTATAATTTCCTTGAAGGTCGACGTTTCAGGATCTAACCCCAATAACAAATTATATTATGTTAGAATCGGCAATAGCCCAGCAAAGAGGAACAGATTGTCGAGACGTATGACATAATTTTTAAGCCAACCCTAGAGCACACACCTCTGACTTTGTCAATTTTTGTGTGGCATCAATTATAATAGTAAAAGAAAACACCATGTAAAAACCTCTGAGAGTTCTTCTAAAAAGAATTTAGAAGATTATGAAGTCTGCCTATCGTAATTAGGTGAGCATGGTTGACTAAGATCTAACCTCTTTCAATAAGAGAAGTCGAAGCTCAGCTTTGGAACAATATAATACAGCGCTGATACTATTATATATTTTACTAAAAATTATATTATTTGGGAAAATATTTCGTATGTGTAACAAATTTATCACTTAGGTGAAGTCATAGATTTTCGTCACACACAAATTTGAATATTTGTATTTTTTTATATAACGAAAATCAGTTCTTTTACATTTAATGTTCTTTTAAAAATCCAAACTGTGCTCACTCGACTATATTCGGCGGCGGTTTTAGTTTAAGACCAAAAATCTTTTTGTGCGTCCAAATGGAAAGAGGAATTGAATTCGGAAGCGCGGCTCACTCGGGATAAGCCATTCCTGCTGAGATAAAACTTAACTGAAGCAATACATTTTCAACCGACTTCAGAAAGGAGGTTCATAATTTAATATGTTTTTAACCAAATTTCCGGCCGGATTAAGATGAAATATTCTGTCCCTTTCATCCAAAGCGAGAGTCAGTATGGCATTATTATGACGTACAATACAAGTAATTTTTCGGTGTTCACCTCTTTTAAGGTCTGTTTTATATAAGACAATTACGAACAATCCAGTACCTACATATAAATAAACTAAAAGTACTGATAAATATCCTGTGCACGGAATCATTAAATCTTGGACAGCGCACGGAATAATACACCCAACAGTCACATACAAATAGTCCTGACCGAACATTAGGTCAAACCTGTATCATGGGTATCAAGAATTACGAGGGACTACGGTCCCACAACACCCAGACCCGAAACAAACATTTGTCTCGGTGCGGGAATCAAACACACGGTCTCCTGTTTCACAACCGACTACTCGCCCGCTGCGCCACGGAGGCTGTTAATAAATTCCTATTTGTACTTTGTGCACGCATACAAGCTGTGAAACAGTTTCCCAGCTAAGGTGTTCCTACCTTCCTATAATCCTGGGTCCTTAGGCGTAGAGTGTAGAAGATACTCAGCAGAATGGAATGTTTCTGTCGAGTAGCGAAGTATAGTTTTCGGTACTTGATACTCTAACTGGACGACACTGTGCTTGCCAACAGGCAGTGTAGTCACTTTGTCGAGCAAGAATTAAAAAACCAAGTCTACAAAATATACTACCCGATAAGTGCCTTCGTTTTGCAAACTGCCACTAGATAGTTTGCATAACAAAGGCACTTATCGAACTTATAGTTAAGTTCGTTGGTTCTGAGACTTGCTGAGAATGCGTTGATTCAGAATAACTCCAGCTTATGCACTTCTATAAACTGTTGCACTATTTTATTCCCGCGACATACATGTGTGCTGACGTTTATAAATTTGTTATAAATAAAAGATTTATTACCTATCTATTACCATATTATATCTATAACCATTTATTTAACCTTTAACTTATGATAAGACCATGGCATAAGTAATACCAATTTTTGTTTCTATAAATTATTTTAACTTAAACTTGTAAATACCTTTGTTAGCTCCAGTGTCCTGTTTATGGAGTTTCTAAGGTTTAAACTTACTTTGCCTGAAATATCATTGAGTACTTTGAAATAATAATATGCCATATCACAACATTAAATTAAAATTGTCTAACGTGCCTCTATATGTTGGCTTCGGCCCCACACCAAAAGCCTGGGACTCTTAGTACCGAAATTACGGTACAATAAAAAATGTGTTAATTTGGTGAAGGTTAATTTTCGAAATACATTTTTTTTTATCCTAGCACGGCAAAGTGACCGCACTTCACGTGATGGTAAGCGCAGTACGATCCAATTAGAGTATTTAATTTATACCAAATGTACTGAAGAAATATACACTTATGTATTTTACATTTAAATAGCATTTACAGTTGTTCGATAAATATCTTTGAAATATTATAATGACACACTGAAATTACGATCCTAAAGGTTACTAATCCTTTACCTTTTGTATTTTTAAAGAGTCCCACTCGATATAATAAGTGTTGCCATTTACTGCAAAATATTTACTCAGCTATCACTTTATAATGGAATGCCATCTTGTTTAACGTTTCGTAATCGAAACAATAAATCGTGGAATGTCTCGTAAAAATGATTTACATGTACTCATAAACAAAAATATTTTAAAAATGAAACCCAGATTCATTATTTATTTTTATATTCAATTTGTCACACTGCTGGGCACGGGCCTCCTCTACTAATGAAGGAGTTTAGTCCACCATGTGGGCCTAATGTGGGTTGGTAGATATCACATACCTTGGAATTTCTTATGAGAATTCCCAGGTATGCAGGTTTACGATGTTTCCTTCACCGTTAAATCAAGCTATAATTAACATTTAATACACACTTAACTTTATTGATTGTGTTGAATAGCGAGGGATAGATTTTCTTTCGCTACTTGATACTCTAACTGGACGGCATTGCGCTTACCATCAGGTGCAGTGTGGTCAATTTGCCGTGCTAGAATAGAAAAAAATAAGGTGTATGCTATTCCTCTCTAATTTAATATTATTTGTTCGTTTTTTTATATAAAGTATGTTTTAATGTGTTTTTTTTCCACTGATCTCAATTGTTATTGTTACCATATGTTGCTGCGTAATTGGCGTATATATATATGATGATGCTTTAAGAAAATTTGAATGAAAATGTAAAATATATCTACTGTTGATGTACCTGTTGAAATAAATAAATGCCAGTTGGTTTGGTTTCGAACCTACACCTCCGTCTCAACATTCCGTGCCACTCACAACTCTATCGCTTTTACTTTCATTCTTACATGCCCCTTAGTTCCATTAGTCTAGACTCTGAACATACTTAAGTACTAAGTTCTGGAACTATCCCCTCGCTACGTGCCGTGCGAACGTGAGACTGGCTTCAGTCATCTCTTGAATTTAATTAAGGAATATCTATGATGGCAGATAACCTCATTTACTGCTGTATGCTTTGTATTGAGAGGAGGAAACTGACTTCCTATTAATGTTCATTTTTTCATATTCTTTATATCCTGATGTGTTGTTATAAACAAGTAATAAATTATAATACAACCTATTAAATTAGAACGTCATTTAAAATTTCCATTTTTTTTTATCCTGGCTCGGCAAAGTTACCACAATGCACCTGATGATAAGTGCAGCGACGTCCAATTAGAGTATCGAGTAGCGAGAGACAATCTATCCCCAGCTACTCAACACAATCATGCCGGCCTGCTTCTACACCATGGTCAAAAATGTGAAGAAGCGGTCGAGGGTCTAGTGTCAGAGTACTGAGAAGGCCACACATCGGCCAAACATCATACCCCAACTCTAGACCCCCGACAAAAACCGGATGTACACTGGCTGATCCCGACATGAACGCGACACACTTGCGTGTGCCACTCTGGCATGTTTTACACTCTGTGTACGGTGGTCGCTATCCGGGCGGATATGAATATCCTACCATCAGCTATTTGATATTTGATAAAGGCTTCTGAGACTCATTGTGAGGCTCGCCGAGTTTAACATTTCGCTGTCGAAATAATGACATTTCTAACATAAATAAGTTACTGCAGTGTGTTGTGAGTTACCTTTAACAAGGATGATTCCAACACAAATGGGGGATTTTTTTCCAATCTGGCAACGCATAGTTTGCCGCGTCGATATTTGTTTCGCGTCTGTTTTTTTGTGAGATAGAAAGTGGACTATCCTGTTTACTAGATCAATATTCAACCACGTCAATATAGAGTTAAAGTCTTGACGCACTTGTGGTCACAATTCACTAAGCAAATAATGGCGTCATTACAAACAATTCTGATAATTTACCACTCAATAGTTGCAGTATGCGTCACCGTCCATTATTTCAACCTCTTACAACCCAAGCCTTTATTGTTTTTTTTTTCACACCTATATCTGATAATTATTAGTTATTTAAAGAAATAATTCAAAAACTGACTGCTGTCGACTATTTCATGAGTAGCAGTACCCAATTTTTTATTTTATTTTTGTTACAAGACATTTCTTCTGATAACCAACCCGGATGGCAATTAAAGAAAAGATCATTATATAAAGCGAAGAACACTATTACAGACATATGTATTAAAAACGAACAAACAAAATCATTGAGTGCCTTCGTGGCGCATTGGGCGAGTAGCCGGCTGTGAAACGAGGGGCTGCGCGGCCGTGGGTTCGATTCCTGCACCGAGTAAAATTTTTGTGTGACAGTCAATTGTTTCGGGTCTGGGTGTTCTGGGACCGTAGTCCCTCGTAGCTAATACCCACGATAAAGGGTTTGGGGTCAGAACGATGTGTGTGACTGTTTTGTGTATTTATTTATTAGAACAAACCATTACTACTTCTTTCCTTGTCGGGTCTTTTTTTTATCCTGGCACGGCAAAGTGACCACACTGCACCTGATGGTAAGTACAGTGCCGTCCAGTTATGGTATCAAGTAGCGAGACAATCTATCCCTCGCTACTCAACACAATCATGCCGGCCTGCTGTGTAGCTTCTTCACACTACGCCTAAAGGACCCAGGATCATAGGAAGGAGGGAACACGGTAGCTGGCAAACTGTTCCACAATCAAACTCTGTCTCATCGAAAACAAACTTTATTTAATTTATAATCGCTGTCTGCTTTAATAGAGGTGAACCAGAACACTCATTATTGGCAGCTTATTTAGATCCCTTGATGTGAAGGAAGACTAGCTTATCGTTACATAGTGAGTATGTTTATTGTATTTTATAATTCATAAAAAGTACACCGACTTCAATGAAAAACAAATTATGCGTCTCTATAAAATATGAAGGTTTCCCTCGATTTTTCTGAGATCCCATCATCAGATCCTGACTTGGTGGCAATGGGACCACCTAGGAAGTATACTCTTTTAAACAAAAAAAGAATATCTCGAATCGGTCCAGGCGTCTTTGAGTAATCAGGTAACATACATAAAAAAAATATTCCGACGAATTGTTAACCTCCTCCTTTTTTGAAGTCGGTTAAAAAGCATATTTTTTATCCATGAAATAAAAGGGCGAAAGTTATCAATTCGATAACTTATTTTTGTTCATTAATACATACTTTTTTACCTGTGCGTGGCTACGAAATTATTATAGTACATAAATAAAAAACAATGTAAGTATGTTTGTCCTCAATGGACTCCCAAACTATTCATCCGATTCTGATGAAACTTTGGTGAGTTGTTCTTCATATGCCCACGAGGGTTCCTGGCCTAAAAAAAGGAAAAAATAAAAAGAACTTGATTGATGGCGATGCAGAACATCAACTTCAATACCGTTCAACTGATCGCAATAGGCTATTTGACAACATTGAAAATACACTGCAAATTGTGGTCATCCTGTTAGACAATAGCTTAAAAAACCACATTTCACTTAATTTTAAACAAAATAATGTATGTTTTTTGCAAATTAAACGAAATACAACATTTATTTAAAATTTTATCTGTGATGTGAACACTCTGTTATTGGTTGCAACTCTCGTGACGTCACACGCAAGTAAACATAGTTTCTTCGAGTGATTTTAGTTCGCGTTTTATGTTTTCTGGGTGATAATTCTATTGTTGATCTATTTTTGAAGCAGTTTTATGATAATTGTTGATAAAACAATTATCATAAAACTTACCTTTGCTTATCATTATTAGCTTGTTTACTTGCATGTGACGTCACACGTGTTATATGATCAGCGCCATTACAGAAATAGCGTTATTGCCGCGGTTTTGGAGATTTAAACTTTAACATTGATTTTTATTAAAAATACAGTAGTTTTCCCGGAAATATCAATATAATGTGCTTATTATGTAATAAATAATAGTTTTAAATCATTTTCGAAAATTAGTCAAATAGCCTATTAATCAAATTTACTTTACGTGTCATTCCAACGCATGCCGAGTGCAGCTAGTAGTACATAAATACACAGCATTTTTTTATTTCTACTTGTCAGTGTGGTTTAACAATGGGAAAACATATTTCCTTGTTAGCGGATGTGCTTACTTACAGAAAAACACAATTTCATAAAAACACGGATGTACAATACAAAATCTACGAGTACAGTCATCGGAATTTCATATAATTACAATTGCACAGCGCTTTTTACGAAATAAACATCATTACTACAAAATCCGAATACTAATTTGTGGTTTATACATTCGTACACCCACTTTTGGCCAAATTTATTACGGTCCCATAATGTGATAGAAGGCGAGCCTATCGCCACACCGGGCACAATTCCAGACTCCGCCTAATACTGAGAATTTCTACATAGAAAAACCCAACATTACTTTACCCTACCCGGGGATCGAACCCGAGACCTCAGCACAGCAGTCTTGACACATGCGCAATTACAACTACGCCACCGAGGCAGTCATTCATGAGGACATAAAAAGCAAAAACAATGTAAAATCAATACCAATTAAAATAAACCATTCTAGATTCCAAAGAGACACGCGAGATATTTATTTTAAATATCAATCACACAATAAATTAATAAACTATGTATTAACTGAAAAAATCACTTCCATCTATGAATAAGTTCATACACATTCCTCGGTTTTGGCGGATTACAATATTTGAACAAAATAATTACGAAAAACACAGTAGACTTTGCGGGCGAAGAGTCTTCAGACATAAGGGTTTATACACACTACTCTTAATAATAATTAATAAATGAATTGGTTAGATTAATAGCTAATTAAATTTTCTCCCTGTATGCTCAAATGTTTTCTTTAAAAAGGGGACCAATCACTACAGGAGATAAAGAATACTCAAAATCAGATTACGCTGTAAAAATACATAGTCATACTTTTAAAAAAGGACAATATAATACAATCAACAGTCAAATACATAGTTCTAAATAGTCCTAATCCCACAGTAAGGTACAGTTATCTTGTATCGTGGATATCACTTAGGTCTCACAACACCCAGCCCCAGAATTAAACCCTAAATTTAACCCTCTTCTTTCACTCCTGGCTACACGCCCAATGCGCCACGGAGGCTCAATAAATATATACGTTGAATTGAGAACCTACTTAATTGTTTAAAAATATAATCAGAATAATGTACAAAGCATAAGGAGCAGCGATAGCTTAGGTGGTTGCGGTACGAACTCTCAAGCCGAAAGTCGTATGTTTGATACCCAAATAGTATACACATCTAACTATTCTAAAGTTACGATTATATTCATTGTTCGCTTTTTCGCTTTAACGGTGAATTAAAACATCGTGAGGAAACTTGCATACCTCAGAGTTCTCGTACGAGTTTCAAATGCGTGTAAAGTCTACCAACCCTCAAAGGTGTGTGAAGACTAAGGAGGAGGTGGTGGACTAAGGCTTAACCCCTCTTATTAGTACAGGACGCCGGTGCCCAGCTGTAGGACAATGTTTAATACAGGGCTAGTACTATTAGTATTCATGGCGTACAAAAGCTGTACCATTAAAAACTGCTTAGTGAATTGTGACCGCAACCTTAGCTATGAGAGAATTTCAAGCATTTCATTTGCACCTTGAGCGCTCAAGTGGAGCAATCCAAGGTTTTGACCAAGAGTACGCTTTTATATTCAGAACTAAATTATGCGACCTGATTTCATAAGCTGAAGTATTTAATATTGAAATGTGACTCTCGGATGAAAAAGAATTGGTAATGTTTAACTCGAATAAATAAGTGGATATATCGGAATGAGAAAAATATTTGTGCGATTTATAAAGTATGTTCGATTCAATATTCATCATTCCAAAACCATTATAATCTCTTGATCTGATTCCCAGATCTTATTTTGAAAAAGTATTTAATTATACTTCATTGCTATCTTTTCCCGGCCCTCTCGTCATTGCTATAGCCACCCGGTTAAATTACGGCACAGCTAGATAAATAATTTCGTTCTTAAAAATGTTTTGTGTATTTTTGTTTATTAACAATAAAAAATGCACTAAATTCAATAATTGAATATTATTGTAGGCTCCAAGCTTTTATAACATTTGAATTGTAAAGCAGCCCCGGGCCTAAAAGGAGTTCAAACGAGCTCAAATATCTTCATTACAAAGGATTTTCTCTAAAGAACCCAAACGTTCACAAAGGTGTAAGCGTAATCAGAAATGTTTGCTCTTATGAGGCATTTGGAGGTATTCGTTAGATTGGCAGAATGTACTTTTTTGTGTAACTTATCTCTTTTTTTATATGTTTTTTTATCCTGGCACGGCAAAGTGACCGCACTGCACCTGATGGTAAGCGCAGTGCGGTCCAATTAGAGTATCGAGTAGCCAGAGACGATCTATCCCCCGCTACTCAACACAATCATGCCGGCCTGCTTCTTCACACTACGCCATGGGCAAGAAGGTGAAGAAGCGGTCGAGGGTCTATTGTCAGAGTACTCAGAAGGCCGCAAAATGGCCAAACATTGTACCCCAACTCTAGACCCCGATGAACCGGATGTACACTGGCTGATCCCGGAACGCGACACATTTGCGTTTGCCACTATGGCGGGTTTTACACCCTGTGTATCCTACCACCAGCAAATCTATTATCTATCTTACTATAGTAAAATATTAACCAATAAGGATTACAAGATATCAGAATTGAAGAGATCAATAAATCCAAGTAGAATGCAATATTTATCTACGATAAATTAAGCTACTCAAATATGTTGAGAAGCTTCCGATTTCATTGAACTTAATCATAAAATCTTAACCAAATTTAAATGGGACCATTGAAACAAACTGACTATAGAATAACTAAAAATCGGCCCATGCTTCGCGAAAATATTAATTTTGCAGAGATAGCATACAGTAAATCTATTTCTGATATTTATCATTTGTTGTTTAAATTAGCACCTCTATTTAATTTTCTTATAAGCGAAGTATGAAGAAGGTACTCAGCAGGTGGTGTGATTGTGATGAGTAGCACAGGATGGGTGTCTCTTGCTATTTGTAAGTATACTTGGACGGTGCTGCGCTTAATATAAGGTGTAGTGTGGTTACTTTACCGTGATAGAAAATAATCAAATGAAATCATTTATTTAGTTCTATCGGTTCACTGTGGAGAAGCGTCAAGTAACTTTCAAGGTTACGTACCTGTTATAAAATCGATGAGGCTCAGAATTCGATCAAAAATTCCTCATATACAACACGCAAGTTATGGCCCGTTCATATTAGACCGATAATTGAATACGGTAGCCGCAGTACGGTTATACTCGACCCTGTCAGTCCAGATAAGTCGGTTCTGAGATCGAATACTGCTAACCGAATAGCAGTTTACATTTTATTCACGCCATCAGTAATATCGCTAGTTTGATGTCGGTTCAAACAAAAATGAATACAATAAAATAAATAACACCCAACAATCACACACATAGTTCTACCCCACACTAAGATACTAGTCTTGTGTCGTGGATATCAAGAACTACGAGGGACGGTCCCACAACACCCTGACCTGAAACAAATATCTGTTTGTCACACAAACATTTGTCAGCGGGAATCGGAACCACGGCCTCTTGTTTCACAACCGGCTACTCACCGGCTGTTTCATATTAATTAAAGTATAGTAAATGCTAAAATATCGTTTCGAAAAAGACGTATTTAAAAGAATATACTAACGCATTCGTGAATAACGTAGCCGCCACCATATACTAGTAAATAATCGTTTCAATTTCACATACTATTAATTTTATCCTTTGTTATCCATGGTGCACATGAGTACTCACAATGAATTTTGCTGTGCTGTAAGTGTTGAGATCGAATTCGTGGCCTCTAGTTTCATAGCAGGCTAATCACCTACAACGCTACGGAAGCTATTGCAAATAAATTTCTTTATTTATTGGCTGTTTATTCCATTGAACCGAAATTAACCCTAAATACATCTTGCTTCTTACTCTATACCCACTATCACATCACGTCCCAGCAACTATTTTGTGTACAAAATGTTGCACGATGGATTTCGATCAGTTTTTATAAATTGTTCTTCAGTCAAAAGACTAGTCAACTAAACATCCTACAGTGGCAAAAGGAGGAATTTATTCAGCATATTACCTTAACAACGTATTAATATTCTCGACACGATTTTATTGCCCAAACAAAATTGCCGCCAAAAACGAGGCAACAATAAAAATGTCAGCCGAATGAAATGTGCGTGCGCGTACAACTATTTGTCAAATGATCCACAAAGGCGTGAAACCAAATGACATCGTACATAAAACTTCTGCTGTAAAAGAAAATATATTAATACATTGGGCAGGTGCTGTGGAATTTCAACCATATAAGATCTCTCTGTTTTCATAAAACATATCATTACTCATATCACGTGATCGTCGAATTTTTTATTCGTTTTAGTCTTTATGTTTTTTTTCGTACTTAGAAAAGATCATTGACTGATGAATAATTTTAATGAAAATAAACTATTTACGACCATAAAATCATTACAAAATGACAGTTATTGGAACGTTTCTTGTTCGCTTTTCAAATTAATTTTAGTATCAAAAATTTACATTTTATAATTTACAAATTAAAATAGTTAACATTCGTCTTGTTTTCATTTTACCGTCACTCGGAGCAACAAAAATATTAATGTACATAAAAAAACTTATAGCTTCAGTTATACTGATATTAAGCATGTCAGTGACGCGAATGCATACTTTTTTCATATAGGTACAAGAAGCATCATAAAAGTAGTTTTCAACCTTAGCTAATGTTACGTTAATTACTGGCCGTATTTTCTGTTACCAAGTGAACTATAAATAATCATTAATAACAAAATAACGTTATCTTTAAAAATACCCGTCTTCAGACAGGCAATGATGAATCGAGTACATTGTTCCATGAAGCCTTGTATCGACACTGTTCTTCCTTTATAATTCAGACAAAGGAAACCGCTTTTAAAAAAATCTTTTCATTCAGATATTTTTTTTTTACTTATTGTTTACGAACTCCTCGTACATCATTCTTTATAATGAAATTTGATATACTTTTTCGCGACATTAAAAAAGATTGAAGGCTTTATTCCATCAACGTTGATCAGTGACGTGACCTTTCCTCGAACACTGTATCGCGTGAACAGATTTTATTCTGGCCTTCTCTGCACATGAAAGAATTAAAAAATATATTTTTGAATTTCGAACAAAATTATAATAATATTTTTAAAACATTTAGCGACTAGCGCCCGTCTAGGCTAGGCTTTTATAACGCCTAAGTTAATTGCTAACAGCAGCCTCTATGGCACAGGACGAGTAGCCGGCTGTGAACCAAGAAGCCGTGAGTTCGATTCCCGTCCGCTTTAAAACACATGTATATGTAACAGACAGATATTGTTTTCGGGTAGGTAGGTTAGTAGTAGTTCTTGATACAGAACTATGTGTATGACTGTTGGGTATTAAAAATATCTAAGACGCACTTAGGAACAAATGTGCATTGCAATAACCAGAAGTAGATATCTATATACTTGTAATATTTTCAATATAAATGTAACATTGGGTATGTTTTTTGATTGCGAATTTCTTAGACAACCTCTTATAAGCTTTAGCACTCGGCCTTTATAATACAAACTCTAATGGTAATGTTGACAAAAAATTCTATTGACAGTTACCGACATCTACGAACAGTTCATATTCTATACAAATATGGACTGTCTGTAGATCTATTGTATAAATCCAGCACTAAATAGTCACCCGCACGCCAATACAGATCGGCACTGCGTCCAACCAATTCGTTAGACATTCATGAGATTGATACCCTTTGCAAATTTGTGACATACAAGTCTTCATGAGAAACAAAAACTAAGTACGTTTTATCAACATTTTACTTGCTTATTGGTACCATAGGTGAATGTAGGGCCCATTAGGACAATATAATAAATAACCACACACAACATAATCCTCGGCACGAATTCAAACCTGTGACTAATATAAAAAAGAACATAGGCAGTCATGGGGAGTATGGGAAGTGAAAACTTAAAACTTGGAATTACTGTTTTTTTTAAACAGCGTCCATGCAGTAGAGACTTTTTTTATATATGATTGCTCGTTAATAATTATAGAACATCATAGGCGTGCATATGTCAAAAGTAAAATAATCTGAGCGGTCATGCGAGTTCAATTAAGGGATCACTTTAGGGATGGTAAAAATTACTTAATAATTAATATTTATTTCATTTTTACCATCCCTAAAGTGGCCAACGTGCCTAAAGAAGTTCTCGCTTCAAAAGCAGCATCCGCTTTAATCCAGTAAATTTAGAGATAACATGCAGGAATATAAAGTAACACTAGTATAATAATGAAGATATTTATCAGTCTAAAAATTCTCCCAGTAAATGGAACTGAATTGCCGCTGCATTCAGTTGCACTGAAATAAGCCAATCTGTGTGTTTCGTCTTCAGTACAAATTGCTTCTTTTGAACCGTCTTACGGAATATAAAGAAGCTTCTGAGAAGACGCTCCGATTCACCGACAATACATATCTGTGTAAAATTGACTATTGTCTGTTTAAAACTGTCTTTCCGATCAATTTAACATCAGATAACGAGTTATTTTGAACATTTTGTAAAGTATCTGTCAAAGATTTTATTGTTTTTACCCAACATATTTTTATATATTGCCTCGGGTAAAGTGATATAGGGTTTTTCTATTTAGATATACTCAGTATCAGTCCGGTGTCTGGAATTGTGCCTGGTATGGCGATAGGCTCGCCCCCTATCACATTATGAGACCGTAATAAATTCGGCGAAAAATTTGTGTACTATTACAGACGTGAGTGTATATGAAGAGTAGTCCTTAAACAGTAGGCAGCGGCTCTGCTGTGCTCTGGCAATGCAGAGGTCCATGGGCGGCGGTGACTACTTACCATCAGGTGGCCCGTCTGCTAAAAAAAAGGATGTATATGTTTATATAATCTCATTGATAGTGATTTTGTGAATCCATACTAATACTATAAATGTGAAAGTAACTCTGTTTGTTTGTTTGTTACCTCTTCACGACTAAACGGCTGAACGGATTGTAATGAAATGTGATAAGGGAATAGAGAGAAGAGAGAAATATCCTGGAGAAGGACATACGCTATCTTTTTTCTCAAAAAACAAGCTTAAAAGGGGTCAAATAGGAGTTAAAAATTTGTATGGGAAATCCATAATTCCTCGACTTAGGGATCTGTAAATTCATATTTAGGCTTTTGGTAGGAAATAAAGAAATACGTGTTTCAACGTTTTTGAAATATCATCCCTAAAAGGGGCAAAGTGAGGTTAAACTTATGGGGTATTCTTTAGATGCAATCTCAAGATTCAGGTACAACACCTGAGAGGCTGGACAATCGCTACAGGTGCCTCAGTGCAGAAGACAACTCCTTGGATTGTATAGTTCTGATCCCGAATATAACCTCCACGCAGGCGGAGCCGCGAGCAACAGCTAGTTGTTTTATATATTTTTTATGATCTCATTATCGAGATAGGATCGTTAAAGCTAAGAAACCTGTGAGGTCCTGGATGCAAATCTTTGGTCGGCAATCATTATTCGTCTCGGAGTGTTTGATTTTAAATATCACATAAGTTTCTAAAGTGGACTCTCTATTTATCACATTATAAGATGAACACAAGCTCTGCAAACCATAGGTATACTAGTTGCATATCCTTCCGGGCATACAAACTGAGCACATATTAATTTATTAATGTAATGCAACTCAAAACATAAAAAAATCTCAGTTATTGTATGATAATAACTGAAACAATATTATGACCAAGTACATATATACATATTTTTTTCTTTTATCAACTATCTAAATACAATATTAATAATAAGAAAATTCTACTCTCACTTCGTTCAGAATTTTTGCTAAAGAAAATATAACAAACTCAACCTGGGTAAGTAAAGCTCATTTACATAGTTTTTTGTTGGAATCGATCCTCTAAATACTACAAAAGTAGGCCTGTCAGAGCTTTTGGAAGATATACGGCTCACGCGGTTGAACGGCTAAAATTACTTTACCTGCCTTTTTTATTTGAAGAAGTAGCCGGATAACCACTGTCTTAGGAAATCGACATGAAGGTTGCTGTTACTTCACGTTGTTTTTCTGTGAGACTGTGGCAATGACCCAGTCGAGCTGGCCCGCTGTAGATGACTGTCTACAGCATAGCTTTACAAATTTAAATACAATAATTAATTAATACTATTAACTAGATAAGTGATATATAACATGCTTATATGAATGAATAAAGTAAATAATGAGTCATTTTTATTTTACCGACATCGTATAACGGGACTAAAATAAGCAATTACGTGTATACTATTTGTATATCTGTTTACCTCTTCGTGAATATTTCCGTGAGCTCATATTATGTTCGTTATATTATATGCTATTTTTTTTTATCCTAGCACGGCAAAGTGACCGCACTGTACCTGATATTAAGCGCAGTGCGGTCCAATTAGAGTATCGAGTAGCGAGAAACGATCTGTCCCCTGCTACTCAACACAATCATGCCGGCCTGCTTCTTCACACTACGCCATGGGCAAGAAGGTGAAGAAGCGGTCGAGGGTCTATTGTCAGAGTACTCAGAAGGCCGCAAAATGGCCAAACATAGTACCCCAACTCTAGATCCCCGAGAAAAACCGGATGTACACTGGCTAATCCCGGAACGCGACACACTTGCATGTGCCACTATGGCGGGTTTTCACCCTGTGTACGGTGGTCGCTATCCGGGCGGATATGAATATGCTACCACCAGCAAAGCTAGCTTGAAAGAAAATGATTTAAAAATAAATCTATTGTATATAAAAACACAAAAATTGTTTCTACCTATGTCCGTTATAGACTTTGAAACCACTCAACCAATTTGTGTGTATGTATGTGGTTAGGTCTAACTTAAGTGATAGATCCGATAGGTGGCGCTGTTCTCGTATTCTCAATTTCTTATTTTATTAACAAAAAAACGGTCCACAGAGAAGGCGGTTTATGGCAGAAAGTCTGCTCGGGACCACTAGTATAATAAAATAAAAGTGGGGAAAGTTAAACAGTTCCGATGTTTCAAGACATATGACATTTGGAATGAGATGGTAAATATGTTGACATCGTTACATATGCGTTTGTATACTCACTGAATGGACATTTACTTAAGAAAATCGCTTTTGATGCATTTGGCTCTGCAGTAGTCTACATACGACTTACATAGTTGATGAAACCAATTTTAGATGCTCTTACATTTTAATATAAGATAATAAATACACCCGACAGTCACACACATAGTTCTGACACCACACTAGGTCAATTCTGTATCGTAGACCGGAAACGAATATCTATCTGTCACACAAATATTTGTCTCGTTGCGGGAATCGAACCCACCCTCGTTTCACAGCCGGCTACTCGCCAGCTGCGCTATGGAGGTTGTCAAGAGCAGAGTAACTTTTAAAATTGGTCCAAAAACTAATATTAAGTGAAAGATATTTTTGCTGATAATATAAGCGATATTATGCTGTATCTGTTTTTAGAAATGATTATGCAATTGTGAACCATTCATTTTTAATAATATATTCCTTTGTAAGTAAGTATTGATTTTTATTAGTTTGGGAAGTAGTAATGTCAAATTTCATTGGAAAAATTTATAGCTTTGATTTTCCGCTCAAGTATCAGACTACAAAAGTTGTAGTATTATGTTTTCTCAGAAATAATTTCATATTCCATTTTCAAAATTCACCCCATGAACTCTACGTATTTTTCATACAGCCTTGTAATAAATATAGAATTAATCAAACGCATTAATTAATGTATTCACTTAATATGCCTGTTTGAACTAGTTACCTAAGTTTACCTAAACTAAGTCAATCAATGTCAAATTTATGTCAACATTTAAACAGCTGCCCACGGTTAGTGCAACACATATTAAGGCTAAGTGCTTCCTAAAGAGGTAGTCACGAACTTAGGCAAGTCAAAGTTTGGTGCAGAGGGGCATTAATTGACAGTTAATGTTATTTTATACCGCGAACCGTGGCCCAAATGCAAATCAAATATTATTGGTATTTATTTATACCATACTTCTATATTATTTAAAAATATGGCGATATGGTAATTAACACGATTTTTTTAAATTTAATCAATTAGTTATATTACCTAAAACCTATTATCGAAAGATTTTTTTTAATCCGAACATAAATAGACGCCATTCAAATCTGTTGGAAGGGGTAATTGTCAAATTACAGTAAAAGGATGCATGATATGTGTCGTGTCGTCACGGTTCTCACAATGGCCATTGATTGGCCAATGATGTGCGAGGGAGATAGTGATATGTTCCCACTACGCAACCATTTTTGCTTATACCAATATTTTAAAATAAATATTGTGCCTCAATTTTAAAACAATTTTGATTCTGTTTTCACAAAAGTATTTCTTTGCGTATGTCAGCGGCATGTCCACAGGCCGGGGTTGTGAGAGGGCTTACACATCCCTCTCCGATCCCCAGATATTGTCAGGATACACAGCGTGTAATAGTTCGGTAGTAAAACACGAGATTAACACTTCAGACTTTAGAGTTTATTAAACTACTGCCAGTTCGGAATGCAGTCATCCATGGGGAAGAGCTGGCAAGAAACCCCATGGTTGCTCTTTTAAACACAGCACAAACTAAGTTACTATAACTGATACTAATTACAGTCTCACAACACGTTAACTTATTACATTACACAGTATTTCGGCATTACGACCTCTAAGTTACTAGCTATTCAAGATTGAATGTGGAATTCCTCTCAAAATGACAAGGTGCACGCTTTTATTATGATATTTTCTATAGTGCCCCACTCGTCCGCGAGATCACGCGATAAACTAGTCAAATCCACCATCAAAATAGCAAAACAAGTGGCGGTACACATTTTACAATAAAACGAGTTAAAAGTTCAATTGAGTATCCGTTTTCATGTTGCTCCGACACGTATTTTATTTGGTTGTATTTTTTTTTTATTTATTTAGAACAACAAACAGTTATACAATGTGTCTTACATCTAGCACAGTTAAATCAAATTAATAATTGTACAACCCACACCGTCCCCATATAAACTAGTTATAAACTATTACAAAGAGACCAAAACTATATGTATGTGTTATATATATATTTTTTTTTATTTCATAGTCCGACAAACGAGCCAGTGGGTCACCTGATGTTAAGTGATCTCCACCGCCCATGAACATTCACAATACCGAAAGTATCATGTATGCGCTGTCGGCCTTAAAGGACAGGAATAGGGATTAGGGAAGGGGGAATCTGGGCCTCCGGAATCTCACTTACCATACGAAACGCGACAGTAAACTGTCACTTTACGTTGGTTTTCTGTAAGACAGTGGTACTACCCCGGTCGAGCCGGCCCATTCATGCAGTAGACAAATATGTCTACAGCGTGGCTCTACCACTTATATAGAACTTTTAGAACTTTTTGATATTTATGCAAATCAAAGATGTGAAAACAAAATAAAGAAAGAAAATAAAAGTTAACAAGGACTGAATTGAGTACATAAATAAGCCCAAAATACATAAGAACAATTAGTTCTTATGTATTTTGAACTATTATATACAACTCCCTAGATATTTCTAGAACTAATTTCTTATATTCACGTGGCCGTAACACAAATAAATCTAAGTCAGTGAAGTATTCATTGTACGACTTCATCAAGTTCATACACGTTCACCAGCATTACTCCGACAAAATATGGGATGAAATAAATGAGTGAAGTGTATATCGAATGATGTACAAAATTAAACACAGGAAACTACCCTATTATGAACTCTGAAAGTAACGTGTTATTTTAGCGATTTCTCTTCGTATTCCTGATGTCCAAGATACAAATTAACTTAATGTGATACTAGGACTATATTGAGACTATCCCGCCCACACACCCGCCATTGTAACTCCTGTTTAGCCAGGATCAACAATGGCACGCATTTTCGACACCGAGTAATGAAACTCGGCGAGTCTCTGGGAATGCTTCATAACTGTCTTTTATCCCGCAACGAAATTAATCAAATAGAAATATAGGGAGGAGTTGGAAATAACTAGGACTATATGTGTGACTATTTGACGTATAAATCTACAACACTGGTTGATAGAGACCTATGAACGTCATTAAATTTTAATTATTTACCACCATACACCAATAATAACCATATTATAAAATTTTGATCCTTGGTCGGCAAAGTGACATTGGGTTTTTCTATTCAGAAATACTCAGTATCAGCCCGGAGTCTGGAATTGTGGTGCTCGGTATGGCGATAGTCTCGCCCCATATCATACTGTAGGAGCGTAATAAATTCGGCGAATAGTGGGTGTCAAGGTTACACCTCTGCCTACGCCTTTGGGTATTACAGGCGTGAGCATATATGTATTATGTTTGTGAAAATAATATTGAGCTATTTTTAAAAGAAATATAATTGAGCAACCAGTGTTAACGATGAAGTGACGAGGAAAGAAAATAAAGGTTTGTTTGTTTATAATTAAGCTCATGTTTTAGGGTTAACAAAATTATGTTGTCATAACCCGTTAAAACATCAGAAACGATGAACCTTGTAACAATCAAACCTCAACCTAACTAAACAAATATCGAAGTACCAACTCGAAACACTCTATATCCCCAACTCCCACGTATGTGTAAAAACTTCATACTTTTGTTGCACCAAAAAGTCAATTTGAAGCAGTATTCCGACATGTCGTCGATTACAATCCTCTCCTAGTTAGTCAGAAATATTAAATGAAACGGAAGGTTTCGGGCGCAATGGGGGCTTCGGGCGCTCGGATGCAGCGGAGTAATGGTTTTCTAAAGTAAAAAGTGTTTAGGTGCATTGGGCACTTTTATAACGGGGAAAAAGCACTGAAATCGCGTGATCGTCACGCTCAGATTATTTTACTTTTGACATAAGCACGCCTGTGTAGTTTTATAATTATATAAATAATTAATAATTTAATAAACAATGAACACGGACGTATGCCATATGGACTTGTTTAGAACCTTTTTTTAGTGCCTCGATAGGCAGGCGAGTAGACGGGCCACCCGATGGTAAGTAGTTACCGCCGCCCATAGACTACTGCAATTTTAGGGCACAGCGAAGCCGCTGCCTACCGTTAGAACCGAACCTACTACTTTCATCACAGTAGTCCATCTCGTCTGCATGCATTTAATTCAATACACTACTTACTGTTTGTCGGACTTTTGAACTCTCCTTAGTTTTTGATACCATCGAGTTAAGTGTTATTGTTTTGCCTCACAAATAAAGAACAACATTTTAAAATCTCATCTTTCCGAGCACAAAACTATTGTAGATACATGTCTTTAAGGATTACGTGACTCGAATCTTACGAGCCATATAGTATACAGGCTGTTCCAAATCTTCAGCTATTTTATTTGCACGGACGGACTATGCACTTGACTGTGGTGGAATTTACCCATTTAAGAGCTAAGTTGCTACAGCAATATATGGATCACTTATGGACTTTACTCATTTAAGAGCTAATTTGCTAAGTGTCTGAAGCAATAACTGGGGCAACATTAAAATATAACTGCCAGGAGACTTGAGAAGTTTTGTAAATGCAAACACATTCTCTTGCAAAGCATATTCAGCTTTACTATCTCCTGTTTCGCAGTTTACATAGAGCTGTAGATACAATCGGGTGAAATGGAAGTCACATAAAAGATACTACTTTGAAGATTTTATATAAAAAGATTCTAGAAAAATATTTTATTAATAATAAAACTTCTGCCCATAAGAAAGGGGATAGATCGTCGCTCGTTGCTTGATACTCTAATTTGACGGCACTGAGTTTTCCATCAGTGCAGTATAATATACTGAAACAAAACTAGTTGACACGGTTTATTTTTACTTTTTAGGATATCACACACACTATCCTTTTGTGTCGACATACCACTCAGTCCGACCCGTTACCATAAAGGCACGTTTCGATAAAAATATTTAAAACGTTAATACTAAAAAGTAAAAATAAATTAGGATAAAATCCGGAAAATGGTTTAATCATTTATTTTATTTTTATTTCAATGTGTAATATTCACGGAAACTTAAGAAACTATTATAACTATAATAAAACTATTATCTGAACACCCTGTATCACATATCTTTTCCAGCAGCTTACGTCGAATCGAACACACAATAGACTAGTGAGTGCTGAATGATCCTCTCTTGTTATTTCGATAGATATCCTTTGGTAGAATTTCCAGTATCAAAACAGGCTAGGCAGCGGCTTTGCTGTGTCCTGGCATTGCAGAAGTCTATGGGCGGCGGTGTCTTCTTACCATCAGGTGACCCGTTTGCTCGTCTGCCTATTCAGGGAATAAAATAAAAAAAAACCATCAAGCTGTTTGTCGGCCCGTGTTGTTTCCTCTTTTCTATAATCCTTGATCTATTAAGTGTAATGTGAGGAAGCTACTCAGTAGGCCGGCATAATTGTGTGGAGTAGCGATGAATAGTCTGCTCGTCTGTATATCGAGGCTTGCTTGCTTTCTTAAGTCTTAATTTACTGAAAAAAAGAGTTCAGCTACCAATCTTGTTAACAAGTTTTGGGCATTAATTCTAGGGCGCGAGCCTGAGTGGTTTAAGTGTATTTTTTTAAAACATTCCTAAAAAGGGTTGAATGATGAATATGTATGAAGCCGTGTATCAGAATAACGCATTCAATTGAGCACACACGTCGTGATAACCATCCGAAAATCCATCCATTCATAAATTACAAAAAAAAAAACTTTTTAAAAACTCTGTTGTATTTGATTAATTCGCCAATGGCATTTGATAAAGCCTATTTATAAAAATGCACATAACGATTGATAATGGAAATGATACATAGCCCATTTTGAGTGAATATTGATGTATTATATTATTAACATAAAAAAAGTAAAGCTTCAATTATTGGCAATATGGCAACATAAGCCCCGAGTAGACATATGAAACTTCCTAAACCGATAAGCCGTTGGATAAAAGTAAGAGCGCAGGCGACGCGGGCATTGTGTCTTTGTGATTCTTTACCAATAAACATCTTTATGCAGAACATAGTATTAATGATTTAATAGAAAAATACACCTCAGACTAGACAATAGGCAACTTCTATAGTGCTATCCTCTTGTTTATATCACAATATTTATTTATTTTAGTCTAGATTTTTCCGTAATTTCCCATGCGGGATTACGTTTATAAGTAACGTAGGAAACTGGAATTATTATCTCCAAGATTTTACCTAATGTATAATTTACCTTAGTTCTAAATTAACATACAATCCGAAAATCCCAGCTTGAGTTAAATTTATTATTATGGAAATAAAAAAATATATATACACCAATTCTTTATTCACACAAACAGTTTATAAAGATTTCCTATAACAGTATACCACCCAGAGCGACATGTAAAATGTTATAAAATACGATGTTATAAGAGCTAAGTCGGTAATAGCAGCTGGCAGGGGTTTCGTCACATATCCAAAAACGACTATCAACCTCGCAAATGTATACATTCTGAATAAACTTACACCTACTTCGATCTGTGGGTTCGTGGTCACATACAAAGCGCCCACGATCCAAAATGGAGCTAAATTTTTCAATTCCGATAAGTAAGCTCTTCGTACAATATCTGGGTTTGGAAATATGCCTTTTCTAACCCAAGTCATCGCCGCCATCGGGCTAAGGGCTAGCAGTTTTATAGCCAGTAATGCTGAATGTACCATATATGTTTGTGTTAAAGGGTTTTCTAGTGATATTGTTAGAAATACTTTATTACTTGCCGTTTGCGCCATATCAATTTGTCTGATATTATTGTCAAAATGACTGATTGAATGTTGACATGTATGTGCAAATAGTTTTGTAAATACAACTATGTCTTTAATTTTGTTTTGGTCACAGTATTGTTATTGATAATCTATTCCAAAATAAATATAAATTTCCTGTTATATTTTCAGTTTACCTATTTACAGTTACTAGCCTATCTAATACCAAAAGTTGTATTAAAGTTTTGTTCACGCCTAGAATGTCGTGCACTTTAATGCGCTTGACATGCGGGGCGCGGGGAAGGAGGAGCCACTAGCCACTAGCCAGCCGCGATCCTGCGGCTGCAGCAGTCCGACACACAACGGCAACGCAAGCGCACGCACCTCATATATATTTTTATATACCTAAGCACTACATTGTAATTTTACCTGAATATACCAAATTCAATACGAAGTCTATTGTCTGATTGCAAAATAATCAAGAATAAATGTCACGCCAAGGCGTAGACATATTGGCGACCCTGACAGGACGAAATTGGAGCCTTTGGATGGATACCTACTACGTGTTCATCGGAGGTCATACCAAACGGAAGTAAGCCTGTTCCTATATTCCATACCTATTTTCCACTTCTATTTGCTGTGTTAAGTAAATGCTTACTATTTCAATACTAGGAAGTATCTAGCTTAACGCGTACTTTCCGTATACTTTGCATTCACTTCACTGCAATATCTACCTACATTTTTATTTCTTAGCCGATAGCAATCGCCCATTTACTTCGTCATACCTATTTCATTAATTGCTGCAAGCCAAGTAACATTAAAATTTGCGCGCCTACTCATAGCTAAATATTTAGTATTATTTACTTGCTTAGTTAGCCGAATACGCTTTAATATTAAATATAAAATTAGAAGCATACATACCTACTCTTAGCTTTGTCTATTATTGTTCGGAGCGATTATACAAAATAAAATTCATTAAAAAACAAGTAAGCTGGACAATAATTATTTTTATATTTTATTATTCATGTTATTTTCTAACAAATACCTATAACGGTTACACCAATAAATAAATTAGTTTACCTATATGAAAATAATTATATTTGCAACGTATTCAAACCCTATTTGCCGATAAATTCCAGTGAAATTATCAAGCGCCCGGGGGCCGGGTCTGAGACGCACACTCGCGCAGCGTTAGCTGTGTTCCACGGGTGCCGCTCGTGCGCATCGCGTGCTCGGCGAGCTCGGCGACCGCTGCGGCGCGGGCGCGGCAGCTACGGACAGCTGCGCGGAGTCCCGCGTACGCACCCAGTGCAGTGGGCGAGCTCGGCGGCAGCTGCGTGCTTTGGAATATTGATTGCTGGATAGTATACAGGTTGATTTATTTATTTAAAATTTATCTAACTCATTGTTTGCCTACATCACAATGGCAGAAAGCGACCAAACAAAAAGGCCTAAAAGTCCTATTCCGTTAATAACTGTGGATTCGGGTAAGACCGATATAAAGGAACATTTAAAGACGTTAGTTAGAAAACGTGCTGGGTTTAGAAGTCGCCTAACTATTTTTAAAAACTATTTTCAAAAGTACCAAACAGGTGATAATTCAAAGGTTACTAGTTTAGAGACAAAAGAAATATCTTTAAGATTGTCGCAGTTACAAGAATTAATGTCAAAATTTGACCGAACACAAACTGAAATCGAAGAGCTTTCTGAGAACTTAGATGATCAGATTTTAGAACGAGAGTTTACTGAGAATGAGTTTTATACACAAATTGCGTTAGCTCAGGAGTTAAACGATTTGTTTTCGGACAAAATTAAAGAACATAATGCTTCTGAAGGGTCATTAAAATCTAGTTGTTGTCACCATAATAATTCGACAAACCTACCTGTTATAAATTTGCCGATCTTCGATGGTTCTTATACGAAATGGCTCGAGTTTAGGGATACTTTTAAAACCCTCATACACGACAACGAATCTATTAAACCTATAAGTAAATTTCATTATTTGAGAAACTCGTTGCAAGCTGGGGCCAGCGTCGTGATACGATCTCTGGAGTTTGCCGCGAGTAATTACGATCTTGCGTGGAAGTCATTATGTGATAGATACAATAACAAGAATATTCTGATCAACAATCATTTGAATGCGTTAGTTAGCATAAGTAATATTCAAAAGGAATCTTTTAAGGCTTTGAGGTATCTGAGTGATCAGTTATCTAAACATTTAAATGCGCTTAATACATTAGATGTTCCTACCGATGGCTGGGATCCCTTGGTAATATTTTTGGTATCAGCAAAGTTAGATTCCCGAACTAGCGGCAAGTGGGAGGAACATAAAGGTAGACTATCTCATTTGCCTACTTTCGATGAGTTTAAAAGTTTTTTAGAAAACAGAGCCAACGTTTTAGAAACTGCTAATTCTAGCCGAACTTTTGACAATAAATTTACCTATAATAATAATTACAAAGAAGGTAAATCTATGAAAACCTTTGCGAGTTTTGTAGAAGTTTCTCGAAATAAAACTTGCCCAATTTGCAACCATGATCATTACGTTTATCAGTGCTCTAAGTTCAAGGCGTTGAACGTGGATGACAGAATCAGTGAAGTTTCAAAACACAAACTATGTAGTAACTGTCTCCGTGGCGGTCATCTACGTACTCAGTGTAGTCTGAAGGGCTCCTGCCGCATCTGCAAGAAAAAACACAATACAATATTACATAAAGGAGCTAAAATACCTACCGAAAGTAACGAAGCGCCGAATGATCCCGTTAGTTTATCTGCAGTATCGTCGGGCCAGATCCTTTTGTGTACTGCAAAGCTAAAAGTAACAAATATACAAACTGGAACTACTTACCTTGCTCGTGCGCTACTGGATACTGGTAGCCAGTCTTCTTTCATCACCAACAATCTAAAAGAAAAATTAGGACTACAATCGGAATGTATAAATACATTTAATGTGTCAGGTATAGGTGAAGTTGTCTGTCCAATTACTGAACGATGTCAGATCATGATTAACTCACTTGTTGGCTCGTTCAGCAAAAAATTAAATTGCTTTATAATTCCAAAGGTAACTGGCAACTTACCTAATACGCGTGTCAATATTGAGAAGTTAAGGCTACCGAATGATATAGTCTTAGCTGATCCTACGTTTTACAGGTCTTCAGAAATAGACATTCTGATAGGTGCTGATCACTTCTTTGATATTATTGAGTCAGATAAAATAAGTCTGGGCTCAAATAAGCCTATTTTACAAGATAGTGTTTTCGGTTGGTTAGTGGCCGGTCCCACTGGAGAAGTCTATTACAAAAACGATGTAAATTGCCATTTTGTTCAAAAAAAAGCATCGATATCACTTCAAGATATCAATAATTCAATTAAGAAGTTCTGGGAGGTCGAAGAATTGCCCTCAGATACTAACACTTATTCTATAGAAGAACAATTTTGCGAGTCTCATTTTATAGAAAATACTCGTCGCTTACCTGATGGTCGATTTTCAGTCATGATGCCATTGAAGGAGGTTCCCGAGCAGGCACTCGGCAACTCATTTCCCATAGCAATGAGACGGTTCTTGGCTTTAGAAAATAAGTTAAATAAAATACCTGACATAAAAGGACAATATAGCCACTTTGTAGAGGAATATGCTAGTCTGGGACATTTGAATGTAATCGAAAGACCTAGTTTTGGATGTTACTTGCCCCATCACTGTGTGATTCGCGAACAGCACGCTACGACCAAACTGAGAGTGGTTTTTGATGCGTCGGCAAAGACCAGTTCATCGAAATCCCTCAACGATATCCAGGCAGTAGGTCCAGTAGTACAGAGTGATTTATTCTCCATTCTTATTCGCTTTCGAATGTATACATATGTACTAACTGCAGATGTCGAAAAAATGTACCGCCAAATTGCTTTGGATGAGTCGCAGCGCCACCTACAGCTCATTTTGTGGAGGTATCACGTGGATGAGCCTATTAAAATATACCAACTTAATACCGTAACGTACGGTACTGCATCCGCTCCGTTTTTGAGCACAAGGTGTCTGGCACAACTAGCATTTGAATGTCAGGACAAGGTAATAGCAAATGTAATTAAATCTCATTTCTATATCGACGATTTGATCACAGGTAGTTTTGAGGAAACTGAGTTGAAGCACATATTTTCGAGCGTAACTGCGGCTCTTGATTCGGCTGGGTTCCCGTTGCGAAAGTTTCGCTCAAACTGTTCTCAAATTCTATGCGAAAAAACCGACTCATCTAATAGTCTAGATTTCCATGCTGACGCTACTGTTTTGGGTTTGAAATGGTCACCCACCTCAGACAATTTACAATTTCCAAGTCAAAAAGAGGTTAAAACTAAAGTAACAAAAAGAATTATAATTTCTACAATAAGTAAACTCTTTGATCCTTTAGGACTTGTATCCTGCTGTATTATTAAGGCTAAAATCTTACTCCAAAATTTGTGGAGTGCTGAATTAGATTGGGATGACCCGGTCCCTCAGCCACTTGCTAGAAGATGGTTTAATTTTATTGACAATTTATATCATATATCACACGTTTCCTTGCCACGACACGTCTTGTGTAATCAAATTGATTTAAATGCTGCCACAATTGAGCTACATTTCTTTGTCGATGCATCGCAGGCAGCCTATGGGACATGTGGTTATGTTCGGTCTTATGTAGACAGCAATAAAATCACAGTAAATTTACTATGTGCCAAAACCCGAGTGGCGCCTATAAAAGGTCTTACAATTCCACGTTTGGAATTAAGCGCCGCATTATTAGGAGCTCAATTATGTTCTAAGGTACTACAAACCGTACCATGCAACATTGCCACTATAAATATGTGGACGGATTCTACCGTCGTACTCGGATGGTTAAAAACACAAACAAAAGCCTTACCTGCCTTTGTCCGAAATAGAGTCAACAAAATCAATGAACTTACAACAGGTTTCCAATGGAGACATTGCCCAACCAACCTAAATCCTTCTGATTTATCGTCTAGAGGAATCGATCCTCAAAATCTACAGTCTGCTTCATTATGGTGGGAAGGACCACCGTTTTTAAAGAAGGACACTGCGGAGTGGCCTACCCAACCTCATATTCATCCATCCAATAAGCTACCTGAAGTAAAAATCCTACTTGCCACTGATGAACCTAGTAAAAATGTAACCTCATTTGTTCCATTCGAAAACCATTCCAATTACTTACGACTAAAAAGAACTTATGCCTATGTGCTGCGTTTCATCAATAACTGTAAAAATAACAAAGTTAACTTAACTGGACATTTAGGAGCCGAGGAACTTGATCGATCGTTAGTACTTTTACTTAAATTCTGTCAACTGGAGTCATTTCCTAAAGATTTACAAAACATAACACTAGGCAAGCAACTGCATCAAAAAAGTAGATTGTTGCCTTTAAACCCGTTCCTGGATTCGGATCGACTAATAAGAGTGGGAGGGAGATTAGAACAGTCCGAGTTTCACTATGATAAGAAACACCCAGTAGTGCTGGATTCCAAGCATCCCTTTGCTAAATTGATAATGATACATGACCACCATCGTTTGTTCCATGCAGGTCCACAACTATTACTTTCATCTTTTCGCGAAAGGTTCTGGCCTCTTGGTGGCAGACATTTGGCTCGTAGTGTTGCAAGAGATTGCTTGATCTGTACCCGTTTGCGAGGAAAAACCATACAACCGATAATGGGTGACTTACCAAGCGCTAGAGTTACTGCTAACTTTCCTTTTCATTCCTGCGGAATCGACTTTGCTGGTCCATTCATGATTTCGTCAAAAAAGGGTCGCGGTAACCGCATTACAAAGGCGTACCTGTGCGTATTTGTATGTTTATCCGTCAAAGCCATTCATTTAGAGCTTGTTAGTGACCTAACAACAGAAGCATTCATACTTTGCCTACGCAGGTTCGTGTCACGACGAGGTAAACCATTTGCGATCTATTGCGACAACGGAAAAAACTTTGTGGGGGCAAGCAATGAGTTAGGTAGGATTATACGGTCCAGCCATCAATCAGTCTCAGACTTTGCTGCGAATGAGGGCATTAAATTTCTATTTTGTCCAGCCTACTCCCCTCATTTTGGCGGCATTTGGGAAGCTGGTGTCAAATCGGCCAAGTTTCATATAAAACGCGTAGCTGGTAATGCTTGCCTGACGTTTGAGGAGTTAGCGACGCTTTTAACACAGATCGAAGCAATCCTAAACTCCCGCCCCCTCTCTCCACTCTCCTCAGACCCTACTGATCCCAGTCCTCTCACTCCAGGGCACTTTCTAATTGGCCGACCACTGACTTCAGTGCCGTCAGTACCTATCAATACTATAAGGCCCAACAGGTATCAAAAGATCGAACAGATCAGACAACATTTTTGGGAACGATGGCGCCGGGAGTTTATAGCCGAACTGCAGAATCGCACCAAGTGGAGAAAAGATTGCTCGAGCCTTAAAGTCGGAGACTTGGTTCTTATAAAAGACGACAACTTGATGCCGCTACACTGGCGGATGGGCCGAGTAACGAAATGCTATACAGGACCAGACGGAGTCTGCCGCGTAGCGGAGCTCCACACAACTAAAGGGACAATCCGACGAGCTGTCAACAAATTGTGTCCTCTACCAATATGTACACCAGATGATAACGTAACAAACAAAAATCCTGCAGATACTCTTGGAGCAACCAGCGGAACCCAAGGGAATCCAGGAGTCCTTTGAAAGCCGATCCTTTCAAGGCGCGGAGGATGTTCACGCCTAGAATGTCGTGCACTTTAATGCGCTTGACATGCGGGGCGCGGGGAAGGAGGAGCCACTAGCCACTAGCCAGCCGCGATCCTGCGGCTGCAGCAGTCCGACACACAACGGCAACGCAAGCGCACGCACCTCATATATATTTTTATATACCTAAGCACTACATTGTAATTTTACCTGAATATACCAAATTCAATACGAAGTCTATTGTCTGATTGCAAAATAATCAAGAATAAATGTCACGCCAAGGCGTAGACAAGTTTAATTTCATTTCAATTTTTTTTATTCTTTGCATCTCTACAAATCATAGAGTATTTAACACTGGAGACGCCATTGAGCGCTTACCCCGTATGAAAAATGTAAGAGCACGGTGCTCATACATGTTCTATAAAACGAGTTGCGCTTCGTGATCCGCCACTAAAAAAGTGACATCACGTGCGAATGGAGCTCCCTGAAAACGCGAGCCTGTAGCGGTATTAACATGTAAAAATAGATCTGACACATCAAACTTACAAAAATACAAAATTATTTTTCACCTGGACATATTTTTTTAAAGTAATATTATCATTAAAAGCAACAAAACATATAATCTCTAAAAATTATCATCGGGTAATAAATGTTGCCATGTTAAACTTTTAGCCACAGTAGTGCAAAATTTATTTGCATTCAATATCTTAAACGCAAGTTGTTTTTTTAATATTCATTTTTAACCCAATGTTGCCCGCGGCTCCGCCCGCGTGTAGGTCTTGGAGCATTTTAACCTTCTATATTTTGCTATCCCATAAGAAGCGTGCATTTTTTCGAGTTAAAAGTGGTCTTTGTCATTTTCTGATCCCTAAACTGCCACTATGCAAAAAATCATGTCGATCCTTTGCTCCGTGAAAAACTAAACTATCCCATGGGAACTGTACATTTCTCCGGGATAAAAAGTAGCCTATGTGCTTTTCCAGACTATAATCTATCTCTGTGCCAAATTTTCAGTAGATCCGTCCAGCCGTTGTAGCGTGATTGGATATCAAACAACCATGCATCCATCCAAACATACGCATTTATAATATTAGTAGGATTACTTTATTTATGCTTCTTAATTTATAATTTAAAAATATTAGGAGAGTTGACATATCGACTAAGTTTACAATTTCATAAACTTTATGCCAGTGTAGCATTTTGGGTGGTTTATGTGGTAACACTGTCGTTTATGCAAGACTCAAATAGTGTTGTAGATAAACTTATAAAGGTTATCGATAAAATTACTAATCCATCTGGACTGTCTTCTAAACACATACTTTTAATGTAAATAGTTCTAACACACTAGGAATGTCACAAAATATGACAAAACCAGAATAAAGTTTTTGTCAAAAAAAGTGATCCTAAAATTGTATCCGGTATATTTAAAAAATATTTAGGTATGAATTTTGGCGCCATTCATTTATTACGTAAGATGATGTAGGGGGGGAGTCGATCATGTCTTATTTTTTCTTACAAGGGGTGGGAGGGATTCTTAATAGTTCTTACGTAAGTTCACACAAATGCGCAAAGTTAGGATTATACTTTGAAAAAACGCGGGCCATGCCTATAATTTTAAAAACAAACAATTTAGATTTTTTAATTTTTTTTTGTTAACCGGTATGACTTGCCTTTTCACCCGGTTCCGGCTTGACGTCGACTTTTGGGACACCCTGTATTCATGTCGAGATCTCAAGCCCTTTTTAAATACTCTTCATAATAGATAGCCGTTAGCCGGCTACCACACCAAAACAGGCGATAATCGCTCTCAATGACATACAATAATTTCATTCACAGCATTTGCTAATCGCATTCGTTACCAGTAACACTGTATTTCTTGGCTCCGCTTATTTAATTTGAAATTTTATGGAATAACAGAACACTCCATTTTCTTACAAACTATATACGATTGGAAAGGTCGTGTTGTGTACTTTCCGGTGGTATATTTGCTGAGGTATAATCGGAATACCTCAAAACGAGTGAGTAATCAACATTTTAAAATAATTTGCAACGGCCGTCATTGTTGTGTTGCATGTGCTGACATACCTGAAAAACGCTACTCTACAATTAGTGTTGACCAAAAAAAAAATGGAAGTGTCACGGATGATGTGCAAAGCAACCAAAAACTGATAACAGTAATACACCTTTACGTCCCATTGACTCACCCGGGAAGTCGAGAAACAATAATGACTCGCTACCTTTTAATGACAATATTACGCATCGAAAAAAGCCACTGTTGATACTAGCGCAATTAGTGGAAGTTCCGGATTAAACTCTTCCGCGTCAGTTATTACAAAGAAAGACGCTAGGAAAATAATAAGAGAAGAATTCAATGTCATGAAATTGGCTTTAGCACAGGAGCTTAACCAAACACTTAAGCAGATGGTGAGAACCGAATTTCAATCTCGAAAATCAATTCATAAAACAGGAAATAACTGCTTTGGATAATAATGTTTGTTTCTGAATGAAAACTATGAAACCACCAAATCCGCCATCGCCAAATACCAAGACACACTGGGAGAGCTAAAGAAATAGAACGTTCAGTTAACATATACGTTACAGGATCTGCAAATCAGGCTTCAGGTTGCTGAGCAGCATAACCGTTCTAACAATCTTGAGATAGAGTGTGTCCCCGAGCACAAACAGTAAAACTTGCTATCTATAATTACTCAGCTGTCTAAGGTATCCTGCAACTTGAAAGAATCCGAAATTCATCATTGCACTCGTGTGGTAAAAAGTAACAGAGACGACAAGAGACCTCGCTCAATCATTGTTAAATTGGCTACCTCTAGGCTTCGGGATACATTTTAGCGAAAACAATAAATTTTAATAAGGCAAATCCAAACGACAAGCTCAGCGCTGCTCACATAGGCATTGGAGGTAATAAATCGCCGCTTTACATTGTTGAGCACCTTTCACCTAAAAACAAATTACACGCAGCGGCTCGCCAGATCGTCAAAGAAAAAGAGTACAAATTCGTGTAGATTAAGCAAGGTCGTGTTTTCATTAGGAAAACAGAAGAAGACGAGTTTACTTATATAAGAAACCGAGAGACCAGAACCGACCTAAAACAATTCTCTGCCATATCCATACTAGCTGTTGCTCGCGGCTCCGCCCCCGTGGAGTTTATTTTCGGGAGCAGAAGTATCAATGCAAGGAGTTGTCTTCTGCACTGAGACACCTATAGCGATCGTCCTGAATCTCACGTGTTGTGACTGTCTAGATGGCTAGACAGCCACAACTCCTAACTTAAACTTCTAGCACTCCTTATAATACCTCTGGATCACTCCGTAAGTGTCGAAGAAGGCCACCGCGGGGTTTTAGCTGGTAGTGTCCGGTTGGGTGTACATAAGTAGTAGGGACTCGGCCCAGCCGCAGCCCGGATAGCCATCATCCGGGCGAGGGGGTGCTGGGTCGTAAGACCGGCTAGTCCAGCATAACCGTTTTATTCTCATTCCGCTTCCCCCCGAAGCGGACGGCAGTAATAAAATGCTTTCCCCGCGTAAAAAAAAAAGTGTTGTGCCTGAAGCTTGAGATTACATTTAAAGAATACCTCATAAGTTAACTCCTCACTTCGCCCTTTAAGGGATGATTTGGTAAAAACGTTGAAACACGTATTTCTTTATTTTTTACCTAAAGCCTAAATATGAATTTTCAGATCCCTAAATTGAAGTATTACGGATTGCCCATACAAACTTTTAACCTCTATTTCACCCCTTTCAAGATATTTTTTTGAGACAAAAGATACCCTATGTCCTTCCCTAGGATATAATCTATCCCTCTACTGAATTTCATTAGGATTTGTTCACCCGTTTAGTCATGAAAAGGTAACAAACAGACATACAAACAACAATATTAATTTTGCTGCGGAGATATTTTAAAACTGTAATATCTCCTAAGATATTCATTGAAATCAAATGACGTAAAGGGCAACTTTGTTCAAAATTAAATACTTGTGATGAATAAAGTATTTATTTGGATAAGGATTAATACCATGTTTATAAAAACCCCTTTCCAAATAATACATTGTTTCAGAACAAATTCGATAACCATTAAAAAGGTTATAGTGAGCCAACCGAAATAGATAGACATATGCTATCGCGGACTTTTTTTAGAACTTTTTAAGAGGAATAATTTCGTTGTACATGATTGTTATGTAAACGCAGCGTACGCAACGGAAGCTCTCCTATTGGTGATAGCGTGATGTTATATACCCTATAGCGCTCCTCGATAAATGGGCTATCCAAAACTAAAAGATTTTTTCAATTCGAACCAGTAGTTCCTGAGATAAGCCCGTTCAAATAAACAAACAAACTCTTCAGCTTTATATAATAGTATAGATTAAATAAATTAAAGGCGTATTATTTAAAAAAAAACTAAAAAATAAAGTTTTTATTTTTGCTTATTTGGCTTGTATTTTTCTCAGTACTCATTACCTTTATTATCTTTACAGTATTTCGATTAAATTAGAAATATTAATTTACACTATTTTTAACTATACCTCTCTACTTCCGTCCCTTTTCACGAAATCACACCCAGAGATTGCAAGAAAGCGATAGAAAAGATGATACACATAAAAAAATATCTTAAAACATTTAATAAATTATAATTGTTTTATTTTATCTATCGATAGATAAGGACAACGCTATCTATACCTCGTGTCGACATTGCTACGCTCTACTGTTTTTACACAGTTGTCAATATATGACACTGTAAATATATTTCACAACAAGATAAATTTGTAACTGTGTGCATAAATTTGCCAGTGTTGTATGAAATGGTGTAGTGTGCGTGCGTAGCGACGTGATTAAATTTTGCATTTGTGTGCACATGTTTATTTGTAGTTGTACGAAGCCCCCCACCGACATTGCTGAATTTTTTGTTCAAGATTCGAGCGTAATGCCGTCTCCTTTTGGTTGCCTACTCTAAGCTACAAATAGAACATATAAACGTAATCAAATAGGTTATTTCCCAATAATATCCACTGTGGTCTCCCAATTTCCATCCCAATCGCATGCAAAACCAATCTTCCCATTCAAGGATTGTAATAAGGTGACACAGGCACGGATCTAGAGACGACAAAGGAGAACTATTTCAGTAATTAAAGAAAAAATAAAGAACACGATTTTCAGCATATAGATTAGATCAATACTCCTCAAAAGTCGTTCTTATTGAAATTATACTCCTCCGATTTATTAAATATTGCCCCAAATTCCCCGTCAAGGAATCCTGATTTCGTGTCTGTAGTGACGTCCAACTCAAAATTTGCGAGGTAATTTCACCGACTTCTTTTATTAAAGCGCATTTCTCCGTACTCGATCAGGGTCGAAATGGGATCTCATCTTCGTGATCCGTTCCTTTCATTACCGCAACGTTTGTATACAAAATTGGGTCCAGATTTGTAATGGATTTTGATTAGACATCGGTGAGATCGTTTCAAAATTTCGGATTATTTCTACCGACGATTTAACGTTAATCTTTATTTACTCTGAGTCGAGTTTTATTTAGTTACGTTTAGTTTATTATATTTGTTGTGTACATCTTTACAACTAATTATTTAATAAAACTAACAGAGCAACAATAAACACGTAATTATTTTTTTATTTTGCCTCTCCGCTAATAAATTCTTTACTGTTGAAAAAGTTCCCTTCTATATTAATATAATAAAACACATCACTTCTATATATTCCAAACTATATCCAGAAGTTGAAATAAAATTAGTACATGTTTTACACCATGGCATAAGATATCTAGTATGTTCATTCGTATACACACACATACACTCACGCCCGTAATCCCCGAAGGGGTTGGCAGAGGTGTTACCAGTACACACACTTTTCGCCGAATTTCGGTCCCATAATGTGATAGGGGCGAGCCTATCGCCATACCAGGCACAGATTCCAGACTCCGGACTAATACGGAGGAATTTCTTGATAGAAAAACCCAATATCACTTTACCTGACCCGAGACCTCAGCACAGCAGTCGTAACGCATGCGCAATTACAACTGCGCCACCAAGGCAGTCATTTCATTTGTACTTAGTTTAGTAATCAAGGGTAGCAAGGCATTACGTTCGCCTTTGAGTATACATTATTTAATCACTAACACTTATAATCCCCGAAAGGGTAGGCAAAGGTGTAACCAGTACACCCTCATCACTGAGCTTATTGCCGTCCCATATTACGATAGAGGACGACCCTATAGTGACTCCGGGCACAATTCCAGTCTCTGGGCTTATACTGAGTATTTCCTGGTAGATAAACGAAATAGCACTTTTACCCGAACCGGGGATTGAACCCGAGAGGTCTGCACAGCAGTCGTACCGCGATGGCAATTACAACTGCGCCAAAGAGGCAGTTGATCATCTAAATTATTCCAAAAATCATCAAATAACTGCGTCAAATGCTAGATTTTTGCGTTACACATTATTAATAGCATGCTCCTTAATTGCAAGCTCAGCTTTCATTACCTTTGTACAGTCCCTGTCACCAACATTTGCGTTGCTTTCTGCGAGACTTCCCTTTGCATTGTGATTACTAAGGCAACGTTATGCTTTGTCAAGCGTAATTAACTTAACTAAATAATGGATCTGGAGAAAACGTTATGCGTTATTATCATCTATTTTGCTTCAGTAATCAGTGGGAGCTGAGGTAAGACTAGTTTGCTTAGGAGAAGTAGGTATAAGCCAGTTCTTGTGTTATATGTATTTAGGGTTATGTTCGACTGAAGTTTTGGTTCTTAATACGTTCTGCTTTCGAGTAAAAAGTGTCAACTCGTCTTTTCTAATTTAGAAAATAAAATTGCTACTGTCGAAGCTCAGTTAGTAGAACTAGAAAATATAGGTTTGATCCGCGCATCGAGACAAATGTGTGATTCACAGATATAATAATATAAATGTATTTCTTGTGTTAGTTAAAAAAATTGAATATAAAATTACCTAAAGATAATTAAAAACGAATGGCTCCGTTAAGAACATTGATGAATAATAAATTATCGGAAATATTAATAGCAAAATATAAAACTACTAGTTGTTGCCCGCGGCTCTGCCTCGTGGATGTTATTTTTGAGCGAATATGTATACAATCCAAGGAGTTGTCTCTTGTACTGCCGCATCTGTACCGATCGTCCTACCTCTCAGACGATGAGCCTGAATCTTGGAGAGAGGCTAACATGCAGCCGATCCTCAAATAGGGTAACCGGCCAGACATAATACAATTATTTCCCAATCGCTATAACCTCAATTATGTATAAAATCATCGAGAGAATTATAAATAGCTAATTGATTCACTACTTGTAGGATCACTCGTTGATCAATGACGATCGATGACGAAAAATCACCAATCTGCATTAGTAACTCAGGGTAACTCGTAAGAAGTATTATATATTATATATTACGCAACAAAGAGATTTATAATGTTGCGTTCTCTTTGTTGAGCAACTGTCGTTCTGTGCGTCATATTCTGAACTGATAAATGTCAATAACACCAAAATTTCTAAAAATATCTAATACTGTAAAATTCAGCAATGGCATCAGGAGGAAATCTCATGCAGAGCTATTATCTATACTCCGCCATATTGGCGCTGAAGTTACTGGCATTAGGCCCGCTGGCGCAGATAGTGTGCAATCCAGAGAAGGTGCAGAGAGCGAATATAAGTGATCTCAAGAACCTGACTCCGTTCTGGCTCGTAGCTGGGTTGTATATGACAACGTCTCCTGATGAACAGACAGCCATTGCGCTCCTCCGATTGTTCGTAGCAGCCAGAATAGTGGCAGCTGTGGGATATGTGCAGAGACTGCCTCGTATGGCTTTAGAATTGGCATTTTTTGTGTCATTTGCAGTAACTAGCTTCATGGGAGCATGGGTGGTCTATACTTATCGAAATGCAATATGAATACTGTTGGAGAAAAGAAACATTACTATTACAAAAATGTGTTCTAAATATGAAGACTGTAATCCAGATAAAATTTTGGAGATTTTTTGTTTCGTATTAACAAAATCAATTTCAGTGGAATAAATTCTAGGTAATTGAAGTGAGTCCATTTGAGTTTGTAATTTGATAATCATGTATTTTTTGTTGTAAAGAGTATTATTAAAGAGACATAAATAATGAATACATTATTTGATCTTGTTGAAAATACCAAACAGTATAATAAATTAACGGATAGCAAATTTTCTTCAATTTGTTGCATAACATGAGCTGTGCTCAACCTGGACATAACTCAGCGAAGTCTTTGGTAGGGTACAAATTTAAAATATATTAATCCATTCGGCTTTATAAGTGCGTTTTTGTTACAAGTTGTCCTAACAGCGTTATTTCACCATACACTATTTCTTGGAGCGTGGATCCAATGCGAATTAGCTTATAATCTGTAGTCTATACATCCATAGTAGACCGAACTACATAACAACTTAATATTATTACAAAACTAATTACAAAGAAATTCGAAGAGAAGCAACATGATTGTTTCATTTATTATTACATCAAAAGAAATAGTGGCGAGCTAATACAAGGGCGCTCGCCGCGCCTCGACTTTTACAAGATTTATTAATGTGTTACAACTTTAGAATTAAATTATGAAGCCCGGGTTTGCAGTGCCGCCGTTTAGGCAGGTTTAAACTATGTTATTATGGGGTCATGAAATAAAAATGGATGCCTCGGTGTTACGACTGCTGTGTTGATGTATCGGGTTCGATCCCCGGTCGGGTAAAGTGATATTGAATTTTGCTATTTAGAAATACTCAGTATCAGCCTGGAGTCTGGAATTGTGCCCGAAATGGCGATAGGCACGCCCCATCACAGGCGGGACCACAATAAATTCGCCGAAAAGCGGGTGTACTGGTTACAGGCGAGATTGAGTGTGTGTGTGAAATAAAAAGAAAATACCACAAAAACTGAAATTCTATGTGCATACATTTGTTGTTTGGCACTTGACAGTTCCTGATGCACATGACACACAGCTTGAATCAAACGAACAAGAATGTGAACATTTGAGTGTATTAATGCCACCATCGCAATCTTTTAAATACGGCTCTGGGTAAAATGAAAAATTGTATGGATTATTTAATGGGACTTATACACGCTTCCATGATATACTTCTTCATAATTACAGCCTTTCTATGCTTTTATGTTATTGCTTGCCTTTATATTTCTTATCCACGGATCAATACTACGCTATTAAAGGTTTACAAACCTACTCGATCTCTATGAAAATTATCGAACAGCGTGATTTTTTTTATAGCATAGTCCGACAAACGAGCCAGCGGGTCACCTGATGTTAAGTGATCTCCACCGTCCATGAACATCCACAATACCGAAAGTATCATGTATGCGCTGTCGGCTTTAAAGAACAGGAATAGGGATTAGGGAAGGGAAGGGGGAATCTGGGCCTCCGGATATCTCACTTACCATACGAAACGCGACAGTAAACTGTCACTTTACGTTGGTTTTTTGTGAGACAGTGGTACTACCACGGTCGAGCCGGCCCATTCATGCAGCATGAATGAAATGATATCCATACAAACGATGGATCTTCTAGGTTTGTAGTTTGTATAGCGAATATCCAATATAAATAATTTTGTCGACTGAACCTGTACAATCTGACTGAATCTGAACCTGAAATTGTATCATGTGATACAAGATTTGATTATAGATGGAAATAGTAAAAAGAAAAGAAACAGCGCTAATAAGCACAGACAGATTAGCATGGAAGGTCTAGTTAGACTGTTAGAACAGTTCTATCGTGAGGTACTGAGAATAACGAATGGTTTCGAGTTCTGCAATAACTATATATCAGTTATATCAATAAGGCTGATCAATATATATCAATAAATCTTAAGTCTCCTTTAGACTGCATATTAAGACGGATTGTAAAATCAATTTACTAACTCATTAATCTTTAACTTGTCTAATTTTAATTACATGGTCCTAATTCTAAACTACCTCCTCATAATGTGCTAAAACTTTCTATAGCAAGTAAAAGCAATATACATAAAACCATTGTATATGCGCATACCTTTGCCGCACCATAAAGCTGTATAAATAGTCTTCCGGCCCATATATTGGGCCCTCTTATATACCATAAACGGGGCGTAAACTATTTTTGCAAGTTGAGATAACGACGATATATGACTATCAGTTGTATTTTGCAATGCAAATGCAAATGCCTTGTAGTATGCACCTTTAATCCCCGAAGGAGTAGACAGAGGTGTAAAAATGTAAACTTTAGATAGTATTTTATAGACTGCCTGCATGACGCTCGCTTATCGCCAGCTTCATGTAGGAACCAGTCTGTAACCAGTAGATACCTACTGATAACTTTGAATTACAAAATATTATAATACAACTCATTCCGCCTCGTGACCGTAAGGGCTGTAAAGCTTTTGAAACGTCGGAATTAAAAAGTAAAAATAAACCGCGATAAAATCGGAAAAATCTGTTTTACTTCAATGTGTAATATTCGCGTAAACTTAAGCTTTTCCAGGAACGCCAGCTCCAATAGTTTCAATAACCGTAGGTAATGCCTTCTACAAATTCCATCCATGTTTTGATCTTTTACGAAATACATTAAGTATCTGCGGTGTGGATTCGATTTGTGCCAAACGATTTGGGAATTGGTTTGGTACTTTAAAATCTTTTTTTTTTTATATAACATAGTCCGACAAACGAGCCAGTGGGTCACCTGATGTAAAGTGATCTCCACCGCCCATGAACATCCACAATACCGAAAGAGTCATGTATGCCCTGTCAGCCTTAAAGGACAGGAATAGGGATTAGGCAAGAGAAGGGGGAATCAGGGCCTCCGGATATCTCACTTACCATACAAAACGCGACAGTAAACTGTCACTTTACGTTGGTTTTCTGTGAGACAGTGGTACTACCCCGGTCGAGCCGGTCCATTCATACTGTAGACAAATATGTCTACAGCGTGGCTCTACAACTCGTATGTTATAATATTGTTATAAGAATAGATTTTACATACTCTATAATAATAAATGGGAATACTAATTTTAACATAGGTACCATAAGACAGTAGGGAAGTTTCTTTTTTAAGGCTGGCAACTCTATCACCATTATTCTCATTGAAGTCACTTATGGTCGTTTACCATTAAGTAATCAATTTCCTCGTATGCCGATCTTTTATAAATAAATACACACATAAGTTCGAGGCTTTTTTATATTTTATTAAAAAGGGGGCAAACGGGCAAGAGTCTTACTTGATGGCAAGTGATCACATCTGCAACACCAGAGGACTTGCAAATGCGTTGCCGGCCTTTCAGGGCAAAAATATGCTCTCTTCTTGAAGGTTCCCATGCCATAACGGTTTATTTATATTAACGACTTTATTGTGCATAGGTTCAAACAACTGTTACATCCAGATACAGATCTGCAAGTTTCTTTCAACCCAAATATGTGCAGATATGGCGAGGCATTCTATTTTATTTCAATAAATATTTTTGTTATGTCTCTCAAAGAGCTAGTAAGTACAATAAGCCCCAGCATTTTATTGCCAAAACATGCTATAGTATAACATTAGTATATTCTATGGCTCCGAAACTAAATGTTTCTGGGTATACACAAATTACCTAAATATTTTGGACGCCATCCAGAATCTGGAGTATTTAACTAAGCTTATTTTTCCCCCGAATAATATAATCAAATATTTATGGTAATACTACAAGAACTTTTTCCATACGAAATTAATAAATATTTATTACTGGCAACACTTGGCAAATATGTTGCGTATAATCTTAATGCCTACCATTAGCGCAGCTAGGGAATTTCCCGGGTTGGGCAGCTGGTTGATTTATTCTTACTCGTTCATTGGCAAGTGCGCTGAAATCGCGTATACTAGTTTAAATGTGGTCTTCCAGTACTATTATAGAATCATATGGTAGTAGGTATATAGGCTTAATAGGAGATTTTCTATCTGAACGATAATATATTATTATGTTCTGAAAATGAACTAACAATAATACTATATGGAATCGTTCAATCTCAGAAAGCGCACAGAATAAATTCTTATCTGTAAGTACTAAGTAAATGTGACATGACAGCCTCTGTGAAACGGGAGGCCGTGGGTTTGACTCCCGCACCGAGACAAATGTTTGTGTGACAGACAGATATTTGTTTCGGGTCTGGGTGTTATGGAACCGAAGTCCCTGTAGTTCTTGATACCCACGGTACAAGTTTTACCTAGTGTGGGGTCAGAACTATGTGTGTGACTGTTGGGTGTATTTATACGGCCACTAAAATGTCCAGAAATTTTCAAAATGTCTGGAATATTTGTCAGGATTTTTAAATTGAAAATGGTAAAGTTGGTAAACTTTGGTACATTGATCGTTAGGAAAAGGCAGTCATAGGTTTCTATCAGTCACTAATTAGCCCCCACTCTCCAATAAAAATTACAATTAATAAATAAAAGTTACTTTTAATTGTTTTGAGTGTTGTGAGACCGGAAGTCTCTCGAAGCCCATACCCACAACACAAGACTCGTATCTTAGTGTGGGGTCGGGGCTATGTGTGTGACTGTTGGGTGTTATTTATTATTATAAACTAGCTGTTGCTCGCGGCTTCGCCCGCGTGGAAGTAATGTTTGGATATACTTTTTGTATACAATACAAAATACCAATTTTCATGCGTTTAACTTCAAAAACGACGGATTTTCATACAAACTTTCATCCTCTATTTTACTCCCAATTAGGGGTGGTATTTCCACAAACCCTTCCTTAGTGGATGCCTACGTCATAAAAGGTACCTACTGTCAAAATTTAAAGTCTCTAACCCCAGTCGTTTAGGCTGTGCGTTGATATGTCAGTCAGTCAGTCAGTTTCTTCTTTTATATATACAGATTATATTAACTACAACTAACTGTATATTCTGTTAATTTAAATTCTCAAAAGAAATCCGGTAGCCTCGCCACGTAAGAGACCCCAAAATTGTGCCTGGCCGCCACAACGACTTTTTACGGCACATTTTACGATAACCATCCAAAGATACGGTGTTTGTGGGAATAATCTCGCACGTAACCGTTGTTATGACACCTTTACTGTTTATACGTGCCTTACTTGAGTTTTTTAAGCTTTTTGCAGTTGATCCGCTGACGCTAACGGTTTTGTTGCGTAATGTTTGTAGAACTGGATTTTTCGTATTGTTTTTTTTTATCCTGGCACAGCAAAGAGACCACACTGTACCTGATGGTAAGCGCAGTTCCGTCCAATAAGAGCATCAAGTAGCGAGAGACAATCTATCCCCCGCTATTCAACACAGTCATGCGGAAGAGTGCTAGACGGAATCGTTTCCAGGTGGTATGGATGAACTCTGTTGCGGTGTCGGGTGGTGTGATGATAAAATGGTGATTTAGGCACCACTGTATGTATATGTGTTGTTCTCTGTGTATCTAATGTAAATTAAAACCCTATTTTAATATCTTAGCGGACTCCAATTAACATCAAAACAAACGGCCGATTAATTAATGGAACGTTAGAACTGTTGGACGTGATGTTAAATAAACATCAAAGGTGCTGTAAGTTTGATTGAATATTTAATTTAAAATAATAAATGTTTGTTTTAGTTGACGTGTCGAGGCACAGACTTACAATGTCTTATCCAGAAATTTGTAATTACAACAAATTAATAGATTTTAGCTTTAACTTTATTTAAATATAGAATTTAGATTAAATTTATTAATATCCCAGACCAAAGGTAAAAATAGACATCGTAACTACTTCAATATGCATGAGACTAAGCACAAGCCAAGCATGTTTTTGTGCTTGTCGATTTTGTGATTGACGAACAGAACAATTAAGCGAATAAAAATTACATAAAATACTAGTGGGCCCAGCAGACGTCGTCCTGCCCGTAAAAGCAGCGCCACACCGATTGCAGTGCCATGTGCCGGGCTGATTTGTGAATCTAAACCATCCAGGGCGCCACCCAAACGCATACAAAAAAAAAGACATTCTAATCAGTCCAGCCGTTTAGGAGGAGTTCAGTGACATACACACGTACAGTAGAGTGGAATACATATTCTACTAAGACCTTGCTGTAGGACATTAAGTGTTAAATAATCAGATTACGCATGCGCAATATTTCATACTTTGTCTCAGCACGTGATGTTCTATTACACCTTTGATCTATAAACTTAACTTTCATTACCGCAATTTCTATTATATGGTTATGAATATTATATAACTGGCTAGGGATAAGGTAAAAGCAGTTTTTTTCTATAATCACTCACATATGCGCCTTTTATTCTTTAAACTTATTTTTTACACTTAATTTTTTTGGAATGTCAAGCAAGAAAAACATATTTACTGCCCTCCGTGCATATATATATATTTTTTTATGTATGTTTATCTGCGATCAGTCATGAACTATGAGCAGATGTGTTCTTATTGTTGACACAGGCTCCAGAGTGCCCTCCAGTGAGGGCAACTCTTTAAGGAATCAGGCACCTAGCTCTTGGACGTCTTTACGTTTTAGGCTGTGGATATACCTAGACAGGTCATAAATTCTGTCACATGTTTAATATAAAATAATTGAAACAAGTTTATTCATTATGTAACCATTTATATACCAAAATGAACTTAACAAAACATAGATTCTTATGACACTAAAGTTTATTCAAAATGACCTCCGTGATTTTGAATACAGGCCTTCAATCTGCGCGGCCAGTTGTCTATCGCAGCACGAACGAGGTCCATGTCAATATCGGCGGCTGCCATAATCAAGGATGTCTTGAGTGACTCCAAATTGGGATGAGGCTTTGAGCACGCCTTTTCCTCCAAGTGTTGCCATATCTTGTAATCTAACGGATTCAAATCTGGACTGGAGGAGGGCCAGTCTTCGTGCCGGATGAAGTCGATTTCACGCGCCGCCAGCCAGTCTTGTGTGCCCTTCGCTCTATGAGCTGGCGCCGAATCTTGTTGGAATACCCAGTGCCTGTTATTGAACATGGTATGAGAAACAGGTTCCACAAGGTTCGTCAGGACTATATTTTGATACACAACTGCATTCGTTTTTACACCTTTCTCACAAAAATGTACCTCTGTTAAGCCCCAATAAGAAACTCCCAACCATACCATGAGCGAGGATGGAAAATGACCTCGTTGGACACGCGGAATACGGTTGCTCGCTTCTTCACTACTGTGTGCGTACACCTTGTCATTTTGTTTGTTGTAGCTCTCTTCTACGGTAAAAATTTTTTCATCTGAAAAAAGAATTTCCCGATATTTTTTTCCCGCGTACCGCTTCAACAAAGCGCGGCATCTCTTCAGTCTCAGGTCCATTAGACGAGCATTCAAACGATGTCCTGTTTTTCTTCGATATGCCCGAAGCCCTAAGTTTTCATTTAACACCCTTTTCACCGTGGTTCTGCTTAACCCCATCTGAAGGGCCAACAGTTTCTGCTTACGTTTGGGATTTCTTTGAATTCGCGCCTTCACAGCTTTTATCACTGGAGTCCTAACAGACCGAGGGCGACCACTTTTTGACCTGTCATCTACACTAGAGTCTTCATTGTATCGTTTGATGGTACGATAAACGAATCTTTTGGTTATATTCAAATTTTTCAGTATGTCAAAAATTTGAATTGGCGCGTAACCGCAACGATGCAAGGCAATTACTGCAACACGGTCTTCTTTAAGCGTCCACTCCATATTTAAAAATGAGTAAAATTCTAAAAAGTATACATTTTTATTTTCATGAACAATTTGAAATTCGAATTCAATAAACTTTTTTGTGGCCAGCATTCTAAAATAAAAGTTTTTACTGTGTGACAATACTTATGACCTGACTAGGTATATAAAATAAATAAGTACACTTAAGTCACAAACAAAGACCTGACCCCATACGATTCAAACGTGTATCGTGGGTATGTAACCATGAGGGACTATGGTCCCACAACGCCCATACCCGAAACTAGTACTTGTCTATCACATAAATATTTGTGGAGCGGGAATCGAACCCATGGCCTCTCGTTTCACATCTATTCGCCCACTATACCACGGAGAATGGCATTAAATAACATAAATAGTTTACTTACAATAACCAACTTTGTAGAAAGAAAGTATAAAGCGACTTTACACACAAAAAATACGAAGGCCATGCATTGGACTGAAAACAACGTATATACTATTAATAAATTGGTACGAGGGGTCTCAAATAGCACTAGCAGCCTTTATACAGAGAAAGCGTTTTCGTAAATTGAAATACTGTTCATTTAAATGTTCATTTCTTGAAACTCACTTCATGCGTATTCAAAGAATTCTAAATACATTTTATTCTATTACTCGGACCGTTAAAGGGCAGGGTTCAGTCCTGACCGTCTTTAAGAGTTCTGAGAGACTCTTGTCTAAAGGTCAATAAAATGCTTCAACATGTAGACATATATCCCAACTGACACCGCAAGTACTTTATAAAGCACAGCTAGTAGACAGTTCTGTCAACAATATGAACTAGCTTGATTAAGTAAGTACCACAGTCTTGCAGAAAACTGACGTAAAAAATATGCTGTTAAGTTTCCAATAGTAAGTGGGTTTCTTCTCAATCACCATGGCCGGCAACACACATATCGACAAATTGATATTGATTTATATACATATATGTAATAACGTCTAACGTCTTTGAGTTTAAATTTGTTGTGCACTTTTTGGCGCTGAAATCAACTGATAAAACGGTTTTAGAAAATAATGCTCATAAATGCATAAAAAATTCTACTAAAACTCACGCAATAGTTTTTTAAAGAGATTTGTTTTTAGAAAATCTAATAAACTTTAAACTAACTCTCCTGTAATTGTTCACAATTAGCCCGCCAACCATTGATATTATTCCTCTGGTATTGTGGGTATTCATTTGCGGTGGGCATTTTGTCAGTTGCAATATAATCAAGTGTATAATTTTTTTGGACTGACTTAATGTGATATATGAACAGTAATTTAGTGAACAACTTTAAAACACCATTGAACAGCTTTTTAAAAATATTTATAGTATAATACACACGCCGGAGATTTTCCTAAAATATCTTTCTTTTTGACCGGTAAAACTTGTCACTTGTGGTGTCTATTCAACCTACGTCTGTGTTACGACCAGTCAGTCAAAATACCGCTGGAAACCCTTTTGAGGGTCCCAAATGGCTTTACATACGGGCGTAACAATAATAATATTGGCAGAAACAGGTTAGGCTTTGTAGATACAAGTAAACATTTTGTATAAAGTACATCATAAGTGTTTAGTTGCTCGATGTTAGTTTTTATTACCTAAATAACTAGTGCTACCGATCTATTATTATACACACTAAAGTCCTAATAAAAGAGGGTGTACTGGTTACACCTCTGCCTACCCCTTCGGGGATTACAGGCGTGATTGTATATGTGTATATATGTATTCGTCCGTGTATACCTGTATTTGTCACGCGTAAATGACACAGTCCCTTACTTTCGCGTCTAATGGTCACAAATTTATTTAAAACGATTCCAATAATCGATCAAATCACATAACAAAACACAATGATACTTATCCTATTCACAGGTGTAATGTGATTTCTTATTTGTTTAATTTACTGCATGGTACGAGTCTTGTGTTGTGGGTGTCTGGGACCACGAGAGACTTTCCGTCTCACAACACCCAGATCCCGGACACAAATGTTGGTCTGTCACACAAACATTTATCCCGTTGTGGGAATCGAACCCATGGCCTTTCGTTTCACAGCCGGCTACTTGCCTTTTTTTTTTTTTTTTTTTTTTTTTATTTTTTTTTTTTTTTTTTTTTTTTATGGAAAAAGGGGGCAAACGGGCAAGAGGCTCACCTGATGGAAAGTGATCACCGCCGCCCATGAACATCTGCAACACCAAAGGGCTTGCAAATGCGTTGCCGGCCTTTCAGGAAAGAATATGCTCTCTTCTTGAAGGTTCCCAGGTCGTAACGGTTCGGAAAGACCGCCGGCGACAGCTGGTTCCACAGAGTGGTTGTGCGTGGCAGAAAATGCCGTAAAAATCGCGCTGTTGTGGAACGCTGGACATCGAGATGGTGCGGATGGAATTTTATGTTTTGGCGCGATGTCCGATGGTGAAATTCAGCGGCCGGGATCAATCCAAACAATTCCTCGGAACATTCCCCATGATAAATGCGGTAGAAGATGCAGAGTGATCCAACATCTCTACGCAGAGCCAATGGATCAAGCCGATCGGAAAGAGCTTGATCGTCGATAACCCGAGCTGCCCTACGTTGAATGCGGTCAAATGGAAGTAGCTGGTACTGGGGGGCTCCCGCCCAGAGATGAGAACAGTACTCCATGTGGGGCCGAATTTGCGCCTTATAGAGATTTAGGCGTTGACCCGACGTGAAGTACCGTCTCGCCTTATTGAGCACACCAAGCTTCTTTGAGGCCAATTTGGCCTTTCCTTCCAATTGACCGCGGAACTGGACGTTGCTCGAAATGTCGACGCCAAGTATTCCGATACTGGGTTTGGCAGACAGGGGAGTGTTCTCTAAATGAGGAGTCACGACAAATGGTGACTTTTTAGCGGTTAACGCGCAGACTTGTGTCTTTTTGGGGTTGAATTGGACTAAGTTTAGTCGACCCCAGTCCGAGACTTTGGTTAACAAGGACTCGACTTCAGACACAAGTTTGTTCCGGCTCTCGTCGACGTATTCCCGAGAAATATTAGCACGGCCAGTGTACAGTACATCTACAGTGCTATCGTCTGCATAGCAATGAATGTTGCTGATTTGCAGCATGTCATTTATATGCAGAAGAAACAGAGTAGGAGACAGTACACAGCCTTGTGGAACACCAGCATTGACAAATTTAGGATCAGAGCATGCACCGTCGACGACGACCTTGATGCTCCGATCTGCCAAAAAACTGGTGATCCAGTTGCATAATTTCTCGGGAAGCCCATAGGAAGGTAGCTTCGAAAGAAGCGCCTTGTGCCATACCCGATCAAAGGCCTTCGCTATGTCCAGGCTGGCTGCAAGCGCCTCCCCCTTGGTCTCAACTGCTTTTGCCCATCTATGAGTTAGGTAGACTAGAAGATCACCGGCTGAGCGACCCCGACGAAAGCCGTACTGGCGGTCGCTAATCAGCCGGTGCTCCTCCAGGTACCGCAGGAGCTGGCAGTTAATAACGGACTCCATTATCTTGGAGAACAAGGAGGTGATGGCTATAGGCCTGTAATTGGACGGGTCCGAGCGGTTGCCTTTTTTAGGGATCGGGTGCACTAAAGCGGCCTTCCAGGATTTCGGGACTACGCTTAATGTATAGGAGTGCCGGAAAAGACGCGTTAAAACCGGTGCCAACTCCGGAGCACATGTCTGCAACACGATCGGAGGGATGCCATCGGGCCCACTCGACTTATGAATGTCCAAGGACAGGAGTGCTTTGCGAACTGCACTTTGCCGGAACTTAACCTCCGGCATCGTTGCATCGCACCGCGGGATTGTCGGCGGTGAATTTCCTCGGTCATCCAAAGTCGAGTTGGACGCGAAGAGAGAGCCCAGAAGATCGGCTTTCACCTTCGCGGCATGGGCCAGCGAGTCATCCTCCGTGTGCAGGGGTGGAAAAGATGGCTGACAAAAATTTCCTAAGACAGCCTTGGCGAGAGACCAAAACGCACGTGTTCCCGACGGGAGACGTGCCAGTCTCTCGCCAATTCTGCCAATGTGCTCCGACTTCGCCTTAGCAATGGCGCTTTTGAAGGACCTAGAGGCAAAGTTAAACTCCTTTTTAAATGCGCCGGTATTTACATCGCTAGACGCCGACGCGTCAGCCCAGGCTTGGTAGCATTCCCGCTTTCGGCGTAATGCCGTCTTGCAGGAGCGACCAAACCAAGGCTGGGATTTGCCTCCGATGGGCACTGCAGAGAACGGAATAAAGAGTAAAGAGTTCCATACCCTGAAGTACCACATCAGTGATAGAGTCAGCAACGACGTCAGGATCATCCGGCGAGAAGCAAATCTGCCCCCATGGGTAGGACGCAAAGAATGACCGCATTCCGTCCCAATCCGCTGACCTATAGTGCCACACGCGGCGGCAGCCCGCAAAGCGAGGCCGTGTTGAGTGCGTGACTGGCACTGTACTCCGGACAAGACAGTGGTCCGACGAACCAAGAGGAGGATCGACGGATACCAGGTAGCCTTCCGGATGAGAGGTCAGCAGAAGGTCCAACAGGGAAGGTGTATGATCCTCCACATCTGGGATTCGCGTTGGCGAGGTGACCAGTTGTGTCAAATCATATGCTAATGCGAAATCGTGAACAGATCTCCCCGCATGATCGGTGGTGCGTGATCTAAGCCATTCGGCGTGGTGGGCGTTAAAGTCACCGAGAATCACGATCTCTGCGGATGGGATCTGCTGCAGCACGGAGTCTGTAGCCATTTGCATGTGCTCAACAAGTCGGTCAGTTTCGGCATTACCGCTATGGGACCTATACAGGCATGCGTAGATTCGCGGATGGTCGTCGCAGTCTATGCGTAGCCAGAGGTTGGATAGGTCCCGCCCTTCAAGGCTGCCGAGGCGACGAGAGCAGATATCCTCTCTAATGTACACGCACACCCCAGCCCGCGGTACAAAGGAATGTTCCAGTTTGTACCCCGGGTAGGAGAGGAAAGAGGTGTCAGCCGGAGAAGATATCTGCGTCTCGGTAAGGAATAGCAAGGCCGGCTTCGCCGTCTCAAGATGGAAGTGGACGGCGTTCAAGTTGGAATTCAGCCCCCTTATGTTACAAAAATCCACAGCAAGCGTGGAAGGGGTGGCCTTATGTTGCCTGCTCCGTTTGCCTCGTACACGTGCAAAATTGCCCCCCCCAGAATACGGAGGGCAGCCTGGGCATCCACACACAGGTGGTGTACGATCTGGGCGTGGACGTCCAGAGAGGGATTCTCCACCGCGATGTACGCTGGTGGTACCCTCCTGGGGTAGATCAACCAAATCTCGCACTGCCATGTTATTTAGTGGTGTGGGGGAGGGATGGGGAGTGGGCCTCCGGGACTCTCACAGACCAAACGAAACGCGACAGCATAGCTGCCACTTGACGCCGGTTTTCTGTGAGAGAGTGGTTCTTCCCCGGGCGTGCCGGCCCATTCGGCTGCTACCCGAAAGTGCGCAGCATGGCACTACCACTAGTTGGGTTGACTGATTGCACTGGTGGAATAATCTCTGTCACAAGATTATCCCACCAGCGGGCGATGGGGTCGTCACGTCCCGACGCCGGAAAACTGCGCCACGGAGGCTGTCAATATGTGAATTGAACTATGCTCAGAAAAAATAATGATATCGAATCGACAATACTTTTCTTCATAAAAGCGTGTTTTACGTCGTCACCCACTGAATAAAATTGTTAAGTTACCCCTTTGATATTTGAATACATTGTTATGATGCTAAGAATAGAACTGCCTTGCGTTTATCATAATAGGGAACAATCTTTTGGAATCCTGTTCTAGAAAACTCAGAAATATAAGAATATTTTCGTTTATAATTTTTTAGTTAATATATTTTTAAATATTTTTTTAAAATGGAATTCTTTAAATGTCGGTATTTTAACACATATGTATATACATATATGTATTTATATAGTTTTAATTGCTTATTAATATAGAGATAAACCAACAAACACAGAGAATTATAAGCCTAAATAAAGATGTTTCTGTGGTTATCTGAAATGATTATTATCATTTCTATAAATTATGCATAAAAACATACAACAAAATATTATAAAAACATTAACCCCCATTTGTAGAACGAACACACTCGCCAAACTTATCACTACCTACTCCATGAGGATTGTAAAATATCAAGTGACCCATACATCCAAGTGTAAGCCCTTAATACTTCAATATATGCAAAACTTGAAACGCGTGGCAACCCTACGTTCGCGATAAGAGTCACTCCCTGGCCCCATCCCAGCTAAATGATGGATTAGTTAAAGTTACGATATATTTTACCCTTGTCAAGTGACGGGACCCAGTTTACATGGATTAAAAAATCTGCTTTAACACTATTTACCTCGATACTTAATACCTTTTGAAGTTATGAAACAGATTGAAATTGTTTCGAAGTTATTGACTAGTTCAATATTTCACTTTATTAAAGAAAAAGGTTTTTAGATATTACGCCTAAAGAAAAGGCTGTTTGGCAAAATTTCAACAATAACTGACCAAACAATTCGACTCAGAAAAGTCATGAATATCAATTGGCTAAATAAGCCATTTATGAAGTGGTAGAGCCACGCTGTAGACATATTTGTCTACAGCATGAATGGGCCGGCTCGACCGGGGTAGTACCACTGTCTCACAGAAAACCAACGTAAAGTGACAGTTTACTGTCGCGTTTCGTATGGTAAGTGAGATATCCGGAGGCCCAGATTCCCCCTTCTCTTCACTCATCCCTTTGCCTGTATTTTAAGGCCGACAGCGCATACATGATACTTTCAGTATTGTGGATGTTCATGGGCGATGGAGATCACTTAACATCAGGTGACCCGCTGGCTCCTTAGTCGGACTATGCTATAAAAAGCCAACTGAAGATGTAATCGTTCAACTTTAGAACTGTATGAATTCGTTTTTATTTCCACTTTATTTTGTTCGAAGGTCTGAAATGAATTACAATCATGCCGGCCTGCTGTGTAGCTTCTTCCCAGAACGCCTTAAGGACCCAGGACCATATGAAGGAGGGAACACGGTATCTGGTAAACTGTTCCACAACTTGATCGTGCGGCAAAAATACGAATTTGTGAACCTCGAAATTAGTGAACTATTGAATCTACAACTGCTTCTGTTGATCTACAAACACCTTTAAGAATTACAATCGAAAATAAACAATAAACCTTTAACACCAATAAATAGGACGTGAAGAAACAAAAAACAAGGGAACCAATCTATTTTCAAGAATACAGACCATTGCACCTGCCGAAAACAACGATTTGTGTAAAGGGGCGAGTTATAAATCGTGGCATGGGAGATCCTCACGCCTTCGACGTACACTTTACACTTTATATGTTGCCTCCTTCTACCTCAAAGACATTGGAGATTCTAGTCTAATATAGGGGTCAGAAAAATAATCTTTATTGTCCTTAAAGCCTAATTTTATTATTATTTTGTAGAATAAAATATTTTAAATTCATACGTTTTTATATTAACTTACGGTAGGCAGCGGCTTTGCTGTGCCCTGGCATTTCAGAAGTCTATGGGCGGCGGTGACTACTTACCATAAGGTGGCCCGTCTGCTCGTCTGCCTAACCAGGCATTAAAAATAATCTTTTTCTACTGTATAATATTATGTGAGTGAACACTATCGGTACTAGTTTATCTGTATTTGTCATAATGTTTAATGAACGCTCATACAATCGACAGCAATTTTCCGCCCAACGCTTCCAAGCGAAAAGATCTATAGAAATCCGACATAAGCTTCATCTTATTGAACCATTTACCAAGTTTCCGTCACCGAAGGCGCTCCTTTGAAGAAAGATCGCAATGGTGACGCCTTTACCGAAATAGGTCATCTGGATATAACTGTTTTAAGTAAATTGTCTCGGCTCGTTTTAATAAAGCCCAGGAGCGTTAGCTTTGTATAATAAAGGTGTTGCTAGATTGAAAATTAAGCGAACTATATCACGTTCTGCTGGTAGTAGGATATTCATATCCGCCCGGATAGCGACCACCGTACACAGGGTGTAAAACCCGCCATAGTGGCACACGCAAGTGTGTCGCGTTCCGGGATCAGCCAGTGTGCTTCCGGTTTTTCTCGGGGGTCTAGAGTTGGAGTACAATGTTGGCCATTTTGCGGTCTTCTGAGACTCTGACAATAGACCCTCGACCGCTTCTTCACCTTCTTGCCCATGGCGTAGTCTGAAGAAGCAGGCCGGCATGATTGTGTTGAGTAGCGGGGGATAGATCGTCTCTCACTACTCGATACTCTAATTGGACCGCACTGCGCTTACCATCAGGTGCAGTGCGGTCACTTTGCCGTGCCAGGATAAAAAAAAAACGTTCAACTATAAATGGCCTTGTAAACTAAACTTGTGCATTGAAAATGACAAAATTCGTTGTTTTTTTATACTGGCAAGGGAAAGTGACTACCGTAAACAGGGTGTAAAACCTGCCATAGCGGCACACGCAAATGTGTCGCGTTCAGGGATCAGCCAGTCGGGGCTCTAGATTTGGGGTACGATGTTTGACCGTTTTGGGACCTTCTGAATACTCCGGCATGATTGTGTTGAGTAGTGGGAGATAGATTGTCTCTCTCTACTCGATACTCTAATTGGACGCCACTGGGATTACGTGCCAGAATAAATAAAAAAAAAATCAGTCATAAACATAATCTTTGTACACTAGGTTAATATGCAGCTATGGTAAATCTTTCGCAATGTTTTTTTTTTATAACATAGTCCGACAATCGAGCCAGTGGGTCACCTGATGCTAAGTGATCTCCACCGCCCATGAACATCCACAACACCGAAAGTATCATGTATGCGCTGTCGGCCTTAAATGACAGGAATAGGGATTAGGGAAGGGAAGGGGGAATTTGGGCCTCCGGATATGTCACTTACCATACGAAACGCGACAGTAAACTGTCACTTTATGTTGGTTTTCTGTGAGACAGTACCACCCCAGTCGAGCCGGCCCATTCATGCTGTAGACAAATATGTCTACAGCGTGGCTCTACCACTTCAGAATATGTCTACAGCGTGGCTCTACCACTTCAGAATGTCGCTTACTAATCAAAATATCAGTGCACACTTGTAGCATCTGGTCATAAATCACCCGTTTAATATTATATTTCAAACAGAATTTTTAGCCATCTTCGTAATATTGGAAGTTATAGACTAGAGGTTTTTAAATAAAAAGGTGAAATCTAGCAGACTGAAATATCGCCAAAATGGAACCTTATATACTTACATTAGTCGACACTCATAAGCTCACGCCTGTAGCTGCTAGGTTAGGCAGGGTCACTAAACCAATAGCACAATGCGATCTTTAATGAATGTATAAATGATAATTTCTTAAAACAGCTCTCCATATTTAAAAACACACTAAACAGAGTTCATAAAAACAGATATATTTTAAAATAATGTGTTCAAAATACGTTTCAGCTGTATTACAGTATTCATGTTTCATGAAAATGTTATTATTCGTTAAACAAGTTTCTTTGAAATCGAATAAAAGTGCACCATGTTCACAAAATGCCCTTAATTGGCACACAAGTTAAAGAATGACGAGAATTACCATGGAATCGAATATACCTTAAAAATCTGAAATTACTATCGAGTTATGATTAATACTTGAACATCTGTATCTTACTACTATTATAAATGCGAATGTTTGTTACTCAATCACGCAAGAACAGCTGGACGGATCTGGTTGAAATTTGGCACAGAGATACACACACAGCACATAGGCTACTTTCTATCCCGAAAAAATGCACGGTACCCGTATGATAGTTTCGTTTTGGTTTTACACAGAGCAAGAGATCGACATGTTTTCGGCACAGTTATATTTGCGTACGCGGTACGACCGCTGTGCTGAGGTCTCGGGTTCGATCCCCTTGTCAGATAAAAAAGGATATTGGGTTTTTCTATCACAAAATACTCCCTAAACCTGCAGTCTGGAATTATGCCTCGTATGGCGATTACTCGGCCCTTTTCTCATCATGGGTCGGTAATAAGCTCGGCGAAATGTAGGTGTACTGGTTACACCTCTGCTTACCTCTTAATGGGTTACAGGTCCATTTATAGTGTAATTGAACAGTAGGCAGTGGCTTTGCTGTGCCCTGGCATTGCAGAAGTCTATGGGCAGCGGTGACTACTTACCATCAGATGGCCCGTCTAGTCTGCTCGTCTGCCTATCAGAGAAGGATTTATGATATGATTCATGACGTCACTACCCGTAATAGCCATTGCAGTCCTCTCATGCAAGGCATATAGTTAGATGTTTCTACCATGTAACAACTTTTGCTCATATCAATATTTAAAATAATAATTGTGGCTTTATTTTTAAATCAATTAATTCTGTTTTCGCAATTTCAAAATTTTGCACAAACTATTTAATGGAGTTTTACGCGGTTATGACCACCGTTTATTACAAAATTAGTAATTTAAAAAGTGTGTAGCCAGGACAAAACGAAAATAATTTAACGAGTAACGTTCGAGTTTCACAAGTAACGAACCAATTCTCGGCCAGTAATAGTCAGTTAAGTAATAAACTCTCTCAGCTGCCTCCGTAAACATGGATCTCGTTAACTTTAGTTAAAGACGGCCGGGTTAAACGACTCGTTTGTGATCATTTCAATTTATCTAACCGGTAGTGGATATTATAGATTTATGTACAGGATATAAAGCTGGATAAAAACCAATGGCGTGGTTTCAAATTTTGAACAAGGATGCTGCTTCGGTTATAGCTGATTGACCCAAATTTCCACAACTATTGAAAATGTACGGTTCCTATAGGATAGCATATTATAGGAAGATGTAATAGCTTACGATGTCTCCATGGATTTTATAACTTTTCTTTCAAAAATAACTACCACGCGGTAGAATCCGCGGGCAAAAGCAAGTATTTTATATGAAATGCAGATATCATGAAAAACCATATTTCTGATATAATAGTTAATAGGTACGCTTTAGACCTCGAAAAAGTAATTATATTTTACAGAGTGATGTGCTATATATACGACGTTTTACTTTAACACAAAAAATTTACTATATATTTGAACACACCAACCCTGTTGCAAATGGTTATTGCAAGTTCGTAAATCTCTCTAAAAAATGCAGCGAAAATATAGTCGAACATAACCCATAAAAACTATAACATATTCCAAACTAATAAAACTCCTACCACGAGTACCACAAATCAGGGTTGCCACTATAAAGATAAAATGTATCGGTCGGGTCGTACTTTCATAAATAGGATGATGTCCCACTGAGGGTTTACGAGCGGTAATCTCGTTGCCCGAAAGCCCTTACTGTGTACTGTAGGACATTGGCAGTTTTGTTGCTAATAGTTTGAAGGCGCCTACTGTTATTCAGCGTTCACTAGTTGAAATTCGGCGAAAAGTGGGTGTACTGGTTACACCTCTGCCTACCCCTTCGGGGATTACAGGCGTGAGTGTATATGTATGTACTAGTTGAAAGTAGTATAGACTGTCAAAACGAAAATCGAGGGTTTGAAACCAGCATAAATGCTACATCTATCACTTTCCAAAATGATGTGTGTATTGATTATTAATCACCGCTCACTTTGACTGTGAAGAAAAACATAGTTAAGCCTGCCTGAGGATTCTAAATAAGAGTTTTGAAGATGTGTATATTCTACCAACTCTCAATAAGTCAGCGTGATGAACTTTCAAATTTATATTTAAATAAATTCAGCTGTACATTATTCGTTTGGCTCATCAAGAAGAAGTCAAATTCCAGGTCTAGTAATCACAGTTTATGTTGGAGTTTTCGATTCAAATCACCCATGAGGCTGTGGTATGTGATATGGTAAATGGTAATAGACTCGTCGCTTATCCTATCATGGGACGATAATAAACTTAAGAACTGTGGGTGCGCCAGCTACACCTCCGGTCGTTACTTCGTCTACTACTTTGGTGATATATGCACATTCCTCAGTATTCTTGTGATTTGATTAATAAAATTAAAAATGATCATTTGGAACGAATTTTGCCATCATGCATTCTAACAAATTCTAACAAAGGTTTATAGTTCCAAACAATTTTATATAAGTTTTAACTATTGCTTGCGGCGTCGCCACCGTGACAGCCGTTGCTCAAAATAACATAAAAGTAAATTTGATCTCGACAACAGCGCCACCTATCGGATCCAGAATTATACTATCTTTTAAGCTGGAACCAACTGCTTAGCCAGAAATTGATTGATAACGGTTGTGCCGCTTGTAATCATAACGAGTATTCTAACCTAATAGCCTAAAGAAAACAACCAAAAGAGAAACTCAATGTCTCTTTAAATTATCCACAAAATTGTAGATTTGACTATGAGGTTTGGACAGGATTGTTTGAGACACACCTATATATACTTATAATTCCGTTATTAACGTAGTTCCAACTGTTTGATAGTTTAAAAATGATATTTATTTTTGAAGTAGTAAAATAGTAATTATAACTAACAAGTAACCTGTGGGTCTACAATATAATTTAGTATGCTAATATCTACAACAGTTTTTATTCAGTATTTTTTTTATCCTAGCACGGCAAAGTGACCGCACTGCACCTGATGCTAAGTGCGGTCCAATTAGAGTATCGAGTAGCGAGAGACGATCTATCTCCCGCTACTCAACACAATCATGCCGGCCTGCTCCTTCACACTACGCCATGGGTAAGAAGGTGAAGAAGCGGTCGAGGGTCTATTGTCAGAGTACTCAGAATGCCGCAAAATGGCCAAACATTGTACCCCAACTCTAGACCCCCGAGAAAAACTCCTTCCTTGTGTTGTAAAATGAACGGTGTTAATATTAATATTCAAATTCACTGTTTAAATATTTTAAATTTGCATGTTGTGGTCTCCTCTAACTCATGAGCTAGTCACAATGCTTATCGAAAATTTAATGTGATTTTCTTGGTGCTTCTTCTCAGACCAGTGGGCATAACCGACGCACCGGTAAATGTTAATAATCCTGACATGTAAAAAGTGCCCCTAGTGACCTAATTTACTAAATGATTTGATTTGTAATAACATTTTATACACGTATATCCTCGATTGGATGTCCTTAATAAATAAATACACAACAGCTTATCCTGAGGCAATTATTCTGGTTCGATCGTATCATTATTTGCAACAATGGACTTTGCAAAGAGATAGAATACACTTTTTAAATACAATAATTCAATTCAAAATCACTAAAAGAGATATGGTATAGGTTCATTGAATTGTCTACGAAACTCGATAGATTCCAAGTGATTTATATGTTACGATCGCATACATTTTGGATTATAAATCTTCGCGAGTTAATCTGGATTTTCCACTGTGTCGTTTTGTATTTTTTTCTATGTTTGCTCTTTATTGTTCTCTTATTCTTTGTCTTCGATGTCTTGGCGAACTGATTGAAGTCCAAGCAGCATTAAAAATAATTTATTTGAATAAAGTAAACAGCCGGTATTAAAATCTAACTCTATAGTAAAGTAAATTTAAGTTTAACTTTGTAATATTGTGGATTCCCCTGAATCTATTATTCAGTCTTTTGAAACACCATTCTTCGATATTTTCCCTTTATTTTTTTCCAATTTGAAACTCATAAAAGTTGCTCGTAATCGAAATTTGTGAATAGTATACTGATAGGATTGCTATCTTGATCTAGAACAAACGCGTTCAACATCGGACGAAAATAAGCTTAGCGAACCGTATGTGTTCTGCTTGTGGTAGGCACACGTGTTTTAGTTGCGTCTGTGCCTACCTCTTAAGGTACACAATCGTTAACTTGTAATTTTTCTGGGTTTATCCACGAAGATATAAACGTGTTAAATACTCTAAGTATCAAAGAGATAAAAACATGCTAATATTTATATAACAGATTATATTAATTCGAATCTCCTTTTCAACAAGGCTGAACATAATACATCCTATCTTAATGTTTTATATCCAAATTCTGAAAGATGAAAGAAATTAAACATTATTTGTCGCCTTATACCAGGAGAACTAAAAAGGAAGTGGAATTTAGATAGAAATATAATTCAGATATAGATAGATATACTCGTATAATTTAGTTATCAACACACAGAGTCTTAGTTCTGTTGTAGAATTTGTCAAACAGTGCCAAATCACTTTGGCGCCATTCAGACTCGTCGGTCTAGAATGCAAGCTCTATATAAATTAATTAATTTGTGTGTCAATATAAATATAGCTATTAATAACAAGATGTCTAAGGACTCTTTTATTTCCGTTACTGTTTACTTTATTTGAGATGCATCTATAGATATTAATTATTCTTCTTCAGTTTTTGGACGTCCACTGTACATAGGATGTGTTAAAAAAATATGTTAAACATGTTATTAATTAATTAAATAAAAGGACATGATTTCGCGAAAAATATTTAAATCCGAACTAACTTATAATTTTCATTTTTTCGTAACTTAGTAGTTTTTTTTGTGGTAGGCAGTTTGATTGTATTATTTAACTCTTTTCGTAAGTAGGTACACATTTATTACTCATGATTTGGGCACAGATTTTGCAGTGCAATCTAGATTAGACTTACTAACTCTGTGTATTTTATTTGTAATTTGAACATACTCTGTATTGTCTTGTCTAAAATAGAGACCGACAAACTTCTAAGAAGGTCACCTTGTCAAGTGATTTCAAATGCATGTTGAAACCAACATTTATGAATCATGAGTCCTTTTCCGAATATATCGACAGCCTCCGTGACGCAGCGGGCCAGTAGCCGGCTGTTAAATTTGAGGCCGTGGCTTCGATTCCCGTACCGCGACAAATGTTTGTGTGACAGATAGATATTTGATCCGAGTGTGGGTATTTGTGGGACCGTAGTACTTCGTAGTTGTTGATACCCACGATGCAAGTTTGACCTAGTGTGAGTTCAGGACGATGTGTGTGACTGTAGAAAAAAATCATACTGAAAATGGGTTAATCTCTCTTTACACTAACAAATCTTATCTTGCATCAAAGTGACGCCAGTAAATATTGGTGCACAGAGATTAGTTTCTCTGGTTTAATTTACAACAGTTGCCAGTGGTCACTCCTCGGGGAATGTTGATTTATTAACCACATTATTAGACCGGCCTCAGTGTACCACAAGTGAGTATGCATGCGTTAGAATTAACTTGGGAACTAGTCTCACCTTTTGAACATCTTATTATATACTAGATGTTGCTCGCGGCTCCGCCCGCGTGTTTATTTTTGGAAGGAAAGGTATACAATCTATGTCGGCATCTTAAGCTATTACACCTTTCTATATTTTGCTATCCCATAGGATGCGTGCATTTTTCCAGGATAAAAAGTGGCTTATGTCATTTTTTGATGACTAAACTACCACTATGCAAAAAAACATGTCGATCCCTTGCTCTGTGAAAAACTAAACTATCCCTCAGGATCTCCGGGATAAAAGTAGTCTATGTGCTATTCCAGACTATACTATATCTCTGTGCCAAATTTCAACCAGATCCGTCCAGCCGTTGTAGCGTGATTGAGTAACAAACATCCATCCATCCAAACTTTCGCATTTATAATATTAGTAGGATTATGAGTATATAGCGTAGAAGTAGCGAGACACAATTTATCCCTCGCTACTCAACACAATCAAGCTGGCCTGCTGTGTAGCTTCTTCACACTACGCCATGGGGCAAGGTGGTGAAGAAGCAGTCGAGGGTCTAGTGTCAGAGTACTCAGAAGGCCGCAATACGGCCAAACATCGAAACCCAACACTAGACCTCTGAAAAAAACAGATGTACACTGGCTGACCCCGGAACGCGACACACTTGCATGTGCCACTATGGCGGGTTTTACACCCTGTGTACTGTGTTCGCTATCCGGGCGGATATGAATATCCACCAACATAAAGTGATACAAAATTTAATTGTTGCTTGGGAAATTAGAAACCCTAAATACAGGGCAAATTTTCATTATCATTTCCCGCCATGTTAATCCGAGTAAACACCTGAATGATTTACGCAATCACCATTGCTCCGTCTACAACCGACATCAACACGTCGTCAATGCGTGATAGTGTCGTAATAAATCGTTTAATCTGTACACTCAATAGGCCTACTCTTGAACGGAGGAGACCTCTCGCTGCCGGCCGTGGTGTCGTCCATGGTCGCCAGCCGGAGGTCCTGGCGTGCGGTGGCCCACTTCTGCGAGAACGTCATCTCGCAGAAGGAGAGTGCTGAGAGGGATCGGGAACGATATGATCCCTCCCGCCGCCAGAGAAGACGTAGGAGGCGCCAGGTGGACGACTGACCGGCGTCTCCCGCCCTGTGGAATGGGGGCGTTTGAATTCCACCACGGTAACCCCTGCCTGTCGTACGAGGCGACTAATAGGGGCCATCGGGGGTCGCGGGCGCGCAGCGGAGGGCTGTCAGCCCGTATCGATGCACTCCCAAATTCGGAGCATCGTGCGACCCCGAGATGGACGGCAGCGCGGGTCAGGCCTCGTTCGCTGTCGTTGTTCGGTGCGCGGGGGCTCCTTAGCCCTCCATGGAGATGGGCTGCTACGCAGCACCGCGCAGGGGCGATTCCGGCTGCAATTCTAGCACTCCTTAGAATACCCCGGGATCGCTCCGTAAGCGCCGAAGAAGGCCACCGCGGGGTTTTAGCTGGTAGTGTCGGGTGGGTTGTATATAGGGGTTAGGGACTCGGCCCAGCGGCAGCACGGATAGCCATCATCCGTGCGAGGGGGATGCTGGGTCGTAAGACCGGCTAGTCCAGCATACCCGTTTTATTCTTAATCCGCTTCCCTCCGGAGCGGGCGGCAGTAATAAAACGCTTTCCCCGCGACAACAAAAAAAAAAAAAAAGGCCTACTCTTGAAATCAATTCCAATCTCGAACTCGATACAGTTTCAATTCAAATCTAGAAGATATTGGAACTCTAACTCACTCAACAAATGAAATAGAATATTTATGAACTAGTGATCGTAAATACTCTATTTCATTTAGTTACAAAATTTTCCGCTGTATTCAGTTAAATTCAGTGTTGCGTTCAAGAGTGCCAATTGGACAGTTTTCTAACCCAATCCCAATTTTAAATTGATTTCGAGTGTCAAGAGTAACCCTCCAGAATTGGAATAGGCTTAGACCGTAGGCCAATGGCAATCTGCTGGTTCTAGTACCTGTACGATAAGCGTATGTTTGTGTAATGAATGGGTTCGGGAAATTAGTTGATAGTAATCAAATTTTGGTTAGATTACGTGTTTCGTTTTGGGGATTACTGTGATTGCGAGCTTAACATTTCAAAAGGAAAAGGTTGCCAATGAATCACGGTTGATAATTTACGTACATACATATTATTTCGCCTTTATCCCATAGACCTTTTTTTATTTCATTCTCTCTATCAAAGAGAAGGCAAAGGTTCTCCACCATGCAGCCTTGTCTGTCGTTATTTTTCCAAATCTAGGTTGAAATTGAAAGTCATCTTCTTCTCTGATTTATATAAGTCAAAAGGCCAAAGCCATGTTTGTTGTTGTTATCCATTTAAAAGGGAAAGCCATGTCCGATATTTTTTCCATTCTAAAGGCCGATGCCATGTCTGTAATAGTCAAAATTCAAAAGGCCAGAACCATGTCTGAAATAGTCACAATTCAAAAGGCCAAAGCCATGTCTGAAATAGTCACAATTTAAAAGGCCAAAGCCATGTCTCAAATAATGTTTTCACTAATAATCATAAATAAAACGTCACATCACATTCCCGCCATTTTCAGAAGTCCTGGTCATAGACATCCCATAGACCATAGATTTCCATGTTGCACGATCTTGACACACTATTTTAGCCTCATCTACATTAATTTTTTCATGCATTCACATCATTTTCAAGTACTCCTAACCTATCCTTTACTAAGAATTTCGACACTTTGGCTGACATAATTATGGTGCAGACGTCCTCTGCCAACTTTTCCATTCACACTCGCTAGTGTATATGTTATCGTTAGTTTCATATCATCCTTCCTCTTAATGTGTCCATCTTCTTTTACTCCACAAAGTTCCAACACCACATTATTCCTCACTTTACCACACAAAGTTGCTTCATGCATTCTTCTCAACGCTTTCATCTCCATTGTTTTTATTTTACTTTTGTGTTTTCCTACCATACCCAATTAATGGACACATTATTTAAAAATAGACAATCTGCGCTATTTGTTACATCCCGATTTATACCAATAAGACTGCCGACGACTGGAGGACGGCCGCTTAAATCTTGAAAATTATTTCTCAAACATTTATTTCGACACCAGACAACTATGAACGGGACAAGCAGAAACTACTCGCACCTCCCCAAACATATATCTCCTCTATGAAGACGGCCTTAGTGGGCAGATAACGCGTTGAACTTTATTATTATTTTTATTATTTGCATATTTTTCGCAAATGATAATGGGATGTTATACCACGTTCTGCGGGCCTTTGTGCCAAGCAAGAAAGGGGGCTATTTAATTATAGGCAGAAGGTGAGAAAGGCTTTTTGGAGAAGTGTGTACGAGAGCTTATGTATGCCGAGAGATTGTAGACTGGTGTGTAGTGTGTGAGGTATTACGCCAGTAGAAGTTTTTTTTTTATTCATTTTTTTTAAATCTTACCCAACAATGGTATGTCAGTTCCATCGTTCCCTGAACATTATACAGTCTTAAACATCAATAATAAATTAAAAGATACCTCACTAATGCATAAACAGCTGGAACAATGAAATAGCCGCTTCTGAAATGGGTTCCAATAAGACACTGATCAAAGTGCCTACATCATATCGATTCAATTTCAGTTCGCGCATCAGCAATCCTCTTTCATCTTTATACTTAGTACAATCCATCAAGAGATGATGTAGGTACATCATCTTCTAGATCTTCTTCCACAAAGATGCCTGTAGAAGATAATATTATAGGAATTGTTTTAACTCTTTGTACGCTCCATTGGTTTTTAAGCTCTATTGATCCATATATTTGTCATTATTTTAGTTGTATTATTATTATTATTTTTTAGCTTGTAACAAATAAAATATTTTTCTCTTTCTTTCTTCTATTACCACAGAAAAACGTATCTGAAATTTGCCTGACCGCATAAGTACCACTCTCTCACAGAAAATGCAGACAATTTACACAAATAATGCATAACAATAAAATATAATTAAAATGGTTATTTATTACTTAAAAAGCTATTTTCAACATTTCTTTAACAACAGCAATAAATTTTGTGTAAACAGCGTAATAAAAACCTATATTCATTTGTTTTCTTATATTTTTTAAATTGTACATAATGGTTTATGGTTATTTTAAGTCTTTGTTAAGCCTATAATGTAGGACACGACCTCTCTGCAGCATAGGCTGCATACCACGACCAAATCCACCATCTTCGCCTCCAATATCCCTTTTAACCGATTTCAAAAAAGGAGGAGGTTAACAATTCGTCGGAATCTTTTTTTATGTATGTTACCCGATTACTCGAAGACGCCTGGACCGATTCGAGAAATTCTTTTTTTGTTTAAAATGATATACTTCCCAGGTGGTCCCATTGGCACCAAGTCAGGATCTGATGATGGGATCTCAGAAAGATCAAGGGAAACCCTCAAATTTTATAGTGACGCATAATTTGTTTTTTATTGAAGTCGGAGTACTTTTTATGAATTATTTACTTTAAAGGTCCCTTACACACTTTATATAAGTACTGACAATTTACGCCGTTTGATAATGAATTGGTAATTGGCTGCTTGTATGGACTGGTACTCAATCCACATTTATTTTATTACGAGGTGACATAGTTTATGTCATGTAAAAAGAAATAAATATATTTATAAAACGCTATATTCAAAATACCTTTGGCTGATTTTCTTGGAGCTTCTTCCGAGAGTCTTAGGCAACCTGTAGGCATTTATGAAGCACTAGATCCATCATAATGTAATTAATTGATTATTGAAGTGTAAGATCCCTTTGCGGCTTACTTGGAAATAACATTAACAAATTCGAACGAAAATAGTTAATCAATCTTCAAGAGCAGCTATCGCCTATCTTTGTGTGGTATGGCTGAGACGAAAGGCGTAGGTTCTACACCAGCCATAAAATTGCAAATTCATTAAATTAAATAATAAATACACCCAGCAGTCACACACATAGTTCTGACCACACACTAGGTAAAATCTATATCGTGGGTATCAAGAACTACGAGGGACTATGCTCCCACAACACCCAGACCTGAAATAAATATCTGCCTGTCACACAAACATTTGTCCCGGTGCAGGAATAGAACCCACGGCCTCTCGTTTCACATCCGGCTACTCACCCGCAGCACCACGGCGGCTGTCATATACCTATGGCTTTTCTGAAATGACGTGTATTCATTGTTAATTATCGCTTGATTTAATCAGGGACGGAAAACATCGTGAGGATACCTGCATACATACGAATTTTGAAGGTATGTGCTACGAACCCGCGTAATGCCAGCGTGGTGGACTAAGGCAAAACCCCTCTCATTATACAATAGCTTAAGATGGCTACATGGATGTTATACTTTTTTTTCAAAACTAACGTATCAGCGCGCAAAAACTACTCAGTTATAAATTTAATGCTCATTGTCAGGATGATGTAAATGATTTTTATTCAATAAATATAATTATAATAACCACAGTCAACAGCCACACACCCCATACTAAACGTTTTTAGACTCTGGCGATTTGAATACATATTATAAAATTAGGAACGGGTCTTAATCGCGCAATACTTTAATGGTATAAATACCTCTATGACTCTGTGACCACGGCCGATGCAACTCGGTCGAAACGTCGGGAAATAATTGTGGTATTTATACCATTAAAGTATTGCGCGATTACGACCCGTTCCTAATTTTATAATATGCACCCCATACTAGGTATGGGTACATCAACAAGAGGGACTACAATCCCCTAAAATAAATATTTATGGACCACACAAATATTTATCTTAGTACGGGACCCAAACCCGCGACCGTATGTTCTACAGCCGGCTACTAATCCGCTGTGCCTCGGAAGTTAAGTTGAAATGATTATAGATATTTTAATATATCCAGGGCTCATGTTTCGTTAATTTCAAGGGGATTTCAGCATGTCATAGCAATCTGAACATTCAGAGACTTCGCTGAATTTATACGAAATAGAAGCACGACGGTAATAAGAATAAGGTATAATTTAGCATTACAAATTTTTACCATACCGGCTTATAGATGATGAAAATCTTGACTAACAAATTCTGTAGTTCAACTCATTTTACAATCCATTACCTCCAAATCTATATAATCATAACGTACCTGTTAATGTATTTTTAATGTTACCATGACGACGCTATAAGTCTTAATAATTATTGAGATCAAACATGCTCTTAAACATTAATTAAGATTTAGTAATAGGGGTTTGCATCTGTCTAATGTAATCGTTCAATTCTATCTATCTCGCCAAGATTTTAATATACACTGAATAAACAGTGTTGAGATTTAGTGAAAGAGTCAATTGCTCTTTTAAATTGTTCTAGCTTTTGCCTTTTGCACGCATTATTACATTTATTGCTAGCATAGGAGACTAAAATCCAAAAAGCATATTTAGTTTTTCTCGAATTGTCTTTTCTGAATATTTTTTCCAGTTTTCTTCCCCTAAAAATTTTATTAGGAATCTGCCGACCATTTTTTTGTCTGGATAGAGAGACGAGCAGACGGGCCACCTGATGGTACGTACTTACCGCTGCATATAGACTTCTGCAATGCCAGGGCACAAAGCTATCTACCGTAATTCGTTCATAATTTTTAATAATTAAAAAAATACTTGGCCAGAATTAATAATAATACTAGCCCTGTATTAAACACTGTCCCACTGCTGATCACGGGCCTCCTCTACTAATGAGAGGGGTTAGGCCTTAGTCCACCACGCTGGCCTAATGCGGGTTGGCTGACTTCTCATACCTTCGAAAAATTCTCAGATATGCAGGTTTCCTCACGATGTTTTCCTTCACCGTTAAAGCAAGCGATAATTAACATTTTAATACACACATAAGTTTAGAAAAGTCAGAGGTGTATGCCCCTTGGGTTTCGAACCTACGACTTTCGTCTTGGCAGTCCGTACCGCAACCAACTAGGCTATCGCTGCTTCTAGGTCCAGAATTATCCAACCTTATTAACGAATAAACATTTTATATTTATTTATAATATCATTACGCGTAATCCTACTAAAATATACATTCAGCTCCCTGGTGTATTGTAAATAATTTTCTTTCCAAATTGCGCAAATCTATTTAATTTAAGGAAAAATGATAAAGCCCGTAACTTAAGTATTTAATTGACGACGAAAAGGCCCCGGCTTTATCCCGAGGGATCAGTAACGATGCCCCGTACAGAATATTAAATAGGGTCGATACTTGAAAATAACTTTGTCATAATACTGTGTCAACAAAGTTGCGACTTCTGTCTTGATGAGCGTTTATTGAAAGGACCAATTAAAATTATTCAAAGACGTACTCGAAATGTAAATGTTTATTCTACAAATATATAGGCTCTTTTACATTTCAAATTAAAACGACAGAACTTCACTGAAGCCAATTAAGCCTGACACTGACAGCCTCCGTGGCGCAGTTGGCGAGTAGCCGGCTGTGAAACGAGAGGATGTGGGTTTGATTCCCACACCGGGGCAAATGTTTGTGTGACAGATAGATATTTCTGTCTGGGGTCTGGGTGTTGTGACACAGAATGTCTCTCGTAGTCCCTGATACCCACAACACAAGACTAGTATCTTAGTGTGGCTTTGTGTGTGACTGTTGGGTGTTATTATTATTAATTTTGTCTACAGTAAGAATAGGTCGAGGCTGTGTTAGTAACATTGTCTTACAGAAATCCTGATGTGAAATAAATTGCTGTCATGTTTCGTATTCATACAGGATGACTGGTTAAAGACATTCTCAGAGACATAATAATTCACGGACGGACGCAATTCATGTAACATATAAAAAAAATAAACCAAATCAATACCAATAAACTACTTTTTTTATCCTGGCACGGCAAAATGACCACACTGCACCTGATGGTAAGCGCAGTGTCGTCCAATTAGAGTACCGAGTAGGGAGAGACAGTTTATCCCTCACTACTCAATACAATCATGCCGGCCTGCTTCTACGCCATTGGACAAGAGGTGAAGAAGCGGTCGAGGGTCTAGTGTCACGAGTACACAGAAGGCCGCAAAACGGCTAAACATCGTACCCCAACTCTAGACCCGCGACAAAAACCAGATGTACACTGGCTGATCCCGGAACGCGACACCCTTGCGTGGTTATACCCTGTGTATATCCGGGCGGATACGAATATCGTACCATCAGCATATATATAGTACGATAGTAGTTATATTTAGTACGACAATAGAGTACCGAGTACCCGTATGTCCGTTGTCTTACCAGTCAGCCGGTATAATCCTGATAGATTTCGATGACGGCGACCCTAACCATAAAATAATAAAATATTTTACTAATTCCCAGCGTGTAATGTGGCGCGCTAGGTCAAACTTATTTTTAAAAACTATCACAAGACTGGCAATAGAGTTGACCTGCGGCATTATATTATGTGTAAACAGCAGCGATAGCCTAGTTGGTTGCGGTACGGACTGCCAAGACGAAAGTCGTAGGTTCGAAACCCAAGTGGCATACACCTCTGACTTTTCTAAAGCTATGTGTGTATTAAAATGTTAATTATCGCTTGCTTTAACGGTGAAGGAAAACATCGTGAGGAAACCTGCATATCTGAGAATTTTTCGAAGGTATGAGAAGTCTGCCAACCCGCATTAGGCCAGCGTGGTGGACTAAGGCCTAACCCCTCTCATTAGAAGAAGAGGCCCGTGCCCAGCAGTGGGACAATGTTTAATACAGGGCTAGTATTATTTATTATATTATGTGCAGGAGGGCTTAGCTCTTTCCCGCTAATTTTACGAGTGGCGTCAAGTGTGAAGTAAGTATTAGACGGTATATATAATACGGTATATTACTTACCATCAGGTGTTTTGTGCCATTGCCGGCTTCTGCTAGTAAAAATGAAATCACATCCCTCAGTGTTCAACATATACATATATATACCCACGCCTATAATCCTTGAAAGGGTAGGCAGAGGTATAACTAGTACATCCACATTTCGCCGAGCTTCTCACATCCTATCCAGGCGGTGAGCCTTACACAATACCTCAGTGTTCAATTCTTAATTTATATTGAGAGCATCCGTGGCACAGTAAGTACCTGACTGTGAAAGAGGTTTTTGTCGGGGGTCTAGATTTGGGGTATGATGTTTGGCCGTTTTGCGGCCTACTGAGTACTCTGACACCCTCGACCGCTTCTTCACCTTCTTGCCCATGGCGTAGTGTGAAGAAACAGGCCGGCATGATTGTATTGAGTAGTGGGTGATTAATTGTGTCTCGCTACTCGATACTCTAATTGGACGGCACTGCGCTTACCATCAGGTGCAGTGTGGTCACTTTGCCATGCCAGGATAAAAAAAACAAAAAGAGGATTTCGATCCCCGTACGACGACAAATGTTTGTATGATCCACATTTATTTGTCGGGTCTGAGGGTGATGAGAACGAGTATTACGTGGTTCCTGATACTCACGACACATGACCTGTAGTGTAGGGTCAGGACTATGTGCGAGAATTTAGGTATATTTGGCAGCCTCCGTGGCGCAGTAGGCGAGTAGCCGGTTGTGAAACGAGGGCACGTGAGTTCGATTCCCACACCGGGACAAATGTTTGTGTGGACAGATATTTGTTTCAGGTCTGGGTGTGGGACCGTAGTCCATCGTAGTTCTTGATACCCACGATACAGGTTTGACTTAGTGTGGGGTAAGAACTATGTGTGTGACTGTTGGATGTTATTTATAATATTATATTATACTCAACATAAAAGTAAAGTGTTACTCATATATAGCACTGGTAATTTACATAACTAAATTGTCTAAAGGAAATCCAAACAATTTCCATTCGAACGCTCTTTTAATCTACACTCGCCGCGCTCGGGCCCTGATTGTAATTCTTCACCGGATATAAAACTAAAGACGGGCGTTTCCGTGACGAGGGTCTGTGACATCACTTGTCACGTCATAATCCCGAATCCATGCTCTACCTACAATATTTCATCAAGCAAACTATATATCAGACGAAAGTGACGCTTATGTAGTTATGATAGAGTGGTAAATGTTGTTAACAAGAAGTAAAATAAATTGGCAACTGGAAGGTAACTCGTAACCTGCACCGCTATACTTCAATAACTTTAGAAGGTAGTTTGATAAAATTCGGCTGATGCTTTAGCCGTTGTGTTAACATTTTGAAAAGGTAATTTATATTCATGGACTTTTGCTGAAATGGCACGTCTTACTAAATTTTATTTAAAAAAATGAAGAGACTAAAAGGTCCCCATTGGTCGTAATCCGAATAGTTTGCCGACGACGAGCAATTTTGTATTTATTGCAAAACTTTAGTTTCCAAACAACCCTCCAGACACCAATACTGCAATCACAACACAATAAAAAACACATTAACCCGTCAACTCACACAAACTTCAATATCATTTTGATAAAAAAATACCTCCTTTATTACCGTCTAACGTAATATAAATCATGATTAATGTGATACCTGCCGAGAGTTGGATGCCCAGATCTTTTCCTAACTGACTTGGTAGTCAAAATTGTCGCCGGGTTAAAGTGATAAATCAAATTAGTGTGTGTCAGCGGGTCTGCGGCGAAGACTCGAGTTAAGCTACATATGTATACACTTGTTGAGTACGCTATAAGCTTCTTGAAGGCTCCACGTTGTGTGACGAAGGGTTAAGCGAGGATTAACAAAGATTTTGATAACCCTTATAATGCTCAATCATTTTATGCCACTCATGAATAATAATCAGATTGTTCAGTCATCTGACAGTTTGTGGGCTTAGTGATCAAGTAAGCTCAAGTGACGTGGAATTGATACAATGATAGCTATTCCATTATCACCCAACTAAAGTGAAATCAAATGTAGTTTTCAATTAAGTTACATTTTAGTTTAGACTCAACCTTATTTCACCACGAATTTAGCTACAAAAATGTTGTGAAACGGAAACTGAATAAACTCCAATAAGGAACGAAAAGAAATAAGTGTGCATAAATATAAATATGGATACTCCAAAATTATTCACAAATATAATAAGAATTTGGGAGGTATTTTAGAATTTATATGGTCGTATTGAATTAAATTTAACTGTTCTTTTTTAAATACAATCATATTGATTAACGCACAACGTCTATAATCATCAGACTCCGATTAGGACATACCTGCTCACCCGCTATTTTGGCAAAATTGCGCATTAGAGACCATTCTATCTGTGAGTGTGGTCTGGAAGAAGGTACTCCGAACCATTTATTTTTTAATTGCCCACTATATATTTCTACTTACAATATTCTCCCCAACAGCGTTGCCCGACCAATAAATTTAAATTATCTCTTAACTTTAGACTCTTTCTTAGATTCTTCTTCTTCTTTAGATTTTTCACTTTTGTCCTGACCTTAATGAACTCCAACCTTGACATTGGCAGAACCATCGGGAAATTGCGTGGAAGCCATAACGCAAAAAAAAGCTGATCTTTTTAATGCGTCAATCAAGCTGCAAAAACAAAATTACTATTACATTATATACTATTTTAATTAAAACCATAGTCTTAAATACGAGTTTAAAATAATAGGTTTTGCCAAAAAAATATGAAAAATGTACAGTGCCATCTATTAACAGTATAATCAACTAATTTGTTGTATTGTTAATTGCAATCGGAACTAAGTATTCGCACGGGTCATAAAAATATAATATAGAATTACAACATCTTTAGCAAAATACAGAATAATTATAATAGGCCTTTACTTTAATTAAATCTCATCCGTTCCTAATTGAGAAGATTTTGCGAGCCCCAAATTCTACTGAATGAGGTATAAAAGATAAAAAAAACCAAATTCAACCTTTTCAGAAGCAAAATCCTCTGTTGAAGGTACCTTTTTCAATATTAAGATATCCTTTTATGAAACGAAGCCCTTTAAACATGTTTGTAAAGCGATTTAATTAAGGTGAGTGTATTAATTTAGGAGGTTTGGAAAAGCTGAGACTTCATTTATGTATAAAGTGGGTTCGGGGTAAAGACCCATAAGCGTATGGAGATCTCGTTAAAATTTAGATAACTAGCTTTTGCCCGCGGCTTCGCCCGCGTGGTAATTATTTTTGAATGAAGAGGTGTAAAATCCATGGAGACATCTTAAGTTATTACATTTTGCTATATTTTGCTATTCCATAGAAACCGTACATATTCCGGGATAAGAAAGAGCCTATATTATTCTAAAACCCCTCAACTAACACTTACTTACAAACATTTTATAGTATTAGTGTGGATTATTATGGCTATACCTTTTTTTTATATACCACGTTGGTGGCAAACAAGCTTACGGCCCGCCTGATAGTAAGCGGTTACCGTAGCCTATGGACGCCTGCAACACCAGGAGTATCACATGCGCGTTGCCGACCCTTCAAAAACCTATTTACTCCCTTCTTGAAGAAACACATTAGAATCCCATTTAGGGATGATTATGCAAATTTAGGAATTATGGATTTCCCATACAAATTTTGAACTCCTATTTCACCCATTTCAAGATTGTTTTTTGAGAAATAATAGCCTATGACCTTCTCCAAGATATAATCTATTTCCTTGCCAAATTTCATCATAATCCGGTCAGCCGTTTAGTCGTGAATAGGTAACAAACTAACATACAAGCAAACAGAGTTACTTTCGCATTTATGTTATTGGTATGGATTTACTCATTAATTTACGCGATGATATACAAATTTTTGGGAAATAATAATAATACTGGACTGTCTATCATTGTCCTGGGCTGATACCAAAGAGCCTCGACCAACATCTTCAGAGGGTCCTCACCGCCGATGTCTTGGCTTGGCTTTACGATCGGGGGGTGCAAAGTTATATATATAAATGTATTTTTTTAATATTAATTTATATTTAAAAAATAGTAATGTACCTAGTCAGGTCATAAATTCTGTCACATGTTTAATATAAAATAATTGAAACAAGTTTATTCATTATGTAACCATTTATATGCCAAAATGAACTTAACAAAACATAGATTCTTATGACACTAAAGTTTATTCAAAATGACCTCCATGATTTTGAATACAGGCCTTCAATCTGCGCGGCCAGTTGTCTATCGCAGCACGAACGAGGTCCATGTCAATATCGGCGGCTGCCTTAATCAAGGATGTCTTGAGTGACTCCAAATTGGGATGAGGCTTTGAGCACGCCTTTTCCTCCAAGTGTTGCCATATCTTGTAATCTAACGGATTCAAATCTGGACTGGAGGAGGGCCAGTCTTCGTGCCGGATGAAGTCGATTTCACGCGCCGCCAGCCAGTCTTGTGTGCTCTTCGCTCTATGAGCTGGCGCCGAATCTTGTTGGAATACCCAGTGCGTGTTATTGAACATGGTATGAGAAACAGGTTCCACAAGGTTCGTCAGGACTGTATTTTGATACACAACTGCATTCTTTTTTACACCTTTCTCACAAAAATGTACCTCTGTTAAGCCCCAATAAGAAACTCCCAACCATACCATGAGCGAGGATGGAAAATGACCTCGTTGGACACGCGGAATACGGTTGCTCGCTTCTTAACTACTGTGTGCGTACACCTTATCATTTTGTTTGTTGTAGCTCTCTTCTACGGTAAAAATTTTTTCATCTGAAAAAAGAATTTCCCGATATTTTTTTCCCGCGTACCGCTTCAACAAAGCGCGGCATCTCTTCAGTCTCAGGTCCATTAGACGAGCATTCAAACGATGTCCTGTTTTTCTTCGATATGCCCGAAGCTCTAAGTCTTCATTTAACACCCTTTTCACCGTGGTTATGCTTAACCCCATCTGAAGGGCCAACAGTTTCTGCTTACGTTTGGGATTTCTTTGAATTCGCGCCTTCACAGCTTTTATCACTGCTGGAGTCCTAACAGACCGAGGGCGACCACTTCTTGACCTGTCATCTACACTAGAGTCTTCATTGTATCGTTTGATGGTACGATAAACGAATCTTTTGGTTATATTAAAAGTTTTCAGTATGTCAAAAAATTTAATTGGCGCGTAACCGCAACGATGCAACGCAATTACTGCAACACGGTCTTCTTTAAGCGTCCACTCCATATTTAAAAATGAGTAAAATTCTTAAAAACTATACATTTTTATTTTCATGAACAATTTGAAATTCGAATTCAATAAACTTTTTTGTGGACAGCATTCTAAAATAAAAGTTTTTACTGTGTGACAATACTTATGACCTGACTGTGTATATAATACACCTGACCTGACACTTGGTCAAACCTGTATCGTAGGTATCAAGAACTACGAGGGACTACGGAGCCAAACACCCAGATCCGAAACAAATATCTGTCTGTCACACAAACATTTGATTTGGTGTCGGATCGAACCCGCGACCTCTCGTTTTACAGCCTACTTTTCTAAGCAGCATTACACTCGCCATTCTGATGGCTGTGTAATCACATAATATATTATTGTAACTGTAATTTATAAGTAAGCATATTGTAAAAAGTCCGCCACAAAATATTGCCAAGAATCATACTTCAAGACCAATTACTCCGCGTAATTTATCGAAAAACACTTAGATTGATGGGGATTAGCAAAATATTCAAGTGTCCAGTCAAAAAACAATGATACAAACATAATATGATCATAGACCTTTTAAAATTTTTGATGGAATTTTTAATATGAAACGAAGCAACGGTGTCATTCGTTGCTCTCATATCGTTTAATAGTTTGTAACTAATACCAAGCCGTTTGCTTAACAGCTTGTATTTATTTCGTATTCTAATGTCGTTTTTTATTCTAAATGAATTATAAACAAAACGAACGAATTTGATTCTCTAAACTTAAAACAACACATTGTAATGAACTTAAGCAAAACATTTCTAAGGAAACCATCAAAGAATGACGAAACATCATCGTGTTCCATTTTCAAATGATTATAGTTTCTTTTTTCATTTATTAACTAAGTAACGTTGTTCTATAACACGCGTCATATCGTCGTTTGAAACTTACACCAAATAGGGTATTTGACAATTTTTGAAAATTGATGGACATCGATAGAGGACTCTTCACTTATAGTCCCCGTAATATTTTTATTATTGAAATATACTCAATTTATATAAAATCCGTGATTTAATTTTTTCATATATAATTTCGCGCTAAAACTCGTTGTCACGTGACATTATCTCTATGTGACGTCATCGCACATATACAAACATTCGTGACACCTTACAACATAACAATTTATTTGCATTTATCCGTTAGTTTTTCCACAAAAATGAATGAGCCAGCATATAAATATTGTTCAATGCCTTTGTGTAAAAACTCGACACTAAATCCCGATAAATGTTCATCCATGTGCCAAAATCAAAAGTTTTAAGAAAGAAGTGGCAGATTTCGACTATCAGCCCTTGTAATGCCTTCTTCCATTCTTATAGAAGACTTGAAGACGAAATTAACACGTTTAGACATCGAAAAATATGTTCTTTCTTACAATTTTATTTGTCGTAGGATGCAATGTTTATGTGCGATGTCGTCACGAGTAATGGCGGCCGGTATTGCAACGTTTTTGGCACCGAGTGATACAGATTAAAAATTCTAAATTTTAATGACGAAAATAAAATGTTTATAATACATTTAAAATAAAAAAATGTATTTAATAAATATGTTTGCCCACTATCCTTTCTCCTAGTGCAGTTTTATATTTTTTGGTTACACCAGTCAAACACCCTATTGTTTGATTACCAACCCGTATGTTTTTTTATTCTTTTATTTTGGCACGGCAAAGTGACCACACTGCACCTGATGATAAGCGCAGTGCCGTCCAAGTAGAGTATCAAGTAGCGAGAGACAATCTGTCCCCTGCTACTCAACAGAATCATGCTGGCCTGCTTTCTCACACTACGCCATGGGCAAGAAGGTGAAGAAGCGGTCGAGGGTCTAGTGTCATCGTACCCCAACTCTAGACCCCCGAGAAAAACCGGATGTACACTGGCTGATCCCGGAACGCGACAAACTTGCGTGTGCCACTATGGCGGGTTTTACACCCTGTGTACAGTTGACGCTATCCGGACGGATATGAATATCCTACCACCAGCCAACCTGTAAGTTTCATAATCTAATGTTGTTTATTGAAGTGATAACTTCTTATGGGAGGGTAATCCGCTTCGTAGCGTAACGCGTTAAGGCGCTGGCTGTCTGGCTTCTTTATTAATTTCTATTTTTGTCGTTCCTTAATATCTGTGTTATATTTTTTTAAGTGAAACTTCTTTAGAATTGTTATGGTTTGGTTTGAGTGGGATCGAGTGGGTAAAATATATTTTATAATCAATAAAAGATTTTATTAATAAATAACGTTTCCTCAATTTATCATATTAATATACATAAAGTTTAAGTAATGACCTAAGCTTTTCTCAATTTAAACAATTTCAATATTAAATAGTTCAACTTAGATTAGTTTAAGTTATCACTTCTGTCGAGCGTCCCGAGACGCACACGTAATTTTTTTTATATAATATAAAAAAACCTCAAATACAAATCCTAGTGTAAAACAACACTGGTGTTTGTAATACTGGAGTGGTTGAGGCACGGGTAGTATGCTACAAAATATACATGTAAACTTATTTCCCAGCGCGAATGTGTACACACTTCAGCCACGAACGCAGCTCACATCTCAATTGCAACACCGACTCTCAATCATGAACACAGACACCGTCCATTATATATGTAGGGGCGTCATGAGTATGGATACTGAACAAGATAGATTTTAGTGGTAGAGCCACGCTGTAGGCATATTTTTTTACAGCATGAATGAGCTATGAGCATGATGTAGACTATACGAACGACGTCATAAATTGAATAGTATAATTAGAAAACCACATTAATAGAAGCCAGCTCAATTAATACTCCCTTTTCATTGAACAGTCGAATAACTGAATCGCCACCAATTGCAGATTGGTCAAATCGTATGGCCATTGTTCAAATTGGTCAGAACTTAGTTGTCCGTCCTTTCAGTTCGACTTACTAATTTTATTGACATTAAAGCCTGATTCAGAGGACAGTTGAATTCACAATGGTTTTTTATGTTTACGCGAATGTTATACGTTAAAAGAAAACTAATCTTTACGGGATAAAAAAGTTAAATAAACCGCGATAGAATCCGTAAAAAATTGTTTTATTGCAACAGTTGAATTCAATTCAATTCAGCGTTCGAGGCGCAGCGGGCGCATAGCTGGTTGTGAAACGTAAAGCCGTGGGTTCGATTCTTGCACCGAGAATGGGTCAAACAAAATAACATATGGAAAGTAAAGATTTTCTAAGAAGAATTTCAACAAAGATCGAAAAATGCAATTTATAATAACATAAAGGTGTAAAATTAAAATATAGATAACAGTCACAAATAAACCAGAAATGTGAGGATTCGACACAAGACATAATAAAATTAAACCCTTTAATGTAAAACAGCATTATCACGTATTCGTTTTATGAGATCGGTACAATGATGTTTCTCCCTGGAGTTGTTTACAAATGGGAAATATGTGGTTGGGTAGCTATAGTGATTTGATCGTCTAGAGACTATCCCGCCCACACATCCGCCATTCTAACTCCTGTTTAGCCACGATCGGCAATGGCACGCATTTTTCCGACACCGGGTAAAACTCGGCGAGTCTCTAGGAGTACCGTAAAGCACCACGGAAGTAACTACATGCGTCCTATCATGCGAGCTGTTAAACTTGATTCCAATAATAGGAATGACAAAAACGCCGAAAAGCACGGAACTTCCTCCTAGTCTCCACACGATCCATAAAGTATACAACTCCAGCTGTTATCTGCAGACTGTCTAACATAATGTTGCGCTTATTTTGCCAGAGACTACACTTCCAAAAAACATGATGCGCGGACTGTTCGTACTCACAGTTTGGTGTAAAACATGGGCACGCAGGCGAATCGACCAACCTAAATGAGAATAGTTTGCTCTTAAAGTTGCCATGACCGGGGAGAAATTCTGAAACACATTGATCAATTTCTTTATAATATATACATATACCTCCGAAACAGCAAATATAGATTTACAAGAGCAGCAGATAATTAGGTATACAAAATTGAGAGTTCAACGAACAACGAACCAGAATAATCATGGACGCTTTGCTTGCCTTAAAGAAAAAAAACGGGAATAGGGTAGTTCACACTATTTTCTGTATTCATTAAAAGTGGTAGAGCCACGCTGTAGACACATTTGTCTACAGCATGAATGGGCCGGCTCGACCGGGGTAGTACCACTGTCTCACAGAAAACCAACGTAAAGTGACAGTTTACTGTCGCGTTTCGTATGGTAAGTGAGATATCCGGAGGCCCAGATTCCCCCTTCCCTTCCCTAATCCCTATTCCTGTCCTTTAAGGCCGACAGCGCATACGTGATACTTTCGGTATTATGGATGTTCATGGGCGGTGGAGATCACTTAACATCAGGTGACCCACTGGCTCGTTTGTCGGACTATGACATAAAAAAAAAAAAAAAAAAAAAATCAACAAGCTAAATAACCTAAAACCTATTATCGAAAAAAAAAATATGAATCAGAACAAAAATAAGTAAATTAAACGCCATTCATTACTGTGCCGTTGTGCGAGGGAGTTAGTGATATGTGAAAATAAATATTGTGACCTCAATTGTTAGTCAATTTTGATTCGCTTTTTGCAAAAGGGGAACTATCTTTTGCGTATTATATTCGGTTGCATATCGAATAATGTACAAAATGAAATACAGGAAACTACTCTATTGAGGAGGAAAAGGAGTTTCGGACCTCCGAAAATCTCCGAAACACAACAACAGTAGCTGTCACGTCTATCCAATCCGGTCGCTTCTGTGTATTGTGCCACAAAAATGCTCTCCACTCAACATTACGCTACAAATGATTCCACAACGAAACTACAACGATTTCCAACTGGAAAAAAATACAATTTCATATGTAAAAATGTTGTACAAAATACATGAAAGTTCAATCGTGTGCGATGTTGCCAACTCGCTGAATTTTATCCGCTCAAGTGTCAAACCAACAAGTCGTCACCGTACAATCGAATGCAAACATTGGATCTATAGAACGTTTTAAAATCAAATGGAATAGAAATGCAGACGTGACTGGGGATGGCAGCCAGGGACTCGGCTGGAACTGGAAAGACCTGGAGGGTTACTCTTGATACTCGATTCAAATTTTAAATTGGGATTGGGTTCAAAAACTGTACAATTGGCACTCTTGAAAGCAACAGCGCACGATTTAACTGAATACGGTAGATTTTTTAGTAACTAAATGAAATATAGTATTTACGATCGCTAGTTCATAAATATTCTATTTAATTTTCACTGCATCGAGTTCGAGATTGGAATTGATTTCAAGAGTAGGCCTACTGTTCTGATCAGTTTGAACAGCGGGTAGGTTAAAAATAAATTGTAATATTAAAAAATGTCTATAGAGAATTCTCCATGCCATTAATCACAGTAACTTTAATAAAAATTAAATGTTGTTCGTTATAAGCACATTGAAAACGACTGCACCGATTTGGATATTTCTTTAAATGATCGTATTAGAGAATTTAGGAGTATATAAATTTGGAAAAGTTGCCCGGTAAATTATATAAATAAATACACCCAACAGGCACACACATAGGTCTGACCCCACACTAGGTAAAACCTGTATCGTAGATATAGAGAACTACGAAGCACTACGGTCCCACAACACCCGAATCAAATATCTGTCGTATGTCACGCAAACAATTGCCTCGGTGTGGGAATTGAACGCACGGCCTCTCGTTTCACAGCCAGCTACTCGCCCGCTGCGCCACGGAGACTGTCAAATTGTTTTTTTTTTGTACTCAATGTTGTTTTTTACGGGTTCACAGTTTCTTAAGTGCCAATACATATGTATACACGCATCCTATTCTGAAAAATCGAGTGTTTAATAAACCCAGATTCGTCTCTGCTCTGTTGTATCGGTCGTCGATACAATATCTTGGAGCGGGATCCGTTTTAAAATAGGAGCCGCGTCTTGCGCTCCAGGCTGCTTTGCTATGCATTATTCAATATTATAATGGATGTGGAGTTTGATTTTAGAATATTGTATTATTTTAAACTAATCTGCGACAAACTTAGGCTACTAGTGTACCACACGTCAGTGACCTTGGCGATTTCAACGCTGACTACCCCATCCAATCAGCGGCTGGTATAGAGATATCAGGAGATGGAAATTTTTGTATGGTTATTTCTATATTTTTAGGAAAAAGGGTGTCATGACACTTAATTTAGTATAGGGTACCATGAATAGACTTAGAATAGGGTTTTAAACAGTAAAAATGTTACCATCTACTTTTTAAGACTTTTTCTACGTGATGCGTAAGTCCACTCCTCTTTGTGCACACGCCAGTCGACCATACGTAAAATAGCTTATCACACCATAAAATAATATGAAACCTCTTCAAAAGTGGATCGAGTGGGTTTCCCATAAATAAATTACACCAAACAGTCACACACACAGACTTGAATCTACATTAAGTAACGAGTCTTGTCGTGGGTATCAAGCACTATGAGAGACTTATAGTGTCGCAACACCCAGACCCGAAACAAATATTTTTAGATTATAGCAATGTTGTCAAGCTCATCTACTGATAAACAGGTCCAAATAATGCGGCACATTTAGTTTTCATACAGAATAAAGCACTTGCGCCATAATATGCTTACCTGGAAATTGGTGATACTTTACTACGTCTATGTTTCGAACTCAAAGCTTCGTTCTGTTTAAAAAACAGGCTTTAAGTTTAAATGATTCTAAGTAGAGTTTGTGCTCTGAAACGACCAACTAATGCAGCTATTTTAAAACAAATGCAACTGGTTCCATGTACTCTCTACAGAAAGTTATTAGTTAAGATTTTAATACAAAGCACATAGGACGCTAACCATACATCGCAAAAACTGAGCTTTACCAAAAAAATATTTTATGGTGAAACAAGATCCGCTTTCCTGCTTCTTATCTTCCACTTCGCCCAATTTTACATTACCAACTTATCAACAAAACAATAACCGAATTAAAGACCATTAACCACGTTTAATGATCAAAGGTTTTCCTCAAAAAAATATTTAAAGACTCATAATTTTCCAAAACTTTGAAATATTTTCATACTAAGAATCCATTTAGTACAAAAAGCTAACGCCTTTCTCTCGATTGCTTCTGAAAGAGAATAAATCCAAGAGATTTATGGTATTATCATAAATATTTATGTTATTGTTTGTACGGTACAAAATTTATAGCCGAGCGAAGTCCAAACTTTCAATATTGATTGTAAAGTGAATGTTACTTAAGTAGATCTATTATTATTATTATGAGTTGTGACGAGCGAGAGTTGGTACGAAAAGCACTTATGTGAGAGTTAGATAGAAGAGCGAAGAGGAATGAAGAGGGATGAAAGCGGAGGAGTGATGATTGGAGAGTAGAAGGAAAGAGGATAAGAGAGGTAAGTGAAGTGACCTTATCAAAGTAAGTCACCCATGATTATTCTAGAATTGTGGGTGCCAATGGATGGTGAAGATTACTTACGGTAATCCACTTGTTGGTTTCTCGCCCTCTACTAATACAAAAATATACAAACGAGCCGCGTTCTTGGAACCTGACCTGACACGACCACTACTTTGGAGTTTTTATAATTTTTTGTAATACGACAAGTCTAGACATAATAATTAAGTTATATGTTTGTTATGTAGTTTATGTTTTCTGTTTATCCAGTTTATATTAATTTTTGTTTAGGTTCTTACTGTTTAATTTTTATTGTCTGTTAATTTATTTTTCTGTATTTTTATTATTTTTAATTAAGCCGATTTATAATTTACACGCATGCTGTGTTCACTCCAAGCAGGTGGTACACTGTCGTATGATATTTTTAATTTATGTCTTAACATTGTAATAACTGTGTACAACTAGTTCAGTGAAACAATAAAAAAAAAAGTCTGTATGATCATTTGATTACATAAGAGATACAAACTTATACTTTTACCTGCTTTCGTTTCGAATACAATCGAAGTAAGTTTCATTCTATTAGATCGTTGTCTGCAATTCATACTGCATCACCAACTCATTGTTTTCTATCTAAAATAACACTGATACGTAATTTTCTATTCGATTTATCAGTTGCAATCACTATTACCTTCGATATCGTCTTTAGAATCAAACATGGCGAACATAAGACTGTCTGATCCGAAATGTATGCAAACGAGTTTAATTTGCATCTGAACTCTTCATTGCAGATAGAAATCGGAATCGAATGTAGGTACCGAGTGCACAATAATAATCTTTTACACCTTAGGATCAATATAACAAGCATAGAAATTGTTAGAAAATACGGATCTACGACATACTGTTTCTAATACGACACATCTTCTGCTTTGACCATTTGGTTATTTACAAGAAGTTGTATTTCAGAGGAATGATTTGGAGTTTTAGTACAATTGTAACTCAATTAGACGCGATAATCGTAGGATAATTAGAACGTAAATTAAATAAAGCTTAACTAGAGACTGTCATGCAACGCTTGAGGATTTATTTTAAATATATTTCTAAAAGTGACAGTGTAAGACTGCCTAGGTGGCGCAGTTGTAATTGCGCATGCGTTACCACTGATGTGCTTAGGTCTCAGGTTCGATCCTCGGGTCGGGTAAAGTGATATTGGGTTTTCTGTCTAAAAATTCTCAGTATTAGCCCGGAGTCTGGAACCTAAGCCCGGTATGGCGATAGGATCACCCTCTATATCGCCACATTATAGGACCGAAATTCGGCGAAAAGTGTGTTTACTGGTTGTAACCAGTACACACACTTTGTAGGCAGAGATGTATCTCTGCCTACCCCTTCGGGGATTACAGGCGTGACTGAATATGTATGTACGTATTTCTAAAAGTAGATAATATTTATTTATTTTAGCCTTAATCGCGGATTGCCGTCGGCTTGGGTGTCAAAGGCCTCTTCTAAAGATTTCTATTTTCTCGGTTTTGGGCTAATCTTCGTCAGTTTTGTCCTGCTATTTGTTTCAAATCGTCTTCCCGTGTTTTCCTTTTTGTTCCTCTTACTATTTTCCGTCCCGTGAGTGCAATTTCGTCAATGCACCTAATTTACTTATATTTTTTTTTATAATATATCCACCTTCAACAGCACTTTAAATAAACGATTTCACATAACATTTTTGGGCGACATGTATATAAATAAATACACCCAACAGTCACGCACATAGTTCCGACCCCACACTAGGTAAAACCTGTATCGTGGGTATCAAGAACTACGAGGGACTATGGACTCATAAGGCGTTATGGGACCAAAGTCCCCGAACAAACATCTCTCTCTCTCACACAAACATTTGTCTCGTTGCGGGAATCGAACCCATGGCCTCACGTTTCGCAACCGGCTATTCGCCCGCTGCGCCTCGGAGGCTGTCATATGAATCTATAAGAAGAATAAATGCAACACTTGATCACTTTAACATCGATACACGTTTGATATAGTTTCTATAAGATATAAAGGCTATAAAAGCTATCAAATTAAAATAAATAAAACAGATGATGTTTGTAACAATAATGCAAACAAAATGTGTGCATTATTGGTACAAAGATCATCTGTATATTTTTAAAACAAATAACATATTTATTCTAATAACATATTTTATGTCTACCAACCCGCATTAGTCCAGCGTGGTGGACCACGCTGGACTAAACCAGTAACCTCTCTCATTAGTAGAGGAGGCCCGTGCCCAGCAGTGGGACAATGTTTAATACAGGGCTAGTATTATTATTATTATAACATATTTATTCAACACTTATAGATTTTATTTACTTGAAAATATTTAACACGTATTAAAATAACTTGCAACGCTTAAAATAATTTTTAATAGCCATGTGAACTTCGATAGCAGATAAATGCGAAATGTACTTTTGTTTTCAAGAAAGTTTGATCTTATGCATCATAATACAATATCTCACTGATAACCTCAACTATGTATTTACCGAACATTCATACATTAACTCATGACTATCTTCCATTGGAGTAGGCACAGTCTATGGAGCGTATGGCTCGTCGTATGATTGAAACTTCTACTTCCATCAATCTCTTCAAACATGTCCGTCGGTTCCGAGAACGTCTTATTTAACTCTTTTTCAGAAAATCATAATTTACCACCAGAGTACTTAAAATAAATAAATCCTAATTATATTTACAATAGAAATCTCCACATAGAGCTTTTTTATCAAATAAAAATTTATATGCAAATACAATAATAATTGAGAAACAAGGCTGTATGGATACAATTCCTTTGCATTTAAAGATGATGAAAACACGTCCAGACACAACAACCGACTACAGAGAGCAATACGGAGCATAGAACGAAATAGCAATTAGGGGAGGTAGGGGAATGCTCAATTTACAGTAAACAATGAACTCCAAAATTAGCGATGACAATACCCAGACACAATTTTATTACATTACTCCTCTCGCAATCCGCAATTTAATTTAAATACATAGTTCGAACAAAACACAGTTGTTTCCGCCTTGTGCAAATTATATTTTGATTGATTAAGTTAAAGCCGAAGTTGGTTGTTTGGCTCGCTTTCTCTTTGAATTTTGTGTGTCTTATGGAAGCAAAGAAAGATAATTTAGTACGTTTTGATAGATTCTACCAACATTTCTTAATAATTTCAAAGTAGAAGGAGTAACTTAATCTGATGATATTTTTACGTACATTTGGGTGGTAAGATATTCATATCCGCCCGGATAGCGAACACCGTACACAGGGTATAAAACCCGCCATAGTGGCACATGCATGTGTAACACTAGACCCTCAACCGCTTCTTCACCTTCTTGCCCATGGCGTAGTGTGAAGAAGCAAGCCGGCATGATCGCTACTAGAAACTCTAATTGGATGGCACTGCACTGGGCTCTGTGGTCACTTTGCCGTACTAAAATAAAAAAAATATTTCGATCGTAATATCTCCGCCAAATGTGTGATATTATACAAGATTAGTTTTTTTATACCATAAAGCCGAAACACCCAAATTAGATTTTGGTATAAAAGATCAGATAAATATATGACATAATAATAATAAGGAAAACTCACGCGGTAACAAATTAATTTATCCCGTTTCTTGAACGATGGGCATACGCGCGCCGCGCGCTGCTGTTTGTTTCCGGCCAAAGTATTATGTAGGTATAGGTGAACGACCGACACGCGCCACATTTTTATTAAGTAATAAACAAGGTAACTAGGTTGAGGAAAATTTGATATGTTTTTGGGATACCAATATAACACGTTAAAAATTAGTGCAATAGATTGTGCTACTGATTCTCAACGAACTACTTTCGGCTTTGCAGTATACTAAAAATAATGTTGTATAAACATTATACATATTTCAAAGCGATAGTCTATGCGTTCTGTATGTTAATTTGAACCCAAACAACGATTGAATGAATTTGAATGCAAGTTTTACTACTATACATAGAAAGATCTGGAAAGTGGACGGAACCGCGAGTAACAGCTAGCAGCTATGAAATAACTCAAAAATAACATCTCTAATTTTATTTATCACTTTAGATACCTCAATTTAATATAGACAATTAAGGTCGGATTTCTCACCCTTACAACCGCTGTTGATTACGTCTTACCACATCAAAAGGCTTTTCAGAGGATTCTATGAAATACTCTCAAAATACATAATTATCTGTAAATGTTTCACAATAAACAATTTTCCTATATAAGGAGGTCGAATCCCAATTCACGAATCACGTAACGTAAACCCCTTATAATTCATCTCTGTAGAAACAATGCCAGAAGTTATTGTCTAATGGAAGTAAGATTTTGTACTTAATAACGTTGGGATAAAGTTAAAATTTCAATAGCAAGATCTGTGTTTATTGTCAAAATAATTGCTTGTGTGGTACATTTCAATTTCTTCGAACTTCTTATTTATTACCTAATTCTTCCACGTAGGTTGCTAATATTTTCAAAAACGAGAAGCTAGGCTATCTATGAAGCTTTATGAAAATAACAAAACAACTTTTGTATAAAAATTATCCCAAACATTCGGCCTTTGACACAACACAGTCTTCCTTTTTGACCCTTTGTTAAAGATCTGCTCATATATAAACGAATAAGCCCATATACAAGGTTAGTTAGAAAGTTTGTATTAAGCCGTGACAAACTTAAAGTGTCACAAGTACTGATTTCCATCATAAATATATAATCTCATAAAAATACATGTTTATTTTCATATTAAAATAAATAAATAGACCCAAGAGTCACACATAGTTCTGCCCTCGAACTAGGTAAAACCTGTATCGTGGGTATCAAGCACTACGACTTATGGGGTAGGCCCTATCTATGTGTATTTTGATTATTATTCTCACCTTCTTCTCGAGGTCAATGACCCTCACTGTAAACACAGCGTCGTAGGATTTTGTATACCAATTTTTATATAATTCTTTGCACTGCAATATCCAGAAAACTATATGGTTTTTTTGCAAAGTTACCCTCGACCGCTTATTTACCCTCTTGTCCCATGACATAGTGTGAAGAAGCAGGCCGGCATGATTATGTTGAGTAGCGAGGGATTGTCTCTCGCTGCTCGATTCTCTAATTGGACTGCACTGCGCTTACCATCAGGTGTAGTGTTCTTACTTTGCCGTGCCACGGTAAAAAAAAAAACAAAAAAGCCGAGAGAAGTCACAAACGAGCGCGAGTATTCTATAAGCGTCGATGAATAGAGCCGTTCGCCGACAATTTGCTTCGACATCGAATACCTAAATAATTAAATTCATTGGCATTTCGAAGTGAAAGAACCTCCATTTGCACTTTACCCCTCGCAAGTCGCGAGTTGTCATCGACTGTGAATTTAATTCCATTACAAAGAAACTTGAGTGTTAAGTAAATTGGATATGAAATAATTATCAGTCACTTTATGAGTCATTGTTTCAATTTTATGTGACAGTTACGAGACTTTTAATGTTGCGTGTAGTCTACCAGCGGAGTCTAAACTGAATTAGGCCAGCGTGGTGGACTAAGGCCTAATATAAAATAAGAGGAGACCTGTGCCCAGCAGTGAGACGGTATACATTAAAAATCAAATATTTATTGAATCCATGAAATGTTATACATCATTTAGATTTAGAGCTGGTGGTAGGATATTCATATCCGACCGGATAGCGACCACCGTACACAGAAAAACCCGCCATAGTGGCACACGCAAGTGTGTCGCGTTCCGGGATCAGCCAGTGTACATCCGGTTCTTGTCGGGGGTCTGGAGTTGGGGTACAATGGCCATTTTGCTGCCTTCTTAGTACTCTGACACTAGACCCTCGACCCCTTCTTCACCTTCTTGCTCATGGCGTAGTGTGAAGAAGCAGGCCGGCATGAGTGTGTTGAGTAGCGGGGATAGATCGTCTCTCGCTACTCAGTACTCTATTTGGACCGCACTGCGCTTACCATCAGGTACAGTGCGGTCACTTTGCCGTGCCAGGATAAAAAAAAGTCAATTTTTCACTCTACCGCCAGTTCGGAATGCAGTTTCGCTAGAGAAAAACGGGCAAGAAACTCTAGCGTTGCTCTTTTCACACGGGTTAACAATATTTGGTCATACAATTAGTAAACGATTTCAGTTTAATTACATTAGATTACATTAGAGATACATCATAGGCGCCGGCAAGAGTAGACGTGTTGCAAATCGCGACAAGTATTTTTATAAAATTACATAAAATATTACTAATCAATTTCCAACCATAAGTGAACTAGTAAAAGTGTCAAAGTGTATTACAACCTATAGATTACTGAGGCCGTTGCAGTTTGGAGAAACTATCTGTCATCGTGAGGTAACCGCTCTTCACTGCCTCAGGTAAAAGAGACAGGCTCTTATTTTTCAACTCGCTTGCATAGCTCGGAATAAACTAATACACAGATACCATGAGCATCTTACGCTCACCTACTGGAAGCGGCTCTAATGTTGGACGTAGTGGCTCGCAACCAAATTTATCATGTATAAACCCTGAATTCACTGATATGACTCGAGCGACACTGAGAGAAAATATTAAGCGAAAACTGGGTGATGATATTAAAGAAGACTTGGCTGAATTAAGTAGCCAAATGTCAAAAATGATGATGTTAATAACAACATTAAGTACACAACAAAAAGAATTCATGGATAAAATGTCTGGAGATTTGGTTAATATCTAAGAGCAAATCGCAGACATTAAAAGTATCACAAATAGTTTAAACAGAGAGCAAAAGAATATAAAATCGGATATAGTGAACTTAATGAGCAAAAATGTTATCACGGATGAAAAAATTGAAACTCTAAAGATCGACGTTTGTCACTTAAAGTCAGTGAATTCAACATCAGACTCTTCAGCCGCTACCCACCAAGAAGAAATTCTAGCTGAAATAAAAGATCGCGAAAACAGAAGCAAGAACATTGTAATTACTGGGATCCCAGAATCTAACTCAGCTTTCAGAGACGAAAGAATAAATAAAGATAAACTTGAAGTAATCAATGTTACAAAAATGCTAGGAATCGAATGTGGAGAACCTGAAAAAATTATCCGGTTAGGAAAATTCATGGCAAACAAACATCGTGCTATAAAAGTGATGTATAAGTCCCAAGATATTGTAAAATCTATTCTGCGCAATAAAAATACTCTCATATCGGATACTATTAAACTGTATTCTGATCAAACACCGCAACAGCAAAAATATCTCAAAGATCTCAAACATGAACTTAATCAGCGAACTAAAGAAGGCGAAGTGAATCTTACAATCAAATACGTAAAAGTAATACCGAAAATAATTACACTACCTTCAAAAAACTAATTGATGACACTAGGGAAAATACTGTGAATCATGATATAAGTGACAATACTACTTTTCAAATAACTGAGAGTTATGAAAATATTACCTATAATAAAAAATCTCTGAAATTCCTATATGCTAATGCGCGCAGTATTGTTAAAAGAGGTAAATTTGATGAAATTAAGTGCATAATCAAAGCCTCGTCAAGTTTAATCCACATTATAATACTAACGGAAACGTGGATTAAGTCAGAAGAAGAAGGTAATAGATATCAAATTTCAGATTATGAGCACTATTTTAGTTTTCGACCGAAATCAAGGGGTGGTGGTGTCTCAATTTTTATTTACAAGAATCTATCTCATACTATCCTTGAAAATGTATGTATCAATGACAATAACTTTCTTTGGATCCACCTGGAAAAATATTCATTGGATATTGGAGCAGTTTATAGACAACCGAGATACCAAAATGTAGATGATTTTCTAGATAACTACGCGCAGCAGCTATACAGAAAACAAAGAGCCATAGTATTCGGCGATTTTAATTTTGATTTACTACAATCTGACCGAAATACTGTTATGTACAAAGACATTTTAAAAACAAATGGCTACAAATTTGTCAACAAAATCGCAAAAAGCTATTGCACTCGAGAAACCTCAACTACTAAAACTATTATTGATCACATTTGCACAAACTTGAAGGAAGAACAATATCATTATGCAATTATAAATTCATCCTTTTCAGACCACAAACAGATATACTTTGAAATTAAGAGATATCAACCAAAAGCAACGAAGAAGTTAAAATATGAAGCATTAAATTATGAATTATTATATAAATTAATAAAAAATTATAACATACAAAACAATGTCTACATCGATACATATCAGAAATTAGAAGAAAAACTTTTATCATGTATAAAATTGAGTAAGATAATTAAGACTAAAATTCAAAATAAACCGAAGCAGGATTGGATAAACGCAAATATTTTAAGTGAAATTAACAACAGAAATGCTTTATGGAGAGACTATAAAAATGACCCAGAAAACAAAACGAAAAAGGAAATTTTCTTGAATAAAAGAAATGAAGTCTCCATAAGCATACAATCAATGAAAAACAAATATTATCTTAAATTATTTTCCGAATCTAAGAAGAAACCGTGTAAAATGTGGAAGCTAATAAAAAAATCATCGAATAATAGCAATAAAGTATCTAGTCTACCATGTAAACTTGAGACAGCACATGGATTCATAAAGGACGAAATAGAAATCTGTGAATCCTTTAATGATTTCTTTGTAAATATTGGCTCTGTCTTAGCTGAACAAATTCCTATCAATTTGAAATACAACACAGCAATATGTGCAACTTCTGAATCAAAGCTGGTAAAATTTAATCCATGTAATATTGATGAAATAGGAAAATTAATTGATAATTTAAATAGCAATACTAGTTCTGGCATAGATGGAATTACAACTAAATCAATTAAATGCCTAAAGGAATTGATACTTGAAGAACTGACCGTATGTTTCAATAAATGTTTAGAAAAAGGAGTTTTTCCTGATAGTCTTAAAATTGCTAAGGTTACTCCAATTTTTAAATCCGGAAATAAATCAAAGACTGGTAACTATCGACCAATCTCAGTCCTCCCAGTAATGTCAAAATTATTTGAACGGGTACTTTATAACAGATTACATGCCTACTTAACTTCCGAAAACTTTTTTTATTGCAATCAGTACGGATTTAGAAAAAAATTTAATACACTTTCGGCTACTATAGATATTGTCACAAAAATTAAATTAAATATAGATAAAAAACAAATAGCATTAGGGATTTTCATTGATTTACAAAAGGCATTCGATACTGTCAGCCACGTAGTATTACTTAAAAAGCTTAAAGATATTGGTATATCAGGTGCAGCTTATGACATACTTAAATCTTATCTCTCAAATCGTCAACAACTAGTTAAAATTGCAAACATACAAAGTAGTACAAAAATAATAGAATGTGGTGTACCCCAAGGATCAATATTAGGGCCACTACTGTTCCTAGTATATATTAACAGCATAAATGAAATTGGACTTAAAGGCAACGTTACACTGTATGCGGATGATACAAGCCTTTTTTATTTTGGGAATTCTATAAAAAATATTGTTACTGATGCACAAAGCGATCTTGACAAGTTAAATCAGTGGTTTCAAAGCAATCTCCTTACATTAAATATTTCAAAAACCAATGACATGATTTTTAAGGCCAAAAATAAAAGAATAGATAATTTTTCGCCACTAACGGTTAATAATGAAATCATTAATCGAGTAGAGACTGCAAAATACCTTGGACTAATACTAGACGGTAATATGTCTTGGAAACCACATATCATGAAAATTAAGAATAAATTGACATCTTTGTCGGGTGCACTCCGCAGTATAGTCCGATGTCTCCCACGTAACGTACGGTACACTATATATAATTCACTCGTAAAACCACATGTAGATTATTTAAAAGAGGTCTGGGGCACCGCTGCAAAAAGTAACTTAAAACCCTTACAAATAGCACAAAATAAAATTATTAAAATACTTTTTCATTACGACTTTTTAACACCTTCCAAAAAAATATATAAAGAAACTAAAATATTGGATATTGCAAACTCATATAAATTTCAAAATTGTACACTAATACGAAAAATAATAAATAAAGATATACATACGCAAATTTCGTTTACGAAGAAACTACAAATACAGAAAATTAAACTCAGAAATGCAAACAATATACAATTATATACTCCGCGAACTAATTATGGCAAAAAATCCATTATGTATGAAGGCGCAAATCTATATAATAAATTACCTAACCATATAAAACAAACAAAATCAATGACAACTTACAAAAAACTACTCAAAACACATTATTTAAACAACTAACACACTACGCTCTGACTTTTATTTTATGATTAAGTGCCACATCCAGTTGCACATATTGCTGCGAAACTAGTTTACTCGCATTAGTAATGTTTTGTTATGCTTATTTTTATAATCCGTTTGTAAAATGTCAATATACCCCCAATATGTTATTATTTTTAGTATAAAACGCCTAGTTAAGTTAACTTTGATAAATATGTTTCTCATGTAAGTGAATATTATTCTTTAATGGGAAATAAATATCTTAAACCAGAAACCAGATTAGAGCAGCTGAATGTATGTTAAGTTGCCTTATTGCAATATTGTGAATAAAAATCATTACAAGGCCTAGTGCCGCACATGACCATCGTGAGTGATGTGATTAGAGAGCCGGTAGGATCATTATACCGACGGTTGGCGGGTTATTTGATAAAGATTCGCCGTAAAGTATATACAACAATGTGAAACATTTGAAAACAAAAGGCTTTATTTTAATTACTATTGCATTTTCAATAATTTCTTTTATTACGTCACAGCTTAAGCGACTTTGAAAAAATTCTTATAAAGAGGACGAAATATTTATAAACTTGGTTGAAATATTTTCATGAAACTGTGCTAAATTTTAAAAGAAAATGCAAAGGCGGGTAGAGGTAACTTTGTTAGTTTCCAACTAGATACTATCAAATTAAAATGAAAGAAAAATAGCGACCTTTTTACAGACTACTTTATCTAATGTTTTTTGTGAAGACTTGCTATGATCTGGTCATAATTAATATAAAAAAAACCTGTATTTAAAAAAAGAATGAGGTGTAAAATACATACATACATAGTTCTGACCCCACAACCTGTATCGTGGGTATCAACAACTACGAGGGACTACGGTCCCATAACACCCAGACCCGAAACCAATATTTCTGTCTGTCATACAAATTTGTCTCGGTGCAGGAATCGAACCCACAGCCTCTCGTTTCACAGCCAGCTACTCGCCCACAGCGCAACGGAAGCTGTTGAACTGTCTATATAAAATATATGTTAAATATGGCTTTATCAACAAAACTTTCTGCCTACGTAGAATTGTTAAATGTATAATAAATCTAATTTAAAGTATACATTTAAGTAAGGTGTAATATTTACACATTATTCAGATTTACGTTTCTTTTTATTTGCAAATTTAAAGTAAATAATTTATTTACAAAAATACAGTTAAATCCCCAGTAATTTATTCAAACGCCCGAAACAAAGGCCCATTTTTCTTCATAGGTTTTAAAGCAGAATTTATTTAAAAATTATTACTGACATAATAAAGCGAGTACGTCTAATCATCATATATATTCATTCGAATAAGGTGGATGAATGGCGAATTACAAAATACAGGTATGAATAAAAATAAAAATTGATTTAAAATTTTATCTCTATACTATTATAAGCCTGAATAACAAAGGCAATTGTATTTTTAATAATCTGTTACATAGATAGAGTAAAACAGTAAAGGTCTGTTAATTGGTTCGAGCAGCATATAGCCTGGATGAACGAATTTATATTTAGTTAAATTCAAATTAAGACACATAACTTTATTTACTTTTTTTGTTATGTTGTCATGTTATGCGGTGAATGCTGTGTACACCTGTGTCTAGCACACGTATCTAATACTGTGCCTTTTTTATATTTCACTGTAATATGTTAATATGTAGTAACCCCTCTCATTAGTAGAGGAGGCCCGTGCCCAGCAGTGGGACAATGTTTTATACAGGGCTAGTATTATTATTTATTAATTTTCGACATTAAGTTCGTAATTTTAATTATTTGATTTTTGAAGTGTTTGTTTATTATTGCATTTATAAAGGACTTTCACGCATCGAGTTATGTTTCAGTTTCGTTTGTCTTGAACGTTAAATTAAAGGATAACTATTATTTACCTGAGTTTTAATTATTTTTGAAAAAAAAAAGTCTATCGTTGATATCGATTCAGTCGCTTATTCTGAACAAACTACCTTCAGAGTGTGTGTTAATCATATTACATATTGTATAAATAAATAAATAACAAAAATCGGATAATATAAGATTGATAAACTCGCCGTTTGATCGACCATCGTGTAAGTTGGCAAATATATCTATATATTTCATAGTTTTCATTATTTTTGTACTTCTTCACTACATGGAGCTGCAAGTGCTGCTGCCATAAAAATTGGTGTACATGAGTATTTGAGGACGGAGAATATTTCACTTTATTTTAATTCGCAACTATATGGTGCTAATGGAATTTCATTTTGTAATTGACATTTGGGGAGCCACGCGGTCACTAAGTATCAGATTAGAATTAATATTGCGAGCCGACTCGCGTTAAAAGCTAGTATGCTCTAAAATCAAAGAGAAACGATACCTATAAATAATATAAAAAAGACTTTTACAAGGTCAAAGAGAGGAAACAATCATATACGAAGAGCTTACGCGGAACTGTATGCAAAAGCTCGTAAAATAATAATATCGATTTTTGTTATAACTTGTACTATCCCACTGCTGGGCATGGGTTCCTCTAATTATGAGTGACCTCTCATCATTCTCATGACAAATGTAATAGACTGTAAACTGGGCCTTGTATCCATTATTCTTCTGGAATTATGAATATTTATAATAGAGATCACATCGTATGGTCTTACTTGAGGTTACTCACTCGTTGGCTGATCTACACAATTAAAAGAAACAAAAAGTTTAATATATCTTTTTGTAGCTGTGCACCACCTCAGGTTGACTGGCAGAGAGTTGACTGGCAGAGAATGCCCCCGGCTTTAAGTCCGCCTATACTTAAATATATAAAGTGCTATTTATTTATTTCGATAGATATATCAACAGCACATATATTTTAATTTATTAATAGAATAATTCTTATAATTAAATATCATTTCTCACAGCCGCAACACATGGTAACAACTAGAAATCAGATTAGTGGAAATCCTTCAAAGTATAATAAACACAAACACTACAACATATGTTAAAAATAAATATATATTAAGACAGAAGGAAATATAAATATACACAAACTTAGAAACCACCTAATTTGTGTTAAATAAATAAATAATACGAATTTCGAAGGTATGTGAAGTCTACTAACCCGCCAGGCCAGCGTGGTGGACTAAGGCCTTACCCCTCTCATTAGTAGAGGACGCCCGTGTTCAGCAGTGGGACAATGTTTAATATAGGGCTTGTATTATTTATTATTATTAAAATAAAAATGATACGTTGAATTGAGTGTCCCCTTTCTTTTGGTTAATATTTTTATTATATCAATGATATCGGATTATTTTTGAAAGGATTTTTAATGAGGTTCCCCATTTCAGGCGATGAGAACGCGTTGGTAAATGTCAGCTATAAATAAAAACTAATCATACCTACTTTATTTGTCTCAAAACTTGAGATACTTGACATTTATGATAATCTATTTTAGTAAGACGATTTCCAAATTGATTTAAAAAAATAACCTTCTTCAAAGTCGTAAGCCGTTAACCATAGACAAGTTATAACTATTTTTAGCATCAGGGTTTATGTTAACGGGAATATTACACTTTGAAATCAAAATACTTTTACATATTATATTGCTGTTTATTATTATACCTCCTTTCATGAAAATACAACTTAGTCCACCCCGTGACTATGAAGGCTTTAAGATTTCGAAACGTTAGGACTAAAAATTAAAATAAGCCGCGATTACATTCGTAAAATTTGTTTTATTCCAACTATTTGTAGTCTTTTGTCGCAGTAAAATCGCGTTAGTTCAACGGTACTTAGAGTTTATTGTTCTCGTTTTATAACATAACATCACAATATAAGTGACAAAAATTAGCACTTAGACTTGTATGTATAACTATGAAAAAGACTTAACCAAATCATAACTTGACTACGGTTGCTCCAACAAGCTTAACGCTCTCTAACTAAAGTTTTAAGGATGTTAAGTATTTGTATATTCACGCTTAAAAGAAATATTTTTTGGTACTTTTTGTCAGATTTAAAAAAACTCTGATAACTAGGTTAGGCACTAAGGCTACCGTCGACTTACTTATTTGGTATTCGCTTTACAAGCGAAAACTAGATGTGCAAAATGAATATAGTGCCCGAGTTAAATAAGGCCAATTAGGGATCCTTTTTGGCATACTCTTGGTACTAATAAAGGGTTAAATAGCGGCCAACTTTGAACCAGCAAGAAAAAGCTTTTATGCGTGCCTCAGAGAGCTCACGACTCACTGAAAGTTTTAGTCTTTAGAATAAATCACAATAATATGACAGTTCTTATTGTAAACTGTTAAAAGTACCTTTTTTTATCGCGTTTTAGCATTTTATTACTGCCGCCCGCTCCGGAGGGAAACGGAATAAGAGTAAAACGGCTATGCTGGACTCGCAGCACTCCCCTCGCCCAGACGATGGCTGTCCAGGCAGCCGCTGGGCCGAGTCCCTACCCCCTATGTACATCCCACCCTACACTACCAGCTAAAACCCCGCGGTGGCCTTCGTCGGCTTCATTGCTAAAATTAAGTATTAAAAGTACTTGAAATTGCATAATTGAACAGACAGCAATGATGACGTCATATTCGTGATTGTTGGTTGTATACCACTGGCTACTACTGTAATCGCTTATAATTTGATATATTAAATGTAATTTAGCATTTTCAAACACATTAAATCAAATTATAATTGCTTGATGCATTGTATTGTATTAATAGTGTGGAGGACTTAATTAAAGTTGGTTGATATACAATAATCAATATGTTACTGAGGTCAAATATAGATTGTGATGTGGTGAATAGGGTAGTTTCCTGTGTTTAATTTTGTACATTATTCTCTACGCAATCGAATATAATACGCAAAAGAAACTCTTTTGCGAAAACAGAATCCAAATTGCTTGAAAAATGAGGTCACAATATTTATTTTAAATATTGGTATGAGCAAATACTCACAGGCATAAGCGAAAACGGGGGCGTATTGGGAACATATCGCTATCTCCCTCGCACAACGGTACAGTACAGGCGATTCATAGTACCGTGACGTCACGGTATCAGATATGCATCCTTGTACTGTTATTTGACAACTACCCCTTCCAGCAGATTTGAGTGGTGTCTAGTTTACTTATTTTTGTTCGGATTCATAAAATTCTTTCGATAATAGGGTTTAGGTAATGTAACTTGTTGATTAAATTAATAAAAAAAGTCGAGTCAATTACCCTATTATATGTGTTTAATTTGACCTTGGTTAGGTTAAGGTTTCTCATTAACACATGTAAATGTGAAACCATACAATAATATTTTTCATTATTCGTAGATGTTATACAAATACAATTTTTAGCATAAGTTGGACACCAAAAATAGCCTCTCCCTGCAATCAGTAAGGTACAATTTTTCTTTTTGCAACTAAAAGTTATGAAACTTAGTTGCCGTGACACCCGAAAACGTCTCACGAACTGTACGAAAAATGTAAATATCAGATTTGACGTGTCTTTGGTTTACTCATTTCTGTGAAACATTGGCATCATCCAGTTCATGATATAGAATAATCACTCGAGAATTCTAGTTCATTTCTCAAGATTCAAATTAAACCTCTATTACTATCGTCAAAAGATTTAGACCAATTCCATAATAAAAGAACCAAGAACTTATTTCCAACGAATTGATTCCTATAATAGAGAATGATCCATTGTTCCACTTGCTTTCTCTTCCAATCGAAATAATAGAAGGTTCCTTTCATTTCTTTTAGTTAGTTTAGCTACACTGAGCATGGCGCTTACCTACTCAGGTGATTGGAAGTTTCTAATACATAAGTTTTGTAGTGTATGGCTGTATGGTTCTAGACAAATTTCAGATTCAAATACTGTGGAGGTAGATTGTTAAATAGTATCATAACTACAATTGAAAACTTATGAATGCAGGGTGCATGCTGAGCTCACTCTGTCTCCAGCAGCTATCGAGGCGTGATTACCTCTATGATACCTATACCGATATACTACGTATATATAAAATGCAATAGTGTAGTAGTGTGTATAATAGAGTGACAGCCACCGTGGCGCAGTTGGCGAGCTGTGAAACGAGAGGCCGTGGGTTCGATTCCCACACCGGGACATATGTTTGTGTGACAAACAGATATTTGTGTCCACCCCGGGTGTTGTGAGACCGAAAGTCTCTCGTAGTCCCTGATACCCACAACACAAGACTTGTATCTTAGTGTAGTGTTAGGGTCGGGGCTATGTGTGTGACTGTTGGGTGTTATTATTATTATTAGTGTTTCAAAATAAAACGATATTTTTTTATACTTATGTGAAATTCTCGTTACAAACGCTATAAACAAAAATCTCCCATTTGAGCTCTTAATATTAATTGTAAAATGTCCATCACCAACTTTAAAATTTTCTCATAAATTTTGTATGGAAAAATAAAATAATTTAGGTGAAATAAGTCTTAAAAATTTTGTCAGATTTTTGTGTATAGCATATGTAAAGAGAATTTCACATAAATTTTAAAAACAAAAATATGTTTTTATTTTGCAACACCCTAGTCTATAAGTGATGTGATGTGAGGGCAGGCTATAAGAGGTGTTTAGAGGCCGTTTACACACTACAAATATAGTAAAAATGTAGGGGCCGTCTGCTGTCTTTCTGTTTATTGACGGGTAACATCGAATGCAAGTGGAGCTGGGAGCGAAAACTAGTAATAGAAAAATACTAGCCCAGTATCAAACATATTTTCACTGCTGGGCACGGGCCTCCTCTGCTATCGAGAGGGGCTACAAGGGGTTACGCCTTAGTCCATTACGCCACGCCACGGCCTAATGCGGGTCGGTAGGTATGCAGGTTGCCTCACGATGTTTTCCTTCACCGTTAAAGCAAGCGATAATTATCATTGAATTCACACGTAACTTTAGAAAAATCACAGGTGTATGCCATTTGGGTTTCGAACATACGACTTTCGTGTTGACAATCCGTACCGCAACCCACTAGGCTATCGCTGCTCATTATATATTTTTTCATAAAAATACTTAAATGTCCAAATATTATTTCTCTATGTGTCTATCAGCTTAAATTCAAAATCATATTTAGAAAACTATCAAATGTTGCCAAAATAGTACGTATTTCAAACGCTATTCATACTTACGATGTTTATACAGGTGGCACCAAAACCCATCGTTTAATAAGAGGTATATAAAAAATTACGACACAATAAAGGCCAAATGTTCAAGATTTAGATGTTGCAGCAATTATTAACGTTCATCCAATAACGGTATTTTCCCACGGCCTTTTATGCTAATGATAAAAATAACCGCGTTTAAAGGGTTAAATTAAATTATTTTTTACCTTTTATTACTTTCACTGGCCTAATCCGGCACACCTGTTTATGAGATTAATATTTTTTTGTTTTATGTATTCCATCTGTGGAAATTAAATCTTATCGTGGTTACATTTAGACTGTTTTTACTATAGCTATTGGCTAGACGAAATTAAAAGTGTAATCTAAATTAATTCAACTTGATAAAATAACTTTGTAACTCTTTGGTAGGAAAAATGGCGGGAATGTTATGTGACGTTTTATTTGCGATTAGTAAGTGAATTAATCCTTTCAGATATGGCTTTGGCCTTTTAAATTGTGACAATTTCAGGCGTGGCTTTGGCCTTTGGAATTGTGACTATTTCTGCCGTTGCTTTGGCCTTTTGAATTATAACTATTTCAGACATGTCTTCGGCCTTTAGAATGGAAAAATATCGGACATTGGTTTCTCCTTTTAAATAGATAAAACTACAGACCTGGCTTTGGCCTTTTGACTTATAAAAACCAGAGAAGAAGAAGACTTTCAATTTTAGCCCAGATTTGGAAAAAATAACGACAGGCAAGGCTGCATGGTGGAGAACCTTTGCCTTCTCTTTTATATAAAAAAGAGAGAATAAAACAAAAAAAATCTGGTAGTTGTTAGCTTGGCATGTTGTGAGTCATTTGTGAGTGGCTTGGTAATATTTTAACCAACTTCAATAAGAGATCATACGTGTTTTGATGTGACTATCTATTAAAGCGCCTTGGCAGTAATTCGCCGTGACAGCAAACGCGTGACATGTGTACGAACAATGTTACACGTGGTTTTTATACATCAAGTTATATTTTTTAATAAAAATATTTTGTTTTATATTAAGTAAAAATGTTGCTTTTCCCTTTTACATATTTTAATGGGTACCAACCAAAAACTACTGCATAGAATCAACAATTTTTCTCAAGCAAGCCTTGCTGCGTCAGCTGTCGAAATATATGATGATTATGCGGCTTCAGTGTGAAGTTACGAATTAACTTAAATCATCAAAACACACGAGTACTCATCGCACATAAGACATTGGTAGAATTGTCGACATCGGCACCATTTGCCATTCATCAAAAATGTAATTATATCAGTGTGAAGTTAGACGTGAAAAAATACAAATTAGTGCTTAGTTAGGAAAAACTAAATTGCTTTCCGAACAACCTAGTATATCAATTACTTATTTTAATAAACTAAAGTTTATAGATTTCATAAGATCATCTATTCTAAAATAAAAGACAACAATAAAACACTCTTTTTTTTATTCTGTCGCGGCAAAGTGACCACACTGATGGTAAGCGCAGTGCCGTCCAGATAGAGTATCAAGTAGCGAGAGACAGTCTATCCCCCGCTACTCAACACAATCATGCCGGCCTGCTGTTTAGCTTCTTCACATTACGCCTAAAGGACCCAGGTTCATAGGAAGGAGGGAACACGGTAGCTGGCAAACTGTTCCACAGCTTGATGGTGCGGCAAAATACGAGTTTGCGAACCTCTTGGTTCGGGCCGGGGTAGTAGATACCACTACAATAAAACAAATAAAAGCTCACATAAATTTTGCATTGAATAAATAAGTCAAGAAGAGAAATTAAACATTCAATAAACGTTTCCAATAAATAGTAAAGAAAACGACAAAAGTGTTTTTGCATGTTATTGAAAAAGTTCGTAAAACCAGCGCTCCGTAGGACTCTTCAAAATTGTAAAACCCTGCATTGACTTATAGAGAGAAAAATTACTGATTTATGCTATTTAAGTGCACAGGGGTAGTAAGTATATTTTTTTTAGTTTGCGCAAACTATAAATTTCGATTAATGGTTTTAATAAAATAGTTTTATTGCACCGTCAAGTGTACATTTATAGTTATATCAAAATAAAGTAGTTTTGTTTAGTAAATATATTTTTTTATCCTCCCACGACAAAGTGACCACACTTACGTGTGCCGCTGTGACGGGTTTTACATCCTGTGTACGGTGGTCGCTATCGGGGCGGACATGAATATCCTACCACCACAATAAGTATCTTTACCGTATGTTATTATAGTCTTGTAATAAATATATTATGTAAAATCAACTGTGCTTCGTCACTGTGTACTACTCCTTCTATTCTAAAGTAGAATATGTGATATGCCACATACATCTGTCTGTCACTCAATCATTTGGTGAGGGAATCGAACCCAGGCCACGTTTCAATTCTATTCGACCGCTACGCCACGGAGGCTGTAAATTCCTACTTAACCTAAATTCAGAGCATATATTTAAACCCGCATCAATTTAGCCCGTACTTAAACCATTTGAAGGCTCAAACGGAATACATCCGGAGTTTTAAATGGTTGTCGCGGCGCTCTAGACGGTTAACTGAAATTTTAATAAACGGCGATATGCGGCTGAGTTCAACATTTTCCGTGGTCGTGTGACAAAATTTGTTTCGAAAACACTGTGTATGGTCTCTTTGATCCATGATGGATGACGAAAAGTACGGGCGATATAACACTTGCATATTTAATTATATTTCGCTGTGGAATTTACAATCGCTTAATTCGATTAAGTGAAGTGCAAATGTTATGCAAGAGCATATTTTCATGAAATTTTGAGCCAAGCTTCTACTGTATTTATATTTTATTAAACAGCAGCGATAAGACTATCGCTGCTGTTAGTCCGTACCACTAGGCAGTGGTACGGACTGTTAAGTCGAAAGTTGTATGTTCGAATACAGCCCAAATGGCAAACACATCTGACTACTAAAGTTACTTGTATATTGTTAATTATCGCTTGCTTTAACAGTGAAGGAAAACATCGTGAGGAAACCGGCATACCTGAGAATTCTCGTACGAATTTTAAAAGTATGTGAAGTCTATGAAACAAACGTTTCACAGCCTTCGTGGCCACAGGACGGACTGGGTTGTATGCCGTCACGAAAGTATAGTGCAATGTTTCTAACCTCCATATAGTTGATTTTCTAAATTAATTTTTTGTAGTCCATTATACGCAGAAGGAGCTCCCAGTGTCTTGAGGTCCGGCAGTTGGTCTTTTGGGTTCCGATTTAATAAATATACAATTGGATCTTTCAACCGTCTTCTCTATTGAAATGTGATGTTTTTTTTTATCTTAATAGCCTCGCGTATCGTCCTAGGTAGGAATCGGTGTTGTTAGCCTTTTTCTGAATGTTCAGCAACTGCAGACTTCGTAGAGTGTCCATGTTTCAAATCGTCTTTATTTTTTTACGCGGGTATATTTATCTATGTTTGACCGATATAAGAGAGTCCACAGTCACAATCAATTTTATATATGCCTGGTTCTTGCAGAGGTATATGACATTTGACAGGTGGTAGGAATTGACTTATATTCTTGGGCGACTGAAAATATGTTTTGATAGAAGCACGCTTTAGTACATAGCCAATCTTGTGTGTGACGCCTCTGATATATGGTAAAGTAACCGGGACGCGTTCTACTGTGGCTGGTTTTTTTTAGTGCCTCGATAAGCAAACGAGCATACGGGCCACCTGATGGTAAGTAGTCACCGCCGCCCATAGTCTTCTGCAATACCAGGGCACAGCAAAGCCGCTGCCTACCGTGGTTTCACTCGGTTCTGTGATGGCGGCGGGGAATTTGGTGCTTGTTGTCTGTCAGTACTTGGTTGACATGCTGCAGCTAAGCGGCCAGATATTTATCATTACAGATTTCTCGTACTCTCTGAAACAAATATTTACCCACGGTAGCTAACTTGTTTGGATGCTGGTGAGATTCACCATTCGGATATACGGGTGTAAGTTTCAGAATCTCAGGCTATCGAATCTACAAAGATTATCTTTCATTGGTATGGTGTTTTGAGATTTTGATAGGATAAGGAGTGGACGCTCTATTCCTTTACCCATAAATAAGCAAGCATCAAGATGGAATTTCAATAGCTTACCTAGTTTTGACATCAATTGTAAAAATTGTTAATAAAAACAGACCATAAACCTTTCAGCTGGAACACAATAGCTCTTACAAGCTGCTGCTAAGAGGCAGAAAAAAAAATTATTAGACCAACTCAGACAATCTCACGTATGAGAAACTATTTTGTAACATATTTATATTTATTACATTAGTATTAGAAAAAAAGTTCTGAACAGAAACCGAACGTCTATGTCTACAGTTCGATCAAAATAATATAGACATAATTTTTATATAATTAGCTATATTTACAATACAATACAACAACTCTTTATTGTATAAACATAAAAGATAATAACATAGTATACATATAACTTAATTACTAAATGGTCCTACAATGGGCGGTCTTATCGCTAAAAGCGATCTCTACCAGACAACCTTTGGATGGACAGAAATAGAAGTAGAAGAAGTAGACGATGGTGTACACTAAAGAGAGCAAAGAGAAAAACATAATAAAGATAATTACAAAATAAAATAATACGAAATACTAATACTTATAATATTTACTAACTACTTAAAAACTCCTTTAAATACATACATATAATACAATAATGGCACCCTTAATGTAGTCAATTAAAAACACAACAATCCAATTATAAAAAGAAAACATTAAAGCTAATCTAACGCAGGACAAAACTAAATTTATTTGTCTACCGGTCCCTCGTCAAACTAAGGAACGGGTTAATCTGTAATCCGTGGAAATAATTAATGGCCAATCCGAATTTAATCTCTACGGAGCAGTTAGGTAGATTGCCAACATGCAGTGCTTGGTAATTGCTGGCTAACGACTAGTTCAAGCAATCGTAGAAGCTACTTGCTCTATTACATTGATAGTTTACTTTACTGTAGTTCTGTCGTGGACGTGTAGATTAAACGTTATTTAAATAAAGTTTACGATGCGGTATATAATTCGACTCGATATTAATAAAAGTAAAAAAACATTTATTTTTTCTTTCAACAGCAAAGTCTCCACACTTCACATACGCGCAGTACCGTCCAAGTAGAGTATCAACTAGACAACTATACCTGGCTACTCGACACAATCATACTGAGTAGCTTCTTAACACTACGATTAAAGGTCTTAAGATAGGCTAGTTGACTGTTTTTGGGAAACCGTTTTATTTTATACTTCATGGTCTATATTATTGAAATATTATCATTAATAAACATAAAATATAAGTTTTCGAGATTTAATTTACATTTTTATTAACCAATTTTATTTTTCCCAAAACGCTACCAACTGTCATAGCCTCTTGTGTGACGTGACCATCCGCTAAACTAATAGACGTTTGGCTCAGCGCTCAATAGATGTTTCATACGGTGACGTCATGCATGACTGATTTGTGTTTCGTGCCACGTGACAAATTGCTTTGTTTCTTGAAAATATTGAATAATCACATACAAGGTATACATACATTTACGGTAGGCAGCGGCTTTGCTGTGCCCTGGCATTGTAGAAGTCTATGGGCGGCGGTGACTACTTACCATCAGGTGACCCGTCTGCTCGCCTGCCTATCGAGGCACTAAAAAACATATAAATTAACAAATTGGTCTAATTTTCGATATAAATTTTGAGACTAAAATTTATTAAAAAAAACAAAATTCTATCAGGTTTTCACTAACTGTCTACTACCCTATTATAGGAACACGTGGACTGGCAAACTGTTCCAAAGCTTGATGCGGCAAATATATGAGTATGGGAACGTTTTGGTTCGTTGATTTATTTTAGTACAAAATGTATTTTAATATGCATATTGACGCTTGGGGCATATTCATTGTGGGGCTTCAACTGAGTTACTTAAAGCCGGCATATTTTTAAGCGTGGGACACGTCTCTCCGTTAATACTTTAGGACTAAACTGAACATACAATTATGTGTTATTTGGTCATTTCGCTGGCCAGAATATACATATATGTGGATTATGTTATTATTAAAGATACATACATATACACTCACGTCTGTAATCCCCGAAGGGGTAGGCAGAGGTGTATCCAGTACACCCACTTTTCGCCGAATTTCGATCCCATAATGTGATAGGAGGCGAGCCTATCGCCATACCGGGCATAAGTTCCAGACTCCGGGCTAATACTGAAAATTTCTAGATAGAAAAACCCAATATCACTTTACCCAACCCGGGGATCGAACCCGAGACCTCAGCACAGCAGTTGTAACGCATGCGCAATTACAACTGCACCACCGTAGCAGTTGGCAGGCAGTATTATTAAAGATCCACAAATAATGAAATAATCAATATTTTTTGCAATAAAACAATTTTATGAATTAGAACGTTTATCAAAACTACGCCTAACTATAATTCTAAAATGGATAAGTAAATCATTCAGATTGTCTGAAGTAGGGAAATGCATAATTTATGACGGTTGTGAGCCAGTAAGGCCCGTAAGGGGATTATTTATCTCATTCACCCGCCGTTTGTCAAACGAAATACCACTTCGACAGCTCTCATGTAAACTGATAAGTATGTTCATTTGTTTATTTATTGACTTTGTATTTCTTATTATTTATTAGACAGCCTCCGTGGCGCGGTAGGCGAGTAGCCGGCTGTGAAACGAGAGGCCGTGGGTTCTATTCCCACACCGGGATAAATGTATGTGTGACAGACAGATATTTGTGTCCGGGGTCTGGGTGTTGTGAGACCGAATGTCCCTCGTAGTCCCTGATACCCACTACACAAGACTCGTATCTTAGTGTGGGGTCGGGGCTATGTGTGTGACTGTTGGGTGTTATTTATTTTTATTGAAAAAACAAGAATCAATATAATGGTTTCTTACGCGAATATTACACATTGAAATAAAACAAATTTTACGGATTGTATCGCGGTTTAAGTTATTTATCGTGTTAGAATTTAGGTAAAAGACTCTAGGATTGAAAATGTATATAGAGATTTGTAATTATTTATTTAAAATATAATATCTAGAGTGACAACCAAAAACGATATAAAACAAGTACTTCAATGAAAATGCAAGGTTTATCTTTAGAAGTCACTTGCCAGTCATGTACCATAAGCTCAAAAACTGGCCACTTTCGCCATTCTTACATGCTTTTTTTTAACTTTAATGTTATGGAAAAAAATATATTTTGCTTGTATTTTATTCCCTCCTTTAATTATTTTGAATTTCCTTCTGGACACGAGTGGCAAATCTTCTTACATTTCATGGGAGCCTGGTACTTGAAAGTGAAAAAAGAATAACAACAAAATATTTTAATGGCCAGTACTTTATAGTATCATGAAAGACCTAAATAATATTACTGTATAGTACTAATTCGGTCTTTCACAATACCATAACGTACTGGCCACATTTAAATGATTAATTTAAATTTTATAATTCAGACCGAAGCTTCTAGCTCTGAAGGAGGTCAATATTAATCAGTTGTATAAAAACGGTATCAAATCTCCTTTCATTTCTGCTAGCCTGGTACTTAGGAAAACTTCAGAGGTGTGACTTTTGTGTCACGCGCATCTTAAAATTTCACTCTCATAATTTTTTCATAACGCGACTAAAGAAGTATAACTTCAAAAAACATAGAAAAGAAACGCCGCTAGCCCGTAACAATACAAAGACGTTTAGTTTATATATAAATAATATTCTAACACATCGAATAAAACTAATTTTCCTGATTATATCGCGGTTTAGGTTATTTAGCTACCTCGTGACACTGTGATCTCCTTCTGCGTAGATCGGACTATTCAATATAACAAAATATTTTTTTTAAATCAACTTATGGAGGGTTGAAACATTGCACTATTCTTTCGTGACGACATACAACTCAGTCTCCCCCGTGACCATAGGGGCTGTAAAGCCTTCGAAACGTCAGGTTAAAAAAGTAAAATAAATCACGATATAATTCCATAAAATTATTTCAATGAATACATATTTTTAAGAATTATAAAAATTCAATATGATTTATAATATGTAATGATATTAAGTAATTGCGCATGCGTTACGACTGCTGTACTGAAGTCTCGGATTCGATCCGGGTCCGGTAAATTGATATTGGGTTTTTCTACCTGGAAATTCTCAGTATTAGCCCGGAGTTTGGAACCTGTGCCCGGTATGGCGATAGGCGCGCCCCCTATCACATTATGGGTCCGAAATTTGACGAAAAGTGGGTGTACTGGTTGTAACGAGAGGTGTACTTCTGCCTACCCCTTTGGGGATTACAGGCGGGAGTGTATATGTATATATGTTGTAAAACCAACATACCGTACTTCCGGAAGAATCGTTGATCATTTCGTTGATAGAATAAATCTTTTTTATCCCGTCGTTTGTTCGCTGCCCTTCCGAGTAGGTACATGTTTATTTCAATATGTTTCCGATTGATTAATTCGGAAACCTTTTTGCAGACTTTAATCAAACGTGGAATAAAAACGTTTAACTTCAGGACTGTATTAGCCAATTGGATCTTTAAATTTAATTTAAAACTGGCTTTTTATACTTTGTAGGGTTCTGTTGAATAAGTCACAAAAATATTGTGAATATAAAATGAGTAAAAGTATTAAGTGATCTAAATTCAAACTAGGGTCGGTCAGTTTCCCAGATAAATACACACAACACCGAGTCACACACATAGATGTGACCCCACACTAGGTCAAACCTGTATAGTGGGGATCAAGAACTGCGAGGGACTACGGCACCACAACACCAAGACCCGAAAGAAATATCTGTTTGTCAAACAAACTTTTGTTTCGGTGCGGGAATCGAACCCACGGCCTCTCGTTTCACAACCCGCTACTGGACCGCCACGGAGGCTGACATCTAACAAATATTTGTAAATCAAGCCATCTGTCCCAAAAATAGAACTTCATGGGAACCGGCCGGCTAAAAATGAACAACTATTTTTAACCGACTTCAAAAAAGAGGAGGTTCTCAATTCGTTGGAATCTTTTTTTGATGTATGTTCCCCGATTACTCGAAGACGCCTGTATTGATTCGAGTAATTCTTGTTTTGTTTAAAAAGGTATAATTCCCAGTTGGTCCCATTGCCACGAAGTCAGGATCTGAAGATGGGATCTCAGAAAATCTAGGGCAACCCTCAAATTTTATAGGGATACATAATTTGTTTTTTATCGGTGTACTTTTTATGAATTAAAAAACTTTATATTCTATGAACGAAACTAGTTCCAACTCATCTTAGACTAATTTATATTTTACATATAAAATTGAAGCACGACTTCCCAAGATTGTAAATCAGCGCACAAGCATATATCTACATATTTTCTGATTGAAAGAAAGCTCTGAGGCCTCTCTGTATTTGTTCAAATAATCCTTTATATGCTTCGTAATCAGTAATGGAAATTTATTCGCAACCTTTCTTTCTATTCCAATAAGAATTGTAAGAGTTGTAGGTAAATTGTGTGATCATTTGTTATTATGACCGGACGAAGCAAAAATAAGCGATTTTATAAAACATACTAATGTTAAACCGGGTATAAATCAATAAGTAACTATGGCAAACTATTGTATTATTAATTTAAACTTTGTTTAAAATATAAAGTGATATTGGGTTTTTTATATTTAGTAATACTCAGTATCAGCCCGGAGTCTGGAATGGCGCCCGGTATGGCGATAGGCTCACCCCCTTTCACAATATGGGACCGTTATAAATTCGGCGAACAGTGGGTGTACTGGTTACACCTTTGTCTACCTCTTCGGGCATTACAGACGTGAGTGTATATATGTTGTTTAAAGTAAGACTACTTTTTATTATAAGTTGTAACTTGTAATAAGGCCTAAGAAGTTATAAAAAGAAACATTTCATTCTTATACTTTTGTGTATTTACGATGTTATTAAAGATTTTTACCAAAATTAAAAACGACGATATAGTTTCCATTATTGAAAAATTTATTTGATTTATATATGTTAATATATCTTGTTTTGTGGACTTGCTATTAAAAAAAATGGAAGGAAATAAGAAGAAAGTGAGCTATCGTGGAAATTGAGACCAACGGCTGAGTTTCTTGGTGCTTCTTCTCAGACCAGTGGGCATTTCCGAAGCACCGGTAAACTTTAATTTTATTAATGTGAAAAGTGCCTCTTGTGACCTTTTTTTTAATTCTGGCGCTGCAAAGTGACCACACTGAACCTGATGGTAAGCGCAGTGCCGTCCAGATAGAGTATCAAGTAGCGAGAGACAGTCTATCCCCCGCTACTCAACACAATCATGCCGGCCTGCTGTTTAGCTTCTTCACATTACGCCTAAAGGACCCAGGATCATAGGTAGGAGGGAACACGGTAGCTGGCAAACTGTTCCACAGCTTGATGGTGCGGCAAAAATACGAGTTTGCGAACCTCTTGGTTCGGGCCGGGGTAGTAGACACCACGAAGCTGTGGCTCCGCAAGCCAGTACGCGTGGTTCTGGTATGGAAGGGAGAGGATGGGATAAGATCAAACAATTCTTCAGAGCATTCGCCATGATACAGACGGTAGAACACGCAACACCTGATTTAATGCCATTGATTTGGATTTTGTACTGGCTACAGCAAAGACACGTATAGTGGCCAGAGGATGAAATGTTTATTACATTTCATATGGTGTCAACGCAAATTGGGGCCGCCAGCACCCCTATAAGTTGAATCTAATAATAATTAATTCCCTATAAGTTTATGGGAATTATATAAATAAAAAAAATCCCCACTCATCATCAGTCCTTATTCTTTTTTTATAGTATCTTCCGATAAACGAGCCAGTGGGTCACCTGATGTTAAGTGATCTCCACCGCCCATGAACATCCACAATAACGAAAGTATCATGTATGCGCTGTCGGCCTTGAAGGACAGGAATAGGGATTAGGGAAGGGAAGGGGGAATCTGGGCCTCCGGATGTCTCACTTAGCATACGAAACGCGACAGTAAACTGTCACTTTACGTTGGTTTAATAATAATTACTTATAACTGGGGGTATTTATATATATTATAATTTAATTCAAATAATAATATAAATAAATACACTCAGCAGTTACATAGTTCTGACCCCACACTAGGTAGAACCTGTATCGTGGGTATCAAAAACTACGAGGGACTACGGTCCCATAACACCCAGACACGAAACAAATATCTGTCTGACACAAAAACATTTGTCTCGGTGTTGGAATCGAACCCACGGCCTCTCGTTTCACAGCCGGCTACTCGCCCGCTACGACACGGAGGCTGTCAACAGCCAACCAGTATCACCCAACAGTCACACACATAGTCCTGACCCGTCACTAAAACTACTAGTCTAGTGTCGTGGGTATCAGGAACTATGAGAGGCGGTCTTAAATCACCTAGACCCGAAACAAATACTTAGAATACACATACATTTGACTCAGCGCAGGGATCAAACCCGCATTCTTTCGTTTCACACCCGGCTATTCACCCACTGCGCCACGACGACTGTAAAATAAAGCCGCTTCATAACCAAAATGGACGGTTAACTACAAAATTTCCAGGAAACTACAACATTTGTTTATTGACTTGAACAAAGAGGGGTTCAAAGTACTTTTTATTTCAAGTCTAGATTTACAGAGCCGTTCGGCAATCACGCTTTGAATGATTTCGAGTGTAATAACATTGAGAATATTTATTTGATTCGGGGACACTGACCGATCGCAGAAACTGTGATGAAATCTGAAAGTTATGGCTCCTATCCGAAAAGGGGCAGAGGAGAATTGTCCCCTGGACATAGAAAACTGAATTTATACATGATATAACTATAATAGGGTAGTTTCCTGTTTATGTTTATTTTTGTAAATTAGTCGATACGCAACCAAATATAATACGCAAACGAAACCCTTTTGTGAAAACAGAATCAAAATTGCTTGAAAAATGAGTTCACTATATTCATTTAAAATATTGGTGTGACCAAAAATGGGTGCGCAGTGAGAACATCTCACGATTTTTTTAATTCAACACCTAAAAAGCAAATGAGTGTTTGTATAAAAAGTATTTTCATAAAACGCGGGACAAAAAAAGCTAAAGTTAGCGTCGAATAAACCTGTACAGTACCACTTTGCATGATGACTGAAGCCCCGTAACTCCCCAGAGCTCGCAGCACTCAATATTGGAGTGCAATAGTTTCAAACAAACTCCAATAAACAAACACAACTGCCAGTTACAAAATATATATTTTTTGCTCCTATTTTTTATTCCCTCTACCGAATACACCCTTTATTTCACCTGGCAACATTGACCGAACGGCTCCAATTCTTCAACGTTCTGAAATAATATTTTTCGGTGTCGCTACAATAATACCGAACGGGGTTCGCTTTTGCATAAAGGTGTTATGAAAGGCAATTTCATTGTTATTTTAGTATGTTGGAACCCGTTGGCCTTTGGGTCACTCTTTTTCAACGTCTTTCCTTATTGTCTGTATGAATAACTAGAAGGCTTTGGTTATAAGAAAGAAATATATTATGTCAATTTATTTATATTAAAATCCTTTTCGATTGAATTTGTTCACCTTTTTTTGTCGCGGGGAAAGCATTTTATTACTGCCTCCCGCTCCGGGGGGAAGCGGAATAACAATAAAATAGTTATGCTGGACTAGCCGGTCTTACGACCCAGCATCCCCCTCGCCCGGGTGATAGCTATCTGAGCAGCCGCTGGGCCAAGTCCCTACCAGCTAAAATACCGCAGTGGCCTTCTTTGGCGCTTACGAAGCGATCCCAGGGTAATCTAAAGAGTGCTGATGGTGAGACGAATCTACTGCCTAAAGTTACCAAATACCAGAAGAATCATTTGGCTCGAAGAGTTTCTAAAGAGGTTTCGTCATTGATTGGTGCGATTTATTGTTTGATGCAAAATGGTTTGTTATATTAATGCGAACATTACACATTGAAATAAAACAAATTTAATGGATTTTATCAACCTCCTCTCAAGACACTGAGCTCTTTCTGCGTGGGTCAGATTAAAAATAAATACACGTTAGATTAAAAAAAATTGTAGAAACGTTATAAAAACTTTTCGAGGCGTACATACAGCTCAATCCGCCCCGTGACCACGAAGGCTGTAAAATTTTCGAAACGTCTAAACAAAGTAAAATAAACCACGACAAAATAGTTAAAATAGTTTAAATTTAATATTGCATCTGTCTGAATTAACACAGCTAATGGTAATAGTGTGATGAAATCGACCATGGGCTGGCCTTCAGTTACAGGTACCTGAGGGACAAGTTTAAAATGAAAATGAAAAAATTATTCATCGCATGATCCTGAAAGGAATATATTCACAGAAGACTATTGCTCAGCAATTTAATAAACCTTTGTAATGGACAGCAAACGCATCGCAATGTCGGATCTATCTTCAGTTCGTGCGAAAGAACAAATGGCCCTGCGCAGGGCTTACACACCTCTGTAACGTTTTATCGCTCGCCCTGATAGATGGCAGCCGACTATTGAAGGTCCTGAGAAAAATAGCGTGTTCGTGACTTATACAGGCCAATGACAGTTTGGAAATTGTAACATTTGTACACATGTTAGCTGTATTCATATTGAATTCATTATTCCATTTTCAAAAGAATTATCGTAGCTACCAATATTTCCGGCTGTTTGCTAACCAACTCAGACCTTTATACTATTTATTAACATAATATTTTAAAGTATAAAAGTAAAGGTGACTGCCTCGGTGACGCAGTTGTAATTGCGCATGCGTTACGACTCCTGTGCTGAGGTTTCGGATTCCATCCCCGGGTCGGGTAAAGTGTTATGGGGTTTTTCTATCTATGAATTCTCAGTATTAGCCCAGAGTCTGGAATTTGTGCCCGGTATGGCGATAGGCTCGCCCCCTATCACATTATGGGACCGAAATAAATTCGGCGAAAAGTGGGTGTACTGATTACATCTCTGCCTACCCCTTTGGGGATACAGGTGTGAGTGTATATGTAAATATGTTACATTTCGCATTAGTGCTTAATCCCGTGTCTAGCAGTTGAATTGAGTAATACAGGGTCGATAATAAGAGTGTTATGATAATGATATGTATGTTGCTGACAACCTCCGTGCGCAACGTGCGCGTTGCCGGCTTTGAAACGAGAGGCCGTGGGTTCGACACCCGCACCAAAAAAATGTTTGTGTAATTTACAAATATTTATTTCGAGTCTGGGTGTTGTGGGACCGTAGTCCCACGTAGTTGTACCCGAGATACTGGTTAGACGTAGTGTGGGGTCAGTACTATACGTGTGACTATTGGGTATATTTATTCGTTATACATTTATATAATTTCTGTTATATTTAATTTTTTCTACTGAACTGATCTGTGATGAAAGATATTTTATTGCCTACATGTAATTAACTCTTATTTGTTATCATGAATCTAGGGTTACTCTTACATTCATCATAAATTGTAAACAACAATAAAACAAAGGATAGACCACTAAACTCATAAATTATTTGTAGTGGAAATAATATTGCGCTTAAAGCAATAAAATTGTATTACAAACAATTTAACAAAAATTTATAGTGGCAATTATCATTACACATAATAATTTAAACAAATATATTAAAATAAAATAACACTAGCACTATGTTAAACACGGTCCCACAGCTGGGCATGGATCTCCTCTACTAATGACAGGGGTTAGGCCTTAGTCCGCCGCGCGCCTAATGCGGGTTCAAGACTTCACATACCTTCGAAATTCTTATGAGAATTCTCATGTATGCAGGTTTCGTCACGATGTTTTCCTTCACCATTAAAACAAGCGATAATTAACAATGAATACACACGCAACCTTAGAAAAGTCAGAGTTGTATGCCATTTGTGCTGGTCTCGAAGATACGACTTTCGTCTTGACAGTCCGTACCGCAACCAATCAAGCTATCGCTGCTAATTTCAAGTATTTTAACAAATACTTGAAATCAATTTTCTGATATGACATATTGAATTATTTGCCCTCTCAGAATACAGAACAAACAAATATTTTTTTCTGTATTCTGAGTTTGCCCTATACTAAATTATCGAACGTGTCCAAATTTATATTGGAGCTCTCTTGAAATAAACCCAATCGACTGCAAAAGTTATAGGTATTAATATTAATATACATTCCGCAGAGATATATAAAAACAATGGCAGATCCTCCTCTATTGAAGTCGATTCAAATCTAAGTCATTATTTTATTAGGACACAAACGTGACATAATATATTGTTTGACTTCTACATAACTCACGAGATTATCTGTGTAAAACTGTTGTTTTACACAGATAATTCGATACTCGATTTGCTGGTGGTAGGATATTCATATCCGCCCGGATAGCGACCACCGTACACAGGGTGAAAAACCCGCCATAGTGGCAACGCAAAGTGTGTCGCGTTCCGGGATCAGCCAATGTACATCCGTTTTTTTTTTGGGGGTCTAGAGTTGGGGTACAATGTTGGCGATTTTGCGGCCTTCTGAGTACTCTGACAATAGACCCTCGACCGCTTCTTCACCTTCTTGCCCATGGCGTAGTGTGAAGGAGCAGGCCGGCATGATTGTGTTGAGTAGGGGGGGATAAATCATCTCTCGCTACTCGATACTCTAATTGGACCGTACTGCGCTTACCATCAGGTTGAAGTGCGGTCAATTTGCCGTGCTAGGATAAAAAAAAACTTTATTAAGGAGTACGTGGGAAATATTTGTAGATCACATAAACATTTGTCTTTGTGTCTAGTCTAGTTTATTTTACCTAAATTCTAACAAAACAAAACTTCACCTTCTTGCTCATGGCGTAGTGTGAAGAAGCTACACAGCAGGTCGTCATGATTCTGCTGAGTAACGAGGGATAGATTGTTTCTCGCTACTTGATACTCTAACTGGAAGGCACTGCGCTTACCATAAGATGCAGTGTTGTCAATTTGTCGTGGCAAGATAAAAAAATATTACTAACTCTTTAATAACTTTCAGTAGTACTGCTTTTTGCAATACATTGCATTTATAGACTGGTTTTGTAGATATATGCAAACGATAAATCCAAACGAATTAAAGACTACATACCTACAACAAAATTGTATTATATTATACTCAACATTAAGTATTAATTTAAACCTTCAACGTGTTTCCGTATAAAAGGAGAGTTTTATTTGCATAAATGTATGAAAGACAAACACGGAATGATGCCTCAAACACTGTGTTAATTAAATTCAATTTATTATAAATTCAATTTACAGAAAAGGACTAAGAGTTTTGCCCTAAGCGTACCTTTGCCCTTCTGTTTAATTTGAACATATATAAAACATGCGTGAAAATTATTTGATTGTTTGTGGATGGATTCAAAATATTTTTACTTGGATGAATCAATTAATTCTGTGTGTTTTTAAGTATCGTTACTCTTTTTCCGGGTCAATGAAAATATCGCGGTCAGTAAATAAAAAAATATAATACAATATATTTATTAAGTCGGCCAAACATTTTTTTTCCAATCTGTTGTGAAAATATGATAGTATATTATATTTTGGACAGCCTCCGTGGCGCAGTAGCCAGCTTTGAAACGAGAGGCCATGGGTTCGATTCCCACACCGGGACAAATGTTTGTGTGACAGACAGATATTTGTGTCTGGGGTCTGGGTGTTGTGAGACCGAAACTCTCTCGTAGTCCCTGATACCCACAACACAAGACTCGTATCTTAGTGTGGGATCGGGACTATGTGTGTGACTGTTGGGTGTTAATTATTTATTTATTTTAAGAGTCCTGTCAAAAGATCAGCTCGATTGAAATGATTTTAGGAGCCGCACAAGATTAAAAAAAATCTAAAAGTATCAATATTTGTTTTTTTTTATTTTAGTCTGGTCTCGATATTAGTTTCTAGATTGAAAATAATAAAGATTCAGAAAACTTCCAATCTATATCTGGATTTCGAAAGGGCGCTCAAGATTTTAAAACTTTCAAAGTACATACTTTATATGTCGAGCAGTGAGTCAATATCATATAAGGCTGTTATATTTCAGAGATATAATAATAAATGACTGCCAAGACGAAAGTCGTAGGTTCGAAACCCAAGTGGCATACACACCTCTGACTTTTCTAAAGTTATGTATGTATTAAAATGTTAATTATCGCTTGCTTTAACGGTGAAGGAAAACATCGTGAGGAAACCTGCATATCTGAGAATTTTTCGAAGGTATGAGAAGTCTGCCAACCCGCATTAGGCCAACGTGGTAGACTAAGGCCTAACCCCTCTCATTAGTAGAGGAGGCCCGTGCCCAGCAGTGGGACAATGTTTAATACAGGGCTAGTATTATTATATATATAGTATTATTTATAATAATAAATATTATACCAACAAATCAAGTTAATCATCTACAATGTCCTAAAATTCCAAATACCTGCTAGCACCTTAATATAATAACGTTGGGTAGTGGCCGTGAAATTTGCGGATAGAGCCTTGCGTCTCGTTCGGACTCACAGTTTAACAACATAGTCTGTTACGCGTTTGATGTTTTCGAAAGAGCAGACATTCAATAACCGAAAGCGGATTATCACGAAGCAAAGATCTAAATTTAATGACAGCGTCTGTTGTGCAGCAGACATGTAGCCAACTTTAAAACGCAATGCCGGGGCTTCGATTCGCACACCGAATACAAAGGTTTGTGCGATTTAAAAAACATACATTGCGATTTAAAATACATACAATACATTACATGTATTTGTTTCGGATCTGAGTGTTAAGTGAACGAAATCACTCGTAGTTCTTATTAACCACAATACAGATTTGACCTAGTGTAAGGCCAGGACACTTACGAATATCAAATATTGATTATACAAGTGACCGACCAATACTGCTCGCGAATTGCAATACAAGTGGCATTTTGAATGCGGATAGGAATGCCATAAGAAAATGTACATCATAATCGTGTATAAGAACATTATTTGTATGAAACCACACATATGGTAGGAACGCTTTAAACGTATCAAACTATAGGCTAAATTCGATCTCCTTCTCGTAAAATTTTACTCAATCATGATTTTTATACTGTGACTCTTACCCTAAATTGCTTCTTGACTATAATTGATGTGTCTGGAGTATTAATTAATACTTCCCTTAGAATAAACTCTAAGCATTAATGCAGTGATTTACACGCATATAGTAATAGTTAAGAGGCAATGACCTTGACGAATTGAACGTTGATCGCTTTATAAAAACAGCTGCTGATTCGGAGGTTTCGGGCACTCAAGATGATGCGTTTTTTTTTGTTTTTGTTAGGTATTATATATCTAATAAAACAGCATAAATTAATTAATTACGAGTTTTATTTTTCTAGCACGTTTAACGTTACAGTTCCGAACCACAGGCAAGCGAGAGAGAGAGAGAGAGAGAGAGAGAGTGTCCGCGAGCGAGACAGCTAGTTCGGGGATACCACACTCTCCCACACCTTACTCAACTTAATGCTTGTATTAAGTTTACAAAAAAAGAATCTTAAATTAATAACAATATATAATACTTAACATTAATTACTAACTATTCATCTAATGTTTCTGAACAGGATAGTATCTGGTTAAGTTAAAAATGTGGCTAACCCATTTTTTGTGTTTCATAAAAAAATGTAGTATAGGAAATATGTGAATATCTTTAGTTTTACATTTGACGTAATCCACGCATTCAATATACAAAATGGAAAGGAGTTTCTGTTTTACGTTTATTTTTAACCGACTTCAGAACGGCGACAGTAAATTAGACGCGTATTTTAAGTGTTATATCCAGCTTCAGTACATACAAAACACACACACACACACACAAGTGCGTGCAAACACCTATTTATCTTTTGCATTATTTTTGTTTTATTTCCTTAATGTTACATTTTATTAATTGTTATAATTGAATTTACGTTATTAATATGGGGACACGTTGTCTTCTGCAACTATTTTATTGCTTTATAAAAGGTTCCAAACTCGCATAATTTATAACAAAATAAAATAATCATCAAACATAAAATTAAATGTGATTCGGTTTTAGTCCTATTTTTAGTGATTAATTCAATCCAATTCCACATCCAACAGTCACACACACAGACCCCACACTAGGTAAAACCTTTATCGTGGGTATCAAGAACTACAAGGGACTATGGTACCACAACACCCAGACCTGAAACAATTATTTGTCGGTGCGAGAATCGAACCCACGGCCTCTCGTTTCACAGCCGGCTACTAGCCCGCTGCGCCACGGCGGCTGTCAAATGTCGAATTGAAGAGTTAAAATAAAAACTTCTCAACCAATATATAACAGAAGAAGAGATAGAAAATATTTGAAGTCGCTTTTGAAGTTTTAGTGAAACGTAATTTACATACAGCCTACAAAATAGAACGACACTATCTCGTCACACTATATCGTTAAGCACATTCACAGTTACCTTCCACTGTCTGGGGAAATCAACGCATATTGACTAACGGCTAGGGTTACCAACCCCGGAATTCAAATACTAGGATTTGAAGTTAGAAAAACCAGGACAATTCAGTTTAAAAGCAGGACGCATCATTGTTTTAAAATAGCGTAAACACTTGTGAGCCGAGACGCCGCCCCTAAAGTAAGGAATGCAAAAGTGGTGTGCGAATTTTAAAATACAGGACCTTATCAGAGCGCTTTAAAAACCAAGGACGCTGCTTAAAAACTATCCAGGACATCCCAGGACACTCTAAAAACCAGGACATATCCTGGGAAAACAGGACGGTTGGCAACTCCAGACTAACCCGGCGCCGGTATTCGGCCGCTCAGACTATTGCGAAACTCTAATAAACGCACTTGTATGCTGGTTCATTTGAACTGTTACTTTTTAATCGACTTAAAAAAACAAGGAGGTTCTCAATTCGTCGGAATCTTTTTTTATGTATGTTCCCCGATTACTCGAAGACGCCTGGACCGATGCGAGAAAATCTTTTTTTGTTTAAAAGGGTTTACTTCCCAGGTGGTCCCATTGGCACCAAGTTGGGATCTGATGATGGGATCTCAGAAAAATCGAGGTCAACCCTCAAAATTTATAGGGACGCATAATTAGTTTTTTATTGATGAATGATAAATCGGAGTTGGAATATTAGGAATTTTGAACCATTCGGAATTATGAAAATTGGTATTTCAGAATTCCAATTTTCCACTTTTGTGCCGACCCCACTTAGTGTGGGATACGGGCAGGTATGGTATTTCAAAATTCAAATTTGTCTCTTTCGGAATTAAGTTTTTCGTATTTATTTAGTGTTCTCATACATTATATATGAAGTTTACAACATATTCACTTTGTAAAAGTCTAGAGATCAGTAAAATCTGCAGCAATTATTATTGTAACAACGGAAGTATCTTAAATGGTCTATTGCTATTTATTGCTATAACCTCCCTTCTCTCTAAGGTGATGGAGCGTGTGATTAATACTCAGCTCCTAAGATACCTAGAGGAGCACCAGTTGATCAACGATCGTCAATATGGCTTTCGCCATAATCGCTCAACTGGTGATCTTCTGGTGTATCTCACACACCGATGGGCTTCAGCCATTGAGAGTCAAGGTGAGGCATTGGCAGTAAGCCTAGATATAGCGAAGGCGTTCGATCGGGTCTGGCACCGGGGTCTTCTATCGAAGTTGCCTTCGTACGGACTGCCCGAGGGTTTGTGCCAGTGGGTTGCTAGCTTTCTGTCCAGCAGATGCATAAAAGCCGTAGTAGATGGTAACTGCTCCGAAAGCATGGACATAAACGCTGGCGTCCCACAAGGCTCCGTTCTATCTCCGACGCTGTTTCTTCTGCATATTAATGATATGCTGTCTATTGACAACATATCAAATAAATTTAAACAAATAAAAACGTAACTCTAACGTAAAATTATTCATACATTGTGAAAATTCAACTCTTCCCTTTTGTTAATTATATAAATCTTGTATGTCCCATTTTAACACCGGTGTAGTTACTTTTAATCTAAAAGTGCATCTGAAATAATTTATTGGAAAAGTTGTTCGAGAAACAAGTACATATTTCTAATATAGTATTTGTTCAAAGTTCAATAACGTAGTAACATTTCAAGTTTATACTCCTAACATAAAACAAACTATTTTTCTAGCAAGCTTCATGCCATTAATCCATTATTTACGACGTGGTTGAACAACAACTATTATATACCACAATTCAGCAAATATTAAATTTATTGATACTGCAGGTCATAAGTTCTCTCATTGTTTAGTTTGTGCTAAGTTCGAACTTGATACTTTCAGAAAATATTATATGATAATATAATTATTTTTTTGAACAACTCCATTACATAAAAAGACATTCATTTGATTTATGGCGTGAATATTTTGATGAGAGATCAGCCATTAAGGGGATATGGTATAAAACTATACAGCCACAACTCCCGAAATCCTCGTGGATAGATAAGACTAATATGAGTAGATCCGAAATTATTATGGGGCTAAGATTGCGTTCAGGACATATTCCACTGAACAGGTTTGCATATTTAATGGGCAAAAGTGGTAGTCCCAATTGTGATAACTGCGGAAAAGTAGAAGATGTTTGTCATATTGTTATGGAATGTGTGCGGAACGCAAACGAAAGATCTCCATTATTTTCATGTTGTACTATTGGAAAATGTAACAGTATCCTGGCAGCTCCTAGTTCTCAGGAAGCTAAGAGTTTATATAGAATGGTTCAGGTCGGAATTGATCGTAGATAATTAATTAATAAGTGTTATTACTTGTAAGCCTATTACGGGGGTGACATGTTCAATTGTGATCAAACCCTCCAAATAAAATAAAGATTAAAAAAAAAAAGGTAACAGCCAACTATCACATACAATTCTTTACCGTACAGTAAGATTATCTTACGACGGTAAAGTATCCGGAACTACAAGATGCGGTATCACAACACCTTGACCTGAATCAAACTGTTTTTTTAATTAGTTTCGTTGTGTGGTAGAAACTCGAACTCGAACCACAGAGGCAGTCTAACGAAAATTATCAGGAATAACTCTTCCATGCTTTCACTGTTGGATAAATTTTCCAACTTGCGACTAAAATCCAGGTCGTTCAACTAGCAATCTTGTGACACATAGTAATGTGTCCTACGTACACATATATAAAGGTCGTTTCACCCACACGCTCCGCCGCTGCAAATCCTATAAGCCAGGATCGGGCAGCAACCATTTAAATGACACCGAGCACCAAAGCTCTGGGGAAACTAGTTTATCTTCAACCCGCAACAAAATTAATCAAATTATAAATGTAAATATGCGATGGAAATATATTTTTCCCTGTTGTATTTTTTTAATAAATAAAATAAATCGTGTGATAGAGTAGATTCTTGTGATTTTTATTTTTATTCGATATGCGACCGAAAATATCAGCAAAAGAAACTCTTTTACGAAAACAGAATGTAAATTGATTCAAAACCGAAGTCCAAATCATTGGTGTGAGCAAAAGTAGGTGCGTAGTGGGAATATCTATCTCCCTCGCACGACTGCACCGTAATGGTCATACAGGGAGGTGACGTCATAACGCATGTCGTGAATTCTTTTTCTGTCATTTGAAAACTATCCCTTCTACTAGATTGAGTGGTGAAATCATACTTATTTTAGAACGGATTTATGAAATACTATTGCTTGCCATTACTTAATTTATTAGTAAAAGAAACGATTATTAACTCTAATCGAAATTATTTTTGCTCACGGTGCTGCTATACATGCGTGAAGTATTTGTATGTGGGTGAATATTTGAAGATAGACATATTGGTACTAATCAATTTTGTTCAAAGAAAGCCGTCAATAACATTCTTTACGCATTTAACGTGAGGTTTATAGCAAAATACAAAATAAATTCAAGGGACACTATTTGGACCGATAAATGTCAATTTGAATTTGAAAATTTTCGTCGAACGGTAGTGAGAAGTGATACATATGGTAATTAGTATTTTAGAAATGGTAATTGTATTATGCGATTGGTAATTATAAACTAAATGAAAATTTCCTTTTGAATCACATAGAAGTATAGTATACAATGGCTTTGTGGGAGAGTCGATGAGTATTTACTCACGTATGTCACACACATAGCCAGGTGCATAAATTAATTGAACTAATTTTATATAGATATCACATTATACAAATATTAAAAATAAATTCTTCAGTTAAATGAGACGAAAGCTTACGTTGAAATGAATAACTTTAGTTTGAAACTGTATCGGATTTCAAAGCGGCTATAACTGATCCGCAAAGTTTTGCATTTATCGGTCTTCTGTTTGTCCACGAGATAAAAAATACCCGACAATATCACAACAATGTTGGGTGAAGTTAGGGATTCTTTAAACAAAATTAGTTTTTTTCATTACGGCTGAGAGGCTCTGACAGAATCGAAATACTTATTTTTAAATATATTTTTAGCAACACAACAAAACTATGCAAGATGGATATTTTAAAAGGCACAAATACAATGATTACCACTTTATTGATTGATTTAGATAATACTGTTACACATCTCAGTTCTTAACATTAACACAACCGCATGTCAGGATTTACTAAAGGCTACTCTTTATAATTAATCTCTTAAGCGTACGAACAGCTTTACCCTCTAAACTGAACTACGCGACCATTAAACTGATTATACTTACAGCACCGCGACCGAACCACGAATGTACTAACTATCAACTCGTCTGCACCATTGAACACGTTTTAACCCAAACATTTACTACTCCCCACTTAGGTTGTAATTATAAGTGTACCCGCAGTTACTTTCTAAAATACCTTCGGTATACCTTCAGTATTTCTATAAATAGGAAATAACCTTATAATATATTAGATATAATTAAAGCGTCACTTGGACCACGTGTTTAACCACACTTGGCCATTGTTGCCTTCCAGGTAGACTACCTCGGTGGCGCGGTTGTGATTGCGCATGCGTTACGACTGTTGCTGTGCTGAGGTCTCGGGTTCGATCCCCGGGTCGGGTAAAATGCTATTGGGTTTTTCTATCTTGAAATTCTCAGTATTAGCCCGGAGTCTGGAAACTGTGCCCGGTATGGCGATAGGCTCGCCCCCTATCACATTAAGGGACCGAAATTCGGCGAAAAGTGTGTGTACTGGCTACACCTCTGCCTACTCCTTCGTTGATTACAGGCGTGAGTGTATGTATGTGTGCCTTCCAGGTAGAGTATCAAGCAGTAGACAACTACTCCTCGTTACTCAATACGATCATACCGGTTGCTTAGAAGTTTCTTACGACTAAGCTTACAGGACCCAGGAACTGTTCCACAGCTTCATGACGGGCAAATATACGAATTTCCGAACCCCTTGGTTCGGGCTGGGGAAGTAGACATCACGAAGCTGCACAAGCCAGTAAGGTATACTGTCAAAACACGAACTGCTGTGTTAAAAACCTCCCGATAGACAGATTTTGCAGCTTGTACACTTGTTTACATATACATGTTTGAATCAAGCGTTACTGCGCAGAACACTTCAGTCCATACGCTAACAATTAAACCAATACAGACTTCTGCACAAGCTACTTAGGTTACTGGATTATTTTAAATCCGTACAAAATGGTTCGGAAGCCTCAAAATAAAACCTTTTATACTGTTTTCAAGTTATTAACTGTGAAATGACTCGTTTTGATTCGTACATTTAGAATTTTAATTTGAACATAATTTTATTTTTTATATGCCTAGTTGAAAAAGAATGTTTTTTAGCCTAGGTATACGAAAAATCGCATATTGTAGACAGTTTTTCTTAGATAGCATGAATGTGCAGTAGTTCGAAAAGGAGTAGTACCATACTTGCAGTAAGCTGACATGGCGTAGCGACGGCATGTAGTATTCCGTGCAGCGAGTGAGATTTCTAAAGCCTTCAAAGTCAAGTTCAAGTCGGGAATGAAAGGGACCCCTCCCTTTAATTTCCTTAAAGTTATGCTAGGAATTGATTCTTCTGGTAAGATTACAGTTTTCTGATTGCATGACATGACAGTTTATTTAATTCTGGCCTCTGTCTTACGAGAAATTCTCTGGGAGTAAATGGGAGTCAACTTGGAGATCCAGAAGTTGCACAACGCATACACTGCGCATGCTCTCTAATAACCTCTGTAACGATTGACATTAAGTATGTATACAAAAAAATACTTAAGGGTAAGTTACAGCATATGAAATAGTAATAGGCCTTTTTGTAAGGCTGAGTGGGGTGAAAAATAAATTAGAAAGAAATTAACGCTTTGCAACGCCAATCTCTGTCGTTGTCTGTCTCTGTCGTCTGCTAATTTATCACCCTGAAACAGAAAAACAATGAACAAATCTTAAATTTAAATTAAAACTGCAAATCTACAACCGGATAGTTGAAAACATACCATAAGGTGTGAAGGATAGAGTGTCATTTGGTATAAAATAAACCAACACATCAAAGTTTCCAAAGACGAGAAACAGAGTTCGTCAAAGATACGTCACGTGGTTTAATCTCGCATATGTTTTAAGCCTCTACACGGAAACTTTGAGGTCGGAATCCGTGATAATTTAAAGATACAATGTATAGTCTAGGATATCTGGAGGGAATTTCTAATTAATTCAATTGTTTCTTGGAAATCCACTGACGCTGGTATAGTTCCTTGAAATCTTCGTGAATAATTATGTTAAATTACGCTCTAAGCTTATTCAAATGGTTTCAATTTGTTGGCGTAGTAATTTCTTCTCTTCATAAGGATTACGAATTACGCAAACCTTCTAACAAACGGCTGAATAACTGTCTATAAAACATGGGACGGGACCGAAGTTTCTGAAGTTTCTGACTAGTTGAAGTTTCTGAATACGGAGATATTTGTTTCCGGTCTGGGTTCAGAAAGAAACTCTGTCATATTTACATACGCATTAACATACATATGCATTTGCATTTATATACACTCACGCCTGTGAACGCTGAAACGCAGAGGTGTCACCAGTACATCCACTTTTCGCTGAATTCGTTACAGTCCCATAATGTGATAGGGGGGAAGCCTATCGCCATACCGGGCACAATTCCAGACTCCGGGCTGATACATATATCTAAATTGAAAAACCCAATATCACTTTACCCGACACGGGGATCGAACCCGAGACCTCAGCACAGCAGTTGTAACGCAAGCGCAATTACAACTGCGTCACCGAGGCAGTCATTTGCATTTACCATAGAATATACTATTCTGGAGTTAGCAAAGTTTGTGATAATGAGCGTATAAAAAACTCCTGTTGATAAAACATCATCATCATCATGTCAGCTGAAGGACGTCCACTGCTGGACATAGGCCACCATGAGTGCCACAATGACCGGTCAATTGATAAAACACGGGTACATATTTCTTAGGCAGCCTTTCATCGAGTTTTAGAATACTACGACATAGTATTCAGATTTCATTACTGGAAACTACAGTTACCTAACTATATTCATTATGACGGATTTTCATACAAACTATCATCCCCTATTTTACCCCTTTAGGGGTGGTATTTCCAAAAACCCTTCCTTAGTGGATGCCTACGTGATAAAAGGTACCTACTGTCAAAATTTCAAGTCTCTAACCCCAGCCGTTTAGACTGTGCGTTGATCAGTCAGTCAGTCAGTTTCTTCTTTTATATATACAGATTATATTTGCATCTAAACACCTTCGTAATCAACCAATTTGCAGGCGGATATTGGGTCAGATATTTGCATAACCCAACCAACCGTTACGAATTACGTATCGACGAAATATTATCCCGTTAATTCTGCACGATTAATGGATCGCATTATCCCACTCGTGTGGGCATCATGCGCCAATGAACTTCACTATTAATTCCTGATGTGCAAAACCAGATTGATATTTTAAGTAGTGTTGGTTACAAACGCTTTATTTATTTAATAGTAGTAGGCTAAATGTCAAAAGTGGTTGAACATCGATTTTACGTCTCGCTCTATGCTAGAGTTAAATTTGAGACTCAACTAAATATGCCAGACTCATCTCTTCCGACCTCAAAGTTTTGCCGAATATTCTAAGCAGCAGTCAGAGAAGCGTTTAATAGTAAAGAGTTATATTAAATTCAGTCCCTATTTACCAGAGGTAAACTAGCTCTTCACCAATATGTAAATTGCTGGTGGTAGGATATTCATTTCCGCCCCAATAGCCACCATCGTAGACAGAGTGTAAGGCCCGCCATAGTGGCACACGCAAGTGTGTCGCGTTCCGGGGACAGCCAGTGTACATTTGGTTTTTGTCGGGGGTCTAGAGGTGGGGTACGATGTTTAGCCGTGTTGTGGCCTTCTGAGTACTCTGACACTAGACAGTCGAAGAAGCTAAATAGCAGGCGGCCATGATTGTGTTGAGTAGAGAGAGATAGATTGTTTCTCGCTTACTGGACAGCACTGCGCTCACCATCAGGTGCTTTTGCGCTTTGCCGTGCCAGGATAAAAAAACCAAGATTTAAACTTTATAGCAGTAATGGTTAGATATATAATAATAACAGATAATAGGTAATTCTTGTTAAATCACAATACTATAAGCATAAATATATTATCATGTTGCATAATATTCTAAAAATAAAATTGAATAGGTAAGTGAGACGTCATTACCATTTAAAGTGTTAACCGTCCAGACTTTTCAGATTATCTGAACTCTGAATGAGCCTTTTTAAATCAAAGTCCTTGCTACTTCTTTTATGCTCACACTTTTTTCTTTGTAATCTAAAAATCGATAGTTTTAAAACAACTATTATGCAAATGCGCCGGCGATTCTTGTGAAAAAGTTCACTGTGTAAAACTTTTAATTATTTGAGGAGAATCAACAGCCAATATGAGCCAGCCATGGCTGCCATTACCACTCAGAACTTTAAGCCACTGCACTGCTTTCGCGAGCCACAGAAAAAAGTGTTAAGTCCCATAATGGCAAAAATATTTAACTGGTTTTCACCAGAGGCGGCGTATGGCATGGGCTACGTGGGTCATGGCCCACGGCCTCGGCCTCGCGTTTGAGGAGCCACAAGACTCTTAAAATTTTTCTTCAACATATTAGTATAGTTAGTTAAAAAAAAATAGCAGACTATTATCTATGCCATGAGACATAGATGATAGTCTGCTATTATTATTTTTTTATATTGAATTAGTATAGTAGATAAATGCTATTGGATAAACATGTGGTTTGTCATTGTTTTGACCTGTCTGTATTTGGAAAATGACCATATGATGGTGAACCATTTTTCAAACTTTTACCACAAGAGAACCTCGCCAAATGTATCAAGCTCACGTCGAATTCTGATATTTCCGTGCCACTTGCTTGAATATCCTTCATGTGTGAACATAATAGTGCTTACACATCGCTGCTTGGAACCATAAAGCAGACAAAATAGTACTACCCGGCCAGATGAATTTTTATTAGCATTTTAGCCCACGTAATCAATAATGCCTCACTCAGCAGGGCAGTTGTAATTGTGCTGAAATCTCGGGTTCGAACCCGAGACGGGTAAAAGTAAATTAGATATGATCTATCACGAAATACTCAGTATCAGCCCGGAGTCTGGAATTGTTCCCGTTATGGCGATAGAGTCGCCCCCGATGACGGCGAAATATAAGTGTACTGGGTACACCTCTACCTCCCCTTTCTGGGATTACAAGCGTGAGTGAATTCTAATCAACAAAAGAGGAAAGCCCCAAAAAAGTCCTCTCTAATTATTTGAAACTAACACAAAGTACACTGAAGTAAACTACAAATGTATATTAACAGTGTCGTTTACTAATAACTAGAGAGGTGTGGTTTCGATTGGTCTGGCACAGACCGCAACATTGCCGCTGTGAGCTTGCATTCAAATGTCCACAATACTACAACTGTCCTACCAAACCCGTAATGAATTTGGATGTATATTAGATGGATAAGGCATCTTATTCATCGTAAATGTTAACTAACGTAACAAGTTTTATAAATGACATAGCTTTCTTTGCTAATAAACTACGTACATTCTACTATTGTCTACGTAGCGTTAACATAGAGTGATAGATAAAAAATTTAAAACATATTTTTCCGTACCATAAGTGCAATAATACATGAGATTAAGGCAAAATAAAATAAAGTTCGCAATTCCGCTAATTTGAAATAGTGATCTTTGCTGCACCATCAAGCTGCAGAACAGGTTGTCGGCCTCCGTGTTATCCTTCCTATAATCCTTGGTCATTTAAGCGTAGTGTGTAGAAACTACACAGCAGGTCGGCATGATTGTGTTGAGTAAGGGATAGTTCTCTCGGTACTTAATACTCTATCTGGACGGCACTGGGCTTACCGTCAGGTGCAGTGTGGTTACTTTGCCGTGCCTGGTTAAAAAAAACTAAAAATACTTGTAGTTAAATATATTTTACTGTTATTGAGTACTGAACGTATGTACTCGTGAAATATTCCGACATACACCATCAATTTTAGTTTTAAACTAGTGGGTCTAAAAACCAAACGTGATTAATGATTGTTGAAATGAGTTAAAGGGTTAAACGGCAATTTACTATATACTGTACACATATTTTACAGTGAACATGCCAGAACGGAGTATGCAATTTGTGTTAACCTTAACCAAAGATCACAAATTTTAATGACATGTAGGCAGAGATGTAACCAGTACACCCACTTTTCGCCGAATTTCGGTCCCATAATGTGATAGGGGGGCAAGCCTATCGGCATACCGGGCACAATTCCAGACTTCGGGCTGATACTGTTTATTTCAAAACTGAAAACCCAAAATCACTTTACCCGACCCGTGGATCGAGCCCGAGACCTAAGCACAGCAGTCATAACGCATGCGCAAACAACTGCGCCACCGAGGCAGTCGATTTTGATACAAGCGCACCCATTATGCTCCAGTGTATCAATATAAATGAACAATTGATTATGTAGATAAGTCTAAATACTCATGTTGTAGTACCGTATCCATAATTTTCGTGATCCGTAACAAACACTGGAGTATCCGGGGTTACAACGTCGCTGTTGCAAATTAAATCGGCTCGCAAGAACAGCTTGGTCTCTCGACGTATTCGCCAGTCGCCAATACAAACCAACTTACTTGTTAGCATTCAACCTTAGATGTTCGTTTTATCGCCCTTTTCGGTATTCTGAATTTTACTTTGTGAGGAGTTTGAATTTTACACACTTATATAAATATTTTTACCGAAGACGATTGTGTTTACGAATGTGTATGAACAAGCGGTTCTACCCTCTATCAGGAAATGGTTGAGCCGGATATGATAGTTTTATTTATGGCATAGTTTACTGAATAGTTCAGGAAACTGGCGAAAAACAGCAGCTTGACTTCGGAACAATTCCGTCTCCCTTCTTTTCTAATCTCTCTCTCTCTTCCAATACCAATATTTTGGTGTTTTCATACGGTCGACAATACATACATTCTTGATATACTATAAGGTGCCGCGAGCTACAGTAAGTCAGGCGTAGCTTAGTCCATCATCATCTCTCACTATGTCTCACATTCCATCACCATCTAGTCTTTTGACAAAAGAACCTCAATAACTTTATAATTAAAGATTATTGAATTGTGGTGTAATTTCGAACACTAATAATATTTTAAAGTAGGTACCAAACCTTGAATTTCTCAACGTGACCAGGCCATCCGTGCGAAGTTGCGGACAATCACTAGTGCGATAATAAATTAGTTGTGTCCAAATTTAACGGTACACGAGTTGTCTGCCATCCCATTCCGGGGCTCGCTAACGAACGTGCCATGTTAATTTATTCATAATATTCTGGAGTTTAATTTAATAGGCTAAGCCTCGGGCCAACTAACTAGTCCATCGGAGTTATTAACTGTATTTATTATCTACTCGATGGGATATTGTGAAAACATGAGTTATAGCCAATATCTAGTCGATTATTGTAATATTAGCCCTTTATTACACACACATAATTTATCGTATAGCAGCAGCAATAGCCTAGTTGGTAGTGGTACGGACTGTCGAGACGAAAAGTCGTATTTTCGAAACCAGCCCAAATGGCATACACATTAGACTTTTCTAAAGTTATGTGTGTATTCATTGTTGATTATCGCTTGCTTAACGGTGAAGGAGAAGAGAAAGTAAGCCTGAGAATTGTCCATAAGAATATCGAGAGGTATGTAAAGTCTATCAATTCGCACTAGATCAGCATGGTGAATTAAAGCCTAACTCATTTCACTAGATGTGTCCTGTGCTCAGCAATAGGCCAGTAATACTACAGAGCTGATAAAATAGATATTTACAATGATTAATGCTGTCTGTCACTATCCTGCCTACACACCCGCCACTGTAACTATTGTAAGCCAATAATTACAATACCTGGCGTTTTTCAACACCGTGTCGCGATGCTGAGTCTCTGGGAATACTTAACTGTCTTTATTAAAATAATTTATTTAATTAATAAAATATAGGGAGGAATTGGAATTATAAATATTCCACTTTCATACGAATCGGGAGACAAAATAGATAAGACAAAATAATGAACTGAATAGTTATTAATACCAACCATTAGGACATTTACATCTGATAAATGCTATGGTTTAAATGTAAAAGGTATTTTTAAACATCAAAAAACTATGGTGAATATATATTCGTCTTTCCGAGCCACAGAGTCGGTATTTCAGCTTATTGGAAAAATCTGACTTGGTGATATGACTGAATAAAACAGTATCACTAGCTTTCGTGAGAGAGGAAGTGCTGTCATTTTTATTATGTTCTGCATTCGAAGTATTAGAAACTACTTAACTTCGAACGTGAATACGCTTGTCCGCTTAACACAAACGACCGTATATTTATAAATAAATAATAAACAGCCAACAGTTACACATAGTCCTGATCTCATATTAGTTCGATATTGTATCGTAAGTAGCCAGGGGTATCTACAACTAGGGAGGGAGGGAGGGACTACGGTGCCACAATACCTAAACCTAAAACAAAGTTTTGTGTCGGTGCAGAGATCAAACCCGCGGTATATCGCTTTGCAGTTGATTACTCACCCACTACGCCACAGAGGCAGAAAATGTCTCTCCTCTCATGATGAGTAAAGTAAATTAAAATACTTGGCTATCCTCCTGTCTGTACAGGTCCTAATACTGACGAATTTACCCCTTAAAGCATATATGAAGGTCCTAACATAAACTCATAATGGTTCCTCTTAGAGTTTGGTTGCCTACTCTAAGTGGTTCCTGAACCATTGTGACGATTTTAAGTTTTTAACACAATTTCTTTATGAAGAAGGTTCCATCAAGTTGACAGATGATTTGACATAATATTAACACATTGTAACAGTAAACGCAATACCTAAAGTATTAAAATTTCAAAGCATTATAAATTAGGATAATGTTATTATAACCGCCAATGTTTAAACACAGAAAGATAAAGAGCAAGAAATGTCTGGAGAGAAAAAAGTCCAAGGAACAGAAAAACAGGAAGGTCATAAAGTAATTATAAAACATGCCGATACATTTATTTATTGTGCCCAAATATAAAAGGTCAGTTAAGAAAAAAATAAAATTAACTTTCCAGAAAATAACGAGGAAAGCAGACTGACCATTGGATTTGTTGGCAGACCTCAAGTTTACATCGAAGAGCCTCGGAGACTGCCAGTACCTATAATCGTGAACCAATATGCTAGAAAACCAACCACAGTTCAGATATTCCATAAGCAAACGCCGTGGGGAGCGAAGAACACGTGTCTACCACCCAAGAAACGTTTCAAATTATTCCCATGGTACCGACGACGGAAGCGTTATAAAACAGAAAAGATTAATGAGGTCGTCAGAGTAGGGAGACATCGGCGCGAAATATTGCAGGAAGTGGAAATGAGACAAAGATCGGAATCGCTTCCACCAGTTATTATAAAAGAAAAGAAACATCGTACCAAAATAAGATCAGCCAGTGTGAAACCGAATACTAAGTCTCGATACGCGTCTGTGAAGAAATAGTAAGTATTTCAAGATTTTTATCTAGTGACTGTAGTGTGATACAAAAGTTAAGAGTAAGGTGTTTAGGTCTGAGATGGACACGCATGCATTTTGCTGGTGGTACACAGGGTGTAAACCCGCCATAGTGGCACACGCAAGTATGTCGTCGTTTGGGATCAGCCAATGTACATCCGGTTCTTGTCAAGGATCTAGAGTTGGGGTACGATGTTTGGCCGTTTTGCAGCCTCCAGAGTACTCTGATGCTGGACCCTCGACCACTTCTTAACCTCCTTGCCCCATGGCGTAGTATGAAGAAGCTACACATACAACAATCCCTCTTGTTAGTAAAGACGGCCTGTACTTAGCAATGATACGATGCTAATAAAATTTCTACATTTAATAATCTAATATCCACTTGTTTTTGTTGCAGTAATCGTAAACTCCCACTGGCTGAACGGTTCGTGAACTGTGTGTACCGCGTGTGTTGTCAATTCTACTGTTACCTCACATGCGTCGTGATAGTCGTTGTTGTAGTCATATTAGTGTTGTAAACTACATTTTGGAATTATATTTATTTGCCAAATTAATGTGTATTTTGGTAATAAGCAAACATAACGTATCCTACAGTTTACACAAAAAATATTATTAGTACACAAAAAACATGGAAACCCGCGTTCCTATTCCAAAAATGTAAACTTTAGATAGTATTTGGATACTTTATATACTATTTAAAACAACTTTGGAATTGACGCAAACTTATACCGTGGTCCATATATTTCTGGTCATTCTCCTTTGTTTGTTTGAACGCGCTAATCTCTGGAATTATCAGTTAGATTTGAAAAATTCTTTTGGCATTTTATAGTCTATTTTTTGACGAAGGTTTACGACAGCGAGCAGAGCAAATAGCTGTGAAGGAGGCGATGCCGCGAGCAACAGCTTGTTAATATTATAAAGACAGAAAATATACCAAGCCGGAATTTGAAAAAATATCCGATGTCCGAAAGTTTCCCTGGACTTCTCTGTTCGTATTAAAAAAAATTGTTAACGTTTAATCACCAAATTTGTCTCGTGGTATGCTATGTATACTGAGAACCCATCAGTTCCTAGGTTCCAATCAAAGGATAGGCAATCGCTTATCGCAACTTAATTTTTTTTATTCTAATAACATAAGATTTGCATGGCGATAGACTCTATCCTTGTCATGGGATGGAAATTAGCTCCATCATTGAGAGTCCACTAGTTGCAACTCTGACTACCCCTCCGGCTATATATACTCTCCCAAGCATTGCCCGTCCATATCAACACCCTGAGCGACTTTAAACTTATATCATTCCGAGTAGGACGCACTGGTTATGGCTAAATATGTGAACGCTTTTAAATGAAATAAATGAATATATATATATAGCAGCGATAGCCTAGTTGGTTGCGGTATGGACTGTCAAGACAAAAGTCGTAGGTTCAAAACCCAAGTGGCATACACCTCTTTCTAAAGTTATGTGTGTATTAAAATGTTAATTATCGCTTGCTTTAACGGTGAAGGAAAACATCGTGAGGAAACCTGCATATCTGAGAGTTTTTCGAAGGTATGAGAAGTCTGCCAACCCGCATTAGGCCAGCGTGGTGGACTAAGGCCTAACCCCTCTCATTTAGTAGAGGAGGCCCGTGCCCAGCAGTGGGACAATGTTTAATACAGGGCTAGTATTATTATTATTATTATATATATTTACGATTCTCTTCAAAAATAGTCTCGGGCTAGTGTCGCAATAAGTGCAGAGAGATATTGTTTGTTTTTATGTTATGTGGGTCTATTATATGACATAAAACATCTTACGAGCAGCTAGGAAATATAAAGTCGAAGAGTTTTTAAGAATAAAGAATAGATTTAGAAAGAATTTGGAAGTGGCAGAGCCACGCTGAAGACATATTTCTCTACAGCATGGCCGGCTCGACCGAGGTAGTACCACTGTCTCACAGAAAACCAACGTAAAGTGACAGTTTACTGTCGCGTTTCGTATGGTAAGTGAGATAACCGGAGGCCCAGATTCCCCCTTCCCTTCCCTAATCCCTATTCCTGTCCTTGAAGGCCGACAGCGCATACATGACACTTTCGGTATTGTGGATGTTCATGGGCGGTGGAGATCACTTAACATCAGGTGACCCACTGGCTCGTTTGTCGGACTGTATTATAAAAAAAATATATATATATAATTAAAATACGATATTTAATTGTAATTTTACAAATAGGTAACTGTAAAATTTACATCACAAACTTAATACACGAATCACATAAATTTAATTCAACAATCATAAGATACTGAACGTAACATTATTAAAAATAATCTATAAATATAGTATTATGACTAAAATCGACTTTAAAGACTAAAGTTCAGTCTCGCGTAATTCAAAAACTTGTGTAACATTTTCTTTCTCGACCATTGCTTTCTTTGTAGCGTCACTTCGACTCTCTTCAGGATCTAAACAAGCAATGGAACTCGCACAACGCTTTCTATTTGGGCTTTTGTCCACATTAATATCGATATTTTTCAGCGGCGAGCGTAAATTCTGATCCTTATCGACAGCCAAATTACTTATCGATAAAGTCAGATCACTAGGGATGTTCCCGTCCAAACAGTACATTAGCGAATCGGAGAGCTTATCGTCGGTGTCTGATTTATTCAATATCGATAAGTCGATAGGTGTTGCCGTCAGTACAGATCTACTGAGCAGATATTCTCTGAAAGGGTCGGTTAACGATCTCGTTTTTTGGTCCAAGTGTGTCATCTCGTGGGATATTTTAAATTTGGGTAGTAGTATTTCGTTTTCGCCGCATAGTGTTGTGTTTAAATCATCGATAAGTTTCGGTCTGTCTTGGCTGATTACGAAGCGGGTGTTTTCTGAACGCAACGGACTTATATCACCGATGGAAACTGACCGACCTTCGTATGGCGTTTTAGATCGTATCGAACCGCTTGCAGAATTATTCGATCTGAAATATTAAAGGTTGATTTACTTATTTGTTTAAAATTATATTTTAAAATCGTTAATTTATTTTTAGAACAACATACACACTTTTGGTAATCTGCGTCAAGATTCATTTGATTAATTCCAGAACTTTAAGCACTCTCAATCTGCTCGGAGAAGTTAAAGCGGTTTGATGCCAACAGCTTACTGTTAATTATAGAAAATCAATACAAATTGGCAATGGAATGGAATGGAAAATCAATACAAATTGGCAATGGAATGGAATGGAAAATCAATATAAATTTGGCATTACACAGGAACCATATAAATAAATAAATAAATAACACCGATCACTAAGATACGAGTCTTGTGTTGTCGGCATCAGGGACTGCGAGGGACTACGGCCAACATCCAGACCCGAAACAAATATCTGTCTGTCACACAAATATACTCAGTGCGGGAATCGGACCCTCCCTCTCATTTCACAATCCGCTCAAGCCTAGCGCAGGTCGCCCGCTGCGCTAGGCTGTCAAATGAAATTAATGTAAAATCAAGCGCTGAAGACATTAAATAGTCCAAAACTATAAAACGATTACCTTTCACAAGAGAATGTAGATTTGGACATTTCATTTTCATCGTCAGACGACACGAAATCACTATCATTTTTCGGCGATAACGGGTAAATATCTTCTGGTTTCTCCTCTGGTTGTTTATTCTGGTTTGTCTCTGGCAGACTGACTCGTTGTTCCGACGTTATTATTAATGGTTTTCGCGACCTCGGTGTCATTATGGATTCCTGTAAAATCATCGATGTTTTATCGACATGGCGTATCGATGGCTTAATTATTAAACTTCGTAACTCCTTACATATAGATGACTCTATTATCTAGTAGAATAATTAATAATATCTAAAAATAATAATAAATATCATAGATATACTAAAATATAGCATATCTCTCTACCATATAACTTCAAAAACGACCGTTAGGACTTGTGATGAAATTATTAGTTAGATGTATGTATAGCGATTGTTTACAATTATATCTCGTATATTATACTTTGGAAGTATGATATTCAGATAGGAAAAAAAATGATATTTATTTTATATGTGATGGACTGGATATAATTAATTAAACATGGTATACAAATAATGTGTGGTTTAAACAAATAAGTCAAATCAAATCACCGTTGGTTTTGACATTAATAACAATGTAGACAGACAAGAAGCACAAACATGCATGAACGATGAACCATGCGCATGACAAACAAACCTGCATAGCTTTCGACAGTTTTTGAGTCGATTTAGTGATGGGCGACATCGATGCCCGCCGAAAATTTATCGTATATGGCGTCGAACATTCTTCATCGTATACAACCGGCTCAGTAACCCCCGGCGTACTAGTCAAATAAAACTTCATCTCTTCTTCGTCCAGGCGAGATTTTTTCGGCGTATCACCAATATCTTCGGTTTCGGCGCAAGACAAGTCCGAACCAGTGTCCTGATCGAAACACGAGACGCACGACGCGGGAGTGCTGCGTACCACGCCGTTTCGCTTTCGATACTTCTTATTCTGAGACGTCACTATTTTCGACCGGAACAATCTCTTTTTGACATTCTTCGGCGTTTCGTCATCCAGCATACTCAGATTCGGTTCGGACACAAATTTCGGGCTCAGTTTTCGCGATTTGTTTATCGCTCCCTCAGATAGCGTGCTCTCATTACTCGCGTCTGATTCGTAATCATCGTCCAATGATTCGGAACTCGCTATTTTGTGCGCTAAGTTTTTCAGTACGATATTCTTGTGCGATACATCGACCTTTTCGTCGGTGAATCTGAGTTTCCCTTTGGCTGTTTTCTGCAATGCATGCGATTACGCGGTAAGAAAGTTAAGGACAGACAGAGACACATAGAGTCATGACATAAAGCATGATGACGTTAGTGGAATCAAGCGTTAAGGCGGTACTGTTTCAACTGTAGTTAATTTTAACCTCTCACAAATCACAAGGACACCGGTGTTCTAAAAAAGGTAATAAGTAGTGAGTAACATACAAGCCAAAATCAATTTTATTTCCATAATATTAACGTTACAAATACACTTAATACGCACGTCAATAAGGGCGAGTATTGCCAGTTTTTGGCTGGACACCAGTGTCCGAATAATTCGTGAGTGGTTAAGTATCGTTATATCTTTGTTTGTAGTCAAATATAACTTCATTGTATAGTTCCAGCTATATTCACATAGTCTCAATAATTTTTTTTTATATTTTTTTTAAATAGAGAATAATCATGTTTGAACATTGTTGAAACAATGTGATTATGGAAAAGAATTAAATAGTCATCGCTTGGCTACAGTTGAAACAACACGGCCTAAGACCAGTGCCATACTTAGAAGTGATTAAATGTATAAAGTGTGTTAAATAAATAAATTGTAATCAATTGTTTAGTAGCACAGCCTTAGTTCCTTTTGTAGGGGGTCGATATTTGACCATGTTGCAGCCTTTTGAGGACTCTGACCAGACCGACCCTAGTATCTCATTAGTAGAGGAGGCCCGTGCCCAGCAGTGGGACATTGTTTAATACAGGGCTAGTATTATTTTAACGGACCAGTATGTAGTTGTTATATAAAAAATTGTATGGCACAAATCTTAAAGCGGAGACATAAGTTTGTTGGAACACAGAAAGCAGACATATGCTTGTTTTCATGACATTTAATCATCGCGTTAATGCAATGGCGCTTAATTTTCTCTATAAATAATAAAAAATATCGAATTTGTAGGCTGAAAAATGAACTATGGAAATTTAATGGAGGTAATTTTCTTGGAATAGTTGTTTGACCTTGAACCTATCTTATTAAACCGATGATATTTGTGAAATAAAAGGGCGCATCCATTAATTACGTGAGGCGATTTTGGTGATTTTTTATTTATTTATTTATAGAGATGGCCTCTCCCCCACCTAAAGGCCTCGCGTAATTTATGGACGCTCCCTAAAGTATTTGGTATAACCTATTACCTCCTCTATAGTGTTAATATTGGATCCCGATCCTTTCTTTGGCGTTTTGTTCAGCAGTCCCTTGTTGAAGATGTGTCTCTTGATGGAGTCACCGAAACTTCTAGAACCGGCCACCTTGCCAGTTCTTTGTATTTGTATTGGTGTTCCTATGGAAACAATTTAGTTACATTTAGTTATTAGATATGGGGTATCTGGAGGAGCACCAGCTGATTAGCGATCGTCAGTACGGTTTCCGTCACGGTGATCTTGATCGCTGGTGATCTTCTTGTTTACCTCACACATCGCTGGGCGGAGGCTATAGAGAGCAAGGGTGAGGCTATGGCCGTCGGTCTAGACATCGCAAAGGCGTTTGATCGGGTATGGCATGGGGGCCTTCTATCGAAGCTACCATCATATGGAATCCCCGAGGGACTCTGCAACTGGATCGCTAGCTTTTTGGATGGTCGGAGCATGAAAGTCGTCGTAGACGGCTACTGCTCCGACGCTTTGTCCATTAATGCTGGCGTTCCACAAGGCTCGGTGTTGTCGCCGACACTATTCATTCTGCATATCAATGACATGCTGTCTATCGATAGCATGCATTGTTATGCAGATGATAGTACTATCGACGTGCGATACACCGGCCAGCAGGGTATCCCTCGGAGCACTTTGGAAGAAAGACGGTTAGAACTTGTGTCGGAAATCGAGAGCTCTCTAGGGCGGGCCTCTGAATGGGGTGAAAGGAACCTAGTTCACTTCAACCACACGAAGACACAAGTTTGCGCGTTCCCCGCAAAGAAGGACCCATTTGTCATGGCGCCGCGGTTTCAAGGAGTCACTCTCCGGGTTTCCGAGGGTATTGGGATCCTGGGCGTCAATATATCGAGCTTGGTCCAGTTTAGGAGTCAAGTGGAGGACAAAGCCAAATTGGCTAGCAAAAAATTGGGGATCCTGAACAGAGCGAGGCGGTATTTCACGCCGGGCCATAGATTGACGCTTTATAAAGCGCAAATCCGGCCCCACGTGGAGTACTGTTCTCATCTCTGGGCAGGGGCCCCGAAATACTTGCTAGACCCACTTGACTCCTTACAGAGGCGGGCCGTTCGAATTGTCGGGGATCCTGATATCACGGATAGCCTGGAACCGTTGGGGCTGCGGAGAGACTTCGGGTCTCTCTGCTTGTTTTATCGGTTGTTCCACGGGGAGTGCTCCGAGGAACTGTTTAAAATGGTGCCTACATCACCATTTTATCATCGCACCACCCGACACCGCAACAGAGTTCATCCATACCACCTGGAAACGATTCCGTCTAGCACGGTTCGTTTCCGGCGTTCATTTTTACCACGTACGTGCAAGCTCTGGAATGAACTCCCTGTTGCGGTGTTCCCTGAGCGCTATGACATGTCCTTCTTTAAACGAGGCTTAAGTTTCATTAATTTTGATTTATAATACATACTACCCTGGCCCGAACCAAGAAGGAGTTCTGTGGAACAGTTTTCCAGGTACCGTGTTCCCTCCTTCCTATGATCCTGGGTCCTTTAGGCGTAGTGTGAAGAAGCTAAACAGCAGGCCGGCATGGTTGTGTTAAGTAGCGGGGGACAGATTGTCTCACTGGCTGACTGGACGGCACTGCGCTTACCATCAGGTGCAGTGTGGTCACTTTGCCGTGCCAGGATAAAAAAAAAGAACATACCTATATATCTTTAGTTTTGTGTGATCTTTTACGACACGCATTTCGAGAAGATTGATTTTCATTTTAAAGGAAGTAGTAGTAAGTGACAGGGCCAATGCAGTGGAGATTAGAGGACAGTATTGAGACAATACAAAAGTGGCCTTAATCACCTAAATCAAATCTTATTTCGGTATGGCGATCCTATCACATTATGGGATCGAAATTCGGCTAAAACTAGTAAGTTACACCTCTGCCTACCTCTTCGGGAATTACAGGCGTGGGTATATATATATATGATATCCACCAGTAACTGTATCAATTGCTCATTTACAATTCAAATAAGTTAATTGGCCCATGCCTAGTTTGACAGTCAGTTGAATACAGTGGTATTATTACGTTACCGTATCCATTCTGCCTGTTGAAGTGTTTGACGAGTCTTCGTTTCTGATTCGAGTCCGGCAGAGCTTGTATATGTGCGTAGAGTTGTGCGAGCGCCGTGTCCGTGGGGTTCGTCTCGTTCTCGGCCTTGGTTCGATTCCTGTCGACGAACGTGTACACTGTGTTCGCGGCCGTTCTGTAAGGATGAAAATTATAATTATTACACGACTGCCTCGGTGGCGCATGCGTTACGATTGCTGTGATGTGTCGGGTTCGAAAGTGATATTGGGTTTTTCTGTTTTTATTGGTGATCCTGGTTATGATATTGGTCAAAGTTATGAAATTACTCAAATTGGTATTATATTGACACATAAAAATTTTCAACAAAAGCAGACGTCTTGAAGGTGGTAAAAATTATGTTGAAAGATTACGTTATATACATACATATATAGACACATACATACATATACACACACATACATACATACATACACACATACATGCATATATACATACATACATACACACACATATACACACACATACATACATACATACACACATACATGCATATATACATACATACACACACATATACACACACATACATACAGATGAAGCTAAACCATGTATAACTTACTTGTCAGTGATGCTCTCATCCAGATCTACGTCCGGCGACATGGCGCGCCTTCTGTCCCTGCGCGTGAAGTAGGCGGCGGCGTCGGTGGCCAGGCGGGGCGGAGCGCTGAACACGCGCGCGCACTGACGGATCATGAAGCTGATGACGGGAGACAGAGCGAGGCAGTCTGCGTGGAAAGTCTCCGGGGATAGCTGGAATACACACCCGACAGTCATCAGGCCGAACCTGTATCGTGGAACTTTTACGATAGGCAGCGGCTTTACTTGTTAAAGTTACGTAACAATCATGTATGACGGAATTGTTCCTCTTAAAAAGTTCTAAAAAAAGTCCGCAATTGCATATGTCTATCTTTTTCGGTTGGCTCACTATAACCTTTTTAATGGTTATCGAATTTGTTCTGAAACAATGCATTATTTGGGAAGGGGTTTTTATAAATATGGTATTAATCCTTATCCAAATAAATACTTTATTCATCACAAGTATTTAATTTTGAACAAAGTTGCCCGTAAGTAATTTGATTTCAATCAATATCTTAGGAGATGTAACAGTTTTAAAATATCTCCGCAGCAACATTAATATTGTTGTTTGTATGTTTGTTTGTTATTTTTTTATGACTAAACGGGTGAACGAATCCTAATGAAATTCAGCAGAGGGATAGATTATATCCTGGGGAAGGACATACATTCTCTTTTGTCTCAAAAATTATCTTGACGGGGTTGAAAGTTTGTATGGGCAGTCCGTAATACCTCAACTTAGGGATTTGAAAATTAATATTTAGGCTTTTGGTAAGAAATAAAGAAATACGTGTTTCAACGTTTTTACTAGATCATCCCTATAAGGAGCGAAGTTAACTTATGGGGTATTATTTAAATGCAATCTCAAGCTTCAGACACAACACCTGCGAGTCAGGACGATCGCTACAGGTGCATCAGTGCAGAAAACAACTCATTGGATTCTATACTTCTGCTCCCGAAAGTAACCTCCTCGCGGGCGGGGCCGCGAGCAAAAGCTAGTACTTTATAAAGGAACAGTTCCTGTAGGAACTCTTTTCGAAATAGGAGAACTCCAATCAGAAAGCTGTTACTTTTTCACTGGGTCTTGTTTATTTTATTTTAATTTTAAATCTTTGTTAACAAAAAATATAGTATGGAATGGAGATAGAGCTCTCAATTGGAGTAGATAATAAGCTCATTCTATCAACTTAATGACAAGCACATTACATTACACTTGAAGCAAAATAAACCATTTTACACACACCATATATAACATACATAACACCTACCTTCCTCGGACACAATAAATGTGGTGTGAACATAGTAGCAAGTGTATCAGGTGACATTCTGTTGGAAGCTTCATTATCAGCAACCAGTTTGAGTAATGTCAGCAACCGCTGCAAGAAGTTTCTATGAGATGGTGTGAGCAGCATTAACAGCAGCTGGAGTGCTGTGAGGAGTTTAGTTTCTGATGACTCATCATTTGGTGGGTATTGACCTGAAATTGATTTAAACGATTTAAAATCAAAGCATACATAAGAATAGGGTATATGCGAATTTAGATGTTTCAGTTTGACTGCCTTGGTGGCGCAGTTGTGATTGCGCATGGGTTACGACTGTTGTGCTGATGTCTTAGGTTCGATCCCCGGGTCGCGGGATCCTGAGAATATTAGTTTGTTGTAGTCCAATCTATGCAGAAAGAGCTCGACAAAATAAAATTTTAAGTCATCCATACGGAGGGTAGAAACATAGCACTATACTTTCGTGACAATATACATCTCAATCTGCCTGTGACCATGAAGGCTGTAAAGCATTCAAATGTCGGGACTATAAAGTAAAATAAACCTTGATGAAATCCGTAAAATTAGTTTTATTTCAATCTATAAAATATGTGTAAACATAAAATACCATTATGTAGTTTTCATTAGTGTGAGATGATCATTCAGTGTTTTACACTTTGGTGTAAAGAATGATGACTGACTGGAAAAATTACAGACACACTGGGATATGTTCACTATACATAAAAAATGCACAAATAGCAAGAGATGTACATTGTTTTTTACACCATAGCCTGTCACCAAAACTCCCAATAAAAACATCTCATAAATAAAACTTACCAGCTAAAGTATAATATGTTTGATAATACTGATCCATCAACAATGGCTGGGGTAGTTCTGCCAGGAACCCTTTCAATACTGAAGCGCAATCATGCACAGAAAAACGACCCTCATCCAACCTGAGATTTGAACCTGTGACTAGTAGTTGCTTGAGCTCCTGCTGCCGACTAAGAGAGCCTGTTCTACGGAATATGCCTTCTTGTGTGACATCTAAAAAATTTGAATAAAGTTTATAATTACTAACTTTAAGGATGCTTATTAGCTTTGAAGTTATTCTCTTAGCAGCCAGTATTAATTAATACATAATTAGGTCATTAGAACTAATTAATTCAAAGACTAATTATGTACTGTTAGGTGATTAATATGAGTATGAATAAGAAAGTAGTGTAAAACCATTTTTAATATTTAGTAATGAGTCATATGCTATTTTACATGTTTGTAATAAGTCTGTATTAAATACATTGACATTTTGACCCCTGCCTGGTAAACATATATACACTACACTTGTTTAGAATTTCCCATCCCATATACATCAGATGTTACATTTCAGCATGTTTTTAATATCATCATTGGATATGCTCTCTCTCTTTTGGAAGTGGTAGAGCCACGCTAGACTACAGCATGAATGGGCCGTCTCAACTGGGGTTGTACCACTGTCTCACAGAAAACCAACATAAAGTGACAGTTTACTGTCGCGTTTCGTAAGTCGGTAAGTGAGATATCCGGAGGCGCAGATTCCCCCTTCCCTAATCCCTATTCCTGTCCTTTAAGGCCGACAGCGCATACATTATACTTTCGGTATTGTGGATGTTCATAGGCGGTGGAGATCACTTAACATCAGGTGACCCACTGGCTCGTTTGTCAGACTATACTATAAAAAAAATATGCTCTATTAGAGGATTAAGTGACCACCAGTGTTGAAAAAAGTAATTAGTAGTGAGTAAAACAAAATCCACTTTATTCCCATAATATGAGTGTTACAAATATCTCTCCGCTGTCAGTACTCTGTCGCGCAAAACACAACGCCAGTCTTAAAATGGCGCGCAATTCGAAAAGGAAACGTTTACGTTTAAAACACAATTAATAAAAATTTTAGTTAAAAAAAAATATACACTATTTTATGTCATTGGAATGGTTATGAAATAAGCTAAAAGAATATATATAGTTTAATATCGTTTTTCCCTAATATGATATCGTTAGATTAAGTTGAAAATGCGGGAGCGAAATATTTATCCTATTTACGTAAAAATGTTGTAACAATTTAAAAATAAAAGCATTCATTCGAATACTTTTTTATTTATTAATATAAACATATATTATTTCACAATAATCAATCAAAGGAACACACAGCTCCTTACATTTTTTACAATACAAGCTTGAACAATAACATTCCTCAAGTGGACGACCCGTAGACAATATTCCAAACAATATATAAAAATATATAACATAATATTGTATAGCAATTGATGTTATTTCGCATCCTTGTCTATTTCCCTACATATTGTAAAAGTTAGAGTAGGATAAATATATTTAGTAATACCACACTGCCGAAAGATATCTGACCGTTGAGAAACGGCCTTCTCGAGGCCGCTGACATTCGTCCGATTTTGTTTCGAACCTTTAGAAGTCCGCCCGACAGTGGGGGGGTTAAATATGCACATCAATAACTGTGACTAACAACTGTTGCCAGTACTTGTCCAGTAGGCAACTACTGAATGATCCGTGACTGGTGAAAGTTAAAATAATATATGATATTTATATTTTGAACACAATACACTCAGAAAGTGAGGTGAGCCTCCTGCCCGTTTGCCTCCTTTTTCCATAAAAAAAAAAAAAAGAAAACTGATTGGCTTGTACAGGTTGGTGATAAATTTAATGAAACAATAAGTTGGGGTTTAAATATTGAATTGAAATATTAAATAAATACAAAAAAAAGGTATCTTCATTAAGATAAAAATTATAAATAAAAACACTTGTTCACTCACTCTCAGGTTTAGACAAGAAGTCTATAAGTTCGGTAAGCCTCAATATGCCATCCTCAGTTATCGAATTTACTTCTAAGTTACTATTCTTTGTATTACTACCACTATTTACACTAGAATTGGAATTGGAACTCTTAGTTTTCTTATGAAAATTCCATCTAAATTGCTTTGGTTTGTCCGTTGAACAATCAACGCTGAAAATAAAATTATTTTTCAGTTAAATCTATAGCATTTTTCTACCGGATGTAAGTCGAGTTAATATTGAAATTATACTTACTCGTCTGTATTAATATCTACAACAAAAGATAAATGCATGCGCACTAGGGTGAAGAATTGTTCCAAATTCTCGTTTCGCAGTCTTTCTATGAAACAAATATCAGAGGAACTCATTTTATCCGAGCACACGATAGGGTCACGAAAACTTTATTAAAAACTATAATCTACATCGAATTGAACACATGCTTCACGTTATAAGGAACTGTTTATGTTGTAATTATTTTAATATACTTTATAAAGTACGTAGTTTACTCAAAATTAATTACTAACGAAGATTTATTTGCGTTCTTCATGCTTTGTTTTCGAATGTCATTTTTATAAACGGTCAAACAATTTTATTTTTTAAGCGTCTAGAGGACAGGCTATAGTTTTGCGACCATACTGCCTTGCATGAAAACGGTCGAATGAGTTTTGATATTCATTCTAAAATCTAAGTATATCGGTTTCTGTACAAACGAATATAAATTATAATTTTATTATAATATTTAAATAAAAAAAATAAATTAAATAAACGTAAGTTAGCTTCTTAGTCTCATGAGTCACAAGGCACGTGGCACAGGCAAGCAAGTCACAAGTGGGATGTTAAAATGGCTGTCCACGGCATACAAATTACAAACACGTAGTAATAGCACGAACTACCACACTCTTCACATGCACGCAACTACGTATAATACTTTGCAATTTTCAAAATAATTTGACATGAGCGCAAGCAAGACAAAACGTCATGCGGAGCACTAGACATAAATACGCACGATTTTTTTTACATAATAAATAAAAAAATTATAAAAGCAGTTGAAGGGTAGGGAAGGTTCAGAGTAACTTCTATATTTTTTGAGCCAGCTACTTGCCCACTGGTTCATGATCTGTCCATATTTAAGATTTATGAAATAAACTTGCATTATTACATACTGCTTCTTATTCTTTTATTCTTAGTTATTCTATCAATGTGTTTTTCTGGATGACCATTATGTATTTTCTTTTATTTTTAATTAATATAACAATCTTCAATAATTTTTATTCATCAGATACTTTATAAAAAAAATGTGGAGATGCTAACCATCATTCAGCTTTATAAAAAAAATTGTATAATTTAAAAGATTTATTTCATAAACGATAAAAAAAAGAATACCTATATTGTTTTACATCAGAACTTCACTTGCTTTAATCAAACTCTTGAATATTTTTATCACAGTAATTTTGTGTTAATTGCAAGATAAATTATAAGTTCAATTGTATTGATGGAAAATGGAAAGCTATAACATTTTTCTGTGAAATTATGTATTAAGTATAGTTAGTAGTAGATAAGTTTAAGGACAGCTCAAAACATATCATCGTGTCCCAAATCAGCTAATAAGTTTAGACCCCTTTCTTTTAAGGCTTTAGAGAGCAACTTTTGCTGCTCAATCTTGGCATCTTGTTCCCTTCTTTGAGCATCTAATATATCATCCACAGATACTTCTGATAAAGGCAGGTTGTCTTCTTTGTCCTTATCCTGAAAATAAATAACAAACAATAAAATGACAATACTTAAAAATCTGGAGATAATATATGAAATATTGTAATTATAGATTTTTGTTTATGTTCAATATAAGATTTCAGAGACAACAAAATTCAAAATATAATGAGAACTCCATTTTTGGGAACTTAATAATATAATAATCTTTATTGATACAATATTTGAGATATGTAACAGTTTTTCAGTATCATAGTTTAGATTTAGAAACATTGTCTGAATTTAACCAAATTGGGTACCGTGATTCCCACACTAAGCTAGGCTTGTATCATGGGAAATCACTTTACAATTTAATAAGCCGAGGCAGGTAATAACATGAAGCGATTATATTATTTTTATTAGCTTTACCCAACAACTGTATTAACAGAGTGGTTATTGAATTGTAATCACCAAATTTATATATATTTTACATTACAGTAGGTGTAAAAAACTTACGATTTCGCCAAGAAGCACGACATTCTCCCCTCTTACAATAAATATTCCTCTAGGTATATCCCCATATTCTTTCCCAACGTGAATCCTTTCTATAGTTTTGTGCAAGACTAAATTAGCAAACTGATCGACGCAGCGCAAATACCCGATCAATGTCCTCCCATCTCGCAGCAACACCATCAATTTCTCTTCATGAAACAAGAACCGCTTTGATAAAAATAAATAAATAGGGATAGTGTAACAAAATTGTTGATTTGAGAAACGTACTGTCTAATTCATCGAGTAAATGGGCCGTGCCTGCTAAAGGGTTTACATTACTTGACATAATGGAGTATTACTATGTGAATTTATTTTAATCGAAAACTTATGTTTTGGGGCAGAATCGCAGCCAGCTTTTGTGTCAGAGATAACAGATTCCGTCACTTTCAGATGTCAAAAATTATGACAGTGACAGATTGTAAATAGTTCTTCGTGGCACAGATAAAATGCTAATGCATCATTGTTTAAACAGCCAAACTCTTTTATTTCTTTTTCCTCTAGTTAATTGTTATTGGCGGAATAACTGCATACTAAGGCCGCATACTATTATAATGTAATAAATAGTTCTAGAATTAAATATACGATTTTTTTAAATTCATTCTTTCATGGAATCATTGATTCCATTTATATTATTATTTTAAATTACTAGTTATAGCTATTTATCACATTTATCATCTCAAGAAAAATCTAAATAACAACAGTGAAAAATACACCTGAATTATACAAACTTGAAATAAATGTCAATTTTAAAGATAAATATGGCAATATAAAAAAATTACTGTCATTGCTGTCAGCGTATCAACCAAGCGTTTTTGTGTGTGCTCATTTTATGAAAATATTTTTACTGCAACCGTGAAACGGAGTTATCTTGTTATGTCGGACGCAAAGAAATAGTGAACTACATCAGTCGTGCTATGTTTTATAGTGTTACAGTTGTCCAAGTACAGTCGATAACATCGAAAACTGAAAATGGAACAAGACGACGAGATCAAATCCGGTTGTTTACTATTTCCACCCGCGGGCGGAAATGTTTTTAGTAAATTCCCGAAAAAGGTACTATTGTTATATTATTTGTTTTATTAAGGTTCCGACAAAACCTTTATGTTTATTGTGCATTTGCGTGAAACCACGCTATGATGCAGTTATGACAGTATTGCATTTATGACTCAGAGAAAAAGTAACCAGTGATTCTTGTTTTCTGGTTATTAAAGCCAGTTTTTACGCGAGCCCTCCAGTAGTCTGCAATTACGTATTGACTGCTGTTATGTTATAGTAATTACGTGTTAAAATTTTTGTTTCCAGAAAAACTGGCAGCAGAAGCATTGTATTTTGTTCAATTCAAGTAAGCAGGGAATAGAAAGGCTCGAAATATACGACAACAAGGACGATGTGACTTCCGGTGCTATACCTAAAATTATAACTCTCGAGAATTGTATAAAAATAACTCATTCTAGTCCGAATACAATAACAATCCTTACTAAATCCTGCACACAACAAGTAAGTGCTCCGTCTGAGCCTGAAACGTTAGAATGGGTGACGGCACTTCAATCTATAGCTTTTAGGGGCATTGATTCAAGTCCTATAAGTTGTGATGAGGATAATGACTTGTATTGTTCGTCAGGGGAAGGTGTATTTTCAGTAAAAATGTGCTCTTCAGAAGCCTCAACTAGATGTGGATTTGAGCCAATTCGGTATTTACTCTTGCTTACATCCACTGCCATAGAGTTAAGAGATGTAAATGATAATAAACTGTATGCCACATGGCCATATAGATACATAAGGAGGTACGGATACAGACAAGGCAAATTCACATTCGAAGCTGGGAGAAAATGTGACACTGGAGAAGGTATATTCCACCTGGAGCACCCAAACCAATCAGAAATATTCAAATGTCTGTCATTGAAAATGAAAACAATGAAGCAAATGATAGGAAATGATAATCTCAACAGTCCCGAGCACAGTGAATTTAATATTCAGACAAGTGCTAATTTACTGCCTGGCTCTAGAAGTCCTTTAGTGGCTGCAAGACCTGATGACTTAAATTTGTCATCCCTCTCATTCAAGACATCTTCAGTGTCCAGTCAACAGAGTTTGCTTTCAGATAGAGACACAGCACCTTTACTAATGCCCAAACCTGCACTAAAACCAAAACCTCAAAAGCCTCCACGGAAAATAGTAAACATGCCCAGCAAACCATTGAACAAGGACATTCCAAATTCTAGTGATGAAAGTGTTGAATTTGGTAGATACAAAAAGCTTGATAATTACGAACCCATTGATCAAGTCAAGACAGATCACAGTCCTGTAACTGTGCCATATGACAAAGTTGAAATAAGAAGTGAAGCCTGGAAGACATTAGGAATTGAAGAGCCTGATCACCAGGAGTTCGCACATAACTTGAGTGACAGTACTAGTTGTATGAAATTAATATCAAGATCCCAGGATAATTTGAACAGTACAGGACCTGAATCGTCAAGAATAATCCTTCTACCAAGTCCAGCGGTTGATCCAGAGGATGAGAACTATGATAGGTTGCAGTATTTTGGTTCAACAAGTAAATTGAACAAATCTTCAAGATACAAGAAAATTGAGGCACGGCCAACCACCCTGGCACTTAGTGAGGCTAAGGCTAAAGACACATGGAATGATTATGATGAAGTTGAAAACGTCATGCAGACTGCACGTTTGGCTGACGATTCACATTTGGGCTATGGTATGATAAGAAAACCGAATACTCCAGGACCTCAAGTACCGACAGCTGCCCAAGTTCAAGCGTTACAGAATCAAGTAGGCTTGGAAGACATCAATCATAATAACTGCAATGGCATTGATTATGCTATTGTAAGCCGTCCAAAACGTGTATAATACTTTTACAGAAATTATTATAAAGACTGAATTTTAGACAGTGAATGTTCACTCAGTCAACAATATTATTATGTTAAGGAAATGGATATTTTCACAAAAACAAATAGATTTGCTTAATAAGAAAAAACTATTTTTCCATTAAAATCCTGTCATAGATATAATCGCAAATATACATTTGTTTGTAATTGGATAACAGTATTTTATACATATATTGTTATTTAGTGATTTCTGACAGGATGTGAATTAATTTTCCTGTTTATTATTTTGATGGTGAATTCAGTGGTAACATCCTCAAATAAGTTTTATTTTTACCATAGTCATGGGCAAACCCATGCACTTACATGATGATTTTAAATATATTGTAGTCGTAAATGGATCTTGAAAATTGTTTAGATCTGTTTAAAATATTTTTTTCAGATATAATTCCAAAATGAGACTAATTTCGGCATTCCTTTTTTGTATTTTTACATTCATATTTGATAATAAGTTAGGGGACCAATGTATATGTATGTTTCTAGTAACGCACAAAATGTTTATGTATTATAAGAGATTATGGAGAGTATACTGCCCTAGATTATGAAATAAGTAATTAAATTAAACAAATTTTACAAATGTACGTATTCATAAATAGATGGATTGATATCACTAACTTCCAATTTAGAAAGTGTTCGTTTTTTACACAATATGCCATGAGTAAAGATATTAGAGATGAGTGAGTATAGATTTTAGAGAATTTATATACCTTTATTCCATTGTGAAATTCGTTTAATTTAAATAGTCAAGTATTTTTTAATATGTTACTTTTAAGTGTATTACTGTTGTGATTATATTATTGTGCCTATTATAATACGGATATGATTACCATTTTGGTGCCAATTAAATATTTGAGACATATAGCTCACTAGCAATAAATCTAGTTAAGTACATATATTTGTATTTTGTAATCTATTGATAGTGAAAATGGAGGAGATTTATCTTTTGGCCATATTATTTTGTGATTTTTTAATCTCTTGTAATTATATTGATATTAATAAATCATGTAATCTCATTGTATATTTCATTTTGTATAATTCTAAATTAGAATTTAAGAAATACCTGAATTATGAAAATAATCCCACTGAATAAGATATTTATAATTTTGTTGCCAAATGCCATAGCTGTATGCCATATTAGTTAAAGTAAAATTTGTTTGTATGCAGTACTAATATTTAGTTACCAGAGAAACAATTCAGAAAAACCTAATAAAAAATAGCTTTTTTTAACCGATTTCAAAAAAGGAAGAGGTTAACAATTCGTCAGATTTTTTATTATGTATGAACCAATTACTCGAAGATGCCTGGACCAATTTGAGAAATTCTTTTTTTGTTTAAAAGGGTATACTTCCCAGGTGGTCCCATTGGCACCAAGTCAGGATCTGATGATGAGATCTCAGAAAAATCAAGGGCAACCCTCAAATTTTCCTCAAAACGCATAATTTGTTTTTTATTGAAGTCGGTGTACTTTTTATATAGTTCCAAAACACTAATATTTATCCCAGAATGATTTCATAAATTACTTATACTGTTTTAATATTGATCACTGTTGTAATTAAATAAAAAACTAATTTAATGTCTCATTTATTATCATCTATGGAATATTATTAATATTAAGTAACAATATATAGCAGCTTAATTAACTATAGGGAAAATAGTATAATATTTTCAATTATAGATTAAATGTTCCTGTGGATACTAAACTAATATGTACATAAGCAATGGATTATGCTACAATGTCTGTAAATATTTAACACTACTTTTTCACACATAGGATTCTTTAATTGTATTTTATTAATTTCATTAATATGGATTTAATATATATTAAATCCTATAATATAAAGTATTAGCCCTGTGTTATGTATATTCCTACTGAACACAGGCCTTCTGATTTGAGAGAGGCTTTAGCCTACCATGGCGGCCTAAAGCAATATATAGACTTCACTTTTAAAATTCTGATGGAGAATTCTCAGGTTTTCCCACAAATTTTCCTTTATAATCAAAGTGATAATTAACAATGAATACATGTTACTTCAGAATGTAAGAGGTGTGTCTTGCTCAGCTTATATCATAGTCTGTTTCACTATTCCCTAGATAATTCGCTACATTTTCTGCCTTTCAGTGATTGCCTAACTAATGCCACAATAGTAAGTTTTACTTAATGTGTATTATTCATAATAAACACATTACTACTATATACATCAAATGTATAACGCAGAACAATTACAAAATCACCGATGCCAAAAGAATTTAATTTATTTTTCTTTAAATAATTCAGTCTACATCATGGCACTCCTAGTGTATTAAATTTTTTTTTTCATGTAAATGTCTATTAAGTGGAAATTATAAATCAGTTGATAATACATGCTTCAATCTGCAATTTTTAAAACAGGGTTTTTATTTGTCCATAAAATAGAGCACTATATTAGTGTTTACAATATAAGTGTCATTACATATTGACTTAATTGCACAAAGTGCAGTATTTAATTAATAATCTCCCATAGTAGTTTTTAATTTTGCTAATATTAAGTAGTTGCAATTTTTTTTTAATTGAACCAACCATTGATTGGCCAAATAAAGTAGGTTACTATAAAACTTAATATTGGCCCTTCTTCATCTTTATCATACTACATATAATATTTAAAAAATTTACAAGCACACAAATCAACTTTCACACCTTGTACCTTCCAATAGGTCTATTTATGTTTTCTGTTTGACTTTCTTATTAAGTAACTCATTTTTGTTTTTAGTTATTTACTATTAAAATATAAACCCATAACAGCATGTCAGCGCAAAAGTGGATTTTCTATATATGTTGTTTTATATAAATGTTTAATATGATATCAAAAGTATCAACCCAAAAAGACCTAACTAACCACTTCCAAATTATTTCAACAGTTGATTAAAAATGTTCAAAATATGATACATATGGTTGATAAATAACTAAATTCTAGCCATGGTATTTCACATAAAACTTAGCATGTATTCTAAATAACATAATTAAAGGAACCAACACAATATCTACAATTCAATTAACAAAACTTCATTAACTTATGCAATATAAAATTATTCTTTCAACTGCAAAGATTCCATCTTAGAGTCATCAACATTCTTCAGCATCTCCGTAGCGATGAATTCAAGATCTTCCGACATTATTTTCTGCACAGTTTCACCCTTTTCAGCCATGATGTCTTCAATGTTTTTCTTTCCATTCATATCAGTGAACCAATTCAAGTTGTCTGCGATTAAGTGTTTGTTCTCACACCCATCACAAATAACGATAACAACGCCTTTGTAATAGGCAAGTTTTGATATAAATTTCATATTCCTTGTATCACATTTCTTACAAGTGAACATGAGTTGAAACTTGCCATCGTATTTCTTTCGTTCTGGAGCGACGACTTCGTTAAATTTCGTTGCTGTGGTTCCGAAGTGCCTCGGCGATTGTATTTTCGGAGTAGAAGTGGACAGTGGAGCTGCGGGAACGATAAATCTTCGACCAAAATACGAATTTCCATTACTAGGAAAGAATACGAGATTGTTTAGTAGACGTGGTTTGTGATATTTCACAACAAAATCTATCAGCGTTTTCTGGGACATCATTTTATTCTAATTTTCTCTTTGAAGTGTTAAATAAGTTAATAACTTTAAAAAAGCACTTATTAAATTTTTAAATTATTGCACCACTTTGCATCAAATTCACAATACAAACGTGATTTTGACGTTAACTGTCAAACAGATAACTATTGTCAATTAAAGGCTATAGTCTTTCGACCATACTGCTTAGATTTGATTAAACACAATTATTGTCAAGTAATAGTCGGACTATGGTTTGTTTGTTAAACGAACGACCCTTACAGTACTCGTATAAGATGTGTAACATCTGAGTTCTAATATCTCATCTTGGTAATAAACTGCCTTACTCACTGCCTTGATGGCGCAATTGTAATTGCGCATGCGTTACGACTGCTTTGCTGAGGTCTCGGGTTCGATCCCCGGGTCGGGTAAAGTGGTATTGGGTTTTTCTATCTAGAAATTCTCTGGAATCTGTGCCCAGTATGGCGATAGGCTCGCTCTCTATCATATCATGGGACTGAAATTCGGCGAAAAGTAGGTGTACTGGTTATACGCGCTTGTTCACTTCCTATTACAACCCTTCCGTCCCTTTCACGAAATCACTCCCAGAAATCGATAGTAAAGATGTTATACACATCAAAAGAACTATTAGAGTAATCATTTTATTAAAAAAAAAAACAAAATCAAATATTTATTGAATCTATGAAATGTTATACATCATTTAGATTCAGTAAATTTTTTACTCTACCGCCAGTTCGGAATGCAGTTTCGCTAGAGAAGAACGGGCTAGAAACTCTAGCGTTGCTCTTTTCACACCGGTTAACAATATTTGGTCATACAATTAATATACGATTTCAGTTTAATTACATTAGATTAGAGCTGCTCAATGTATGTTAAGTTGCCTTATTGCAATATTGTGAATAAAAATCATTACAAGACCTAGTGCCGCACATGACCATCGTGAGTGATGAACATCTCGATTTCACAAAGCAGTTGATCCTTACTGAAACAGTCTAAGCAGACCAGTCCACACGAGCCACACCCGGTCACGAGTAATGACGCATGTGTCAGCCATCGGCCTCCTCAACCATGTTACAGGGAAGAGACTGACCTGGCACATGGTGCCGCAGCAAGCACAGGCACTTTAGCGAGCATGACATACCCAGACTGATTACAATAATTAAAATACTAGAAAAATATGAAGTAAAGTCATGTAAGGCATATGAGTTTGCAATGTTAAAGAAATAAAATACATTGGCTTTACTTAAAGTATATAAAGTTCCCAATAATAATTGAATGGCTACGCTTCTAAGTAATAGGATAACTTATTCCCAAGCCTTTCGGTCATCTAAATATTCAGAAATTTTGTAATAGGCTTTATTACTTAGTTTTCGCTTAATAGTAAATAATTAATATAGTAATTCCTGAACAGTTTACCGTTTAATTAATTCTAGGTCTCATCTGCTTGATGTTAGTGGTCTATAAATAATATTATGACACTCCTTGACATAATAAAAATATTCAATGGTTGATATAATTGACAACAGTTGACAACATTAAATTTTTTAACATACTCCAATTTGTATACTATATGAAACTTTAACTAAAATTATGAGACCCATATTTTTTCTTTTTTCAATATTCAGATATTTTCATTCATGATTTTCACTTTTCACTTTGAATTTTGTTTTATTCTAAATCGTCGTAAGCACCAAATGACGTCATATATACGGTTCAAGAGGTAATGACCTTTGCTTTGCAAAAAAAAACTGACAAGTGACAGATGTGAGTTGTCACAAATCAATTAAATTTTTGATGAATGGCAAATGGTGCCGATGACACAGGGCTGACATTCCTTTTATAATTCCCAGAAAGAGCAGGATGCACTTATTACGAAAAAGCTAAGAGCAATAGGAACAGACATACTATTTGCTGTCACTATCTGAGTTTCACAACTTTTTGATTTGACCTTTTTTGTAGGCCAGATAGTCTGAATGTCAACGAAATATATATCCGAAATATATCCGTGATTGTGGAAATATATAATTATAAATTGTGTTTTAAAATACATTTCGCGTCGTATTTAAGTGTTTAGAACGTGTTGAATATGGTACATTGCAGTGTTCTTGGCTGTAAAAGCCTAAGTAAGCGAAAATATGAAAATATAATGTTTTATTCGTAAGTAGCAATTTTACGTTACTATTTATCAAGTTTATTAAAAATAATTGTAAAATATTGATAGTCTACCATTTTCTAGGCATTCCTTGCTGCAGAAGTAAAATAAATATATTTAAAACCAATTTTAGATTTCTTGTATTATCTAGTCAAATTCGGAAGTTGTTTAAATGTCATTTGCCGCTGTTTAGATATTTACCTGTGCATGACAATTTTACGTAAATTTAACATGGCTGCATAATACACATTATGGGGATACCAACGTTCACGACATTTAATTACCTCTTATTTATGATTAATGTATCAGCGTTTCCCAAGAATTTTAATTAAAAAATAATACAGTTTAACTAACAAATTAAAAGTGAATATAGATGTGAACAATTGGACTAATTAATATCAGAAAATTACATTATAAAATATTGAAATTGTTATTGTTGGCAATTTTCTATTGCAAATAAAATCGGGTGCAGGTAAACATTATGTTATTTTAATATGTGTATGTAATGAATGAATTTTATATAAATAACAATATGTATTTTCTTATGCCTCGGTACCGCAGTTGTAATTGCGTACGTGAAACAACTGCTGGGCTGAGGTCTCGGGTGCGATCCCCGGGTCGAGTCAAGTGATATTGGATTTTGCTATCACGAAATGCTCAGTATTAGCCCGGAGTCTGAAATTGTGCACAGTATGGTGATAGGCTACCCCTTATCACATCATGGGACGGTAATATGCTCGGTGAAATGTGGATGTACTAGTTACAACTGTGCCTACCCCTTAGGAGATTACAGGCGTGAGTATATATGTATATGTGTTTATTATGCGTAGTAGTACACTTTAAATGGAATATTTAATACATATTCAGTTTTGTCATAAGTTAGTGAATCTTTTCGCTTTCTTTGTCGTTTTATCCCTCGCGTTGTTGTTATTAAATTTAAAATTTATGGATAACTATCGAGAAAAAACATTCAACTTAATAAATAAATATAACACAGTATTGGGGTTATTTTTTATATCTTGTGATTATTTGGCAAGACTGTTATAAACATGTACTCTTATAAATTTGCCAAACCTTTGTGCAAATCTGGTGTTGGCAGATGGGCTGGGTAGTCTATAAACTCTATAATAATAATAATAATACTAGCCCTATATTTAACACTGTCCCACTGCTGGGCCACCTCTACTAGTGAGAGGGGTTAGGCCTTAGTCCACCACGCTAGCCTAAAGCGGGTTGGTAGACTTCACATACCTTCGAAATTCGTATAAGAATTCTCAAATATTCAGGTTTCCTCACGATGTTTTCCTTCACCGTTAAAGCAAGCGATAATTAACATTTAATACACACATAACTTTAGAAAAGTCAGAGATGTATGCCACTTGGGTTTCGAACATACGACTTTCGTCTTGGCAGTCCGTACGGCAACCAACTAGGCTATCGCTGCTAGTCTATAAACTCTACGACTCGCTAATCTTCTCCTACAAGAATGCAGGATTGTGTTGGTCGTCTATTAATTGCAGCAGTTCCTCGCGATTCTTCATTCTCTTTTGTTAACCACTACGTAATGCTCATCAAAAGTATTTGTCAAATGTAAATGTCAGGCCCCACTGTGCTGGAAAATCTTACGTAGATAAAAAAGACAATATTAGAAGAAACCTATATACAAAATTAATTTTATTTAAAGGACAGTAATAATTACTTGTTTTGAATTATTCATTGTTAATAAAGTTATTATGTAACTGTGAGTTTTTGTTTCAAGAAGTTATTACTATTATATTATGTCTATACCCGTACCGACACGTATTAGGCCAGCGTGGTGGACAAAGGCCTAAAGAAGAAACTGACTGACTGATCGATCAACGCACAGCAAAACGGCTGGGGTTAGAGACTTAAAATTTTGACAGTAGGTATCTTTTATGACGTAGGCATCCACTAAGGAAGGATTTTTGGAAATACCACCCCTAAGGGAGTAAAATAGGGGACGATAGTTTGTATCAAAATCCGTCATTTTGAAGTTAAGTTTATGAAAATTAGTATTTGGCCTTTTAGTTAAAAACAAAAAATATATATTTCAGGATTTTTGGAAATACCACCCCTAAGGGAGTAAAATAGGGGACGATAGTTTGTATCAAAATCCGTCATTTTGAAGTTAAGTTTATGAAAATTAGTCTTTGGCCTTTTAGTTAAAAACAAAAAATATATTTCAGGATTTTTGGAAATTCCACCCCTAAAGGGGTGAAATAGGGGAAGAAAGTTTGTATGAAAATCCGTCATTTTTGAAGGTTTTACTGCAAAAATGACGGAATGTTGATGAAAATTGTTATTTTGTATTGTATACTTTTTTTCCCAAACATGACATCCACGCGGGCGGAGCCGCGATCAACAGCTAGTACCTCATATTTTTTAAATTTTATCTTAATTTGAAAGAGGCACCTAAGATTTCAAGAACTGGGTAAACTAATGTTAGTTGGTAACCCCATAGAGTTCAGCTGTCCCTTTCGGGTGCACGCCTATGCCTCATCTACGGTTGTATATACTATATCTATGGCCGATGACGACAATAGGGTATTTGACAATTTTTGAAAATTGATGGACATCGATAGAGGACTCTCCACTTATAGCCCCCGTAATATTTTTATTATTGAAATATACTCAATTTATATAAAATTCGTGATTTAATTTTTTCATATATAATTTCGCGCTAAAACGCGTTGTCACGTGACATTATCTCTATGTGACGTCATCGCACATATACAAACATTCGTGTCACCTAACAACATAACAAATTATTTGCATTTATCTGTTAGTTTTTCCACAAAAATGAATGAGCCAGCATATAAATATTGTTCAATGCCTTTGTGTAAAATCTCGGCACTAAATCCCGATAAATGTTCATCCATGTGCCAAAATCAAAAGTTTTAAGAAAGAAGTGGCAGATTTCGACTATCAGCCCTTGTAATGCCTTCTTCCATTCTTATAGAAGACTTGAAGACGAAATTAACACGTTTCCACATCGAAAAATATGTTCTTCCTTACAATTTTATTTGTCGTAGGATGCAATGTTTATGTGCGATGTCGTCACGAGTAATGGCGGCCGGTATTGCTACGTTTTTGGCACCGAGTGATACAGATTAAAAATTCTAAATTTTAATGACGAAAATAAAATGTTTATAATACATTTAAAATAAAAAAATGTATTTAATAAATATGTTTGCTTACTATCCTTTCTCCTAGTACAGTTTTATATTTTTTGGTTACACCAGTCAAACACCCTATTCTGCCAATGTCTTATTGACGTATTGTGACATTGACATTTAACAAATGACAATGTATTGGTTTTTAAAGTAAATACATAGTATGGTGAGCCAAGAAACTATTTCATTCGACCGTATGTATGACGTCATTAAGCATTTTTCGGTTTTCTTTTTTTTTCTTCGAAACTAAAGTATTAAAAAAAATATAAATATATATTTGAACTAAGAATAGAAAACATAAGAAATGGTGTTTTTATTTTACGCTAGTTTAGATTTTGAAATGTTATCAATTGTGAAACTATAACAAGAATAAAGATACTCTCTACCTTAGAGTATTTAACACTCTCTACATGTACGTACAAAGAGGTATCTATAATCTATTTTCACTTAAGACTAGGCAGAATGGTCGTAAGATTATAGTCTGTCCTTTGGACGAAAAAAATGTATAATCCATTATACTGACAGTTTCGTGTGATGTTTTCATAAAAAATAGATTATAACCTCTCTGTTTGTCTGTTTTGGTACAATAATTTGCAAAAATATAGAGAAAAAAAATTACAATGAATACTTACATATTTGCCTTCGGTAGTGATATATAAGGAAAATAACGTTTTCATATTCTTAGTACAATACAATTCCAAAATGGATCAAGTTTGGTACACTTCTCGGCTGTCGGAGGCTATTATAAATAGTGAAAATATATTCGATGAAATTCAAAATATCGCCACAGGTTGGTACACTTTAATTCATTACTTTTAAATCAAATTTATTTCGTCTTGTTTTGTCATAAATTCACTATCGAATTAACCTATAAAACAAATACTGAACTGCTTGCTGTCTATAGCAATATTTAATGACCTAAATGGTACTTAAAAGTAATTAAGATTATGTACAGGCAGCGTATTTTCTTTGCTTTTGAGATAATTTACTAATTTTAAGTCAAAAAGTAAACTACAATTCAGTTGAAATGTAGGTCTACTGAATATTGAATATAATTGTGCAACATCAAAATTCTATTTAAATAGAACAAAATAATAAATTGGTCAGAAAGTTACTATAAAGTACTGTATCACACCATACATACTTGAGATTTACAATTTTTTTTCATATTTTTTTAAATAATAACTAAAACTTTCACTGCAGCACACATGATAAGAGTGTTTTTAAACAAAGCCACAGTTAAAATGTTAAACTTGACCCACTGCTTGACATGGGAAGCTTCACTAAATAGAGGGGTTAGGCCTGAGTCTACCACACTGACCTAATGCAGATTGGTAGACTTAGATTGGCAGGTATACATGATTTCTTATGTTTTCCTTCGCAGATAAAGCAAGTGATAATAATTAAAGTTAATTATGTAACATAAGAAAAGTCAGATGTGTATGCCTGTATTTGAGCTGGTTTTGAACCTATGACTTATGCCTTAGCAGTCCCTACCACTCCAAAGTACACTGCTACTAATAAAAGTATTTAGACTTAATAAAAAAAAATGTATGTAATTGTTTTGACATCTTATGATAGCAGATATTTCAAATATAAATATATGTAGGATAATAATGCTTGAAAAAAAAATTGTGCACCAATTATGTCCTATCTCTTCTTACTAAGTATCTCACACTATAATAATATATTTTCTTTTACAGACATAGTATCAGGCCATTTGGAAATCCAACAGCTAGTTGGAAACATGCAAGACGTATTAACAAACACGGATGTTGAAAAACGTGAAAAAGGAATGGTATTTTTCACAAAAACACTAAAAGAGTTACCAAAGTCTTACTTGTCAGAAATGCAAATTAGATTTATATCAAAGTTTTACATTGATCGGTTAAAAGACAATCACCGTATTATACCTACTGTTATAGACGGTTATTTGGATATAGTTCAAATGAAACATTACAAGGTGGAATGGAGTGGTGAATTTTTTACGGCCCTGTTTAAAGAGGTCACATGCCAGTCACAAGTGAGGCATGATAGGTACAATATTTATATGATTATATATGAGACCATGAAGAAAGATATTGAATGTGAGTTTGTCTATGTTTGAGCTATATGTTTTTGTGCTCCTCAATTTGTGTTTGTATTCGTAATTTAATTGATTAATATTACCTATATGGAATAAGGTGAGGGGGTAAGAATGGTAAGAGCAGCAGTTGGCACTCTCTACTCAAGAAATCTTATTGCCTTTGCTAAAAATGGAACATGTTTTTTAAATGGGCTGTCAAAACTTTTTGGATACTTTTGATAGACTCTGTGGCGTAATGGGCTTTCCTTATGGCGGGGTTCGATCTTCGCACTGAGACAAATACTTGAAAATTCCATAAATATTTTTTCAGGTTTGGGTGTTGTGGGACTGTATTCCCTCTTAGTTTTTTTATACACACAATACAGGTTTGAAATAGTGTGGGGTCAAGACTATGTGTCACTGTTGGGTGATTTTAACATTTACTTTTATTTTAATTTTCATAACTAAACAATTGCAAGTTTTTATGGTTTGTCTCCTACTTGTTCCTACTAGGTAAAATACTTAGCTATGCCGACAGTTACTTGAGTAATAATTTGGAAAATCTATAGATTTAGTAATCTACATATTTAATAACTTTGTTTGATTGATTTTCCATTTTAACGCAACCTATATTTGATAATTAAAATAAAGGATAATCAAATAAAATATATGTATATTACAACTTAACACTGTTAATTTTATTTTCCAGATGTAAAATCACTTGGTCCAGATTTCGTGTATGGGGTAATCTCATCAATCGAAGGTGAAAGGGATCCACGAAATCTAATATTCCTGTTCAACGTTTTACCAACTTTTATAAAAAACGTACCACTAGGACATTTAGCTGATGAAATGTTCGAAGTGTTGGCCTGTTACTTTCCAATAGATTTTAATCCAGCAACTGAGGATCCTTTGACAGTCACAAGGAATGACTTGGCGAATGGGCTGTATCCATGTTTATGTGCTGTAAGGGAGTTTGGGGAGCCATGTTTGCTTTTGTTGGTGGAGAAGCTGGAATCGAGTTTGCGATTGGCGAAGCTCGATTCGTTTGAGCTTTTGGTAAATATTTTACTTTTACTCATTTTAAAATATTTCTAATATTTCTAAAGAAAGATACGCCCGAATACGACAACTTTAAAAGAAGCTCTTTGCTATGTGTAGATTTTTCTATACATCAACTAAATAAACACACATATGTATCGAATTCAGTAGTTTTTTAAAGCACATATATTTGAATTGAGTACTATTAAAGTCACCCAGCAAAACAGTAAAAACAAACGAGATTTATTAACAATATGTCCTTTTCTAAGCGCAACAGTAAATTAAATTATTTCAGGGATAGAATTTTTTTAATCATGGCACGGTAAAGTGACGGCGCAGTGCCATCCAATAAGAATATCGAGTAGCGAGAGACCATCTATCCCCCGCTACTCAACACAATCATGCTGGCCTGCTTCAAACCATAAAATAATGATGTACATACAAAAATTTACATACACAGCAAAGAGCTTAAGTGTTGTTTCTTGAGAACAGGGCAGTCGCCGGTTACTTAAAATTTAAAGTATTTGAGTTCTAAAGTAGAAGTTGTGTCAATGAGTAAGTCAAATAATATAATGATATTGTTATTTCAGGCAGCATCTTGCAAAGTATTTGATGCTAGCGTATACTTTCCATTCTTAAAGAGGTTATGGTCTATAATCCATACCGAAATAATGCACAAAACTGACGAAGAGATGAGAATGGCAGCTCACAAGGCACTCTCGAGTCTTATAGTCATACAATCAACTCTAGCAAACACTAATCAAGAATTTGAGAACTTCGTTAAAGGGATAATAATATCAATGCAAAGGGAAATAGCTGATGCAACCACTGTAGCTCGTTTCACACAGGCTACAAAAGTATTAATCACTGCTTCAAATGCTACGAAAGAATCCTGTGTCATAATTACAAAAATTATGGTGCCATCAGCGATTACTTATTACGAATATAGGCTAACTGACAAACTGCAAATAGCAAGTCTTGAATTTCTAGCAGATTTATATGATATGGTTAAAAATTGGGGAGCGTTTGATGAAGTTGGTGATCACATTGACGAAATACCAGGGTTATGTCTAAGAGCTGTAAGTCAGATACAGAAAGATTTCCAGATTGTTGGACTTAAGACATTGCTAAGAGTAAGGGATATTATGAAGCCTGATATAGTGTTACCCTTTGTTGAAATTCTTGTAAGTTTTGTGCAGCAGTCTCGGGACGATGATATTTTAAAAATAAGCATAAAAACAATCCACTCCATAGCCAGAAAGTATCCCGAAATGATCATGGATTATGTTGTGAAGGGAAAATTTGATATCAACAATTTAACGGAAAACAAAGCGACATTGAAAAAACGTGCTCGGTTGCTATCGAATTTAGCAAGCATTGACGATTTTACTAAAGTAATACTTAAAGAAATGCTGAAAATCATTGTGACACATGACGAAGATGCCGTCCTAGTAGTAGAAGCTCTAAGCGAATGTATATTAGACAAGCATTTGTATCCAGAAAGAAAAATAGTAGAGATCGAAAGTGACCATGGCATGATAGATACAGTAATTAACTGGTTGTATACCGAAAAAGACGTTCATAATCATGACGTTGCAGATGGTTTCGTGCTAGTCAATCGATTAGTTGCTAATTTACCAGCAGATAAACAGAAAAATGTTATTGATAAACATACAAAAAAGGCTGTAAGCAAATGCTCTGAGAGTAATCATTATTTCCTACTAATAGAGGCCCTTTACGGGTCCTTACGACAAGGTGTTTGTGGCGATTGCCCAGAGAGTATAGTATATTTGTCAATAAAGCTTGCTTTGGATGATGATTGTGAAAAACTCAGGAATAGTGCAGCAAGTTTGCTCGCTCAGTTGTTGAACAAAGCTGATTTTGGCAAGCCCTTTGAGGTTATATATGAGATTTTGAAGAGTCAGTTGGACGAACGTGATAAGGATGCGAATGTGTCAGATCGCCTACTGATACTGTATGGGTGGATAACTAAAGCGTTGGTCATGAGAGGAAGTGGCATGTACACAGAATGGTTCCATAAGGTTTGTAGTAGTTTTAAGATGTATACTAGTATAATTTGAACTGATAAGCTATTTTCAGGCTATCTAAGTTGATAATTGTAACTAAGTAAGTCAGTATTTCACCAGTTGCACGGTATAATTTTGGCGATAGTCGTGGGACATAATGTCGACCGACAAGACGAGTTCTAATTTTGAACATATACCTACAATCACGTGTATTGTAGTTACTTTGCTGTGCAACAAACAAAGTAACCCACTAGTTAATAATAAAAAAACAAACGTACTTTAAACACTGATAATCTTGGAGCTGTAGGCAAATTTACAATGAGCTATTACTCATTTGACGACTGATAACGCCCATATTGACTAAAGCAAGTATGCTATTTTTTAATAGCAGTAGAGCCTTTGCATTATCAGTTGCAAAACAACTAACTGCATTATCAGTTGCATAATAACTACCTGCATTATCAGTTGCAGAACAACTACCTGCATTATCAGTTGCAGAACAACTACCTGCATTATCAGTTGCAGAACAACTACCTGCATTATCAGTTGCAGAACAACTACCTGCATTATCAGTTGCAGAACAACTACCTGCATTATCAGTTGCAGAACAACTACCTGCATTATCAGTTGCAGAACAACTACCTGCATTATCAGTTGCAGAACAACTACCTGCATTATCAGTTGCAGAACAACTACCTGCATTATCAGTTGTAGAACAACTACCTGCATTATCAGTTGCAGAACAACTACCTGCATTATCAGTTGCAGAACAACTACCTGCATTATCAGTTGCAGAACAACTACCTGCATTATCAGTTGTAGGACAACTACCTGCATTATCAGTTGCAGAACAACTACCTGCATTATCAGTTGTAGAACAACTACCTGCATTATCAGTTGCAGAACAACTACCTGCATTATCAGCTGCAGAACAACTACCTGCATTATCAGTTGCAGAACAACTACCTGCATTATCAGTTGCAGAACAACTACCTGCATTATCAGTTGTAGAACAACTACCTGCATTATCAGTTGCAGAACAACTACCTGCATTATCAGTTGTAGAACAACTACCTGCATTATCAGTTGTAGAACAACTACCTGCATTATCAGTTGTAGCACAACTACCTGCATTATCAGTTGCAGAACAACTACCTGCATTATCAGTTGCAGAACTGCTACCTGCATTATCTGTGGCAGGATAAATGCCTAATTGATGAATAAAAAATATGTGATGATATGATGAACTAATTGGTATTCTATTTACTTTCAGATACTAAAGTTTATCAATAATCCCGAGCACTGCCAACACGTGTGTAACGCTGTAAAACTAATCATGACGGACTTAAACCATAATCTGACGAAGAGACAGCACTGCAGGTTGAGTCCCATCTACAAACAAAGGGTGTTTTTAGAATTCTTCAAATTCACAGAAACAATGGAAGAATTGAATGCAAGCGTGAAGGAAAACTATTACTTAAATTGGGCTTATATTTTGGGTCAGACGCCTAAGAGCGCGTATATTGGTGATTTGGACAAGGTGAGTTTTTTTTTATTTGATTAAATACAATATGTAACAAAAAGCCTGTTGGGAATTTTAATTCCGATATGAGAAAAATAATTCAAACCCAAGGAAATAGCTGATACGTAAATTATCACGATAAAAATAATTTAATAAAATTATATTAATTTATTGGTTTGTAAAATATGTACTTGGATTTGTTACCTCTGCAAGCAACGGTGATGCGAAGACAGAGCAAGATAGCAAGGTGCGACGTCGGTACATCATCAAACGCGGCGGGTTCATAAGGTTCATATTACACGTAATATCACTCAGCTGTTTACCAATGTGGTGAACCATTTCAATTGTTACCGTACTATTTTTATTTGTCAAAGCACTGACACTAATTAATAATAATGTCCACTTAACCACCTGGAAGTTGGTGTTCAACATGCCCGCCTTGAATCTCTAGGTAGGTATTTGTGACGTCGGTTTACAATGTTGGATCGTACGCTTCGCAGAACTGGTGTATCAGATTTGAGTTTTTCAAATGCTGCGACTATTCGTAAGCGCATTTCCTCCTCGGGATCACACGTCTTTTGGAATACAGACTGATTAATGGTGCTCCAGAGATAGAAATCCAAAGGATTCTCGGCCTTCCTGCATAAGCACATTGTTGTTGCTGTGATGTGTTGAAATGCCATTGCTGACGGCAATGCTATGTTTCTTGGAGTACCAAAGCGTTCTTCGTAAAGTCTTCATGCTGCTGCATAATTTCAAACACACTTCTCGAGACACAATATCATATTAAATAATTTGCGCGATCGACTGAGGCGGAGGCGATGGGAGCGACCTTGACATTGTGCAAGGGTCGGCGGCGCACGCGCTAGCTGTAGGCATCCTTTGAACTAGCCGCGCCATTTGTACCGATTCCGCATTAGTTAGAAACGTAGGTGTAAATAACATTTTGTTCAGTTGCATTATTTTTCTACGATCATATTTATGGATGGCTATTTTGAAAACTATATTCTTAATTTGTTTTTTTCAAAATGTTGTCTTTCATTTTTGTTATGCCTATATGTATACATATACGGTCCTGAAAGACCCAACAGGGTTTTTGTTACATATTGTATATTGTCACTAAAATTGGCAATCATTCATTTGTAAGTTTTTGGTATTGTTCTGATTGACATTAAAAATAATTATATAACTAAATATCGCCTGTATTGAAATAAATTGATCTGGTGATCTTGAGAGAACGCAAGCAATTAAACATTTATAATAAATCATTTCAGTTGTCTTATAATGCAATGCATAATATAGTACAACATAATATAATCGATACTCAAAAAGTATCCCACTTTTGCGCACAGGCCTTCTCTACTAATTGGGGGAGTTTAGGCGACACTCTACATAGTTTAGATATTCTTATTTAAAATTCTGAGGTCTCTTGACGATGTTTTCCTTCAGCGTTGCAATCGATAATAAAAAATACACACGTAACCTCGATAAGTTCAAGCTGTATGCCATTTGGGCTGGTTTCCGCAAACTCTTGGCAGTCTGTACTTCTAACTAGGCTATCGATAAAATATCGATAGTATTAATTATTTTGTTTGCAGATCTCGCGGATCATAATCGATTCGGTAGTGTATAACGATAAACATCTGTTGTTAATAATGATAGAGCTGTTGATACATTTGGTGGATATTCAACACTCGTCCATCGTGGACAGTATGCAGAGCTTACTGCCACGCCTTACTGTTTTATCACAATACCAAGAGTCTATGGTGAGTGTATTTTCTTTTAATTTATAAATGAGGATGTCAGTGCAAAAGTGGCCTAACCATCAATTTTTCATAATCTGACCTATGTACTACAAATGATTTAAAATGTGCGAAAAATTGATGCAAAACCGGCCTATCTCTAGTTTCAACAATTGCCAATATGATGACAACAAGATGGCATTGCATTTATGTACATTGATTTAAAATTCATGAATATACAAACCCCATTATTTTCATACTCATTGTCTCTGCTTATTATTATTTAGCTTAGGCTACTTTTGCGCTGACGGCCTCAAATAAGCTCTGCAACATTTATCGGTACTAGTATACTGAAATCCCATAGAAAAAAATGTTTAGTTTTCGGAGTTTTTCGACTTCCTTAACAACTTTTCCAAATTTTGCTTTCATTAAGTACCTTATTTGGTCTATTAAGAAAATAAAAAAAGCAGCCAAGTAGGTCCAGCCGTTAAAAAGTGCGGATAAAACAGCCAGCGTGTTGCGAGCCGCATATATGCATGGTCGTGTTATTTCACGCCGCAGTTTTTTTTTATCTTGGCATGGCAAAGTGACCACACTGTACCTGATGGTAAGCACAGTGTCCAATTAGAGTATCGAGTAGCGAGAGACAATCTATCTCCGTTACTGCTAGATGTTACAATATTTACATGAGAAGAAGCAGACAAGCATGATTGTGTTGAGTAGCGGGGGATAGATTGTTTCTCGCTACTCGATACTCTAAGTCAGGGTTTCTGAAACTTTTGACTTCACGAACCCTGGTTAAAGTTTCCAGATGACAGTGAACCCCTTAACTAACTAATGAAGCTGACTGAAAAATAAAATAAAATAAAATTGACTGTTGACAAAAATAAGGTTTTTATTTCAATAAAAGGTAACACATACAGTGCCAAAAGAAATATCTTTTTAATATTAATGTGATAGGTGGGCTTGTTTCTTGTCGCGAATTGAGTCAATTTTAGGAGTAACTGGACAATTTTAGCCTTAATTCTGACTACTGGCACGGCAAAGTAACCACACTGCACATGATGATAAGCGCAGTGCGGTTCAATTAGAGTATCGAGTAGCGAGAGACGATCTATCCCCCGCTACTCAACACAATCATGTCGGCCTGCTTCTTCACACTACGCCATGGGCAAGACAGTGAAGAAGTGGTCGGGGGTCTAGTGTCAGAGTACTCAGAAGGCCGCAAAACGACCGAACATCGTACCCCAACTCTAGACCCCCGACAAACACCGGATGTACACTGGCTGACCCCGGAACGCGCCACACTTGCGTGTGCCACTATGTCGGGTTTTACACCCTGTGTATGGTGGTCGCTATCCGGGCGGATATGAATATCCTACCACCAGCAGTCACTTTGCAGTGCCAGGAAAAAAAAGATAGGTGGACACATTTTTTTTTACTGCCTGAATAGACAGACGAGCAGATGGGCCACCTGATGGTAAGTAGTCACCGCAGCCCATGGACTTCTGCAATGCCAGGGCGCAGCAAAGCCGCTGCCTACTATGGACACTTACGTTATAATCTTGTTTCAGGACGTCCGGATAATCAGCCTACGCTTCCTCGGCCAAGTCGCGGATATGTATCGAACATCTGTGATCCTGCCGTACAGACAGGACATGTTGATCCACCTGGCGCCTGCACTGGACGACAGGAAGCGGCTGGTGAGAGACGAGGCGGTGAAGGCCAGGACCAGGTGGTTCATGGTCGGCGCGCCGGGAGAGGTCAAGAGAAACTAATGTTTATTGAGATATTAAAAATATAAAACATCAACGCCTGGACTGTACATGAGTAGTGAATAAACCAGTTGACGTTTATAACTGGTTTGCAGAAACGTGCACAGATCTATACGTTAAACTCCCGTTTTGTTAGCGTCTGTCGTTGATTCAACGACGTTGAATGAAACAGGTTGATAAATGCAACTAGTTTATCTGTGCGCCCGTTTTGTTAACGTCTGTCGTTGATTCAACGACGTTGAATGAAACAGGTTGATAAATTCAACTAGTTTATCTGTGCGCCCGTTTTGTTCGCGTCTGTCGTTGATTCAACGATGTTGAATGAAACAGGTTGATAAATGCAACTAGTTTATCTGTGCGCTCGTTTTATTCGCGTCTGTCGTTGATTCAACGACGTTGAGTGAAACAGGTTAATAAATTCAACTAGTTTATCTGTGCGCCCGTTTTGTTCGCGTCTGTCGTTGATTCAACGACGTTGAATGAAACAGGTTGATAAATTCCACTAGTTTATCTGTGCGCCCGTTTTGTTCGCGTCTGTCGTTGATTCAACGACGTTGAATGAAACAGGTTCAACTAGTTCAACTAGTTTTGCGGTAAAGAGAAAACGGTTGACTCGTTAACAGTAGAAAAACATTTTAGAAAACGGTTCGTTGATTCAACGCCCACTCCTAGTTTTTAATGGCAGATGATAAATCCAATAGTGGGGCGAAAATATGTTCAGTATAAATTCGATTTTAGTTAAAGATTATTTATCATGTGCTTTTATGGTAGCTGATGTATGTTTGTCAAAACTAAAACTGATGAAATGCAAAATATTATTAAAGAATCATGGTATAAATCAATTATGTAATTAATAAAAATCATTCAGTATAAACCAGCGACGATGTACGTTATTATGAAACATCGTAATTATAAAATCAATAGAATTGTTTTTTTTATTGAAAAATATAATAAAAACCGTTATACAATAATTAAATAAAACCCAACAGTCACACTCATATTTGAATCCCGTGGGTATCGGGAACTACGAAAGACCTTTAGTCGCGCAACTAACAGACAAGAAACAAATATTTATGAACCACACGAACATATTCTCCGTGCGGGAATCGAACCTGCGGCCTCTTATTTTGTCTACCCATCCAATGCGCCACGGAGTCTGACATAAGTAATATTACGATGTGTATCCTATATTTATATAAATATTGTCTATGCTTACAAGGCAGGTATAGACGCTCAATATATCCTACTTGAATCAATATGGTAATACAACTTTTAAAGGAATTCTGAATATACATTAAATGTGATTCATAAGTCAATGATATTTTCGAGCTTAACTATGTTATTAAGAGGTTGCACAAATTGTAAAAATTACGTTCGAATTCCAACATTCCTAGGAAATTTGTTGACAGTCGCTATGAAGATATATATTAATAATATGGCTTGCTTAATAAACTGAATTCTCAAATAATGTAAAACGCTTAAAAAGCGGATTGTACCGGCTCTCGTTTTATTAAAGAACTGCTGTGACATCCTAAAGCAACGAGTCATGATACATCTTCAATATTATTAAAAAAAATACAAGAAAAAATCTTTGTAGTCATGGGCACTGCCGCCATAAGTGAAAACTTAAAAGTTATGAATTACTGTTCTTTTTTGAAACAGTACATCATCCATAAAGTAGTAACTTGTCAATAATTACAGAACTTCATAGGCGTACTTATATCAAAAGTAAAATAATATGAGCGGGACGGTCACGCGAGTTCACTGCTTTTTCCCCATCCCAAAAGTACCCAACGTGCCCAAAGAAGTTTCACTTCAAAAAGCAGTCGCCACGCTACACGTCGGGCGCCAATAACTTCTGCTACAGTCACTGTTTATATGGAGCCTTCAGTCCCTTAATCGAGACGCGATGTTCCCATGGAATACAAGTACATCCAACAATTACACATATAGTTCTGACCCCACACTAGGTCGAACCTGTATCGTGGGTATCAACAGCTACAAAAGACTACGGCCCCACAAGACCCAGACCCGGGACGAACATCTGTATTTCGGGAACGCCCAAAAACTCCAAAATTCCGAGTTGCAATATTCGGATTTTCAAAAGTCCGAATTTCATAATACCTACGTATTAAAATGTCTATTATTCAAAATCACGAAATTTATTTTACCGATAGTCATAAATCCGATTTGTTTATTTTCCGATTTTCATAAATCCGAAGAATCAAATGGCCGATGGGTTCTCGGTTCGAAAAACGAAATCTACTGTTATTGAATCCTTTGGGTTAGGTTATGTTAGAACAGCGATCATTAAAGCCAGATTCCCTCTATTGTTGGTTTCAATCAAAATAATTATTCGATCTATTGAAATACGGTATTTTGAGAATAGTTAGTAAACGCTAGGATTATTGAACCATTAGGAATTATGAAAATCGGTAGTTTTCATAATTCATAATTCCGTAAATTCGTATTTGTGACTTTTGGGAATAAAGTTTTTCGTATTTATATAGTGTACCCCTGTATTTCACACAAACATTTGTCTCGGTGCGGGAATCTAACCCACGGCCTCACGTTTCCCAACCGGCTGCTCGCTACGCGACGGAGGCTATCTATAAACTACAACTATTGAATAAACTAGAACTTAATAATTGTCTACAACTGTAGGGATCGTTGTCTATATATTTATGAAAATTATATGTTATACGTTAAAGTACTTAGTGCTCCTATAGTTATAAGATTGTAGATTTATATTTATTTAGATATGTTTTAAGGCGAAAGCTCTCTGATCAAACTCTTCCACATACATTAGTCATTCTATCGGCGTGCTAATTTTAATTAAGTTCCTTTGCTATAGTTGAATCGATTTAACTCTTTTCTTTCGGAAATCCGACCAAACAATCTTCATTTCAATTTAGCTTAAAGCAACATCTGTATAAAATAGGCAGCATATAAAATAATATGTTTACTTTACGTGAGAATTGACTGCCTCGGTTGCGCAGTTGTAATTGCGGATGCGTTACGACTACTGCTGTGCTGAGGTCTCGGGTTCGATCCCCGGGTCGGGTAAAGTTATATTGGGTTTTTCTATCTAGAAATTCTCAGTATTAGCCCGGAGTCTGGAATCCGTGCCCGGTGTGGCGATAGGCTCGCTCCCTATCACATTATGGGACCAAAATTCGGTGAAAAGTGGGTGTACTGGTTACACCTCTGCCTACCCCTTCGGGGATTACAGGCGTGAGTGTATATGTATGTTATGTGAGAAAACAATTATTTTAAATAAATTATTGTGTTATTGCTCTCAACCACTTTACAACTCTCTTACATACAAAGAATCCAATACAATTGAATAACTGTGACATTCAATAATTGTTTACTCGTGTCTCTAAAGGATAACGGCGTTGAAAAAGGTATAGGAAATAGGAATAAGTAGGGAGTGAATACAAGCCAATATCAGTTTTATTTCCATAATAGTAAAGTTATAAATCGCATGTAAGAACGGCGAGGTTGCCAGTGTTTGTCAGTTCGCCGGCATACCATTGATACATGAAATGATCGCACATCTGCCAGCATCATTTGCTACAGACTGGTTTGAAATTTACTATAATACACGAGACGTAAGACCTGTTAAGTTACTTACGAATTTTAAAACACTGGACCTTATCAGGGCGCTTTAAAAACCCAGGACGCTGCTTAAAAACTATCCAGGACATCCCAGGACACTCTAAAAACCAGGACATGTCCTGGGAAAACAGGACGGTTGGCAACTCTAGGTTTAGCTAACATGTCCCGCATCGTGCGCCGAATGATGCGGGACATAATGTGGTCTGCAGATAGGATTGCGGAGCTCCATTTAAAAATCTATTGAAAATAGTAATATGATATAATTCTTTGAATATTATCACAATGTATAACTGTTTGTTTTTCCTAAATAAATAAATAGATGCGTACGGTGCTGATAAGTATACAACCATCTTCATAAACAATAGACTTAGCTCTGTTCTGGAAGTCTAAGTTTTGTTAAGACTAGTGTCGCGGATGTATTGTTTTGTTTCTTGTAATAAAGTTTTTATTTTTAGGCGTGTTTTTTTAATTTATTACTTTACAGCAATTGACTTGGGTCCCAATATATTTTAGGAATGCCAGTCACTAAAAGTTATATCAAGATTACTTGATCAATCTGGGTATATTAAGAAAGCATAGTAAAGTTCCATATGTTAGACTGCAACTACTCCGTTAGAGAAGGGAATAAAACTCCTGAAATCTAATAAAATGGAAGAAAATTTGCCAGATTAGTGCTTATTTTCCAAACGATTTAAAATTAATTATCAAACTTAAACTTTTTATCCTGGTGTGTCAAAGTGACCACACTGCACCTGATGGTAAGCGCAGTGCCGTCCAGTTAGAGTATCAGAGAGAGAGTAGCGATAGACAATCTATCCCTCGCTACTCAACATAATTATGCCGGCCTGCTCTGTAGTGTGAAGTATCACACTACGCCATGGGGAAAAAAAGTGAAGAAGCGGTCGAGGCTCTAGTCTCAGAAGGCCGCAAAACGGCCAAATATTAGCCAGATAATAATAATAATACTAGCCCTGTATTATTATTATCTGGCATTGCTGGGCACGGGCCTGTTCTACTAATGAGGGGGGTTAGGCCTTAGTCCACCACGCTAGCCTAATGCGGATTGGCACACTTCAAATACCTTCGAAATTCTTATTAGAATTCTCAGGAAATTCTCAGGTATGCAGGTTAAAGCAAGCGATAATTACCTAACAATTAATACATAAGTAACTTTAGAAAAGTTAGAGGTGTATGCCATTTGGGTTTCGAACATACGACTTTTGTCTTGCTAACTTACCGCAACCAACTAGGTTTCGCTACTATTAAATAATAATACATTAATATCAGCCAGACTAAATATTTTGTTTTGTCTCTTTTTAAAATATTTTTTCCTTAATTATTAATACCTACATACCTAAATATGTATTATAGAATATTTGTAGAAGGTAATTTGCTCAGTTTTTAAGTCGTGGGAGGCGAGGGTTTCAAGAGTTGGTTAACTACAATGATTGCTTCGCTTTGATTTGGAGTGAAGTAAAATAAATATGAAACAACATCTAATAAGAATTGTTTATTTTCAATGCTAAGGTTAAAGGGTACTCAGCTTGGGTAGATAGAGCATCAAATCTTAATGACGTCATTCATAAATCCTCGCATAACGCAAATAAATTTGCATATATGATACAAAATTGAATGGCGGCGTGTGTCATTTTCAGTTGGGCGATCCTTATGTATTTGGCCTAGATTCACCCCTTCGTTTGAAGTGTAGGCAAATAGCGAGGGAGAGATCCTGCTATTATAATAGGTTGCCCATGCCGAGGACCATTCACTATACAAACACCTGCGAAAAAATTAAAGAAACAAACAAGGGAAAGTATGAAATACAGTATAAGGCACAGATTACTTAGCGAAGCGTATAAGGTATTAGTCGTATTCTAGTGAGGTCCCTTTAGTGATTTCGTCACCAGATTAAAGGAAATTTAAAGTTTTTTGGTTAACTGGCCTCTGTTAAGATTGTCTTCCGCGCCCGGCCTTTGTTTCTGAAACCCCGGTCGGTCGCTCAACCCTGTACACCCCTAACACCAACCTTAAACATGGTCAAGTCTACATGCTGTTATTTCAAGCAATTTCTGTGCAACACCAATTCTCTCTACACCTCGTAAATCTTACCTACTTAATTTACATTTTACAGTCACATTAAAACACACATAAATCCGTGGACAGTATCGCAACAATTTCGCAGTCCCTAGGATTAGTTGGACAAATCTCTGGCCACTAACAATTTGATCCGAATTTGCATAATCTGTTATCGCGAGGCGAGCATTTGCCGCACTTTAAATGATAATGAAGGGAGCACCCTTGAGCGGGGTTTTTAAACCTATTGTCCGGGGAGAAACTGACGCTAGTTAAAATATTTTCGAAGTATAAATTAGACGTGAATGAGATAATCTTGCATATAAACGGGCAATTAAGCCCAGTCGTTTTAGAAATAAATGGTATTTTTTAAGTGAGATATTGCGTTTGACAAAGAGTTGGTTTATATATTGCTAATGGTTACAATTTGAAGGTTTTTGTTTATGGAACATGATTAATGATAATTTTTACAAATTTACATTTAGGTATATGTCTAGATGAGTCTCGTAATATATTTTGCATGTTATGTCTATAATGTCATTAATAAAATTGATAAAAAAAATATTACGCTACGGTGTCAAACATAAATACATTTCTTTAGTTATGTTATTTCATTGTTAGTATAAAAGTTAATATAACCAGTATTTAAATATTGGGTTTATAAGGTCGAGTTAATTTAGTTTTTTCTAGAACTTCGATTAGTTTCATGGGTTGAACGTAACATTATATTTTCTTATCCTATGAGTTCTTTCTTCATCTGCTAAAGAATATATAACTTGACCAAAATAGTGGTTATATAAGTTCGCAAAATTTACGATCTGATTATATTACGACGGTAGTATTTGTGGAAATATGTCTTCTTTATAGTCGAGGTAATTTACGCTTTAGTCTGTTATAATAAGGACTAAAATAAACTGTTTATTTTAACTAACACACACAAAGAGAAAGTAGTAAACACAGTTGAGTCTTATCTAGTTTATTCACAATACCAATCTAGAAATCCCAGTGGAGTGTTGTGACCAATGTTCATCACGTAGATAGGTATATACTACAAAAAAAATAAACTTTTGTATTGAATCTAGAGATGACGAAAAATAAAGAATCGATTAATTGAAAGATCAATTTTAAGTTTATTAATCGATCTAAAGAAATGCATTGATTGATTATGGCACAGGATACTGTGGAAGAGATATAGGGTTTACTTTGATGTAGGGTACACACATGTGTATAATAATAATAACACTCAACGGTCACACATATAGTTCTGAACCCACACTAAGATTTGTTGTATCATGGGTATCAGGAACTACTAAAGACTTTCGGTCTCACAGGGTTCTGTTTCAAAAAATATTTTTTATTTTTTCTGTTTCACACAAACTTTTGCTTCGGTGCAGGGATAGAATCCACGGCCTCTCGTTTCACAGCCGACTTCAGCACAAAAGCTGTCATACTAAATATGATATAGGTACTATATGTATAACCAAACAAAAAACTTATTCTAGACTTCATAGAAATAACAATAAGTTAATTTGCGTGCATTAGAAAAATGACTATCAATGTTAGTTGCAAAACAATTCTTCAATAACCATTGAATCAAAATCGATTTTAATATCTACGATTTCCGAAACGACCAAAGTTTTCAGAGTGCCTAAACATCCCTAACTGTATAAATCTGCAAGTAGAGTTAATGCGGCGATCCCCATTTAAATTGAATCATCAACGGGTAGCATTTAATCCTCGGAGGTCCGAGTGTAGCCATTTCCACGGTCATCCATCTAGGGACTCATTTTCGGCCAGCGCTTCGTACACGCCAAGAATTCTGAGTGGAAATCTTGTTTAGTTTCGACGGGTTAATGTTTAGAGGCGAATGAAGTCTGGACCATTCTGTTTGAAGGGTTATTCTTACGTATTACGCAACATATTATTATGTTTTACGAGTTTAGGGCTCTTTAGAAGTTAATTATAGTATGCTGTTGAGTGAGCAATAATTCTTTTTACTGTTTAATTTATATATTCAACATTTTATTATATAACTATTAATATTTGTTAGTATTTCATACTTCTGGCAAAATAAACTCTTCGCAATTATTTACTTAGACTTATGAAAAGTCTAGGTAGTTAATAATAATAACCTAGACACGACTAGAACCGTAGGACACGTAGGACATGGTAGAACACTAAACCCTACGGTTTATTGGGGAAAGAAGGAAGAAGAACAAAAGTGTAACACTTTCAACAAAGCTATCGCTGCTTTTATTGATTTAAAGTATTACTTTGAAGAAAGTCTATTAGTATCGTAGTAAAATCTTTAGTTCGTTTGATTTTATTATATAAAACAGTACTAGAGTTGGAGTACTCTATTCTACGTTACAACAACAAAATTCGACACTAACAGTTTATTCTACGCTAACTTGAATTAAGGTAAATTCGTTATAATGCCAAATTGCTTAAAACTTGGTTATTTATATGTCATTAAAAATCGTGGAAAAATACAGATTTATAACTTAGTTATTTATGTATATTTCTTCACGAAATAAAAAACTAATTAACCTAAAAATCGAGTTAGCGTCGTATAAATTGTTGGTGTCGATTAATGTAAACGGAGCCAATCTACGAAAGGATTCTTAAAATTCTTAGTGCTCGTCGGCACTGGATTAACTAACGGAATTGGTTCAGCAAATTGGCTCAGTAATATAAGCTTAGTTTGGAGTAAACCCTTTTTGTTCTCTGTGTGGATAATTGGTTCATTTGAGGCATCGATGTGATATTGATACCCTATTATCTCGTACGCCGTAGTCGTTTTAATTAGTCTAATTAAGTAATGAAGTACTGAAGCGTATCAGCTCAAATTACGTCAGAATTGTAGAGCATTTACATTTCATTTTGTAATTTTAATAAATCTTCCTACTTTTTTTTCTCAACGCATGTTGTGATATCCTGTTATAAAATGTTGTGATAAAATGTTGTGCATTAATAGTAAGATTATTGTAGCCTAATTATACTTTAGTCCAAAGTACTGTAACGACAACAGGATGTCCACTTTTAACATGAATATTACTTATCGAAACTTTAAATTTATTATGTTGATCAATATTTTGGAACTATACTAGAAATGTATCACTCCGAAAGAATGTCATTATTTTATATTGGGTTTTTCTATCACGAAATACTCAGCGTCACCCCGGAGACTGGAATTGAGCCCGGTGTGGTGATAGCCCCTATCACATATATAAGAGTGGATGTGCTGGTTACACCTCTGCCTACTTTTTCAGGGATTGGTATGTGTGTCTATTTTACATTGTAACAATGAAATCACTTTAAAATAATTGATTATTGTAAATAAAGATTTTATAGATATAAATGTATGTGATTACGGTGCATGTAGCATGTAAACCATCAATTCTGATTATCTCAATAGTTATACTGATAAATCTACGATAGATCGGGATTGTTTTATCATTAGAAGAGATCGCATGTGAAGTTAGAGCAGACAAAAGAGACTAATGTTTTAGGAGTCCAATTTCAAATTTACTTAGTCTTTATAATATCTACTTATTTAAACGAATATCATGAAGCACAAATATGTATAAATATATATTTTTTATACTGGCACGGCAAAGCACACTGCACCTGATGGTAAGCGAGTTGCGGTCCAATAAGAGTATCGAATAGCGAGAGACAATCTATCCCCCGTTACTCAACACAATCATGCTGGCTTGCTTCTTCACACTACGCCATGGGCAAGAAGGTGAAGAAGCGGTCGAGGGTCTATTGTCAGAGTAATCAGAAGGCCGCAAAACGGCCAGACATTGTACCCCAACTCTAGACCCCCGACATAAACCGGATGTACACTGGCTGATCCCGGAACGCGACACACTTGCGTGTGCCACTATGGCGGGTTTTACACCCTGTGTACGGTGGTCGCTGTCGGGGCGGATATGAATATCCTACCACCAGCAAACGCTTAAACACTGTTTGTTGTTAAGCACATTAGCGCATCATTTCAGTACGACAGGACCAATTTTTTTTTATTTAAACGATCGTAATAGTTCGAAAAAGGTTATTAGGAAAAGAAAAATTGTAAAATGTTTTTTTTTATTCTGGCGCGGCAAAGTGACCATACTGCGCCTGATGGTAAGCGCAGTGCCGTCTAGATAGAGTATCAAGTAGCGAGAGACATGCCGGCCTGCTGTTTAGCTTCCCCTGTTCAGGATTCCGACCCTGCGTGAAGTGGCGGATATTACGCCCTCGATGTGACTCCTTGGATTAGGATCGCAGCGGATATCCATACCTAGGACACTAAGGTCATTCCGCATTGCGAGTGGAACACCCTGAAGAACGGGGATGGGAGAAAACGGAGACTTTTTGCACGAGAACGCGCACACCTGGGTTTTCTTGGCATTAAACTCAATCCGATTCCTGGTACCCCATGATGAGATGAGATCCAAGGTCTGGTTGAGCTCAACGACAAGATCCTCGCGTCTCCTCTCAGTATCCGCCCGGCAACCAGGCGGCTTGCTGCTATAACGCCCATGAACCGTGCTGTCGTCTGCATAGCAATGAATGTTGCGAAGCGACAACATATCATTGATATGCAGAAGAAACAAGGTGGGCGAAATCACAGAACCTTGTGGTACTCCGGCATTTACTGACATGAGCTGCGAAGCGTGTCCATCAACGAGGACACGCATTCTACGCTCATGCAGAATGCTGAAAATCCACTTGCACAGGTTGTCGGGCAGACCGTATGCCTGGAGCTTGGAGAGAAGGCCACGATGCCAGACCCTATCAAACGCCTTGGCTATGTCGAGACTCACAGCCAGAGCCTCGCCATGCTCGTCAATCGCCTCCCCCCAGTGATGTAATACGAACGCTAGAAGATCACCCGTTGATCGGTTATGACGGAACCCGTATTGGCGGTCATTGATCAACGAGTGATCCTCTAGGTAGCGAACTAATTGGCTGTTTATCAGTCGCTCCATGACTTTACACATCACTGAGGTTATGGCGATTGGGCGATAATTGTTAGGGTCTGACCTATCACCCTTTTTGGGGATCGGCTGCACATTAGCCTCCCCCCAAGATTCAGGCACAATACCTGAGAGGTAGTACGATCGGTATAGGCGCGTCAGTACAGGAGACAACTCCGCTGCACACTTTTTAAGTACAAGCGCTGGGATACCATCAGGACCACTAGCCTTCCGGACGTCGAGAGACTGCAGCTCACGCCGCACATCACAATGCCTGATACGGGTATCAGGCATTGTGTGACCGCAACCGGGCAGCGTAGTTGGTAAATGAGCATTGCAGTCCTCGAGTCTCGAATTAGCCGCGAAGAGGTCTGCCAATAAATCGGCCTTCTCCTGCGAGCTATGGGCTAGTGTTTCATTTTGATATCTCAGCGGTGGCAGTGAAGGGCGACAGAAATTAGATTGGACGGCCTTAGCCAAGCTCCAATAAGCACGACTGCTTGTTGGGTTATCGGCCAAAGCACATCCAATCTTGGAGACGCGCTGGGAATCCGCTTTAACATACGCCCTCTTGCAGACCTTGGCAGCACGGTTGTAGGCTGCTTTGAGTGACTTGAGGTTGGGATCCTTCGTAGCGCGACCCCCGATCCAAGCACGATACGCCGCCTGTTTCTTGCCAACAGCATCGGCGCATGCACGATTGAACCAGGAGCGTCTTCGGCCCTTGCCTGCAATCTCAGAGGAAGGAATGTAATATTCCATTCCTATTCTGATCTCGCAAGCAATGGCGTCGGCACTCGCTGAAGGTTCCTTTCCATCAAAGCAGCGCTGCCGCCAAGGGATGGATGCGAAGTAATCCCGCATACCATCCCAATCTGCCGACGAGTAGTGCCAGACCCTGCGCTTGACCTTCACGGGACGTGGAGGCAAAGCGCAAGGAACCGACGTCCCAACCAGGCAGTGATCGGAGGTACCCAGGGGAGCACCAACCGTCGCTTTACACCCGGTCGGATGACTCGTCAGCAGTAGGTCCAGCAGAGAGGGCGCATGACTGTGTCATGCCATTGGTCAAAGCGAATGCATGAGCAGTCCTGCCGGCATGGTCAGTTCTGGAGGAGCCCAACCACTACTCGTGGTGTGCGTTAAAGTCCCCCAGAACTACCAATTCCGCTGTTGGAAACTGCTCCTGCGCGTCGTCTGTCGCCTGGCTAATATAATTAAATAGCCGAGTTGTCTCTACGTCCCCGTCGTGTGACCTGTAAAGGCACACGTAAACCCGACTCTGGGAGCCGAGGTCGAAGTGCACCCACAGGGTGGAGAAGGAGGGGTCCTCCATGCAGCGCAGACAGCGACAGCAGACGTCCGACCGAACATACAGGCATACCCCGGCCCTCGGCCTGAAGCTTTCTTCAAGCGAGTAGCCGGGGTAAAGCAAGTATGAAGTATCGGTCGGACTACAAATCTGTGTCTCCGTCAAGAAGAGCAGAGCAGGCCGGGCCGTCTCAAGATGGTGGTGGACGGCATTAAGATTAGAATGGAGTCCGCGGATGTTAGCGAACTCCATTGTGAATCCATTGTGGTGGTGGGGTTACGCACCGCTGTAGAACCTGCTCTTTTAGTTTGCACTGTCATGGAGTTATGGGAGGGAGAGGTGAAGAAGCGGTCAAGGATCTAGTGTCAGAGTAGTCAGAAGGCCGCAACAAGCGCCGGTCCACTAAAAGAGCCGAGAGGAGGTGAGCTGATCCGCCGGACGAAAGAGCCCCCGTACCCTCCCGGGATAGGCCGCCGGGACCCCACATCCGGTCACCAACCGGCACGACGGACCCACCCAAGATTATGCGCGGCATGGTGGGGCAGCCTCTCGTGGTGGTTTACCACGATTGGGACCCTGTACTGTACCGCGGGCGGCCAGCGGTACCACCGTTTCTACAGGTCTCCCTGGCCGACGGATCAACACGCCTCCAACCGACAGTAAACCGGCTTATACCCGCACGGCCAAACATCGTACCCCAACTCTAGCCCCCCGACGATAACCGGACATACACTGGCTGATCCCGGAACGCGACACACTTGCGTGTGCCACTATGGCGGGTTTTTCGCCCTGTGTACGGTGGTCGCTATCCGGGCGGATACGAATATCCTACCACCAGCATAGTGTGTTAGGAACATCAACAATACTATGCAAGATGGATATTTAAAAGGCACAAATACAATGTTTATAATTTATTAATTGAATTACACGACACTGTTACTCATCTCAGTGCTTAATATTAACACACACGCATGTCAGGATTCACTTTAAGCCTTCTCTTTATAATTAATCTACCAGCATTACCCTTTAAGCTGAACTACGCGGCCATTGAACTCGTTACAGATTGATACACTTACTACCCCGCGAACGAACCACGAATATCCTGGCTATCACCTAGTCTACTTCACAAAACAACTGAACTGAACACCGGAGCGCGGAAGGCACTCTGTTTTATATTAAACATTTACTACTCCCACTTTGGTTGTCATTATTAACTACCCCCAACTAGTCTCCTAAATACCTCAGTTATACCTTCGGTATTTCTAATAATAGTAAATACCCTAATAAATGTGGGAAAAGTGGTGTTTTTTATATGGCTTTTTAGTCCGCCATGGTATCGATAAACGTAATCACGCATGTGAAGCTGCAGGCGAAACTAGTTATATAATTGAATATGCCTACCCCTAGAGACTTAATGTATAAATGCTTCCTTAAGAATGTTAATTACATATTACAATCATTATTAATAGCAGTCTGAAGGGAGCTTTGTACGGGTTCTCATTAACTCTTAATTATTGTATAAGTTATATTATGTTCGTTTTTTTCATATCGACCATACTATGCGGTATAAATCTTACATGTTGTGTTTATAAGAATGTTGTTTTGCAATTTATATAGAGAATATTATTATACTGCTCTGAAGAATTGTTTGATCTTATCCCATCCTCTTCCTTCCATACCAGAACCACGCGTACTGGCTTGCGGAGCCACAGCTTCGTGGTGTATACTACCCCGGCCCGAACCAAGAGGTTCGCAAATTCGTATTTTTGCCGCATCATCAAGCTGTGGAACAGTTTGCCAGCTACTGTGTTCCCTCCCTCCTATGATCCTGGGTCCTTTAGGCGTATGTGAAGAAGCTAAACAGCAGGCCGGCATGATTGTGTTGAGTAGCGGGGGATAGACTGTCTCTCCCTACTTCATACTCTATCTGGACTGCACTGCGCTTACCGTCAGGAGCAGTGTGAATTTGCCGCGCCAGAAAAAAAAATACAGACTTAATGTCGCTGTCAATTAATTCGTGATTCCGTTTGATAAAATATTTATAACCGTTAATTAGTTTATAACTAGTATTTATTTCTTTAGTATTGTTATTATACAAATATGAACTATTATTTGACAACCGCAGTGGCGCAGCGGGCGAGGAGCCAGGTGTGAAATGGGAGGTCCTTGGTTCTATATAATAAATATAAATTACCCGCATCGAGAGTCGAGACTAATTTTTCTATGACATACAGATGTATGTTTCGGATTTGGGTGTTTTGTGTATGTATCATTTATTTATTTTATATTCTTTGGTAACATTGTGAGGTCTTTAGGACATTTCATAGAAAAAATCATTGAACAAATAAATACTTCAATAATTAAAATCCATATAAAATTAAGTAATAAGCCTCTTTCTGTATTGGGATTCGGAGTCGTAAGTCTTTTCTCATTAAGGGAATTTAATTCGAAACTCCCTTCCTATGCCTATTAATTACTGAGAACATTGTACGGCTTCTCGGAAACGTAACTGAAGTAATTGCCTGTAACATGATTTCGTTGCTTATACGTATTAAAATCGATTCACAAGAATAAGGTATAATCCTACTAATATTATAAATGCGAATGTTTGGATGGATGGATGATTGTTATTCAATCAGGCTACAACGGCTGGACGGATCTGGTTGAAATTTTCCACAGAGATAGATTATAGTCTGGAACAGCACGTAGGCTACTTTTTATCCCAGAAAAATGTACAGTTCCCGTGGGATAGTACTCACAGAGCAAGGGATCGACATGATGGCAGCTTAGGGATCAGAAAATGACACAAGCCACTTTTAATCCCGGAAAAATGCACGCTGCCTATGGGATAGCAAAATATAGAAAGGTATAAAAGCTTAAGATGCCTCCATGGAATGTAACCTTTTCTTCCAAAAATAACCTCAACGCGGGCGCAACCACGGCCAACATCTAGTATTTTATATGCTGACATACGACCAAGTGGATCACGGCAGCCAGCCTACCACCGCCTTTTAGAGCAGTATTGTAATATTACAATGCGATTTCATGGTACAAAACCGGCAGGTCGCCAGTTCACGAAAACCTACACTAGGTAAACGTGGGGATCACTGACTCTTCAAATACGAAATAATATGGAGGAATACTTTTTGTATAACACTCCCCGTAACTAGTACAGTAGAAGTTTATTTATTAAATATAATCTTACAGGTAACACCCAATGCGATTATTTTACAAATGAAAGTTTCTATACTTGAAAGTTAACTGTTTATTGACAAATATTACAATGTTGAGCACATGAGACTAATATTTATAACAATTATTACAATTTCTGGGCGTTTCTTTACAAATAACGTGATGGTGGCCTAATTGCGCGGGTTCTTGTCTTACGACCTCGGGGACGCGCCGGGCTCTCTGTGTGTGTCGGCGACACACGCTGTATGGCGTGGTCGACAACAGTTGCTTCCCATTGGTCGTTTGCAGTGGCGTCGCATTGGGGCGCGAATTTCAATTGAGCGGGCGTTACAATTATACTTACATTGTTATACAACCAATTCAGTACATAGACACCTCATACAGTCGATACATTATTCGTTACAGTCATTATAGTCGCCCTTATGAATTCCGCCAGTGTGCAATTATAGTTATCTATGTTCCGCCCAACTTGGTTAATACTGTTTAGGGCTCTCAGCACTGGAGCCATAGTCAAGCCATCAAGTTGACTCGGTATCACACCAGTAGGGCAGGCGTCACACCTCCGTCTCGTACGACGGCTGTCACTCGACTGCCCCCACTACCCGTGTGATCGAGGCAACCTAGTCTCGAGTGGTGCCACTCGTAATGTATTATATCTCAATGTTGCTATACTTAGAATGTTTAGATATATACAAACACACTGCACAAGATACACTTGGTATAAACTGTATCAAAAGTATAACTCACACCTCAGGCACACCAATTGAAACATAAAGTTACAATACATATACTGTAATGTCCTTAAGTCTTGCTTACGTATTTGAAACTGAATTTGTAAAAACCTTCATTTCCCTCGACACGAAATTAATTTTATTTGGATGGATTTAAATTTCATATAATATTCAATTTCAAATTTATTTTGCGGACGGCTATAAGGGAATTATATATTGGATATCATACATACATATACACTCACGCCTGTAATACCCGGAGGGTTAGGCAGAGGTGTAACTACACCCACTTTTTATTACGGTCTCATAATGTGATAGGGGGCGAGCCTATCGCTATACCGGGCTCAGACTCCGGGCTGATACTTAGTATTTCTAAATACAAAAACCCAATATCACTTTACCCGACCCGGCATCGAACCAGAGACTTCGACATAGCAGGCCTAACATATGCACAATTACAACTGCGCCACCGAGGCAGTCTAGTCTAGTATTTTGGATATAAATAAGTATATGCTGTTTGTGTCGACACATAACAAGACAAATTCAAAGAAAAGAAATAAGGAAGGCGGATGCGATAAATATAAAAGATAACGGGTGTAGGCTATTACTTCGCTTTCTTGGTGTGTTAATTCATTGTTAGTGAGTTCATTATTTCTAAAGATAAAAGGCATGCAAGTTAATATATAAGTTAATAGCACTTTTGTTATGAATATGCATTAATGCATGCTATTCATTTTAATTGCAGTGGATATAAAAGAAAATATTGCATTTTTATGCTACCAATTAACGGTTAATGGCAGACAGTTTTAGTTTTACAATTGAAAACTTCTTTAGGCGCGTTGGGCGATAGATGTAAAATGATTTGAGAGCCTCGCTGGCGCAGTAGTAGAGTAGCCGGCTATGAAACGAGAGGCTGTGGGTTTGATTCCCACACCAGGACAAATGTTTGTGTGACAGACAGATATTTGTGTCGGGTCTGGGTGTTGTGAGACCGAAAATCTCACATAGTTCCTGATACCCACGACACAAGACTCGTGTCTTAGTGTGGGGTCGGGGCTATATGTGTGACTGTTGGGTGTTATTAAAAAGAAACATGTTTTAGCGTCACCGGCCTTTTTTTTTGTTGTCGCGGGGTAAGCGTTTTATTACTGCCGCCCGCTCAGGGGGGAAGCAGAATAAGAATAAAACGGTTATGCTGGACTAGCCGGTCTTACGACCCAGCATCCACCTCGCCCGGATGATGGCTATCCGTGCTGCCGCTGGGCCGAGTCCCTACCCCCTATGTACACCCCACCCGACACTACCAGCTAAAACCCCGCGGTGGCCTTCTTCGGCGGTAATCAGCGAGAGACAGTATATCAGCTATAAGTATGACGTGTGCCGTGAATAATATACGCATTGGACGCTTTTTCGATGGGTCATTGATTTAAAGAGATAGCATCACATGCTGTAACAGCGGTACGTCTGTATCTATACGTATTTTTAATTTAAGAAATGTAATTGTTGCCCGAAATGCCGATAGATATGAAAACCAGACAGAAATTAACGGTAGGCAGCGGCTCTGATGTGCTCTGGCATTGCAGAAATCTATGGGCGGCGGTGACTACTTACCATCAGGTGGCCCGTCTGCTCGTCTGCCTATCCAGGCACTAAAAAAAACAACAAAAAACCGTATTTTATAGTTTTGTCGGGGGTCTAGAGTTGGGGTACGATGTTTGGCCGTTTTGCAGCCTTCTGAGTACTCTGACTCTTAGACCCTCGACCGCTTTTTCACCTTCTTGCCCATGGCGTAGTGTGAGAAAGCAGGCATGATTGTGTTCAGTAGCGAGGGATAGATGTTCTCTCGCTACTCGATTCTCTATGGACGGCACTGCGCTTACCAACAGGTGCAAAGTGGTCACTATGCCGAAGTTACTATGTAAGATAAAAAATTTAACTTTTGTTTTATTAACAATTTTGCCACGGTAAAATAACACTTCACCTGATTGTACAGTGCATAGTTTTTTCAACAACAGAATCCATACCAATATTATAAAGCTATTCTTGTTTGAACGCGATAATCTCTGAAACTGCCGATCAGATTTGAAAAAATCTTTTCGCATTTTAAAGTATATTCATTGAGGAAGGTTATCAGCTAACTTCACGATCCACTGAAGCGGCGCAAATGGCTGGCACGGGAGCAACGCCGCGTGTAACACCTAATAAGTGATATTTAGTGCCTCCGTGGCGCAGTTGCCGGCTGTAAAACGAGAGGCCGTGAGTTCGATTCACACACCGGGACTAATGTTTGTGTGACAGACAGATATTTGTGTCCGGTGTCTGGGTGTTGTGAGACCGAAAGTCTCTCGTAGTGGCTGATACCCACAACACAAGACTCGTACCTTAGTGTGGGGTCGGGGCTATGTGTGTGATTGTTGGGTAATATTTATTATTATTAATCGAAAGTATTATGTTTATCTGAGCAAAAAATCTTTACATTGGAAACGAGAGACAAGTTTACACAGTATTACGATCAAGAAAGATAATTTTTACATGCTTTATATTACCTATCACCTATAGGTATCTATGTATGTTTGTATGTAACGGAATCTTTTAACCTAATTTTCACCACCTTCTTCTTCCTTCTTCTAGAAGTCCTTTTAACATGAAATTTTTGTACACGTGTCAAGGACCAATGACAATGCAATATTTTAATTTCTGTAGCCATATATACTAACCAGGATATTAAACTTTATTTGTGTAATCCAGAAATATGTTTCAGGTATCGGTGTTTAGGGACCATAAGTCTCTAGAAGTTTCGATCCATAGGACAAGATATTTCTGTAAGGCTGTGAGTGACTGATGAGCGTTACAGCTCTAAAAAGTTTTGTCAATTAATAAAACAACACACACTAATGTAAAATATTGTCCAGGAACGTTTATAAATATCATATACTGCATGCGAGCTATAAATAGTATAGCTCGCATGCAGTATGCGTACTGAAATGTGTGTTGCAACTAAGCACGCTAATCTAGACCCGGTTTTGCCGAGTCACTGAGTAGGTAGGTTACTCGGGGTCGAATCTGTAGTTAAGCTTAGGATAAACTGACGGATTTAACATGATATCATTGGATGTTTTATATGTAGCGCAATTGTGTTTTAATATTCTATTTGAATTTTAATTCTGGCAAAGTGACCACACTGCACCAGATGGTAAGCGCAGTGCCTTCCAATTAAAGTATCAAGTAGCGAGAGACAATCTATCCCCCGCTACACAATTATACCGGCCTGGTGTATAGCTTCTCCACACTACGCCTAAAGGACCCAGGACCCTATGTTAGGTAAACGAAGTCAGTAGCGTTGTTTTAATGAATAGAATATTTCCTTGTTATACTACAGATTTTAGTTTCTCACTTAACCCGTAGAGGCGCTGTTCGTCATATAAATATTTCACGATGTCGCTAGCAATTAGACGCGAAAAAAACTTATGGTTGAGCTACAGGACTGCGTGTGAATGTAAGGGGTATTTGTAAATAAATGTCTCGATAGCTCGATAAATAAATACACCCAACAGTCACACACACAAAGTTCTGACCCCACACTAGGTAACACCTGTATCGTGGGTATCAACAACTACGAGGGACTACGGTCCCACAACACCCAGACCTGAAACAAACATCGGTTACACAAATATTTGTCTCGGTGTATGAATCGAACCCACGGCCTCTCGTTTCACAGCCGGCTACTCACCCGCTGCGCCACGGAGGCTGTCAAATGTTTTACTGTTTTCAATATTTAGCATAATCTTACTAGAAAATACAGCCAGTATTTTCTAGTTACTAAGTTCTTACGGCATAACTATTGTTGCATTATTATTTTAACTTAATCAGACTCAGACTAATTTTTTATTTTAATATATTAAAATTATATTATATAATTATATAGCAGCGATAGCCTAGTTGGTTGCGGTACGGACTGTCAAGACGAAAGTCGTATGGTCGAAACCCAAGTGGCACACACCTCTGACTTTTCTAAAGTTATGTGTGTATTAAATGTTAATTATCGCTTGCTTTAACGGTGAAGAAAAAATCGTGAGGAAACCTGCATATCTGAGAATTCTTATACGAATTTCAAAGGTATGTGAAGTCTACCAACCCGCATTAGGCCAGCGAGGTAGACTAAGGCCTAACCCCTCTCATTAGTAGAGGACGCCCGTGCCCAGCAGTGGGACAATGTTTAATACAGGGCTTGTATTATTATATATTAAAATTCTGAGCAACGTGACTACATCCTCGACAGCAATATCGGGAACATTTCACTATCTCTTTCGCACGATCGCATCGTAATGGCCGTTCCGTGCGATGACGTCATAAATCTACTGTGCATCTTTTCTTGTCATCATTCATTTGTCAATTACCCATTCCACTAGATTTTATGGGCTTACTTATATTTGAGTGTATTTATAATTAGTTTCGATAATAGTTTCAAGATAGGATAACTTAATCATTCCGTAACCACGACCAAAAATGCATGCGTAAATACGCACTCACGCCTGCAACCCCCGCTGGGGTAGGCAGAGGTAAAATCAGTACACCACTTTTCGCCGTTTTTGCAGTTCCATGTCGTGACCTGGGTGAGCCTATCACCATACCAAGCACGATGCCAGATTCCGATTGATAATGAGCATTTCGTGATTGAAAAACCTAGTATCACTTTTACCTGTCTCGGGAATCGAACACAAGGTTCAGCATAGCAGTCGTAACACGTACACAATTACAGCAGCTACTGAGGTAGATATGTTTTTTAATAGAGTACTTTTGACAGGTCCGATCAAAGAGTTGTCACTGTAAAGAAAATGCTAACAATGATATAACGTAGTTTTATAATGTAAAATGTAAGGCTGTTAGTTCATGCTCTAATAATGTTAGAGCCTTGTTTCGTCGCTCGGTAGCCGGTCGCTCATTTTTGCTAGCCCAACGAGCAAAGGGCTTTTTACCTCCGCTTTTATTTTTCGAACCGTTCGTTTACTTGAGTGAATTACGTACAAAGCAAAATTTATAAACATCTTATTTATATTAAAAGAATCACAAAATAAAGGACAATGGGCGAATTTGTATGAGCCCTGTCCCCACCCACCAACAGACACCATACATATACATTATTATTAAGTGTACTATAAAAACTCTTACCACATCATTTAAATTTAATAAATCAATGGAGATTCCTTACAAAATAAAAAAAACATAAATTAAAAATGTTCTTAGTAAACGCTATTTTATTGTATTTTTTTACTATTTTGATATACTTTTAATAAATATATAAAGAAATATGGTCGCGTAACATTTGATAGGCAATTTCACCAGGAACTGTTCGCCAAGTAACTAAACCTTAGGAACTACCAATAGCTAAAACAGCCTGTTTGGATATTTGAGCTTAGAACCTTTGGCATATTTATAGTACAAAATCTGATGCTGAACTGATGATCGTAGGGAAAGGAAAGATAAACTGGATCTGGAAAATGTAATAGTTGGAGACGTCTTGTTTGCTCTTATATTTTTAGTACTCTGTGTAATTGCAGAAGTTAAAATCTTTCCACAACAGATGATAGCAATAGCAAAAATATTATCGGAGCTCGTGAACTACATGAGTTAAAAACGTCCCGTTTGGACATAAACGTTTAAAAACCTAAGCAATAACAGAAACACCCTACATACGTGGTACAACACGACCGCCATTCATAGCATGGATGGCATGAATACTTTTTAGTACTTTGTTTTTACAAATATCAAAAGAGATTTAAAATAAAGATTGTCTTATGAAAAACGATTCATTTATGGTTTTTCTTATTTTTTGCATATATTTTTAAAATAATGATATCAGACGAATTAAAAACATAATAATATTTTATTATAATATTTACTAACGACCCCCGGGTTTGCACGATTGTTGTCAGTCAACCTTTGGAGACAGGTACATGTCAATGTGAACTCTTTCTAGATCATTTTAAAATCATAGTGCATTATTTTGGTTAACCCTTATGGTTTAGCCGGAGTAAGTTTTTTTTTGGCGTGGCAATGTGACCACACTGCTCCTGATGGTAAGCGCAGTGCCGTCCAGATAGAGTATCAAGTAGCGAGAGACAGTAATGTAATCACCCAAAAATATAATTAGACGATACGATTATCAAACGTTGACTTTACTGTACATTCTACTTATTCTATTTAAACCTTCAGGAAAAATATACAAATGATAATTATCATGTCGAGGCTGTCGAGAGGGCTTATACATCCCTCTCCGATCATCAGATATAGTATCACAATGCAATCGTGTGATAGTTCAGTAGAAATAACACAAGTTATTTAACAGAGTTAAATAACTTGTAATAACTTCAGAGTTTATTAAACTACTGCCAGTTCCGAATGCAGTTATCCTATGGAGAAGAACTGTCCAGAAACTCCATGGTCGCGTTTTCGTGCAAGAAATCCCCGTTTTCTCCCATCCCCGTTCTTCAGGGTGTTCCACTCGCAATACGGAATGACCTTAGTGTCTTAGGTATGGATATCCGCTGCGATCTTAATCCAAGGAGTCACATCGAGGGCGTTATATCCGCCACCTCCCGCAGGGTCGGAATCCTGAACAGGGTGCGGCGGTTTTTCACGCCCGGTCAACTCTACCGCTTATATAAAGGTCACCTCTGGGACGGTTCCGCAAAATACCTTCTTGATGCCTTGGGTGGGTTGCAGCGGCGGGCCATCCACATTGTGAATGATCAGACGTGAGTAACAGTCAGGAGCCGCTACAGCTGCGTAGGGATATTTCCTCGCTTATCGTGTTCTACCGTCTGTATCATGGCGAATGCTCTAAAGAATTGTTTGATCTTATCCCATCCTCTCCCCTCCATACCAGAACCACACGTACTGGATTAAAAGAAAGAAAAGATTTTTGCCTCACCATCAAGCTGTGGAACAGTTTGCCAGCTACCGTGTTCCCTCCCTCCTATGATCCTGGGTCCTTTAGGCGTAGTGTGAAGAAGCTAAACAACAGGCTGGCATGATTATGTTGAGTAGCGATGGATAGACTGTCTCTTGCTACTCTATCTGGAGGTGAAGTGTGATCACTTTGCCGCACCAGCATAAAAAAAAGTTGACGAAGCATTCGTTAGGTCCCCCGTAGTCTCGTTGAGAACGCGAGTCGCTACCGCAAAACTGCAACCTTGACGGTTTTATGTAAGACAGCGGTAACATACCATTGAGGTAGGCCATTCAAGCTGTAGAAAAAAATCATTATAATGTAGCTCTACCACCTATATACTATCTTATAGCACGGCGTAATATAGTAAAATCAGCAAAAATTCAATTTTCTATATAAAACAAAAATGTGAATTAAAAAAAACTCAATACTTTTCGTTGTTGTCGTCATACCAAAAAATCATCACCTTGCTAAGATTAATCGATTGAGACCAATTTCAAAGCTGTTGACAGGTGGGGACACTTGACCCATTGTCCTTTATCCTAAAAAGCAATGTGAGCTACATTTAAAAAATTGCGACATGATTTTATACTGTAGTATTCGTTATAAAAGCCTCTTTAATATAAATATAATTTTATTTTTGTAATGAATCAGCAAATAAATAATACTGGCATGAATAACTTTCGAATAAATATAGAATCGAATGTCAGAATTTGTTTGAAATTATTTTTATACAAATTTTTTACGTTTCGACAGCAGTACTCGGTATCATAAATGCTTTTTGCAGTACTCACTCATTAGTCGTGCTAGGGGCAATTCATGTTCTATTTTTAATAGAAGGGGTAGGCAGAGACGTAACCAATATACCTACTTTACGCCGAAAATTACGATCCCATAATGTGATATGGGGCAAGCCTATCGCCATACCGAGCTCATACTGAGTATTTCTATATAAAAACCCCAATATCACTTTACCCGACCCCGGGATCGAACCCGAGACCTCGCCACAGCAGTCATAACGCATTCGCAATTACAACTGCGCCACCGAGGCAGTCAAAAGTCAAAATGTTAACAAAAAGCAATCAAATATAAACAGGCTTCAAAATACTTAAATTTAAGCAACGTATTCATCCTTCATTACACCAAATTACTTGATTTACCAACATATTGGAACGATCAAAGTTATTGCTAAGGGTCTTTAATCAAGAAGTCCAGTTAGACTAGACCTGGGGTCAAAGCTCGGAGGTCAACTAAGGCCTCTACAACATGGCGGCTGGGGCTGGTAATAAAGAAAATCCCCATTTCATTGTTCTTTATGCGTCTGCCGGCACGCAATATCGTTAATGTTTGCCAGTTTATCCGGCATCGGTTACCGATTTTATTTTGAAGGAGAATGTGAGGGATCAATTTGATGTTAGTAACTTGAGTATTACACATTATAATCATATATATAAACTCACGCCTCTAATCCCCGAAGGGTTAGGCAGAGGTGTAACCAGTACTTCAACTTTTCGCCAAATTTATTACGGTCCCATAATGAGATAGGGGGCGAGTTTATCGCCATACCGGGCACAATTCCATACTCCGGGCCGACACTGAGTATTTCTAAATAGCAAAACCCAATATCGCTTTACCCGACCCGGGGATCGAACCCGATACCAGCACAGTAGTTGTAACGCATGCGCAATTACAACTGCGCCACCGAGGCAGTCATTATAATCATTATATACTTTCTTACTGGGCACGGTTCTCTTTAATAATTAGAGTGGTTTTCATCTCGCTGGTCTATTGGGGTTTAGAGGTTTCGAGGAGGTTAGACTACACTTATATTCAAAATTTTTATGAAAATTTGAGTGTGGTATATTATTCGACATATATGCCTGCATCACCAAATGGGTAGGCAGAGGTGCAACGAGTCGCTTATAGATTGTTAAGCTTATTTCTGTCTCATTATATGATAGGTGGCGTTTTCGTCATATCCGACACTAATTTTAAGCAACTTACGTGTCGAATCGAATACTCAAACACAAATTATGATTAATAATGAAACCTTACCGGCCGTTTGGCCTAAATGATTAGCCACTACACCAATAAGGTGCACAAGTTGTTTTATGTTCAATTTTCAAACATTGTTGAAACCATACTGTAAATTGAAATTATTTTTTTATTACATCTTTTCATTTATTGTTTTCTTATATTTAAATATTTTTAGACCGTTTCTGAGCCAGCATTTTATTTATTTTTATATGACCTTTTTATAAGCAAATTATGATCTTCGTGAAAATACGAAACAATTTATATTTGATGAATTTTCAAGAATCACAAATCTACATTGTGTGGATCTATCCAATTTTTTTTGTGTCGATGAACTCACTTAGTCGCAATTAGACACAAGGCTTCAACTAACGATATGATTGTATGTTTTATACCATCTTAATGCAATTGCATTCGAGAGCACCGGCATGGATTTTAACTATAATTCTACTCATCAATAAAGAACATCCAGACACCTAAATAAAATAATATAAATATAAAAAATAATATATATACACAGTCAGGTCATAAGTATTGTCACACAGTAAAAACTTTTATTTTAGAATGCTGGCCACAAAAAAGTTTATTGAATTTGAATTTCAAATTGTTCATGAAAATAAAAATGTATACTTTTTAGAATTTTACTCATTTTTAAATATGGAGTGGACGCTTAAAGAAGACCGTGTTGCAGTAATTGCGTTGCATCGTTGCGGTTACGCGCCAATTCAAATTTTTGACATACTGAAAAATTTGAATATAACCAAAAGATTCGTTTATCGTACCATCAAACGATACAATGAAGACTCTAGTGTAGATGACAGGTCAAGAAGTGGTCGCCCTCGGTCTGTTAGGACTCTAGCAGTGATAAAAGCTGTGAAGGCGCGAATTCAAAGAAATCCCAAACGTAAGCAGAAACTGTTGGCCCTTCAGATGGGGTTAAGCAGAACCACGGTGAAAAGGGTGTTAAATGAAGACTTAGGGCTTCGGGCATATCGAAGAAAAACAGGACATCGTTTGAATGCTCGTCTAATGGACCTGAGACTGAAGAGATGCCGCGCTTTGTTGAAGCGGTACGCGGGAAAAAAATATCGGGAAATTCTTTTTTCAGATGAAAAAATTTTTACCGTAGAAGAGAGCTACAACAAACAAAATGATAAGGTGTACGCACACAGTAGTGAAGAAGCGAGCAACCGTATTCCGCGTGTCCAACGAGGTCATTTTCCATCCTCGCTCATGGTATGGTTGGGAGTTTCTTATTGGGGCTTAACAGAGGTACATTTTTGTGAGAAAGGTGTAAAAACGAATGCAGTTGTGTATCAAAATACAGTCCTGACGAACCTTGTGGAACCTGTTTCTCATACCATGTTCAATAACAGGCACTGGGTATTCCAACAAGATTCGGCGCCAGCTCATAGAGCGAAGAGAACACAAGACTGGCTGGCGGCGCGTGAAATCGACTTCATCCGGCACGAAGACTGGCCCTCCTCCAGTCCAGATTTGAATCCGTTAGATTTTAAGATATGGCAACACTTGGAGGAAAAGGCGTGCTCAAAGCCTCATCCCAATTTGGAGTCACTCAAGACATCCTTGATTAAGGCAGCCGCCGATATTGACATGGACCTCGTTCGTGCTGCGATAGACAACTGGCCGTGCAGATTGAAGGCCTGTATTCAAAATCACGGAGGTCATTTTGAATAAACTTTAGTGTCATAAGAATCTATGTTTTGTTAAGTTCATTTTGGTATATAAATGGTTACATAATGAATAAACTTGTTTCAATTATTTTATATTAAGCATGTGACAGAATTTATGACCTGACTAGGTATATACGTATAGAGTGTTCCAATTCATTAATTATTTCGTAGAATTATTTTTGTTTCTTTTTATGTTGTTTATATTTATTCTAGTTTACATTTTGTCTAATATCTAGTTTTAATTTCATTGTTTTTTATGCTTTGCCTGATTGCTGTATAGCACTCATGTTGTGTCCATCTATAATGGGATAAACAATGAAAATGTACGTATATATAATGTAAAATTGTACCAGCTAATGTTAATTGTAGTCTCTGTTAATGGTCCTAAATAAATAAATAAAGAAATGTATCTGAACTCACATAGAGAGTTACTGACAGGTACAATAGGGTAGTTGACTCGATTTTTTTATTAATTTAATCAACAAGTTACATTACCTAAAACCTATTATCGAAAGAATTTTATGAATCCGAATAAAAATAAGTAAATTAGACACCACTCAAATCTGCTGGAAGGGGTAGTTGTCAAATAACAGTACAAGGATGAATATCTGATACCGTGACGTCACGGTACTATGAATCGCCTGTACTGTACCGTTGTGCAAGGGAGATAGCGATATGTTCCCAATACGCCACCGTTTTCGCTAATGCCTGAGAGTATTTGCTCATACCAATATTTAAAATAAATATTGTGACCTCATTTTTTAAGCAATTTGGATTCTGTTTTCGCAAAAGAGTTTCTTTTGCGTATTATATTCGATTGCGTAGAGAATAATGTACAAAATTAAACACAGGCAACTACCTTATTGTCTGGTGTTGTGGGTAACAGGAGAGACTTTGGGCCTCACAATACCCAGATCCGAATCAAGTATTTGTGAATCACACAAACGTTGGTGCGGGAATCAAACTCGTGGTCTCTGGTATCTGGCGTACATATACTGAGAATTGGTCTCCTGGGTTCAAATCCCAGCTCGAGCGGTCACAATTCGTAGGTGAGTTCGAAAAATCACTCATGAGTTCTTCTGAGATGTAAAAATAAATACTAGTTATACATTTGCCTATCCCTGCGTAGCATCCTATATAGGCCTGTGCTTACTTTATGATTGTTTTTGAAAGCTTATAATTTTTAAATAAACTTTCAAACTTTTTTAAATAAATATTTCGGAGACACATCTCTGCGAATATCTGTAGAGTGCATAGATATTATAGATGGTGCCGATGTTGCGTGCTTCGTTCACACGGTATTCTCTGCTGGTTAATGGCGCAAACCTTCCTACACTGGGAATAAATCATTTACCTTCCTATATCCGCTAATCTGTTGTGTTTGTGTGTGTATTGAAGTTGTGTCGATAATCTCTTTATTGGTCTAATTCGTGGACTGTATGGCATGATTGACCAATCAAGTCACTTGATGGTGAGTCTTCACTGCCTATTTACACTGGTACCAGATTTAGAAAATATAGGAAAGAGGGACCAGGCTTTGGGTCTCCGTGATGTCACTCATCGTATGAAAGGCAACTGGAAATTGATAAATAACGATGGGTTCGAGATAGTGGCAATACCCCAGTCTTGCAGGTATTTATGCCATAATCGTCTAAGTACTTAAAGCATAGCTGTTTACAAAATTAGCTATTAGCTCATCTAGTGTTAATAAATTAATTAAATTTTACATTGTTTTAGATACGTTTATGTTACGTAATCTTAAATTGTTCCAACAGTGTAATACAATGTAATGCGTTTGTAGAAAATTTAAATACAAATAACATAAAAATTTAAGTCTTGCTACGATGTTTGTTGCGCTGTGTACTGTCGTAGCGGGGCGGCGTAACACTCGTAGGCAAAGCTCTACGAACTTCCGCGCCCGTAGCTGTTTCGGGTAAATTCATTGTTCCTTTATGCGTATCGTAGAAAACATTTCGTGAGTTTTAACTTGTTTCGTTCTTTTGTGTTCTACATTCAAAAAATTCTTTTAGCTCAAGTCTAGGGGGACGAGTTTAAATCAATTTTAATATTTTTGCGTTGTTTAATTTTCGCCTTTGTTCAACATAATAATGTTATTTGTAAAGAATGCTTTGTGAAAAAGACGGATGAAAATACATTGGAAGTATCAAGTTGATTGGACTATCATAGAGACGAGCTGTGATTTCTATCTCTGAGAAATAAAACCGCTTCGATGCATGATTGTATCGCTAGCTAGATTTCCGCCGGAAATTCCATATGTGTGACGTATTCGTCGAATTCGGAATCCAATACCGACCACCCAATTACGGCGTTCGATTATACATAGTGTACGTATGCAATATGTTTGAAACGTTGCATTGTACAAATGCTTTTCATAATTATTTAAAATCAGGTTTTAGTTTTAAATGGTTTGGCTATTTTTTAATGAATAAGTGAAACATTGCAATAATAAGTACACAGTAGTTAAAAGTGGAAGAGTCGCGGTATAGACAATTTTCATGATACAATGAATGGGCACGATCAGCTTAGTATAATAATAATACTACCCCTGTATTAAACACTGTCCCCCTTCTGGACACGGGCCACCTCTACTAATGAGAGGAGTTAGGCCTCAGTCCACCACGCTGGCCTTATGCGGGCTGCTAGACTTGACATACCTTCGAAATTCTTATAAGAATTCTCAGGTATGCAGGTTTCCGCACGATGTTTACCTCCACCGTTAAAGCAAGCGATAATTAACAATGAATACACACATAACTTTAGAAAAGTCAAATGTGTATGCCGTTGGGGCTAGTTTCGAACATTAGACTTTCGTCTTGACAGTCCGTACCGTAACCAACTAGGCTACTGCTGCTATTGTTAGTATAACTGATTAAAACTAATCATAATTTCCAGGGTCAGAACTGTGAATTGATAACTCTATATCTGGAATAGTACCCGGTGTGGCGATAGATTCGCCGCCATCACTTTATGGGACGGTAATAAGCTAATAAATCCGGGATTACAAGAAGTAGGGAACACGTGCGCTGACAAACATTTCCACGACTTGATGGTGCGGCTAAGATATAAATTCGCGGACCTCTTGGTTCAGGTCAGGGTAATAGACACCACGCTGTTGTAGATCCGCAAGCCAGTACGTGCAATTCTGGCGTGTATAGAAGAGGATGGGATAAGACCAAACAATTCTGCGAAGAATTCACCATGATAGAGACGGTAGAACATGCTAAGCGAAGAAATGTCCCTGGGCAGCCGTAGCAGCTCTAAGCTGTTGGTCACGTCTGCTTCATTCATAGTGCGGATGGCCCGACGCTGCAATCCGTATCGACCATCGAGCAAGCAATTATCGGAACCATAACAGAGGTGGAAGCAGTATTCCATTCCCGGCTCTACCTGCGCTTTATATTAGCAGTACGCTTATATACGCTGACCGGGCGATAGAAATCGCCGCCGCAAAATTAAATCCGATATCTACACCTAAGATACTAACATCATTCTGCATTGTCATTGGAACACCCTAAAAGTGGAGACTGGAGAAAAGGGGAATGCATGAATTGCATGAAAACGCGCACACCTATGTTTTCTTGGCATTGAATTCAATCCTATTCCTGATATCCAGCGAAAATATGAGATCTAGGGTCTAGTTGAGCTCAATTACAAGATCCTCGCGTCCCCGCATAGTGTCCGCCCGGCATTTGGCTACTAGGCAGATGCTAGTGGGATGTAATAGCGTAATGTGCCTCCATGGACTATATGCCTTTTCTCTCAAAGAAAAAAAGCTTCCACGCGGGCGGAGTCCCGGGCAAAAGCTAGTACATAATATGTTCGTATTAACACGGAAACCGGAAGATATTATGAATGTTTTATACAAAGAAATATTTTACTTTGTATGTTTATGTATTTATATTCTTTACTTTTAAAAGTATTTTTTGAATTGGAACAAAATACATTAAAAATACTACGTATTAGTATGAACATAATTTACATTTTAATTTAACCCATATGCTCGAACGTGACAAAGAAAATGTTGGCCTATATGCTCTGCTATGCGTGCGAAGCCAGAGCGAGTCGCTAATTATTATAAAAATAATTGTTTTAATATATATATAACAACAATATTTTATGCACTATGTGTGTGATTATGTTTTTATCCTGGCACGGCAAAGTGACCTCTGCATGATGGTGGTAAGCGCAGTGCTGTCCGAATAGAGTATCGAGTAGCGAGAGACAATCTATCATCCGCTACTCAACAAAATCATGCCGGCCTGCTTCTTCACACTGCGCCATGGGCACAAAGGTGAAGAAGCGAAAGAAGGGTCAGAGTACTCAGAATGCCGCAAAACGGAGAAACATCGTACACCAACTCTAAACCCCCGACGAAAACCGGATGTACACTGGTTGATCCCGGAACGCGACACACTTGCGTGTGCCTATGGCGACTTTTACACCCTGTGTACGGTGGTCGCTATCCATACGGATATGAATATCCTATCACCAGGCGTGTTACTTATTTACTTTAAACTAACAATGAAAGTCCTCAATTCATACAAAATTATTTTACTCAAAAATACAAAACATGTACTTTACAGCAACGGTCGTTAGATAAACGTTTGTCATCTTACAGCCATTCTGCTAATGCATTCTTTAAGAGATACGACTGTGGTGTGTTTAGCGGCTGCCTCAGCTAAATTATAGTCGTTTGCAGCATCCTTGTTCGACTTTATGATGGCGTTTTGTGTTTAATGTCTTAGTATAGTATGTGAAATTATTATATAACATTACTACCACCCGCCACAGCTTCTGTTTGATGTAAGTCAACCTTAGTATATAAACACGTGTTTTTTGCTGTTTGTTGACCTTTTTATTAGATTATGTTACTACAAATTAAATATATCAGAAAGTAGTCAATAAAAATTAATGAATTGACTAGAAAATATGATATCATCTCTACTATTAATAAAAATAAGAGTTTTATTTGATTCTAGCTTTTCTTCGCAATTCCGCCCGCGTAAATATGAATAATTAGTGGAAACCTACTTTCATCAAAAATAACCTCTAAAACTCAGGAATTACGTAACTTTCTGTCGAATTTCAGAATGTATTGGTTACACCTCTGCCTACCCTAAATGTATTTATGTAGAAGTAGCTGTGATAGTTTAGCTATAAGTGTTTAGTGAAGTCTACAAAATTAATGTTTTTTTTATATCGGCATGGCAAAGTGACACCAGTTTGTAAGTGGCAGAGCCACGCTGTAGACATATTTGTCTACAGCATGAATGGGCCGGCTCGGCAGTTTATTGTCGCGTTTCTTATGGTAAATGAGATATCCGGAGGCCCAGATTCCCCCTTCCCTTCCCTAATCCCTATTCCTGTCTTTTAAGGCCGACAGCGCATACATAATACTTTCGGTATTGTGGATGTTCATGGGCGGTGGAGATCACTTAACGTCAGGTGACCCACAGACTCGTTTGTCGGACTATGAAATAATAATAAAAAAAAAACACTTGGTGATAACGACTGTTGTTTCGGTCATAGCACAGTTATGGCTATTGTTAGTCTTCATACTAAAATCTGATCATCGCATAACTTCATAGGCATATATACATATTGTGAATATTTGTCTAAATATTGCTGAAACAACACAATGATCTAATATTTGATATAAAAAAAACAAATTATGCGTCACTATAAAATTTGAGGGTTGCCCTTGATTTTTCTGTGATCCCATTTTCAGATCCTGACTTGGTGCCAATGGGACCACCTGGGAAGTATACCCTTTTAAACAAAAAAAGAATTTTTCGAATCAGTCCAGGCGTCTTCGAGTAATCGGGTAACATACATAAAAAAAAATCTTTTTTGTTTAAAAGGGCATACTTCCCAGGTGGTCCCATTGGCACCAAGTCAAGATCGAATGAAGGGATCTCAGAAAAATCAAGGTTAACCTTCAAATTTTATAGTGATACATAATTTGTTTTCTATGGAAGTCGGTGTACTTTTTATGAATTAAAAAGCTTTTATACAACAAATATTTACGGCAAATGCAATTCAGGCAGACACATATTATGGCGACTGTAAACGGTCACTTTATGTCGTCTCTGAAACAAAATCTTTAAACTGTGTACTAAAATTATTTCACAAACTATAGACTGCTAACTGGCAGCTTATCGTACCTAATAATACCAAACCGGTTATTTATTGAAGTCCCGTTAATAAAGACTGCACCTACATGTCGTTTGAGCTGAGCCGTTAATATGCTGCACATCAATTTTATAGACGGTAGCTGAAATAGGAATTATCTCATGGTAAATCTTTCAAAGAAATTATGATGTTTTCTTGGTCTATGTTACATTAACTCCAGTGCCAGATTGATCCATTTGAGATATTTAAGGAGAGCTTTCTGAATTTCTTTGTCTCTAGACAATATAATTGACCTAAAACACAGCCAAAGCTGCTTTTAAGCTACAATGTTTCTTTGACACAAAGGTTCCATTGGACCAATCCATTCTGCAGTAAATAAAAAACAACGTACAAGCTATAGATCGACTCTGGTACTTACTAAATTATAATTACATGTTTCTAGTAAAAAAAATGTTTCCTTAATTAAAATTGTTTCTTTAAAGTAATGTAGAATAATAATTGTAACTAATATTAGGAGGAGAAACAAAGTTAGCTATATTAAAAAAAATACCTATTACAAATAAAAGTTGCCACTATAAGATAAAACATGTTTTGAATTAAGCGTAAATATAAACAAATGCATAAATTCAACTTTAGTACAATTTTAATACATATACACTCACGCCTGTAATCCCCGAAGGGGTAGGCAGAGGCGTAACTAGCACACCCACACTTCGCTGAGCTTAATACCGTCCCATGATATGATAGGGGGCGAGCCTATCGCCATACCGTGCACAATTCCTGACTTCGGTCTAATACTGAGCATTTAGTGATAGAATAAACCAATATCACTTTGCCCAACCTGGGAAACGAACCCGAGACCTCAGCACATCAGTCGTACTGTGTACGACTGTCTCGGTGGCGCACTTGTATATGTAATTTAGTTAAAATAATCAAAATTCAATATAAATAAACCATTAAGAATGCAATAAAATACCAAGCAATAATACTGCAATAGGCGTCATATTACCGGCATGGCATTCCACACAAGCCGCAGACAGCGCGTGTATGAGCATCGTAATTTATAGCCTCGATGCTAGTAATAACTGTGGGGTAAATCCATCGTCTAATGCGAGCCTTATTATATTTTCTCCTTTGATTCTAGTGAGCGGGTTCATAAATTCGAGACTGCATATTATTAAAGACTGCACGAAAATGTCACGTTTTCAGCGTTTATGTCAGGACCTGGACAATTTGTTACGTCGTCGTTTGTTATGTCTGGCCATTAGGCCAATGAGGACATTGTTTTTAAATAGTTAGTTTTCAACGATGAAATAACCTCTAGCAGCAGAAAAATAATTAATAATGTACAACTGAAAAATATATATAACCATATTTTGAGTAAAAATAAATATTAATTTCTAAGCCTTAAACGTCGGTTAACATTTACCAAAAGTTTACCTTTAGCAAAGCGGATATCGTATTCTGAATTCGTCAAAATTTGATTTTTCAAGTATACGACCATCGGAAATTAAATATATTTTCCTTATTCTCACTTTTACGTGTCATGCTACTACAGATTCTGATACATCTTATCTAGATAAGCCCTACACCATAAATCCCGTAGAGTAAAAATATACTAGAAAATTGATTCTTTTTCTTGTACAGTAAATTTTTATTAAAAAGTTTTTTACATTTTGCAGTATCAATTTCCTTATAAAAAATACATCTAAAAATGTGCACTCTCCGATGGCGAGGCCTATGAACCAAGCCACCGGGGGTTAGGAGGGAGGAACCTCCTCACAATGCGTGCTGAGTTCAATAATACTACCTTTTGTATGTGGCTTTTGACCCAACGACCCACTGAGAGTCTCTGAAGATGTTGGTTGAGGCTCTTTGGTATCAAGCCCACTGGCAGAAACGACTATCGGGACATTTATATTTTTACTTTATTATTAACGTTATTGACCTCGTTAACCACTCGCAAACACAAGTTCACCGCAGTTCGAAGAGGTAATAAGTAGAGTCTGACCAAAATCAATTTTATTTCCATAATATTAAATGTTAAAAATAGCATGTCAGAACGGCGAGTGTTGCCAGTATTTTGTGCATGCAATTGATACGTGACTGGTTAATCTACTACAGTTAAAAACAAATGTGGCTTGTGTTATTACAAAATTGCACATTGTTTATTGATTGACTATAATATTTTGAAAGTGTATATTTTCATGAAAGTTACTGCAGCCAGCTGGCTTTTATGGCATCATTACTTAACACTATGCACAGGTGCCTGGAAAAATACGTTAGTGTTTTTTGAAATTTATAACTTTATTTTTAAAATAAATATTTTTAAGAGTTTTAACATTATTGGAATTAAGCTAAATTTATTATGAATATAGTGAGAAACCCATAAAGTATTTCCACCGCCTTACATATGCAGTTAGTATTAATTGTATTTTATGTTTTTTAAACTGCCTCGGTGGCGCAGTTGTAATTGCGCATACTTTACGACTCCTGTGCTGGGGTCTTGGGTTCGATCCCCGGACCGGGTAAAGTGATATTGGGCTTTTCTATTTAGAAATACTCAGTATCAGCCTGGAGTCTGAAATTGTGCCCGGTATGGCGATAGGCTTCACACTTTAATCCAAGGTACAAGGTTCGTATTAACGTTCGGATCTCGTAAACATAATGCAAATGAAGGTGTTGATAACAAAGGTGTTGATTGGAAACTTTATTGGTCCAAGATTTAGTTATATGTATCTATAATTATTAATATACTTAATACTGTTTGTTTCCTGTACTAAGATAAATAAAGATTATTTACATACATATACACTCACGCCTGTATTCCCCGAAGGGGTAGGCAGAGTGTAACCAGTACATCCACTTTTCGCCGAATTTCGGTCCCATAATGTGATAGGGGGCGAGCCTACCGCTATACGGGGCACAGCTTCCAGACTCCGGGCTAATACTGAGAATTTCTAGATAGAAAAACCCAATATCACTTTACCCGACCCGGGGAGTGGAGAGGGTGCCCTATCGAGGCAGTCGATAAAGATTATTCGTAGTTAATAATACGGTATGGTAGTTAGTTATACTTCGAAATTTAATTAAAATTCTTTGATATGAATTGTTAGACTCTCGCCTTTTTAGATTAACCTGTATTTAAATTATCATACCCTAACATTTGACCTACCTCTTCCAAAATCCGATCCCGAATTCCCAACCGACATCCAATCGACAATCATAAACTAATTAAGGGTGCACATCAGCCAGCTATAAATCGTATCGATAGGAACCCTTGATCCCCTCCGGCGGGAGCGCTACGATTGCTCATATCCGAAACTTATGAATACATTACCATAAGTTGGGGAAGTTTGCTAAGTCTTGCATCGAATTTGAATGGATTTTTAATGGCGTAGTTGTAAATTTCAGCTTTAAACTTTGATATTTTGCTATAGGTGACATACAAAAGACAACCTAAATGTAAATAAACTGCTTAAGTTTATATGTATAACCTATACATTTTCTACAAACATGTAAATTGCATCAACCGTTCTTAAGTTTTTTTTTATAGCATAGTCCGACAAACGAGCGAGTGGGTCACCTGATGTTAAGTGATCTCCACCGCCCATGAACATCCACAATACCGAAAGTATCATGTATGCGCTGTCGGCCTTAAAGGACAGGAAAAGGGATTAGGGAAGGGAAGGGGGAATCTAGGCCTCCGGATATCTCATTAACCATACGAAACGCGACAGTAAACTGTCACTTTACGTTGGTTTTCTGTGAGACAGTGGTACTACCCCGGTCGAGCCGGCCCATTCATGCAGTAGACAAATATGTCTACAGGGTGGCTCTACCGCTTCACGTGTGTACACTTCACTTCAAGTGACACACTTAACAAAGGACAACATTAACATACATACATATACACTAACTAGTACACCCACATTTCGCCGAGTTTATTACCGTCCCATGAAGTGATACGGGCGAGCCTATCGCCATACTGGTCACTATTCCAGACTACAGGCTGATACTGATTATATTATTGCATTATAGTATTGCTAAATAGAAAAACCTAATATCACTTTACTCGTCCCGGGGATCGAACCCAAGACCTTAGCACAGCAGTCGTAACGCATGCTCAATTACAACTGCTCCACCGAGGCAGTGTAAAGAGCAGCATTAAGTTTTCCAAACAAGTGAATAAATCATCTTTTTCTAATAAATACAATGAAAGGTGGACGATAAATTGTATTGTAGAAGAAATATAGAAGTTTAGTGTAATTAAGTAAAAAATAAAGAGTCACTTTTATTCTACAGTGCAACCCATTCAAAATACTGCATAAAGTTTAGAACGAACTTGAACAACATTAATCTTATATTCTTGACTAGATACTTTGAATGCAGTCTTGTAAACCCCGGGGACCCGGGTATGTCCGAAAACTACGACCAAGACCACCGGGGGATGGGCAGCAGCATCCCTGGAGTTCGGTGGAGACACTGCGATCGCCAACCCGCATGCCAAACGTGGCGATTACGGCATTCACCCCCCATGCAGTACACACATGAACCACGGCCCCGAGTTTCCGGCGACCCCCAGTGCCCCGGTTATGGTAGCGGCCGGGGTACTAGCGGGGTCAGGGGTGCGAAGAATCTCCGGCAAAGATCCGGCTACCACCACCGACGACTCCTGGCCCTGGCAACATATAACACGCGTACACTGCGGACCGACGAAAAGTTAACTGAACTGGAGGAAGGATTGAGCAAGTTGCGTTGGGATATCATAGGGTTATCTGAAGTCCGAAGAGAGGGGGAGGACACGATTACCCTGAAGTCCGGTAACTTGCTTTATTTCCGGGAGGGCGACCAACAGTCCCAGGGAGGTGTCGGGTTCATCGTCCACAAGTCCCTCGTAAATAACGTAGTGAAAATCGAGAGTGTGTCGGCCAGGGTGGCGTACCTTATACTCAGAGTATCCAAGAGGTACTCGTTGAAGGTCATACAGGTATACGCGCCGACTTCGGCACACTCCGACGACGAGGTGGAGGCTATGTATGAGGATATATCGAAGGCCATGCATAGCTACAAAACCTACTTCACCGTTGTTATGGGGGATTTCAACGCGAAACTGGGCAAGAGAGACGGCGAAGAGCTGAGAGTGGGGCAATTTGGAGTGGGAAGTCGGAACCACCGGGGCCAACTACTGGCTGGCTTCTTGGAGAAGGAGGGACTCTACATGATGAACTCCTTCTTCAAGAAAAGCGAGCACCGAAAGTGGACCTGGATGAGTCCCGACGGCGCAACTAAAAACGAGATTGACTTCATCATGTCGACGAAGAGGCAAATATTCAATGATGTCTCTGTGATCAATACGGTGAAAACCGGAAGTGATCACCGTCTGGTAAGAGGCACATTGAATATTTGTGTCAAGCTAGAGCGCTCTCGATTGATGAAGTCTACGCTCCGTCCAGCAGCAGCCCAAATCCAAAACCCCGAGAGCTTTCAGCTGGAACTCCAAAACCGTTTTGATGGCCTAGGTGGCGATGTGGACGAATTCAACGACGGGTTTGTGGAAGCTGTTCATAGTACTGGGTCTAAGTTCTTCAAGGCCCAAAGGAACAACAGAACCAAGAGGCTCTCTAGCTCCACTCAGAGACTCATCAGGAGTAAAATGATTCTACAGTCTTCAACAGATGCGACACTATACCGACAGCTCAACAAACAGATCTCTAAGTCCCTTACCCGTGATCTGCGCCAATTCAATACGAATCGTATTGAAGAGGCCATCGAGCAGAATAAGGGCTCTAAAGTTTTCACAAGAGATCTGTCTATTGGGCAGAGCCAGCTCGCCAAATTAAAAACTGCGGATGGTAGAATTGTTTCATCCAAACCTGAGGTTCTGAGTGAGATAGAGTGCTTTTATGGACAGCTATACACGTCAACTAGCAGACCCGAAGTTGGTCTGGCGGAAGATCCTAGAGCTAGACTGACCCGACATTATACCGAAGACATCCCGGACATCAGCCTGTGCGAGATTAGAATGGCTCTTAAACAGCTCAAAATCAACAAGGCACCCGGTGAAGACGGAATCACAGCTGAACTCCTGAAGGCGGGTGGTAAACCGGTCCTTATGGCCCTTCAGAAGTTGTTCGACTCCGTCTTACTGGAAGGGAGAACGCCAAACGCATGGAACAGAAGTGTGGTGGTCCTGTTCTTCAAAAAGGGTGATAACACCCTATTGAAGAACTACCGACCCATCTCACTTTTGAGCCATGTTTATAAGCTGTTTTCAAGAGTCATTACGAATCGTCTCGCACGCAGGCTAGATGACTTCCAGCCTCCCGAACAAGCCGGTTTCCGAAGAGGCTTTAGTACCGTAGACCACATTCATACGCTCCGACAGGTTATACAGAAGACTGAGGAGTATAACCTGCCCCTCTGCTTGGCGTTTGTGGACTACGAGAAAGCCTTCGATTCGATCGAAACCTGGGCTGTACTACAATCTCTCCAGCGGTGCCAAGTAGACTACCGCTATATCGAAGTGCTGAAGTGTTTGTACGAGAACGCCACTATGTCTGTCCGACTCCAGGACCGGAATTCGAAACCTATTCCGTTGCAGCGGGGAGTAGGCAGGGAGATGTTATTTCTCCTAAACTATTTACCGCTGCACTGGAGGATGTTTTCAAGACTCTGGACTGGAGAAGGCTTGGCATCAACATAAATGGCGAGAACATCACTCACCTTCGGTTTGCTGACGATATAGTAGTCTTGGCTGAGAACATGGAGGACTTGAGTACGATGCTCGATGACCTCAGTAAAGCTTCAAAGCGAGTTGGTCTAAGGATGAACATGGATAAGACGAAGATCATGTCAAATGACCGTGTAGTACCAACTCCCATAAAAAACGGAGACTTTACACTCGAAGTTGTAGACGATTATATATACCTAGGACAGACTATCCAGTTAGGTAGGTCCAACTTCGAGAAAGAGGTTAATCGTCGAATCCGACTCGGTTGGACAGCGTTCGGGAAGCTACGGCACATCTTTTCGTCCAATATTCCGCAATGTCTCAAGACGAAAGTCTTTGACCAGTGTGTGTTGCCAGTGATGACATACGGAACTGAAACGTGGTCCCTTACTATGGGCCTCATAAGAAGGCTCAAAGTCACCCAAAGGGCAATGGAGAGGGCTATGCTGGGAGTCTCTCTGCGTGATCGCATCAGAAATGAGGCCATCCGCAGAAGAACCAAAGTAACCGATATAGCCCTCCGAATCGCTAAACTTAAGTGGCAGTGGGCGGGGCACATTGCGCGTAGAACCGATGGCCGTTGGGGCGGAAAGGTTCTGGAATGGCGACCACGTACCGGAAGGCGCAGCGTGGGTAGACCCCCCACAAGGTGGACTGATGACCTGGTAAAGGTCGCGGGAGTCCGCTGGATGCGGGTGGCGCAGGACCGGTCATTGTGGCACTCTTTGGGGGAGGCCTATGTCCAGCAGTGGACGTCCTCCGGCTGACATGATGATGATGATGATGAGTCTTGTAAAACGAGTCCAAAAAGTACACAAGCAAGTCCCGAGTATCTCATTAGACCGTCTGTCTTTTGTTTATACTTCTTCAAAGAACTTACTGTCTCTCGCTACTTGGTACTCTATCTGGACGGCACTGCGCTTACCGTCAGGTGCAGTGTGGTCACTTTGCCGCGCAAGAATTAAAAAAATATATATATTATTGATTTTTTCCAAATGCTCGTGCTTTTTCAGTTAGATAAGATTATCTATTGTTATATCAAAAGAAATGAGATACTTTAGGTTTTTTAAATCTTGGCACGGCAAATTGACCACACTGCACCTGGTGGTAAGAGCAGTGCCGTCCAGTTAGAGAGAAACAATATATCCTTCGCTACTCAACACAATAATGCCGGCCTGCTTCTTCACACTACGCCATGGGCAAAGAGGTGAAGAAGCAGTCGAAGGTCTAGTGTCAGTGTACTCAGAAGGCCGCAACACGGCCAAACATTGTACCCCAACTCTAGACCCCCAACAAAAACCGGATGTACACTGGCTGACCCCGGATCGCGACACACTTGCGTGTGTTGTTTATTAGTGCCTCAATAGGCAGACGAGCAGACGGGCCACCTGATGGTAAGTAGTCACCGCCGCCCATGGACTTCTGCAATGCCAGGGCACAGCAAAGCCACTGCCTACCGTTAGTCTCTAAACAGAGAAATAGATATATGCGGATGACACCAATTTCTGTCTGTACGGGGATTAAACCCGTGGCCTTATAAATAGTGTCATAGATGTATTACCACGAATTGTCACTAATAAGTTTATTACTTCGGTGAAAAGGTACCAATGATTCCTATAAATAAATAAATACACCCAACAGTCATACACATAATCCAGACCTTACCCTAGGTCTAACCTGTATCGAGAGCATCAAGAATTACGAGAACTACGGTGCCATAACTTCCAGATCAGAAACAAATATATGGTACACAAACATTGATCTCGCTGTGGGAATCGAACCCACGGCCTCCCGTTTCACAGGCTACTCGCCTACTACGCAACAGCGGCTGCCATATAACCCTCTATAGTCGTAAACAGCTCGATACGAAACATCGTGGTTTAATTGAATTCCAATGTTTCCAGTTCACTGAGAGATGATACAATTTTGAAGATTAGTGTAAAGTAAATAGAGATAAAAGCTTTGAGCCAATTACGCTTGATAATTTCATTGGCTGCGTTCTTATACAACTTGTGCTGTGTTTTGAAGAGACATTTATATGGTGAGAGAGTTGGTTTGGACATACAAATATGTAGTTAATGGTAGTGGTAGAATGTATACATTTATCAAAATTTAAGTAAAACTTAATAAAACAGTGAGGATAGCAGTTTTAGATTTCCTACTTCGCTAACACATCGTTTATTTATATGGGGTCATTTAAATATTGCTGCTGGTGGTGGTAGGATATTCATATCCGCCCGGATCGCGACCACCGTACACAGGGTGAAAAATCCGCCATAGTGTGTCGCGTTCCGGGATCAGCCAGTGTACATCCGGTTTTTTGGGGGTCTAGAGTTCGGGTACAATGTTGGCCATTTTGCGGCCTTCCGAGTACTCTGACAATAGACCCTCGACGGCTTCTTCACCTTCTTGCCCATGGCGTAGTGTGAAGGAGCAGGCCGGCATGATTGTGTTGAGTAGCGGGGGATAGATCGTCTCTTGCTACTCGATACTCTAATTGGACCGTACTGCGCTTACCATCAGGTGAAGTGCGGTCACTTTGCCGTGCTAGGATAAAAAAAAAACATTGTCATCTATTTAATCTTCAAAATATGTCCAAATATCCTGGAGATATCATGTAAAATACATTAAAAATCACCTTAAATCGAGATGTTCTTTTCTAAGTCGGCTAATTTAATGATAATTATCGCTGTTACAAGTCTTGTTAACCGTCGTACTTTTTGGTTTTTTGTTGGAACACTTTAAACATACAGAAACAACATTTACCACAGACACATACAATAAAACAAGGCATAATTTTATTTTATGCATATCTTAAAACAGTCTTTAAAATTCGATTCATAGCCGTTTTACTGTTTGTTACCTGTTGAGAGGGTTGGTCAGTTAAGTTTTTGCAAAATATCTAGGATCGTCCTTAACCTCTTAAGTATCACAAGGACACCGGTGTTCGAAAAAGGTAATAAGTAGTGAGTAAAAATACAAGCCAAAATCAACTTTATTTCCATAACATTAACGTTAAAAATACGCTCAATACCCACGTCAATAAGAGCGAATATTGCCAGTTTTTGTCCGGTGTCAGAATGATCCGTGACTGGTTAATCCAAAAGAAATTATCACATTTGCTGGAGATATCTTTCAGAAGTATTATCTGAAAGCAGAACATTCGACAGCCTCCGTGGCGCAGTTGGCGAGTAGATGGCTGTGAAAAGAGAGGCCGTGGGTTCGATTCCCACACCGGGGCAAATGTTTGTGTGATAGACAGATATTTGTGTCCGGGGTCTGGGTATTATGAGACCGTGCGTCTCTCGTAGTCTCTGATATCCACATCACAAGACTCGTATCTAAGTGTGGGTCGGGGCTATGTGTGTGACAGTTGGGTGTTATTTATTTAACCTCCTAGGTCAATTTGATTTACAATACTATTGTTTGTATTTACGTTCACTGCCCACTGTCCTATGGCAAACGAGGCACGGGTTTTATAGGCAATTCGTTGGGCTTAGCTAGTCCCTTTCAACGTAACTAGCCCGAGCACATTTATTTAATTACTCTCATTGGGAACCAATTCTATTCGTACAGCAATGAATGGTTTAAAGATAACGTCGTATAATAACGTCGTAAAATAAGTCGTACGTAATAGTCTTAATTTGTTTAACGTGTAAATATAACATTTTTGTTTCCTGCCATTGTGAATTGACCACACTGCAACTGATGGCAAGCACAGTGCCGTCCAGGTAGAGTATCAAGTAGCGAGAAACAACTACCTCTTACTACTCGGTGTAATTATGCCGACCTGCTAAGTAGCTTCTTCACACTACGCTTAAGGGATGCCATTGTGAATTGACCATACTGTACCTAATGGTAAGCGCAGTGCCTTCCAGGTATATCAAGTAGCGAGACCTAACCTGTAAACTGACCAGTAACCTGGGTATCTTTAAGTCAAGAGTGAATAGGTATCTGCTAGGCAAGCGTGTTTCACCGTAGACCACATCATCACTTACCATCAGGCGAGATAGAGGTCAAGCCTATATTATATAGTAAAAAAAAACGGGAACCATCTCTTACTACGCGTTGTAATTATGCCGGCCTATTCTTCACACAACTCTTGTAGGAACGAGGGAATACGTGGGCCGGAAAACTATTCCACAGCTTGATGGTACGGCAAAAATAGGAATTAGCGAACGGAACGGATGACGTTTAAACGCATATTTCAAATTTGACCTATTCAAAAATCCTTACGCGTTAAGGAGTTTTCAATTATCCTTAAACTTATATTACTATACCACTTTTTAACCGACTTCAAAAAAGGAGGAGGTTCTCAAATCGTCGGAATCTTTAATCGCTTCGCGGCGCTTCGAGAAATTATTTTTTTGTTTAAAAGAGTATAATACCAAGTCAGGATCTGATGATGGGATCTCAGAAAAATTAAGATAAACCTTAAAATTTTATAGAGCCGCATAATTTGTTTTTTTAAAGTCGGTGTACTTTTTTTATTATGTGGATAAATCTTTGCAATCGGCTCGCATTTGGTGGAGATATCGCAAAATTAAATTAGTAGTTTATGTGTCGCATCATATACAGAGAACACTTCATCTTTACAAACTTTTGTTCAAAATCAGTTAAAATAATTTTTTTCTAAGTAATATTCAAAAGTCTCAGAATACTTAGTAATATAAATAAGTAAAGAAAGCAAATATTCGGTTTTGCCTGGAATACTACCGCAATATGTAACAATAAATTTACCAAATAAAGATAAATATTAACTTAAAGTAACTGGTCCCCATACTAATTACTAAATTCTATTTTCTCTTTGAATTTTTTGTACGAAAACAACTGAAATAAGTATTAAATGTAAGTGTAATTGGAGTTTGCAAAATTAAGTAGCAGATAAAGTAGTTTTAGCTTTTACGCTAATGGTTATGCCTGCGATTTTCTAGGAACATCCAAAGGATTTCTAAAAATTCAAGACCGAGTAACATTTATGATGTATTTAAAGTAAGTAGTTTTTAGTGCAGATATTTAATTCATTGATTATAGTATCTTAATGCATTTGATATTTTATTATTTTCATTACAATGTAGTGAAACGACTAAATTTATATTAATGAAATGTAAATTCAGCACATCAAGGCGACGTTGATATTCAATGTGTAACTTATTAATAATAAAAGTATTTTAATTCATAAAAAGTACACAGACTTCAATAAAAAACAAATTTTGCGTCACTATAAAATTTGAGGTTTCCCTTGATTTTTCTGAGATCCCATCATCAGATCCTCACTTGGTGCCAATAGGACCACCTGGGAAGTATACCCTTTTAAACAAAAAAAGAATTTCTCGAATCGGTCCAGGCGTCTTCGAGTAATCGGGTAACATACATAAAAAAAAAAGATTCCGACGAATTGTTAACCTCCTCCTTTTTTGAAGTCGGTTAATTAAAATAAAAAATAACTTATAATGTCTGGATTCCTATTCAGGAAAATACTACTTACTTTCAAATAATATTTGACTCTAATAATAAGCCATCGTATAATCAACGGTAGGCAGCGGCTTTGCTGTGCCCTGGCATTGCAGAAGTCTATGGGCGGCGGTGAATACTTACCATCAGGTGGCCCGTCTGCTCGTCTGCCTATCGAGGCACTAAAAAAAAAAACATCACATAAATTTTATTCCGGGACAAAATTTGGAATTTCAATGGAAAAGTGTAAAAAAAAGGGAAAATTTTATCATTATTATCTATGAATTTGCACGTGTTATACGAAATAGATATTTCAGGAAATGGTGGAATGTTGTCAAACGCTTCATATCAATTTTTCATAATATATGTCGTATGGTGAATGTTTTCGCTGTTAGCTTCATTATAGCTTATTTCCTCTTCGTCCGCAACAATCTCAGCAGATTCCGTCAAAATTTTGGGAATAGCCAAGATATAAAATGGATAAGAGGTTTTATATGTGTGCGATCCAAAATATCACACTTACACAAGGGTATACAAACAAAAGTTGTAACATGGAGTGGCTTTCGAGATTGTTCTGTCAGTTTAGCTTCAAGTTTACATAATTTACATGCGCGTTGCACTGAACTGCATTTATGTTAAGAAGAGTGCCAGGTATTTTGGTAAATACATTATTTCATTTAAATTAATTACTAAAATTATATGCAGGAGTGTACAGTCGCGGTTAAAATGTATTGAATTATTATTTGGGATGGATTTTGAAGAATCGAAATTGAATAGAATCCTCATCGTAGAAGGTGGATAAATAACACTCAATACTGCATACAAAATTTATGTGTAATTCATTTTATTCATATCTACATATTTATTATTTATTTCAATATCAAGACCAATTATGAATGCTATCACTTCACATTTAAATACTATTAATTCCTGCGCATTTTATCGAATAAGTATATTTTGGGCATTACATTATTTAGACGACATTTGAAACTATATGCAGAATGAATGGACCAGCTAGACAGGGGTAAAACCGCAACAGAAACCAAAGTCAAGTGACAGCTTAGTGTTGTGTTTTGCACGATGAGTAAGATCTTCTTCCTTCAATTCTCAATATTTCCTTTGAAGTTCTTGGGTCTTTGTAGGCATGGTGACCATCAGGGAACTTGCTAATTTTTCAGCCTATAAAAAGAGGTAGCTTGCTGTTGCATTTAGTAGAGTCAGCTCTTACTAATTTGACCGTCTAGAACTTTCGATCTGAAATATCCATTCCTTTTCACGAAGTTTGGTAACACACCCATTCTTCCCCTGTTGTCAGTGGTTATGGGCAGTAGTGATTACATAGCATCAGATGATTTAATCAACTGATTATCTTTATGTTATAAAACTCCTCAAGATAAAAAAGCGTGATTATTAAAATATATCAGTAACAATTCTCAACCTCACTGTACCTAAAATGTACACAACTCAAAACTAAACAAAGTGGAATTTATACAGAAAACAAAAGCCATTTAGTCGGCGCCAGGTAACGTCGGGTTTCATGTCTAGTGCCGTTCTGTAATTTGGAACAATGCATGCCGAAATGCGATACGAAATTTTGAGCCGCCTAAAGATATTTCGTCGGCATTGTTGCTATGTTTGATCTTTGTGGATTCATTTTTTTTATGATGTAATCTAACATTTGTCTGTAATTTTTAATGCGTAATAATAGGTACCAAAGGATTCTGAAATCTCATAGAAAAATGCACTTTAAGTTTGTCTAGAATTTATAAATAAATTATCCGGGGAAAAATTCCAGTTTAGCTTTTGCCTAAAAACTTTATTCGGAGTATAACAACATATCAAATTAGCCAAATCGGTCCAGCCCTTCTAAGTTATGCTCTTACTAAGGAACAAATAATTTTTATTTATACAGATAGCACGAGTCTTAATTAATTTGGTTCAAATACATGTATAGATAATTAAATAATTCTTATACATTTAATATAACTTAGTGGGTAAGTAGCAAAATACATTATTAAAGTAGTATGTAAAATTATGTTCATCTGGGATCAGCCAGTGTACATCCGGTTTTTCTCGGGGGTCTAGAGTTGGGGTACAATGTTTGGCCGTGTTGCGGCCTTCTGAGTACTCTGACACTAGACCGTCGACCGCTTCTTCACCTTCTTGCCCATGGCGTAGTGTGAAGGAGCAGGCCGGCATGATTGTGTTGAGTAGCGGGGGATAGATCGTCTCTCGCTACTCGATACTCTAATTGGACCGCAATGCGCTTACCATCAGGTGCAGTGCGATCACTTTGCCGTGCCAGGATAAATAAAAAAAAAATGTTATGGGCGATATGTCTCTATATTTGGTTAACTTAGAGACGGGCAGCAAATCGAATCATATGGTATTTTTTAAGTTGGATAATTTAGTTTGCAGCATAAATAATACTTCAGAGAGACTGTGAGGAATACTAAAATTACGATGTTTTTCTTCATCATTAAAGCAAGCGATAATTATTAATGAATATACATAACTTCGAGAAGTCAAAGTGCCATATGGAACTGCGACTTGCGCCTTGGTAGTCCGTACCACTCCTAAGTATCGCTGTATCGAAGTTAAAATGTAGAAAACATTTTTGCGTACCGTACACCATAAATTCCACTACTCGTGAGTATAAATCATATGCAAGCAAGCTTAAATCCACTTACTCACGCTCGCATCGCGTCGAAATGTACCGAACTGTGGTACGAAACGCAGAATGAAACTTTATTTGGTAGTTTCGGAATAGTGGTGGCCTCGGCTTTGGGTGGAATGACAGTGACATTTCCTACGGTTTATAACACTAGACAGTGTTAAAAATGTCTATTTTAGTCTGCATTTGTGCGCGGCTTAGATCTTCCAAACCATGCAACAGTTTCATACAGTTTTCACATCATTTTTATAATACCTTCTATTTATTGAAATAAAACTTATTTTATGGTATTATTTTAACTTTTTGGTCCCGACTTTTCAAAAATAACAATCAAGCGCCATGAAATCCGTAATCTTAGTTTTATTTCAATGTGTAATATTTGCGTATACTTAATAAACCATTATCTTTTATTTCATATCATCCGGAAGGTTTACATGTATAAAAATCATCAGTTTTTAATCGTGTCGTCAAACTACATTTTCGGCCTTACATTGCCAATGCTGACTAAACCTGATTACAAACACTAACATAATATATTACATAATTATATATCTTAAAAATATATAAATAATTACCCTATAGTCACACACATAATTCTAGACTCCGCACTACGTAAAATACCTGTATCTTAGCTGTCAAGAATTAAAAGTACTACGGTCCAACAACACCCAGACCCGAAACAAACATCTGTCACACAAACATTTGTCTTGGTGTGGGAATCGAACCCACGGCCTCTCGTTTCACACCAGGCTACTGGCCACGGAGGCGCAAAAAGACCAACAGAAAATTTGTTTACTGTTGACTCACAGTAAAGAGTGTTCCAAATGTAAATTTCTTTATGAATATATCCCTAAGCATTTAGGCAACTCTTTACTGACTATCTTTTATGGCTAAGTTACGAGAGCTAGATATGAACTTAGTCCTTATAAATTTAGTGTAGACTGACATTTATGCATGTTGAAAACTAAATTAACTGACTGCCTCGGTGTAATTGCGCATGTGTTACGACTATTGTGCTGAGATATCGGGCTCGATTCCCGGGTCTGGTAAATTGATAATGAGTTTTCTATTTCGAAATAATGAGTATCAGCCCCGAGTTTGGAATTTTGCTCGGTATGGTGATGCGCTAGCCCCCTATTACATTATGGGACCGTAATAAATTCAGCGAAAAGTGGGTGTAGTGGTTCCACCTCTGCCTACCCCTTCGGGGATTACAGGCGTGAGTGTATATGCATATGAAAACTAAAATATCATTTATCACAACTTTACCAATAACATTCACACCTAAATTCCATATTTGCATATGGATAGACAAAATGAGTTAGCAATTGAGTATCTGTCGAAATAGCATATATCAAGAAGCATCTGAGTTCCAAACCAGCTAATTTATGGACCAACTTAGTTTTCAATCTCAAGTGGAACTCAGCGCCGTTCGAAGTTCTAGAACCTACTTTTGATTTAATAATTGATTGCTAGTACGTATGGATTATTTAAATAGTAGAACCGTTGAGGAACAAAGTCGGAATTAATTGTAGTAGTTTCCTGTAGTGTTTAATTTTGTACATTTGATATGCAATCGAAAATAAGAGAAATAAAAGTTTTTTTAATTCATAAAAAGGACACCGACTTCAATGGAAAACAAATTATGCGTCTCTATAACATTTGGGGGTTTCCCTCGATTTTTCTGAGATCCCATCATCAGATCCTGACTTGGTGCTAATGGGACCACCTGGGAAGTACACCCTTTTAAACAAAAAAAGAATTTCTCGAATCGGTCCAGCCGTCTTCGAGTAATCGGGTAACATACATAAAAAAAAAGATTCCGACGAATTGTTAACCTCCTCCTTTTTTTGAAGTCGGTTAAAAAGAAACCCATTGATTAAAAAATAAAGTTGTATATTAAATATATGATATTGATGAATTTAAATACATCGTATCATCAAAAGTATGTGCGTAGTAGGATCATCTCACTGTCTCCCTTGCACGACTGCAGTGTAATAACCATTCTGGGTGGTGACGTCACGGCTCATACCGTGAATCCTTTTTCTATCATTTCCTGTATCGCGGGTACTCGTATCAGGAACTACGAAAAACTTTCGATCTCACTACACCCAGACCGAATACAAATGTTTATTAATACACAGCATTTTTATCACTGTTCATGAAGTGGAAATTGTTTAGATACTTTTGATAAAGAAAATGTATATTTCAAAACAGAAGTGCTTACAAACAATTTGCAAACTAAAACGTTTTAACTAAACTGCGAATCGCAAACACAAAATTCAGTGGTATCAAAATAAATGAACTCAGCTCGGCGTGTCTCGGAATGTACGTGTGCAAAGTCGCATACAATTTACATCGCTAGACAGAACTTGGCTCGCCGCATCAAGATTATGTAGCTTCACGAGCAATTGTGTGCCTAACATTCTAGTGAGTATTCTGATTTTCAACTAAATGTGCTGGTGGTAGGATATTCATATCTGCCCGGATAGCGACTACCGTACACAGGGTGTAAAACCCGCCATAGTGGCACACGCAAGGGTGTCACGTTCCGGGGTCAGCCTGTGTCCATCGAGTTTTTGTCGGGGGTTTAGAGTTGGGGTACGATGTTTTGCTGTTTTGCGGCCTTCTGAGTACTCTGACACTAGACCCTTAACCGCTTCTTCACCTTCTTGCGAAGTGTGAAGAAGCGGTAACACGTAACTTTAGAAAAGTCAGAGGTGTATGCATAAAATGCGTAAAATAATTATTTAATACAAAAACCAGCCTGCGTATAAAATGATTAACTAAGAGCAAGGTTTGAAAGCTCTAATATTTTATTTTCACTTCAAACTCACCACCCGAAGCTTTCTCTTCCACTCAAAGATTCGATGAAACTTAGATCGTTAGTTATTTAATTAAGGGCTTCTCAATCAGTAAAATCTTTTCTAGTTATTTGGTTTCAAGTAATGACAATGTGCTTCATAGAAATAAAGATTAAAATTATTTTAATCGAAACTCGTCTAGCGCTCTCAAAACCCGAACAAAGTAGTCACAGACGCGTCAATATCACTGAGTTAATTAAACCTAACAACTCTCAAATGACAATACTGGATATTTTAATAATTTTAAATGATTCTATAGAAAGCCAGACTTTAAATTGTCAATGGATTTTGGGTATTGTTTTAATTAATTTTATCGAAAATAAGATTTCGTCCGCAGCTTGGTTTACTTATTTATTTCATATGTATATCAACAGCATTATATATTTTGTACGTTTATATTTAACTGTAGTATAAATAACTGTGTCCTGTACAGTAGATGCATAGGTAAACCCAATATTTTTCATTAAATAGTATTAAGACATGTTACTCAGGTATCTCAATAGATCACCGAAAATCTTATCCTAATTAGTTTATTTGTTATGGATATTAGTACAAAAAACTTAGGATTTATTTATAATTAGTCTAGTGGTAATAATGTTAGTAGGCTATGAGTCGGTTTGATCTTGGGTTCAAATCCTAGGTCTAGAAAACACAATTTGTGACTGAATTTTAGATTCGAAGGTTCGTTAGACCTTACGACAAAGCTATTACGAGCAATTATCAATATTAAGCAATTATCTTTTTGGAACTCAACTATGATCAATCATTATGATCCAAACGGCAATTGAGATTTAGAAGGGAATGTCTCTCGTAATCTTGACTTATTTAAAATGTATTGACAAAGCTGTCAATTCACTCGCATTTGTTGATACAGCGGTATTACCACAGGTTAATCATACATACATATACATATACACTCACGCCTGTAATCCCCGAAGGGGTAGGCAGAGGTGTAACCAGTACCACCCACTTTACGCCTAATTTCGGTCCCATAATGTGATAGTGGGCGAGCCCCGATCCCCGGTTCGAGCTTTACCCGAACCGGGGATCGAACCCGAGATCTCAATCGCAACTGTGCCACTGATGCAGTCAGGTTAATCATATTGCATATTATATAGACAAAATTAACAGCACCTTGTCTCTATCGATTGATTCATCTAACCAGTAGGCAGATTTTTCTCTCCATAGACAATATATTATTTACGTTCTTAATTCAAACAAACAAAAGTAATTTTCTATTTGAGTCCCAAACATATCTAAGAGCCCATAATGTTAATAAATTACGCCCCAATGCGGAATCGAGCGCCTTCTAAACGTTTGGAAATAATCTAAGTAGAAGCTCCCCTGTCTTGCCATGAACACGGCTGACAGCTCTTTGATCCATAGACAAAACAAACGCGTGGCTATGACAGACAATTATCCTGCTGTAGGGTCTATGGAAGATAATACGGTGCTTTTTCATTATTCACGGTGTATTTTTGTGATATAATTCGTGTATCCTGCTTAATTATTTTGCACATATTATACTTACTTTTGTTTTATGATAATATCGTCTAATGAAAATAATATGTCATCGCTAATTACATCCGATCTAATAACAATAATAATGTTATGTATTTGAAGCTTTTATTGATTTGATTGATATTGGGTTTTTCTATCTAGAAATTCTCAGTATTAGCCCGTGGTCTGGAATCTGTGCCTGGTATGGCGATAGGCTCGCCTCCTATCTCATTATGGGACCGAAATTCGGTGAAAAGTGGGTGTACTGGTTACACCTCTGCCTGCCCCTTCGAGAATTACAGGCGCGAGTGTATATATATGTATGAATTTGAAGCTTTTATCTGTCTGTGTGTCTGTCTGTATTATTAAAGCTAGCTCCCAAAGGAGTGGATATTTTTAAGTTGGTCGAATTGACTGCCTCGGTGTCGCAGTTGTAATTGTGCATGCGTTACGACTGCTGTGCTGAGGTCTCGGGTCCGATCCCCCCGCCCTGTGGAATGGGGGCGTTTGAATTCCACCACGGTAACCCCTGCCTGTCGTACGAGGCGACTATTCCACTCCCACTCTCCACTGACACTCCCAAATTCGGGGCATCGTGCGACCCCGAGATGGACGGCAGCGCGGGTGGTAAGGCCTCGTTCGCTGTCGTTGTTTGGTGCGCGGGGGCTCCTTAGCCCTCCATGGAGATGGGCTGCTACGCAGCACCGCGCAGGGGCGATTCCGCAAGCGCCGCAGAAGGCCACCGCGGGGTTTGAGCTGGTAGTGTCGGGTGGGGTGTATATAGGGGTTAGGGACTCGGCCCAGCGGCAGCACGGATAGCCATCATCCGTGCGAGGGGGATGCTGGGTCGTAAGACCAGCTAGTCCAGCATACTCGTTTTATTCTTAATCCGCTTCCCTCTGGAGCGGGCGGCAGTAATAAAACGCTTTCCCCGCGACAACAAAAAAAAAGGGTGCGATCCCCGGGTTGGGTAAAGTGATATTGGGTTTTCCTATTTAGAAATACTCAGTATCAACCTGGAGGATGGAATTGTCCTCGGTATGGCGATAGGCTCGCCTACATCACATATGGGACCGTAATAAATTCGTCGAAAAGTGGGTATACGTACACCTCTGCCTACCCGTTCGAGGATTATAGGAGTGAGTGTATATGTATATGTATGTCTAATTGAGATGTTCGAAGAAACTTACTCTTTATTTTTAACAGTACCTATTCTAAATTATTTATGAAACAAAAATCAACTAAAGTAAAATAATTACAATTAAATTCCTTCCCTGAACCCTGTACGAAATTAGCATCGGTTCATAGATAAGGAAGATCCACGTATATTGGCGGCGCATATCTCTAAGCTTAAGGGGCTTACATAGATCCCCTGTAACGGTGGGGTAACTCTGCCATATAACGGTATAGCGTGTACCGTCTGTACAATTTGTTTTGCTTGTTTAGAATTTGATTTGACTTCTTTATGCATATTTAATGAATTTTCATATTCGCTCGCAGCTGAATTCCCATAAATGTTTTTTTCAACAATCATTTTTCTTACCGGTATGTTTACTCCTTTTTTTTATATCATAGTCGGACAAACGAGCATGTGGGTCACCTGATGTTAAGTGATCTCCACCGCCCATGAACATACCGAAAGTATCATGTATGCGCTGTCGGCCTTGAATGACAGCAATAGGGATTAGGGAAGGGAAGGGGGAATCTGGGCCTCCGGATATCTCACTTACCATACGAAACGCGACAGTAGACTGTCACTTTACGTTGGTTTTCTGTGAGACAGTGGTACTACCCCGATCGAGCCGGCCCATTCATGCTGTAGACAAATATGTCTACAGCGTGGCGCTACCACTTCTGTAGTAGTAATAGTATTGCTCCAGTGAAAGGATATCCAGTCTGCTTTTGACAACCGTGCGTTGCTCGCTGTGTGCTGCTACATCTGTATCGAAATTCTTCAGCCGTTTGAAGATACACATTTACCTGAGTTGGCGAGTCACCACCTGCCTATTTTATCCGTGTTATTAACATTGGTTAGGCAGGTGCCAAAGTCCTTCCCATATACCCAATTATCCAATTTACTAACACCTCACCTCAATAAACCAGCATAACTTTTATCCATCCATACAATAGTCCTACACCAACCGGGGGTTGTCCTTGGGTGCACTTGTATAGTTTATACAGGGATAACCGTCGGCTGGTGTCACATCACAAAATTAAATTAAAATTGTCTAACGGGCCTCTGCGTGTTGGCTTCGGCCCCACGCACGCCTTCCAAATGTCCGGGACTCTATAGTCCCGAGATTACGGTGTGACAAGCATAATAATAATAATAATCTTTATTTACTTCAGATAAAACATCCATACTAATGGGGATGCTGGAATTCCCAAAGTTTTAAAATTCTTACTAGAATCAGGTACAGTCAGCAGCACAAGTCGCTAAACAACCAAGGTGTTCATATAGTACTACACACTCAAAGTGACCAAAATTATCTACACACCAAAAGTTTCTAAATGTTGTGAGCATTCAATCTGTCAATTATAACTGAGCACATACATTGTCAAATATTTAGTAGCAAACTGAAGGTCGTTGTTATGATAAACAATCTGGTATCTAAGCATATTTCCAGAACAAATTAAGAAACTCGAATAATAAATTCTATTGTATATGTATTTAGACTCATACTTGTTTAGAATATTTATACATTACTATAATGCCATGATTTGTCAAATGGATTTATTTTATCAAATACTAGTCAAGTATTGATTTCATTCCTTGTATGACGTCAGTAACGTGTCTTTGTTTCGAATTACTTGAATACTATCCAAATTATATGAAATCAAAATAAAATATATCCACTGATATATTTTCCCACGCGTACGATTCATACGAGTGCTCCTTAATCACCTGCCAAGTCCAAAACCAAAAAATTATGAATTTTATTTTAAAGATATAGATATCATAGCTTTCATAAATTCATTTTGTATTGTTATAATGTTAACATAATGTAACTTAAGATGTTTAATTATGGTTTTTTTGTAAGATCTAAATTACTATTTAAGATTCTTGTAATGTAGCATTAAATTATCCACATTATTAAAAAATTCATGCATGCCTTTGATCGGTATGGTTACATTGTATTTTAAATAATTAGTTTAACAATATGTAAATTGAATTAATATGTAATCATTCTGTTGGTGTGATAAAAAAAAAATAAAGTGATTCGGTTTTGCCTTCTCCGTAAGTAATCTTTACCAGCGGACCCACATGGAATGTATCACTAATTAATCTCAGAAATATTCTTTTGAAGTAAAAAATTTAAAATCGCTTTCATTTGAAACTCGATGAAAGAAAAATTTAATATACATCACCACTAAGAGACAATCACATAAATATAAGTCGGCAAGAAAATGAGATAGAATACATTACACAGTATTATATTCTAGGTTTATGTACTTTTTAATGTGTGTTAATACGCGTGTACGCGCCTGCGTATAACAAAGCTTACTCGTAGGTTACTTTTTCATTTTAGTTTTTTATATTAGTACATATGTAAATACGCTTGTATGCACCTGCGTTGTAATAAAGCTGACTCGCACGTTACTTTCTCAAATTTTAGGTTTTATTGTGTTAGTATGTGTTAATACGCGCGTATGCACCTGCGTATTACAAAGCTTACTCGTATGTTACTTTTCTGAAGTTTCAAGTTTTTTATGTTAGTATCTGAATGCGCGTTTGCGCATGCATATTAAAAAGCTTACTCATAGGCATTGATTGACATATATTCTACCGATAGACAAGAATTGTCGTAGAAACAATATGTTCCAAATACCTTTTCCGCACACTAATGCCATCGATTCCTTTTCTAAGCCAAAGACCAAAGAGCATCACAATGAGCAGATGCGACAGTTCATTTCAATTTTTGAGGAACTATTCTGGAGATTGAAGAGTTGTGTAAAATTTAATTTTGTTACCCAACAGTGGCAGAGCCCACAATAATGTATTTCGTCATCATGTATTTTGTTGAAACAAATTACTTTTATTTTAAACTTTTGTATTTACAATTATTTAGGTGACTCAGATTGAGGTATTATTGGAGCCACATAAATAAATAAAAATAATTAAAAGTTTAAATTTTAGTGGAAAATAAATAAATCACTTAAAATCTATACTTATATATAAAGCTGAAGAGTTTGTTTGTTTGTTCATTTGAACGCGCTAATCTCAGGATTCACTGGTTCGAATTGAAAAATTATTTTAGTGTTGGATAGCCTATTTATCAAAGAGCGCTATATATATAACATGACGCTATGACCAATAAGAGCGGAGCAGCAATGAAAAATGTTGCAGAAACGAGAAAAAAATATTCCTTTTGAGAGCTTTCGTTGCGTGCGCTGCGTAAACGATTAAAGCTACGTAACAATCATGTATCACGGAATTGTTCCTCTTAAAAAGTTCTAAAAAAAGGCCGCGACAGCATATGTACTTTTCGGTTGGCTCACGGACCTTTGTAATAGTTATCGAATTTGTTCTGAAACAATTGTATTATTTGGGAAGGGGTTTTTATAAACATGGTATTAATCCTTATCCAAATAAATACTTTAAATAATGTGACAAATCACAAGTATTTAATTTTGAACAATGTTACGTCTCTTACGTTATTTGATTTCAATGAATATCTTTGGAGATATAACAGTTTTAAAATATCTCCGCAGCAAAATTAATATTGTTGTTTGTATGATTGTTTGTTACCTTTTCATGCCTAAACGGGTGAACGTTTTTTTATGAAATTCAGCAGAGGGATAGATCATATCCTGGGGAAGGACATAGGTTATCTTTTTAACCAACTTCAAAAAAGAAGGAGGTTCTCAATGCGTCGGAATCTTTTTTTTTATATATGTTCCCCGATTACTCGAAGACGCCTGGACCGATTTGAGAAATTAGTTTTTTGTTTAAAAAGGAATACTTCCCAGGTCCCACTGGCACCAAGTCAGAATCTGATGATGGGATCTCAGAAAAATCGAGGGCAACCCTCAAATTCTATAGGGACGCATAATTTATTTTTCATTGAAGTCGGTGTACTTATCATGAATTAAAAACTTTTACTTATGTCTCAAAAAACTATCCTAATACCTCAATTTAGGGATCTGGAAAATCAAATTTAGGCTTTTGGTAAGAAATTAAGAAATACCTACGTGTTTCAACGTTTTTACCAAATCATCCCTTATTATATATTAACTTATGAGGTATTCTTCAAATGCAATTTAAAGCTTCAGGCACAACACCTGAGAGTCAGGACGATCGCTATAGGTGCCTCAGTGCAGAAGACAACTCCTTGGATTGTATACTTCTGCTCCCGAAAATAACCTCCACGTGGGCGCAGCCGCGAGCAACAGCTAATATTGTATAAAAACGTTTATTTTATAACTAATTTCCTTGAAACATGACCTGACATTTCTACAAGCGGGAACTTACTCCTTTAAAAAAGAATCAGCCAGTGTACATCCGGTTTTTGCGAGTCTAGAGTTGGGGTACTATGTTTGGCCATTTTGCGGCCTTCTGAGTACTCTGACAATAGCCCTCGACCGCTTCTTCACCTTCTTGCCCATGGCGTAGTGTGAAGGAGCAGGCCGGCATGATTGTGTTGAGTAGCGGGGGATAGATCGTCTCTCGCTACTCGATACTCTAATTGGACCGTACTGCGCTTACCATCAGGTGAAGTGCGGTCACTTTGCCGTGCTAGGATAAAAAAAAAAATAATAATAATAATACAATAGTACAATTCATCCATCAAGTGCCTATTTTGCACCCTCTGATCGATTGATCTATGACTGTTAGAAGCGTGATAACTCCGTCCCTTTTTGGGGACAAAAATGGAACAAACTAATGGCCAATTTTGTTGTTAAAAATAGACTCTCCCATATTCAGAATTGAAATTAATTAATTATGTCATTTACCTTACATACTATTAACAGTTGCACTGTAAATCAATTTAAGGCTGACTTGTTGAGGAATGTTGCTACAAATAATTTTTTTTTTTTTTTTTTACTATAAATAGGCTTGCGTTTGACCACTATCTCGCCTGATGGTAAGTGATGATGTGGTCTACGGTGGAGCACGCTTGCCTAGAAGATACCTATTCACTCTTGACTTAAAGATACCTTATACTTAATTAAAATTCATTCGACACCGAAAGATGCATTGTGGCTTGATTACTTCGGTAGCATGAAGCAAAAATTATTACTTTTTAAATAAAAATAAACCGCCTTCAAAAAACCCAGACACAACTAAAAAGCAAAAATAATTGATTACATTTAAATCAATTAATTACAAACAATTTAAATCAATTATTTTTGGAGTCGGCGCCGGTATTGTTTTCTTTACTTTTAGATTCATAAAAACCAAGTATGGATCTATTTTATATTTTTTGTATGCCTGATTATTCTGTTTTTTTTTCATGTTTTGGCTGGAAGAGTTCTGAGGTAACAAACATAAAAAAATACACGTCGAATTGAGAACCTCCTACTTTTTTTGAAGTCGATTAAAAAACACTATATTATTATATATAAGATATACATTATACAAGTTTAGTCAGAAAGGGTTTACTAAGCCGCGACCATAAAGTTTCGGTGACAAGGATTACAATCGTGAATATCACATCTCTTAAAGGCAATATTTTTATTTTCATACAAAGATCAAATATTATTTATTTTTATTTTAAATACGCACAACCTGTACGTATAGGTTAAAGAATTAAGTCAATTCCTACTGTGAAGATTTGTTTACAAATATTTGAAAATCGAGTGTGTAGATCATTTTGACGCAATGGATGCTCACGATAATTTGACTACTTTTGTTGTGTAGATGTTATTGATTTTCTTGGGTGTATAGAATTATTTGAACACATGATGTGCGCATATATATCTGCTGCTGACTGTACATAGATTTCCTCACTGGGTTTGGCTAACGATAATTAACAATGTCATTTGAGCTTGTTTTGAACCTACGACTTTTGTCATACAAATGTCAAATGTCTTCAGTTGATTCCAGAATAAATAAATAAACTTGCTTTATGAAGTCTGTCGAAATGTAGATCTTCGCAGATCTCAAATTTTATTAAGTTAGACAACAGATATTAATTTTTTCAAAGCACTCTCATTATATTAAATTTAAATCTTCCTATAAACGTCTACATTTTTAGACGCTGCGAAGTGATGTCGAACTTATTGTCTATTGAAGTAATCTGTTAATACAATATAATTTGGGGCGATGCCAACATGGTCAAGTTTAATGCCACTAAGACCCAGGCTTGTCTATTCTCTGCTAAACGGAGTCCCTTCGAACTGACTCCTACTTTCAGAGATGTGTCCGTACCGATAACTGACCACCTAGAGATTCTTGGTGTAACTTTGTCTCCAACTCTCAGTTTTGGCTCCTACATTGAGCATAAAGCTCAATTGGCTGCCAAAAAGCTGGCTATCCTTGCGAAGGTGAGACGGTACTTCACGCCGGGACAGCTCCTTGATCTGTATCAAGCGCAAGTCCGGTCGTGCATGGAGTACTGCTCTCATCTTTGGGATGGATCAGCCAAGTACCAGCTTGAGGCATTGGAGGCAATCGAGAGACGCGCCAAGAGACTCGTAGGCAACGATTCCATAGTCGAGGCAAGGCTGCAAAGCCTTGAACACAGACGTAAAGTTGCTAGTTTATCGGTATTTTACCGGATACATTTCGGCGAGTGTGCCTTGGAATTACATAATTTAATTCCCCCAACCCCTTTCCATCATCGGACGACAAGAGACTCGGCGAAGCGTCATCGATACATGGTTGATATTCCACCAGTGCGCACGAAGCGTTTTGCTAGTACATTTATCATGCGCACCGCTAGAGAGTGGAACTCTTTGCCGGAGTCTATATTTCCCGAAAATTATAACTTGGGTATCTTCAAGTCAAGAGTGAATAGGTATCTTCTAGGCAAGCGTGCTCCACCGTAGACCACATCATCACTTTCCATCAGGCGAGATAGTGGTCAAACGCAAGCCTATTTCGATTAAAAAAAAAAAAAAAAAAATTAACCCTCTGTTATTACAATATAATTAATAAGTGATGTCGAACTATTTCTTAATTAAGTTTGTAATGTGCCTTAACACTTCAAAACATGATGGCCCTTAGTCTATTAAAATTTCCTCCGTTTATTATCCCCGTACAATATTAAATTTTCTTCATTTTCTTAATTTAATATGATCTATTGTAGGCGGTGAATAAAAGCCCAACTACAAAGTCCATTGTTTAACAGATATAATTTCGCGAGTATATTTGCATTGCGCTAGACTGTTTGAATAATTCTATAATAAAACAAATTAAATGGTTCTTAAGTTTATGAGCAAAATATAGTGTTTATTCAAAAATCACGAGAAAATTAGATCAGAAAGTAAGCAGTAGAATAAATTAACTTACATATATTAAGTAAGTACGTACTAAGTTACTCGTTATTGGGTAGATATCGTAATTAAGAAATCCGTAATCCCTATTCTATGCCAGACATATATTTACTGAAGGCAATTAAGCTTGTTATACCTCTATTATCATATTATGCTATTCGTTATTTTGAAAGCTACAAGACATAATATTTACGGAAAAAAGGGAAGACGACCTGTGGATGGGGAGGCTTTGATTTGATTGATATGATTTATTAATCATGGAATATTAACTATAAAAACTGTTATTGGTTTGATTTTAGTTAAATTGTTAATATTTAATACAATTGAAACTAAAAGTTGTTTTATGGAGTAAAAAAATTATAAAAATATGATATTTTTTTAACGCCAAGTTTCAACATTATTTGGAGAAGAACAGTAAAGAGGACGAAACTGCGTTTTGTAAAAACTAAAATAAAATATTCCAGCCAGTTTCTTAGGTATTATAAAATACATAATTTACTTTTTTATTTAGATTCATGAATGATTAAAGGGAACTGACAACTTAGTGTTTAAAAATAGAACACTTAATATTCAAACGTAACAATAATATGTTTTTTTTACTTCTTTTACGTATACTCAGTGACTTGATCACATTTACCTTAAATTTATCTTTAAGTTTACTTTCAGTATGTTTCATTTTTGCATTAAAATGAACCTAAACTTATCACTCCCCTTGATAGTACCCCAACTGCATCCCTGTGCCGATCAAAGCACACAAAGACGTGGGTTGTAAGCCTGTGGTTGGGAGCAAATAGGAAACTGTTATCATGCATTTCCCCCGTTTTCCATTCAACCATACCTGCATTCATGGTAGAGTGAGGATTTGCGCGTACTTTGTCTTTACAAGCATAAGGTGCATGTTCGCGTGTATTTTTATATACAATATAGTCTTTCGTAATTAAAAAATATATTGTCATGTTCTATTGCCCAATAATACCTGATGTTATTCAGTTTTTTTTTATAAAATCTTATTTTAAGTAGAATTTTTATTGAAAATCTGATCAATCCTACCTACTTATTTACCTCATGTCAACAAGCAGAGATTGTTGCCTTGCTATATGCGTGATTTTGTCACTTGTATATTTCAGTTCATCTTTGCACATTTTGCTTAGTGTGAGTGAACTTGTTATAATGTAATTCTGATTTGTGTGAAGATAAGTCAGTCATATAAATATACATACATATACACTCACGCCTGTAATCCCCGAAGGGGTAGGCAGAGGTGTAACCAGTACACCCACTGTTCGCCGATTTTTTACGGTCTCATAATGTGATAGGGTCGAGTCTATCGTCATACAGTCAGACTCAGGGCTGATACTGAGTATTTCTAAATGAAAAACCCAATGTCACTTTACTCGAGGGATCGAACCCGAGACCTCAGCACAGCAGTCGTAACGCAGGCGCAATTACAACTGCGACCGCCACCGAGACAGTTACAACTCAAAATATACTTAGCTACTACGCCCATTACGAAAATGCGGAATACCCGAAATACACATCCATCTAAAGCACTTGTCTGACGTTTAAAAATACATACGAAACAAAAATGTACATTGGTAAAATAAAAGGCGGGTCGTTGCCCCGAGTGATACATCAAAAGAAGTCGTCGCCACATTTTGCTGCGGCCGACCGTGTGGAGTTTTTTAGACGCACAATTAGGCCTCTTATGGTTTTGACATTGCTCTTACTATTTGCTGGTGTCGAAAGTTTTTTTCAAATTAAAATAAAAAATTGTTTGTTACAGCAAAACACATAAAACATGACACACACACACACACACATACACTCACGCCTGTAATCCCCGAAGGGGTAGGCAGAGGTGTAACTAGTACACCCACTTTTCGCAGAATTTCGGTCCCATAATGTATATGAAAAATGACATACATATATATAAAACATGACTACTAATAAAATAGAAGAATGTTTTTGCTGATCGCAATGTATCTGCACACTATTTCCTACGATTTCCTCACTAGGCAAGCCTGTATCGAGGAGATCGTCCTACGAGAATACAATTTATGTTCAGATAGCACTACAAATCTAAATAACTTATATAAAAATGTAAATAAAAAAAATTAAACATTTAAGAATATTTTTGTAGAAGTTTGACATGCTTAAAATAATTTGTTGTTATTGATTATTTATTATTATTATGAACCAAGGAGGAGGAAACACTCGACCGTGAAACAAGATGCTGAGGTTCAATTTCACATCGAGATAAATATTTCTGCGATTTACAAATATTTGTAACGCGTCTGCGGAGTATGAAAATTAAACTCGAATAGACCATATCTGTGGGTCAAAACTATTTATGTGACTAAGTGTTATTATTATTTATAACGAATCAGTTTTATTTTTTTAGGAGTCTTCGTAAACATAACTAGTGGCCAGAGTATTGATTGCAATAGGCATTTCAATAGAACTTGGCTTGATCGAATCGGAATTCATGGAATGACTATATATGACGCATTTTTCAATCTGATCTCGGCTAATATACTGTGTATTAAGATTGGCATTTAAGTTAGTTTACGCTTTATAATAGTGTGTTTGGTCGCTTAGTAAACCTTTTAACTTTTTTTTACACACACACATATACTTTCACGCCTGTAATCCCCGAAGGGCTAGGCAGAGGTGTAACTAGTAAACCCACTTTTCGCCGAATTTCGGTCCCATAATGTGATAGGGGGCGAGCCTATCGCCATACCGGGCACATTTACCAGACTCCGGGCTAATACTGAGGAATTTATAGATAGAAAAACCCAATATCACTTTACCCGACCCGGGGATCGAACCCGAGACCTCAGCACAGCAGTCTTTCAAACTTTTTTTTTATACCCGATGAACAGACAATAGAGTCAACCTAGTGGGAATAACCCTTGAACACCCAAAATACCAAAAATATAATGGGTGTATTATTAGAAAATAAAGACCAGGAAATGGAGGGGAATTAGAGCCTCACTCAGAATGTAACAGCAAGAAGAGGCTTTTCTGTTTTACATTTTTGTTTGCGTTTTCAGTTGAAAAATATGCATAACTAAAATTAATAAGTAACTTTTAATATTAAATTGACATTAAAATGAAGAATTCCTTTCGAAATTTGGAATTGACATCCTCCGTGGCGCAGCGGGCGAGTAGCTAGCTGAGAAATGAATAAATAAATGAATCGAAACCACGATTATCGATAGACCTTTGTGGTTTTTAATACTCGCGATACAGGTTTGACCTAGCGTGGGATTAGCACTATGTGTGTGACTGATTAATATATACTAATAAAAACAGCCAACTATAATTCCCAATCCTGACTTCTGGGTTTAAGAAAATATTATTTAATGTACGCGTTATTTTGATACACATGGTAGTGGTTACAGATCGACATTTCCTGAGGGTGAGACGTCTTGCGAGGGCTTACGATGCTATCCCCTCACTACAACTTTAGGGATTACTCGTACTACGTCTGTTTATGTTTTTGTTTGTGTCTTACGTACTTAATGTCCTTTACTTATAATAACAGCCCTGTATATACTGGCCTTCTAATAGGCCTATACTGACAGTGGTAAGGCTTTAGTACGCTCGTAGCCTAATGTGAGCTGGTAGACATAACGTACTCGGATTATCGTATTTTTCATATATATTTCTTAAGTATGCAGATTTCCTCATCGTTACAGCAAAATATAATGAACAATTATTACACTGTATTCTCCATTCATACATTGATTCAATATAATGAATTCACGTTACACTTCAAAAGTCATAGTCAATAGGTGCGTGTCTTAGATCGAACCCCGACCTGTGTCCCTTCTACTGCCCGGCGGGCGCCGCTAAGCCATCGCCGGTTTTCTTTTAATATTTATTTATACACTTCATATTAAATGTATATAGGCGGACTTAATGCCAAAGGCATTCTCTCCCAGTAAACCTCAGGGTGATGCAGAGATGAACAAGGTAGGTCTGGTTCAGCATAGAGGGTTATGCTGTCCGTGCGCACTTGAGACTAAAATAAAAATAATAAAAAAAAATAACCTTCAGCACTAAGTTCTGTAACAGTGATAATCATCATTTATGTATGTGCCTCTTAAGTATTGACTTTAAGTAGCCCTCCTTTTTGATTCTAACGGTATTACTTGATATTTGTATAAATAATTCATCCCATAAAACCAAACGTATGCATATTTTTAATAAAAAAACAGCAAAATGTGATTTCACAGAATATTAAGTATTATAAAATCTTGCTGAAAATGTAATAAAACGTATTTTTATCGTTTGCGCAGAACAGGTGATTACGTCGCAGTGTCGTTCACCTTACATTGGCAATGGCAGTGCTGCTAGATGAAAAATTAATTTACATTGACTCTCTGAACTTGTTTTGATAATAGAGTTTCGTGTAGAATGTGATTTTTGATTGCAAATCTGGCTGGATTTAATTTTAAATAATGCAGAACAATTTTTGCACGTTCTTTATTTAAATAGTATTATTTGTATGCAGTTAGATATAGCTTTTAACTGACTGATTCTTAAAAGTTATATATAGAAATCGAATCTTTTATAATTTTTTAAATATGGAATTAATTAAAATTCCATATTTAAAAATATTCTTATATAATTGAGATGTGTTCTTTATAGTGTTAAATAATAATGTATTTGCGTTAAATTTTAGTCATAATAAATTTGCAATTTACCAAAATGCTTTTCGCTACCCTCTTTTATGTCCCCCTGCTGGGCTAAGGCCTCTCCTTTATACTTCTACTTCATTCGGTCTTCCGCCACTCTTTGTCGAATGCATACAGCTCGTCTCTCCATCTTTTTTTTGGAAATACCACCCCTAAGGGGGTAAAATAGGGGATGATAGTTTGTATGAAAATCCGTCATTTTTGAAATTAAACTCATGAAAATTAGTATTTGGCTTTTTAGTTAAAAATAAAAAGTATATATTTCAGGGCTTTTGAAAATGTCACCCCTAAGGGGATAAAATAGGGGATGAAAGTTTGTATGAAAATCCCATCCATCATCATCATCATTTGGTGGTCCACGTTCCCTATGACCATTCGCCGGAATCCAATTAGCAACTAAAAAAAAATACACAAAAAATTAATGTTTCACCAACGTAATATTCCAAATACTGCAAACATATTGAAGAGAGAAGAGTAACTTGACATAAATGCATTAGTCGAAGCCCAATTTCTTTTCAAAGAGACTCTTATTCTAGCGGTTCTTAAGGGATTTGTTACGTCCCGCCCAGATTATTGGGGTCTGAATGAAAAGTAAGTCGTGAGTAAAGATAAGTAATGATCAACCACCGTGTATACACAATATTTACTTCATTTATTATTAGAAAAGTGTTATATAAAGTAATACTAAAGCTATATTATTGTTTTTTGCTGTGCTTTGCTCAGTGTACATTTTTATGAGCTAGAGAATGGTCTGAGTTAAGCCTCGTAACCAGTTCAATCCAAACCAACAAAATGCAGAACAGCTAGGAGAATTCACCACGGTCGCAGTTGTGTTTGTAGGCTATATATAGTTAGTTCGGATATTCGACGGCTTGACCTAACATACCGTGGTTACGAATAGAATTGATAATATTTATCTTGTATTTAAACGGCGACGGTCTACTGAGAAGCAGAACCACCGAATCACAGGTCGCGCGTTCGATTTCAGCTTGGGTACCAATTACTTATTTATCGAAGTTACAAAAAAACAACACACCTTGAAAACTTGCATATTAAAGTGCTGTATATAAGAATTTCGAAGCTTCAACTAGGTCGTACCAGGCGTGGTCGATTTAAACGTAACACCTCTTTGGAAAGGAGATCCTTCCCTGTAGTGATAATATTATGCTCGCAAGAATGTCTGAGTGATAACGTTTATCGATGTGGGACACTTAAATTCCAACGAAAAGAGTGTTTTCGGACAAATGTTCCAAAGATTCTTTGCCAAAAAATCTTTTTCAGACTATTATAAACATTGAAAAAACAGGTAAATCGGTTCAGCTGTTCTTAAGTGATTTACTTACAGACAAACAGTATTAAATATTTATTTATATTATTGTATTTACAAAATAATTTCACAATCTAAAAATGCCACGTCATTCAAATCAGATAAAGTAGTTAAAAATTCACAATTATCGTCCCCCGAGTAAAATCACGAAATAATCAAAACTTTTCTAACTTGATTGTAATGTTCTGGTGGACGCCTTTATTCGGTTTCTTTGTATCTCGGCGAAGTGCTAACTGAATTATCGAAGATAAAATATTTCAAAGACATAAACAACAGCCTGCTAGTAAATAAATGTTTTACGAAAGAAGAGCATTTAAGAGTCCCGAATAAATAATCAATTAATATTTTAACAACATTATGAAACATTTTAGATTGGATTAAATTATTAGTTTAGACAAAAAAGGTCAATTACTGTAAAATGGTAATATAGACTTAAAAAAATTATAATCTTATACGTTCTATAAGTAACTGCACTTAGTAAATTTACTAGGTAGTAAATCTCTCTTGATGTTAGTTCTTTAAGTTCGGTCTCTATGAAGATTCAATGAAATACCAGTTGTCCAAGTTCCAGTAGAAGGCACCTCTACTTACTATATTGAGCTATAATAGCAGCACAGTCCTCCATAACTGAGTAAGCAGGACTACCAACAGCAAAATAAGGAAGTATTAACAGGTTATCTCCCAGAAGATTGGAATTGTCGACAATCCTGTGTATACCACTATTTTGAGAACGAAGACCCAGTTAGGAGTGCCCTATGAAAAACAAGGTTTCTCAAACGAGGGAGTCAGACTGTATTAGGACTGTGCTAGGAGTTTCCGACTAAAAAGAAGAACGTCTTCTACGAGTGAGTCAGTCTGTGTAAGCAACCGCTGCCGCTAAGCAATTTCTGCGTATTTTTTTTTATCCTGTCACGGCAAAGTGACCACAATGCACCTGATGGTAACCGCAGTGCCGTCCAAATAAAGTATCAAGTAGGGAGAGATAATCTATCCCCCGCTACTCAACACAATCATGCCGGCATGCTTTTTCACACTACGCCATGGGCAAGAAGGTGAAGAAGCGCGACTAGGGCGAGTTTTAGACCCTGTGTACGGTGGTTGGTATCCTGGCGGATGTGAATATCCTACCACCAGCAGAGTATCACTTCCAAAGACGTTGAAATCAGTGAAATTACAGGGCATTTTAGACTAACACATGGATAAATAAGAAGAAAAATAAGAATCATGACAATAATTTCGGATCATACGTTAAAATTAGTGTAATGCATGCACTACATTGTAATTAATGTTTTTATCTCTTTCTAATTTAAAAATGTTTGCCTGCTCATTAGTTCTTCACTCTCCACTAAATCACTGAACTAATTCTGAAAGTATTGCCGTAAAGCTGAATATATAAGCTTAATCTTGCAGATAGCATAGAACAACGTTTATGGTTCAGTGGAGCTAGCTCTCTGAGAAATACATCCAGCATTGTCTACTTCAAAAGAAATATACTTACACTTATTAATATTAAAAAAAAACACACAAAAATGTACATTTTTATATCACTCACCACAACAAAAGGTCGGGGAAGAGCTTTGAAAAGGAAATTTTTAATAACGTATTCACGGCCGAGTGTTGCCCACTTTTTGCGGTTAATTTCCTTTTTAAACGTTAAAAGAGAAGTATTAGAAACGTCTGGCTGCATTTTAAAGTAGCGAATACTTTTGTTAGGGTGGCAACACTGAGCGGGGATTAGTTGACAAGCGTCTTTTGATGTAAATTATTTTATTTTGTAAATTGGTGCCTTTGTTAATAATAATGTAATAGGAGAAAGAAACATGGCTTTGTTATTGAGGATTTTCATTTATTTTACACACTTTCGTTAGTAAATTAAAAATAAATACACCCGACAAAGAAAATTAATTAATAAATTAAGTAGAAAAACACTATTGTTTATACTATAATATTGTAATCTGTGAATGTAATGTGTATTCTATGTTGTAAACTCTAAATAAATAAATAATCACATACATAGTCCTGACCCCACACTAGGTTAAACCTGTATCGTGGGTATCAAGAACTACGAGGGACTACGGTCCCACAACACCCACCCGACACAAATATCTGTCTGTCACACAAACATTTACCACGGTGCAGCGGTGCGGAAATCGAACCCACAGCCTCTCGTTTTACAGCTGGCTTCTTGCCCGCTGTACCACGGAGGCTGTCTATATAGTAATTATATTATCTAACGAAACAGATGCTCGTAAGGAAATTGCCTTTTTGATCTAACTTGAGAAACCAGGTATTGTTATCAGATATATCACATTGTAGACTCAAAAGATCTCGAAAGATCATGCATTATTTATCTGCCTACCCTTTACAAGGATCGAAACCCAATTCCATTTTTTTATTATACTATGATATCAAGATGCTTCCGCTCTACGTATTCTATTGAATATTACAATTTTCACACGAAACTAGTTCTAATTTCTTACTAAGTAGTAGTAAAATAATAATACTAGCCCTGTATTGTAACATTGTAATTGTAAACATTGTCTCACTGCTGTGCACGGGCCTCCTCTATTAATGAGACGGGTTAGGCCTTAGTTCACCACGCTGGACTAATGCAGGTTGGTAGACTTCATATACCTTCGAAATTCTTACGAGTATTCTCAGGTATGCAGGTTTCCTCACGATGTTTTCCTCCACTGTTTAAGCAAGCTATAATGAACAATGAGTAAACACATAATTTTAGAAAAGTCAGAGGTTTATTTTATAAGCTGGTTTGGAAAATGCGACTTTGGTCATGACAGTCCGTAACGCAACCAACTAGGCTATCGCTGCTATCAGTATCTGCTATCTATTCTTCTTCTTCCTCGTTCCCTCAATGCTGAGGATCGCGACCACAAGTCGTCACTCGCCACTGTGTGCGGTCTTGTGCCGTGTCGACCCACCGCCGCCGCCCGTTGCACGCCCGACCCACCGCGTTCCCCACTATATGTGACCACATTGTAGGTGCCCTTCCTCGAGCACGTCTGGCTTTCATGTGCCCTACAATGATCTGTTTCTGCAGACAATGCTTTGACGACCGCATAATGTGTCCGAAGATACTTAGGACTCGTTTCTGACATATCGAAGAGAGTCGCGAAATTATTTATTTATTTTAAGGAAACAAACAGTGTTACAAAAAATACAACTATACACAAATTATATGTTTCCACAGATAAAAATTATGTTCTTTTAATACTGTCTCTCTATTACTAAGCATTAAGAAGTGCAAAATGAAATCTTTAGCAAGTTTCCTCTGTCTACATATAATTTCATTTCGATGTAGGGTCCTTACACCAATGTATAGGAGAATGGGCTTAATTTTTTCATCTGGCAACATCAGGAAAATCTTATTTGATAACAAAATCACATCCATCCCACTCATTATAAAGAAAAAGAATATGAAATATTCTCATAAGCCGCTTATTTGTTGTATTGAAATGTATGACGGAACGGACATTTTTAATGAAACTGGAACGAGTGCGGCTTCTTAATCTGCCTTTGTGATGTTCCCTTATTAAGGGCTTTTGCGAATTGTTATGTATAATTGTTTGTAATTGTTATGTATAATATGCGTATTTTTGAAGAGCTAAATTTCACCCGCTTGAAGTAACTGGATGTATAAGTAGTGTGGCAGAATATGGCTGAAGACAGAATGGAGTGGAAGCCGAAAAGGGAGGCTATTGCCCAGCAGTGGGAAATAAAATAGGTTAGTAAACATGAAATATAGAGATAAGCAGCATTATTATTAGATGCAGCACCCCGTGACGAACATTTCGTGGAAAAAATAAAAAAGGTAGATCTAGACAGTGGAGCTACCTATCAGATCCGAAACTGTCTAATCTTTAAGCTGAAAACAACTATACTCATCCATATAATTTCATTGAAATAGTTTAGGCGGTTACAAGAATTGCCTGTACGAACATCGTGACGTGTGATTTTCATACATTCAGATTGATTTAAAAACCATTAGGTAAAATATGTTTCACAACGTATAATTGAACTACAAACTAAATTTCAAACTTTGGTCGCGGAACCAACACTTAAGAACCTCGTCCTAATCAATTAATAGGTTTATGACAGACAGCTTCCATGGCGCAGCGGGCGCGCAGCCGGCTGTGAAACGACGGGCCATGGGTTCGATTCCCGCTCAGCGACAAAGTACTGTGTGCTAGACAGATATTTATTTCGGGTTAGGGTGTTGTGAGACCTTAGTCCCTCGTAGTTTTAATACCCGCGATACAGGTTTTACCTAGTGCGGGGTCAGAACTATGTGTGTGACTGTTGGGTGTATTATTTGTTAAACGGTTTTATAAAAATTTCACGCGCCCCACGATTTTATTTTTTGTCTGATCAATTCCTTAGACTGATGAGTTTAGTGGTGTGTTGACTGGTTCCTAAGACTTTTTCTTTTCATGTGGAAAATCCTCTTGGATTCCCGTCTTAACTACGGGGTATGCCGGATTTTTACCGGCTAAAAACCCCATGGTTGTCTCCATCAACACTACAGAAGGATTCCGGGACCTCCAAAAGAAACACGCCGGAACCCCTCCAGTGTTACGCTGTATTAGCACGTCAAGAGCGGAGTATCAATAACTCCCCAGCATTCTTACGTACCCCTATACAGAGGAACCGGGGCGATTTCTACCATCGCCTCGGCGTCTATGTGGTTCCTAAGACCTAACGAATTATTTGTTATTATTTTTTTTAGTAAAACCGTTTAACTTAAAAATCTTCTTTACTCATTTTTTTCGATAGACAGGCGAGCAGACGGACCAACTGATGGTAAGTAGTCACCGCCGCCCATAGACATTTGCAATGCCAGGGCACAGCAAAACCGCTGCCTACGCTAGTATTTATTTTTTATTATTTTGTGATTGTAATCAGAAGCTTTATAAGAGACACCAATTCAATATCAAAAAATAATAATATGTTTAACTAACTAACTAACCAGCAATATAAGGCGTGTAATTTAGGAACTAATTTATGGCTTAAGTGATATTGCGAGAGTATTAAATCTTAAATATCATAGACTTATATATAATACACATACATATACATACACTCACGCCAGTAATCCCCGAAGGGGTAGGCAGAGATGTAACCAGTACACCCACTTTTCGCCGAATTTCAGTCCCATAATGTGATAGGGGGCGAGCCTATCGCCATACCGGGCACAGATTCCAGACTCCGGGCTAATACTGAGAATTTCTAGATAGAAAAACCCAATATCACTTTACCCGACCCGGAGATCGAACCCAAGACCTCAGCACAGCAGCGGTCGTAACGCATGCGCAATTACAACTGCGCCACCGAGGCAGTCAATACTTATATAGAATCTAGAAAAAAATACATATTTTAGTAGATTTATATTTGAAATATGAAAAACGTACAACCACTAACAATACAAATAGGGGAACTAACATTCACAACTCGATGCAATTTTATTATTGTCAACATCCCCTCGAAAAAAACATAAAAGAGCACTCGCGGTATTCAATATTCTGCTCTCAATAGATAAGTAGCAGGTTCGCATGTGGCCCAGTGATACTGCACGCAACTACTGGGGGATTTCATATGTTACAGAAATATTTTCAAGTTAGGAATTTTGTAAAATATTTAAATATCCGATTGTCTGGAAGGATGGTTTTTTCGACTTCATGTATGTCTATTTATTTAGCACTCTCTGCAGCTTAAATTACTTGATCAATTTTATAGTAGCAGTTGGTACGAACACTTACTTAGTCAATTAATAGATATTTGTGGCAAGTGTGTAAGTAAGTGTGTGTATATTTAACTACTACTGATCGTTGTCAATGAATCACTTAAATCGAATGAGAAGGTGAATAATCTCGATTGATTAAATTAAATTGAAACTCACATATTTAATAAATGATCTGACAATAAACATGATTGAGGTATTGTTTTTGATGATGTTTTGTATAAATAAAAACTATTTTCTTCTTATTTGAACCGCTTAAAGTTATATTTTAACCCCATATTTGCTTAGTTATCACAACATTTAAGCTTCTATAAATATAATAAAATTAATCTTTATATACGATCAATTTCCAATGTGTGTTCCGAGACTACAATTAATTTTGTATTTGTTATTATACAGATATTCTGTGAAATTACTGATTTATATTTTCTGTCTGTAACACATAAGTACTCGTATGTATTGCATGCGTTTGATTACAGGCATTTGAAACATGCTGTGTACACTGGAATTTGTTTACACGGAATTTTTCATAAATGTTTTTTTTATATATTGGCGTATGTTTCCATAAACCAGCCAGTGTACACACATTGCTATTTTAATATCGCTCTATCGATCGCCAATCTAAGCTCAATACTAGAATTTGAAAACATTTTACAACTGACGAAGATATGCACATCTAATACGAATTTTCATTCTTTATTACAATTAAAAACTGATTTCAAAACGACGTCGAGGTCGATTTCACGTCGAGGCTGTGAGAAGGCTTATACATCCCTCTCCATTCTTCATACCAGAGGGATCGTGAATGCGTTGTCGATCTTAATGGAAAGGAATGGGGTTTGGATAGGTGTAGAGTACTTTGGGCTTTCGGAAATCTCAAATATTAAATAATTATTATTAATATAATAACAAGCTACTATTTAACTTGTTTTTTTGTGCGACAATATTTATGTCGGTATCGAACCCACGGCCTCTTGTTTCACAGCCAACTGCTCGCGTTATTCGCAACAAAGGCTCTCAATGTCTATATTTTTATTTATGTGACTTGGAAATTCATTGACTTCAATAAACTTGTTTTTTCAGCCATGACTTTCAAATTCCAAAAGAACTATTTCTCAATTTCGCACATAAAATTATTAATTACATAAAAGCACAATAAAATAAAATGGCTGACGTAATTTTCCACTCGGCACTCGGCTCTGTCACAATTAAAACTCAACGTCATGACTCGTCATTCTGACTTCTGAATGTCGAATCGAAGTTCTCGATCGCTAAGTTTCTGAGTTGATTACTCTACGGAGACGTTATTTCAGTTCGACTTTCGGTTTTGTTTCTTTGTTAGGACAGATTAATTATGTCTATTGTTGTGGAGTAGTTACTATTTGATTGATTTCAGTTCGTTTTGAACTTTTAGAACAGGGTTTGCTGTAAATCGAAACGATAGGACACAGTTCAGAAACGGGCAGAGTAGCAAGTACATAATGACCTATGCAATAATAATATTTATAGTTACCTATTTTCCCTTTGGCTTCGCGTCTTGAATATATTAATTGGTACCGAAGGAAACCGAAATGACAAACTAATTTCAGCACACAGTTTTCCCGAAGTTTCAATTTTCCGGCCAACTTTTACAATTTTACTCTTATATAAAACATTATATGGACGGAGAGCCTATGCGGCGCATCGGGTGAATAGCCGGCTGTGAAACGAGCCCATGAGGTCGATTCCCGCCCCGAGACAAATCTTTATATGATAGACAGATATTTGTTTCGGGTCATAGTTGATACCCACGATACAGGTTTTACCTAATGTGAGGTCAGAGCTAAGTGTGTGACTGTTGGGTGTGTTTATTATTTATTTATCACGTAATTACTACTACTAAATAGTCTGAGTCTACCACGTACAGACCTAATGAACGTTAGTAGACTTCACACACCTTCGAAATTCGAATTTAGAATTTTGATGCTCAAGTTTCTTAACGATGTTTTATTTTACCGAAACACGTGTAGCTTTAAGGAGTGAGCTCATTGGGTTGGAGGTCTACTCACTTACCCGCATACTTCTTTTGAAGACCGTGTGATGATGTGGTAGAGCGACTCTGTAGACAATCTTGCCTACAGAGTGAGCCGGCTAGACTAGGTTAGTGTCACTGTCTCACAGACATAAAATAACAGTGATGTTTAATGGTGAGATATTACCAGGAGCTTAAATCCTTCTTTGTTATTTCCAATATCTATTCCTTCAAGGCTGGCAACGCACTGGTATTATGTGTATTCATGGGTGGTGGAAATCGACCTCACATCACATACTTGTCACTATATCGACCTTTGATAGAAAAACCCACATGAGTATTGCCGATTCAAAAATTAAACAAAATAAAAATATACTATTCAAATTCCTTTTTTTGCCAGACAATAGAGTTCATCAACTCAAGATCCAATAGCAGATTATTGTCAGAAGCCCTCGACATCTGAATATGTTTTCACAATGGCCATTATACTGAGTGCAACCCGAGGGTTTCGGGTTGGAATTTTTAATAATATCAAGTAAGGACGACAATATGACAATGGTCTGTCATGTTGGGAATCTCTATTGTTGGATTCGGAGGTATTTTAATATATAACTCGGGTAGTTTGTGTAGAAACGGTAATGTTTGCGTTAGTTGCTGGTTTTTATAGTTATAAATGTAGGAGCCAAAAATTTACAAGTACATTATAATGAAAGCTACTGCCTCGGTAGGGCAGTTGTAATTGCGCATGCGTTATGACTGCTGTGCCGAGGTCTTGGGTTCGATTCCCGCGTCGGGTAAAATTATATTGGGTTTTTCTATTCAGAAATACTCATTAGAGTTATTATTATTAGTTATATTATTAGTTAGTTATAGTTATTAGTGTCTGGAATTGTGCCCGGTATGGCGATCACATTGTGGAACCTCTGCATACTTCTTGGGTGATTACAGGCGTTAGTATATATGTAAATATTATAATGAAAAATGCAAAGATAACCTGTTGGTAGACTGAAATTCGCGAGCTCGACACCAGCCTGAGTGGCAGTCATTTCTGACTTTCCGTTGTTACGTACATAAATACATTAATAAGTGTATATACCTAAAGATACACTTGTATATTTTTTGTAGTTAGAATTTAATTTCATCACTAGCTTTAACAGTATAAGAAAATTATGACGAAATCTGCATCCCTACAGATATGTACGTCATAAGAATTTCAAAGGTGTGTGAAGTCTACCAACACGCGTTAGCCCAGCGTGGTGGATTAAGACTTAACCACTATTATTACTAGAACAGTGAGGACGAAGAACAAGATAGTGACTAATGCAGTGTTGATATTATTACTATTACATGATATAATGGATTCATTGTTTAGGAGCTTAGAGTAGGCAAGTGTTATATACCCTAAGTTTACGAGTTACGAAAATATTTGAAAATTTGTCATGCAGACTTTTCTAACGAGTGGACACATTTCAGATTTTCTTAAAAGATGAAATCTAAGCACTCTTTTACATTTTTTGCTTTCTTTTTTTTCTTATTTCTATTCAGCGTTGTTTATAGATGTAGAGAATGGCCTAAGCATTTCTATCTAGCTATTAGGTGAATAAGGACAGAAAATGTGGGAGAGATAAAAAACGTGCGGCCAGCAGTCTTGTCTTTTCGAGAATTGTCACAAAATTGCAGGAGCGAAAAGAAATAGGTATTGGCCGCACAGTTGCTTTGTCTCTTTCTAAAAGGTGGTCAATTTGAGGATATTGCTCAATCCATTCTCATCTCTATGTAATTCTAATCTCATGTTTCTGTAATCGTGACAGACTTCACGTTGATGATGACCTATTAAAAAGGCAGACAGTTTACCGATTCTGAACATAATGTCCCGATGTATTATTGTCTTTCGAAGTTTACAAGCTTCGAATTATAGATGGCGTTAAAATAAAAATGCAGCCATTAAAGCGCTTCATCCCAAGTGTTTAATTCAGTTAAGCGCGCCTGCGAACTTTAAACTCAATACTGAAGTTTATACGACGCGACGCAGGTCATAAATAGTGGCATACAGATTCATAGAGTACGCAATAAGTGAATCCATTTTTTTTAAATATATACACCCAATTGTCACACGCATAGTTCTGACCCCACACTGGGTAAAACCTGTATCGTAGATATCAAGAACTACGAGGGACTACGGTCCCACAACATCCAGACCTGAAACAAATATCTGTCTGTCACACAACCATTTGTCTCGGTGCGGGAATCGAACCTACGATCTCTTGTTTCTACTAAATGTGGACTTTTATGGCTGTTTTCGTACTTAGGATTTATTTATGTCTTATATTTTGGATAAGATCTGATGATGTAGTATGAGAGGAAAATACACAACTCCTCAATTGATAACAGCAAATGCACTGCAATTATTTTTTTAAGTAACTATAACAATCGCAACTAATTCATGAAGTAAAAACTATGCAATGCAATGCAAATACTAGGAAGCAAAAGCAAATGTTGCAAAAAACAACACAATTGATGTTGCTCAGACGTATAATCTATGTGTATCGTGTTTGAAACTCAAAGCTTCCGATTGCGATGAGGACAGTCTTTTGAACACACACACATAAAGTTTATGCACGGCTCGTTTAAACATTACTACTGCATTGTTTTATACTTAACGGAGCACAAAGAAATCTTTTGATTATTTTTTTTCTCTTGATGAGACTCTCACTCGCCTGATGTCACCGTCACGACCATTATAAATGACAACACCATTTAGAACTTTGATTAATAAAATACTAGCTGTTGCCTGCGGCTCCGCCCGAGTGGAGGTTATTTTTTAACAAAATACAGAGTAGTCCAAAGCACTCACTCACTCAGCACACATTTCTAACAGTGAAAGAATTTTCAAAATCGGATTAGTAGTACCGGAGATTACCCTGAACTTCCAAACTCACAAACATTACCTCTTTATATATTAGTATAGGAAACTCAGCACTGCACAGCTCTTGTCCCTTCAAGAATAATACGTATAACGATCTTTACGACTTGAATGCTGACTGCTATGTACAAAAATCTGTTAAAGCAAACGTCTCAGGTTTTTGAGATGCAGTATTTATAATGGTTATATTAATTGTTTTAGAATGTGAAAATGCCTCTAATATAGACATACTTGAATATAATTAGTAGTAGTATATATTAATGAACTGGGTAGATAAGCCTCACCTAAACTATGTTTTTTTCGGAATAACATTCATTGTCCATTTTGTATCTAACATAACATTAACTATCTCCAACAAGGATGAAATATGTTTGGATGAAGGAACGACTTGTGTGTAAACTGTAAAAAAATTACGCAACAGGAGTTTAGATCCAATTGGGGCAGCCATCAACAACAACTCACTTATGCATAGCTAGCTGCCTAACATTTTGACAATGCTATGGTGCTCACAAAGTAGGACTATAAACTTTGTACTGAATTATTTTGTGCAAAGTGGCCACACTACACCTGATGGTAAGCGCATCATCGTCCAGGTAGTATAAAGTAGCGAGAGACCACCAGTCCTCGCTACTCGCCACAATCATGCCGATTTGCTGTCTAGCTTCTTTACATTCTATCGCCATTTATAATAAAATTATTATAGTCCGGTATTAAACATTGTCCCACTGCTGGGCACGTGCCTCCTCTACTAATCCAGTGTTAACCAGCACCTCAATTTATTGCATCCCGTTATTTACAACGGGAACAATAAAATCGATCTCGATTCAACATTACCTAACCACGGCAAGATTAGCACCGTGCTAATTAATGTTCTTCGCGAACCTGATGGATTTTGCGAAGCCAAAAACTCATTTCGCCTTCTGCTTTACATTTCTAATAGTCGACGTGGATTGAGCGCAATCTTGCCCGTAATTAATGAGACGAAAGATAATGAAATCAGATTTACCACAGTGAAAATGGCTGGTATTTTTCTTAGTTGCGTTCTGGATTTCTTTTCTGGTTTAATGGGGATTTATGGTGGATGCATTTATTTATGGTGTGATGATTAGGCTTGTAGTAAAATAGTGGTGAAAGAGATCTTAAAATTTTATCAGCAAGCTATCAAAGGAAAGACAAGAATATCGTTTCTGTAATTTCTTTCGCTTGCGTGCCGTAGAGACCTGAGTACCGGAAATTGGAAATAAATGTTCAAATCGAGAACGTCAGCATTTTCGCACGCAATCACAACTCTGGTACCGCATTGTATGGCAACATAACTAGAATATTCACATTGTCCAATATTCCAAATGATTTCTCGGATAGTAAAATGAAAAAACTGCCTTGGTGGCTCAGTTGTAATTGCACATGCGTTACGACTGCGTTGCTGAGGTCTCGGGTTCGATCCCCGGGTCGGGTAAAGTGATATTGGGTTTTCCTATCTAGAAGTTCTCAGTATTAGCCCGGAGTCTGGAATCTGTGCCCGGTATGGTGATAGGCTCGCCCCCTATCACATCATGGGATCGAAATTCAGCGAAAAGTGAGTGTACTGGTTACACCACTGCCTTCGGGGATTACAGAAATAAAAAAACTCTATATATATACTTATTTTTATCCTGGCACGGTAAAGTGACGACACTGCACCTGTAAGAGCAGTGCCCTTCAATTAGAGTATCTGAGTATATATTTAAAACAATAGTTTTTGCATAGAGCACACGACCCAATCACATAGAACATACGAGAATAAAACCGAATTGCACGAAGCGAATATTTTTTTAAAAGAAAAGGCTAAACTAACGCTCGTAGTTTTATACGTCAAGAGTTTCGCTACGAACGAGATTAAAGCATTAAAATAAAAATAGTTGCATTGCATTCCTCGCGGATTGAAACTACGCTGAACGGAAGAAACTGAAATGTTCTGACCTAGTTCTACAGTACAATGCTTCTACCGGAGTGAATTACTTTTGTAGTATCATTATAGCAAATTTTTTACAACTTTTTTACTTGTTCGAGCGTAAATCATCCTGTTATACTGTTTGGTAAACGGGTAAATTTTGTTTTAAGACTCTCGTTGCTCGTAAAGTAGGTAAGCGCAGTAAACTGAAATTAGAATTTGAGATGGATGTTGATGCTGCTTCTATATTTATTTATTATTTGAATTCGCGATCTTTACAATCTTACCACTAATATAAATGCAAATGTTTGGATGGATGGATGTTTTTTATTCTATCAAGCTACAACGGCTGAACGGATCTGATTGAGATTTGGCACAGAGATAGATTATAGTCTTGAATAGCACATAGGCTATTTTTATCCCGGAAAAATGTACAGTTTCCGTGGGATAATTAAGTTTTTCACAAAGCAAGGAATCGACATGATTTTTTGCATAGTGGCAGTTAAGGGATCAGAAAATAATTAGGGCACTTTTTATTCTGGAAAAATTCACGTTTCCTATGGGATAGCAAAATATAGAAAGGTAGAAAGGCGTAATAGCTTAAGATGCCTTCGTGGATTGTATACCTTTTATTCCAAAAATAACTTCCACGCGTCTAGTAAAAAATATATCGTAAAAGTGTACTTTTTAGCTTAGTTTCATAAATCAAACTGCATTACTTTACGATTCTATTTTCATCTTATATTTCGTTTTCCGATTTTTGGGTGCTGAAAATCTTTTCGCAGATTACATGTTTTTCTCTCTTTACACTAAGCCGTGACGAAGCCATTAAAAAAGGGACACGACGTAGATTCGACAGAGTTGTTGCCTATGTTAATCGGATCTGCGTAGGACAGTGGTTCTCAAAGTTATAATAAAAATAAATACACCCAATACATATAATTCTGACTGACACACTAGGTCAAACCTGTATCGTGGGTCAAGAACTACGAAGGACTACTGTCCCACAACAGCCAGATCGGAAACAAACATCTGTTTATCACAATAACGTTTGTCTCGGTGCGGGAATCGAATTCCTGGCCTTCCGTTTCACAACCGGCTATTCACCGTCTGTGCCACGGAGGCTCTCATTACATGAATATATCAGCGTACACTACAAAGATTAAGAAAGAAAGACTTGGCTTAAATATTATCTTACCTGCCTCCTAGAACTCATTTTGGACAGTATGAAAATAAAGTCTAGATATATGTACTATAGTATAAATTCTGTAGAGACTAGGAAGAATTTTGTACTGTTTCCCACATCGTAACATAGAATAACAGCTACTAAGAAAGATACAATAAGACTCAATAACAACTGTGACTATCATTTCTTTCTATATCATGTCTTTTCTGTTGATAATGTCAATGTTTAAGACGATACCTTCCTAGTTCACTGGTCTCCCGCTTTGTTATGGTTGAAAGAATGAATTCTGAATTTGAAGTTGAATTCTGGTAAAGATAGCCTATAAGCGATATAATCTATATCCTTGCCAAATTTCATTACGATCTGTTCAGCCGTTTAGTCGTGAAAAGGTAACAAAAAAAGATACAAACAGAGTTACTTTTGTATTTATATTAGTGTGGAGGGTTTGGGAAGCGCTGACTTTAGGCGTGAGAGCGAGTTTGGATAGCAATGTAACTGAACAGTATTGGGTTTGAGGCACGAATAGAGCTAATGTAGTAATATAGGCACGCTTGTTCATTCGGGCTGAAACGTTCCACTGGATTCAGAATGGCGGTGCTTAGTTGAAATACAGATCAATAAAGATAGGCTTCCGGATATAAACTTATGTTTATATCCGGAAGCCTATCTATACATTTACTGTAAAATTATTATAGTTAGGTAAGATATGTTGGAGGACATTATGACCAAAATATAGAAATCATCTACAACTAAAAAAGTGTATATTACTGTCTACTACACAGGATGTTCTAAGAAATATGATTGTTGAAAGTTTGATAAAACATGGTCCAATATTGGTCGCAAATAGATTTGCAGAATACCACTTTGTTAGTTTAGCGTATGTGGTTGGATGTCTAGTAATTGTCCAAACACGCGATTAGTTGCAGCAAATTTACTCCGTTGAGACAATTGTGGCACATTCGGCGTAATTGTCTCAGCCTGTACACAATATGGTCACAGAAGATTTGACGCTTGGGTTATAGTACAAACGTAAGCGGTTATCAACGTGTATTATTAGTTATTCAGTTAATGTTCTGAAATAGTTGTAAAACAAATTCTTTAAATTTGTAAAATGATAATACCACAGATAAATCTTTTAATATTGGCTTACTCAATTCTCTTAGAGGGCCAGCCACGTTTTCAAGACTTAGACAGAAGAACCATTAATTATATTTGACAGCTTCCTTGGCGCAGCAAGCGAGTAGTCGGCTGTGAAACGAGAGGCCGTGGGTTCGATTTCCGCACCGAGACAAATGTTTGTGTGAAAGACAGATATTTGTTTCGAGTCTGGTTGTTGTAGGACCGTAGTCCCTTGTGTTTTTCTTGTACCCACGATAGAGGTTTGACCTAGTGTAGGGTCAGAATTATCTGTGACTGTTGGGTGTATTTATTTATTATTTTTGAGTATAGTGATCCACTTGAATGTTATTAGCTTTCAAATAAATACACCCAACAGTCACACACATAGTTCATCCACACTAGGTAAAACCTGTATCGTAGGTATCAAGAACTACGAGGGTCTACGGTCCCACAACACAATAAAACATATCTTTTACACCTTGCACCACTCACCATACAAGAAGACGCACCGCTGTACACCATACGTCAAGTTTGACGTTTATCCAATATAGTACGTGCCCGCAATGGTCCCATCTAATCGGATATCTTCGCCTGCAACCTTCAGATGTTTATTATTCTGATTTAATCACTTGGCAATCCTCATGGTCTCAGCAAGCTACGGGATTTATTATAATTACTACTTCATCGTTGCCAAGAAGTTACTCATCCGCAATATGTATTTATATGTTTAGATCTAATCTAATTGATCGAATGATATTTTCCAAGATTTTGTTATTTTCATCAATCTCTTAATATTATTATTTATCGAATAATTGTATTTAAAAAAATCAAGAAGAAATTCGTATGTTCGAAACTAGCCCAAATGGCATACACCTCTGACTTTTTAAAGTTAGGTGTGTATTCAATGTTAATTATCACTTGCTTTAACGGCGAAGGAAAACATCGTGAGGAAGCCTGCATATCTTTTTTTTTTGTCGCTGGGAAAGCGTTTTATTACTGCCACCCGTTTCGGGGGGAAGCGGAATAAGAATAAAACAATGCTGGACTAGCCGGTCTTACGACCCAGCATCACCCTCGCACGGATGATGGCTATCCGTGCTGCCGCTGGGCCGAGTCCCTACCCCCTATGTACACCCAACCCGACACTACCAGCTAAAACCCCGCGGTGGCCTTCTTCGGCGCTTAAAGCCTGCATACCTGCGAATACTCGTACGAATTTCAATGGTGTGGGAAGTCTACCAATCTGCATTTTTTTTTAAATGTTTCACAAAGGTGTTCTTATATTTAAAATATAGGGGTGTCTGAGGAGGACGAGGTTCCGCGATTTGATACGTAATTCGTCCGCCTCCGGTAATTACTCATAAATATGGTTATTGGAGGGGGGCGAGGTTCCGTGAGTAGATGCGTAATTCGCCCCCCTCCGCCATATTCCCTTTTAAATTTGGGTAACCATGGGGGCTGATTTCGGGCTGAGGCCGCTCCGGATGTTGTTTTCTGGATGGTCCCTGCCCGAGAGCAGTTGAATGGTTTGGGGGAGGAAGAGAGAAAGGGATTAGGTTTTTCCACTAATTTACTACTTGAGTCAGGGCCGTGCTTGATGGGTTTTCCAAGCCGGTCCTAACCCAAAAGTAGCACAGTGGAATGGGAAGGGTTAGTATTGGGGAAAGGTAGGAGGGGAGGGGGAATAACCTCAGCCGTAACCTTCATTTATTCATTGTTTTACCAATCTGCATTAGGCCAGCGTCGTGGACTAAGGCCTAACCCCTCTCATTAGTAGAGGAGGCCCGTGCTCAGCAGTGAGACACTTTAATACAGGGTTAGTATTCTAGTATTATTAATTTCAATAGTGGAATCACCACTTATCATAGCGGAATTTAGTGAGAATCGTATATAGGTAAACGAGGAAGTTTTTACTCAGTCTGATGTTTAAGTTCATAAAATAAATTATATGTTACTCTTTATCATATTATGCGAAAACGTGTCTAAAATGATCACTTCACAATTCTTCAGTTTTACGGGTCTATGCACGTCATTTCCTATATTTTCCTTTGACAGCCTCCGTGGCGCAGTAGGGGAATAGCCGCCTGTGAAACGAAAGGCAAATGTTTGTGTGACAGACAGATATTTGTGTCAGGGTCTGGGCGTTGTGAGACCGGAAGTCTCTCGTAGTCCCTGGTACCCACAACACAAGACTAGTGTCTTAGTGTGGGATCGGGGCTATGTGTGTGACTGTTGGGTGTTATTTATTTATTATTCAATTTAGTGTTTCGGTTTTCTCCGGAAAATGAATCATAATAATAGTATAAAGCATATAACTCGATAATATTTCAATAAATCCATGGAGGTAATAAATTCAATATCAAATTAACTGATTTAATTACCGATAAGTTTTGTCATATTTAAACTAGGTTTAAATTACCTCGATTCAGTTGCTATTGTATGTGTACGCCATTATTTATTAAAATTATAATGTAATAACTCGTAGTGCTGGACGGCTTTTAAATCAATATATGTACTTTATTATTATGCATTTCAATTAACAATAATAATACGATATTTATTTACTAAGTAACATTATTAAATAATAGTGTTTATATTAAACTGGTAGCAACTGACAATTTACTTGGTAACGAGCGGTGTTGACAGTGTTGTGACCACTTAACACATACATACATACATATATACAGACGCCACTAATCTCCGAAGGGGTAGGCCGAGGTGTAACCAGTACACGCACTTTTTGCCGAATTTATCACGGTCCCATACGGTGATATGGTGCGAGCCTATCGCCATACCGGACAGAATTCCAGACTCCAGGCTGATAATGAATATTTATAAGTAGAAAAACCCAATATCACATTACCCGACCCGGGGATCGAAGCTGGACCTGAGGCCCTATCACATCATGGGACCGTAATAAATTCGGCAAAAAGTAGGTGTAACGGTTACACCTCTGCCTAGCCCTTCGTGAATTACAGTCATGAGTGTATATTTAACATCTTTATTGTAGGTCAATAATGATGAAGAGATTATCCAAACCTCTTGTTAGTCGTCTTCGATTTCAGATATCCATGATATAACCTAAAAATACCGAAACAAGGTTAACCTAAACTCGTTACTGACAATGTCACATTTTTCACAGATCCCACACAGGTTCCCAAATATTTGTTAAGCATTAGTCGATCTCCCCACGCTTTGGCTTTGACAGGGGACTATTTTATGGCGTCCTCATGAGAGAGTGCGATTCTAAATCATTGACAGATTTTTGGGACAGCGTTGTTGAAATGAGCTAATTCGCATTCCGAACGCGGGTGTGTATCGTATCTTTTCAAGTGCGAGGTGTTTATAGTGTTGGAATATTTACGGGACAGAAATATAGAGGGCGCTGAACATAATCGAGCGTGGAGGATTCGCCTTTGTTCTTATTGAAAAAGATGTGAATATTTTCCAGTATATTTTTAAGATCCATACTTCTGAATAAAATAAAAGAAAGACAAACTCATTGTGAAATGCATATTATTGAGATTCAGTCAATCTTTTTGCTCTATCGCAAGTTTGAATGTAGTTAGTGCCCTGGTATTGCAGAAGTCTATGGGCGGCGGTGACTACTTACCATCAGGTGGCCCGTCTGCTAGTCTGCCTATCGAGGCACTAAAAAAAAAAAAAAAAGTTTCGCTAGATGAACGGGCACGTCACTCTAGCGTTGCTCTTTTCGAACACTGATTAATAATATTTGGATATATAATTAAAATTTAATTATATTAGAGCAGCCGAATGTTAAATAATTAAATAAATACACCCAACAGCGACACACTTAGTTCTGATCCCACACTGGATCAAAACTGTATCGTGGGTATCAACAATTACGAGACACTACGGTCCCACAACACCCAGACCCGAAATAAACATCTGTCTCGGTGCGGGAATCGAACCCATGGCCTTCCGTTTTACAACCGGCTAGTTACCCGTAGCGCCACGGAGGCAATATAGGCTAATAATAGTGTAAAAAATACAAAACCTATTGCCGTATATTGATCCTGATGAGAGTGATGAAAATCACGATTCTATAAAACGGAGGATGGACAAACGTGTTTTTTATAGTAGGTACTATACCCGAGCAAGTGAGTCACCTGGTGGTAAGTAGTTTCTATTGCCCATAAACAGCTAAAACATTAGAAACACGTTGGCTGCGTTGTCAAGCTTAAAAGAAAAGAAGGAGTCTTAGGTCTCCGGTCACTTACAGTACTAAAAGTAGCAAACACTTACTTTAAGTCTTTTTATGATATGGCGGTGTTAACTCAGTCAAGCCGTATCCAGCAAAAAAGTTGTATAAACATTCTACCATATTTGATAATGTGGATTCCAATTTCAAAAAGTCCACCGAATCTACTGTAATTTAGAAGCAAGCCTTTCGCAGAGATCGATGGCTGAATTTCAAGGCACGGTATTATTCAGCTTCTAGCTTTTCATGAATTCCAACAAGGCTTTTGAACGTCACTGAGGCATAGAGATTTTTGGTCATGTAATTTAGACCGTTGATGGCGTGTACACGCAAAGCAAGAGAGATCATTTTCTGGAGAATTTTGATGCAACACTTAATACTTTATTAAAACTCCTTGATGTGTGCCTTCTTCAAGGTCATCCATTCCAAAGAACTTTAAATGTAGCCATATTTAACATCATTACTGTTTTCAACCCTACTAAAGGAGCTAAATTATGCGTTGAAATTCTAACCCTTCGGCTAGCTCTCATAAAAACACATAATATAAACTTAGGCCAGGGTTTTGGCACAGACCCAAAAAGGGTTGGGATCCACTGATTTAAATAAAAGAGTAAGACCTTTTTAAGATATATTATACAATATATGGAGGATGAAGGAGGATTATGATTTATTATTACGTTTAAATGGTGGTAAGTGTCCAAAAAATGCTGTAAAACAGCATTATTAAAAGTAGACAGAGATAAATGAAATTTTCATATAATGTGATTGGACATTCATTTTAAAATAACCCCAAAAGTCACATATAGTCCCGGCTTGATGCTAAATAAGAGTTTTGTATTACGACTTTCAGGAACTACGAGATAAATTTATTTCAAAAAACCCATACCCGAAACAAATATTTTTGCATCTCACAATCTGTTCTAAATCCAGCTACCCAACTGACAAAAAATAGATTCCTTTTGACTGCATCCACAAGTCAGCCAAAGGAAAACATTCAAATAAATGGATTACCCAGCATGACACTCATGATCCCATGGCTGGGAGCTAATATCTATACTAATACTATAAATGTGAAAGTAACTCTGTGTGTTTGTTTGTTACCTTTTCACGACTAAACGGCTGACCAGATGAAATTTGGCAAGGAGATAGATTATATCCTGGAGAATCTATCTTTTTCTCAAAAAACAATCTTGAAAGGGGTCAAATAGGAGTTCAAAATTTGTATGGAAAATCCATAATTCCTCGACTGAGGGATCTGGAAATTCATATTTAGGCTTTTGGTAGGAAATAAAGAAATACGTGTTTCACATTTTTTTCAAAATCATCTAAGGGGGTAAAATAGGGGATGAAAGTTTGTATGAAAATCCTTCATTTACCTATCACTTTACCTGACCCGGGGATCAAACCCGAGACCTCAGCACAGCAGTCGTAATGCATGCGCAATTACAACTGCGCCCCCGACGCAGTCTGAAGAACTAAACGTCGAGAAAATCTAAAGAGATTTTATAGATTTATGCAATAAATAAACTGTAATATTTTGGTTGATGTTGAAAGGGAACCCTGGCACCAAGCCAGTATGGCGCTAGACAGAAATCATAAGTTCTTTAAGAATATCTATATTACAAATACAAATAAATAAAATGGAAGTTTCTGCTTTTGACTGTCAAAAGAACAGCTTTTTACTAGATGCATATGAAAGTAAATACGGACTTATAACAAAACATTTTTTAATTTTGTCTGTCTGTTTGTTCCAGCTAATGTCCAAAATGGTAAGACGGATTGTGAAGAAACTTTCATTGACAGACGGCTGATGATGTAAGGGGTAACTTAGGCTTTTATCTCAAATATAAGCTATTGTAAGCTATTAAATTTTAACCAGTTCCTATTTGAATTTATGACTATTTAAAGAGTTTAGAGTCGTGGAATTCTCAATTTTGTCAGCAGCATAAATAAACTTGGGGAAAACCATTGTCTTACAGAAAATGGTAGACACTGTCACGATTTGCGGGCAGTGAGATTGCTTGAGTGCGAAAAAATCTGTCCATCTCCTCACCCCCATTATTTTTTTTAAATATCAGTAATGTCCCCAAAATTCCTCTGGCATCATCAATATTGTCAATATTAAATAACCTGGCATTGAGTTATACCCGGGCTTCGAAACTTATAAAAGAAATGTTCATTATAATTTAATATTCATGGCAAACACGCTACCCTCTTATGTAAAAAGAGTAAATATTTGCAGGTTCCACCTAAAAATCCTTTCCCCTTGAATATTTGATCAGCGACTTACCATAAGATGTTCGAGTGAAATATTGCATAAGCGTTATGGTGAATCAATTTTTGCGGGTTTGAAATGGTAATTCTTGTTGATGGAAAAGAATTGCAAATTGTTTGTTTCGGGGAAAATATGTAACTGTCTTCGATAAGAGTGTCTAAATTCAAATTTTGGGTTTAAAAATGGAAGTTCGAATTTAGAATGGTAGTGTCAGGTTTTTTATCATTTTGTGCATAGCATGAACGACTGACATTTGGCTATTTGGTTTTTTTTTATCATGGCACGGCAAAGTGACCACACTGCACCTGATGGTAATCGCAGTGCTGTCCAAATAGAGTATGGAGTAGCGAAAAACAATCTATCCCCTGTTACTCAAACTGAGAAAACTAAACTAAAGTAAAGAGGCAGTTTGACTTACCTTTTCGTACGATAAGTGATATTTCTGGAGGTTGAAAACGCGTTTCCCCATTTTTATCTCCCAATCCTTCAAGAGTAAACGGTATACGTGGTTCGTTTTGTATTGTACGTATTATTTACGATGGAGAATTCGTAGCATCAGGTGCTGTCATAACTTTTTTAAATATTATATTTTTAATGTTCAACACAAAGGCAATGACTAGACTTTTTAACTATAAATATACTTTTGAATCTTCCTACTACTATCTATAGCAAATGGAGAATCGATGTGGTCATTTACATTATAACTGATTGCAATGTTCAATTTGTACTACACAGTGTTCGTGTAATGACGTAGCAGTTAGTTTGTATGCGCGTACTTACATGTGTTAAACTAGTCATCAGTACCGTTGCAGTATTACATTGTCCGAATTACAAGTATTTACGATTATGAACTTAAAGATGTTTGGGTTCTAGGTTTATTTTAAAGATGAAAGTGTAGATGAATCTTTTAGTATGGGTTTTTTTTATCCCTGCACGGCAAAGTGACCACACTGCATCTGATGGTAAGCGCAGTGCCGTCCAATTAAAGTATCATGTAGCCAGAGTTTTATGTACCATTCCTCAATAGGCCAGATGAATTCTTTTATTCCATACATACATGTTACATACCGGTGTCTTAAATTGTACCCGGTATGGCGATAGGCTCGCCCCCTATCACATTATGGGACCGAAATAAATTCGGCGAAAAGTGGGTGCACTGGTTACACCTCTGCCTACCCCTTCGGGGATTACAGGTGTGAGTGTATATGTATATATATATGTAAATAAACAAAATCTCCTGACGCTGCGTGTTATTCGACCTGCACCCTGCTTCAGCATCATATCACGCCACTCATCGCATCACCCTCGTTTACACCAGTCTTTACATAAGACATCGATCGCAACACACGTCGTTCCCGAACAACTTGCATTGTTGTGCAACAACAACCCAATGTGGTGAATATATTAAGTGAATACGGGCAGAAAAATGTGAGAGTTAAAGCAAATGTGCGGCCAGCAGTTGTCTTTTAAAATTTTGATTGGTCTACGTCACAGACTTGCTGGAGCAAAAAGAAATAGGTATTGGCAGCAGAGTTGCTTTGTCTCTTTTTACAAAGTGGTCCATTTACTGAGGATATTGTTCAGTCCATTCTTTGTCTATGGTGGCAATATGGTGAGGTCATATAAGCCTGATTATAATCCTTATATATTGTAAGGTTTAAGTGGGCTAAGGCCTGACCCCTCTCATTGGTAGAGGAGGCCCGTGCCCAGCTGTGGGACAATGTCATTCTAGCCCTGTCTAAATAGGCTGATTATTATTTGTGTATTCCGGCGAAATGTGGGTGTGCTATTTACACCTCTGCCTACCCCTCTGGGATTACAGGCGTTAGTCCATGTGTATGTAATAAATTGAATACCTTCTTCACAGAAGAGGAGTGCCAGAGGCCGTTCTTATGTCAGTCTGTCCGGTTGTCATTTAGAGCGGTTCGGGAGTGCAACCCCGGCCACTTGAGCCGTCAGTGCCGCGTTCCATCACTCCACCCGTGGCTCTGATGTCCTCCTCCATCCCTTCCCGTCCCGTTACTGGTGGTAGGGCTTAACTTTGAGTGAATTTTATTTACTTAGAGTTGGGCCCGAACGGATTGGTACCACCGTCCAGCCTATTTCTGCCGCGAAGTAGAAATGCGTTCCGGCGGAAGGGCTAGATAGCCGTTCCCTCTCTCCTCTCCTTTCCCTGGTGGTGCAGTTTGGACGGTACTCGTAATATGCTGAACTTTGGTGTTGGTCGTCGCGTGGGTATCATCTGTGGGGGGCTGGCGTGGGGTACAGGGAGACCCGATGGGAACGGCCACCGCCGGCCGCCTGCCAGTCAGTAGGGGACCTGAACCCGGGGATACACTTTTCAAAAATTCCCTCCCCGGGAAGCTGTCCCGCCAACTGGCGAAAATCCTGTAATACAGTCGTCGTGCCAGCGTGGGAGACTGGAGTGGATCCCGGCGACTGTATACAGGGGGGCATCGGGGGCCCTTCCGTGCTTCGCGCTGGCTCCTCGCATTACCTGCGTAACCATCCTGCACCTTGTTCTGCGACTTTATGTTTCGAGTGCCGTCTAAATTTCACTGCCCCCTCACATCTCCTTTCCCCCACTACCAAATCAAAAATTTTAAAATGAAGGCAAATAAAAAAAAGAGTAAGCGTACTTCGGCGGATACCATATCCACTTTAACAGTAGACTTCTGCAATGTCAGGGGTCTGCACAGTAACCTGGACGCTGTACATTACCACCTACAGTCGGCGCGGCCTGCCCTACTCTTTTTAACTGAGACTCAGATATCTACCCCTGACGATATCTCGTACCTTAATTACCCCGGTTACGTACTGGAACATTCGTTCCTACGTAAAGCCGGGGTGTGCGTTTTCGTCAGGGATGATATATGTTGTCGCCGCCTTCGGGGCCTCGAGCATCGGGACCTGTCAATCTTGTGGCTATGCGTAGAGTACGGGGGTCGTACCCGAGTGTACGCTTGCCTTTACAGGTCCCATGCCGGTGAAACGGGGTCTTCTCATTTATTCGAGAACGTCCAAATGGGGACTGGCCGATCTCTAGAGCAGTACCCATCCGCGGAAGTGGTGGTCCTTGGGGACTTCAACGCTCATCATGCTGAGTGGTTGGGTTCTCGGACCACTAACGCTGCGGGTCGGTCTGCTTATGAGATGGCTTTGGTTTACGGTCTCACACAATTGGTAGCTCAGCCCACCCGAGTTCCAGATGTTGAGACCCATGAGCCCTCTCTGTTGGACCTTCTGCTGACTACAAATCCTGAGGGATACAAGGTAGTGGTCGATCCCCCTTTGGGGTCATCAGACCACTGCCTTATTCGAACCTCAGCCCCTGCGGTTTATCCCGATCGCTCCTCAGCGACTGGGTTCCGCAGGGTTTGGCGGTATGGATCAGCGGATTGGGAAGGGATGCGTGAATTCTTTGCGTCCTTCCCATGGAAGCGGTTCTGCTTCTCTTCCGAAGATCCTGATGCTTGTGCGGACCGCGTCAGGGACCTGGTGGTCATGGGGATGGATCTGTTCATCCCCAATTCCAGGGTACCTGTCGGGCGTCGCAGCCGGCCCTGGTATAATAGTACCTGTGCCGAAGCTGCACGCCTTAAGCGGTCCGCATACGGGGCGTGGAACGATGCCCAAAAGCATCAGGGTCCAAGCGCGAAGGAGGAGAGGCGGAAATTTAATGCCGCTTCTAGGTCCAACAAAAGGGCTATAGCCAAGGCCAAGGCAGAACATATTGGCAGAATTGGTGAGCGGCTAGAGAGTTATCCGTCTGGCAGTCGGGCCTTCTGGTCGCTCGCCAAGGCTGTCCTAGGTAACTTCTGCCTGTCCAGTCTCCCGCCACTGCGTAAGACTGATGACAGTTTGGTCCATAGTGCAAAGGAAAAGGCCGATATCTTGGCCCAATCCTTTGCCTCGAACTCGACTTTGGATGATGGAGGAGCCACTCCACCAAAACTTCCCCGGTGCGAGTACTCCCTGCCTGAAATCCGCATCAATCAGCGTGCGGTCAGGCGGGAGCTTAGGCTCCTTAACATCCGAAAGTCGAGTGGGCCGGACTGCATCCCCGCAGTGGTTCTTAAGACGTGCGCCCCTGAGTTGACCCCCATTCTCACGCGCCTTTATCGTCTTTCGTACAACTCCAGAAGGGTTCCCGCTTCGTGGAAGGTTGCCCATGTCCATCCGATCCCTAAAAAAGGTGACCGGTCCGACCCTTCGTGTTATAGACCGATAGCCATCACATCCTTGCTCTCTAAAGTCATGGAGAGAATAATTAACGCCCAGCTTATGGGGTATCTGGAGGAGCACCAGCTGATTAGCGATCGTCAGTACGGTTTCCGTCACGGTCGCTCGGCTGGTGATCTTCTTGTTTACCTCACACATCGCTGGGCGGAGGCTATAGAGAGCAAGGGTGAGGCTATGGCCGTCGGTCTAGACATCGCGAAGGCGTTTGATCGGGTATGGCATGGGGGCCTTCTGTCGAAGCTTCCATCATATGGAATCCCCGAGGGGCTCTGCAACTGGATCGCTAGTTTTTTGGATGGTCGGAGCATTAAAGTCGTCGTAGACGGCTACTGCTCCGACGCTTTATCCATTAATGCTGGCGTTCCACAAGGCTCGGTGTTGTCGCCGACACTATTCATACTGCATATCAATGACATGCTGTCTATTGATAGCATGCATTGCTATGCAGATGATAGTACTATCGACGTGCGATACACCGGCCAGCAGGGTATCCCTCGGAGCACTTTGGAAGAAAGACGGTTAGAACTTGTGTCGGAAATCGAGAGCTCTCTAGGGCGGGCCTCTGAATGGGGTGAAAGGAACCTAGTTCACTTCAACCCCACGAAGACACAAGTTTGCGCGTTCACCGCTAAGAAGGACCCATTTGTCATGGCGCCACAGTTTCAAGGAGTCACTCTCCAGGTTTCCGAGGGTATTGGGATCCTCGGCGTCAATATATCTAACACGGTCCAGTTTAGGAGTCAAGTGGAGGACAAAGCCAAATTGGCAAGCAAAAAATTGGGGATCCTGAACAGAGCGAGGCGGTATTTCGCGTCGGGCCATAGATTGGCGCTTTATAAAGCGCAAGTCCGGCCCCACGTGGAGTACTGTTCTCATCTCTGGGCAGGGGCCCCAAAATACTTGCTGGACCCACTTGACTCCTTACAGAGGCGGGCCGTTCGGATTGTCGGGGATCCTGATATTACGGATAGCCTGGAACCGTTGGGGCTGCGGAGAGACTTCGGGTCTCTCTGCTTGTTCTATCGGTTGTTCCACGGGGAGTGCTCCGAGGAACTGTTTAAAATGGTGCCTACATCACCATTTTATCATCGCACCACCCGACACCGCAACAGAGTTCATCCATACCACCTGGAAACGATTCCGTCTAGCACGGTTCGTTTCCGGCGTTCATTTTTACTACGTACGTGCAAGCTCTGGAATGAACTCCCTGCTGCGGTGTACCCTGAGCGCTATGACATGTCCTTCTTTAAACGAGGCTTAAAGAGAGTAGTCCTTCAACGGTAGGCAGCGGCTTTGCTGTGCCCTGGTATTGCAGAAGTCTATGGGCGGCGGTGACTACTTACCATCAGGTGGCCCGTCTGCTCGTCTGCCTATCGAGGCACTAAAAAAAAAAAAAAAAAAAAGGTATTACTAATTTCGTTAGTCAGCAGTTCTAGTTAGTTTAGAAAGAAAACAATAGTTATTGTGGCTGGACTACGTCTTTATTTTTATTATAACTTTACTATTCCGAGAAACTTTGATTCGGAGTTTTCTATTGTCTTATTACAAGTCTTTATATGCAGAAAATGGCGTCATATTTCTTTTGGAATATTTTCTTCTTTATGTCTGTTTTTATAAGTAGTTTCTTTGTGATATATTACAAATAATTATATTATATTATTAATATTATACATCTTTTTTCCATTGAGAAATAAACATGTATATGTTTTTTGGTTTGTACTCATATTATTTTAGTTTAGAGGTTATTTAAAATGTATATTTATATATTATTCGTGGTTTCTTTTTAACCATTCAAGTATCATCTGGACACATTGGGTCACGTCAAACTGGCAATACTCGGCCTTATTGACGTGCGAATACGTGAAGGGTATTTGTAAAGGTGTGAGTTCGTAACCGACTGCAGACAGCAGCAGCAGACGACGTAAAGTTGTGATATGTCGTAACGACACGTCGCAGCGTCATGTCGCTGCAGTTAGCAGCAGACAGCAGCGCCGTATTCCAGTTAGTTCTGAATGTTCCGTGAGACAAGATGACTGACGTGCTTGGGTTTAGCGATCGCGATTTACTTTTATATCTTTTGTTAGAAGAGGAAGAAGACAACGATGACTTCTTTTTATCATACAAATGTAGAGAGAAAAAACGACAAGCCACACGTCCATTACTAAAATGCAGAACAAGTGAGGGAAGTTATTCAATACTTATCAATAAAAATTTGAAAAGCGACGAAATATTATATACGAATATACGAAGTTTAAATAATTTTTGTGAGATGCATCGTACAGTGCGGCATGTTAGGCCACCTGGTTTATTATTTTATCTTCCTTGGAATCGGAAAAACTCTTTTTTTTGAGAAAAATTATAGATTAGAAACGTGTTATCGCTCCATCGTCGGTGGCACTACTGATCTGCGGTCGCACGACACGTAGTCTGCGGTCGTGCGACATGTTGTCGGGCGACGTGTCGCTAGTTGCGGAAGGTATCTCATAGAAATACATAGAATCCAGTAGTGTCGCAGCGACACGTCGTCTGCTGCTGCTGTATGCAGTCGGCTACGAACTTGCACCTTAACGTTAATATTATGGAAATAAAGTTGATTTAGGATTGTATTTTTACTCACTACTTATAACCTTTTTCCGAACTCCGGTGACCTTGTGAGCATTGAAAAGAGGTGCTGAGAGGATTAGAGAGATGGAGAGGAGAGGAGAGAGAGGAGAGAAGTGGTGGTTACATAAATGTAATTGACGCCAGACTTGAATTTATCCAAACAGTATTTATACTTTAACGGTACTGGCAATCATTTATTTATGGAGCCTTGATAGATATTTGAATTTAGAAATGTCAATGTTATTTTATGTGTGTATATTTCAAACGGTAAGCAGCGGCCATGTCTTATTTTATTGATTAATCACAGTATACCGGTAAATATCGCGTCTCTTTGCAAAATAACCGTAATCCTCAGGGAGCTTTTCTCCTGAAATATCTATTCTTGCTCGAGTTGTTTTTAGTTTTCTTGTAACTTGAGATTAAGCGCTTATGTTCTTTGTTTGAGAATGCTAAATTGTAAACTAACTAACAAACAGATAAGTGTACAACAAGTATCATTAATCGATTGTAATTTTTACTGAAAACTGCATCTAAAATTAATAAAATCGATGAGTGTATATAAATGTTCCCTATGGACTCCAAAACCTTTGAAGTAATTTTAATGAAATTTTCAGTCCAGCGGGTGATCCTATGAAGTTTAGTAGCGATTGGATCAACATATTTTTTTTGTAATCTTTTGTCATATAATATTTTCAATATTTTCGTACACGCAAATTCTCGAAAGCGATAGGATAGTTTACATACATATATATACATTCACGCCTGTAATCCCCGAAGGAGTAGACAGAGGTATAACCAGTACACCCACTTTTCGCCGAATTTATTACGGTCCCATAGTGTGACAGGGGGCGAGCCTATCGTCATACCCGGGTCAATTCCAGAATCTGGGCTGATACTGAGTTTCTCTAAACTTTCACTTTACCCAAATCGAACTGGAGACCTCACCACAGCCCTCATAACGCATGCTCAATTACAACTACGCCATCGAGGCAGTCAATTATTGTTATTAACAATACAGTAGTTGCGATAGACAATTTTCCACCAGGATATAAGGTATGACAGAGCGTAGTCGTTGGGCCGAACAATTGGCAGGCAAAAGAGCAGACGATGCTGGAACGTGGCCAGACCGCGGCGTCTGCCACTTATGTACAACCTAATTGCATACTAGTTTGTGAAACAAGCGCATTATGTAACTGAAAACAAGAATTACATTGGGTGTGTACGATGTTTTAAGAGTGTACTTAGTGCCAGTGGCCATTCTTGTGTCAGTCTGTCCGTCTGTCACGTAGAATGGTTCGGGATTGCGACCCCGGCCACTCGAGCCGTCAGCGCTGCGTTCCATCACTCCCCCCGTGGCTCTGATGTCCTCCTCCACCCTTTCCCGTCCCGTTACTGGTGGTAGGGCTCAACTGTAAGTGAATTTTATTTACTTATGGTTGGGCCCGAACGGATTGGTACCACCGTCTAGCCTATTTCTGCCGCGAAGTAGTAATGCGTTCCGGTGGAAGGGCTAGAAAGCCGTTCCCTCTGTCCTCTCCTTTCCCTGGTGGTACAGTTTGGACGGTACCCGTGATATGTGGAGCTGTGGTGTTGGTCGTCGCGTGGATCTCATCTGTGGGGGGCTGGCGTGGGGTACAGGGAGACCCGATGGGAACGGCCACCGCCGGCCGCCTGCCGGTCAGTAGGGGACCTAAACCCGGGGATACACTTTTTAAAAATTCCCTCCCCGGGAAGCTGTCCCACCAATCGGCGAAAATCCCGTAGTCCAGTCGTCGTGCCAGTGTGGGAGACTGGAGTGGATCCCGGCGACTGTACACGGGGGGGCATCGGGGGCCCTTCCGTGCCTCGCGCCAGCTCCCCGCATTACCCACGTGACCACCCTGCACCTGGCTCTGCGACTATATGTTGCGAGTGCCGTCTAAATTTCACTGCCCCCTCACATCTCCTTTCCCCCACTACCAAATCTAATATGAAGGCATATGAAAAAAAAAAAAAAAAAGAGTAAACGTACTTCGGCGGATACCATATCCACTTTAACAGTAGACTTCTGCAATGTCAGGGGTCGGCACAGTAACCTAGACGCCGTACATTACCACCTAGAGTCGGCGCGGCCTGCCCTGCTCTTTTTAACTGAGACGCAGATATCTACCCCTGACGATATCTCGTACCTCAACTACTCCGGTTACGTGCTGGAACATTTGTTCCTGCGTAAGGCCGGGGTGTGCGTTTTCGTCAGGGATGATATATGTTGTCACCGCCTTCGGGGCCTCGAGCATCGGGACCTGTCAATCTTGTGGCTATGCGTACAGTACGGGGGTCGTACCCGAGTCTACGCTTGCCTTTACAGGTCCCATGCCGGTGAAGCGGGGTCTTCTCATTTGTTCGAGAACGTCCAAGTGGGGACTGACCGATCTCTAGAGCAGTACCCATCCGCGGAGGTGGTGGTCCTTGGAGACTTCAACGCTCACCATGCTGAGTGGTTGGGTTCTCGGACCACCAACGCTGCGGGTCGGTCTGCTTATGAGATGGCTTTGGCTTACGGTCTCACACAACTGGTAACTCAGCCCACCCGAGTTCCGGATGTTGAGACCCATGAGCCCTCTCTGTTGGATCTTCTGCTGACCACCAATCCTGAGGGATATAGGGTAGTGGTCGACCCCCCTTTGGGGTCATCAGACCACTGCCTTATTCGAACCTCAGCCCCTGCGGTTTATCCCGATCGCTCTTCAGCGACTGGGTTCCGCAGGGTTTGGCGGTATGGGTCAGCTGATTGGGAAGGGATCCGTGAATTCTTCGCTTCCTTCCCATGGAAGCGTTTCTGCTTCTCCTCCGAAGATCCTGATGTTTGTGCGGACCGCGTCAAGGACCTGGTGGTCTTGGGGATGGATCTGTTCATCCCCAATTCCAGGGTACCTGTCAGGCGGCGCAGCCGGCCCTGGTACAATAGTACCTGTGCCGAAGCTGCACGCCTTAAGCGGTCCGCATACGGGGCGTGGAACGAAGCCCAAAAGCATCAGGGTCCAAACGCAAAGGAGGAGAGGCGGAAATTTAATGCCGCTTCTAGGTCCAACAAAAGGGCTATAGCCAAGGCCAAGGCAGGACATATTGGCAGAATTGGCGAGCGGCTAGAGAGTTATCCGTCTGGCAGTCGGGCTTTCTGGTCGCTTGCCAAGGCTGTCCAGGGTAACTTATGCCTGTCCAGTCTCCCACCACTGCGTAAGACCGATGACAGTTTGGCCCATAGTGCAAAGGAAAAGGCCGATATCTTGGCCCAATCCTTTGCCTCGAACTCGACTTTGGATGACGGGGGAGCTACTCCACCAAAACTTCCCCGGTGCGAGTACTCCCTGCCTGAAATCCGCATCAATCAGCGTGCGGTCAGGCGGGAGCTTAGGCTCCTTAACATCCGAAAGTCGAGTGGGCCGGACTGCATCCCCGCAGTGGTTCTTAAGACGTGCGCCCCTGAGTTGACCCCCATTCTCACGCGCCTTTATCGTCTTTCGTACAACTCCAAAAGGGTTCCTGCTTCGTGGAAGGTTGCCCATGTCCATCCGATCCCTAAAAAAGGTGACCGGTCGGACCCTTCGTGTTATAGACCGATAGCCATCACATCCTTGCTCTCTAAAGTCATGGAAAGAATAATTAACGCCCAGCTTATGGGGTATCTGGAGGAGCATCAGCTGATTAGCGATCGTCAGTACGGTTTCCGTCACGGTCGCTCAGCTGGTGATCTTCTTGTTTACCTCACACATCGCTGGGCGGAGGCTATAGAGAGCAAGGGTGAGGCTATGGCCGTCGGTCTAGACATCGCGAAGGCGTTCGATCGGGTATGGCATGGGGGCTTTCTATCGAAGCTACCATCATATGGAATCCCCGAGAGACTCTGCAACTGGATCGCTAGCTTTTTGGATGGTCGGAGCATTAAAGTCGTCATAGACGGCTACTGCTCCGACGCTTTGTCTTTTAATGCTGGCGTTCCACAAGGCTCGGTGTTGTCGCCGACACTATTCATTCTGCATATCAATGACATGCTGTCTATCGATAGCATGCATTGTTATGCAGATGATAGTACTATCGACGTGCGATACACCGGCCAGCAGGGTATCCCTCGGAGCACTTTGGAAGAAAGACGGTTAGAACTTGTGTCGGAAATCGAGAGCTCTCTAGGGCGGGCCTCTGAATGGGGTGAAAGGAACCTAGTTCACTTCAACCCCACGAAGACACAAGTTTGCGCGTTCACCGCAAAGAAGGACCCATTTGTCATGGCGCCACAGTTCCAAGGAGTCACTCTCCGGATTTCCGAGGGTATTGGGATCCTCGGCGTCAATATATCGAGCTTGGTCCAGTTTAGGAGTCAAGTGGAGGACAAAGCCAAATTGGCTAGCAAAAAATTGGGGATTCTGAACAAAGCGAGGCGGTATTTCACATCGGGCCATAGATTGGCGCTTTATAAAGCGCAAGTCCGGCCCCACGTGGAATACTGTTCTCATCTCTGGGCAGGAGCCCCGAAATACTTGCTAGACCCACTTGACTCCTTACAGAGGCGGGCCGTTCGAATTGTCGGGGATCCTGATATCACGGATAGCCTGGAACCGTTGGGGCTGCGGAGAGACTTCGGGTCTCTCTGCTTGTTCTATCGTTTGTTCCACGGGGAGTGCTCCGAGGAACTGTTTAAAATGGTGCCTACATCACCATTTTATCATCGCACCACCCGACACCGCAACAGAGTTCATCCATACCACCTGGAAACGATTCCGTCTAGCACGGTTCGTTTCCAGCGTTCATTTTTACCACGTACGTGCAAGCTCTGGAATGAACTCCCTGCTGTGGTGTTCCCTGAGCGCTATGACATGTCCTTCTTTAAACGAGGCTTAAAGAGAGTAGTCCTTCAACGGCAGGCAGCGGCTTTGCTGTGCCCTGGCATTGCAGAAGTCTATGGGCGGCGGTGACTACTTACCATCAGGTGGCCCGTCTGCTCGTCTGGCTATCAAGGCACTAAAAAAAAAAAAAAAGTAAAAATTGTTTAATATGACCAGCCGGTCTACTCTGTAACACAATTCCGATCGATCGGTATTGGATTTGACAAATTTCGATCTCCTGAACGCCATATTATTTCAATATTGTGTATCCATTAATATGCAGTAATTGGAATTAAGATATGGACCCGGGTATGTCCAAAAACTACGACCAAGACCACCGGGGGATGGGCAGCAGCATCCCTGGAGTTCGGTGGAGACACTGCGATCGCCAACCCGCATGCCAAGCGTGGCGATTACGGCATTCACCCCCCATGTATGCATAATCTGCATGATATGATGATGAGAGAGGGCGCTACTTGTTGCGTAGCTAGCATCGGATTCTCACAAAATATAATTTAAAAAATATTTAAGACGCTCAGTTTGTAATAAAAATCAGTTAAGTATTGTTAAAAATGTATGAAACAGTGCATAAAGTGTTGTGAGCTGAAACACAGCAAGTTAACTACATGAAAATCGAGTTTGTTTAATTTAACGGTCAACCAGTTAAAACCTTCTAAAAAGACAACGGGACGTGGAAGAAACGCTAAATTAACTTATTATACTACATGAAGAAACAAAAACAAGCAAAATATATTACATCCAAGAAGGTAGGAGAGTGAAAATAGTTGTAACTTTTGTCACCCAGAAAGAGTGAAAATAGTTGTAACTTTTGTCACCCAGAAAATTCAAATACGGCCACAATAACTATAAACTATATTAGAACACCGCCATCTACCGTGTAAAGGCTGTCTCATGTTCTAACTCACCTACTGCATTCAATAAACTATAACAATCCACGCATTTCTGCCACTAGAGGGAGTAAGTTACAACTACAACAACTACATATATTATTTTTACTTTCAAATGGCGTCTGCATGTACTGGTTGTAAACAAAAAATATCAACAAAAGAATATCTAACATGCAGCATATGTAACTGCAGATATGATTTGGAGTGTGCCAATATTTCCAGTAGCCATTTCAACCGCACCATGACAACAAAAAACAAAAGTACTTGGCAATGTCAAGCTTGTCAGTGTAAGCTCCCTAAAAAAGGAAATATCAATACACCAATACGCCCACGAGACCGCGAAGGGGATGCACAACAATATACACCAACTGATGAAAATAATGTCACATTTAGGCAAAAACCATTAAACTCCCAAAACAAAACAATATGCTCCGAAGATTTAAGCATACTGGGAGACACGGTTTACGATGGTGAAGAAATTGCGTTAGGTTCAGATACAGAAACTAAAATCACATTAGAAAATCTGAGCGAAGTGATAGTTACACGATTAAAAGAAAATAACCAGTCTATTATTAAAGAACTACAAAACATAATACAAATCGAAATTAACAATGCCATTATGCAATTACGAGAAGAATTTACATGTGAAACTGCAATTTTATCTAAACAAAATGAAGAAAGAAAAAATGATATAAATAAACTAATACGAGAAATAGAATACCTAAAAACGGAAAAAGACGAGTTAGTGAAAGACATCAATATTTTGAAAGAACAGTCTTCTAAGGGCCACTACAGTCTAGGAAATAACTCAAAAAAAATTGTTCTTTACGGCTTTGATGAATATTATAAAGAATCACAAAATGATCTAAACAATAGAATCATAGCATTATTCCATGATATATTGCATATTGATGTAAGCCTTTATATAGAAGATACATATAGAATAGGAAAATTCAACAACAAAAACCGGCCACTTGTTATCGAATTCATAAGTAAAAGAATTGCTAAATATATTATTAGAAATAAGCAATACTTTTATGGAACTAGACTAAATATAACAGAATTTCTTGACGAAAACGCAAGGATACAAAGAAAACGTACCCACGAAGAAATGTTAAGCGCACGAGAGAAGGGCTTGCACGCTATAATACGAAATAATACGCTATTTATCGAAGGCAAAAAGGTAAACTTAAAAGAAGCCACAACAATTGAAGAAAATCGTAAAAAAGAAACAGCTGAAAATATACACCAGCAAAGTGCATCAAACAACCTTCGCCAAAAAAGTCAAGACTTTAGGAACGAACACATAAATGATACATTTCGAAAATTCAGAAAAACATTTTAAAATCCTTTTCCAAAATTTCCAAAGCATATATAATAAACAACACCTATTGGAAGCATATATTGACCACTCACCAATATACCAAGCAATATGTATTTCGGAAACTTGGTTAAACAAAGAAAAAATAGACTACGTACAGTTGAATGGATACAAAATTGCAACATCATACTGTAGGACACAGCGAGTGGGTGGTGGAGTCTGCATCTTAATACAAGAACATATAGATTACATAGAACGAAACGACATCACAGACAAATCCATAGACTATATTATTGAATTATGTGCTGTAGAATTTCCTAAACTAAATCTCTTATTAATCATTATGTATTGGAATAGAAGAGAGGAGGAAATATTCTATAAGCAACTAAAATTAATTTTAACACATATAAATAGAAAATGCCAAAGACTTAAAATAATAATTGGTGGCGACTTTAATATAAATATATTAGAAAATTCTCAAAAAACAAATAAATTCCTAGATATTATGTCAGAACATAACTTAACACAACATATAAAAAAACCAACAAGAGTTACTAAAACTACCTCGTCATGCCTAGACTTAGTATTTACAAACTTTATGGAAAAGCAATTATACACAACTGTCGAAGACTTAGGCTTCTCAGATCACAGTGGAACTGCTGTACATATGTTACTACACCAACAAACTAAACAAACCACTTGGTACACAATTAAAAGACTATATAATAATAAAAACATATCACAATTCAGATCTGAACTAAAAATACAAAACTGGAACAACATAATAAATCCAAATAAAAATATACATGAAAACTATAAAGCATTTCATAGTACGCTTCGCAATATTTTAGAGAAATGTATGCCAAAACGAAAAATTAAATTAAATAATTTATCAAAAAAATACTGGTTAACTGTAGGTATTAAGATTTCGTGTAAAAACAAAAGATTACTTAAAATACTAACATCAAAAACTAATGATAAAATACTCACACAATACTATAAAAATTATGAAAAATACTTAAAAAAAATAATAGTCTCAGCAAAAAAATTACATTATATTAACAAACTAAAAAAATCTAATAACAAAGTAAAAACAATGTGGAGCATAATAAACGAACGCACAAATAAAAAAAGGAAAAATGAAAAACACAACATATCATTAAAACTAAAAAACGTTGACACAACAGATCCTCAAACCATAGCAAATACATTTAATAATTATTTTGCATCTATAGGTGACACGAACTTACATAATAAATCAGATGTCGAGCCACAAGGAATACCCGTTTTAAGTCCAAACGAAAACACTATGTTCCTTACTCCAGTGAACCAAAGAGAAATTAAACGCATACTAATAAACCTAAAGAATAAAAAATCCCACGGTCTAGACGAACTCCCGCCGCCTCTATTTAGAGAATGCGCGGATGAACTAGCCTTGCCACTGAGTAATTTAATAAATCAATCATTTGAGGAGGGCATTTTTCCCGACTTATTGAAAACATCTCTCATAAAACCTATTCATAAAAAAGATTCTAAGTCTGAACCAAACAACTACAGACCAATTGCCTTACTGCCCACAGCCTCGAAGGTATTTGAAAGGGCTATGTATATCCGCGTATATAGGTTCTGTGAAAAGTACAAGATACTCAACGAGTCTCAAAATGGATTCCGAAAAGATCGATCTACATCATTAGCTGTCTATAAATATATACAAGAAGCACTAAATATCTTAAATAATAAAAAGTATGGTGTAGGAATCCTATTAGATATGACCAAAGCTTATGACAAAGTACAATTTAAAATTCTGCTAAACAAATTATACGGAATCGGGATAAGAGGTAGAAGCTATGATTGGTTTAAGTCATACTTGCAAAACAGAACGCAAACAGTAGAGATCGAATACTTTAACCACACTACTAATGAAATACAAAAAATACTTTCACAAAGCAAGATAATAAATACCTCAATTCCTCAAGGAAGTGTTTTGGGATGTTTGCTGTTTTTAATTTACATAAATGATCTTCCAAAAAATTTAGAATGGACATGTGTCTTATTTGCAGACGACATTTCTCTTCTTACTTCATCCAAAACAAATATAAACTTAAATAATAAAATCTGTGATATCCTTTCAAAGACCGAAAACTGGATGGCTCAACATAACTTAGAATTAAACTGCTCTAAAACAAAAATAATAACCTTCCATCCACCACAAAAAGTACCACTAAACATCGACACAAATTACAAGGGAACAACACTAGAATTAGTAAAAAGTGTTACTCTATTAGGATTAGACATAGATACCCATGTAAATTGGAAACAGCACATACAAAAAATTAAATCTAAAATTTCAAAATTTACGTATTCAAAATTTACGTATGCACTATACGAAATAAAAAAGACTACTGATCTGCAAACCGCCCTGTCAGCCTACTATGCCTATGCATATTCATGGCTCAGTTATGGCGTAATACTATGGGGAAATAGTACCGACACACACATCCTTTTCACACTGCAGAAAAAATTAGTAAGAATAATTGTAAATATTAAACAAACGGAGAGCTGCAAACCTCATTTTCAAAAACACAGAATCCTGACACTCACATGCATCTATATACTAGAAATAGCAAAGTTCGTACACAGATATCCTGGTTTCTTTACTACACGAGGAGATATAAATACAACTATAACCTTACGCCACAAAAACAGACTAAACTTACCAGCCTCTAGAATGCATATGCATTCCTCTAGTCCTTATGTTATGGCAATAAGAATATATAATAAATTACCTGAAAATATCAAAGCCGAAACAAAAACCAGTATATATGTTGCAAATGTAAAAAAACTTCTATCTTACAAATGCTACTATACCTTACCTGAGTATCTGAATGATAGTCATATTCCATAATCATCTATATAAACTTGTTATCAAATTAAAGTGCCTATCAGATACATTATGTAAAAATAAATAATTATAATATAATAACAGAAGTTCAGAATAAATTGTACATAAATTTCATAAAATAAAAGTTTCTCCCTCTCTTCTAACTTGCCGTGCCCGACAGGGTCCACAACTATGTACCTTATATAACATATTATGTAACATCTTATGTAAACAACTGTGGAGTGCAAAAGAAATAAATAAATAAATAAATAAATAGATATAGTCAGTGCGACATTAACACCTGCAGACAAATCACATCTTGTGAAAAACAATCAACATAATTCACTATCTGAGTCAGACCAGGTGTTAAATGTCTTGCCAGCTTATAACACTATATCAGTACATAGTGAAGGAACACCTCCATCTTTGCAAATAAAAAATATGTCTACTGTTCCAAGTGTTAATGTTAATACTATTCAATCTAATATTATAATGTACTCGGATGACATAGGTAAAGGCATTAGTATTTTACTTAAAAATCGCCTCAGTCAGTCTTTGGTAAATATTTGTACCCCAGGTCTAAGTTTTAAACAAATAGTAGACAATCTAAAACATAAAAAATATAATACTGAATCATGTTTGACACTTCTGGTAGGAAATTGTCAAAATTTAAATAAAAAAGACATAACTGACTGTTTTAAAACTATGTTAGATTTAAACTGCTGTAGGATCGTATTGTGTGCCTTCCCATATCTGGACAATGTGTCTGATAGGGTTAATAATGACATTTATATGCTGAACAGGCATATGCAATTTTTGACTAATTATTATAGTGACAAATTTTCCTATTTTGACACCAATATATTTATTGGTAAAGGTAAATTGACAAGAGGTACATTGTATCTCTCCAAAAAGATTTTAAATTTAACTGCTACATCAGTAGCTTATTATATAAACACAGTCATAAGTAATATGACAAAGTTTTCAGGAACCACCACTATTAGTAATGTTACTAAAATAAATGTGGTGAATAGTAATTTAAGTAATCATTTAAACATTTAAGGGTGACAACAGAGAAGAATGATGATGATTTAGTTTTATGTCATCAAAATATAAACCGTTTCTCTGGCAAAATTTTAGAAATTGAACTTTTTATAGACACATATAAAATTGACATCTTATGTTTTACAGAAACCTGGCTGAAGGCGCACAATATGAGCTTCAATGTGAATGGCTTCAGGGTCGCCAGCTCGTTCAATAGAGCGTCGGCAGAGGGTGGGGGAGCCCTAATACTAGCTAGAGATCATGTTACATTTAAGGAAAGAAGGGATATATCTCACCTTTCTGTTGAGCGGGTTTGTGAGGTCGCATGTGCAGAAACCGATTTATATATCATATTATGTGTATATAGGCCTCCTTCATCTAACCTTTTAAGATTTATAGAAATAATGGAGGATATTCTTAAAAAATTTAAAGATGATAAAAAAATATTAGTGTGTGGAGACTTTAATGTTAACATTATGGTTGATTCGTTGGATAAAAGCAAATTTATATCATTGTTTGGCTCATTTAATTTAAAATGTCTGTTTTTTGAGCCAACTAGGGTAACATATGCATCGTCAACATGCATTGATAATATTATAACCAATTTTAATATAACAAATAAATGTGTAACAACAGGTGTTAGGTCAGATCATAAATGTCAGATGGTAAAATTAAAAAATAATTCATGTAGTAAAAACAAATTTATTACATGCAGGAAATTGTCAAAAAATAACTTAGAAAATTTTAGTAATAATTTAAAAACTGTTTTATACTCTTACATCCCAAATTCTTTTAGGCCAAACGACATGTACAATTTATTATTCAATAATATTTGCAATGAATTCAATAAAACTTGTTTAACAAAATCTTTTAAACTCAATCCTAAAACTAATTTTAACGCTTGGGCTACAAAAGGCATACGACGTAGTAGAGATATTTTATATGACTTGTACGACAGAAGGTCCTATACACCTGATGTCAATTTTTCTAACTATGTTAAGAATTATTCGAAAATATTTAAAAAAGTATGTCTTCAAGCTAAAGCCGCATATCTTAGTGAAAAATTAAGACAGTCCACTAATAAATTAAAAACGACTTGGCACATTATTAATACTGAAACTGGTAAAATTAGAATAAATGACTCTATAGCTTTACTTTTAAATGACGAACTGGTTTCAGATAAACTCACTATAGCCAATTATTTCGAGCAGTATTTCACTAACATACCTGTAGAGACAACTAAATCCCTGCAGTCATCGGCGACTTTAGCAGAAGCATTGTTAAAAGAAAATGTTAAGGGAAATTGGCCCAATTTTTACTTTGAAAGGGTAACACATTATGAAATAGTTAAAGTTTTTAAAACTCTAAAAACAAAAGGTACCGAAGATTTATGGGGGCTATCTATTAAAGCTATAGAAGCCGTCATTGTAAATATTGCTCCTATTTTAGCAGACATATTTAACTTTTGTATAAGTGATGGTATTTTTCCTGACTTAATGAAAATAAGTAAAATTGTACCCATCTTTAAGAAAGGTTGTGCGCATGACGCTATTAATTACAGACCTATATCTATTTTACCAACCCTTAGTAAGGTCTTCGAAAAAATCATGCTCAACCAAATGCTAGTTTATTTTAATAAGAATGAGATATTGCATCCTAACCAGTTTGGGTTTACAAAGGGTCGGTCTACTCAAGACGCTGGTTCAATTTTAATTAAAACTGTGTTGGAGGCCTGGGAGGGGTCCCAGGATGCTCTTGGAGTTTTCTGTGATCTCTCTAAGGCTTTTGACTGCGTCGACCACCGAACCCTCATTGTAAAACTCAAATATTATGGAATTTCTTCTTTCATCTCTGGATCTAGTAATGTCCTATTTATCGGGTCGGGAACAAAAAGTATCTATAGATGGCGTCACTTCAATAGGATCTACAGTAAAAATAGGAGTTCCACAGGGTTCCATTCTGGGCCCTTTTTTGTTTTTAATATATATAAATGACCTTCCTTATATGGTAGAGAAGGTTTCAAACATTGTTTTATTCGCTGACGACACATCTTTATTATTTAAAGTAAATCGTAAGGATAAAGACTTAGTTACGCCAAATAATGTTCTAAAATTAATTTCAAATTGGTTTTCTGCTAATAATCTTTTACTCAATCCAGGAAAAACGAAATGCATTCGATTTGCATTACCTAATGTACCAAATATAAATTCGTGCCTGGAACTAAACGGAGAAACATTAGACTTAGTCTCTTCAACAGTTTTTTTAGGAATAACTCTAGATAGTAAATTTCAATGGGGTCCTCAAATAGAAAGGTTATCCGTTAAATTAAGTGCTGCGGCTTTTGCAGTCCGGAAAATAAAACGTTTAACAGATGTTTCAACGGCTAGGTTGGTATATTTCGCATACTTCCACAGTATTATGTCTTATGGCATTCTATTGTGGGGATCAGCTGCTGATATAAACACCATATTTATATTACAAAAAAGAGCAGTCCGAGCTATTTACGACCTGGGTAGTCGGGATTCCTTACGATCTGTATTCAAGGAGAGTAATATATTAACTGTGCCGTCTGAATACATCTATCAAAACATTATGTACGTTCGCAAAAACATAAGTAAATTCCATAAAAATAGTGAAATTCATAACATTAACACCAGAAATAAAGACAAACATACCGTACCCACCTTTAGAGTGGTGAGATCTAAAAAATCTTTTATGGGTAACTGTGTTAAATTCTATAACAAAATCCCCAAAAACGTGGTTGATATGCCCGATAAAATGTTTAAGGCTCACACTAAACGTGTTCTAATGGACAGGGGCTATTATAATGTTCAACAATATCTAGAGGATAGGGATGTCTGGCATTCGGTTCCTTTCTGCACATTGCGACCTGGCGCCCTGTAGCTTACACAATGTTAGTTGTAGAAATAAAATAAATTATTAACTAAATTTATAAAATATTAATAAATTACATGTCGTAATATTGAACACACTTAAAATATAACAAATAATAAACTATGACGACCGATCGCGTATAAAATATAAAACAATCAATTGGCAATTAATATGTGACAGGTCATCTACTAGAAATAATGAACCGGACCAAAAACAAGCCCGCTGAGTTTGATTCGCTGGATTCTCTCAGGACTGGGTCGCGCCGCGTAGTATCCAGCGGTAATATAAGCCCGCTGAGTTTGTTTCGCCGGGTCTTCTCAGGCGGGGTCGCGTTTGGATCCGGTGGTAGATTTTAAAACGTGCGACGTCTCGGAAATACCCATGGTCCTTATCAGACCCATTTAAAAATATTTATATTTGACTGGTATTTCTTTGAATAACATTAAAAATAAAAATTATAAACACCTTATAAATTAATAAATTGATTGCTAGTGTATTGATGATGCTATGTATGCTATGTATACATAAGCTGATATCCTTTTCTTAAATTTCTTTACTTTTTTTTAATGTACTGACTTGTCATAAGAGCTATGTAATTGCCTACATGATCAATAAACGATTTCATTTCATTTCATTTCATTTCATTTCATTTCATTTCATTTCATTTCATTTCATTTCATTTCATTTCATTTCATTTCATTTCATTTCATTTCATTTCATTTCATTTCATTTCATTTCATTTCATTTCATTTCATTTCATTTCATTTCATTTCATTTCATTTCATTTCATTTCATTTCATTTCATTTCATTTCATTTCATTTCATTTCATTTCATTTCATTTCATTTCATTTCATTTCATTTCATTTCATTTCATTTCATTTCATTTCATTTCATTTCATTTCATTTCATTTCATTTCATTTCATTTCATTTCATTTCATTTCATTTCATTTCATTTCATTTCATTTCATTTCATTTCATTTCATTTCATTTCATTTCATTTCATTTCATTTCATTTCATTTCATTTCATTTCATTTCATTTCATTTCATTTCATTTCATTTCATTTCATTTCATTTCATTTCATTTCATTTCATTTCATTTCATTTCATTTCATTTCATTTCATTTCATTTCATTTCATTTCATTTCATTTCATTTCATTTCATTTCATTTCATTTCATTTCATTTCATTTCATTTCATTTCATTTCATTTCATTTCATTTCATTTCATTTCATTTCATTTCATTTCATTTCATTTCATTTCATTTCATTTCATTTCATTTCATTTCATTTCATTTCATTTCATTTCATTTCATTTCATTTCATTTCATTTCATTTCATTTCATTTCATTTCATTTCATTTCATTTCATTTCATTTCATTTCATTTCATTTCATTTCATTTCATTTCATTTCATTTCATTTCATTTCATTTCATTTCATTTCATTTCATTTCATTTCATTTCATTTCATTTCATTTCATTTCATTTCATTTCATTTCATTTCATTTCATTTCATTTCATTTCATTTCATTTCATTTCATTTCATTTCATTTCATTTCATTTCATTTCATTTCATTTCATTTCATTTCATTTCATTTCATTTCATTTCATTTCATTTCATTTCATTTCATTTCATTTCATTTCATTTCATTTCATTTCATTTCATTTCATTTCATTTCATTTCATTTCATTTCATTTCATTTCATTTCATTTCATTTCATTTCATTTCATTTCATTTCATTTCATTTCATTTCATTTCATTTCATTTCATTTCATTTCATTTCATTTCATTTCATTTCATTTCATTTCATTTCATTTCATTTCATTTCATTTCATTTCATTTCATTTCATTTCATTTCATTTCATTTCATTTCATTTCATTTCATTTCATTTCATTTCATTTCATTTCATTTCATTTCATTTCATTTCATTTCATTTCATTTCATTTCATTTCATTTCATTTCATTTCATTTCATTTCATTTCATTTCATTTCATTTCATTTCATTTCATTTCATTTCATTTCATTTCATTTCATTTCATTTCATTTCATTTCATTTCATTTCATTTCATTTCATTTCATTTCATTTCATTTCATTTCATTTCATTTCATTTCATTTCATTTCATTTCATTTCATTTCATTTCATTTCATTTCATTTCATTTCATTTCATTTCATTTCATTTCATTTCATTTCATTTCATTTCATTTCATTTCATTTCATTTCATTTCATTTCATTTCATTTCATTTCATTTCATTTCATTTCATTTCATTTCATTTCATTTCATTTCATTTCATTTCATTTCATTTCATTTCATTTCATTTCATTTCATTTCATTTCATTTCATTTCATTTCATTTCATTTCATTTCATTTCATTTCATTTCATTTCATTTCATTTCATTTCATTTCATTTCATTTCATTTCATTTCATTTCATTTCATTTCATTTCATTTCATTTCATTTCATTTCATTTCATTTCATTTCATTTCATTTCATTTCATTTCATTTCATTTCATTTCATTTCATTTCATTTCATTTCATTTCATTTCATTTCATTTCATTTCATTTCATTTCATTTCATTTCATTTCATTTCATTTCATTTCATTTCATTTCATTTCATTTCATTTCATTTCATTTCATTTCATTTCATTTCATTTCATTTCATTTCATTTCATTTCATTTCATTTCATTTCATTTCATTTCATTTCATTTCATTTCATTTCATTTCATTTCATTTCATTTCATTTCATTTCATTTCATTTCATTTCATTTCATTTCATTTCATTTCATTTCATTTCATTTCATTTCATTTCATTTCATTTCATTTCATTTCATTTCATTTCATTTCATTTCATTTCATTTCATTTCATTTCATTTCATTTCATTTCATTTCATTTCATTTCATTTCATTTCATTTCATTTCATTTCATTTCATTTCATTTCATTTCATTTCATTTCATTTCATTTCATTTCATTTCATTTCATTTCATTTCATTTCATTTCATTTCATTTCATTTCATTTCATTTCATTTCATTTCATTTCATTTCATTTCATTTCATTTCATTTCATTTCATTTCATTTCATTTCATTTCATTTCATTTCATTTCATTTCATTTCATTTCATTTCATTTCATTTCATTTCATTTCATTTCATTTCATTTCATTTCATTTCATTTCATTTCATTTCATTTCATTTCATTTCATTTCATTTCATTTCATTTCATTTCATTTCATTTCATTTCATTTCATTTCATTTCATTTCATTTCATTTCATTTCATTTCATTTCATTTCATTTCATTTCATTTCATTTCATTTCATTTCATTTCATTTCATTTCATTTCATTTCATTTCATTTCATTTCATTTCATTTCATTTCATTTCATTTCATTTCATTTCATTTCATTTCATTTCATTTCATTTCATTTCATTTCATTTCATTTCATTTCATTTCATTTCATTTCATTTCATTTCATTTCATTTCATTTCATTTCATTTCATTTCATTTCATTTCATTTCATTTCATTTCATTTCATTTCATTTCATTTCATTTCATTTCATTTCATTTCATTTCATTTCATTTCATTTCATTTCATTTCATTTCATTTCATTTCATTTCATTTCATTTCATTTCATTTCATTTCATTTCATTTCATTTCATTTCATTTCATTTCATTTCATTTCATTTCATTTCATTTCATTTCATTTCATTTCATTTCATTTCATTTCATTTCATTTCATTTCATTTCATTTCATTTCATTTCATTTCATTTCATTTCATTTCATTTCATTTCATTTCATTTCATTTCATTTCATTTCATGCAGTACACACATGAACCACGGCCCCGAGTTTCCGGCGACCCCCAGTGCCCCGGTTATGGTAGCGGCCGGGGTACTAGCGGGGTCAAGGGTGCGAAGAATCTCCGGCAAAGATCCGGCTACCACCACCGACGACTCCTGGCCCTGGCAACATATAACACGCGTACACTGCGGACCGACGAAAAGTTAACTGAACTGGAGGAAGGATTGAGCAAGTTGCGTTGGGATATCATAGGGTTATCTGAAGTCCGAAGAGAGGGGTAGGACACGATTACCCTGAAGTCCGGCAACTTGCTTTATTTCCGGGAGGGCGACCAACAGTCCCAGGGAGGTGTCGGGTTCATCGTCCACAAGTCCCTCGTAAACAACGTAGTGAAAATCGAGAGTGTGTCGGCCAGGGTGGCGTACCTTATACTCAGAGTATCCAAGAGGTACTCGTTGAAGGTCATACAGGTATACGCGCCGACTTCGGCACACTCCGACGACGAGGTGGAGTCTATGTATGAGGATATATCGAAGGCCATGCATAGCTACAAAACCTACTTCACCGTTGTTATGAGGGATTTCAACGCGAAACTGGGCAAGAGAGACGGTGAAGAGCTGAGAGTGGGGTAATTTGGAGTGGGAAGTCGGAACCACCGGGGCCAACTACTGGCTGGCTTCTTGGAGAAGGAGGGACTCTACATGATGAACTCCTTCTTCAAGAAACGCGAGCACCGAAAGTGGACCTGGATGAGTCCCGACGGCGCAACTAAAAACGAGATTGACTTCATCATGTCGACGAAGAGGCAAATATTCAATGATGTCTCTGTGATCAATACGGTTAAAACCGGAAGTGATCACCGTCTGGTAAGAGGCACATTGAATATTTGTGTTAAGCTAGAGCGCTCTCGATTGATGAAGTCTACGCTCAAAACCCCGAGAGCTTTCAGCTGGAACTCCAAAACCGTTTTGATGGCCTAGGTGGCGATGTGGACGAATTCAACGACGGGTTTGTGGAAGCTGTTCATAGTACTGGGTCTAAGTTCTTCAAGGCCCAACGGAACAACAGAACCAAGAGGCTCTCTAACTCCACTCAGAGACTCATCGAGGAAAGGAGTAAAATGATTCTGCAGTCTTCAACAGACGCGACACTATACCGACAGCTCAACAAACAGATCTCTAAGTCCCTTAACCGTGATCTGCGCCAATTCAATACAAATCGTATTGAAGAGGCCATCGAGAAGAATAAGGGCTCTAAAGTTTTCACAAGAGATCTGTCTATTGGGCAGAGCCAGCTCGCCAAATTAAAAACTGCGGATGGTAGAATTGTTTTAACCAAACCTGAGCTTCTGAGTGAGATAGAGTTTTATGGACAGCTATACACGTCAACTAGCAGACCCGAAGTTGGTCTGGCGGAAGATCCTAGAGCTAGACTGACCCGACATTATACCGAAGACATCCCGGACATCAGCCTGTGCGAGATTAGAATGGCTCTTAAACAGCTCAAAAACAACAAGGCACCCGGTGAAGACGGAATCACAGCTGAACTCCTGAAGGCGGGTGGTAAACCGGTCCTTATGGCCCTTCAGAAGTTGTTCGACTCCGTCTTACTGGAAGGGAGAACGCCAAAGGCATGGAACAGAAGTGTGGTGGTCCTGTTCTTCAAAAAGGGTGATAACACCCTACTGAAGAACTACCGACCCATCTCACTTTTGAGCCATGTTTATAAGATGTTTTCAAGAGTCATTACGAATCGTCTCGCACGCAGGCTAGATGACTTCCAGCCTCCCGAACAAGCCGGTTTCCGAAGAGGCTTTAGTACCGTAGACCACATTCATACGCTCCGACAGGTTATACAGAAGACTGAGGAGTATAACCTGCCCCTCTGCTTGGCGTTTGTGGACTACGAGAAAGCCTTCGATTCGATCGAAACCTGGGCTGTACTACAATCTCTCCAGCGGTGCCAAGTGGCCTACCGCTATATCGAAGTGCTGAAGTGTTTGTACGAGAACGCCACTATGTCAGTCCGACTCCAGGACCGGAATTCGAAACCTATTCCGTTGCAGCGGGGAGTAAGGCAGGGAGATGTTATTTCTCCTAAACTATTTACCGCTGCACTGAAGGATGTTTTTAAGACTCTGGACTGGAGAAGGCTTGGCATCAACATAAATGGCGAGTACATCACTCACCTTCGGTTTGCTGACGATATAGTAGTCTTGGCTGAGAACATGGAGCACTTGAGTACGATGCTCCATGACCTCAGTCAAGCTTCAAAGCGAGTTGGTCTAAGGATGAACATGGATAAGACGAAGATCATGTCAAATGCCCATGTAGTACCAACTCCCATAAAAAACGGAGACTTTACACTCGAAGTTGTAGACGATTATATATACCTAGGACAGACTATCCAGTTAGGTAGGTCCAACTTCGAGAAAGAGGTTAATCGTTGAATCCGACTCGGTTGGGCAGCGTTCGGGAAGCTACGGCACATTTTTTCGTCCAATATTCCGCAATGTCTCAAGACGAAAGTCTTTGACCAGTGTGTGTTGCCAGTGATGACATACGAAACTGAAACGTGGTCCCTTACTATGGGCCTCATAAGAAGGCTCAAAGTCACCCAAAGGGCAATGGAGAGGGCTATGCTGGGAGTCTCTCTGCGTGATCGCATCAGAAATGAGGCCATCCGCAGAAGAACCAAAGTAACCGATATAGCCCTCCGAATTGCTAAACTTAAGTGGCAGTGGGCGGGGCACATTGCGCGTAGAACCGATGGCCGTTGGGGCGGAAAGGTTCTGGAATGGCGACCACGTACCGGAAGGCGCAGCGTGGGTAGACCCCCCACAAGGTGGACTGATGACCTGGTAAAGGTCGCGGGAATCCGCTGGATGCGGGTGGCGCAGGACCGGTCATTGTGGCACTCTTTGGGGAAGGCCTATGTCCAGCAGTGGACGTCCTTCGGCTGAAATGATGATGATGATGATGGAATTAAGATTATCATATGAATGGTTATGCAATATTGAAATAATATGGCGTTCAGGAGATCGAAATCTGACAAATCCAATACCGATCGATCGGAATTGTGTTACAGAGTAGACCGGCTGGCATGCCACCAAACCCGCTGCGACTAAATAAAACTTTCTGGCACATAAAAACATAAGTATCAGAAGTTGCAAACTTATATAAAAATAATTGCTCCTTTATATGTTTTGTAAATATATAAAGTAATGGAAAATTTAAATGCTCCGAGGAATTGTTAATCTTATCCCATCCTCTCCTTTCCACACCCGAACGCATGCGTACTGGATTGCGGAGCCATAACTTCATGGTGTCTACTACTTCGGCCCGAACCAAGAGGTTCGTAAATTCATATTATTGCTGCACCATCAAGCCGTGGGACAGTTTACCAGCTACCGTATTCCCTCCTTCCTATGATCCTGGGTCTTCTATGATTAAGTAGCGATTGTCTCTCACTACTTGAACTCTAACTGGACGACACTGCGCTTACCGTCAGGTGCAGTGTGGTCACTTTGAAAAAATATAGTCAGTTGATTTTGTGGAGTAGATTAAAGATTCGTTTCAATTGATATGTTGCAGTTAATAGAACTTTTTTACTACCAGTAAATGGCATACAAATACTTTTAGTCATAGGGTCAACAGATATCACAGGATATTCCTAAAAAAACAATCAGGACCTCCGCGAAAATCTAAACTTAATTTTGCAAAACAATGTATTGTGCCGTTAAAAAAAACTTTCAAACTTTTTTCTACATGATTTAAATTGATATGTCAAAGACGCACTGCATACAGTTTCCGCAATAAACATTTATATGGATGTCAGATGAAGGACACTCGAATTTGCTACGAATAGAAATATCGTAGACAGCAGTAGACAGTGAGAAATACTGTTTCTGATAAGTGACATGGTTTTGTAACTGGCATATATATATTTTACACGCTCCAATAGACCTAACATAGAGAATGGACTCAGTAATATTCTCATAATATTGATCACTTTTTAGAATGAGACAAAGTGACTATGCGGTCAATACCTATTTCTTTTCGCTCCTGCAAGTCTGTGACGTAGACCACTCACAATTTTCGAAGAGACAACTGCTGGCCGCACGTTCGCTTTACCTAACAACGGTAGCAACGGTATGCAGCGGTTTTGCTGTGCCCTGGCATTGCAGAAGTCTATGGGTGGCGGTGACTACTTACCATCAGGTGGCCCGTCTGCTCGTCTGACTATCGAGGCACTAAAAAAAAAACACATTTTTATATCTCTCTGCCCGTATTCACTTTACTGAGACGCTGTATTCATAATGTCCCATAATGTGATAGGGTGCGAGCCTATCACACCGTAATAAATACGGCGAAAAGTGGGTGTACTGGATACACTTCTGCCTACCCCTTCGCGGATTACATACGTGAGCGTATATGTAGTCGATAAACAATTAAAGGCAAATATTTGCTTCTGTAAGAATTCAACAAATTACTTTCCTAGAGTATATCAAATACCGCCAGACAACTCGCCTGAGACCACGGAATTCACTCCGAACGTTTCAAATGGGAGCTGAATATAAGTAATAAAATTCAGCCGATTTGTTTCATCCTATGTTTTACTGTAAAGAGTTAAGTTATATTATTTGCCTCAGTGTTATTTCTTGTAATTCGTCGTTTCTGTGGTATTATTGTGGTGGCATGATTGTATAGCAGGCGGGCATGAGTGTGTTGAGGAGCGGGGGATCGACTGTCTCTCGTTACTTGATACTCTATCTGGACGGCACTGCGCTTACCATCAGGTGCAGTGTGGTCACTTTGCCGCGCCAGAATAAAAAAAAAATATATATATTTATTTAGATTATTTTTTTGATTTTATTTGCTACTAGCTTTTGTCAGGGTTTTGCTCGGGTAGTAGTTTTCTGGGATACATATTGAACATGTCCGTGATCCTAGAGCAAGTTCTTATGTTATAGTTTATTGTAATAGGTTGCACAGTGTACCTAATCATGGATTTGTAGAATATAGACATACATAATTCCTAACGCATCTATAGGATAAATATACAATGTGAAATAAAATAAACACACACCAAAGAATGGGCTTCTGAATCGATTTCAATAGTTTTTATAACAACTCTAACATTTTATATGATAAGGTCTGATCCGTGATCCTGTCCACCTTTATGTCTCTTGTTTAATTTATGCAAAGTATTCTCGATAAAAAAACAGTCCCTTTCTTCCCTCAGGGGTAGAATTTTGACGCCAAAAATCGTATTTCATTAATTGTGTCGCAGAGCACTGATATTCAAGTAATTTGCCGCTAAAATATTTCCGCCGATAAAAAATTCCTTTCTTTTCATCCCTTTGCGAATGGAACATCAATAAAATCTTAGTTTTTACGGAATATGTGATTCCATCAGTCTAGTCTGGTGTTAAAAAATCTAATATTTTTATTTATTTATACACTTCATATACAAGGTATATATGCGGACTTAATGCCAAAGGCATTTTCTCCCAGTCAACCTTAGGGTGATGCAGAAATGAACAGGGTAGGTGCATAGAGATATACAGGAAGAAGGTAAACAAAAAATAATCAAATTAAACTGAATAAAAGTACACAAATAAATAAATGTATATATATACTCACATTAATAACTAGTTCATTCATTCAAATCATTTTGACAGCGTCCTTGGCGCAAAAGGCGAGTAGACGGCTGTGAAATGAGAAGTCGTGGGTTTGATGTCCGCACAGAGACAAATGTTTGAACATAAATATCAATGTTTCGGGTCTCGGTATTGCGGAACCGAATTCGTAGTTCTTCATTTCCTCGACACAAGACTCGTAACTAGGTGTGAGTGTTGTTATTTTTTGATTAAAAAAACATTTTGTAAGTACTGATATAAACATAGACAGATGCCAAACTAGTTAAGCCGATAACGGGCGCAACTAACCATACATTTCATATTACTGTTAATTCCCAACAAATCCCGGCCTGGCAAAATGAAAACGCAGCCGGAATTGACCCTTGCTAGGTCTACCATCTTTTAAATTGCCAATATCGGACAAAACCGTTTAAATTTAAACAAATATCTGAAACGAAATGATCCCCATATAAATATCAGCGTCCAATTTTTTTGTGTAAATGTTTTATCATACGCAATGAACATTAAAATTAAGTCTAGCCTTTGGTTCTGAACTTAAATTTAACCTAAATTACTTACAAAACTGTATATCTGGATCTGTATACTGAATATCTCCATTAACTTGAGATATCCGCTGGTGGTAGGATATTATATCCGCCCGGATAGCGACCACCGTACACAGGATGTGAAACCCGCCATAGTGGCACACGCAAGAGTGTCGCGTTCTGGGATCAGCCAGTGTACATCTGGTTTTTGTCGGGGGTTGAGAGTTGGGATACGATGTTTGGCCGTTTTGCGGCCTTCTGAATACTCTAACACTAGATGCTCGACCGTTTCTTCACCTTCTTGCCCATGGCGTAGTGTGAAGAATCAGGCCGGCATAATTGTGTTGAGTAACGGGGGATAGATTCTCTCACTACTTGATACTCTAATTGGACGGCACTGCGCTTACCATTAGGTGCAGTGTGGTCACTTTGCCGTGCCAGGATAAAAAACACACTGCACTATGTTATAATAAATATCAACTACAAGAATTATTATTAGAATTTTGCTCTGATATTAGTTTTTTTAGTGCCTGGATAGACTGACGAGCACACGGGCCACCTGATGGTAAGTAGTCACCGCCGCCCATAGACTTCTGCAATCCCAGAGCACAGCAATGCCGCTGCCTACCGTTTAGTGAAAATTTGAATCCGAGGAATTGTTTGACATGATGCCCACGGCCACTTTCTACCATCGCACCGCTCGCCATCGACAGGGAGTCCATCCTCACACTTTGGAACCTAAATGGTCGCGCACAGCGCGGTTTTAGAGGAATTTCCTCCCGCGAACGCTCCGAATGTGTAATGAGCTCCCTGCCAAGGTTTTTGAAGGGGACTACAGTATGGGGTTCTTCAAGAAGGGAGTAAATAGGTTTTTGAAGGGTCGGCAACGCGCATGTGATACTCCTGGTGTTGCAGGCGTCCTCATAGCTTACGGTAACCGCTTCAGGCGGGCCGTAAGCTTGTTTGCCACCAACGTGGTATAAAAAAATAAAAAATTAATCGCTAATTTTCTAGGATAAATCCGGGAAAACACAAACGGATGGCGCTCCTAGCCCTTACCAATATCGCAACGGCCCCGGGCTATGCTAAATTGGCAAGCTAACAGGACGTTTGGTCGCCGGGTGGGTCGCCCACGGCGCGTTGGCGGACTCTAAAAATATTTCACTGAGGTAGTTGGCTATTTCCCTATACCAAGAATGCCAGGGTTTCATCGGTACAGAATATTTTCATGATGAAAGGTCGTGCAGACTTTATATTTTATAGCTACTAGCTTTTGTCCGCAGCTTCGCGTGTGTGATTACCGATTACTCTGACTCTCATAGAAAAAGCACTCTTCACGGATTTAACTTTTGTAATAGTTGTCATTAAATATTTATATTAAGTATCCAATTAAACAAAATAAATAACACTATGAATAAATAATAGACAAATATTTGTACAAATGGTAATTACAATGGGCTTGCATCGTGATAAATAATACATACATACGCACTCATGCCTGTAATCCCCGAAGGGGTAGGCAGAGGTGTAATCCTGTATACAGCCAAATTTTGCCGAGCTTACTACCGTCCCATGATGTGGTATGGCGAGCCTATCGCCATACCGGATACAATTCCAGATCCCGGGCTCATACTTAATTTTTACCTGAACCGGGGATCGAACCGGAGACCGCGTACCGAGTACCGCATACGCAATTAATAATAAAAGATTAAATCAATTAACGAGGCAGATTTATAAATTAAAATGCTAACTTTAAAATACAATTACTTTTGATTCACAACTTTTCTCTTCCGCCTTCTAATTTTGTTAATTGAAAATTTCCAAACTGTTAATAAAATACATTAATTTACATCATCATTATGAACAGGGAATTATTGGAAATAAATATCTTGTGCCAATTAGAAGTATAAAGAATTCTTCGTTAATTTGTTTCTATGGAAGTATTTGTTGCCAATACAGCTTCATATCGACGATGAATTACCGATAGCTCCTAACTATCGAAGTCAAGAATTTACATCACTTGAAAAATCGTTTATTTTCTAAGCAAGTTGAAAACTAATTAATATATTTATTTATTTAGAATAATCATTAATGTTGCTGCAACTAAAACCACACATATAAGATTTTACTATATGGGAATCTCACCTACTGTAAAACAATATAAAAGTGTATTTGAAAAATGAAAAATATTTGTTAGGAGGTATTGGTACTTCACTGTCGATATAACAAATCTGTATATATAAAAGAAGAAACTGACTGACTGATCGATCAACGCACAGCCTAAACAGCTGGGGTTAGAGACTTGAAATTTTGACAGTAGTTACCTTTTATGACGTAGGCATCCACTAAGGAAGGGTTTTTGGAAATTCCACCCCTAAGGGGGAAAAATAGGGGATGATAGTTTGTATGAAAACCCGTCATTTTTTAAGTTAAATTCATGAAAATCAGTATTTGGCATTTTAGTTAAAAATAAAAATATATGTTTCAGAATTTTTGGAAATTCAGCCCCTAAGGGGGTAAAATAGGGGATGAAAGTTTGTATGAAAATCCGTAATTTTTTAAGTTAAACGCATGAAAATTGGTATTTTGTATTGTACACTATTTCTCCCAAACATGACCTCCACGCGGGCGGAGCCGCGAGCAACAGCTAGTCATGTCATAATAATAATACTAGCCCTATATTATACACTGCTATACTAACAAGAAGGGTTAGGCCTTGGTCCACCACGCTGACCTAAGACTTCATGCTTCACAAACGTTCACTTCGAAATTCTTATTTAGAATTCAGATATGCAGGGTTCCTCACGATGTTTTCCTTCACCGTTTGCAAGTGATAATTAACAATGAATGCACACGAAGCTCAGAGGAGATAGGTGCGTGGGATTAGGGCTGGTTTCCAACCCGCGACTTTCGTCTCGGCAGTCTGTACCACTTCCAACTAGGCTATCGTTTTTTTTATCCTGGCACGGCAAAGTGACCACACTGCAAATAATCGTTGCTATAATCATGTCATAAAATTTATTTCATGGACATATTGCATCTTCGTTTTTTTATCCTGGCACGGCAAAGTGGCCACACTGCACCTGATGGTAAGCGCAGTGCCGTCCAATTAGAGTAGGCAGCGGCTTTGCTGCGCCCTGGTATTACAGAATTCTATGAGCGGCGGTGACTACTTACCATCAGGTGGCCCCTCTGCTCGTCTGCCTGTCGAGGCACTAAAAAAAAGTATCGAGTAGCGGGATACAATCTATCCCCCGCTACTCAACACAATCATGCTGGCCTGTTTCTTCACATTACGCCATGGCCAAGAAGGTGAAGAAGCAGTCGACGGTCTAGTGTCAAAGTACTCAGAAGGCCGCAAACGGCCAAACCTCGTACCCCAACTCTAGAACCTTGACAAAAGGTCTTTAACTCTGTCTAATGACCAGGAAGTAACTCTTGGGGCTTGGAATCATAAAAAATCTAAATCTCTCATTGGCCTAGTCATTTAGTGAGCTGCTACGTTCTTCCCGGGTCGGGCAATCAGAATTTGTGCTTAGCAGATAAGTTAAGACTAAACAATAGTAAGGTAAGACTAAAAATAGCTGGGTGCAGTAGCTTCGTATTACCACATCAATTATTTTGATTCTGCATTGTTTAGAATATAAAACATGTGTTTCACTGTGAGTTATAAATAACAGAAATGAAGTAATAAATATTTTGACATGGAACAATAAATGTTCGCGTATAACCAAATAAAACATTACAAAGATAAATAAGTGAAAGCCACTAATTCACCCTAACGTTTATATTCAGTAAGCGGTGGCAGCATTGTTTCGCGAATAATTTTATTGCCATTACACTACACTGGCTCGAATGTGGGCCGTAATTTAGCTGAGATTAGATTTATTGTGTGTTGCCAGACGCATAAAACATAATTTCCAGTACATTTTGCCAGACTAGACGTCCGGCTGCGGATCGAAAGTTATCGATGCACATATTGTTTGAACATCGAAATTTTATTACTTTGAGTTAGTTAGGGCATGTGTTTATTGACTTTGTTGAATGCGCCGGTGAAAATGGGAAGCTATGAGTGATATCCCTTGGATCGTCTTCGCCGTCGTTCCCTGCTTCGGAAAATATTACAAAAGATATATTACACATACAATGATAATGAGATATATTACATATATATTACATTACACATACAATGTTAACAACTCGTTATATCCTTAGGGGTTTGTATTACTAGTTAATGGACATCTTATTTTATAGACAACTAGATATTGCCCGCGGCTCCGCCCGAGTGGAAGTTATTTTTGGAAGAAAGGTATACAATCCATGGAGGCATCTTAAGCTATTACACCTTTCTATATTTTGCTATCTCATAGAGAGCGTACATTTTCCGGGATGAAAAGTTGCCTCTGTGCTTATCTATCTCTGTGCCAAATTTCAACCAGATCCGTCCAGCCGTCGTAGCGTGATTGAGTAACAAACATCCGTCCATCCAAACATTCGCATTTATAATATTAGTAGGATGTAGGATAATTACGACAGTTGGTAAGTCGTTTTTACATGGGGAAACTTCTGTCATAAGCGCTAGATAGAGTTAAAGGTTGTCTGGTAGAGATTGCTTTAACGATAAGACCGCCGATTGTAGGACCATTCAGTAATTAAGTCTTGTGTATGCAATGTTATTATCTTTTTATGGTAATACAATAAAGAGTTGTTAAATTGTATAAAGTATGCCGATACTAGCTTAAACCTCATAATTTAGGTTATCAGCAACATAGAGGGTGACCAGTATCTTCAAAAGGTACACACGTTATTGATTTACTAACTAGTTTTTTTTATCCTGGCACGGCAACGTGACCACACTGCACCTGATGGTAGTTATAGTATCGAGTAGCGAGAGACAATCTATCCCTCGCTACTCAACACAATCATGCCGGCCTGTAATGAACTAGCTATCAAATGACGTCTAGCTATCAATGAATTAATCACAATACGTTGCCGCAAGTAAACTGTTTCATATTGAAACACGGCAACTACATAAATAACTTTTCGAGGAAATTCATTCCTTTAAAACAAAACTATGCAATTGCAAATCACAATAATTTGCCGAAAACAAACGCAAGTTTTAATTGGTAGTAACCGAGGCGCAGTGAGTCTTAATTAAAATATTACTCAGGCGACAAAGGAATGCGCGAAAAGATTAGCGGTTTTCGAGAATTGCTTGTCGCTGTAACATTGTTTGGTGTTCGTATGCTCATTTCGGATGAAAGCGTTTTGATGTCTTTCTATATTTGATATACAAAGTTTAAAGAAATATTGCATAAATTAAATTACAGTTGGTTTTTGAAATCGAATGGCTTCTAAGATTCGATTTCAATGAATTCTATCTAACTTTGGATGGAAAGGGTACTCAATGGCGGAAAAACAATGCATGATATGATTCATGACGTTATCACTCGAAAAGTTCATTAGGGTGCAATCATGTGAGGGAGATAGTAAGGCGTCTACTACATACCCATTTTTGCTTATATCAACATTTATAACTCCGGCCTCGTTTCTGAATACATTTTGATTCTGTTTTTTTCTAAAAGGTCTCTATTACTTTTTTATTTCATGTGAAATAATATAGGCAATGAACCACGGCAAACTACCTGACTCGATATATATCATCGGTGATCAGTGTTTAGCGTCATTACTATCGCTAGCGTCTAATATTGATGGGCATAAACACACTTAGGGGCACTTGTGATCTTTTCTTTCCGTCCACGCGATATCAAACCAAGCCATATGGAACCCATTAGAGAAGCCCAACGATCAGCAGCAGACGATGATCACGAGACCCTTGATGTAACCTTTATGAATATAATTGGTATCAAATACCAACACATTAACTAGAATGATGAGATTGCCGTCACGTCAAATGTTTATGCGGAACAAGTTTACGTCACACCAGACTTTAGCAACGTGCTACGAATATTTATTACAATAACCGCAGTGTGACATCGCTTTATTGTTTCCCAAATTAATGACCGTTGTAAAGAATTGGCCCAGGCTCAAGGCTTTGCATACGGCGCCCGGCACGTCTACGGAATCCATCATAATGAGTTATTTGATGAGTAACCGCGATAATAGCATGCTGCAATGTTGGAAGATGAGTTGGCAAAAATAGAAGGCAACTGCAAAAGTTGATTGAAGCTGAACTAGGTTTATAAAAAGGTTTTATTCACACCTTTGAAGTCTGTAAGAAGAAAATTTATTTATACCACAATTCCATGAAATATGTTTTTAAACAGTCCTCTAATTAACTTTCTCCCTGTGGATACTGGTTTTCATTACTAATAAACATACTAAGACCTTACTTTTGTTAGAAATCTAGAAGCTGGTACGGAGTTTTCCTTATCTTCGTCACCGATGGCAGACTAAGTAAGGGGTCAAATCGGTTTGCTCGCAGAAATACCAAGTGGAAATGAATCAACCATGTCTGCAAATGGACATAGACAGTGGCGCAGACGTCCGGAAGCGGAGACCGCGTTTTTGATTGGGATATTGAATGACTAAACTTTGACAGTAAGCGGCAATTAACTGAATTATTACCAATAAGGATGTTAACTTAAGAGGTAATTTTGTTAAATAAGTGGAAGCAAAGATTTTCTGAGTAGTGTTTAGTTATAATTTCAACGGTTTTTGATAATATTACTTATTTAAAACTATGCTATTTTCAATAGTTTATTTATATAATACAATGATTACTTTGTGTAGTAACTTTTCCTATAGTCGGTTATTATTCAGACTTAGTCGCTTAGAGCTGTTAGACATCTGGGGTTCTTCTATTTTCTTCTGCCATTTTTGCAATGTGTCCTAGGATTATACATAATGACATTCCAGATGGACATCAAGAGTTTATAATTCATTTTGTCACCATTTTTTAGGATCTAAAAGTAATTAATAATATTATCATAAATACTTTTAATAGACACCTAGCCGCTGTCGCCCAAGGAATCTTTACCCTTTCGGTCCAATTACTCGACGATTTCCTCGCTTGCCTTCACAGCAAAGGTTGTTAAAAGTGCCTCGCAGCTATTTGCGTCTCCTTTTTGTTCTGGTCACCGCACTTTACTATGTGACATTTAAGTTATTGGAAGCGGCTGTTCCTTTGAATTTTCTGAACGTAAAATTTACAGGTATTTTTAATATCTATTTTTATATAAGTATTTTTATATACATGTTGCCATTGGTATAGTCAGCCAAGACAAAAGTGGGATACATGTCTGGCTTTTCGAAGTTATTTATTGTCAATCATCGCTTGCTTAAACGGTGAAGGAAAACATCGTGAGATTTCTCAGGCCTGCATGTCTGATAAATCTAAATGAGAATTTTAAATAAATTTCGAAGGTGTGTGAAATCTACTAACTCGCATAAGCCCAGTGTAGTGGAGTTAGGCCTAACTCCTACGCTTAACTAGTCCCTATTGTACTTAATACCCACGATACAAGATTGATCTAGTGTACGATAAGGACTATGTTTGTTGAGTGTATTATTATTATTAACTTAAAGTCAGGGTTCGGGACTATGGATGTCACTGTTTGATGTATTAATATTCTCTGATAGCTATTGATGGATATATCTTTGAAATCCAATGAAGAACATAACTATGATAACAAGTTTTTTTTGTACCGACGTATGTTTATTCGAAAATGTTTAGCCTGTATTCTTGTACGGAGGTGCTTTACGTATGGCTTCTCCAAACGTAAATGTCCTATGTTAGAGGTTACCCTTTTTTAGTACATTCTTTGTCTCTCGCTTTACTATGGAGGGAGGTGGAAAATTATTTCTAACTCCTCCCTAAATTTCTATTTGATTAATTTCGTTACGGGATAAAAGACAGTTAAGCATTCCCAGAGACTCGCCGAGTTTCATAACTCGGTGTCGAAAAAATACGTGCCATTGTTGATCCTGGCTAAACATTTGTAATGAGGGGTGTGTGTGCGGGACAGTCTTTCTAACCTTTATTCTTTAATGATTCAATTCAAAGTAACCAACACTATCCTCTTCCACGGGAAACAAAAGGCAATGATTAAGTATGGCCGCAAAAACAGGAACGTTTATAAATCAGCAAGGTCGACGTGAATTACTATCAGAATGTGTGAATTTATGGCCGCCACCTCGCCGCACGGTTTCTAACGCGGGCCTCGCTAAACATTAACATTATGTGTTAATAGTTTTTGCTGGGTTATGTATGTCTGTGGGATTTGAACTGGTTTTCGTGACGTATTAAGTGCCTATTTATCTTTTCATGTAATTGCTTATTGAAATATTTGTTCGACTTCCTTGATATAATACTAGCCTGTGTTAAACATTGTCCCACTGCTGGGCACAGGCCTCTACTAATGAGAGGGGTTAGGCCTGAGTCCACCAAAATTCTTATAAGAATTCTCAGGTAAGCAGGTTACCTCACGATGTTTTCCTTCACCGTTTGAACGGTTGCTTGAGCAAACGATAATTTTAATATATGGAAGACGTTTAAAATTGTAATATTTTTGTTTCGGTTGTCTGATTCTGATTGTAGACCTCAAATCCCGTCTGACTTGCACATACAACGTTCTAGTTATGTTGAAAATCTGATATTTTACGATCTGGTCTGGGTCCTTTAGTCGTAGTGTGAAGAAGCTAAACAGCAGGCCGGCATGATTGTGTTGAGTAGCGAGGGATGGACTGTCTCTTGCTACTTGATACTCTATCTGGACGGCACTGCGCTTACCATCAGGTGCAGTGTGGTCACTTAGCCGCGCCAGAATAAAAAAAAAAAACTTCGTAGTATTATGGGCTAGTGACTGTGTATAAACGGAAGGATGCAGGTTCAATATTCGCACAAAGACAAATGTTTGTGAGATCTAAAAATGATTGTCTCGAGCCAAAATAAGAACGAAAATCTATCACATTTCCTAATACACAAGACAATAATTTCGTCCCAATGTGAGATCAGGGTCTATATTATTTATTTGATTTACCACTCCAAGGAATCATTGCTAATAGAACCTATTTGCTTTATTCGTCAACTTTATATGCGATTCCGTTTTAGTAATCTCTAGACATTATCGACCGAATTCCAAAGAACGTTCCAGAAAACAAACGAAACGTACCAGCAGTAAGTATTCTGTTCCGTGCCGCTGCTCCCATATCTCGGGAACATTTTATACCGATAGATAGTCTGCAGACGGCCTGCGATCCTGTGAGAATAGAAATTGTTCCCTTTCGGCGTCTTATGAACGACCGAGACTGTATTGAAAGCCGTTCCGAGCGGTACGTTTCGATGCGAAGACGATTCTCAAAGATATTCCCTTATTTTCGGGTAATGCTTTTGTTTTATGGGTTTTAACTCGGGATGATTGAATGTTTATCGAGTTGTTGAGCCAGTATTTGGTCGAGATTGATAAACATAGAGTTGGTTGGTGGGTTTGGTATAGCGGAAATGGTATGTTTTATATTAATATATTAATATGTCCGACACAATATCCGCACGTCACACGAGGCCCCTCGTTGAAAATAAGCAATATTGCTCAGGCTGTACACTGCAGCATATCGTTGAATGCCCCTATTGTTGGAGCAAATAGTTTTTATTTTTAGTTTTAAGTTTTTTTCTATTGTGTTTGTTCTGACAGTAAAAGTCCTTTTCTTTATTTCTGTATCCATATAGTTAAATAACTCTAATATTTTTATTTATACGGGCATCAAGGCTCTCAATCAACAATCAGGGAAGTCCCCGCTACAGATGCTGATAAAATTCCAATTCAAAAGTAACGATGGACACCTATAAGCATTTCTAAATTTTAGCATCAATTATTTCTGAAATGTAACCATTCAAGCTTGCAGGAGTTCCTTTAGGTCCCTATAATTATGAATCTCTGGCAGCTGAACATTGCTCCTCAAACGAAAGAAAAACTAGAAATTTGATTTGAAAATAGAATTTAGAAGGTAGCTTTAACGGAATGGAAACATCTTGAGGAAAACTGCATACCTAAGGATTCACAATTAGGATTTCAAAGGTATGTGAAGTCTACCAATCTAGTCTTTAGTGGACTGAAGCCTAACCCCTCTTATTAGTAGAAGAAGTCCATACCCAGTAATGGATAATACTGGTACTGGTGTTAATAATTTGTATATACCATCAGCTCATTGTATCTTAAAATTATCATACAATTAATACTGTATACTAAACTTACTAAATAACACTGACATAAATTCAGATTGATCCGCGAGAGCGTCACAGACAGTTGACACGCCAATTAGAGAACTCCTTAGGTTTTAATTTTGTTAAGAATACATCCACTTTGGGCTGAATTTCGCGCTACACGTCACTGTAGTCGGCTATAGCTTTAGTAATTTACGTTTTCACATAATACGTACAGATCTAGAAACGCCAAGAAAGGTTAGAGTACAAATGTTAAACTTTACTAAAAACAAGCATATTTATTGCTGAAGTATGCAAACTTGTTTTCTTTATTCTCTTTTTATTAACCGACTTCAAAAAAGGAGGAGGTTAACAATTCGTCGGAATCTTTTTTTTTATGTATGTTACCCGATTAATCGAAGACGCCTGGACCGATTCGAGAAATTCTTTTTTTGTTTAAAAGGGTATACTTCCCATGTGGTCCCATTGGCACCAAGTCAGGATCTGATGATGGGATCACAGAAAAATTAAGGGAAACCCTCAAATTTTATTGTGACGCATAATTTGTTTTTTTTATATTCAATAATCTGATTTTAAAAGAAGAATCTCGAGACGTGTGTATTCATTGTTAATTAACGTTTGCCTTAACGGTGAAGGAAAATATTGTGAGGAAACCTGAATACTTGAGAAATCTCAAGAATTTCAAAGGTATGTGAAGTCTGCCAACCTGCATTGGGCCAGCGTGGTGGACTAAGACCTAACTCTTCTCTGCAGTAGAGGAGCCCTGTGCCCAGCAGTGGGATGATGCTTAATACAGGGCTGGTATATATAAGAAGAATCAGAGAGCTTCGTAGATTGGGTACAGAATACCATATGGTGTCGTATATAATTACCAGTAACGGTCATAGAAAATGTAGCCAAAATTGAATTATTTAAATTATTAATTTATTTAAATTAATACCACGCCAATTTATGACTGCTTCGATGGCGTAGTTGTAATTGCGTATGCAGTGCGACTACTGGGCTAAGATATCGGATTCAATATCCGCATCGGGTAAAAGGAATATTGGGATTTTCTATCACGAAATACTCAGTATCATATCACATCATGGGACGGAAATTAGTTTGGTGACATATGGGTGTACTAGTTACACCTTTGTCTACATCTTGAGGGATTATTGGCGTGAGTGCATATGTGCGCTATATAATTCATTCATCGTATGAATATGATTAGACACGATTTATTTATGTTTCTTCATGAGACTCAAATGCCTCTTTTTATCAATATAAACTATATGAACTAGACCTCAATATATCTGCACATTAATGACTACAATCTATTTCAACAAAACCTTCTGTCCCCTCTAAACGTTATTAGGCGTATAGCAAAAACTAAATTTATGAGGACACCCGTGAAGACAGCTCAACGGTTGACAACTCAATGTAATTAATTAAGACACTGGCTTCGTAGGCGGGAGGGGGCAAAGGGGAGGGGGAACGAACGGCATTTTACAAGTGCGTTTGGTAAATAAAGACTTTTTATTTTATTTATTGCTGTTTCATGCTGTTTTATAGTTATTATATTGAGCAACTCTGCTCGTGGCTTACGGTCTATTATTATAAATCACTTTTATACTAAGTTTCATCTGTCATGGTTTTTGACTTTGAAAGTACCCTCAAAAGTGTGATACATAATAGTTTTGGAAACAGATCAATTTTGAATTTAGTAAGAAAAACTCTTATATTTTAAGGCAGTAATTGTAAGCCAAATTGTGAATATATGTTAGTTTTAAATTCTTGAAAAATATACGTATATATTCACTTTTCTATTAGGTTAAATTTGTACGTGAGGCTTACGAAAATATTGGCTTATAGATTTAAATATATACTAGACAAAATAAAATTTCGTAACTACTGCTAACACTAACAATTTCATCTCAGCCTATTGCCGTCTACTGTTGGACGTAGGCCTCCCCAAGTGCACGCCAAGCATCCTAGTCTTGGGTAGCCCGCATACGTCTGCTACCGGCCACCTTCTTCAAGTCGTCGGTCCACCATGCAGAATGAAGCTGGGCGTACCATACTACGTTTTCCTAAACGCGGTCTCTACTCCAGCACATGTCTGCTCCATCGACCATCTTTCCGTCTGCAGACGTGACAGTACACTTCCTTTTTAGTGTGCTAATTTTTCGACAGTATAGTAACTTTGGTTCTTTAATGAATCTATTTCTAACTCTATCAGAGACATCCGAAGCATTGCCCGCTCCATAGCACGCTGAGCTACTTTATTCTTATGGACCAGTCAATTGGTGAGTGTCCACGTTCCAGCCCCGTTGGTCATTACGGGTAGGACGCACTGGTTAAAAACTCTTGTTTTAAGCACTAACGGATCGACTACTCACACAGGAGCGAGTAGCGAGAGTTGCGTAGCTTATCGAATGCCGCTAATAGTTTATGCTTTAAGAATTAGTTTAACAAAATATTACAATAAAAAAAAAAAAAAAAAAAAAACCACAACCGTGTAATTCCTGAACGTCTTTTTTATATCTGGAATTGTTAAGGATATTAACGTGGGTTAAACAGCAAATGACGTGCTTTAGCCTTCAAAGCGCTTAATTCCTTACGTAGAAAGATTCAAAATTGAATGGCAGCTCCAATCATTCCAAAAACGTGTTTATGTACTCTATAAAATACAGTAAAAATGCAATTTCCTTGTAGATTAAAAAGTAGGCAGTCTGGGTTCATTAGGCATTAACTGAACCAATAAAAAGTACATATATAGGATTTTTAACACAGCTTGGCACCGGTTTTTCTTGGCAATGCAATTTTACTTTTTGCTCTATATGAGCTGAACTTTGCTCTTTTAAATTTATATTTTTAGTAGAATTTTATTATAGTACCTACAGTCAATAAAAAAATCTAACATATTTGTAGTGTATTGATGATAGTGTTATGTTTTATGTTATATCCCTTTCTTTTTACGCTGACAAACGAAAATTAGGCTTATAAAACCACAATATGAATCAAGCAATAAAATACAATTAAAGTGGCTTATTTCAATTTATTGAGTGGAAACGTTAACAATTGCTTCAAGCAAGGCGACAAGGGAAGAATCCGATCCAAAGGCTCCACGGAGAAATTTCTGGAATTCATCAATTTGTGAGATTTTCTTTCAGAGGGGAATACTTTTACGCCAATAAATTAAGCTGCGCCAATTTATTTGCCAAGTTCTTTGTTGGCGTTGCGTGGGGCGATTATGTTCACCGCCATTTCAATGCGTTTGTGTTTAGTGAAAGAAATAGTAATTTATTTAAGTAAGATTTCATTTGTCACTGAGTAATTAATAAACATCTGGGTTAGAATCCCGCACCGAGACAAATGTTTGTGTGACAGACAGATATTTGTTTCGGGTTTGGGTGTTGTAGGACCGTGGTTCCTCGTAGTTCTTGATACCCACGATACAGGTTTTACCTAGAGTGGGGTCAGAACTATGTGTGTGCCTGTTGATTATAGAAAAAAAATTATATGTACTCAAGCCTGTGGTCCTTGAAGGGGTAAGCGGAGGCATAACCAGGCGTCGCCAGTGTAGTACCACAATCTCACGCAAAACTAACGCGTAGCGGCACTAAATGTTTGCGTTTCGAATTTAGAAAGATCTCTAAAGGATACAATTCCCAATCTTCGTACGGTTACTTTATGTAAGCAACGCATACTGCACTCTTTTGCTATTCGAAGTGCTGGGATGTAGTGTCTTCTTTAAAAAAGCGAGTATATAAGTACTATATGAACTGAAAAAGAATTGGAATGTATTGCCGATATTTTGTTTTCACTAACTGTTCTCTAAGTTTATCATCTATGATAACTTCATTCGCTTTTAAAATGGTTTAATTGAATAATGTGAAGAACTGAAAATTACCTGAAAATGAATGAGAAAATGTGAAAACATAATCAAATCAATTCTTGTATATATCGTAAAATAAATCGATTCAAACGAATTTATTGACGTTCCTATTCTTATTTGGATCACATAGTACTAACGCGAACTTGTTCTGAGTTTTATTTGAATTGCACAGTACGAAAATATTGTGTTCCATTTTGGAATGTTCGCCTACAAGGCAAATGGGCCAGCTCGATCGAGGTTGAACTGGAAGTGTCATTTTGATGTTCAGGTTCGAACGATGAGATTTTGAGGCAACCTCCATGGCGCAGCGGGCGAGTAGCCGGCTTTGACACGAAAGGCCCTAGGTTCGAATCCCGCACTGAAACAAAAGTTTGTATGACCGGCAGATATCGGTTTCGGGTCTGGGTGTTGCGGGCCCGTGGTTCCTCGTAGTTCTTGATACCACTATACAAGTTTAATCTAGTATGGGGTCAAGACTGTGGGTGTGACTGTTGGCTGTATAATTATATTTGAAAGTCAAAAAAACTCTCTTCAAACCTCAATCATTCTTCCTTCTTCATTCCTTAGAGCTCATCAGGCGAATTAAAAACCTCATCAATTAAACAAAGATGACATAGTGATAATAAACATGGTGATGATATTTATGATCACATTTTTTTCCACGGCAAAGAGACCACACAGCCCCTGACCGTAAGTGCCATCCAATAAGAGTATCAAAGTAGCGACAACCTAGCTGTATAACTAGATTGCTATTCCAAAAGTTTACATTCCTTCCACGTTCGCCACACTATAAAATCTGATTTGCCCACAAACCTATCTCACGTAACCAACACGGAAATTTACCCCGGAAAGCCTACTTTTATATTAAGCCGTAAATTTGAGCCAACCCGACAGCGAACCAATTTCCTACACACTTATTTGTCGCGGCCGTAGCGGCCCCACATTGACACTGCACGGCCGGTGCTAGTTTATCCCTCACAATACTTCTGGATGACTACGTGACGCCGCTTTTATGACACGACACAATTTATCGGAAAACGTGGCTTCAAAACATTCTAACTGTTTTCCATTTCACACGTGTGTCTTTAATATGTGTATGGTGTTCGCGACACAGTGTTAGACTGTGTCGCTTGTGTTTACAGTTGAAGTAGGTAAGCGTGCTTTGAAGTTTCTCGCTAGGTGATAAATTCAGTTCACTGCACTGACAAAGACGTCATATTTTAATATGTACGAATACATTATAATATTTTGGTTATATCCTTTAGTTTGCGTAGTAGATCTAGTTTTGGTTAATAGATGGAACTATATTAATAGTTTAAAAAAACTTGTTAATTTGTTTAAAAATAGGTATAAATTACTAATATTAACTATTTAGAATTAAGAAGCGTAATTTAATTACAAGAATAACGGTCTCCCTTTATTTATTCATCCCACGCCAATGCTTTCAGTAGTATTATAATGCTCTTTGCGCAATGCTAAATAAAATGACAGAATAGTAAAATTAAGCAAAAGTTTGTTTGATAAAACCTTTCCAGAAACTCAGACGAAGTTAACAGTATTTTTAAATTCATCAACTCCATACAGCCAGTATCACGTAGTTCATAATTTTTCAAAAAAAGAACACGTGTGGCCATAAAACCCTTGGGGCCACGAGAACAGCGTCAATCCACCCGTGACACGGCTTTTCACTTTACTCCTCGTAAACGCGTCTTATTTAGAGTCTAATGTTCCAGTTAGCTTCTAAACTTGTTATGTTACTTCATGTGTTCTGAGAGTTCTGCGTGATTCGCTAAGAGAGTTATGTACTTGAGTTTGAATTTGGAGCATCCTGTTTGGATGAATAATGCAGTTATGAGTTGTAGGCGTGAGATGGAGTAATGAAATGTAAAGTTCATATGAAATTTTCTCCTTTTACCTTTATAATTTTGGTAAAATTGTGTTTGATGTTAGTAAATATATAATACAATAATAGGATTAATTTACCTGGTACCATCGACCGGTTACTTGATTTTGAAGAGATGTGTCAGGGTTGTACAAAGTGGAAATCTGTAGCGTCTGCCTACCCCTATGGGATACAGGCGTGATAATTCACATGATTTTTTTTTATATATTATGTCCGACAAACGAGCCAGTGGGTCACCTGATGTTAAGTGATCTCCACCGCCCATGAACATCCACAATACCGAAAGTATCACGTATGCGCTGTCGGCCTTAAAGGACAGGAATAGGGATTAGGGAAGGGAAGCAGGAATCTGGGCCTCCAGATATCTCAATTACCATACGAAACGCGACAGTAAACTGTCACTTTATGTTGATTTTCTGTAAGACAGTGGTACTATCGGTCGAGCCGGCCCATTCATGCTGTAGAAAAATAAGTCTACAGCGTGGCTCTACCACTTTTAATAATGTAAGAGCACATCTGTAAATATATGATTCGACAGCCTCCGTGGCGCAGTGGGTGAGTAGCCGGTTGTGAAATGGAAGGCCGTGGGTACGATACCCGTATCGAGATAAGTATGTGACAGACTGATGATTGTAGTTCTTGATACACACAAGTTAGACATAATGTGTCATCAGGACTATGTGTGTGACTGTTGGGTGTATTAATTTATTTATGTTATTCAATTCTTTTTTTTTCTTTTATAAGATCAGTTATCATAGTGTATAATAAATTGTATTTCAAACTGCTGCGACATAATATAAAAATGCAAACTTAACAAGTATTTATATTTCTTCCCTCGTTAACAGGTAGGGTCGGTACCCGAAGGCAAATTGAACGAGATTAAAGACGATCCGATTGCACTCAATCTTCTGCGAAATTCAATGAGTTTATCGATTATTTGAGGATTGGTATTTATTATATTTGCGAGTAGAAAGATTATTCATATTTCTTACTAGATGTTGCCCGCGGCTCCGCCTGCATTGAGGTTATTTTTGGAAGAAAAGGTATACAATCCATCGAGGCATCTTAAGCTATTACACAATTACATTTCATTTCATGTACATTTACCTGTATAAAAAAGTAGCCTATGTGCTATTCAGACTATAATCTGTTTCAGTGCCAAATTTCAACCAGATCCGTCCAGCCGTTGTAACGTGATTGAGTAACAAACATCCATCCATCCATCCAGACATTTGCATTTATATTATTAGTAGGATTAAAATACTAGATCAGATTCGAGTCAAATTATATATAAACTCTTCATTTAAGTTATAGCTGATGTTCTTTCATAATGATTCATTACTGACAATTAACATTTTTAAGGGGAAGGTATGACCAATAATAGTAATATGTATGTTGAATTGAAAATCTAACCACATATTGTAATTGCTACGGGATTCAAACCCAGGTTACTGTCACTATGCCCAACACACGTTGGAGGAGTGCCTAGCCTGGGACGAAGAGTGCAGCGCTCTCAGAGCAGTCGTCGGAGGAGACCTCTCGCTGCTGGCCGTGGTGTCGTCCATGGTCGCCAGCCGGAGGTCCTGGCGTGCGGTGGCCCACTTCTGCGAGAGCGTCATCTCGCAGAAGGAGAGTGCCGAGAGGGATCAGGAACGAAATGATCCCTCCCGCCGCCAGAGAAGACGTAGGAGGCGCCGGGTGGACGACTGACCGGCGTCTCCCGCCCTGTGGAACGGGGGCGTTTGAATTCCACCACGGTAACCCCTGCCTGTCGTACGAGGCGACTAATTGGCGCTATCGGGGGTCGCGGGCTCGTAGCGGCGGCTGTCAGCCCGAATCGATGCACTCCCAGTTTCGGAGCATCGTGCGACCCCGAGATGGACGGCAGCGCTCGTTCGCTGTCGTTGTTCGGTGCGCGGGGCCTCCTAAGCCCTCCCATGGAGATGGGCTGCTACGCAGCACCGCGCAGGGGCGGTTCCGGCAGCAATTCTAGCACTCCTTAGAATACCCCGGGATCGCTCCGTAAGCGCCGAAGAAGGCCACCGCAGGGTTTTAGCTGGTAGTGTCAGGTGGGGTGTACATCAGGCGACTAATTGGGGCCATCGGGGGTCGCGGGCTCGCAGCGGGGGGCTGTCAGCCCGAATCGATGCACTCCCAGTTTCGGAGCATCGTGCGACCCCGAGATGGACGGCAGCGCGTGTGGTAAGGCCTCGTTCGCTGTCGTAGTTCGGTGCGCGGGGGCTCCTAAGCCCTCCCATGGAGATGGGCCCGTACAAGGCACCGCGCAGGGGCGGTTCCAGCAGCAATTCTAGCACTCCTTAGAATACCCCGGGATCGCTCCGTAAGCGCCGAAGAAGGCCACCGCGGGGTTTTAGCTGGTAGTGTCGGGTGGGGTGTACATAGGGGTTAGGGACTCGGCCCAGCGGCTGCCATGATAGCCATCATCCGGGCGAGGCGGAAGCTGGGTCGTAAGACCGGCTAGTCCAGCATAACCGTTTTATTCTTATTCCGCTTCCCCCCGGAGCGGGCGGTAGTAATAAAACGCTTTCCCCGTGACAAAAAAAATGTAACTGTCACTATACCAATAAGTATATATTGATCTAGATATTCTCTTTTATACATGTGTTGATTGTTGTCTCGAACTATGCCTGGTACGGGGATAGGGGCACCCCTATCACATCATGGGACGGTAATAAGCTCGGCGAAATGTGGCGTACTATCTATCTATCTCTGTCTACCCCTTCATGGATTACAGGCGTGAGTGGATATGTATTTTATGTTTCTGATAAGCGAATTAAGCCTTGTGAAAGATATTTGAAAAATTTATTTTCTTTTTTTCAGAATCTTCGGCTATGCTTACATAAAATAAACTTTGATGGTCCTAGTTTGCCCTCCGTTAAAGATTAATGTATCAGAAAAACTTTATCTGCATAACATACTTAGTATGACTTACATGAGCTTTTGATAGTAAATGTAAACAGTTAGGATTTGAAATATGTATTAAATCGAGGGAATAGTGATGTGATTTATCGATAATGATTGATGAGGTGTAACGTCTTTTGATGCTATTACGATAGGAATGGTAAATAATGAATTTTGTTAAGTAAATTAAGAATAATGTGGGGATGACTAAATAAACACCGAGTAACGCAGCAAAACCATTTTTTTTTGTATTCTTCACATTACGCCATGGGCAAGAAGGTGAAGAAGCTGTCGAGGGTCCAGTGTCAGTACTTAGAAGACCACAAAACGGCTAAACATCGTACCCCAACTCTAGACCCCCGACAAAACCGGATGTCCACTGGCTGGCCCCGGAACGCGACACACTTGCGTGTCCACTATGGCAGGTTTTACACCCTGTGTTCGGTGGTCGCTATCCGGGTGGATATGAATATCCTACCATCAGCTCAAATTGAATGTGTCCTTGCAATATTTAGCTATTTAAAACTTAGCAGATTCCGTGGCACAGTGCGTGAGCAGTCGGCTGTGAAACGACAGGGCGTAGAATCGATCCTTGTAACGAGACAAATGTTTGTGTGACCTACAAATATTAACACCAAAAAGAAAAATTGCGATAAAATTTGTTAAATTAGTTTTTCTTCAACGTGAAATATGTGTAGAAATAAAGAAATAATATTGCTACTTCATTATATCTCTCGATAGATTTTTATTTGCCTCGGTGGCGCAGTTGTAATTGAGCATGCGTTACGACTGCTGCCTTGCTGAGGTCTCGGGTTCGATCCCCGGGTCGGGTAAAGTGATATTGGGTTTTTCTATCTAGAAATTCTCAGTATTAGCCCGGAGTCTGGAACCTGTGCCCGGTATGGCGATAGGCTCGCCCCCTATCACATTATGGGACCGAAATTCGGCGAAAAGTGGGTGTACTGGTTGCACCTCTGCCTACCCCTTCGGGGATTACGGGCGTGAGTGTATATGTATGTATATGTATAGATTTTTATAACGGTCAATGTTATCTTTTTTTAATATTTCATTTTAGAACACATGAATAAAAAAACGAATAAAGCCTTTAGAGAAAAAACATTATTACAATGTGTCATGAGATGTAATGGGTCCATTAATCTAATGCATAACCCATGTTTACACATAAACGCCATAATTTAATGTTAAGCTTATAAAATGAAGCGAAACGGCGCGGCGCGGCGCTGCATTTAGCCGGCGGAAGTTTTTATTATAATGCACAAGGGATGGGGTTGTGTTATTATGTGCTTTTCTACGCCATTTTAGTCTATTAGGGATTGGGTTTTGCATGCCTGTTGCCTGTTTTATCCTACTTCCTATTAATATTATAAATGCGAAAGTTTGGATGGATCTTTGTTACTCAATCACGCTTTAACGGCTGGACGGATCTGGTTGAAATTTGGCATAGAGATAGATTATAATCTGGAATAGCACATAGGCACTTTTTATCCCGGAATAATGCATAGTTCCCGTGGGATAGTTTTGTTTTTCACAGAGCAAGGGATCGACATGATTTTGCATAATGATAGTTTAGGGATCAGAAAAATACATATGCCACTTTTTATCCCGGAAAAATGCACGCATCCTATGGGTTAGCAAATATAGAAAGGTGTAATAGTTTAAGATGCCTCCATGGATTGTATACCTTTCCTTCCAAAAATAACCTCCACGCGGGCGGAGCCGCGAGCAACATGTAGTAACCCATATATTAGAATCTTTAGAGAAAACTCCCCCCCCCCTTTGACCCCTCTTTTAGCATCTTGCGTACAGGAGCTTGATATTACACTTAAATATTACATGGATACGAAATTTATTCAAAATATAAATAAACCCCACAGTTACACACATAGTCCAGACACCACACCAGGTTAAACCTGTATCGTTGGTATCAAGAACTACGAGGAACTACGGTCCTATAACACCCAGACCCGAAACAAACATCAGTGTGTCACACGAACAAATGTCTCAGTGCGGGAATCAAACCCACGGCCTGCCGTTTCACAGCTGGCTAATCGCCTACTACGCCAAGGATGCTTTCATTTATTATGTGTTACAAATATACTAAATTAATAACATACTACAGCCATTGCTTATTATTGAAAGCAGCGATAGCCTAGTTGGTGCGGTACGGACTGTCAAGACGAAAGTCGCATGTTCGAGACCAGCCCAAAATTGCATACACCTCTGACTATTCTAAAGATAAGTGTGTATTCATTGTTAATTATCGCTCTAACGGTGACTGAAAACATCGCGAGGAAACCTGCATACCTGAGAATTCTCATACGAATTTCGAAAGTATGCGAAGTGTACCGACTCGCATCAGGCCAGCGTGGTGGACTAAGGCCTAACCCCTCTCATTAGTAGAGGAGGCCCGTGCCCAGCAGTGTAGTTTGGGTTATGCCACGAATACATTACATAACTTTAATTGCCAGTATTTAATATGTAAATATATAATTATGGTAAGGCAGAGCGTTTTCAATTACAAATACGATTAAGATTTACAGATTGAAATAGAAATATTACACCAGTCAAAGGCGAAAGATTGAAAGAGGCAACTTGGAAGGCATTTGGTGTTATTTATTACCGAAGGAACGAGTTGCCTAGAGTTGTAGCACGATCATTAATAAGTTTTCGCCAACCATTCCGAAAGGTAATAAAAACCCAACCGTTGATATCAACTTACGTCCTTCTACTACAAACAGTTAGAATCGCTCAGTAAAGACTCTGAATTCGAAAATGTCGTAAAATATACGCACTAGGGATTTGGAAGTTACGACGTTTTATTAATAGTGACCAATGTTGGCTGCATTGGCCTGATCTAATCAGTTGCTGAGAGTGATGGCTAACATTAATAGAGGATAGGCACTGATTCTATCAGACGATGGCCTATTACGGACCTCTAGACTTGCGGAATGTACTTACGTGAGTTGTTTTCGAGATAATGTCTGATGTCTGCGGAAAGTTTGTTTGCGCTTCGATTTATTCGAAGTAAACATGTATTTTCTTTTATGTCTGGGTCTGGATTGCGTCTTCGGTAAGAAATTGCTAATGATTATGTTATAACTTTTATATAGACTTGAGATACATATTTTTTATTGCCGTTGGATGTTCTTGTTTCAAAGCCGAAATTCTAAGAATTTGATGAATGACAGGGTGACTTGGAACGACAGTTAGATTTGGGATTATCACATGGCTGGATCAACAAAACTGTTAAACGTTTTTTTAGTTGACAACAATCAGATTTGATTTTTTAAGAGGATGCGTCACATCTCGATTGCAACGCTAACGGTCTTATAACGACAAGCGTCTAAAGTAGAGGTTTCGGGAGGCCGAGATGCAGTGTTTATGATGATTTATTATTAGATTATTTGTTATTCGTTTTGTCCGTAGTTTCATATGCATAATTACGTTTATCGGTACCGCAGGGGACTGTGCTCTACACAATCAATAACGCACATTATGAAAATATTTTCGCAGCGCGAGAATCGAACCCAAAACTACTACTGTAACTGAATTGTACTATGCCTATAATCTTGACGCAATTTTTTTATACTGCAAAAGTGACTAGTATAGAGGAACTGATCGCTAATTTCTTACTATTTTTTAAAAGAAGAGTATCATACGAACTCAAATCAAAAACAATTAAAATGTTCTTGCAGTCTGCTTTAATAAAAAATTGCGCACCGCTAGAGAGTGGAACTCTTTGCCGGAGTCTATATTTCCCGAAAATTATGACCTGGGTATCTTCATGTCAAGAGTGAATAGGTATCTTCTAGGCAAGCGTGCTCCACCGTAGACCACATCATCACTTTCCATCAGGCGAGATAGTGGTCAAACGCAAGCCTATTTCGATTAAAAAAAAAAAAAATATTTTATATGGCAATATGGTTGGTAGACTTTCAGGAATTTATTGAAATTTTACGTAGAGACTTGTGAGACGCGACGGTAAAAAACGGTTCTCTTTCAATATAGGCTATTTTTCTATTCCACCCCATTTTACTCTATAGCTTTTGTCAACTCGACGTGCATGTACATGACACAATAGTTTAAAACGTTCGGCGCCATTTAAATCCCGGCGCTTTCACAGGTACTAGAACAAAGAACTTGATATGAGGATGTCATCCGCAGAATAATTTGGGTTTCGATCAGGTTCAGGCAGCCTGTGGGGACAGCGCTATGTTACAATATTCTTTAAAATAAGCGTTGGTGTTTGCTTTTCTGTTTTATATTACCCTGGTACTTGTTTCTATCTTGAGCGTTCTTAAATCGTCTCTATCCCTGACAGGGTAGACAGAAGTGCAATAGTGTGCTGTTCATTGAGTTTACTTCTGTGCCATGATCTATTTTTTTTTTATTTTTTTTATTGCATAGTCCGACAAACGAGCATGTGTATCACCTGATGTTAAGTGATCTCCACCGCCCATGAACATCCACAATACCGAAAGTATCATGTATGCGCTGTCGGCCTTAAAGGACAGGAATAGGGATTAGGGAAGGGGAGGGGGAATCTGGGCCTCCGGATATCTCACTTACCATACGAAACGCGACAGTAAACTGTCACTTTACGTTGGTTTTCTGTGAGACAGTGGTACTACGCCGGTCGAGCCGGCCCATTCATGCTGCAGACAAATATGTCTACAGCGTGGCTCTACCACGATCTATTGGCGAGACTATCATGATTTTAGGCAATAATTCTAAAACAGAGCAAATCTGTGTTATTTCTCGAGTCAAAAACCCATGCAAAAATGGTGGGACTAACAAAAACTAAAAGATCCTGGGTTAATAAAACACCAATTTCATTAACCCAGGATGTTTTAGCTGCTTAGCTTAAATATGATGCCATAGGATCAATTAGTAAGTAAATAATGTATAAGATATTTTGTTTTCTATATAAATAAAAATTAAATGCCATTGGTTGGTAAGTGCATCATTTGAGAACAGCTAGACTGATATGGTTTTTAGTAAATATTGCTAACAGTACGAATACGAATTTTAGGGAATCAATTTAAAAGTAGCTCGAAAAGTTAGGGAAAATCTGAAAGTGCACTTTCATCGCACTAAGTTAAGTGCCGATAATTGTAATCAAGAAGCTGTCTAAAGTTAGTACACAATAAAAGAGAACAGTGGTATGTATGTAGCTTTGAATCTCGGTTCACTAGCCGATAACGATAGTTGGAATGTAGGAACTCAATATTTGAGTCCTCAAATGCCATGAATAGAGAGTTAAGTCTTATAAGCTAGTAACAGTCATTTAGTCTTATCAGAGTCTAGTAACGCTGATACAAATATAGTTCTCTAGTAAAATTGGGTTGTTGCCAGTTCGAAAGTCAAAGCTTAGCAGTACTGATACTGGTCCGTGTATACTCGCAATAAACCAGCGCGGCAGATTATGTACAGATTGTTATATTGTTCATACATATATGTTGAAAAATTGGTGAGATTCCGGTTTCAGAGCCGGTTAGGGGTGGGCATGGTTGGGCGACCGCCTAGAACGCTAGGAACGAGGCTTCCCTATCTATATGTTCAATTAGGTTGCGTATTTTGACTTAAATCCCCTAAATCTGGTTACTAAAAGTGGTAAATACGACAACTACTAAATATTGAATTTTTTAATTTCGTTATTTCTCTTGTTTTATTTATTTTCTTGTTTTATTACCTTTTGGTATGAATTTGAATAGCTGATAGGGGCTGCCGTGTAGCAATTTTGACTAAGCCGCTATTACTGCAAATAGAACCGCCTTAGTTCAAATCCCAGGATAGATAATTTCATTCGAGTCTTCAACTGAAAAAATCACACACCGCGATTATTTTATGCTAGATATGGCAATAGGCTTGCCACCTTCCATCATGGAACGGAAAGAACTTCTACTAATGGTATACTAGAAACACCTATGCCTACCCTTCGGGAATATAAGCTTGAGCTTGACATAATATTTGATTTTCTAATAGTCAGAATTTAGTTTAACGTGCTAACGTTAGAAGCAGAAATTCAATCGTGATACCCAGAAACGTAGAGCTGATCTTAGATTTTGTCTGGGGAAAATATATTACCTCGAAATATTTGTTTTGACGGTTTGTCCAGCGTCAGATTTTAATGATAGCCCACGCGGAGCCAATACGCGTGTAAGGCTAATGGAGCACAATCGGAAAACACAAAAAGCAATAAAACGCATCGGAAACATGACTGCGAATGGTCGACAGATGAGAGCAATAAAATGGAACGGAGTGAAACGCCGATCGCCTGTAATCGCTGCTATTAATCACATTAATTATACTCCATAGATTGTTGCCAAATGTTCATTATGTATTAATGTATAAAAACTATATTATCTGCAGTTTTTATATGTACTGTGGAAGTTTGGGTTTATTAATGAGATTTGTGACCTCTGAAGTTAATCAAAAATAATTTTGTAATTCTAATTTTGGTGGTTCATTCATACAGAACAAATTGTTAAAATGTTAATAACAATAACTTTTGACTGCATTTTATGATCTCAATGACGGATAATCTATTACATAGAGTGGTTATTGGACATAACGTACACATTAAACATATCTAAAAGACATACATTGAACGCACTAAAAACTCTCCATAAAACCAATGATAATAACCGCCACTAATTATTCAAAATCCGCCGACAATCTGGATCTTACGTCCTCAACATAAGAACTAACAAAAAGGGGCAAGTCATACGACCTTTTTTGCATAAAGAGCGACAAATTACGAGATTTGTAATTTTAATATGGGATGTATTTAAACGAAAATACCTTGGTAAAGAAACATAACAGTAAATCAGTGCGAATCCTTTGCTCTCCTAAATACCGTAAGCCCTTTTAATCTAGTCAACGTTTCCACCTAGGCAACCCTTGATAATCTTTGCCTACCGTGTGTGAATGGCGCAAGGTGATAGGATGTAGCGGATTCAATAAAATTGACGATTCGACCCAGTTGTTGAAACTATAATAAATACTAGCTGTTGCTCGCGGCTCCACCCGCGTGGATTTCTTTTACACCTTGGGTAACATTATTGTAGTTTTAGTAGGGATCCTTATTTTTTTCTTGCAATTAAAATAGCCTTTATTAATCAGTGATAATGTAGCATTCAAATGGTGAAAGAATTTTTAAAATCGGTCCAGTACTTTTTGAGCCAATTCGTTACAAACGTACATACAAATCTTTCCTTTTTATCCTACTCTAATCCCACTTCCTACTAATATTATAAATGCGAAAGTTTGGATAGATGGATGGATGTTTATTACTCAATCACACTACAACGGCTGAACGGATCTGGTTGAAATTTAGCATAGAGATAGATTATAGTCTGGAATAGCACATAGGTAGGCTACTTTTCATCTTGGAAAAATACAGTTCCCGTGGGATAGTTTAGTTTTTCACAGAGCAAGGGTTCGACATGATCTTTTGCATAGTGGTAGTTTAGGGATCAGAAAATGACATATGCCAATTTTATCCCGGAGCAATGCACGCATCGTATGGCATAGCAAAATATAGAAAGGTGTAATAGCTTAAGATGTCTCCATGGATTGTATGAAAGGTATACACCTTTCCTTCCAAAAATAACCTCCACGCGGGCGGAGCCGCGAGCAACATCTAGTAATATTATATAGTATAGAAATAAACAAAAACTATCTAATCTAATTACTACCTATAACTGACTGACTCATTAAGAGATCATTACTTAACCGATTTTGATTAAATTTAGGATGCCGATACCTATAATCCCGAGGACGGACATAGGGTACTTTTTTAAATCATCTCTTAAAGGGGTGAAGTGGGGGATGAAAATTTGTATGGGAATTCAGAAATGTAAAATTCAGTATATAGTTTAGATGATACTTTAGAATGAAACTCTTAGGGGGCTCACCCCCATTAAAACAGGGGATGAAAGTAATCGTTTAAAATACTTTTAGGGCAGGAGTCATTATTGTTTTGGTCCCACAGGGCAGTAACAAACTCATTCAACGCAGACGTAGTTGCGGGCAAAAGTTATCTTATATATCTATCTATACATATAAAATTACTCGCCCTGACTGTCTGATTCATCAAAGCAGAGAATAAACCGCGGGGGCTACAAACTTGACATTTTGGCACTTGATGTCTTTTATGTTGTAAGCATACAGTAAAGAAAGGATTTTTGAAAATTTCACCCCTAACGGGGTACAATAAGGGATAAATGGTTGCATGGAAGTCAGTCATTTTCAAAGTGAGAAGCATGCAATTTCGTATACGTGCTTCTGGTTCCAATCGAATAAATCGAATAAATCAAATTGAATAAATCGAATAAGAGATTGCTTGTTTGTGGAGACTTTAATATAAATTTACTAGAAAATAATTCCTTATCTGTAAAACTAAAAAGTTTTTTTATGTCATTTGATTTAGTGCACTTGTTTTCAGAGCCAACTAGAATAACTAGTACAAGTGCAACCTGTATAGATAATATCTTTACAGATATAGTACCATTTAATAAACAAATTATTAATAATAACTGCCTCGGTGGCGCAGTTGTAATTGCGCATGCGTTACGATTGTTGTGCTGAGGTCTCGGGTTCGATCCCCGGGTCGGGTAAAGTGATATTGGGTTTTTCTACCTAGAAATACTCAGTATTAACCCGGAGTCTGGAATGGTGCCCGGTGTGGCGATAGGCTCGCCCCCTATCACATTATGGGACCGAAATTCGGCGAAAAGTGGGTGTACTGGTTACACCTCTGCCTACCCCTTCGGGGATTACAGGCGTGAGTGTATATGTATGTATGTATGTATTATTAATAATCTTGACTCTGATCACTGTGGGCAATTAATCTCATTTACTAGTAAATTCCAGATGACATCAAATAAAAAACACACTGTTATACCAGTAACAAAGACCCGCTTAGAGAAATTTAAATGTAAATTAAATAACACATTTAACATTACATTAAATAATAATAATCCTAATATATTATATAATTCTTTCTTTAGCACCTTCTGTGAGGAGTTTAAATCAGTTTTTACATCGAAATCGGTTTCTACAGGCAAGAATTGCACTTTCAGCGATTGGGCCACTATAGGAATTCATATTAGTAGAAGGAAATTATATGATCTCTATCATCAAAGATCATATAATCATAATAGTGATTTTATTGATTATGTTAAGAATTATTCAAAAATTTTTAAAAGAGTATGTCATTGTGCCAAATCAATTCACATAAGTGACTTAATAAAAAGCTCTAAAAATAAAATTAAAACGACATGGACTGTAATTAGCAAAGAAACTGGAAAAGCTAAACTTCGTGACACCGATTTTAGCTTAAAAATTGATGATAAAATCATTAATTCTGATATAGATGTAGCTAGGGCATTTGAAACTTTTTTCACTGATATTCCAGTTTCTACCACAAAAAATTTAAATTCGTCGTCAACCACAGCAGAAAAATTATTACTAGAAAATGTTACAAGGTGTAAAGATTCATTTGAATTCCAATGTGTTAATAGTACGGACGTTATAAAAGTTGTAAGAGCAATTAATGTTAAGAATACATGTGATCTATGGGGAATATCTACAAAAATTTTAAATTTTGTTATCCCTGTTATAGCTCCCCAGCTAGCTGTAATATTTAATTCCTGTATTAATAGTGGTATATTTCCTGATAAGTTGAAAATGAGTAAAATTATTCCTCTTTTTAAAACGGGTAGTACAGCTGACCCCAATAATTATAGACCTATTTCTGTGCTACCTTCGGTAAGCAAAATTTTTGAGAAGCTTATGTTAATGCAAATGCAAAAATATTTTTCTCGGAATAACATGTTGCATCATAAACAATTTGGCTTTACAAGGGGTCGCTCCACCACTGATGCTGGTGTTGAGCTACTAACTAATATCTTTGATGCTTGGGAGGATTCACGGGATGCTTTGGGTGTGTTCTGTGATCTATCTAAAGCCTTTGATTGTGTACACCATGACACACTTGTCACGAAATTGAGTCACTATGGAATTAATGGTATTGCTCTTAAGTTATTTAAGTCATATTTAAGTAATAGGGTTCAAAGTGTAGACGTCAATGGAAAATTATCTCCTGGGTCTGTTCTTACCATGGGAGTTCCACAGGGCTCGATTCTTGGACCCTTTCTATTCTTAGTTTATATAAATGACTTACCTTATTGCATAAGGGACAACTGTGAGGTAGTGTTATTTGCAGATGATACTTCTTTAATATTCAAAGTAAGCCGACATAATTCTGTTCTTGACGATGTAAACAACACGCTCGCAAAAATAGTACATTGGTTTAGCGTTAATAATTTACTATTGAATAGTCAGAAAACCAAATGTATTCGATTTTTAACACCTAATGTCAAAAAGATCGACGCCAATATTTATATGAATGGGGATAAATTGAGTCTTGTGGAGACAACCAAGTTTTTGGGCATAACATTAGATCCCAAACTTCAATGGGGATCTCACATATCTGTATTGTCCAAAAAATTAAGTGCCGCAGCTTATGCTGTGAGTAAAATACGCCAATTGACCGACGCTGATACGGCTAGGTTGGTCTATTTTGCGTATTTCCATAGTTTGATGTGCTACGGGATTCTACTATGGGGTGGTGCTGCTGACATCAATATCATCTTTACTCTCCAAAAGCGAGCTATAAGATCTATGTACTCGCTAAATTCTAGGAGTTCTTTGAGAGAAAAATTCAAGGAAATTAATATAATGACAGTAGCATCACAATTTATATTCGCTAATTTAATGTATGTTCATAAGAATATACAACAATTTCCAAAAATTTGTGATGTCCATAGTGTAAATACTAGAAATAAAAATAGTCTTGTTAGTTATAAAACAAGGCTCCACAAAATCGGCAACTCTTTCAAGGGGCTTTGTATACGCTTCTACAATAAGGTTCCCAATCATATTAAAGAACTTAATGAAAGATGCTTTAAAGCTACTATTAAGCGAAAACTAAGTAATAAAGCCTATTACAAAATTTCTGAATATTTAGATGACCGAAAGGCTTGGGAATAAGTTATCCTATTACTTAGAAGTTAGTCATTAACTTATTATTGGGAACTTTATATGTTTATATAAGAGTTATATATATTAAGTTATGCCAATATTTTATTTGCTTAACATTGCGAACTTATATGCCTTACATGACTTTACTTGATATTATTGTCTTAATATTTAATTGTTGTATTTAGTCTGGGTATGTCATGCTCACTAAAGTGTCTGTGCTTGCTGCGGCGCCATGTGCCAGGTCGGTCTCTTCCCTGTAACATGGTTGAGGAGGCCGATGGCTGACACATGCGTCACTACTCGTGATCGGGTGCGGCTCGTGTGGACTGGTCTGCTCAGACTATTTCAGTAAGGACCAACTGCTTTAAGAAATCGAGATTTCACTCTCACGATGGTCATGTGCGGCACTAGGTGCTGTAATGAGTTTTATTCCACAATCTTGCAATAAGGCAGCTTAACACACATTGAGCTGCTCTAATCTAATGTAATTAAATTAAAATTGTATAATAATTGTATTACCAAATATTGTTAACCAATGTTGAAAAAGAGCAACGCTAAAGTTTCTTGCCCGTTCTTCTCTAGCGAAACTGCATTCCGAACTGGCGGTAGAGTAAAAAATTGACTGAATTTAAATAATGTATAACATTTCATGGATTCAATAAATATTTGATTTTGATTTTGAATCAAACGAACGATCTTCTCCTAAAAGGGCAAATCTACTCCTGGTACCTCCAACCGGCGAAAATGTATGAGAAGATGTATGAATGTGGAAGAGGCGAAAGAAGTGTGTCAGGATTGTAGTTTGTGGCACTCAATAGTCTCTGCCTATCTCCATGGGATATGGGCATGAGTATATATGTATGTATGTGCTTCTGGTAAGAAATAATTTACACGTGTATGTTACACGAGGGTGCAAAATTCCCTATATTTTTTTAATAAAAATTACTCACATTATTTTAAGGTCATAATTTATTTGTGTATTATTCCAGACTTGACATTGAAAAGTTAGACAGTAAAACGCTGGATATAAAACTTATACTTTACGATATTCTTGAAAGTGTTTCAGACGTCACGTACTGATTCATGTTTGAAGCCATTTGAAATGAGAATGACAGGCCAGAACTGACGAAGCAAATTAGAAAATAAGAGTGTAACTAGTACTAAGCCTTAAATATCATTTTTGTGAAAAAAATTGTGAGATAGATGCTTACAACATAAAAGGCGTCAACTGCCAATATTTTAAGTTTGTAGCCCCGGCAGTTTATATTCTACGTTGATGAATCATCAGGGCAATTTTGTATGTATAGATATAAAATTATCACGCTTAGTACTCAGATGCTCAGATTTTGAGAAGTTTCAATCTATATCTTAATATAAGAAGATAATATAAAAAATATAAAAGAAAATAGGCTCGCCCTTATCACATTACGGGACCGAAATAGATTCAGCGAAAAGTGGGTGTACTCGTTGCACCTCTGCCTACCCCTTTGGGTATTACAAGCGTTAGTATATAAGTATGTATGTACTTCAATACGTTTTCTCCTCTGTTAGTCAACCGATTCTCTGTTTTTTATTTGGTGCCTTTAAAGTTAAAGTTTATACGGTGAAGGAGTGCTAATATATCTGTATATATAAAAGAAGAAACTGACTGACTGATTTATCAACGCACAGCCTAAACGGCTGGGGTTACAGACTTGAAATTTTGACAGTAGGTACCTTTTATAACGCAGGCATCCACTAAGGAAGGGTTTTTGGAAAAACAACCCCTAAGGGGTAAAATAGGGGATGAAAGTTTGTATGAAAAACCGTAATTTTTTAAGTTAAACTTATGAAAATTATTATTTTGTATTATATACTTTTTCTCCCAAACATGACCTCCACGCGGGCGGAGCCGAGAGCAACAGCTAGTATAATATACGGCAGACATCCTACCCGGAAAAGCAGACCCACACCGACAGCAGCGCCATTTATCGGGTCCAATTGTGTTTTCAAACCATCCAAGAACCCATTGAAATAACACACAAAATTTTATCCAAATCGGTCCATCCTTTTAGGAGGAGAAAAACACACGTATATTGATTACTAACGTTCATATTGTCAAATCCAAACACATAATATCAGATCGACCGAATAAATTTCAAGCCGTGAAAATGCAATGTTCATTATTTTTTTTTACATTGGTTGAATTTTACGTTTTACGACCGCTAGTTATCATAAATTGATAAAAAAACATCAAAAGTTTGTAACTTACGTCATAGTTTAAAGGATGTGCATAATTAACCATGTGTAACGCGATTAGGATGGGCTCACGAAGCAACCGGAGCGTGGAGGGTGTCCTCATCTCGTGCCCGCAAATAAACGTTTTTTCCTATAACACTTATTTTATTACGGCGTGTAATTGCTTGTACCTTTTCTTGTATGGTATAGCGTAGTCATACATCAATGTAATGTGTGATTACTGAATAGTGTGTTATTTTACCAGAAATGTCCAATATTTCGACTGTCTCGGTTGCGCAGTTGTAATTGCGTATACGGTGCTGTATTGAGGTCTAGGGTTCGATCACCGGGTCGGGTAAAGTGATATTGGGTTTTTCTATTTAGACATACTCAGTATCAGCCCGGAGTCTGGAATTGTGCTCGGTATAGCGATAAGCTCGCACATCACAATGTGGGACCGTAATGAATTCGGCGAAAAGTATACTGGTTACACCGCTGTCTACCCCTTCGGGGGTTACAGGCATGCGTGTATATATAAATAAAATAAAATAAAAAGCCGTTTCATTTCTTGCAAAAAAAATAATTTACAGTTTACTTATATGTAAGGTTAGTGTTTTCATTAATTTCTATGTTAGTTTTCTATCTTTTTAACCGACTTCAAAAAAAGGAGGAGGTTCTCAATTCGACTGTATGTTGCTTTTTTTTTTTTTTTTATGTTTGTTACCTCGTTTCTCTGTACTGTGTGAACCGATTTCGACCATTCTTTCTTTGATTGAAAGCTGGTGCTTGTCATTTGGTCCCATAAAAATATGGTGAAGATCTGATGAATATCTTCGGAGCTGGAGAGGGTAACTCCTTAAAATTAAGTAGTATTCCAGTGGTTCTTTTTGCATTACGTTCATTATAAAAGTTAAGTTTCAGTGAGAGAGGGTAAAAGGGGTGGGGGTGAGGGAGGGGGGTGATAAAATTAAAATACACGTAAATTCTAATATCTTCAGCAGCTTTTAACCGATTTTATATAATTTACCACTAAAAAGCAAAAAATAAATTATTACTTTTTAAATAAAAATTAAACCGCCTTCAAAAAAACCCAGACACAACTAAAAAGCAAAAAATAATTGGTTACATTTAAATCAATTAGTTATATGCAATTTAAATCAATTATTTGGAGTCGGTGCCAGCCAAAACATGGAAAAAACAGAATAATCAGGCATACAAAAAAATATAAAATAGATCCAGACTTGGTTTTTATAAATCTAAAAGTAAAGAAAACAACACCGGCACCGACTCCAAAAATAATTGATTTAAATTGCATATAACTAATTGATTTAAATGTAACCAATTATTTTTTGCTTTTTAGTTGTGTCTGGGTTTTTTTTAATTATATACTTAGTAGGAGTTTTTTTTTTATTTATCTCAAACGTTTTAATTTAAATTTTTTCCCTTATGTACGGTGTTTGGTAACCGTACAGAGGTTTACGTATGGTTCGTAAATGTAAAGATAATGGTTTGGTAATAAAATGGTTTATTGAGATTGACTTAGTGTAAATGGTATGGTAATGGTTAATGGTTATGAGGACACGCGAACCGAATGGTGATTGAACGTGAACTGAATTATTCGGTCGATGCAAATAAATGCGTGTGGTGTAAAACGGTGACACAGCGCAATACACTGTACGTTGCTTGCATCGTACATGCTCTCACAGCGAGAAAGAGAAGAAAGTTAAGTAATGGTGATGATTACTATGAATGATCGTGAGACAAGATGATACACAATTCTTATCCTACATTCTAGTGTCCTTAAGTTTCAGAATGATTCACTTTCTTAAAACTATGTTTATAAAAACTAGGCGAAGAAGCCTTGGTTACGCGGACACTTGTCATTGGCTTAGCGTAAACTGGTTCATTCGCGCACATATTTCGATCACTATGCTCTGCTTTTTCACATGGACTAACACATTGATCACTGACACTATAATGGTACGCAGCGTTGGTTAGGCCGCGCAGGATCGGGCGCGTAGGTGGTGCTGGCCTTGGCAGCTCCGGCTCAGGCACGGCATCAGCATCACGTATGGTGCGTGACGTGCGCGTACGCCACAGATGCACGCCGTACGCAGTTACCATAGCGCCCACAACACCCACCAGCAAGTAGATCGCGACGTAATGGTGCACGTCGTGATATGAAATCTCGTTTGTTAATCCTGTGTCTAGTTTCAGTTGTCTAATTTTTGTGCCTATATCCTGTAGCTCTTTATCGTGACCACTGATTACAGGTTCTGGTTCTGTGATCGGTATCGAAAGGTCCTGATTGAAAACATGGTTTATAGGTGGTATATTAATCTTTGTGATGTCGGCATGAATAGTAACATTATTAAGTAGATTATTCTGAGTCAGAATAGTAACATCACTCGTTTTGATGACACAATCAGCACCCAGCTTCATTATACCAGCATTAGAGAGGTGATCAGAAGTGATTTGGTCTTCACACATGATTCTTATCGAGCATGAGTTGCAGCAGAAGAACAAGTAAGAATTTACATTATTTAACTGAACCCACGAATCATGACATGTTGCGTATTTAGTCATACATGATTGTGTTTCTTGAGATTTGGAACAGAAGATTTCATTGTTCTTCATATGGTTAATTGGTTTTTGTAATGGACATAATTGGCTTGTGCTGTCAAAATGAACGCATTCCCGAAGATCCGAATCTGATATCGGTATATATGAATCCTTTCGTAAGTTGATCGCTACGTAAGGTGACACTGCGACTAGGGTAACCATATTTTCTTCGACCTTTTTTGGTATTGAGTGTATTTGGTAAACTTCGTAATGATCTCTACTGACGAGAGGTATTTTTATCTCAAATATAAAATAGCCTGTAGTCATTCGCGCCTTTACTTTTAATAAATGATATATTTTTGGTAGTTCTGAGGGCCTAAGCTCTATTGGTAAGCTTGAATCTTTGGGTAGTTTTCCAGATATTATACTTAATTCTTCTAATAATTGATCAGGTTTTAACAGATGTAAATTGAATTTTCCGTAGTAAACCTCTGAAATAGTGTCAAGTAACACGTCTTGAATCCCTTTAAGGTTCATTAGCACACTATTAGCGGCAATTGAGGATAGTAAAAATTCATTCGTAGTCTCAATAGTCTGGACTTGACGATTCAGGTTATTGGTATTTTTTCCTAACTGGTTGAGGTAATGAGTAAGCATCTTATGTTGCTTATCAATAGAAGATTTCATTCTTTTCAACACATTATATTCGGACTCTACTACTGATGTTTGGTTCTTCCATAGCTCGGCCAGATGATTTTGGTTTGTTCTTATCAGGTCGATGTCCCGTTTATATTGTTCAGCGAATTGGTCATCGAGTACACCGAATAGACTATGTGCAATATTACCTACACCGTTAATAAGACCGCGGCGTCGTCGCGCGTGCCGGCCTGGGAACTGCTGATTCGACAACACATTATTGTAATGTTCCAATTCAGTATAGCCATGTCGTAATTGTAATAAAATCGCCTCACAATGAGTTTTTATAGAAGAATTTGTGCAGATAAAATCTAGGTGATTTATGTACTGAAGTAGTAACTTGTTTCCTTGCCAATAAGGCTCTAAGTCGTAGAAAACTACTAGCTTCCATTCATCTCTAACAAGATGTACTGTAGATATTTTGTCAAAATAGAGACTTTGACTGTTGTTTAATATGGTTATATGATACATACATTGAATTGGTGAAATAAAAAATGTAAACATCAAAAGTGCCAGGGTGCAATAATTAAATATGCCCTTTTTGGTTACTCCTTTGGCCCTGGGTTTTGCTGAATTGGTAACTTCATGATTTGGTTGACTCTGTGGTTTAGTTGTAATATTTTCAGTTGAATTACTTGTTGGTTAAAGAGATAGTTTCACTATTGGTCTTTTTATAGTTCCACCTTTAGTTCGGACGGATACGACTCTAACTAATCCATCTTTTCCGGGATGGAGCTCGACAATTCTTCCCATTGCCCATTTTCCCGGCGGAAGGTTTGTATCATGTATCATTACAATGTCATTAATGTTCATATTTGGTTGAAGACGTCGCCATTTAGAGCGAGCGTTCAATTGTGTCAAATACTCGGCCCGCCATCTCTTCCAGATATCTTTTGAGTGAGTTGCCATCTGGTGCGTTGATCTTTTTCAGTTTCAACAATACTTAAAGTTGGTCCGCCCGTTAGGAAATGTGCTGGAGTTAAAAAGTCTAGGTCATCTGGATCTTCACTTATTGTGCAAAGTGGTCTAGAGTTCAGACAACCTTCTAATTGTGTAAGTAAAGTAGCAAATTCTTCATAAGTCAACTTTTGGTCACCTATCACACGTCTCAAGTGGTATTTTAGACTTTTTACGGCTGCTTCCCAGAGCCCCCCCCGCACTGGGCCATGACGGGGCATTAAAATGCCACTCAATCTGCATATTGGTTAATTCAATATAGAATTGGTCATCTAATATTGATTTGAGTTTAAATAATCCTTCCTGTATAACTCTGTTCGCTTTTATGAAGTTTGTCCCGTTGTCACTAAATATGTGACCGGGAGCTCCCCGCCTAGCTGCGAGTCTGCGAAGAGCTGCTATAAACGCTGAGGCGGTGAGGTCTGAGACCAGTTCCAGATGTACAGCCTTGGTTGCCATACAAACAAAAACTGCGATGTAACCTTTTGTGCACCGCACCCCTCGCCCCTTTGCCGACTTAACGTCGACAAAGCCTGTAAAATCTACTCCCGTGTTATAAAACGGTCGAGTAATATTGGTTCTAGCTTCCGGCAAGGATCCCATCAACTGTTCCTGTTTAATTGGATTGTGTCTTCTACATACAACGCATTGTCTGAGCCTCTTTTTAACCGCACTATTACCGCTAACTATCCAATATTGTTGACGTAGCCAGGCTAGAGTCAACCGTGCACCTCCATGGAAAGTCATTTTATGCGCTTGGTCTATTAGCATGTCTGTTATGTGATGGTTATGTGGTAAAATACAAGGATGTTTCATGTTATTGTGTATATCCGAGTTAGTGATACGCCCACCTACCCTTAACATACCTTGAGAATCAATAAATGGTCTTAATTTTGCTAGACTACTTTTCGGGTTGACCTGGTTATGGTCCTTTATATAGTTAATGTCTTCTGCAAACTCCAACATTTGAACATGTTTTATTAATATGTTGTTCGCATTTCTTAATTCTGTTATGGTTAGAAATAATGGTTTATAATGAAAGCGTGACGTCAAACGTAACGCCCAAGCTAACACTCGCGACGCTCGCGTAAAATCGCTGTGCTTGTTTAATACGTCATCAATAACATTGTTTTCGTATTTTGTTACTGAAACGTGTATTTTTATTGGTTTTCTTATATCTTCATTTGTAATATATTTACAATTTTCTAATATTTTTTCTTCAAACGTTGATAGCCACGTTGGGCCATTCCACCAAAGAGAATGATTTGTTAGTTTGTAAGCTGTGATGCCTCGGCTAGCACAGTCAGCAGGATTTTCCTTTGACAGTACGTAGTGCCAGCAACTCGGTTTTATTATTTCTATAACTTGTTTAACTCTATTAGCGACGAAAGGTTTCCAGCGACTGATGTCTCCGTTTAGCCAACCTAGGACCGCTGTTGAATCAGACCAACTAAATATTTTAATATTATAAGTTGACAAGCATTGACGTATAGTTTTCATTAGTTTTGATAATAAAACCGCGGCACAAAGTTCTAATCTCGGCAATGAAATGGTTTTCTTTGCCGGAACAAGTCGTGATTTGGCCGCTATAATGACAACCGATGCTTCACTCTGCGAAATGTTATTAACCTTGCAATAAACTACACAGGCGTAAGTTTTTTCTGAAGCATCACAAAATCCATGCAATTCTATGGTATTCATTTTATTACATTGTAACCATCGCTGGATTTTAATATTGTTTATATTCTTGATGTCTTCTTCTATGGATTTCCATTTAAAAATTATAACATCTGGTAACACCTCATCCCACTGTAAGTTCATAAGCCATACTTCTTGAAAAAGTAATTTAAGCTTGGTGGTAACGGGAGAGAGCCAGCTAAGTGGGTCAAAGATTTTTGACATATTAGAAAGCAACGTTCTTTTTGTAAGTTTGTTTGCGGGTTCTAGCCTACACTGGAATTTAAAATCACGTGGATGCCACTGCAACCCCAACGCCTTCGTCGACTCCTGGTGACTAAATATAAAAGTCTGATCATTTATATCAGCCGATCCACTTTCTTCCAATAATTCTGGTTTATTGGAGGCCCATTTTCTCAAATTAAATCCACCCGACTTTAAAAGAGCTATAAGATCTCCCTTTAAACGTTTGGCAGATTCCAGGTCGTGATGTCCATGAAGAAGATCGTCCATGTAGAAACTGGATTCCGCAACTTTTGTAGCGTCTGGAAAGTTTTCAGCTTCATCTTTCGCTAATTGTTTTAGCGTCATCATCGCTAGAAATGGTGCAGCTTTTGTGCCGTATGTCACTGTGGCTAATTGATATTCCCGCAGTGGTTGGTTAGGGTGATCTCGCCATAAAATTTTTTGAAAAGCTTGATCTTCTTTGTAAACTAATATCTGCCTAAACATTTTCTCTATGTCGGCAGTGAAGGCTATTTGGTATTTTTTTTTTTTTTTTTTTTTGTTGTCGCGGGGAAAGCGTTTTATTACTACCGCCCGCTCCGGGGGGAAGCGGAATAAGAATAAAACGGTTATGCTGGACTAGCCGGTCTTACGACCCAGCATCCCCCTCGCCCGGATGATGGCTATCCGGGCAGCCGCTGGGCCGAGTCCCTACCCCCTATGTACACCCCACCCGACACTACCAGCTAAAACCCCGCGGTGGCCTTCTTCGGCGCTTACGGAGCGATCCCGGGGTATTCTAAGGAGTGCTAGAATTGCTGCCGGAACCGCCCCTGCGCGGTGCTGCGTAGCAGCCCATCTCCATGGGAGGGCTTAGGAGCCCCCGCGCACCGAACAACGACAGCGAACGAGGCCTTACCACACGCGCTGCCGTCCATCTCGGGGTCGCACGATGCTCCCAATTTGGGAGTGCATCGATATTTGGTATTGCCTCCATCTTATTATAAGTGACAATAAATCTTGTTGTAGATTTGGGCCACTATACATAAGATCATTTAACGAGTTGCCCGTCGAAGTTTCAGCTGACAGTTTCAGCTCGCATAATGTGGCAACAGCCGTCACCTGCTTTAATCTTGATCATGGCCGTGGCAAGCAGCTTAGGCACAGATTCCAGAGGCGTGGTTGCAATGCATGTATTGGTTTTCTGCATACATTCCTTATCTTGCTGACTAGTCGATGAAGATGGCAAGTAGGTTACATATGCATTCTGGATTGTGGGTGTGTATTTCTCCCCCAATAGATCCCTGGCCGAGTTCGAGCACTTTCTCACTCGGCTAGGGGCCCTGGTGGTGCAAGGCAGTCAGCCTCGCCCCGTTCTCGTTGCCGGCGACTTCAACGCCAAGTCTCTGGCTTGGGGTTCGTCGGTCACCAGCAGGCGCGGCGAGGCCCTGGAGGAATGGGCGATCTCGGCCAACCTGGCCGTCGTGAATCGCGGGTCGGTTAACACGTGCGTGCGGCATAATGGCGGATCGGTGGTGGACCTCACGTTCGCCACCCCAGCTATTGCCCGCCGTGTCCGTGACTGGAGAGTTCTGGTGGATGAGGAGACGTTGTCGGATCACCGATATATTCGGTTCGACGTCGCCTTGTCCCCTAACCCCCAGTCCAGTGGAGGATCGACTGGCCCGCGGTCGGACGGCCCGCGTTGGTCGGTAAAACGCCTCGATGTGGAGGCCCTGAAGGGGGCCGCACTGGCCCAGGCGTGGCTCCCTGCACCGGAGGCACCGATGCAGGTCGAGCAGGAGGCGTCGTGGTTTGGGGCAGCGATGTCGCGCGTCTGTGACGCGGCCATGCCCCGAGTCCGACGTCTTCCCGAAAAGCGCCAGGTGTTCTGGTGGTCGGCGGAACTTACGCGGTTACGTGTCTCCTGCGTCGCCGCCCTTCGTCGTCTCGCCAGACACCGTCGTCGTCGGATCCGTCTTCCCGGCGACGAGGACCAGGAGCGGTTGCTTCGGGGCTTCCACAGGGAGGCTAAGAGAGCGCTGCGCGTGGCAATAGCTAGGGCAAAGTCTGCAGCTCAGGAGGAGTTCCGGGGAACTCTTGATAACGACCCTTGGGGGCGTCCATATCGCGTGGCGATGAGACGGTATCGCCCCTGGGCGCCCCCACTGACTCAGAGTCTCCGGGGCGATCTAGTCGAAGAGGTCGTCGCAGCTTTGTTCCCTGCCACTGTGAATGTCACTCCCCCACCGATGGCGTCACATACGTCGACGCCATCGTCGTTAAGTTCGGCAAGGGTTGTTTCGGAGGTTTCGCCCGAAGAATTTCGGGCGGTGGTGCTTCGGCTACGGGGCAAGAAGACGGCCCCGGGTCTCGACGGTATCCCCGGACGTGCATGGGTGTTAGCCGTCGAGCATCTGGGTACTAGGCTCCGTGGCCTGTTCTCCGCGTGTCTGGAGCAGGGCCGTTTTCCGTCTCAGTGGAAAACTGGGAAATTGGTCCTGCTCAAGAAGGAGGGGCGGCCCGCAGAGTCGCCATCGGCCTACCGGCCCATCGTGTTGCTCGATGAGGTCTGCAAGCTCTTCGAGCGTATTGTTCACGCTCGCCTCGTCGAGCATCTTGAAGGGGTCGGGCCGGACCTGGCACAGTGCCAGTACGGGTTCCGGCAAGGCCGATCGACAATACACGCGATTTTGCGGGTCAAGGCACAAGCGGAGGATGCAGTGGCTCGGGGTGAAGTGGTGGTGGCGGTGTCTCTAGACATCGCCAACGCGTTTAATACATTACCCTGGGCCTGTATAATGGAAGCACTGCGGTACCACGTGGTGCCACCGTATCTTCGGCGCCTGGTGCACTCGTATCTCTCAGATAGATACATAGTGTATCCGGGCGCCAACGGTTGGCACCGAAGAGCGATGGCCTGCGGTGTTCCACAGGGCTCAGTCTTGGGCCCTCTGTTGTGGAACATCGGCTACGATTGGGTGCTCCGTGGTACCAACCCTCGAGGTGTCGCTGTCGTGTGTTACGCGGACGACACACTAGTGACAGCGTCGGCCAGGTCTTTCCAGGAGGCCACCCTGCTCGCCTCGTTCGCAACCGAACAGGTGGTGGGCAGGATTCGGCGACTGGGCCTTAAGGTGGCACTCAACAAAACCGAGGCCCTTTGTTTTCACAGGCCTCGGATTCGGCCACCTTTTGGGCCCCACATAAGTGTGGAGGGGGTGCGGATTCCCATCGGCTGTAAAATGAAGTACTTGGGATTGATTCTGGACAGCCGGTGGGATTTCCGTGCCCATTTCAAGGAATTGTCGCCGAAATTGGTGCGGGCGGCAGGCGCGCTCGGACGCCTGCTGCCGAACCTGGAGGGACCTAATAGCCCTTGCCGAAGTTTATACGCTGGAGTCGTGCGGTCAATGGCCCTGTACGGATGTCCCGTATGGGCCGAGTCCCTGAACGCCCGCTGCGTCACCCTGCTGCGCAAACCGCAGCGTTTGGTGGCGCAGCGAATAGTCAGGGGCTACCGCACGGTTTCCCACGAGGCGGCCTGCGTATTGGCCGGCACACTCCCTTGGGAGTTGGACGCCAAACTTCTCTCGTCAGCGTTCCTCTGGCGGGAGGAGGCGTCCAGCCGCCGTCAGGAGAGACTGGCCCCGAGGGAGATTGCGGCCCGGTTCCGCAGAACCGCCGTGGAGGAGTGGCATACCAGGCTGGAGAGCCCGACTGCGGGCTTGAGGACTGTCGCAGCAGTGCGTCCTGTCCTAAAGAGATGGCTAGACAGGCGCCACGGGGCGCCTACGTTCCGACTGACACAGGTATTAACGGACCATGGGTGTTTCGGTTCGTTCCTGTGTCGGATCGGAAAGGAGGTGTCCGCCGTGTGCCACCACTGTGGCAACTGCCGCGAGGACACGGCCCAACATACGTTGGAGGAGTGCCCAGCCTGGGACGAAGAGCGCAGCGCTCTCAGAGCAGTCGTTGGAAGAGACCTCTCGCTGGCGGCCGTGGTGTCGTCCATGGTCGCCAGCCGGAGGTCCTGGCGCGCGGTGGCCCACTTCTGCGAGAACGTCATCTCGCAGAAGGAGAGTGCTGAGAGGGATCGGGAACGATATGATCCCTCCCGCCGCCAGAGAAGACGTAGGAGGCGCCGGGTGGACGACTGACCGGCGTCTCCCGCCCTGTGGAATGGGGGCGTCTTGAGAATTTCACCACGGTAACCCCTGCCTGTCGTACGAGGCGACTAATTGGGGCCATCGGGGGTCGCGGGCGCGCAGCGGAGGGCTGTCAGCCCGTATCGATGCACTCCCAAATTCGGGGCATCGTGCGACCCCGAGATGGACGGCAGCGCATGTGGTAAGGCCTCGTTCGCTGTCGTTGTTCGGTGCGCGGGGGCTCCTTAGCCCTCCATGGAGATGGGCTGCTACGCAGCACCGCGCTGGGGCGATTCCGGCTGCAATTCTAGCACTCCTTAGAATACCCCGGAATCGCTCCGCAAGCGCCGAAGAAGGCCACCGCGGGGTTTTAGCTGGTAGTGTCGGGTGGGGTGTACATAGGGGTTAGGGACTCGGCCCAGGGGTGCGAAGTCAGGAAACCTCCACGTGGTGCACCCTGGGCAACGGCGGTCACGTTGACCGACGGCCGATATCCTGACAAAAGGTAGTAGACAGACGTCGCCTTTTGTGGCGACTGTCGATTGACAGTAAGGCTCGTTTCCTCGGGCTACTCTCGAGTTCTGTCTCGGGACTGTCGGCGGGCTCGGTGTGCGCTCACCCCGCCGCCGAGCGGGTAGTAGGGGGGAAGTTCTCTCTTGCTGCCGCCGTCGTATATCGTAATCCAGTTAAAAGGAGGTCTGTGGTCATGTCTCGCGCTCCCACTGGACCGAGGGTCTTGGCTTAATCGCCCGGGCCGCGAGGGAGAAAACCTCTATAAAAAGTCACCCCGAATCCCAAGCGGCGGCGCACCGTGAGGGGATGCATGGCCGATGGGTAGTTCGGTCTCTAGTGCGAACCCCGGCGGGGAACGTGCTGAACCCCGTGCAGACATTTGCTTACCCAGCTACAGGGGGCTCTGGCTGGGTGGACCGAATATTTCCCCCATACTCGTGGGATTAACAATGAAATCTATTAAAACAAACACAAACAAAGACGATGCTGTGGGAAAATTATCTATCCCAGGGGACGAAAGTGACCCTGGGAAGACCGATGACGCTGGGCGAAAGACAAAGAAGGCAACTGCAAAGGTTGCCTCCGCTGTCTCAGCTCTTGAGGCGGATACCGGAACGAGCGGCGTAATGAGGCGCTCAAAGAGGGCGGCAAGAGCTCGGCAACTGGACGCATCTGCAAGCGACAGTGACGATGAACCGGCGCCAAAAGTGCTTGCTCTTTCGGCTGTGGTGTCTAACGAAGACACCACGCCGATGGAAGTAACTGGTGACCGGGACTGGCGCTTGCAGATGTCAGCCATCATTCAAGACGTGGCCAGCAAGGCCCAAAATATTAAAGGGACGGAGCAGCGGAGGCTGAACCTCGCGGCGAAAGAGCTGTTGGTGAGGGCTCAGGAGTCAGCCTCCGCAGAGGTGAGCAGGCTGGAGGCTGAGAAGGCGGCGATGGCTCAGGAAATCGCCGTCCTCAAGGCCTCCCTTGCGTCCCAACAGCGGACCCTGGATGAGATGGTGGCGACTGTCCAAGCAATACAAGGACAGTCACAGTCGGCGGCCCAAACTGGAGCCATTTCTGGAGAGGAGGACCGCCTCGAACGGTTCGAGCGCCGTCTCTTAAATATCATAGACGCGCGCTTGAGCGATATATACTCGAGGCTACCTCCAGAGCCCATCATGCGGCCTCCATTGGCCGCCGATAGGGCTAAAACTCCGGTAACGCCCGCCGTCTCTGGGCCGTCAAAGGCCCCATCAGTCGCTGCCGGTCCACCGGTCACTCCAAAAGGAAAAGGGCTGGGCAAGGGAAAGAGTAACGCCCAGCCCACCCCTGTTGACGCTCCCCGACCCCGACTTACGTCTGTCGTAGTCGCTGGGCCGGCGGAACCGTCAACTTCTACGGCGTCTCCAAATCCCCCTCAACCTAAATCCCGAAGGGGGGGAAAGAGGGGAAACAAAATTAAAAACAGGAGCAGCACTCCCGTTGCGAAATCCAGGGAACCGCGGCCGCTACCTCCCGCTCCTGCATCGATGGATGAGGGATGGAATGTTGTGGCCAAGAAGGGCCAGAAAAATCCCCAGCCCATGCCGATAGCTGCGGTGGCCGCACCGCCGCAGCAGCACCGGCCGAAGCCGCGTATAAATCTACCCCGCAAGGCAGCTGTTACACTGACGGTTACGCCGGAGGGGTTGGCGCGGGGCGTCACATACGCCTACGTATTGCGGCAGGTCCAGCAATCCGTGGACCTGGCCGGGCTCGGCATTGCGGAGACTCGGGCGCGCTTAATGGCGACGGGCGGGTACCTGTACGAGGTACCCGGCCCGGAATCCGAAAAGAAGGCCGACTCCCTTGCCAATAAAGTTAGGGAGGTATTCCGCGGAACGGAACTGGCGAACGACGTACGCGTTTCCCGTCCGTTCAAGGCCGCGGAATTGCGAATATCCGGGTTGGACGCGTCAGCCGACCCGGAAATAGTAGCAGCGGCCCTCGCAAGAGCTGGGGATAGCCCCAATGAAAGTTTTAAGGTCGGGGAGATCCGCCCTGACCGGTCCGGCCTTGGTGCGGCGTGGGTGCGGTGCCCCGCTAAGGTCGCCGACAAAATTTTAAGTTCGGGCCGAGTGCTGATCGGCTGGGTAGCTGCACGCGTCCAGCTTCTTGAGCCGAGGCCCATGCGGTGCTACCGCTGTTTGCACAAAGGACATGTGCGGATGCGGTGCACCGAAGAGTGTGACCGCAGCGGCATCTGCTACCGCTGCGGTAAACTGGGCCACAAGGCCAAGGAGTGCTCCGCGGAGCCGCATTGCGCAGTTTGCGCAGATGCGGGTAAACCCGCGGGGCACCAGGTGGGCGCCAAGGCATGCGTCGCCTCCTCCCGCCCTCGCCACGCAAATCGTGGTCGGGGGACGGGGGTTGTGACCCAGCCGGCAGCGCTCCCCGTAGAGGAGCAGATGGAGATCGCCCATTAATATGGCGCAACGTTTCCTCCAGGCGAACATTAATCACTGCGCCAGGGCCCAGGACCTGTTAGTCCAGAGCATGGCGCAGTGGTCGATACAAGTGGCTGTGGTCGCCGAGCCTTATTTTGTTCCCCCCAGGGAAGACTGGGCAGGGGACCTTAACGGTTTGGTGGCCATCATCACTCGGGGCGCCGCCGGCTCCCCACCCTTCGAAAAAGTAGCGAAGGGGTCGGGATGTGTGGCGGTTCTGTTGGGGGGGGTCTGGGTTGTGGGTGTGTATTTCTCCCCCAATAGATCCCTGGCCGAGTTCGAGCACTTTCTCGCTCGGCTAGGGGCCCTGGTGGTGCAAGGCAGTCAGCCTCGCCCCGTTCTCGTTGCCGGCGACTTCAACGCCAAGTCTCTGGCTTGGGGTTCGTCGGTCACCAGCAGGCGAGGCGAGGCCCTGGAGGAATGGGCGATCTCGGCCAACCTGGCCGTCGTGAATCGCGGGTCGGTTAACACGTGCGTGCGGCATAATGGCGGATCGGTGGTGGACCTCACGTTTGCCACCCCAGCTATTGCCCGCCGTGTCCGTGACTGGAGAGTGCTGGTGGACGAGGAGACGTTGTCGGATCACCGATACATTCGGTTCGACGTCTGCTTGTCCCCTAACCCCCAGTCCAGTGGAGGACCAACTGGCCCGCGGTCGGACGGCCCGCGTTGGTCTGTAAAACGCCTCGATGTTGAGGCCCTGAAGGAGGCCGCACTGGCCCAGGCGTGGCTCCCTGCACCGGAGGCACCGATGCAGGTCGAGCAGGAGGCGGCGTGGTTCGGGGCAGCGATGTCGCGCGTCTGTGACGCGGCCATGCCCCGAGTCCGACGTCTTCCCGAGAAGCGCCAGGTGTTCTGGTGGTCGGCGGAACTTATGCGGTTACGTGTCTCCTGCGTCGCCGCCCTTCGTCGTCTCGCCAGACACCGTCGTCGTCGGGTCCGTCTTCCCGGCGACGAGGACCAGGAACGGCTACTTCACGGTCTCCACAGGGAGGCTAAGAGAGCGCTGCGCGTGGCAATAGCAAGGGCAAAGTCTGCAGCTCAGAAGGAGTTCCGGGGAACTCTTGATAACGACCCTTGGGGGCGTCCATATCGCGTGGCGATGAGACGGTATCGCCCATGGGCGCCCCCACTGACTCAGAGTCTCCGGGGCGATCTAGTTGAAGAGGTCGTCGCAGCTTTGTTCCCTGCCACTGTGAATGTCACTCCCCCAGCGATGGCGTCACATTTATCGACGCCATCGTCGTTAAGTTCGGCAAGGGTTGTTTCGGAGGTATCGCCCGAAGAATTTCGGGCGGTGGTGCTTCGGCTACGGGGCAAGAAGACGGCCCCGGGTCTCGACGGTATCCCCGGGCGTGCATGGGTGTTAGCCGTCGAGCATCTGGGTACTAGGCTCCGTGGCCTGTTCTCCGCGTGTCTGGAGCAGGGCCGTTTTCCATCTCAGTGGAAAACTGGGAAATTGGTCCTGCTCAAGAAGGAGGGGCGGCCCGCAGAGTCGCCATCGGCCTACCGGCCCATCGTGTTGCTCGATGAGGTCTGCAAGCTCTTCGAGCGTATTGTTCACGCTCGCCTCGTCGAGCATCTTGAAGGGGTCGGGCCGGACCTGGCACAATGCCAGTACGGGTTCCGGCAAGGCCGATCGACAATACACGCGATTTTGCGGGTCAAGGCACAAGCGGAGGATTCAGTGGCTCGGGGTGATGTGGAGGTGGCGGTGTCTCTAGACATCGCCAACGCGTTTAACACTCTACCCTGGGCCTGCATAATGGAAGCACTGCGATACCACGTGGTGCCACCGTATCTTCGGCGCCTGGTGCACTCGTATCTCTCAGATAGATACATAGTGTATCCGGGCGCCAACGGTTGGCACCGAAGAGCGATGGCCTGCGGTGTTCCACAGGGCTCAGTCTTGGGCCCTCTCTTGTGGAACATCGGCTACGATTGGGTGCTCCGTGGTACCTACCCCCGAGGTGTCGCTGTCGTCTGTTATGCGGACGACACACTAGTGACAGCGTCGGCCAGGTCTTTCCAGGAGGCCACCCTGCTCGCCTCGTTCGCAACCGAACAGGTGGTGGGCAGGATTCGGCGACTGGGCCTTAAGGTGGCCCTCAACAAAACCGAGGCCCTTTGTTTTCACAGGCCTCGGATTCGGCCACCTTTTGAGCCCCACATAAGTGTGGAGGGGGTGCGGATTCCCATCGGCTGTAAAATGAAGTACTTGGGATTGATTCTGGACAGCCGGTGGGATTTCCGTGCCCATTTCAAGGAGTTGTCGCCGAAATTGGTGCGGGCGGCGGGCGCGCTCGGACGCCTGCTGCCGAACCTGGAGGGACCTAATAGCCCTTGCCGAAGTTTATACGCTGGAGTCGTGCGGTCAATGGCCCTGTACGGATGTCCCGTATGGGCCGAGTCCCTTAACGCCCGCTGCGTCGCCCTGCTGCGCAAACCGCAGCGTTTGGTGGCGCAGCGAATAGTAAGGGGCTACCGCACGGTCTCCCACGAGGCGGCCTGCGTATTAGCCGGCACACTCCCTTGGGAGTTGGACGCCAAACTCCTCTCGTCAGCGTTCCTCTGGCGGGAGGAGGCGTCCAGCCGCCGTCAGGAGAGACTGGCCCCGAGGGAGATTGCGGCCCGGTTTCGCAGAACCGCCGTGGAGGAGTGGCATACCAGGCTGGAGAGCCCGACTGCGGGCTTGAGGACTGTCGCGGCAGTGCGTCCTGTCCTAAAGAGATGGCTAGACAGGCGCCACGGGGCGCCTACGTTCCGACTGACACAGGTATTAACGGACCATGGGTGTTTCGGTTCGTTCCTGTGTCGGATCGGAAAGGAGGTGTCCGCCGTGTGCCACCACTGTGGCAACTGCCGCGAGGACACGGCCCAACATACGTTGGAGGAGTGCCCAGCCTGGGACGAAGAGCGCAGCGCTCTCAGAGCAGTCGTTGGAGGAGACCTCTCGCTGCCGGCCGTGGTGTCGTCCATGGTCGCCAGCCGGAGGTCCTGGCGTGCGGTGGCCCACTTCTGCGAGAACGTCATCTCGCAGAAGGAGAGTGCTGAGAGGGATCGGGAACGATATGATCCCTCCCGCCGCCAGAGAAGACGTAGGAGGCGCCAGGTGGACGACTGACTGGCGTCTCCCGCCCTGTGGGATGGGGGCGTTTGAATTCCACCACGGTAACCCCTGCCTGTCGTACGAGGCGACTAATAGGGGCCATCGGGGGTCGCGGGCGCGCAGCGGAGGGCTGTCAGCCCGTATCGATGCACTCCCAAATACGGAGCATCGTGCGACCCCGAGATGGACGGCAGCGCGTGTGGTAAGGCCTCGTTCGCTGTCGTTGTTCGGTGCGCGGGGGCTCCTTAGCCCTCCATGGAGATGGGCTGTTACGCAGCACCGCGCAGGGGCGATTCCGGCTGCAATTCTAGTACTCCTTAGAATACCCCGGGATCGCTCCGTAAGCGCCGAAGAAGGCCACCGCGGGGTTTTAGCTGGTAGTGTCGGGTGGGTTGTATATAGGGGTTAGGGACTCGGCCCAGCGGCAGCACGGATAGCCATCATCCGTGCGAGGGGGATGCTGGGTCGTAAGACCGGCTAGTCCAGCATACCCGTTTTATTCTTAATCCGCTTCCCTCCGGAGCGGGCGGCAGTAATAAAACGCTTTCCCCGCGCCAAAAAAAAAAAAAAAAAAAAAAAAAAAAAAAAAAAAAAAAAAAAAAAAAAAAAAAAAAAAAAAGGGACTCGGCCCAGCGGCAGCACGGATAGCCATCATCCGTGCGAGGGGGATGCTGGGTCGTAAGACCGGCTAGTCCAGCATACCCGTTTTATTCGTAATCCGCTTCCCTCCGGAGCGGGCGGCAGTAATAAAACGCTTTCCCCGCGACAACAAAAAAAAAAAAAAAAAAAAAAAGGTTACATATGCATTGTGTAGCAATGTGTTATGTCGTTCATTGCAAAATCGACATGTTTTTATTGAAGTGCACTCTTTGCCAGTATGGTTCACTAAACAATTTTTACATAAATTGTTTTTGTCAATTATTTGCCTTCTATTTTGAGGCATAGATTCTAAAAATGCCTTACATTGAAATAATGCATGGTTGTTATTGCAAAGTACGAATTTTCTTTGGGTAGCAATAGCGAGCTGTTTTGTCGTCGAGTGATTAATTGCTGGTTTATGTTGAAAATATTTGTCATTATAATAATTATTATTAGATGGTTTGTAGGTCATTCTTTTTTGGTTTTCGTTACACGTGTATTGGTTATGTTGTTGAGTTGGCTTCGCTTCATCTTGTTTGCGTCGTGGCGACTCCAATGATGTAAATTTAGTTTCTAGGAACTTAAGAAACTCTTTTAAGTTTGGTAATTCCTTGGGGTCCCGCAACGACTCAATATATTCCTGGTTACTTTCGGAATCTAACTTTTGAGTTAATATATAAATGATGAGTGGGTCCCACTGAGTTGTGTCTACTCCCATTGCGTCAATAGAGTATAGACACTCAGTGGCAGTGTCATGCATTTTCTTGATGAACACCGCCGATTTCTGTTGCATGATAGGTATGTTTAAAAGCATATGAACGTGAGAGTTGAATATCAACCTCATATTGTTATATCTATTATTTAATATGTCCCAACAAATTTGGTAATTGTCGGATTTAATACGCAAATGCTGAACTAGTCTTTCAGCCTCTCCTCTTAATTTACTTTTTAAGAATTGCATTTTTTGCGCATTTGGTAGGGAATTATTTATGTGAATGGCTTCACAAAACAAATCTTTAAAGGATAACCATTGTTGGTAATTCCCACTAAATATTGGTATATCTATTTTCGGCGTGGATTTCTCCTTATATGACACCGACCACATTTTTCCGTTAACTACTCTTTTTATTTCATTATATCGCTTCTCATATTCACTAAATGTTAAATCATACTCGTCGTTGTCAAAAAGACTTTCACTGTCAATCTCCCAGTGCAAAGAATCGATAACTGACCACCTCGACTGGATTGTTTTTAAAATATCTTCAAATTCCCATCGCTCGGAAACGGTATCAAGATCGACCGCCTCCAAGGTATGAGAAAATGCTTTAAAATTACTTTTCTGCTTTCGCAGCATTTCTTCCACCCTACTAGGATTACTCTGAGTGGTAGGGTTCAGAGTAACTGAAGCGTGAGCGGCACTTCCGTCACCAAGAGTAGAAGGTTCCTGCTGACGGAAACTATATGGTATCGGCGTTCCTGGTTTTAGTAATGGTTTTGTTGGTTCAGTGGTCACGTATTTTCTAATAAGTAACTTTATATCATTATAAAAGTTAAGAGCTTTCTGGTAATAATTCTCACTAAAATACTTATGGTTCATATCTTCGAATTCAGCACATAGTTTGGTATGGTTAATCTGAAATTCGTTCCAATAAGCATCTAATGTATTTAGGCGTTTTTCAATGTAGGCTGGAGTCTTGCGCTCCGCCCCATCCTTTTTAAAATTAATGCGAAGGTTGTCCATCGCAGACATGATTTGATCTTGCGTGGCTATGATCGCTTCCATTGTGGTTAATAAATTGGTAAAGTGTATGGTAAAAAAGGAAAGATCTTACTCAAAGACTGGCACGTGGTGACCTGCTTTTGTCTATGTGATCTTCACTCGACGATATCGGTGATCCGCTGGAAACTGGTAATGGTCTATTTCTGCAGACACCACACTGGTTCCACCGTAAGTCCGAGACACTGACACGTGTGCTATGGTTATACTCGCGCAGATCCCGCCCGTACGGAGGCTCGAAGGACCAATATGTACGGTGTTTGGTAACCGTACAGAGGTTTACGTATGGTTCGTAAATGTAAAGATAATGGTTTGGTAATAAAATGGTTTATTGAGATTGACTTAGTGTAAATGGTATGGTAATGGTTAATGGTTATGAGGACACGCGAACCGAATGGTGATTGAACGTGAACTGAATTATTCGGTCGATGCAAATAAATGCGTGTGGCGTAAATCGCTGACACAGCGCAATACACTGTACGTTGCTTGCATCGTACACCTTATCTATTCTGCAAGAACCCCACAGTGGGTGAAGGCCTCCTCCAATGATGCCCATTTGTCTCTCTCCTGTATATATACAATATGTTAAAAATGGAATTTCTAAAGAGTACGATGATGAAAATTGTCTGCAAATACGAAAATCACCGAGTTTCATTACTCGGCATCGAAAAATGCGTGCCATTCTCGATCCGGGCTAAGTAGGAGTTACAATGGCGGGTTTTTGTGGGATAGTTTATTTTTACTATTAAAATAGTATAATAAAAACCATTGAAAAGACTGCATATCGAGCGGCTACAATGCAATGTATTACATAGAACTCGATCCAGGTAAACACGTCACCCTCACAATACTAGAACGTAAAAGTTAAAGATAAATAACCGCAATAACCATTAAATAAGACTTCTCCATTAATGTTTGCATTGGGTACTGACTCTTCCGTACATCAACGTTAGATAATAAAGATTAACAGTAAGCTGGTGGTTGTAGGATATATATATCCATTGAATTGCAAACAAACTTTATCTTCTAGTACTTCGTCGTTGCGAGAAAAAGCAGCAATACAAAATACAACATTTTTGCTATATTTTTTTTTACCAGTGATGGGTCACTTACACACATATTTCTGATCCCACACTGGTTTAAACCTGTATCGTGGTTATAAACAACTACGAGGGACTACGGTTCCACAACACCTAAACCCGAATCAAATATCTGTATGTCACACAAACATTTGTCTCGGTGCGGGAATCGAACCCACGGCCTTTCGTTTCACAGCAGGCTGCTCGCCTGCAGCGACACGGAGGCTGTCTAAATTAGCTGTGTATCTCAAAATTGCTACCCATAAACGACTGCCTTACTGATCTTTATATCGTGAATCCAAAACTCAATATTGAGTTCTATTACTTGTTTTATGTTGGCACATTATGCGGGCTAAGGGATCACATTTTCATACCTATGATGTACCGAGGGATAATATTTACTTTGCCATAAAAATATACGCCGATAAAACGTTATTCGAGAATTGTGCCGTTTAAAATAAATGTTGATATTGCTTGGTGGCGCAGTTGTAATTGCGCATGCGTTACAACCGCTGTGCTGAGGTCTCGGGTTCGATCCCCGGGTCGGGTAAAGTGATATTGGGTTTTTCTATCTAGAAATTCTCAGTATCAGCCCGGAGTCTGGAATCTGTGCCCGGTATGGCGATAGGCTCGCCCCCTATCACATTATGGGACCGAAATTTGGCGAAAAGTGGGTGTACTGGTTACACCTCTGCCTACCCCTTCGGGGATTATAGGCGTGAGTATATGTATGTATGTATGTTGATATTGCTTTTGATCAGCATCATTTACGAATAATACAAACCCGGTATTACACCTTTCTACTGCTAGGGACAGGCCTACATTACTAACTAGGGGTTAGAGCTTAGTAGCCTGGCCTAATGCGGGTTCATAGACTTCACACACCTTGGAAACGAGAGGCCGTGTGTTAGATCTCCGTTACGATACAAAGGTTTTTGATTCACAAATATTTGTTCCGGATCTGGATGTTGTGTGATCACTTCTGTTGTACTTTTTTTATCCTAGCACGGCAAAGTGGTGGTAAGCGCAATGCCGTCCAATTAGAGCATCGAGTAGCGAGAGAAAATCTATCCCTAGCTACTCAACACAATTATGCTGGCCTGCTTCTTCACACTACTCCATGAGCAAGAAGGTGAAGAAGAGTGTCTAGACCCTCGACCGCTTCAGAGTGTGAGACCGTGTCAGAGTACTCAGAAGGCTGCAAAACGACCAGACATCGTACCCCAACTCTAGACTCCTAACAGAACTATGTGCTGTGGGTATCAGACCCCTAGTTTCTGATACCCATAGCACAATACTCGTATTTTAGTATCGGGGTGTAAAAGTAAGTTACTGTTGTGTGTTATTATCATATTATTGATTAGAAAGTACTCTTAACGAATATTTTCTGTATAGAAAACTGTCAAGACCGTGCAAAGCTTAACATCGTATTTTTACGGCTACGCCAAGACATTTGGCGGAATTAAATGTCCCAGGTAAATCCGCTTTATCGGTACGCCACTTAGATTAAAATCGTAAAACTACGAGATAAACTTGGATTAATTCCGACATAATTACAATAGGGCCTCGGTGGCGCAGTTGTAATTGTGCTTGCGTTACGAATGCTGTGCTGAGGTCTCGGGTTCGATCCCCGGGTTGGGTAAAGTGATATTGCGTTTTTGTATCTAGATATTCTCAATATTAACTCGGAGTGGAATTTGCACAGCCTAGCAGTCGTAAAGCATGCGCAATAACAACTGCGCCGCTGAGACAGTCAGATGATGCGACCTCAGGCACAATTTCTAATCCAGAGCACCCGTTGGACGCCCGATAGACCGACGACTTGAAGAAGGTGGCGGGTAGTAGATGGATGCGCGCTACCCAAGACCGGGATGGTTGGCGTTCACTTGGGGAGGCCTACGACCAACAGTGGACGGCAACAGGCTGAGTATATGTATAATCCAGAGCAATTCATGTGTGATTATTTGGATTGAAAACTAAAACACTACGGTTGGCCGAACCTGGAATCTTTACCGCAATCAACAAAATGATTTATAATTTCAATAAGGAATTTTGAATAATTTAAAATTTTCTAAAGATTATTTTTGTAATGGTTTTTTATGTTTACGCGAATATTATACATTGAAATAAATCTAATTTTACAGATCCTATCGCGGTTAATTTTTTTTTTATAGTTTATACTTTCGTGACGACATACATCTCAGTCCGCCCCGTGACCATGAAGGCTGAAAAACTTTCGAAACCTCGAGACTAAATAAAAAACAAATAAACCGCGATAAAATCCGTAAAATGAGTTTTATTTTAATTTATTTTTGTAGTTGAAATTTGTTTTCGCCGCAGATTTTACAGGAATATTATATTACAAATTAAGTGAGGATGAAAAATATAAAAAATATTTTATCGGAGATATAAAACAGGGGAAAATTCCCCAATCATTCGGCTTGTTTATTAAGAGGCCTCCAGTGTTTAATCAACGCGAAAAATGCTTAATTAAATTCAAGCCAAGAGGCCGCAAGGTGTAACCGGATTGGGGTCACCATAAACTTCCGCATTTTATTTTATCCGTAAAATCTTTTTTGTTTACGCAAATAGATAGTTCAAAATATAAAATACTAGATGTTGCTCGCGGCTCTGCCCGCGTGTAGGTAATTTTTGGAAGAAAAGGTATACAATCCATAGAGACATCTTAAGCTATTACACCTTTCTATCCTTATTTTTTCTTGCAATTAAAATAGCCTATATTAATCAGTGAGAATGAAGCATTCAAATGGCGAAAGAATTTTTAAAATCGGTCCAGTATTTTTTGAGCCAATTCGTTACAAACATACATACAAATCTTTCCTCTTTATAATATTAGTATAGATTGATGCTTTGTGTATGTGTTCTTGTAAATATATCAAAAATTCAGTGGCAATGACAACCAAGTCATCAGTGTATATCTATCTATTATAATACTGAATACACTCAACATAATCATATGAATTTAATAATAATAAATTATATGATGGCATATAATTAAATATTTTTAAAAAGGCTAAAAAATATTATAAAATGATTGCAAAGTAAATATTTAAACCCAAATACCAATAAAATAATTCTCGAATTAATAATAAAATTTATTTTCATAGAAACTTTAGTAAGAAAAATCTTTGGAGAAACAAATGCAGTGCTACCCTACATGAGCAAGTTTTTTTTAATTTACCCCGAAATAGAGTAGTAACATGGTTTAAGACCATGTTACTCTCTAATGTATCTCGTCTCTAATGATTTTTTAGTGGAATACAAAAATATCTTATGTAAATAATAAAAAAATTGTGATATATTTGTCAATTCTTTTTGAATTTTTTGAAATTGAGCTTGGTAATAATATCTTCAGAACAATTCTAATACATTTAATAAAACTTTTATGAATGTAAATATATGTGTAATTTTTTTACTGTACAGAAGAAAAGTTTTAAAACCGTTTCAATATTCTTACAGTTGGTAATATTCCAGAACAAAGTCCTCGAATTAACTAAATAGGTAACATTATTATACACAGGAAATAAAAGGTATTAGCTATAGGTATTTTTCTATCTGACAGAAGAAAAGTTATTGATAATTTTGAATCGAAATTTAACGAAATGTCTTTTATTGGACCGCTATGTTAAGATATCCTACTAATCCTACTAATATTATAAATGCGAATGTTTGGATGGATGGATGTTTGTTACTTAATCACGCTACAACGGCTGGACGGATCTGGTTGAAATTTGGCACAGAGATAGATTATAATCTGGAATAGCACATATGCTACTTTTTATACCGGAAAAATGTACAGTTCCCGAGTGATAGTTTAGCTATTCACAGAGCAAGGGATCGATATGATTTTTTGCATAGTGGCAGTTTAGGGATCAGAAAATAACATAAGCCAATTTTTATCCCGGAAAAATTCGCTCTTCCAATGGGATAGCAAAATACAGAAAGGTGTAATAGCTTAAGATGCCTCCATAGATTGTTACCTTTTCCTTCAAAAATAACGCTCACAGTCTTCAGTATTTTGTGGACTTTAATATTGGTCTATTACCTTTGCCCAAAAAAACCTTATTACAAAAATAACGCATTTAAACGTTCTCATCCCGCGAATTAGAAACCAAGCAGCCTAGCCTATTACATATACTAATATTACAAAGCTAAAGATATTGTTTGAACGCATTAATTTCTGAAACTACCAGTGATATATGAAAAATGCTTTTTGTGTAACATTCTACCCTATTTATTAAGGTAATAGGCTATCTAACATTATTTTTTTGACCCAAAAAAGCTAAACAAATTACTGTCAAGGTCAAAGCCGCAAGCAACAGCTAGTCAGATATGAATTAGACCCGCTGTATATCAAAGCAGCGTTGAATTTAAATTTTCCCATATTAACTTGAAACCACGAAGAATATCAAGAGCAATCAACCAAAATGTCCGCGTTTGAATTTCGAATCCAAAATGACTTCCTTAATTACGTCTTGTTACCGTCAAATTAAATCGCCGTTCGTCTGTCCTGCGGAGATTTGTAATTCAAAACGAAAGTACCACGCGCCAAGTTTTTCCCGTTGATTTGCGAGAACTCTACAACTTTCTTTGTTTGTTTTTTAATTAGGTATTTGGACGTTTGGGGTTTCATTGCTTCAGGCAAGTTATGTATTAATAACCAAAATGTTGAAAGCTTCAGTACACCTGCATCTGCATATTTTCTATTCCAATTAGGCTATATCCTTTTATATCGAAGGTATTTTAGAAAGTAACTAACTGCAGGTACATTAATAACTACAACCTAAGTGGGGAGTAGTAAATTTTTGGGATACAAGGCAGCGCTCTCGGACTCCAGGATCGAGTAGTGTAGCAGACGAGTTGGTAGTGAGTACATTCGAGATTCGTTCGCGGTGCAGTAAGTGTAATCAGTTCTATAGGCTATTTGACTAATTTTCTAAAATGATTTAAAACTATTATTTATTACATAATAAGCACACTATATTGATATTTCCGGGAAATCTACTGTATTTTAAAAAAAATCAATGTTAAAGTTTAAATCTCCAAAACCGCGGCTAAAACGCTATTTCTGTAATGGCGCTGATCATATGACACGTGTGACGTCACATGCAAGTAAACAAGCTAATAATGATAAGCAAAGCTAAGTTTTATGATAATTGTTTTATCAACGATTATTATAAAACTGCTTCAAAAAAAGATCAACAATAGAATTTATCACCCATAAAACATAAAACGCGGAATAAAATCACTCGAAGAAACTATGTTTACTTGCATGTGACGTCACCAGAGTTGCAATCAATCACAGAGTGTTCACATCTCATATAAAATAAAAAAAAAATGTTGTACTTTATTTCGTTTAATTTGCAAAAAATATACATTATTTTGTTTAAAATTAAGTGAAATATGGTTTTTTACATGGTTTGTCTAACAGGATGACCACAATTTGCAGTGTATTTTCAATGTTGTCAAATAGCCAATTGGGCGCGTAGTTCAGCTTAGAGGGTAATGCTGACTGTACGCTGAAGAGATTAATTATAAAGAGAATCCTTTAGTAAATCCTGACATGCGGTTTTGTTAATATAAAGCACTTAGATTGGTAACAGAGATATTTAAACCAATCAATAATTGTATTTGTGCCTTTTAAAATATCCATCTTGGATAGTTTTGTTGATGTTATAACATTATCGATAGAGAGACTAGAAAATTCTGATAATAGATTCATTCATATCTCTATATTCATCGATGTCATACTAGGAAAGGTTTTTTGAACAACACAGGCCTCCAAGTCGGGTGAAGACGCGGCTATAAGTTATGTTTTTACAAAGCTTATAGTTTACACAGAACAAAATATTTGATAGATCTTAAAAAACTAAAGTTAAAAATGTTTTACTTAATTAATATCAGTATCTTCTTTGTCGTTAAATTACCATTTAACAGCCAGTTTTAAGGGCGAACAGTATATAGTCAGACGCTATTAACGCTAAAATAACAATGTAAACGGTCTTAAAACGCAACCAATAAAACTGAGAATTTATTGAAACATTCTTGCTTTGTCTATCATGAAAGGTATTTATATATACATATACATTCACGCCTGTAATCCCCGAAGGAGTAGGCAGAGGTGCAACTGTAACAAAAGGTGCAACAACACTGATTGTAACCAGTACACCCACTTTTCGCCCAATTACCATAATGTGATAGGGGCCTATCGCCATACCATTCCAGACTCCGTACTGAGTATTTCTAAATATAACAACCCAGAATTTTAAAATACATTTATAATTAGTTATGATAGATTTCTTTTTGTTTTTCACAGAACAAGGGATTGACATGATTTTTGCATAGTGGTGGTTTAGGGGTCAGGGAATGACATAGGCTAGTTTTCATCTCAGAAAAATGCATGGTTCCTATGGGATTGCATAACAATTGTATCCTATAGAAACCATGTATTAAAAATTAAAAAGGAATTTTCCTCAAGAAGCCTTGACCGATTTACACAGTAACGAAAAACATTCTCTAAAAATATTAACATGAAAACAAAATTAAAAATTTTGGAAAAACAACGACGTTGTTGATAAGGCCGTCAGTTCTGACACACATCTAAATTTCCACGCGAACTAAGTCGCGGGCGACCGCTAGCAACATATTAACAACAACACAGTACAACAAAGCAACAGAAGTAATGTTGCAAAAGTTGTGAATGATGTGTGTGAAGTTGAGTCGTAATGAAAAATCATGTAACGAGCTAGAAGAATAGTTGTAAAATAAAATAAATCGTTTCTCGCACTTAATTTGTGGGGTTATGTGTGGCACACGACACGAGGTACAAGCGATTAAAGTATTAATCTAACTATATAAAGCATCGTAATTTACGCGTGAAAAAGACAATTATAATCTTATATATTTGTGAAGTGAGTGATAAAAAAAATTGTTGTTAGTTTAAAAATTCTATAAAAAAATTAAATCAAAAGCACACGCTTTAGTGGTTCATTGCCTGCTATACGTGGTTTTGTTTTCAACTTTTATTTGTATATTTGGATTGTCCTATTATTATTGTTCGTAATTTCATTCTCATATGTGCCTCTAAGTAAAGTAGCTGTGACTGTGAAAAAATGTACACCGACTTCAATAAAAAACAAATTATGCGTCACTATAAAATTTGAATTTTAAAATTGGTTGCCCTTGATTTTTCTGAGATCCCATTATCAGATCCTGAGTTGGTGTCAATGGGACCACCTGGGAAGTATACCCTTTTAAACAAAAAAATAATTTCTCGATTCGGTCCAGGCGTCTTCGAGTAATCGGGGAACATACATAAAAAAAAGAATCCGACGAATGTTAACCTCCTCCTTTTTTTGAAGTCGGTTACAAAGACAAGCAGATAGGCATGTTAAAATTATAATGTTATTGAAATTTTAAATTTGTGTAAAATCAATCATTGTGTCCAAACCCATTTATTTATAAAGGCTAATAAACTATTTCTGCGGATTAAGTTTAATGCTTAAAAACTCAGTTGACACTTAAGCGGAAGTTTTGAGTCACAACATTTTATGATTGCTCTACAAAATACCAAAATAATTTCAAATTCCAATTTATATTATATAACTTTACATATAAGTTACTAATTGCCAACTCTGTACGTTTTCTTTAGTAACACCTTTCTGCATCACAGTGTATAATAGCTCTATATTATAAAAGTCTATTTTGACCAGTTGAGTCACAATCCCGTTTTATCAACATTCCGCCCATAACTTACCCCACACACCAGCTACGTAACACACGGTACAACGATATATGATATCATAAACTACCCCCGTTGAGCTTCAATGCTATTGCTTCGACAAAAAACAAATGAGCCGCGTTTTCCGTAACTCATGCACGTATGGATTGTGTAAATGTTCTCATTTGTTTTTATTCAGTATTTGACATATTTATCATAATAAATAATACTAGCCCTGTATTAAACATTCTCCCAATTCTGGGCACGGGCCTCCTCTACTAATGAGAGGGGTTAGGCCTTAGTCCACCACGCTGGCCTAATGCGGGTTGGTAGACTTCACATACCCTCGAAGTTCTTATGAGAATTCTTAGGTATGCAAGTTTCCTCACGACGTTTTCCTTCACCGTCATTTATCGTAGTGGGCTTGGAATACATACCAATATTTCACAGACCTATACTTAACATTAGTTGATCTCTAACACTATCCAAGCATATTAAGCCTTATTTTCGATTCCCGCACCGGCACAAATGTTTGTGTGACAGACAGATATTTGTTTCGGGTTTGGGTGTTGTGTGACCGTAGTTCCTCGTAGTTCTTGATATCCACGATACAGGTTTTACTGGTGCAGGGTCAGAACTGTGTGTGTGAATGTTGGAATTATTTATTATATTATAGAATGCCGTAGATATTATGAATGATGACTTTTGGTCTTCCAACACGGAAACCTTAAAAATATTTTTTTCGTGCTGGGATCTAACCTGTAGGATCTCGATTCACAGCGTCATGAAGGTATTCTAAATACAATAACCAAAATATTTCAATGCGCTTCATCTCTACAAATACAATTTTACGGAAACCCCAGCGCCCGTACTAACTCGTGAGTTATTTCCTGTATCCCCGCTATCGGCATCTTCGGAAACTTTTGTTTTAGTACGATCAATTAAGTGTAACTCTAACCACCCCTAAACTTGCTGTTTGGGACTTGGTTAGGTAGGTTATACAGCGGGTGGAAGGCGTCGATGAATTAATTTGGGTATTGGTTAAATTTGACAATAATCATAATATAACTCACATCTTAGGATTTAGATTCATTTTATTACGTATATCCAACTAGCCAAGTCAGACCTTAGGCTTCAATATATTATCCTAAGTTGTAAGAAGAAATAATATTTTAAGTTGTTATGAAATATTTTATGTCGTTATAAATAAATTTCAGGACTGACCATTGAACTTTGCACCCATTTAGATCTCACTTCTTTTGTCGTTGAAATCAACAACTGAGGCATATATCATAATATTGAACTTGGCTCTCTTTTCACATTTATATTTTCATGGGATATCATTACTTTTTGTACATATATATACATGTGAAGACCTTAAAGTCCACATAAAGACCGGCTGTCATCAATTTTGATTGCTGATTCTTACATTACAGGCACTATAAGTAAGTGTACCTAATAGAATCAATTAATTGAACAATTAATATAAAATTATAAAAATTTACTAGTTTCTGATTTATGTCTTTGTTTGTTTCAAATTTGAAGGTCATCGGGAACTGGGTTAGAGTTTTGATCTATAGGTAAGTCAGTGATAAAAATTACTATTTTTGGACCTTAATATCTAAAGAACTGTTCGAGGTATTCTTTTGAAATTTGGAGCACATGTATATCTCGCAAGTCTAAATATATGAGCCAAATTTTACATGTTTATGTGAGTATTTGAGTTATGAGGGGGTCAAAAGTGGCTCCAAATAGTTTGTGTAATATTACACACGGTACCGCTCGCCATTCTGTTAGCTTGAACTTGGCTTGACACGCTGCCGCGTGTCTAGATAAATAAGAATAAATTTGCTGGTGGTAGGATATTCATATCCGCACAGGTAGCGACCACCGTACACAGGGTGCAAAACCCGCCATAGTGGCACACGCAAGGGTGTCGCGTTCCGGCATCAGCCAGGGTACATCCGGTTGTTGTCGGGGGTCTAGAGCTGGGGTACGATGTTTGGCTTTCGTTGTGCGGCCTTCTGAGTACTCTGACAATAGACCCTCGACCTCTTCTTCACCCTCTTGCCCATATACACTCATTTGCAAAAAAAACGGGCACCTAAGCAATGAACCATTTCAAATGTTACTATTGGTTTGTTTGATAATTATAGGTAGTTTTACTTTCACAATTTTGTAAATTAATAAGCAAATAATCGTTTACGTCAGTATTATCATAAAGTTTTGATAAAATTTATGGGTTTTAATGCTAAAATTCACTAGTAGTGTATGCTCGCTAGTAGTGCATATGCTCGTGAAGTAAAAGTTAACAAAGATTTTTGTTTGTTTTTTCTTTAATAAAGTAAAAGCAGATAAATGTTTAGTATCGAGTGTGACCCCCTCTAGCTGAAATCACAGCTTGAATTCGTCTGGGTATGCTAGCGAGGATATCCCGGATACTTGCTTGCGGAATACGTTCCCACTCCGCGGTAATCACATTCTTCAGCTCTCTGATGCGGAGCCGGTTGTACTGATCTCACGCGTCGTTTCAGAACGTCCCAGACATGCTCTATAGGATTGAGGTCGGGACTTCGAGCTGGCCAATCCAAATGACGAATGCCGACCTCTTGCATATACGCTTCCACATCGCCAGACCGGTGGGCGCGAGCGTTGTCGTCCATAAAAATTGAGTCTTCGCCTAAAGCAGCCAATGCGGGTTGTGCATGAGGAATTAGAACTTCCGTTATGTATCGATGTCCAGTCAGTGAGCCGTTTTCAATGAAGACTAACTCTGTACGATCCATTGAATTTATTCCTGCTCAAAACATAACAGAGCCCCCACCATAAGGTGTGATTTCTTCAAAACTAGCCTCTGCAAAGCGTTCTCCTCGTCTTCGTAGCACTCGCCGACGTCGATCTTCACCGAACAGAGATATCCTGGCTTCATCGGAGAACAATACCCTATTCCAGTCTTCTTGAGTCCATGACTCACAATTTCGAGCAAACCTAAGCCTGGCAACTCTGTGCTCACGGAGTAACTTAGGGCCGCGGGCCGGGCGATGACTGCGTATATTGGCCGCGAGAAGCCTCCTCCTGACCGTCCAATATGCACATTTCTTACTTCTTCGAGGTTGTTCTTAAGGTCCACATACGAAGACTTGCGATTTCTCAATGCGCGACTCACAAGAAAACGATCATCCCGTGGTTGGGTACATGGTTTTCTTCCAGAACCAGGCCTTCTCTCGACGGAACCGGTGTCTTGATACCGCTGCCAGGTCCTTTGAACCGTCGAGCGACTCACACTTAGCCTCTGAGCCACGAAGCATTGGCTGCAACCCTCTTCGAGCAGCGCAATAATTTTGGTAGCTTTTACCACTTTCTCTAACATTATTGAGACAGCTAAACAGCAATAAATGAAGCTTTGACAATTAAGAATATGAAATTTTACTTTATTAAAGAAAAAACAAACAAAAATCTTTGTTAACTTTTACTTCACGAGCATATGCACTACTAGCGAGCATACACTACTAGTGAACTTTAGCATTAAAACCCATACATTTTATCAAAATTTTATAATAATACTGACGAAAACGATTATTTGCTTATTAATTTACAAAATTGTGAAAGTAAAACTACCTATAATTATCAAACAAACCAATAGTAACATTTGAAATGGTTCATTGCTTAGGTGCCCGTTTTTTTTGCAAATGAGTTTATATGTATATCATATGTAGTGTGAAGAAGCAGGCCGGCATGATTGTGTTGAATAGCGGGGGATAGATTGTCTTTCGCTACTCGACACTCTAATTGGACTGCACTGCGCTTACCATCAGGTGTAGTGTGGTCAATTTGCCGTACCAGTATATATAAAAAAAAAGAATTACGAAGGTGTAAATTCTACCAATCCGTATTAGGCCAGTGTTATGGACTAAAGTCTAGTGTGTAATTTGGCTGGCCAGTATTATTATAATATTAAATCAAATTTAATTGCAACACTCAGTGTAATGCCGCCCTTACTGCCAGCATGAAATTTAGGGTCGTGTTACACGATACTTTGCATTGATAACATTGTTCAACACTTACAGATTTTATGATCACTTTATTATACACGTTACACTTTGGTGTTATGTGTGTGTGTGTGTAAATACTTCCTACCTATGTATATAGTTATTGTAGGGGAAGAGGGAATTAAATAACATAAACTCTCGACAGCTTGGCGCAGTTGGCGCGTAGCCAGGCTGTGAAACGTGAGGCCGGTTCGATTCCCACACCGGGACAGATGTTTGCGTGACAGACAGATATATGTGTTGGGGTCTGGGTGTTGTGAGATCGAAAGTCTCTCGTAGTCCCTGATACCCACAACATAAGACTCGTATCTTAGCGTGTGATCGGGGCTATGTGTGTGGCTGTTATGTGTTTTTTATTATTTATAATTGCTTGTTTAAGTTTGGCTATAAGTTACATTAATGAATATTATTGGCAATTATCTCTAATAGCGAGTAATAAATAAAATAAGTGCATCAGAATCGTGGGATGGGGTCCAAAGATAGTTTGGTATTGTTAGTAAAACAACCTGGGCTCCCCCGGAACTACTTATATGTACCGAAGAACCTTGGGGTTTTTAATGTAAAATACTATTATAAAAGAATCTCATATAGGATAAAAAAAAAGATCCTACAGCCTTTAATCTATTATCATGTAATAAATTGTTTGTCAGTTTTCAGTGGTCATTTTGAAGTAGATTTTTTCTGTTTTAGTTAAACTTATTTTTAACCGACTTCAAAAAACGGAGGAGGTTAACAATTCGTCGGTTTTTTTTATGTATGATTACTCGAAGACGCCTGGACCGATTCGAGATATTCTTCTTTTGTTTAAAAGTGTATACTTCCCAGGTGGTCCCATTGACACCAAGTCAGGATCTGATGATGGGATCTCAGAAAAATCGAGGGAAATCTTCAAATTTTATAGAGACGCATAATTTGTTTTTCATTGAAGTCAGTGTACTTTTTATGAATTAAAAAAACTTTTATATCTTACAGTTTTAGTATTGGGTATAAGACATATAAACCCAAAACAATGTTTTAATTCTGTATTATCAGTCTAAAATAGAATTATATAGGACTAGATCGCAGATGCTTATCTCATATATCGAATCTATATAATATATAAAAACCATTATTATATAAATGTGTTTGAACGAAAATCAATTCACACTCTGCGGAGGAATCGATGTACAATACAAAAACACACTGAATTGAAGTCGGTTAAAATTAGATATCGAATAGGGTTTTATTTAAGGATGGTAAATTATTATTATTATTATTATTCTTTTTTTTTATTTAATGGTAGGATATTCATATCCGCCCGGATAGCGACCACCGTAAACAGAGTGTAAAACCCGCCATAATGGCACACGCAAGTGTGTCGCGTTCCGGGATCAGCCAGTGTACATCCGGTTTTTATCGGGGTCTAGAGTTGGGGTACCATGGGATGTTTGGCCGTGTCGCGGCTTTCTGAGTACTCTGACACTAGACCCTCGACCGCTTCTTTACCTCCTTAATTACGTTATACATATGGTAACCTAATGTGGTCACTTCTCAATATAGGAACAGAGTTCTAAGTAAAAGCTAGATTACTATCACCACAAAGTACTCGTAATGTTTAATTTTTTGTCTTTATATACCTACAATGTAGACATGATTTATTTTTGAACATTACTTACATTAATTCCACCAACGTAGCGGCATGAATTTGATGAAATTCAATTACAACTTGAAAAATAAATTAATCTTTACAACAGCCTTCAGAATCCTCTTTAATCAGATTATCTGTTTTGTTTAGTTAAGGAAAGTAAATTGTTGCTCCGAAAATGTACTCAAAATTGGAATAAAAATCATGCTTACAGTAAATTTATTCTGATGATATTGTAGTTGAAACGGTGTCAATAATTTATAAGGTGACAAAATTTTTAGAATTGTTATTGGGTTCCTAAATATTTTTTATTTTGTTAAGTTTAGTTGTGTAACATTTTTAAAAGGAATTTTTTTTGGGCGCGTTAAAAATAAATTCTAAAGATGAATTCCACTATAATATTTTGTAAGGAACACTTTAAATGAAATGTTTCTGAATCAAATAAACAGAAACAAGATACTTTATAAGAGACTAGCTGTTTCTCGCGGCTCCACCCGCGTGGATTTTTTTGTACACCTTGGATAACATTATTGTACTTTTAGTAGGGATCCTTATTTTCTGCAATTAAAATAGCCTATATCAATCAGTGATAATGTAGCATTCAACGGTGAAAGAATTTTTAAAATCGGTCCTGTAAGTACTTTTTGAGCGAATTCGTTACAAACATACATAAAAATCATTCCTCTTTATAATATTAGTATAGAGGAAAGACAACACTACATGCATTTTTCTTAATTCGAATTATTATGACAGTGAGAAAGAAAGACCGAAATATTTTTTTTACTTTTTTCCCTCCTGTCACGTGTACCGAGTTGCGCTCTTTTCACTCTTTTTTATTCACGACATACTGGGATGTTGCAGGTTCTTTCCCTGGTCGTAAGAACAATCGCCCATAGTTAGGAACACCATCGAGAAGTTTGATTTTGATTTATAAAGTACTGCATGCTGTTGCACTGCATTTTTTATCTTGAGGCATGTGATATAGACTCGTAGTAATTTCAAGGGAGTCTATGATCGTTAAATCAGAATAGCCGTGGTTTTTGTTCCTATTTTATTAGTTAAAGTTGTACTAAATCTTTTTCCTTAATACAAACATACATACATATACACTCACGCCTGAAATCCCCTAAGGGATAGGCAGAGGTGTAACCAGTACACCCAGTTTTTGTCGAATTTATTATGGGTCCATAATGTGATAGAAGGCGAGCCTATCTGTTATGTATAAAATGTAGTGCCAAAATTATGGCTGGCTGTTCTTTGAGTTCCTGTCGCTGCGCCGGTTTTACGTTCTAAGTAAAAACTGAAGATATTATAAAATACATAAACCGTAATTAACTAAACTCACCCCTGACTCCGCCGACTTCAAGATATGATATTTAGAGATGACGCCGCTTACAATCCGCTGTAATACCGATTTTCTTTGAAAGAACTTTCTGATAGTTTTCAAACCGAACCGCCATATTTTGTAGATTTTCTTATACTATACGCTAGAGCGCGTACTAATAATGTGCGTAATTGTCACAATAGTCCACCACTCACTCGCACTTCTGCTATCATCTCACATTGTGGCAGAGTCCACAAACCTCATAAAATTATGAGATATATTTAAGAATAAACTAATAAAATAATATTAATTTGTAGTACCGCTAGTGTGATGACAATGTGTGTGTTTATGTGTATTTATTTATTCGATGAACTGTATCTGCTTTCCTATTGGTCATAGATATTAAACACTATCGCTATACCGGGCTGATATTGAGTATTTCTAACCTAGTTCGATCCCTGTCGAACTCGAGTCCTCAGCACAGCAGTCGTAACCCATGCGCAATTAAAACTGCGTCACCGAGGCAGTCTTAATATAATCGTTATACCAACTATACTAGCCCTGTATTAAACATTGTCCCACTGCTGGGCACGGGCCTCCTCTACTAATAAGAGGGGTTAGGCCTTAGTCCACCACGCTGGCCTAATGCGGGTTGGTAGACTTCACATACCTTCGAAATTCTTATAAGAATTCTCAGATATGCAGTTTTCCTCATGATGTTTTCCTTCACCGTTAAAGCAAGCTATAATTAACATTTCCTACTACTAATAGAATAAATAAATAAACTAATAATAGGAACAAAACAAAAAACAATGATTCACACCCAAACGGACTATAATCGGGAGATGTATCAACACATTTTGATTAGACGTATGAAGCTTTTTTATATGAATAGTCACGTTGAAACTGATGTTAAGAAACAAAAATACCTTAATTATTCCCCTATTGATCTTTTTTTTTATCCTACCACAGCAAAGTGACCGCACTGCACCTGATGGTAAGCACAGTGCGGTCCAATTAGAGTATCAAGTAGCGAGAGACGATCTATCCCCCGCTACTCAAAACAATCATGCCGGCTTGCTCCTTCACACTACGCCATGGGCAAGAAAGTGAAGAAGCGGTCGAGGGTCTATTGTCAAAGTACTCAGAAGGCCGCAAAATGGCCAAACATTGTACACCAACTCTAGACCCCCGAGAAAAACCGGATGTACACTGGCTGATCCCGGAACGTGACACACTTGCGTGTGTCACTATGGCGGGTTTTTCACTCTGTATACGGTGGTCGCTATTCGGGCGGATATGAATATCCTACCACCAGCAAAGCTTTCATGGACTCTCGAAAAAATCACGATATTTCAATCATCATACAAATTGTATTTAACGATTGAGTTGCATTATTAGTAGTCAATAACCACTCGATAAAGCCGTATCCATAGGCACCGTTAATTAATTGCTCCCATCCAGAACCTTGGCGTGGAAATCGGCGTTTTTATCTGGTGCCTAACAATTTATATTGATTCGAACTTGGACTCTATCTCCATTTTATTATGGTTGGTTTTGGTGTTAATAGGAATGCCTTTTAATTTGCAATTTTCCGACTTACTAGTATTGAGGGATTAAGTTCTAGCAACGGATAGAATCTTTAATTTCCTCCGGGCGTTACTGTCGACGGGATGATATTCGATTCGTGAAGCGGGTTTACTTTTTCTAGTCATTTATCGTATGGAAAGCGAGTATTTTGGGCTCTCCGTTTATGTGTATAGGAAATTAGATGGGTGACTTTATTGTGTTCCTACGATGAATTACATTTCTTAAGATATAAAATGTGTTTTTTGTGTTGAACGTCTAGCTCAGGTTTTATTCAGTACATGGCATTGACTGTCTCGGTGGCGCAGCTGTAATTGCGCATGAGTTAAGACTGCTGTGCTGAGGTCTCGGGTTCGATCCCCGGATCGGGTAAAGTGATTGTGGGTTTTTCTATCTAGAAATTGTCAGTATTAGCCCGGAATTTGTGCCCGGTATGGCGATAGGCTCGCCCCTTATCAGATCATGGCACCGAAATAATTTCGGCGAAAAGTGGGTGTACTGGTTACACTTCTGACTACCCCTTCGGGGATTACAGGTGTGAGTGTATAAGTGTATATGTATGTATGTATTGTATTGATTTTTGTTATAATAAGGTTCTTTTATAAGAATGTCATTCGATTTTAAGTACATAAATCGGCTTCAGGTTAGAACCCGGTTAGGACTTAGAGGTCCTGTCGAGTATTTAAAATGTTCTTATATTTTTTATGTTTTGATTATATACTATCCGATTGTGAATAATTAGCATGTGCATCCTATAAAGGTGAGGACAAACATCGTGAGGAAATATACGTGCCTAAGAATCCTTCTAATTTGAAAGGTATGTAAAGTCTACCGATCCATATTAGAGCATCGTGATGGACAAAGGCCTATCCCCTAATATTAGTAGCAGAGCCCGTGCTCAAAAGTGGTGTATATTACAAGGCAGTATCATTATTATTATGTCTATATGAATATCAATACGTCCCAACTATGACCAGTTACATACTGTGTAACATAAAAGCAATATTATAAAATTAGGAACGGGTCTGAATCGCGCAATATTTTAATCGTTTAAATACCACAATTATTAATGAGGGAAATAATTGTGGTATTTATACCATCAAAATATTGCGCGATTAAGACCCATTCCTTATTTTATAATATGTATTCAAATCGCGAGAGTATCAAAACATTTATAAAAGTAATACACTAGCTAGAAGAATATTCTTCATACGAGGTAAGTATTTATGGAGCTTCTCTTCTTGCGGAATTCTAAAGAAATGTTTACAGGCCATTGCCGACGTCCCTTCATGGTACATTGGAAAATAAACTACGCTGTTCAAACGAGAAATGTTTTAAAAATTCTGCTGAGTAAAAAATTCTGATAAGTATGTGACAGAATCCTTTTCTTATGTAACATAGCATAAAAAATACTGCATACAATAAAATACATACAGCCTCCGTGGCGCACTGGGCGAGTAGTTAGCAGAAATGCGAGGTCCCGGATTCGATTTCCACACTTATACAAATATTTGTGTAATGATAAATATTTGTATTTTTTTATATCCACGACACAAGACTTGTATCTTGGTGTGGGTTCAGGACTATGTGTGTGACCATAGGATGTTATTCTTATTTATTAAACACTGACACTAACCCGAGACCTCTGGTTCCAAAGCCGGCTACTCACCTGCGACGCGCACGTCCAAAGAATACAATCTAACATTAATTTCCAAAAATATCCTAAACCTGCAAGCATTCCTTTAAAACTGTTCACTAAAGTCGATACATGTCTGGTGTAAGAAAGATGGTGATGTATATCTTTCCAATAATCAGGGGGGTTGCCGTTCGCCGGAGGAAATAGGATCAGGGGCGCAAATTAAGTTTAACCCGTCGACGCGGCGGTCGGGGCGGGATTTTGAAAATATCCGCTGATTCTCCACTATCGACGCCTATATTAATAATGTTGGGTTAGGGAATGTTGGAATTGTTTCTGAATGAATTTTAAGATTAACCCACGCATATATTATTCTACAATTACTTTATTCAATCAAGCTGTGGAACAGTTTGCCAGCTGCCAGCACCTTCCTATGATCCTGGGTCCTTTAGGCGTAGTGTGAAGAAGCTACACAACAGGCCGGCATGATTGTGTTGAGTAGCGAAGGATACATTCGTGTTTTGCCGCACCATCAAGCTGTGGAACAGTTTGCCAGCTACCGTGTTCCCACCGTCCTATGATCCTGGGTCCTTTAGGCGTAGTGTGAAGAAGCTACACAGCAGGCTGGCATAATTGTGTTGATGATGAGCTATGATCTATTTTAGCACGATAAAGTGATCACATGATGGTAAGTGCAGTGTTGTCTAGTTAGATTATCAAGTAGCGGGAGACAACTATAGCTCGCTACTCGAAACAATCAAGTCGGCCAGCTCAGTAGCTTCTTAACATTATGTTCAATTTTCTAAGGCAACGTGCAGTGGATCAAAGAGTTCCATAACAAAAAGTAGCAATAAACAAGTTTTATTCGAAAATTCTGACGGTTCAATAGCTTAATACATTTGGATGATATTAAAGTTTTGTGCGTAATGTTTGCTCTCAAGAAAAACCATTAAGCGCGAGTAATCGACTTCTACCCTCTATTATTTCGTTGTTTTAGACCTTTCTGTATAGTTTAGGTCAGCCAGGAGCGAATTAAGACTTTTATAGGGGACCTGATATTTATAAAATTAAATGTTACTTGTAGCACATTAATCATGACGATGAAAAGGTATTACTCCTATTTATTTAAATCGGCTTTTATTATCTTATATTTGAAACTAAAATTATTATGTAGCAAAACTTATCGTAAATAGATTTGTTTCCTATTTTAGTATCTTTTTTCTGACATTATGTTAATAACATAAAAATCAAAGAAAAATGAGATACCAATTGATATTTTTTGTGAATGGCATAATGCAATATTTACAACCTTTACTGATGAACTTTTTATATAATGTCATAAGTTCTTCAGTGTTCTGTTCTGTTTTTTTATAACAATACTTAACATCTACACAAAACACTATTTGAACACATGTATACCTTTATTAGTAACACTATATACCTACAGAAATAATTTCTAAATCCGTCCCTTTTTCGTAAATACACTTCAAGTGAGACATCAATAGTAATGGGATTAATAGAAAATGAACACATAATCGTATTAATATAAGGTCGCTCAGCCCTTCTCACGGTTATTTTCGTTCGGAACACTATTTGTTCAGGTATAATTCGATAGAGAGGATATTTGTCTTTTCTCTCTTAACAGTGATTGTTTTTAATTTTATTATCACTATGTATTATTATGTATCATATAAATATATATTATATAAATATATGATACTCTATCTGGACGGCACTGCGCTTACCATCAGGTGCAGTGTGGTCACTTTGCCGCGCCAGAATAAAAAAAAAAAAAACAAGCCTAGCATGAATTCCTGGTGAAAATAATTCGAAAATCGAACCGTCTTTATAATATTTTACTTTACTATATCAGAGAAGTGTTAATAGTGCGATAGTCATAAATTCTGTTTTGTTTTTAGAAATATTCATAATCATTTTCAAACACAATATTAATCTTTTTTTGTTTTGACTTCGTTGTCACCCTTATTTGTCCCTTGTAATGTAGGAGTTTTAATTCGTACTATTTCATAAGGCGATTTGTGAAAATTAATACATCCCAATTATTTGTAGTTCTTGGGCCAATAGACATGGGACGACAGATAAATAATTCATAATAATTAATAGTGGAAGTGTTGAAGCAGCGATAGTCTAGTTGGTTGCGGACTGCCAAGACGAAAGTCGTATGTTCGAAACCCAAGTGGCATACACCTCTGCCTTTTCTAAAGTTATGTATGTATTAAAATGTTAATTATCGCTTGCTTTAACGGTGAAGGAAAACACCGTGAGGAAACCTGCATATTTGAGAATTTTTCGAAAGTATGTGAAGTCTGCCAACCCGCATTAGGCCAGCGTGGTGGACTAAGGCCTAACCCCTCTCATTAGTAGAGGAGGCCCGTGCCCAGCAGTGGGAAAATGTTTAATACATGGAAAATGTGCTAATTGCATTTTATTCAAAACACAAAAAATCTAGAAACAATATATTCATTCAAACAAGAACATTGAAAATGGTTTAAAACAGTCTACGCAACAACAGCGAGTAACACGGAAAGTTGTTTCCCAAACTTAGAAACTCATATAAAATGTAAAACAAATTTCATGACATCAATTTCACAACCCCCGTAAATAAGGGATGTTTCGGACGAGGGTGAACACGTATACTTATCTTGATTATTTTTTTATTGATCACTTGTTGACATCTTTCGGTGATAGGGTTTTGAAATTATAAAATTAAATGGTTTTATTTTATTCGATATCATGTTTTTTTTATTTTCTGCTAAATTACTACACTGCATCTGATGGTGAATGGAGTGGCGACCAATCCATTGGTCACTGGATTATTTCTCGTCATTTGACAAAGTTATGCTTGTCTGCTCAGTGGTTTCTGCATGCTTCGCTTAAAGAACCCAATTATAGGAAAGAGGAAAAGCGTAGGCTGGCAAGCTGTTCCACAGATTGTTGGTAGCGAACTTCTTAGGTATGTTGAACAATTGTGACGATATAGAAATATCGGTACAGTCATTAAGACATGAAAACTAACTAGATAAATGAACTCATTACGAAATTCAATAAATGTTTTTCACCATTTGTGCAATATTGTGCCATTAGTCGTATTTTTTGAGTTCGTCATATGCAATTTTCTATTATTCGGTGTGAAATAACATTATGAAAAAATAAAATATCTTGAGTCTGAATACAACGTGGAAAATATGGAAAAACATAAGCATATGGGTTCCCGAAAATCTCAGCCATATTTCTGTTGCAAGCTGGCACATTCCTATGATTCTGGGTCCTTTAGGCGTAGTGTGAAGAAGCTAAACAGCAATCCGGCATGATTATATTGAGTAGCGAGGGATAGATTATCTCGAGCTACTTGATAATCTAATTGGACGGAACTGCGTTTACCACCAGATGCAGTGTGTGCTTTGCCGAGCCAGAACAAAAAACTTAGGTTTTCTGTGATAATTGACGTATTTGGGACAAACAAATACGTAATTGCTAGTATAGAATAATAGTTTTAAACTAGGAATACGACCCAATGCATTATACATACTCAGTACACGACACACACGATCCTGTAATGTGACTCCCGGGGGCCAAATGATGGATTACCGCCTTGTAAACGCAACGCAGGTACATTATACAGATGTACAGGCCATATATTCCTCAGGAAGCCACGCCACTACTCTCAGTTGCTATTAAACCTAGAAATAACTGTTATCAAATGTCATTGAAATAGTTTAAACAATTCAAAAACTGTGACTGCCTCGGTGGCGCTGTTGTAATTGCGCATGCGTTACGACTGCTGCGCTGAGGTCTCGGGTACAATCCCCGGGTCGGGTAAAGTGATATTGGGTTTTCTATCTAGAAACTCTCTATATTAGCCCGGAGTCTGAATCCTGTGTGCGGTGTGGCGATAGGCTCGACCCCTATCACACTATGGCACCGAAATTCAGCGTAAAGTGGGTGTACTGGTTACACTTCTGCCTACCCCTTCGGGGATCACAGGCGTGAGTGTATATAGGGTATATGTACCGTATTAAACATTGTCCTACTGCTGGGCACGGGCTTCCTCTACTAACGAGATGGGTTAGGCCGTAAACATAGAAATAAGTGTTATCAAATGTCATAGAAATAGTTCAAACAATTAGAAAAAATTATGATGATAAGTAATAAGCAGCCGCATGTGATTCGTGCAATGGTTATATACTTCTTAGAAAATAAGACGTTGCCAAATTTCCAAATAGACAGAAGACTACTAGACTCTATTTTTACATACACATATACACTCACGCCCGTAATCTCCGAAGGGCTATCGCCATACTGGGCTCAGATTCCAGACTCCGACTATATTTTTCTAACAAAATATATTATAAAAATATTTTTATGGATTCTTTACTTTAATATTAGATTATGAGGCGCCAGAGAAAAGTCCAACATGAATATTCTGTTAAATCAAACTGCCTCTGGGGCGTTTAAATCTTGATAGCTTTCGGATATTAAATTGATATTTCAATAGAGGTTTGAAAATATATGAAGAGATATACATTTTCTGATATTTTTCACTATATTTGATATAATGTAAATACCATACTGTAAGTGGATTTCGTAAAAAATGGTAATATCAGCCTATAAGAATATTTATATAAATATTTTTGAAATAACTCTTGTAAATAGTTACCTATATAAATATATCGATTGTGCTCAAATTATGAGACGATATACACAACCTGCTACAAAAATTGTTTTATCTTTTTTTAACCCCGGATGCAAGGGGCTATGGAAAGTGGGAGTCGGGATGAACAATCGAATATTTCCAAATATACCCAAGTGGGGTATCAAATAAAAGGGCATGACGTGTCCATTACAAACCTGTAAGTTACATGAAAATCTGTTCAGCCGTTTAAAAGTTGTGAACACTTTTAACGGGGGTTTTCTCTTGTTTTTTTTTATCAAATTTTATAAAGTTTTATATTATGTTTATTCGCGTCAGTAACATACCCGCAATCGCCAGAAAACTGTTTTAATTCGACATTGATTTTTACATAGGGTTAGTTAAGGGTCAGAGAATGACATAGGCTACTTTTATCCCGGAAAATGCACGGTTCCTGTGGGAAAGCAAAATATAGAAATATATAATAGCTTAAGATGTCTCTATGTCTTTTTTCCTTATTCTTTCAAAAATAACTACTACGCGAGCGAATCCGCGGGCAAAAGCTGGTATGTAAATAAAAACATCCAACAGACACGCGGATAGTCTCAACTCCACAGCAAGATATCTTCGTGTTGTGTGTATAAAGAACTTCGAGAGACTTTCGGTCCCACAAACCTAGGCGAGATAGGCCTCTCATTTCAGAGTCAGTTACAATTTTTTTTAAATAGTTAAAAATCAACTGAGATTTTACTAAACAAATATATTATGGTGTGTGATTATGAATATTGTCGTTTCTTATTATGAATAACTTCATAATAAAGTGTATAAAATTCAAACTACGTACCTACAATAAAGGTTATTAAAAGTTGAAACACTATCGCCGTACGGGAAGGTGTTAACCTATCGATCCGGTATAATCCAGTAAACAAGCTAACACGTAACTAGATCGATCCGGTTTGAACCGGATTACCGCAATGGCCGCGGAGCGACGACGACAAATTGACTTACATTGCACCTACGAGCACGGTGTGCAGACCTGTGTGAGATATCAGGGAAATCGATGGCTGCACTTTCCCTGTTAGCCTTTTTGTAGGGCAATTTATTTAAGACTTAAATAAATAAATACACCCAACAGTCACACACATAGTTCTGACCCCACACTAGATAAAACCTGTTTCGTGGGTATCAAGAACTACGAGGGACTACGGTCCCACAATACCCAGACCCGAAACAAATATCTCTCTGTCACACAAACATTCACCTCGGTGCGGGAATCGAACCCACGGCCTCTCGTTTCACAGCCACCTAGAGAAGCTAATCGCCCGCTGCGCCACGAAGGCTGTCATAGCGTAATAGCATAATATATAACACTTTAAAGCCATGATTCATACGTAAATAGATACCGATATATAAAATTTAAGTGTGCAAGTATATATATATACTAGCTGTTGCTCGCAGCTCCGCCTGCGTGGAGGTTATATTCGGGAGCAGAAGTATACAATCCAAGGAGTTGTCTTCTGCACTGAGGCACCTGTAGCGATTGTCCAGCCTCTCAGGTGCTGTGCCTGAATCTTGAGATTGCATCTAAAGAATACCCCATAAGTTTAACCTCACTTTGCCCCTTTTAGGGATGATTTTTCAAAAACGTTGAAACACGTATTCTTTATTTCCTACCAAAAGCCTAAATATGAATTTACAGATCCCTAAGTCGAGGAATTATGGATTTCCCATACAAATTTTGAACTCCTATTTGACCACTTTTAAGGTTGTTTTTTGAGAAAAAAGATAGCCTATGTCCTTCTCCAGGATATAATCTATCCCCTCACCAAATTTCATTACAATCCGTTCAGCCGTTTAGTCGTGAAGAGGTAACAAACAAACAAACAAACAAACAGAGTTACTTTCGCATTTATAGTATTAGTATGGATATATATATATATATATATATATATATATATATATATATTTTTTTATATATCATAGTCCGACAAAAGAGCCAGTGGGTCACCTGATGTTAAGTGACCTCCACCGCCCATGAACATGTCGGCCTTAAAGGACAGGAATAGGGATTAGGGAAGGGAAGGGGGAATCTGGGCCTTCGGATATCTCACTTACTATACGAAACGCGACAGTGAACTGTCACTTTACGTTGGTTTTCTGTGAGACAGTGGTACTACCCCGGTCGAGCCGGCCCATTCATGCTGTAGACAAATATGTCTACAGCGTGGCTCTGCCACTTTTCGCAAGCTCCGCCCATGAGTAGTCACAAAATCAGAAGAATCTCACGATCACACGCTTTGCCGATATCAAAGGAAAATAATATGCATTCAGAACGAGAAAAGGGGTTATTAGGGACACTACATTTTATGTTTTTCTTTTTGCTCTCTCCTTATTCTTCACCGTCAACTTCTTCTACTTCCATTCCCGTCCATCCAAAGGTTGTCTGGATGAGATCGCTTTTAGCGATAAGACCGCCCATTGTAGAACCATTTAGTTATTAAGTCTTATTTATGCTATGTTATTATCATTTAATGCTTATACAGTTTTTTTAGTGCCTTGATTGGCAGACGAGCAGACGGGCCACCTGATGGTAAATAGTCACCGCCGCCCATAGACTTCAGCAATGCCAGGGCACAGCAAAGCCGCTGCCTGCCTTTGTATTGTACAATTCTCCTGAAAATCTCACATATCATCCGAAACACAAAGAAAGATGTGACTTTACGATGCTTTTTTGTGCGCTTTACGCGCTTTGCGCTTACCATTAGGTGCAGTATGGTCACTTTTCCGTGCCAGAATAAAAAAATCTTTCAAATAGATAAATTTATTTCTTAACACTATTTGTATATCTGTAAAAGTTAATTAAAATAAAAATTATTGATATGCGATTATATCCTCTGAAACAACCTAGTACTCTATAATTGAATTCGGTGTTAGCGCCCTTGTATCACGTGTCCGGGGTAATTTGTACCATTGTATAATTATATGCGGACATGGACAAATTAAATTTAGTATACAGGATGCTCCAGAAATGTGGTACATACAAAAATTTGTTAAAGAGAGAGCAGCGATAGCCTAGTTGGTTGCGGTACGGACTGTCAAGACGAAAGTCGTATGTTCGAATCCAGCCCAAATGGCATCAACCTCTAACTTTTCTAAAGTTACGTGTATATTCATTGTTTATTATCGCTTGCTTTAACGGTGAAGGAAAACATCGTGAGAAAACCTGCATACCTGAGAATTCTTATACGAATTTGAAAGGTATGTGAAGTCTACCCGGCGGACTAAGGTCTAACCCCTCTAATTAGTGGAGGAGGCCCGGGCCCATCAGTGGGACAATGTTTAATACAGGGCTAGTATAACAAGTATAACAAAAAAGGGTGAAATGCATCATATCAGTAGAGTTGTAAACCTCGTAAACATCATCTTATTCGCTTATTTATCATCTGTATATATAAAAGAAGAAACTGACTGACTGACTGATCGATCAACGCACAGCCTAAACGGCTGGGGTTAGAGACTTGAAATTTTAACAGTAGGTACCTGTTATCACGTAGGCATCCACTAAGGAAGGATTTTTGGAAATTCCGCCCCTAAGAGGGTAAAATAGGGGATGACAGTTTGTATGAAAATCCGTCATTTTTGAAGATAAATTCATGAAAATTAGTATTTGGCATTTTAGTTAAAAATAAAAAATATATGTTACAGGATTTTTGGAAATTCCGCCCCTAAGGGGGTAAAATAAGGAATTAAAGTTTGTATGAAAATCCGTCATTTTTAAGTTAAACACAAGAATATTGGTATTTTGTATTGTATACTTTTTCTCCCAAACATGACCTCCACGGGGGCGGAGCCGCGAGCAACAGCTAGTTTGAAATATGTATAAAATCGTTTATTTTATGAACCTTGAATCCACTGATAACTGCTAACGCACCATTTAAGTGTATTATTGTTTAGATATTCAGTTGACATGTTACCAGGTATTTTAAATTTAAATATAATTTTAAAGACAGATACTTTTTAGTCTTACATATACAACAAGTAATATCTGAAAAACCAATTTATATTTTTTAACTTTTGCAATAAGTTCACAATATCCAAACGTATACATGGAGCTTTCGGTAATACCATCTTTCTGCAACGCACTGTATATAGCAATAGGTCATACTTCTTACAGAGAGAAGTAGAGATGCTAACCAAGTTGCGGGAGATTTTTAATTTTTATCACACGAATATTATGTTTTTTTTTATTTTATTCTGGCGCGGCAAATTGACCACACTGCACCTGATGGTAAGCGCAGTGCAGTCCAGATAGAGTATCAAGTAGTGAGAGACAGTCTATCCCCCGCTACTCAACACAATCATGCCGACCTGCTGTTTAGCTTCTTCACGTTACGCCTAAAGGACCCAGGATCATAGGAGGGAGGGATGAAATGAAAGGGGGGAATGTGAATGTTTGTTACTTTTTCACGCTGTCATTTTTTTATCCTGACATGGCAAAGTGACCACTATTACTTTTAATTTGATTCCTGATCTAATATCGCAAAGCCAAAACAATATTAAAAATGTACCCAAACCAGAATTTCTTCAATTTTCCACAACAGATGCAGCTAAAATGCAATTACCGTCTATTATGTGAAAATAAACATGTACCTTTATTAACACAATAACCAGCCACCACAAGCTCTTTTGTATGACCTTGGTACCGTATACGCTGCAGGCAATCTCCTCATGATGGAATTTTTAATAACGCCCGGTCGTTTTGCGTTATGTCAATTCCCGTTTATTGCTGCGACACAATGGCTCTAAAGCCTGCGCGTTGTTAATTGCGCATGAATTTTGGATTTGATTGCTATAGGGTGCGATTGTTCGCATGAAAGGCTTTTTCCCTGGCATATTATTCGAAATAGAGGGTTATTAAGTTTTGTATGTTAGGTCTGACGTAGAATAAGCCTTTAATAAAAGCGTGCATTGGAAAAATAAAGTGACAAAGGATTATATTTGAAAATTTCGAACGCATTTTAATTAAACATTGGATTTCTTTATTTTATTGTTTCGTGGCATTCCAAATTCAAAATTAGTTCATTATTAGTAAGCGCTGTGCCGTCCAATTAGAGTATCGAGACGAGATACAATCTATCCCTCGCTACTCAACACAATCATATCGGCCTGCTTCTTCACAGCACGTCATCGGTAAGAAGGTGAAGAAGCGGTCGAGGGGTGTCAGAGTACTCAGAAGACCGCAAAACAGCCAAACATCTTACCCCAACTCTAAACCCCCGGTTAAAACCGGATGTACACTGGTTGATCCCGGAACGCGACACACTTGCGTGTGCCACCGTATTGGGTTTTACAGCCTGTATACGGTGGTCGCTATCCGGGCTGATATGAATATCCTACCACCAGAAAAAACCTTCCTGCACCGTTAAAGCAAGAGATAATTAACGATGAATACACAAGTGACTTCTACAACAGTCTAGTGTATGTCATTAGGGCTGGTTTCGAAACAAATTTTGTTTCGGCAGTCCGTTCCATTACCAACTAGCACCACATCTTCATATTACCCTGAAAGGCTGGCAACGCAAGCTCTCTGGTGTTGCAGATGTTCATGGGCGGCGGTATTCACTTTCCATCAGGTGAGCGACATGCCCGTATGCCCCCTTTAAAAAAAATTACATGTCTGTTATTATAGAGCAGACGTAGCTCTATCATCGGATGAGTGACCTTAATGTCTGATTCAGCGTAGAAAAAACCTTTGTAATAGGTGCCATGTATATTCCAAAGATAATTATGAACCTATTTAATCCGAATACACTTGATTGGCTGATCAGTATGCCGTTTCATTCATGTATCAAGATATAGTTTTAATAGGCGGACAATTTCAGCAAACAACGACTCTAATTAATTAATAAGCAGCCAACTTAATTACAAAACAAACCCTCTGTAATATATCATTTCAAAAGGAATTTCTGTTTAAGCATAATATTTTCATATTTATTATATCACAAAAAGGTATTTTGCACTTTGAATATCGAACTTTATACTTACAAAAGCTTGAAATGAGATATCAAAAATATTTCCACAAATATTGGCTATACAAAAAATAACTGAAATTATTTTAAAGATACCGTTTTCAAAATAAAATATTCCCAAAAGCTTCTCTTTCAGCTCTGCATTACCGTGTAGTACCTGCAATATTTCATCTGCAAAGAATATAATCGTAAGTAAAATGTACACGGATATCTTGTTACCTTAGCAAAACCAAAGAAAACAGGCACTCTGGAGGGATTAAGCTTGAGACACAATAAGTGACATGACAAATTGAGCATATAGGTTAGTTGACAGTGAGTGAAAACCTGATAGAATTTTATTTTTTATTTTAGTCTAAAAATATCAAATTTAAACCAATTTGCCAATTTATATGTGACTAGCTGTTGCTCGCGGCTCCGCCCCCGTGGAGGTTATTTTCGGGAGCAGAAGTATCAATGCAAGGAGTTGTCTTCTGCACTGAGACACATATAGCGATCGTCCTGAATCTCAGATGTTGTGACTGTCTAGATGGCTAGACAGGCACAACTTCTAACTTAAACTTCTAGCATTTAATACTCCGGGATCACTCCGTAAGTGTCGAAGAAGGCCACCGCGGGGCTTTAGCTGGTAGTGTCCGGTTGGGTGTACATAAGTAAGAACTCGGCCCAGCCTCAGCCCGGATAGCCATCATCCGGGCGAGGTGCTGGGTCGTAAGACCGGCTAGTCCAGCATAACCTTTTATTCTCATTCCGCTTCCCCCGAAGCGGACGGCAGTAATAAAATGCTTTCCCCGCGACAAAAAAAAAGTGTTGTGCCTGAAGCTTGAGATTACATTTAAAGAATACCTCATAAGTTAACTCCTCCCCTTTAAGGGATGATTTGAAAAAACGTCGAAACACGTATTTCTATGAAGTAAGAAACAGACATACAAACAACAATATTAATTTTGCTGTGGAGATATTTTAAAACTGTTATATCTCCTAAGATATTCATTGAAATCAAATGACGTACAGGGCAACTTTGTTCAAAATTAAATACTTGTGATGAATAAAGTATTTATTTGGATAAGGATTAATACCATGTTTATAAAAACCCCTTTCCAATTAATGCATTGTTTCAGAACAAATTCGATAACCATTAAAAAGGTTATAGTGAGCCAACCGAAATAGAGAGACATATGCTATCGCGGACTTTTTTTTAGAACTTTTTAAGAGGAACAATTTCGTCAGACATGATTATTATGTAACTTTAACCGTTAACGCAGCGTACGCAACGGAAGCTCTCAAAAGGAATCAATTTTCCCCGTTTTGCAACATTTTTCATTGCTGCTCCGCTCCTATTGGTCATAGCGTGATGTTATATAGCCTATAGCGCTCCTCGATAAATGGGCTATCCAACACTAAAAGATTTTTTCAATTCGAGCCAGTAGTTCCTGAGATTATCCCGTTCAAATAAACAAACAAACAAACAAACTCTTCAGCTTTATATAATAGTATTGATTATATAATATTTTCAAGAAAAAAATATATGAAAATAAAGCATTTTGTCACGTGACATAAAACAACCATCAGTCATGCATGACGTCATCATTCAAAACATCTAAAACGCTTAGCCAAACGACTATTAGTTTTGCATGTCACACGAGAAGCCATGACAGTTGGTAGCGTTTTAATGGGAAAAATAAAGTTGGTTATTAAAAATGCTAAATCTTAAAAACTTATGTTTTATTAACTATAAAAACCCCTTAAAACGTAGAAATTGCTAAGGCACGTTTGGTTTAAATCGTTACCCATATATTGAAACACACTCTCAATAGCTAAAGAATACATAGTTATTTCCACACAATAACCATTAATTTGTAAATTGTAATGAGAAATTACAAAAGGCTGAGTTTCTTGGTGCTTCTTCTCAGACCAGTGGGCTTTTCGAAGCACCAGTAGATCATAACATTATTATGACATGTAAAAAGTGCCCATAGTGGCCTAATTTACAAAATAAATGATTTGATTTGATTTGATTTCAAACACAATACTGAGATAGAGTCGTAAATTTGTCGTAATTTTCGTCAGTTAAACCTGTTTAACTGAGAATTCTTATACGAATTTCGAAGGTATGTGAAGTCTACCAACCCGCATTAGGCCAGCGTGGTGGACTAAGGCGTAACCCCTCTCATTAGTAGAGGAGGCCCGTGCCCAGTAGTGGGACAATGTTTCATACAGGGCTAGTATTATTATTATTATAGATAAAAGAAACATGGTTACGCTCAGTACACCACGATCCTAATATCTTCCACATATTATTCCATCTGATACGAAAGCGGTTTTCCTTTGATGTTTGATGTACTTAATGTTTATTCCCTTTCCACTATGTTTGATCTTACTGAACCTTTATTAATATTTCCGCCGAAAATTATTTCCTCTTGAGATAGATTTCGAGTGTACTTGTATTATTATTGTATAGACATTTAGCGTATTTTTGATATAATTTTAGCATTCAATTTATAAAAAATATGTTAATTTCAACTTTATGAGCAATGATAGCGCTAGTTCATTCCACCTTCACTTTTTTTATTACCCTGGCACGGCAAAGTGTACCTAATGGTAAGCGCAGTACCGTCCAGTTAGAGCATCAAGTAGCGAGAAACAATCTATCACTTGCTACTCAACACAATCATGTCGTCCTGCTGTGTAGCTTCTTCATACTACGCCATGGGGCAAGGAGGTGAAGAAGCGGTTGAGGGACTACTGTCGAGTACACAGAAGGCCGCAACACGGCCAAACATCATCATACCCCAACTCTAGACCCCGACAAAAACCGAACGTACACTGGCTGAACCCAGAACGCGACATACCTGCGTGTGCCAAGATGGCGGGTTTTACACCCTGTGTACGGTGATCGCTATCCGTTCGGATATGAATATCCTACCACCAGCAATTACATTTCTTGGAACGTAACGTTTAATGTCGGTGGAATCTTAAAGTTAGCCTTAAACTATTCTTTTCCCATCTTGGTGTGGTCACTTTGCCGTGTCAGGATAAAAAAAACTCCGCTAAGGGCCTTTATAAATAAACGCGTAATAGCATGTTTTTTTAAAATTCCGTCATACATTGTTACCGTTTAATACGTCTTCAAGTATTATACATTCGGCTGGGTTGATAGTTAATTTGCATTCTGTTGATACAGGTGTCTATGTGATCATTGGCAATATAGGCTAATAATAAATAATATTCAACGTATTATAGTGGTAGAGCCACGCTGAAGACATATTTGTCTACAGCATGAATGGGCCGGCTCGACCAGGGTAGTACCACTGTCTCACAGAAAACCAACGTAAAGTGACAGTTTACTGTCGCGTTTCGTATGGTAAGTGAGATATCCGGCGGATCAGGTTCCCCCTTCCCTTCCCTAATCCCTATTCCTGTCCTTTAAGGCCGACAGCGCATACATGATACTTTCGGTATTGTGGATGTTCATGGGCGGTGGAGATCACTTAACATCAGGTTCTGGATCAGGACCCACTGGCTCGTTTGTCGGACTATGCTATAAAAAAAACGTAATGACTTTCGTGATCAAGACAAATAAATGTTAAAATAATTGAATTTTGCACAAAGTTGCCCTTATTTAGGACGTGCGATCAATGAACTTTGTATATTTTTATATGTGTTACCTACATTAACGCTTTCAAAACATCTGTAACAATACGACCTTAAAATATAAGCCGGGCGACTTTAGTGTATTATGTGCATTAGAGATGATTTAAATTTAGGCACAGGTTGGTGAAAATGGACATGAAATAACCGAACTGAAGTATCAACGTGCATAAAACATTTATTACTATAAATTATGCCTATGACTGCCTTCGTGGCGTAGTTGTAATTGCTCATGCGTTGCGACTGCTGTGCTGAGGTCCCGGGTTTGATCCCCGCAACGGGTTAAGTGATATTAGGTTTTTCTGTTTGTAAATACTCAGTCCGCCCGGAGTCTAGAATTGGGGCCGGTATGGCGATAGGCTCGCCCCCTATCACGTTATGGGACCGTAATAAATTCGGCGAAAAGTGAGAGGTGAATAGGTGTACCTCTGCCTATCCCTTCGGGGATTACAAGAGTGAGTGTATATTAATGTACAATAAATGTTTTTAGAGTTACAGCATCCTAAAAACTGAATGTCGTTACATTTCCGACGTACCTTATAAAGAAATCAAATTAAAAACTAAAAGTATTGCATCCGGCATCCGAAACATTCAACTGTAGACGCTTAAGCGAAAACAAAACAAATACATGAAACAATACCGCACCGACTTTCCTTCATTATCTTATAAACCCATAAAGAAATCCCCCTTTAGGGATCAGGTTAAAACCGCCCTTTGAAACAAGAAACTTGTGCGTAACATAATCTTTGCTAATAAAACTCCCCTATATATACAAAGCATCTGTAACAGGCAAATGCCTCCCGCAGTGGGTTAGTAGCCGGCCGTGTAACGAGAGACCATGCGTTCGATTCCTGCACCGAGACAAATGTTTGTGTAATAATATAATAATACTAGCCCTGTATTAAACATTGTCCCACTGCTGGGCACGGGCCTCCGCTACTAATGAGAGGGGTTAGGCCTTAGTCCACCACGCTGGCCTAATGCGGGTTGGCAGACTTCTCATACCTTCGAAAAACTCTCAGATATGCAGGTTTCCTCACGATGTTTTCCTTCACCGTTAAAGCAAGCGATAATTATCATTTTAATACACACATAACTTTAGAAAAGTCAGAGGTGTATGCCACTTGGGTTTCGAACCTACGACTTTCGTCTTGACAGTCCGTACCGCAACCAACTAGGCTATCGCTGCTTCTCTGTATGTTTGTGTGACAGACAGATATTTGTCTGTGTCTGGGTGTTGTGGGACCGTAGTCCCTCGTAGTTCTTGATACCCACGATACAGGTTTTACCTAGTGTGGGGTCAGAATTATGTGTGTGACTGTTGTTGTATTTATTATATATTATTATTAACGCGTATGATATTTTTATACATGATACTGGTTTTGCAGAAGCATACATTTGGAAAGTCTTGGGTTCGGTAGTCACTTAATTTTATGAGAGTTTCTATATTCGATAATGTGTGTAAAAACAGATTAGTATTTGATATGGTGATATGACCTTACCCACTACCTGCCGAAATATTGTTTTGTCCAAGGCACAGAAATATTCGCATTTATAATATTCGTGACAATAACATTTAAGTTGTTTTTGTTTTTAAGATGGAAAATATTAGCTTACTATCAATTTATTGACTCTCAAAACAATACTTTAATTATTTCATTCGATTTATGTGTTGACTGAAAAAATGTTTTCAGTCACCCAAAATATTTACCTATACAGATATGACATTAAATTCAGTTAATACGTTCTATTCACCTTCATTTAATGTCAATAAAAGTAATATTCACCTTAATTGTTTACTATTATTCAATTCTAAAATACCATTGAAAATGATTTTGAACAAGAATAGTTTAAATATTTACACTACAATAATTAATTATATTATTATATTTATAATTCTCATTATTTAATTTCAATTTCAAGCATGTGTGACATTATAAAACCATGACAATGATGTAGCTAATTTGAAGTTATTAGTGGAATTAAATAATATTTTAAAGTGGCAGTATTGTTTAATTCAGGAATAATTAAGACTTAATTTATGATGCTTTTAAGGCACTTGTCTAATGGCATAAATAACACCCAACAGTCACACACAGACACCTAGTCCTGACACCATAATAAGATACGAGTCTTGTATCGTGGGAAACAACAATTACGAGGGACTACGGTCTACAACACCCAGACCCGAAACAAATATCTGTCTGTCACACGAACATTTATCTTAGCGCGGGAATCCAACCCACAGCCTCTCGTTTCACAACCGGTTATTCCCCCGTTACGCCACGGGTGCTATCAAAAACTGCTGTCTGAATGACTAATCTATGATGAGCACCGATAGCCTAGTTGGAAGTGGTACGGATTGTCAAGACGAATATCGTAGGTTCGAAACAAGCTTAAATGGCTTATACCAATAGGCAGCGGCTTTACTGTGCCCTGGCATTGCAGAAGTCTATGGGCGGCGGTGACTTCGCCTGCCTATCAAGCCACTAAAAAAAAATGTCTTTTTTAAAGTTACGTGTGTATGCATTGTTAATTATCGCTTGTTTTATCGATGAAGGAAAACCTGCATACCTGAGAATTCTCATAAGAATTTCTAATGTGAAGTCTACGAACCCGCATTGGGCCAGCGTTGTGGACTGAAGCCTAACCCCTCTCACGAGTAGAGGAGGCCCGTGCCCCGCAGTGGGACAATGTTTAATACAGGGCTCGTATTATGGAATCACGGTCACTGACGCACGGTGTTATTGACTGGTCTGAACAAATAGAAAATAATTGAATATTGACAGCCTCCGTGGCACAGTTGGCGAGTAGCCGGCTGTGAAACGAGAGAGGCTGGGAGAGGCCTCGTGTGTTCGATTCTCACACCGGGACAAATGCTTGTGTGACAGACTGATATTTGTGACCCAGACCCCGCTGGGTGTGGTGAAACCGAAATTCTCTCGTAGTCCCTTATATTTATATTTATTTGCCTATTACTTAAAAAAAAAAAATTTTTTATTTCATAGTCCGACAAACGAGCCAGTGGGTCACCTGATGTTAAGTGATCTCCACCACCCATGAACATCCACAATACCGAAAGTATCATGTATGCGCTTTCGGCCTTTAAAGGACAGGAATAGGGATTAGGGAAGGGGGAATCTGGGCCGCCGGATATCTCACTTACCATACGAAACGCGACAGTAAACAGTCACTTTACGTTGGTTTTCTGTGAGACAGTGGTACTACCCCGGTCGAGCCGGCCCATTCATGCTGTAGACAAATATGTCTACAGCGTGGCTCTACCTAATATAATAAATAGATAAAGAATGACCCTGATTATCAAATCAGGGTCTATTATCACAATGTAGACGGCCCTCTATGACGAATTTCCCAACTGATTCTGATCAGTTACTTACTTAACCTAATAATAGGCAAATATCATAAAGGATATCATAAACTAGTTCATCGACCTGCTTAATCCGACCTCTTGTGATCTCCTTAATTAGTCAAGTTATCGCAAGTAATGTGAAATGATTTGAGAATGTGGCGAGCGTTTGCAGCTGCGGTCTTTTGATGTTATAGGTATTGCCGACAAATGCCGGGAGGCTGACGAACTGCGGCTATTAGCAGATGTTCGAGTTATGAGTAGAGATAATGTCTAACGAAAAGACGGAAAAAAATATCGTGTTGTTAACTTAATAAATGTAGTTTATAGATTAGAGTCTTTGAAATTGTTTGCTTTTCACACACACAATTATATGACAACAAATTTCTATCTTTTCAGCTTCAATAATATTTTATCTCATTATTTTACTAACGACCCACATACACCCTTGATCCTTCTAGTATAAAACCACCAAGTCTGTGATAACGTTTTTTTATAAAGCGCGATTAAATTTTGAAAAGTGTAACTTGAGAGAGCCATAAAATTATTTTTTTACGGAAAATATTAAATATAATAATTCATAAAAAGTACACCGACTTCAATAAAAAACAAATTATGTGTCACTATAAAGTATGAGGGTTATTCTTGATTTTTCTGAGATCCCATCATCAGATCCTGACTTGGTGCCAATGGGACCACCTGGGAAGTATACCCTTTTAAACAAAAAAAGAATTTCTCGAATCGGTCTAGGCGTCTTCGAGTAATCGGGTAACATACATAAAAAAACAAAGATTCCGACGACTTGTTAACCTCCTCCTTTTTTGAAGTCGGTTAAAAATCGATTTTAGTACAATTAAAACATTATTTAAGATTATGTGTTTATTTTATATTTCTAAAGTAAATGTTAATTAGAAAAAAAACTGACTGACGGAAAGCTCCAGTCGATCCAAGCACTAAAAAAATGCACATAAAATTACAATTGGGCTCAAATATGCAGGAAACTTAGCTTATTTCGAATATATGTAAAACACAATATAGCAATATTGCTCTTGGTATTACATTTTAATGTCTACACCAATTTACATTTCGAAGTTTTCGTAATAAGACGTCAATCTGCCAACTATGAAGTAATGTCGAGTGATTAAATGTCGGTGTTTGCTAAAATTACATCCGTGATTAACCCCTCGGCCGGTTTACTAAGTGGACCATCGCGTCAATTAGGCGATATATGTGCACTTTTTTCTTCGAATCAAACGCGTGAATAACAACTTATGCACTGTTCTTTCAACCAAGTGCACAATTTATATTTTCAAATCCTCCTTATATTTCTATTTTAATCATTTCGTTGCGGGATAAAAGACATAATGGTTTCTTATGTTTACGCGAATGTTATACATTGAAATAAATCAATTTTTTTACGGATTCTATCGCGGTTTATTTAACTTTGTTATCCCGACGTTTCGAAAGCTTTACAGCCTTCATGGTCACGGGGCGGACTGAGTTGTATGTCATCACGAATGTATAGTGCAATGTTTCTACCCTCCATAAAGTTGTTTTTAATTTTTATTTATTGTAGTCCGATCTACGCAGAAGGAGCTCACAGTGTCTTGAGGTCTGGCAGCTGGTCTTTTAGGTTCCGATTTCATTAAATGTATAATTGCATCCCAGGCTGGTGCTAGCTTCCAACCATCTTCTCTATTGAAATTTGGATGTTTTTTAATTTCAATAGCCTCGCGTATCATCCTAGGTAGGAATCGGTGTTCTTTGGCAAGGATCTGTGGTTTGTCAAATCGAAGATAATGATTGGAGCCTTCTTCAGAATGTTCAGCAAAGACAGTTAAGCATTCCCAGAGACTCGCCGAGCTTAATTACTCGGTGTCGAAAATTGCGTGCCATTGTCGATCCTGGCTAAACAGGAGTTCGTACAGTGGGCGGGATAGTCTCTGTTCTTTCAACCATAGTCTATTTTGACTATTGTTTAATTTTTAATAGAGATCGTCTGCTGCTCGAATTTAGAAAATTAATAACAAACTTTTGAACTTAAAAGTTATTGAAGTTCTTTTCGTGGCATGAATTTTTTTGAGTGTTGTTGTAATATGTATAATAATAAATCCGAGTACTTAGTTGAAGAAATGTTCACTGATGGCATTAAATACCAATATAGATTTTTTTGAAGATACGAATTTTGGTAATTAGCCCGACGATTTGTGACTGCCACAATCATTTGTCTCGGTGCGAGGATTGAACCCGCAGCTGTCGATTCTCAGCCCACTACGTATTCACTGCACAAGTGCTATCGAATTCTTCCTAGACATTGGCTAGATAATGGTTAAACAATTTTATACATCGTAATCACAAACTTCAATAGTTTATGCAAAATTCTTTGGTAAACTTTATTACCTTTACGCTAACTATTTAACCAGTCATGACTCAAAAAATCGCCGGCGGTGCTTCAACACTAGCAACACTCGCCGTTCTTCCATGCTATTTTTAACTTTAATACTATGGAAATAAAAGCTTGTATTGTACTCCCTAATTTTTTTTTAATATCCTTCTAGACACGAGTGATTAAATTGCTTATGTGAAACCTCAAAATTTCAGTTCAAACTACCCTCGACGGCCAATTTAAATCCTGTAAGTATTTCATATTTCTTCAAACGTTCCACGGAAACGTTTATGTCAGTGGAAATTCTATATGAAATGTAATTTGATACTTTTAGGGTGGCTTTTGCTTCTTGAGGCGTTTTGGCTTCTTGATTTTTATAGTGTATCATGTGTCTTGTATGGTGGGATGTTTTACGCTTTGCATGTAAATCATGGTATATTTTTATGGATTAAACTGTATAATAATACCGACCCTAAGTAGTGGTACCCTGTTAAGTGTTAGTGAGTTGAGTAGAACGAACTGTCGAGAAGAAAGTCGTTCGTCCGAAATCAGTCCCAATACCATACACCTGCTGGTGGCAGGATATTCATATCCGCCCGGATAGCGACCACCGTACACAGGGTGTAAAACCCGCCATAGTGGCACACGCAAGTGTGTCGCGTTCCGGGATCAGCCAGTGTACATCCGGTTTTTCTCGGGGGTCTAGAGTTGGGGTACAATGCTTGGCTATTTTGCGGCCTTCTGAGTACTCTGACATTAGACCCTCGACCGCTTCTTCACCTTCTTGCCCATGGCGTAGTATGAAGAAGTAGGCCGGCATGATTGTGTTGAGTAGCGGGGGATAGATCGTTTCTCGCTACTCGATACTCTAATTGGATCGCACTGCGCTTACCATCAGGTGCAGTGCGGTCACTTTGCCGTGCTAGAATAAAAAAAAACTCTCGACTTTTCGAAAATTACGTGTAGATTCACTGTTAATTATCGTTGCTTTAACGGTAAAGGAAAACCCCTAAAGAAACCTGCATACCTAAGAATTCTCCATAAGAATTTCAAAGGTCAGAAGTCTACCAACCGGTATTATACTAGCCCTCTTAAATACTGCCCCACTACTGGGCACAAGCTTCCTCTAGTAATGAGAGAGGTTACACCTTATCCTCCAACTGGCTTAAAGCCAGTTGGTAGATCTCACTCACTTTCGAAATTTTTATTTAAATAAATACACCCAACAGTGTGTGAACACATAGTTCTGACCTGACTAGGTAAGACCTGTGTCGTGGGTATCAAGAACTACGAGGGACTACGGTCACACAACACCCAGACTCGAAACAAATATCTATCTGTCACACAATTATTTGTCTCGTGTGGGAATCCAACCCACGACCTCTCGTTTCACAGCCGGCTACCGCTGCGCTACGGGGGCTGTCAATTTAGCATAGACATTTAGTTTCCCCACGAAGCAACCCAAGTACTCATATCCCAGCAGGCCGGCATGATTGTGTCGAGTAGCGGGGGATAGACTGTCTCTCGCTACTTGATACTCTATCTGGACGGCACTGCGCTTACCATCAGATGCAGTGTGGTCACTTTGCCGCGCCAGAATAAAAAAAAACCAGCTTTTGGTATAAAAAAACTCAGTAATTTGGGTTCAACGTCCTTCAAACATTTTGGTTGCAGGGATAGACAGAGTAGTGATGCACCCAAAAAAATTTTCTCTTATACATATCCTCTTATACATATAATCCTCTTATACATCACCAGACATCCAAATTTTTACCAAATATGTGGAAATTCAGTTATTGAACAAATATTTGTAAATTTTAATTTGTACGAAGCCGCAATTTTTATTCGGCAGGTCCTATATATTTTTTTGAAGCGAGAAAACAATAAAAATAAGTCTACTTCATGTGGTGAACATCAATAAAATAACAACGGGTTTTTAAAGACCGCTAATAACTTTTTTCGGGTAAGAAGTTTATGATATTGGTGACTTTCAAACGTTAATTTCCTAATTCACTTTTATAAAGGGAAATTTAAAATTATTATTAATAGGGATAATCGTACTTTATTTCTTTGACTGATTATTTGAAAAATATTGTAGGGTTATACTAATTAACACACTAAGTAATAATCGATTTTCAATAATCTATGCTGGATACAAAGTCGATTATTTCTAAGAATCATAGCGAAGTGCAATGCGAATCAACGCATAAATACGCGCGTGTTAGAAAAATAAGGACTATCTTGTAATGTAACAATTAATCTAGATCATATTATGTATATGATCATATTTATAAATGGCCTTTATTTAACTGAATATAAACAAATATATAATGATATATCATCATTATGGTCTTTAATAATTTATAATATGTAAATATATATTGGAAGAGTTTAAATTATCTTTTAAAATACTTCCATTTATCATATTTTCCACAATTTGATTAGACTATTTATATAGAATCATATAGAATAGCCATATATTCTTAGAGCAATAAAACAATGTATCAAAGGCAATCTCTTTTAATAATTAATGCCACAACGATCTTGTAATAATTACCCCTACTTCGGAAAGCCTAATAACAGGAGAAGAAGAAGAAACTCCTAATATGATATTACATCTCAATCTCAACAATCATAACATACAATTCATAAACACACAAATGCATAAATAACAAATAATACTTAGCTTAATTACTCCAGTAGCAAACACATATTCTGTTCACAAGTATTTTCAAAGCTTACAGACTATGACTTTCAGAACTTCCGCCCGTTATCACTATGCAACAATTACTGTTCCTAGCTTTTTATACAGTGGAGCAAACAAGTCTGTTTTACATAAATCTTTATTTACATGTTATTTGTAAGCAGAATATAATATTATTATTAATTCTAAAATGAATTTATGTATACTTTGTAAACGAATTAGTACTCTAAATACAATTATTTCTTAATAATTCCATTTCCTTTTATACTTTAAATGATGTTGGTAGTTAATAATTCACAAATATATATCAATTGAGTTGTTTTAAATTCAATAAATCTAACACGCGCATCACTTAACCGACCTCTTTTGCATTAAAATCCTACTCTGGTTCCTACGGTGCAGTAGGTGGTCGCTGGACCCACCGCCACGTCTCACAGCATGGCGAGTTGTCGCCGAGCCAAGATCTGGCCCCCAAGCTGCCACGAGGCACGCTAGCAAGCTGCTGCTGGGCTGTGCCGCGTGGAGTACCTACTCGCCAACGCACGTGAACATAAGCGTGTCAACCACGTGCACACCATACATGGGAGCTGACCCCAAGATCGTGCGCTAACCCAGACCGCGTGGCCCATCTGCTGCGCCGCGCTGATGCGATCGTCGTGCCGTCCACGTGGAACGGTGCCATCAGGCCAATACCCAAGTGTTGCTTATCCATCCACAACCGTGTCGAATGTGAGGCGGCGGATGCATTTTATTAATACAGCTCGTACCTACGTATTCGAACCGTGACTTTAATTGTCTCACTCACTAGCTGAGACTACCTAACTACCTAAAAAGCTACCATCGCCGCAATATCAATATTTATTACAAAACTTTTGAAAAACTAAATTTATTGAAAGTAAATTTTACTTTATGATGTGTAAAACAATATAATAAAGAGACATTAGTAATACATCAAAATGTCAACTTTGTTATGCTAAATTAAAAAATAAAGACGAATATAATTCTTAAGCTAATGAACCCTTGACAAAAATGCATTCGGTTTAAATATAATAACATTTATAGAATACATACACAGCTGTGACAACGCAAACATTCTTGACGTCACCTGCAGTATATATATAATGAGGGATCAGTTTCATAGCTAATTCAATTGCACCAGATGTTTATTTGTTAGCTGTAAGAAAAATGAGAATTTATATTATACCTGTTTTACTTTATTTGGTGAGTGCATTAGAATTGCTGGTATTTGAAAGTGATTATTTATAAGTAACACATTCCCTGATAATAAAAATATGTTTAAAAGTATATACACTGAGCGCTATGACATGTCCTTCTTTAAACGAGGCTTAAAGAGAGTAGTCAAGTAGTAGTTCAACGGTAGGCAGCGGCTTTGCTGTGCCCTGGTATTGCAGAAGTCTATGGGCGGCGGTGACTACTTACCATCAGGTGGCCCGTCTGCTCGTCTGCCTATCGAGGCACTAAAAAAAAAAAAAAACATATGTTTTTGCCATGATAAAGATGAATGATTAATATCACATAAAATCACATATAATTAGATTTCGATTTACCTACACTTAAATTGTATCGTTTCTAAATCACCATTTGGCCTTGTAGAGAATAGTTCAAGAAGAAAGCTTTGTGTGTTCATAATGTGTATAAGAGCAATTAGGAAAAAAAAATTAACTTATTTTTAAAATATTTGGATAAATTTAACACATTTTTTAAAAATAAGTAAGTAATCTTATAACATATATATTATAACATTAATCATTTGTTTTGTATTAATCCATTTCAAACTGTTTTACATTGAAAATGAAAAATGAAATTGCTGGGAAAGACTCAAATTAAATGTAAAACCATATAACTTACGACAAAATGGCATGATATTAATGATTACTTTAATATAATAAATGGATTTTCTATTTTCAGCTTTATTTTTGTACTGCGGCGCCGCGATCACCTCAAGATGGTATGTACATCTTTTCTATAATAATATAATAAAATAATAATAATACTAGCCCTGTATTAAACATGTCCCACTGCTGGGCACGGACCTCCTATACTATTAAGAGGGGTTAGGTCTTAGTCCACCACGCTGGCGTAATGCGGGTTGGTAGACTTCACATACCTTCGAAATTCGTATAAGAATTCTCAGTCATGCAGGTTTCCTCACGATGTTTTCCTTCACCGTTAAAGCAAGCGATAATTAACATTTAATACACACATAACGTTCGACAAGTCGGAGGTGTATGCCACTTGGGTTTCGAACATACGACTTTCGTCTTGACAGTCCCTACCACAACCAACTAGGCTATCGCTGCTCTGCTCACATCTTTTCTATTATATGAAATTTACTTATTTGTTTGTAGGGATCTCTAAAACACAAAGTGGTCCTTTAAAGTGCATAAGTGGTTCTGTACCTTATTCTGAAATAAATAAACTATTAGATCGATGCTCCTTCTGAGAATCCTTATTGAAAACAGATTGTGTTGTAAACTTTAATAGTTGTGTATCAAGGCGAAAAAAATAGTTTGCTGCTTTATTTTACGCAGCGCAAAGTTAAGATTTCTTTCTTATCAGCGTGTGCCAATAAAATGTTTGGGTATAGGAGAAGAAATGTACCACAAAAATATTTTACTGACTGCCTTAGTAGCGCAGTTGTAATTGCGCATGCGTTACGACTGCTGTGCTGAGATCTCGTTTTCGATCCCCTCGGGTAAAGTGATATTGGGGTTTTCTATCTAGAAATTCTCAGTATTAGCCCGAAGTCTGGAACCTGTGCCCGGTATGGCGATAGGCTCGCCCCCTATCACGTCATGGGACCGAAATTCGGCGAAAAGTGGGCGTGGGTGTATATGTATGTATACAATATTTCACGTTAATAACTCGAAGTCAGTAATATATCTCTGAGTCACAACATTCATCCATACTAGTACTATAAATGCGAAAGTAACTCTGTTTGTTTGTTTGTTTCCTCTTCACGACTAAACGGCTGAACGGATTGCAATGAAATTTGGTAAGGGAATAGACTATATCCTAGAAAAGGACATAGGCTATCTTTTTTCTCAAAAAAAAAACCTTGAAAGGGGTCAGTTAGGAGTTCAAAATTTGTATGGGAAATCCATAATTCCTCGACTTAGGGATTTGTAAATTCATATTTAGGCTTTTGGTAGGAAATAAAAAAATAAGTGTTTCCTGACCTGGTTTCAAACATACGACTTTCGTTTTAACAGTCCGTACCGCAATCAACTAGGCTAACTCTGTTATAACTAGGCTATCGCTGCTATCTAACCAGACGTTCAATAACGACAGTTAAATATAAAGCTGCGGTTTCGATTTTCGCACTCAGATAATCTTTAGTATGATCCACAATTGATTGTTTTGGATCTGGGTGTTATAAGCCCACAAAACCGTTGAGTTCTTAAAGCTCACGAAAAATCCACTTAGTGTGTTAAACAACATGTTATTTAATAAACGCACACTCCGGAAGTAGTTTGCTTCAAATGAGTACTACATTTTAAAATTTAAGTATTTTTTTAAATAAGCTTGTGAAATGATTCAGCTAAGTGAATAACAGTCACGGTTCGCAAAAGAAACGAAATTGAAACATGAAGGCAAGTGACGTCTATCAAGCTAGCAGTGAAAAGTTAGCAGAAACATTTGAAACTTATTTAGGAATTAGTTGCTAATTAGTTGCTAATTAGTTGCTGCTATTTCGATTTTGTTGCTCAAGCCAGTTCCTCAGAAATCGAGTCACTGCTATCTTTCACATAAGCTAGCAGTAAAATAATGAAGTGAGCACATATTGAGTCGGTTATTGGGTCTGAATTTGTTGTTAATTTGTTGCTGTAAGATAGTATAAAAATATTGAAAAAATATTATATATTTAAAAAAAAAAAATTTTTTTTCAATTTTTTATTTCGATTTTTTCCTCTTATGACAGCGGTTGTTTTTGTTGCTAGGCGGCACAATATCTACGAAGGTGCACCGGACCAGCAACTAATTAGCAACAAAAATTCTGCTGAACATTTAACCCGTTATCAAGGTCATTAAGGAAAAATGTCATTTTTTCCGATTAAGACAGCGGTGGATTTTGTTGCTGGACGGCACAATATCTATGAAGGTGCACCGGACAAGCAACTAATTAGCAACAAAAATTCTGCTGAACATTTAACCCGTTATCAAGGTCATTAAGGAAAAATGTCATTTTTTCCGATTAAGACAGCGGTGGATTTTGTTGCTGGACGGCACAATATCTATGAAGGTGCACCGGACAAGCAACTAATTAGCAACAAAAATTCTGCTGAACATTTAACCCGTTATCAAGGTCATTAAGGAAAAATTTCATTTTTTCCGATTATGACAGCGGTGGATTTTGTTGCTGGGCGGCACAATATCTATGAAGGTGCACCGGACCAGCAACTAATTAGCAACAAAAATTCTGCTGAATACTTAACCCTTTATCAAGGTCATTAAGGAAAAAAAACATTTTTTCCGGACATGGCAGCGGTGGATTTTGTTGCTGGGCGGCACAATATCTATGAAGGTGCAATGGACCAGCAACTAACTAGCAACAAAAATTCTGCTGAATACTTTACCCGTAATCAAGGTCATTTAGGAAAAATGACATTTTTTCCGGACATGGCAGCGGTGGATTTTGTTGCTGGGCGGCACAATATCTATGAAGGTGCACCGGACCAGCAACGAATTAGCAACAAAAATTCTGCTGAATACTTAACCCGTAATCAAGGTCATTATGGAAAAATTAAATTTTTTCCGGCCATGAGAGCGGTGGATTTTGTTGCTGGACGGCACAATATCTATAAAGGTGCACTGGACCAGCAACTAATTAGCAACAAAAATTCTGCTGAACATTTAACCCGTTATCAAGTTCATTAAGGAAAAATTACATTTTTTCCGGTTTTGACAGCGGTGGATTTTGTTGCTAGGCGGCACTATATCTATGAAGGTGCACCGTACTAGCAACTAATTAGCAACAAAAATTCTGCTAAATACTTTACCCGTAATCAAGGTCATTAAGGAAAAAAATCATTTTTTCCGGTCATGGCAGCGGTGGATTTTGTTGCTGGGCGGCACAATATCTATGAAGGTGCAATGGACCAGCAACTAACTAGCAACAAAAATTCTGCTGAACATTTAACCAGTTATCAAGTTCATTAAGGAAAAATTACATTTTTTCCGGTTTTGACAGCGGTGGATTTTGTTACTAGGCGGCACTATATCTATGAAGGTGCACCGTACTAGCAACTAATTAGCAACAAAAATTCTGCTGAATACTTTACCCGTAATCAAGGTCATTTAGGAAAAATGACATTTTTTCCGGTCATGATAGAGGTTGATTTTGTTGCTGGGCGGCACAATATCTATGAAAGTGCACCGGACCAGCAACTAATTAGCAACAAAAATTCTGCTTAATACTTAACCAGTAATCAAGGTAATTAAGGAAAAATGACATTTTTTCCGGCCATCAGAGCGGTGGATTTTGTTGCTGGGCGGCACAATATCTATAAAGGTGCACTGGACCAGCAACTAATTAGCAACAAAAATTCTGCTGAACATTTAACCCGTTATCAAGGTTTAGTCATTACCTTTAGGTACCTTCATAGATATTGTGCCCCCCAGCAACAAAATCAACCTCTATCATGACCGAAAAAAATGTCATTTTTCCTAAATGACCTTGATTACGGGTAAAGTATTCAGCAGAATTTTTGTTGCTAATTAGTTGCTAGTACGGTGCACCTTCATAGATATTGTGCCGCCCAGCAACAAAATCCACCGCTGTCAAAACAGGAAAAAATGTTATTTTTCCTTAATGAACTTGATAACGGGTTAAATGTTCAGCAGAATTTTTGTTGCTAGTTAGTTGCTGGTCCGGTGCACCTTCATAGATATTGTGCCGCCCAGCAACAAAATCCACCGCTGTCATAATCGGAAAAAATGAAATTTTTCCTTAATGACCTTGATAACGGGTTAAATGTTCAGCAGAATTTTTGTTGCTAATTAGTTGCTGGTCCGGTGCACCTTCATAGATATTGTGCCGCCCAGCAACAAAATCCACCGCTGTCAGAATCGGAAAAAATGAAATTTTTCCTTAATGACCTTGATAACGGGTTAAATGTTCAGCAGAATTTTTGTTGCTTATTAGTTGCTGGTCCGGTGCACCTTCATAGATATTGTGCCGCCCAGCAACAAAATCCACCGCTGTTTTAATCGGAAAAAATGACATTTTTCCTTAATGACCTTGATAACGGGTTAAATGTTCAGCAGAATTTTTGTTGCTAATTAGTTGCTGGTCCGATGCACTTTCGTAGATATTTTGCCGCCTAGCAACAAAAACAACCGCTGTCATAAGAGAAAAAAATCGAAATAAATTTTTTTTTTTTTTTTTTAAATTTATAATATTTTTTCAGTATTTTTATACTATCTTACAGCAACAAATTAGCAACAAATTCAGACCCAATAACTGACTCAATATGTGCTCACTTCATTATTTTACTGCTAGCTTATGTGAAAGATAGCAGTGACTCGATTTCTGAGGAACTGGCTTGAGCAACAAAATCGAAATAGCAGCAACTAATTAGCAACTAATTCCTAAATAAGTTTCAAACGTTTCTGCTAACTTTTCACTGCTAGCTTGATAGACCTAGGCAAGTGTTAAAGTGACAATTAACGAAATCTGTTATTAAAATTAACTTTACGTAAGGGGCATTTCACGTGAAGCGGTAAACGAAAAAAAAGGAAGGTTTTGAAATTATTTATTATTAGACATACTAACTATTACCTTCTAGGTTATATGAACGTGTACACAGAATATTTTTTTTTGTTTGAGGTTTAATTAAAATATGGATATCTAAAGAATTCACCGGATGTCAATAAATTTGCTGAGCCAAGGAGATGATGACTAGTTCATGAAACGCACTCTAGCGATTCCAGATGTAGCTCAACAGTCACCAAGGATCAATAACACAGTCGCACGGTTAGCGATTTCATATGTGGCTCAACAGCCACTAAACAACAATAAGACAGTCGCACGGTTAGCGACTTCACAAACCAAAATTCAAAAACTATACACGCCATTAGGTAGCCCCTGCAATCAAGCGCACGGGATATAGATTCATGCTATAGGTAGCTTCATAAATGCAAGCGCGCATGATTTCCACAAACAAAAACAATACATAAACGTTCAAATCACATAGGCTTTATGCAGATCTCTTGCCAGCGGCGCTACTGACTCACTTCCGATACCTATTAGTATCAGGGTCAGCTCAATACCATGCACACTAAGGCTTTAACATAGGTATCTTCTACTGCACTCTTCATGCCACAGGTAGCTGCATAAATACAAGCGCGCATGATAACGTGTGTCAAGGTGGATACCTTAAATGGCACATAAACGATGATCACCACTTTATTGATCAATTTAATGATCACAGTTACGCACCTCAGTGCCCACCGTTACCAACTCCATGTCAGGATGTATCAACGGACGCACAGCAAAACCCTCTATGCTGAACTGCCACCAGGCCAATAGTAGTATAGGACGATGTGGACTGATTGCACATCATACGTCCGTGATGTGGAGAGTTCCAGACTGGACTGTGTTCCGGAGCGCCCGAGAGCTCTCTTTTATTGCAAATCTTCACCCCCCAGTCAGTTATTTATTATCAACCTACCCACAGATTTTTATGAAATACCCTCAATAAATCTAATAAATGGGTCTTACCCTAATACTTAATAAGTTAGTATAGTGTCAGTGTATGTAGCATTATTCTTCCCTTGGGTGTGTGAGGATCAGCGTTATTCTAGTAAGATGCTGTAAATTCCGACTTTTAGTGTGTGTATCTTCAATCGCAGGAACATCACCGGTTAACATATTGCTTGACTCTATTCTATACACATATAAATAATTATCCAGAATGACTGATTTATTAACTAAAAACATGCATGAAGCGTTGGGACTAAAAACTAAAAAAATATTTACAGAAAATCACAGCGAAGAATCAAGAAGCAAAGAAACAGCAACATACAAGTCGAAAATCAAAATACCTACTAAAATAACACCAACGGCTAAATCATCAAATGCAACAACACCAACAACCACATCACGAAATGTGACAACAACTACAGTATCAAAACCTAATAAAAAAAAAACTCCACAACCCACTAAAAAAAAACCACCACGACCCACATCAACAACTGCTTCACCGAATGTGACAACACCAACAACTGCTTCACCGAATGTGACAACACCAACAACTGCTTCACCGAATGTGACAACACCAACATCTGCTTCACCACATGAACCAGCAATAACTGCTTCACCGAATGTGACAACACCAACAACTGCTTCACCGAATGTGACAACACCAACAACTGCTTCACCGAATGTGACAACACCAACAACTGCTTCACCGAATGTGACAACACCAACAACTGCTTCACCGAATGTGACAACACCAACAACTGCTTCACCGAATGTGACAACACCAACAACTGCTTCACCGAATGTGACAACACCAACAACTGCTTCACCGAATGTGACAACACCAACAACTGCTTCACCGAATGTGACAACACCAACAACTGCTTCACCCAATGTGACAACACCAACAACTGCATCGCCTCATGAACCAACAACTGCTTCACCGAATGTGACAACACCAACAACTGCTTCACCGAATGTGACAACACCAACAACTGCTTCACCGAATGTGACAACACCAACAACTGCTTCACCGAATGTGACAACACCAACAACTGCTTCACCGAATGTGACAACACCAACAACTGCTTCACCGAATGTGACAACACCAACAACTGCTTCACCGAACGTGACAACACCAACAACTGCTTCACCACATGAACCACCAACAACTGCTTCACCGAATGTGACAACACCAACAACTGCTTCACCGAATGTGACAACACCAACAACTGCTTCACCGAATGTGACAACACCAACAACTGCTTCACCACATGAACCACCAACAACTGCTTCACCGAATGTGACAACACCAACAACTGCTTCACCGAATGTGACAACACCAACAACTGCTTCACCGAATGTGACAACACCAACAACTGCTTCACCGAATGTGACAACACCAACAACTGCTTCACCGAATGTGACAACACCAACAACTGCTTCACCGAATGTGACAACACCAACAACTGCTTCACCGAATGTGACAACACCAACAACTGCTTCACCGAATGTGACAACACCAACAACTGCTTCACCGAATGTGACAACACCAACAACTGCTTCACCGAATGTGACAACACCAACAACTGCTTCACCGAATGTGACAACACCAACAACTGCTTCACCGAATGTGACAACACCAACATCTGCTTCACCACATGAACCAGCAATAACTGCTTCACCGAATGTGACAACACCAACAACTGCTTCACCGAATGTGACAACACCAACAACTGCTTCACCGAATGTGACAACACCAACAACTGCTTCACCGAATGTGACAACACCAACAACTGCTTCACCGAATGTGACAACACCAACAACTGCTTCACCCAATGTGACAACACCAACAACTGCATCGCCTCATGAACCAACAACTGCTTCACCGAATGTGACAACACCAACAACTGCTTCACCGAATGTGACAACACCAACAACTGCTTCACCGAATGTGACAACACCAACAACTGCTTCACCGAATGTGACAACACCAACAACTGCTTCACCGAATGTGACAACACCAACAACTGCTTCACCGAATGTGACAACACCAACAACTGCTTCACCGAACGTGACAACACCAACAACTGCTTCACCACATGAACCACCAACAACTGCTTCACCGAATGTGACAACACCAACAACTGCTTCACCGAATGTGACAACACCAACAACTGCTTCACCGAATGTGACAACACCAACAACTGCTTCACCACATGAACCACCAACAACTGCTTCACCGAATGTGACAACACCAACAACTGCTTCACCGAATGTGACAACACCAACAACTGCTTCACCGAATGTGACAACACCAACAACTGCTTCACCGAATGTGACAACACCAACAACTGCTTCACCGAATGTGACAACACCAACAACTGCTTCACCGAATGTGACAACACCAACAACTGCTTCACCGAATGTGACAACACCAACAACTGCTTCACCGAATGTGACAACACCAACAACTGCTTCACCGAATGTGACAACACCAACAACTGCTTCACCGAATGTGACAACACCAACAACTGCTTCACCGAACGTGACAACACCAACAACTGCTTCACCACATGAACCACCAACAACTGCTTCACCGAATGTGACAACACCAACAACTGCTTCACCGAATGTGACAACACCAACAACTGCTTCACCGAATGTGACAACACCAACAACTGCTTCACCGAATGTGACAACACCAACAACTGCTTCACCGAATATGACAACACCAACAACTGCTTCACCAAATGTGACAACACCAACAACTGCATCGCCTCATGAACCAACAACTGCTTCACCGAATATGACAACACCAACAACTGCTTCACCGAATGTGACAACACCAACAACTGCTTCACCGAATATGACAACACCAACAACTGCTTCACCAAATGTGACAACACCAACAACTGCTTCACCGAATGTGACAACACCAACAACTGCTTCACCGAATATGACAACACCAACAACTGCTTCACCAAATGTGACAACACCAACAACTGCATCGCCTCATGAACCAACAACTGCTTCACCGAATATGACAACACCAACAACTGCTTCACCGAATGTGACAACACCAACAACTGCTTCACCGAATGTGACAACACCAACAACTGCTTCACCGAATGTGACAACACCAACAACTGCTTCACCGAATGTGACAACACCAACAACTGCTTCACCGAATGTGACAACACCAACAACTGCTTCACCGAATGTGACAACACCAACAACTGCTTCACCGAATGTGACAACACCAACAACTGCTTCACCGAATGTGACAACACCAACAACTGCTTCACCGAATGTGACAACACCAACAACTGCTTCACCAAATGTGACAACACCAACAACTGCATCGCCTCATGAACCAACAACTGCTTCACCGAATATGACAACACCAACAACTGCTTCACCAAATGTGACAACACCAACAACTGCTTCACCGAATGTGACAACACCAACAACTGCTTCACCGAATGTGACAACACCAACAACTGCTTCACCGAATGTGACAACACCAACAACTGCTTCACCGAATGTGACAACACCAACAACTGCTTCACCGAATGTGACAACACCAACAACTGCTTCACCGAATGTGACAACACCAACAACTGCTTCACCGAATGTGACAACACCAACAACTGCTTCACCGAATGTGACAACACCAACAACTGCTTCACCGAACATGACAACACCAACAACTGCTTCACCGAATGTGACAACACCAACAACTGCTTCACCACATGAACCACCAACAACTGCTTCACCGAATGTGACAACACCAACAACTGCTTCACCGAATATGACAACACCAACAACTGCTTCACCAAATGTGACAACACCAACAACTGCATCGCCTCATGAACCAACAACTGCTTCACCGAATATGACAACACCAACAACTGCTTCACCAAATGTGACAACACCAACAACTGCATCGCCTCATGAACCAACAACTGCTTCACCGAATGTGACAACACCAACAACTGCTTCACCGAATGTGACAACACCAACAACTGCTTCACCGAATGTGACAACACCAACAACTGCTTCACCGAATGTGACAACACCAACAACTGCTTCACCGAATGTGACAACACCAACAACTGCTTCACCGAATGTGACAACACCAACAACTGCTTCACCGAATGTGACAACACCAACAACTGCTTCACCGAATGTGACAACACCAACAACTGCTTCACCGAACATGACAACACCAACAACTGCTTCACCGAATGTGACAACACCAACAACTGCTTCACCACATGAACCACCAACAACTGCTTCACCGAATGTGACAACACCAACAACTGCTTCACCGAATATGACAACACCAACAACTGCTTCACCAAATGTGACAACACCAACAACTGCATCGCCTCATGAACCAACAACTGCTTCACCGAATATGACAACACCAACAACTGTTTCACCAAATGTGACAACACCAACAACTGCATCGCCTCATGAACCAACAACTGCTTCACCGAATGTGACAACACCAACAACTGCTTCACCGAATGTGACAACACCAACAACTGCTTCACCGAATGTGACAACACCAACAACTGCTTCACCGAATGTGACAACACCAACAACTGCTTCACCGAATGTGACAACACCAACAACTGCTTCACCGAATATGACAACACCAACAACTGCTTCACCAAATGTGACAACACCAACAACTGCATCGCCTCATGAACCAACAACTGCTTCACCGAATATGACAACACCAACAACTGCTTCACCAAATGTGACAACACCAACAACTGCATCGCCTCATGAACCAACAACTGCTTCACCGAATGTGACAACACCAACAACTGCTTCACCGAATGTGACAACACCAACAACTGCATCGCCTCATGAACCAACAACTGCTTCACCGAATATGACAACACCAACAACTGCTTCACCAAATGTGACAACACCAACAACTGCATCGCCTCATGAACCAACAACTGCTTCACCGAATATGACAACACCAACAACTGCTTCACCGAATGTGACAACACCAACAACTGCTTCACCGAATGTGACAACACCAACAACTGCTTCACCGAATGTGACAACACCAACAACTGCTTCACCGAATGTGACAACACCAACAACTGCTTCACCGAATGTGACAACACCAACATCTGCTTCACCACATGAACCAGCAATAACTGCTTCACCGAATGTGACAACACCAACAACTGCTTCACCGAATGTGACAACACCAACAACTGCTTCACCGAATGTGACAACACCAACAACTGCTTCACCGAATGTGACAACACCAACAACTGCTTCACCGAATGTGACAACACCAACAACTGCTTCACCGAATGTGACAACACCAACAACTGCTTCACCGAATGTGACAACACCAACAACTGCTTCACCGAATGTGACAACACCAACAACTGCTTCACCGAATGTGACAACACCAACAACTGCTTCACCGAATGTGACAACACCAACAACTGCTTCACCGAACGTGACAACACCAACAACTGCTTCACCACATGAACCACCAACAACTGCTTCACCGAATGTGACAACACCAACAACTGCTTCACCGAATGTGACAACACCAACAACTGCTTCACCGAATGTGACAACACCAACAACTGCTTCACCACATGAACCACCAACAACTGCTTCACCGAATGTGACAACACCAACAACTGCTTCACCGAATGTGACAACACCAACAACTGCTTCACCGAATGTGACAACACCAACAACTGCTTCACCGAATGTGACAACACCAACAACTGCTTCACCGAATGTGACAACACCAACAACTGCTTCACCGAATGTGACAACACCAACAACTGCTTCACCGAATGTGACAACACCAACAACTGCTTCACCGAATGTGACAACACCAACAACTGCTTCACCGAATGTGACAACACCAACAACTGCTTCACCGAATGTGACAACACCAACAACTGCTTCACCGAACGTGACAACACCAACAACTGCTTCACCACATGAACCACCAACAACTGCTTCACCGAATGTGACAACACCAACAACTGCTTCACCGAATGTGACAACACCAACAACTGCTTCACCGAATGTGACAACACCAACAACTGCTTCACCGAATGTGACAACACCAACAACTGCTTCACCGAATATGACAACACCAACAACTGCTTCACCAAATGTGACAACACCAACAACTGCATCGCCTCATGAACCAACAACTGCTTCACCGAATATGACAACACCAACAACTGCTTCACCGAATGTGACAACACCAACAACTGCTTCACCGAATATGACAACACCAACAACTGCTTCACCAAATGTGACAACACCAACAACTGCTTCACCGAATGTGACAACACCAACAACTGCTTCACCGAATATGACAACACCAACAACTGCTTCACCAAATGTGACAACACCAACAACTGCATCGCCTCATGAACCAACAACTGCTTCACCGAATATGACAACACCAACAACTGCTTCACCGAATGTGACAACACCAACAACTGCTTCACCGAATGTGACAACACCAACAACTGCTTCACCGAATGTGACAACACCAACAACTGCTTCACCGAATGTGACAACACCAACAACTGCTTCACCGAATGTGACAACACCAACAACTGCTTCACCGAATGTGACAACACCAACAACTGCTTCACCGAATGTGACAACACCAACAACTGCTTCACCGAATGTGACAACACCAACAACTGCTTCACCGAATGTGACAACACCAACAACTGCTTCACCAAATGTGACAACACCAACAACTGCATCGCCTCATGAACCAACAACTGCTTCACCGAATATGACAACACCAACAACTGCTTCACCAAATGTGACAACACCAACAACTGCTTCACCGAATGTGACAACACCAACAACTGCTTCACCGAATGTGACAACACCAACAACTGCTTCACCGAATGTGACAACACCAACAACTGCTTCACCGAATGTGACAACACCAACAACTGCTTCACCGAATGTGACAACACCAACAACTGCTTCACCGAATGTGACAACACCAACAACTGCTTCACCGAATGTGACAACACCAACAACTGCTTCACCGAATGTGACAACACCAACAACTGCTTCACCGAACATGACAACACCAACAACTGCTTCACCGAATGTGACAACACCAACAACTGCTTCACCACATGAACCACCAACAACTGCTTCACCGAATGTGACAACACCAACAACTGCTTCACCGAATATGACAACACCAACAACTGCTTCACCAAATGTGACAACACCAACAACTGCATCGCCTCATGAACCAACAACTGCTTCACCGAATATGACAACACCAACAACTGTTTCACCAAATGTGACAACACCAACAACTGCATCGCCTCATGAACCAACAACTGCTTCACCGAATGTGACAACACCAACAACTGCTTCACCGAATGTGACAACACCAACAACTGCTTCACCGAATGTGACAACACCAACAACTGCTTCACCGAATGTGACAACACCAACAACTGCTTCACCGAATGTGACAACACCAACAACTGCTTCACCGAATGTGACAACACCAACAACTGCTTCACCGAATGTGACAACACCAACAACTGCTTCACCGAATGTGACAACACCAACAACTGCTTCACCGAACATGACAACACCAACAACTGCTTCACCGAATGTGACAACACCAACAACTGCTTCACCACATGAACCACCAACAACTGCTTCACCGAATGTGACAACACCAACAACTGCTTCACCGAATATGACAACACCAACAACTGCTTCACCAAATGTGACAACACCAACAACTGCATCGCCTCATGAACCAACAACTGCTTCACCGAATATGACAACACCAACAACTGTTTCACCAAATGTGACAACACCAACAACTGCATCGCCTCATGAACCAACAACTGCTTCACCGAATGTGACAACACCAACAACTGCTTCACCGAATGTGACAACACCAACAACTGCTTCACCGAATGTGACAACACCAACAACTGCTTCACCGAATGTGACAACACCAACAACTGCTTCACCGAATGTGACAACACCAACAACTGCTTCACCGAATATGACAACACCAACAACTGCTTCACCAAATGTGACAACACCAACAACTGCATCGCCTCATGAACCAACAACTGCTTCACCGAATATGACAACACCAACAACTGCTTCACCAAATGTGACAACACCAACAACTGCATCGCCTCATGAACCAACAACTGCTTCACCGAATGTGACAACACCAACAACTGCTTCACCGAATGTGACAACACCAACAACTGCATCGCCTCATGAACCAACAACTGCTTCACCGAATATGACAACACCAACAACTGCTTCACCAAATGTGACAACACCAACAACTGCATCGCCTCATGAACCAACAACTGCTTCACCGAATATGACAACACCAACAACTGCTTCACCAAATGTGACAACACCAACAACTGCATCGCCTCATGAACCAACAACTGCTTCACCGAATATGACAACACCAACAACTGCTTCACCGAATGTGACAACACCAACAACTGCTTCACCGAATGTGACAACACCAACAACTGCTTCACCGAATGTGACAACACCAACAACTGCTTCACCGAATGTGACAACACCAACAACTGCTTCACCACATGAACCAGCAACAACTGCTTCACCGAATGTGACAACACCAACAACTACTTCACCGAATGTGACAACACCAACAACTGCTTCACCGAATGTGACAACACCAACAACTGCTTCACCGAATGTGACAACACCAACAACTGCTTCACCGAATGTGACAACACCAACAACTGCTTCACCGAATGTGACAACACCAACAACTGCTTCACCGAATGTGACAACACCAACAACTGCTTCACCGAATATGACAACACCAACAACTGCTTCACCTCATGAACCAACAACTGCTTCACCGAATGTGACAACACCAACAACTGCTTCACCGAATGTGACAACACCAACAACTGCTTCACCGAATGTGACAACACCAACAACTGCTTCACCGAATGTGACAACACCAACAACTGCTTCACCACATGAACCACCAACAACTGCTTCACCGAATGTGACAACACCAACAACTGCTTCACCGAATGTGACAACACCAACAACTGCTTCACCGAATGTGACAACACCAACAACTGCATCGCCTCATGAACCAACAACTGCTTCACCGAATGTGACAACACCAACAACTGCTTCACCGAATGTGACAACACCAACAACTGCTTCACCGAATGTGACAACACCAACAACTGCTTCACCGAATGTGACAACACCAACAACTGCTTCACCGAATGTGACAACACCAACAACTGCTTCACCGAATGTGACAACACCAACAACTGCTTCACCGAATGTGACAACACCAACAACTGCTTCACCGAATGTGACAACACCAACAACTGCTTCACCGAATGTGACAACACCAACAACTGCTTCACCGAATATGACAACACCAACAACTGCTTCACCAAATGTGACAACACCAACAACTGCATCGCCTCATGAACCAACAACTGCTTCACCGAATATGACAACACCAACAACTGCTTCACCGAATGTGACAACACCAACAACTGCTTCACCGAATGTGACAACACCAACAACTGCTTCACCGAATGTGACAACACCAACAACTGCTTCACCGAATGTGACAACACCAACAACTGCTTCACCGAATGTGACAACACCAACAACTGCTTCACCGAATATGACAACACCAACAACTGCTTCACCAAATGTGACAACACCAACAACTGCATCGCCTCATGAACCAACAACTGCTTCACCGAATATGACAACACCAACAACTGCTTCACCAAATGTGACAACACCAACAACTGCATCGCCTCATGAACCAACAACTGCTTCACCGAATATGACAACACCAACAACTGCTTCACCAAATGTGACAACACCAACAACTGCATCGCCTCATGAACCAACAACTGCTTCACCGAATATGACAACACCAACAACTGCTTCACCAAATGTGACAACACCAACAACTGCATCGCCTCATGAACCAACAACTGCTTCACCGAATATGACAACACCAACAACTGCTTCACCAAATGTGACAACACCAACAACTGCATCGCCTCATGAACCAACAACTGCTTCACCGAATATGACAACACCAACAACTGCTTCACCGAATGTGACAACACCAACAACTGCTTCACCGAATGTGACAACACCAACAACTGCTTCACCGAATGTGACAACACCAACAACTGCTTCACCGAATGTGACAACACCAACAACTGCTTCACCACATGAACCAGCAACAACTGCTTCACCGAATGTGACAACACCAACAACTACTTCACCGAATGTGACAACACCAACAACTGCTTCACCGAATGTGACAACACCAACAACTGCTTCACCGAATGTGACAACACCAACAACTGCTTCACCGAATGTGACAACACCAACAACTGCTTCACCGAATGTGACAACACCAACAACTGCTTCACCGAATGTGACAACACCAACAACTGCTTCACCACATGAACCACCAACAACTGCTTCACCGAATGTGACAACATCAACAACTGCTTCACCACATGAACCACCAACAACTGCTTCACCGAATGTGACAACACCAACAACTGCTTCACCGAATGTGACAACACCAACAACTGCTTCACCGAATGTGACAACACCAACAACTGCTTCACCGAATGTGACAACACCAACAACTGCTTCACCGAATGTGACAACACCAACAACTGCTTCACCGAATATGACAACACCAACAACTGCTTCACCAAATGTGACAACACCAACAACTGCATCGCCTCATGAACCAACAACTGCTTCACCGAATATGACAACACCAACAACTGCTTCACCAAATGTGACAACACCAACAACTGCTTCACCGAATGTGACAACACCAACAACTGCTTCACCGAATATGACAACACCAACAACTGCTTCACCAAATGTGACAACACCAACAACTGCATCGCCTCATGAACCAACAACTGCTTCACCGAATATGACAACACCAACAACTGCTTCACCGAATGTGACAACACCAACAACTGCTTCACCGAATGTGACAACACCAACAACTGCTTCACCGAATGTGACAACACCAACAACTGCTTCACCGAATGTGACAACACCAACAACTGCTTCACCGAATGTGACAACACCAACAACTGCTTCACCGAATGTGACAACACCAACAACTGCTTCACCGAATGTGACAACACCAACAACTGCATCGCCTCATGAACCAACAACTGCTTCACCGAATGTGACAACACCAACAACTGCTTCACCGAATGTGACAACACCAACAACTGCTTCACCGAATGTGACAACACCAACAACTGCTTCACCGAATGTGACAACACCAACAACTGCTTCACCACATGAACCACCAACAACTGCTTCACCGAATGTGACAACACCAACAACTGCTTCACCGAATGTGACAACACCAACAACTGCTTCACCGAATGTGACAACACCAACAACTGCTTCACCGAATGTGACAACACCAACAACTGCTTCACCGAATGTGACAACACCAACAACTGCTTCACCGAATGTGACAACACCAACAACTGCTTCACCGAATGTGACAACACCAACAACTGCTTCACCACATGAACCACCAACAACTGCTTCACCGAATGTGACAACACCAACAACTGCTTCACCGAATGTGACAACACCAACAACTGCTTCACCACATGAACCACCAACAACTGCTTCACCGAATGTGACAACACCAACAACTGCTTCACCGAATGTGACAACACCAACAACTGCTTCACCGAATGTGACAACACCAACAACTGCTTCACCGAATGTGACAACACCAACAACTGCTTCACCGAATGTGACAACACCAACAACTGCTTCACCGAATATGACAACACCAACAACTGCTTCACCAAATGTGACAACACCAACAACTGCATCGCCTCATGAACCAACAACTGCTTCACCGAATATGACAACACCAACAACTGCTTCACCAAATGTGACAACACCAACAACTGCTTCACCGAATGTGACAACACCAACAACTGCTTCACCGAATATGACAACACCAACAACTGCTTCACCAAATGTGACAACACCAACAACTGCATCGCCTCATGAACCAACAACTGCTTCACCGAATATGACAACACCAACAACTGTTTCACCAAATGTGACAACACCAACAACTGCTTCACCGAATGTGACAACACCAACAACTGCATCGCCTCATGAACCAACAACTGCTTCACCGAATATGACAACACCAACAACTGCTTCACCAAATGTGACAACACCAACAACTGCTTCACCGAATGTGACAACACCAACAACTGCTTCACCGAATATGACAACACCAACAACTGCTTCACCAAATGTGACAACACCAACAACTGCATCGCCTCATGAACCAACAACTGCTTCACCGAATATGACAACACCAACAACTGCTTCACCGAATGTGACAACACCAACAACTGCTTCACCGAATATGACAACACCAACAACTGCTTCACCGAATGTGAAGCAGTTGTTGGTGTTGTCACATTCGGTGAAGCAGTTGTTGGTGTTGTCACATTCGGTGAAGCAGTTGTTGGTGTTGTCACATTCGGTGAAGCAGTTGTTGGTGTTGTCACATTCGGTGAAGCAGTTGTTGGTGTTGTCACATTCGGTGAAGCAGTTGTTGGTTCATGAGGCGATGCAGTTGTTGGTGTTGTCACATTCGGTGAAGCAGTTGTTGGTGTTGTCACATTCGGTGAAGCAGTTGTTGGTGTTGTCACATTCGGTGAAGCAGTTGTTGGTGCTGTCACATTCGGTGAAGCAGTTGTTGGTGTTGTCACATTCGGTGAAGCAGTTGTTGGTGTTGTCACATTCGGTGAAGCAGTTGTTGGTGTTGTCACATTCGGTGAAGCAGTTGTTGGTGTTGTCACATTCGGTGAAGCAGTTGTTGGTGTTGTCACATTCGGTGAAGCAGTTGTTGGTGTTGTCACATTCGGTGAAGCAGTTGTTGGTTCATGAGGCGATGCAGTTGTTGGTGTTGTCACATTCGGTGAAGCAGTTGTTGGTGTTGTCACATTCGGTGAAGCAGTTGTTGGTGTTGTCACATTCGGTGAAGCAGTTGTTGGTGGTTCATGTGGTGAAGCAGTTGTTGGTGTTGTCACATTCGGTGAAGCAGTTGTTGGTGTTGTCACATTCGGTGAAGCAGTTGTTGGTGTTGTCACATTCGGTGAAGCAGTTGTTGGTGTTGTCACATTCGGTGAAGCAGTTGTTGGTGTTGTCATATTCGGTGAAGCAGTTGTTGGTGTTGTCACATTCGGTGAAGCAGTTGTTGGTGTTGTCACATTCGGTGAAGCAGTTGTTGGTGTTGTCATATTCGGTGAAGCAGTTGTTGGTTCATGAGGCGATGCAGTTGTTGGTGTTGTCACATTTGGTGAAGCAGTTGTTGGTGTTGTCACATTCGGTGAAGCAGTTGTTGGTGTTGTCACATTCGGTGAAGCAGTTGTTGGTGTTGTCACATTCGGTGAAGCAGTTGTTGGTGTTGTCACATTTGGTGAAGCAGTTGTTGGTGTTGTCACATTCGGTGAAGCAGTTGTTGGTGTTGTCACATTCGGTGAAGCAGTTGTTGGTTCATGAGGCGATGCAGTTGTTGGTGTTGTCACATTTGGTGAAGCAGTTGTTGGTGTTGTCACATTCGGTGAAGCAGTTGTTGGTGTTGTCACATTCGGTGAAGCAGTTGTTGGTTCATGAGGCGATGCAGTTGTTGGGACAATACCTACGGTTTCAAAACCTACTAAAGCAAAATCCCCACAATCCCCTAAAAAGAAACCATCAGAACCCACTAAATTAAAATCAACACGATCCACCAAAATAAAGCCATTACACCATGATCATACTAAAGTTGGTCGCCCTGGTTCAAGGGATGTCTTAGGTGGTATATTACAAATAGGAAAGAACGTTCTGAATAAGAAAGATTGATATAGTTTACTTTTATAAATCTAAAATATTATTGATATTATCTTGTCTACTACGTTTACCATTAATTGCTTGTTTATTTTTATGTTATTTTTTGGTATGCATTATGAAAACAGTTTTTTCAAATTTTTTTTAAATATGCTCATGGAAACTCATCTTCTCCTGATTTGAGTGCGACTGAAGCGAGAATTTCGGACATAAAATGCAACGTGGTAGCAGTTTTTTTATGGTTTTTATTTGTTATGCTTTATGAGAAATACGATGTTAGTACCTACACATCTTTTCAGGGCATCACAATAATTATTTAGATTAGGACACTGGTCAATAAAAAGTACGAGTAGTTTTACATATTACTAGCTTTGTCCCGCTACTTCGTCCGCGTTGAACGAGTTTAATATTCATTTTTAAAATCCGCTGAATACCACTCACCCAATCACCCGCAGGAGTAATCTGAAGATGGCTTGAGTATTTCATCAAAATTGCTCAAACCGTTTTGGAGTCCATACATTATCCTGGGATATTTTATAGACTGATGACCTCTTTGATGGCTGGCATTAAAGGGGCAGCTAATTTCTGAGATGACATAGTTATTTGAGGTAAGGACATCAGTCAACCTAATGAAACGTTAGGTATGGTACTGCAGATATTAAAAAAGGCCTTAGAGTGATTCGAGAAAAATGTGTGTTTACTGTAATAAAAATATAACAGTTTAGTGTTACACCACAACATACAAAAACAGGGCATATCAGCTTACAAAAGTAACATTACTGGGATATATTGTGGATGAGTCTGGAATACATCCGAGTAAAGAGAAAATGTATAATACATATATTTTATTTTAATTTATATAGATTAATTGTAAGCAGTAGTAGTAGTATTTGACGTCTTTAATATTCAATGTAATTAATTTATTGTCAGGTATTCGATTGACGAAATTACAATAAACGAATTTATAACATAAAATTATTTAAATAATCCTGTAAATGTTATTACCCAACACTTGGAAAAGCATTAGTTTGTAAATATATCTATAAAAATATATTTTTCGTATCTATCGGATAAAAGTTGATGTTTCGTACGTCTCACAGCCACACACACACCCACATTCTCACAGCCTGGACCTGGCTGCGACATATACATAACATTTTTAATAATAATGTTATCGAGGTATCAAACGAAAGTGCTTTGTATGAAATTATACAGGGTGTTATCGTTTTTTTTGTTGTTGTTGAAATCCAGTCCTATTCTCTCCCTGATACAACGACGAGACTAGGACCTGTCTACCAGTCCTTGATGGTAGATTCCAAGTTCCTACGCCGCTAACATTAATATCTCATTCTGTATGGAGAATTTCCATTTGTTTTTTGACCTGTCATAAGTGTCTTTTTATGCCTACATGATGAAGCCTCCGTGGCGCAGTAGGCGATTAGCCGGCTGTGAAACGCGAGCCGTGGGTTCGATTCCCACGCCGCGACAAATGTTTTTGTGACAGACAGATATTTGTGTCGGGTCTGGGGTCTGTCGGGTCTGGGTCTGTCGGGTGTTATAAGACCGGAAGTCTATTGTACTTGTACTTATACCCACGACAAAGACTCGTATCGTAGTGTGCGATCGGGGCTATGTGTGTGACTGTTGGGTGTTATTTATTTGTGTTCTTGAATACTGGACCTTAAAATGATGAGGTCATAGCTATGATTGGAGGTGAAGCATGTATGTTGCTGGCGGCATGCGCGGGGGTTCCCCTGCAATGAGTAGCGGAAGACGCTCATATAAAGCATGCGCTATAAGTGCATCGAACACACCTAGCGTGTTTTAAAAAAACGCTTATCATGTGCCTGCCATGACTTCATAAATTTATACTTCCTTTCAAAGCAACTGTAGGCAGCGGCTTTGCTGTGCCATGGCATTGCAGAAGTCTATGGGTGGCGGTGACTACTTACCATCAGGTGGCCCGTCTGCTCGTCTGCCTATCGAGGCACTAAAAAAAACAAACCCACAAGTAATGTTATTTTATTGAAATTAAAATTTATCCTATATTATTATAAATTATAATGATAATATATTTTTTTTTATCTACTAGGTACTCATTTTGAACATTCTGTGGAATAAGTTGCAAGATAAGTGAAAGTCATCACGTCTTCTATGTGGTATAATATAACTGAAGAGGCACTTATCTGTACTCTAAACATTTTTGCAAAATTTCGATTGTAATATATTATAATCTACATAAATAAAAAAAAACAATGTATGTTTGTCATCTATAGGCTATAACTATAAACTATTCATGCGGTTATGATGAGCATTGGTGAGTTGTTCTTCATACGCCCGCGATGGTTTTTTTTTTTTATCCTGGCACGGCACTGTGCCTGATGGTAAGCGCAGTGCGGTCCAAATAGAGTACTGAGTAGCGAGAGACAATCTATCCCCGCTATTCAACACACTCATGCCGGCCTGCTTCTTCACACTACGCCATGAGCAAGAAGGTGAAGAAGGAGTCGAGGGTCTAGTGTCAGAGTACTAAGAAGGCCGCAAAATGGCCATTGTACCCCAACTCCAGACCCCCGACAAAATCCGGATGTACAATGGCTGATCCCGGAACGCGACACACTTGCGTGTGCCACTATGGCGGGTTTTTCGCCCTGTGTACGGTGGTCGCTATCCGGGCGGATATGAATATCCTACCACCAGCTAGGTTCCTGGGCCTAAACAATAAAAAGAACTCGCTAGATGGCGCTGCAGATTATCAACTGCAATACCGTTCAACCGATCGCAATTAATCAAATTTACGTGGCATTGCAACGCATGCCAGGTGCAGCCAGTATTGATATAAAACAAAAAAAAAATATTATTGTTTATCCATCTGTCAAAACATTACGTAAATATAATAGAATTAAACATACATTGTTTACATTCAGACTGTCAATGTCAAATACATAACACACGCTAATGATATATGTAAACATGCTATCAACCGAGGCAATAAATCAATATTCCAAAATATGCATGATTATAGAAGTATAACCACCTGGGAAGTATACCCTTTTAAACAAAAAAAGAATTTCTCGAATCGGTCCAGGCATCTTCAAGTAATCGGGGAACATACATAAAAAAAAGATTCCGATGTATTGTTAACCTCCTCCTTTTTTTAAGTCGGTTAAAAAGAAGCTTCCTACTACTAATACCAGCAGTACTCCTTATAACATCAACTATCTGCAAGTGAAAGTTTTGTCAAAATCGGTTCAATCATTTCGGAGAACCGAAACAAACCGACAGACACACATTTTTAAAGTTGTTTTTTTATTATAAGTACAGTGTATGCGTTCATATAAACGGCCTCCATGGAGCAGCGGTGAGTAGCAGGCAGTAACAGTTGCGGCTGTAAACGAAAGGCAGTGGGTTCAATTCCCGCTCTGAGACAAATGTTTGTGTAACAAGCAGATATTTCTTTTAGCTTTGGTGTTGTGTGACCGTAGACCCTCGTAGTTCTTGATACCCAAGATACAGGTAACCAGTGTGGGGTCAGAACTATGTGTGGAATTTCGAGCTGTTGGGGGTATGTAAATGGTAATGGGGTAGTCAGAGATGTAACCAGTACGCCCACTTTTCGCCGAACTACGGTTTCTACGGTACTAGGGTTTATTACGTTCCCAAGATGTGATAGGGGTCGGGCCTACCGCCATACCGGGCACAACTCCGCCCTGATATTGAGTATTTCTAAATAGAAAAACCCAATATCACTTTACCCGACCCGGGGATCGCACCCGAGACCTCAGCACAGTAGTCTTAACACATGCGCAATTACAAATGCGCCATCGAGGCAGTCAGTCAGGCAGAGGCAATATTATTTATTTGTAATAATCTTTTATAATTTACCAGAAATGTTAATTCACAAGCAATTTTGCAGACTTAGTCTTTGTTTAAATACAAGTCTATCCATGTTTTTGAAGCGAATGTATAAATTTAAATTAAGCCTGACTTGATTAAAGAGCGAATTAATTTGATTGAGTCAACTGTAGATGTACTTACAGAGCTCTTTATTTATACAATACTATGTCGAATGAGCTTAGTTTCTCAAAGGTTCTTAAAACAAATGTAATGGTTGTCATTAAATTACACTTTTATTTAATTGATTTACATTTAATTAATAGCATAATTAAAATCATTTCTATTAAAGCAATACATTGTGCCTTAAATTTTACGCTGCCTGCCCCACACATAAATTGAAAAAAAAAGAAAATTTTAAAGTAATCCACTAAAAAGACCGAAACAAGATTGAGAATAGAAAATAAAATTAGTATTAGAGACCCAATTGCAAATTATAAACCGAGAGAAAAATAATGTTTTTTAGCGCATTTTCAAAAGAAGGCTTGACCGATTTTATTTACACAGTAACCTTAAATATCTATCTATATCTCTAAAAAGTTTAAATAAACACAAAATTAAATATTTTGCATGAGCACACGGCGTTGTTGATCATGCCACGCTTACACATACAACATGTAACATGATTAACGGACACTCTGAAAGTAGTTTGTTTAGAATAAGCGACTGAATCGATATGAACACTTTTTTAATAGACGATTTTATTTTTCAAAAATAATTAACACTCAGGTAAATAATAGTCACTCTTTAATTAAACGTTCAATACAAATGCAACTGAAGCATAACTCGATGCGATAAAGTATTTTCTGAATGCAATAATAAACGAACACTTTAAAAAATCAAATAATTAAAATTACGAACTTTATGTAGTAAATTAGTACAACAAATTTCATAATAAACAATATTTATATTCATCGCAGTCTAATCATAATTCATGTATTGAAAATACATGAATTATGATTGTAATAATATTTTTAAATTGGGGTGTCTGAGGATATGCGTTATTCCCGTTACACGTAGTATACATCAAAATTTTCACGTGAACGAAGTTGCGGGCAACAGCTAGTTTAAAAATGCCTACTAAATTACAAAATTTTGTAAAAATCTAACATATTCCAGTAATCATGGATCCCTTCAATCAAAATGATTTCGACACTGTATCATACTGTTTACTTTTATAAATATATAGATTAATGTGAGAAGACGAAAAAGCTAACACTGGAGCCCACAAGATTTTAATGATGATTAAAAAAATTAAAATAAGGGACGTATATATATTGTTTACGAATACAATAAAAATATATATTGGAAAGCATCATCGTGGTTATTTTATTTATTAAAAAATAAATCAATATTGACATATTCAATCTACGTAATCACAAGCTTTGATAATATTCCAAGTAGTGGTAACATAATACATAAAATAATACATTGTTTTATGTTAATATCAATCCAGCTGTAAAAATACGGAGTAAAAACAATGATTATGAAAGCAAAGTTATTGGTATAAAATGACAAAGCGACTGGTAATTTATTATTTTCTGTAGTATCTATGACAGTGGTAGGATGAAATTATTATCTTTATACATTGTGGTGCATGTGGTAAGAATTTTCAAAGTGATTATTACAAACATTATAGAACAATATGTCGCAATAAGTTTCATTAAAATTTGAAAAATATAATTTAATTAAATTATTACAATCATATTCATTGTAGAATTGCTAACTTTGCCCTACTTATCAGACCATTGTTAGATGAAGCAGTACTTTTTTACTAAAATATTTTTGATCTAGTTATTGTATTGTTTGTATAGCAGCGATAGTCTAGTTGGTTACGGCACGGACTGCCAAGACGAAAGTCGTATGTTCGAAACCCAAGTGGCATACACCTCTGACTTTTCTAAAGTTAGGTGTGTATTAAATAATGGTTTCTTATGTTTACGCGAATATTATACATTGTAATAAAATGAAAATTTACGGATTCTATCGCGGTTTATTTTACTTTTTTAACCCGACGTTTCGAAGGCTTTACAGCCTTCATGGTCACGGGGGAGACTGAGTTGGATGTCGTCACGAAAGTATAGTGCAATGTTTCTACCCTCCATATAGTTGATATTTAATTTTTATTTTGTTGTAGTCCGATCTACGCAGAAAGAGCTCACAATGTCTTGAGGTCTGGCAGTTGGTCTTTTGGGTTCCGATTTAATTAAATGTATAATTGGATCCCAGGCTGGTGCTAGCTTCCAACCATCTTCTCTATTGAAATTCGGATGTTTTTTAATTTCAATAGCCTCGCGAATCATCCTAGGCAGGAATCGGTGTTCTTTGGCAAGGATTTGTGGTTTGTCAAATCGAAGATAATGCTTGGAGATAACGTCGGGTTAAAAAAGTAAAATAAACCGCGATAGAATCCGTAAATTTTCGTTTTATTACAATGTGTATTAAATGTTAATTATCGCGTGTTTTAACGGTGAAGGAAAACGTCGTGAGGAAATCTGCATACCTGAGAATTCTTATAAGAATTTCGAAGGTATGTGAAGTCTACCAACCCGCATCAGGCCAGCGTGGTGGACTAAGGCCTAACCCCTCTCATTAGTAGAGGAGGCCCGTGCCCAGCAGTGGGACAATGTTTAACACAGGGCTAGTATTATTATTATTGTATTGTATTTTTATAATGATGTACAAGTGTCAAATATTATGAAGTAAATAATCTAGCAGGAATTTAAGCAATGTGTGACGAAGATCGCTAAGGCAGGTAAATTATGTAATGGGCATAATACCACTAGCAGGACGCAGTAACAACCAAACAGTCTAGATTATGGTCAAATTATGATTGACCAGACATGAGTCCAATCAACCTAAACAAATTTTGATACACGAGTTTTAATGGCATGCACTTATAATAATCGTTATTTCATTTGTTCGTCAATAAGCGGTCCTAGTAAGAACGACTTATGAAAATTCTGAGTGTCAACTGTTGATAGCTAGTGTATAATATTATAGTTACTAGAGATCGGCCACTGGTCGAAAACCGAGCATAAGTAACAAAAATTTAAAATTACATAGTCAGGTCATAAGTATTGTCACACAGTAAAAACTTTTATTTTAGAATGCTGGCCACAAAAAAGTTTATTGAATTCGAATTTCAAATTGTTCATGAAAATAAAAATGTATACTTTTTAGAATTTTGCTCATTTTTAAATATGGAGTGGACGCTTAAAGAAGACCGTGTTGCAGTAATTGCGTTGCATCGTTGCGGTTACGCGCCAATTCAAATTTTTGACATACTGAAAAATTTGAATATAACCAAAAGATTCGTTTATCGTACCATCAAACGATACAATGAAGACTCTAGTGTAGATGACAGTTCAAGAAGTGGTCGCCCTCGGTCTGTTAGGACTCCAGCAGTGATAAAAGCTGTGAAGGCGCGAATTCAAAGAAATCCCAAACGTAAACAGAAACTGTTGGCCCTTCAGATGGGGTTAAGCAGAACCACGGTGAAAAGGGTGTTAACTGAAGACTTAGGGCTTCGGGCATATCGAAGAAAAACAAGACATCGTTTGAATGCTCGTCTAATGGACCTGAGACAGAAGAGATGCCGCGCTTTGTTGAAGCGGTACGCGGGAAAAAAATATCGGGAAATTCTTTTTTCAGATGAAAAAATTTTTACCGCAGAAGAGAGCTGCAACAAACAAAATGATAAGGTGTACGGACACAGTAGTGAAGAAGCGAGCAACCGTATTCCGCGTGTCCAACGAGGTCATTTTCCATCCTCGCTCATGGTATGGTTGGGAGTTTCTTATTGGGGCTTAACAGAGGTACATTTTTGTGAGAAAGGTGTAAAAACGAATGCAGTTGTGTATCAAAATACAGTCCTGACGAACCTTGTGGAACCTGTTTCTCATACCATGTTCAATAACAGGCACTGGGTATTCCAACAAGATTCGGCACCAGCTCATAGAGCGAAGAGCACACAAGACTGGCTGGCGGCGCGTGAAATCGACTTCATCCGGCACGAAGACTGGCCCTCCTCCAGTCCAGATTTGAATCCGTTAGATTACAAGATATGGCAACACTTGGAGGAAAAGGCGTGCTCAAAGCCTCATCCCAATTTGGAGTCACTCAAGACATCCTTGATTAAGGCAGCCGCCGATATTGACATGGACCTCGTTCGTGCTGCGATAGACAACTGGCCGCGCAGATTGAAGGCCTGTATTCAAAATCACGGAGGTCATATTGAATAAACTTTAGTGTCATAAGAATCTATGTTTTGTTAAGTTCATTTTGGTATATAAATGGTTACATAATGAATAAACTTGTTTCAATTATTTTATATTAAACATGTGACAGAATTTATGACCTGACTAGGTATTTTGAAGTTCTTTTACAAAAGGTATACTTCTATGATCATCACATTTTTTAAAATTTTGTTCTATTACGTCAGCTGAGAGTTGTTACTGAGCTGTAGTTCTATTTTATTATATTTAATGTATTTGTAACCCATATTATATGTACATATACATTTAGGTTTCTGCATGTACTCATATGGAGAAGAAATGTGGAAAACAAAAATTTTACAATGCCAAATTTTTAAATTTAATTTTCAAACATTTCTCCGTGCACGCACTATGGATATAAGGGGTACAAAGTTTTCTTTTCGAGTACTAATATATGGAAAATATAATAGAAACTAAGGAGGTGGAACATTTGTATTCCAAGCAAAAGTTCTGATTGTATTAACCATTTTATTCTGACTTGCAGATTTGTTCCTGCCATGCTTATATTTGGCAACATCCATGTGAGTATAACTTCTATGAAATTCAAATATAAAGTTGCAACGTTTTCAATCATATGTACACCTATAAAATCATTAGAAATATATGAAGTTTAAATGAAAATAAATATTTTTCACACATTTTCAGTAAAGTTAGCTGGTCTTCGTTGTACAACACCACATCCTACAACAACACATTGTACAAAAACAGCAACAACAACACCATGCACGACATCTAGAACAACCACTGAATGCACAACGACTACACCGCCATGTACGAGCCCCTCAGCATCGCCTAGTAAAACTAGATCCAAGCGTACGAGAACAACAACTACAACACCGTGCACAACAAGTTTATCTACGACACATTGCACTACTCCTACGACGCCGTGCACCACTACTTCGACGACGACAGAATGCCCAAGAACTACGACAACGTATAGAACAAGTTCATCTACAACACATTGCACTACTCCTACGACACCATGCACAACGACAACAACACCTTGCACCACTACGTCAACTACGACAGAACGCACAACAACTACGACACCATATAGAACAAGTTCATCTACAACACATTGCACTACTCCTACGACACCATGCACAACTACAACAACACCTTGCACCACTACGTCAACTACGACAGAACGCACAACAACTACGACACCATATAGAACAAGTTCATCTACAACACATTGCACTACTCCTACGACACCATGCACAACGACAACAACACCTTGCACCACTACGTCAACTACGACAGAACGCACAACAACTACGACACCATATAGAACAAGTTCATCTACAACACATTGCACTACTCCTACGACACCATGCACAACGACAACAACACCTTGCACCACTACGTCAACTACGACAGAACGCACAACAACTACGACACCATATAGAACAAGTTCATCTACAACACATTGCACTACTCCTACAACACATTGCACTACTCCTACAACACCATGCATAACGACAACAACACCATGCATAACGACAACAACACCATGCATAACGACAACAACACCATGCATGACGACAACAACACCATGCATAACGACAACCACACCATGCATAACGACAACAACACCATGCATAACGACAACAACACCATGCATAACGACAACAACACCATGCATAACGACAACAACACCATGCATAACGACTACAACACCATGCATAACGACAACAACACCATGCATAACGACAACAACACCATGCATAACGACAACAACACCATGCATAACTACTTCGACTACGACAGAACGCACAACAACTACGACACCATATACAACAAGTTCAACTACAACACATTGCACTACTCCTACGACACCATGCACAATGACAACAACACCTTGCACCACTACCTCGACTACGACAGAACGCACAACAACTACGACACCATATACAACAAGTTCATCTACAACACATTGCACTACTCCTACGACACCATGCACAACGACAACAACACCATGCACCACTACCTCGACTACGACAGAACGCACAACAACTACGACACCATATACAACAAGTTCATCTACAACACATTGCACTACTCCTACAACACCATGCATAACGACAACAACACCATGCATAACTACTTCGACTACGACAGAACGCACAACAACTACGACACCATATACAACAAGTTCATCTACAACACATTGCACTACTCCTACAACACATTGCACTACTCCTACGACACCATGCACAACTACTTCCACTACGACAGAATGCCCAAGAACTACGACACCATATACAACAAGTTCATCTTCAACACATTGCACTACTCCTACGCCACCGTGCACAACGACAACCACACCATGCACGACTACAACACCATGCTCAACAACAATAAGTCATAAAACCAGGAGTCGTATAAGTCCAAAAATAACGAGTACAATCAAGCTAACTCGTCCTACAAGTCCAATTATCCCGACACCACCGTATAACAATCACTTTAGAGATTTTATAAATTCATTGACTGGTGTGATATTTTAAAATATATAACGTATGTTTAGGGTTGTTTCTTATGATTGATATATATTTATAGTAATGCAATAGCCAATACATTAAAAATAAACATTTCTTTTATAACAGCATCAAGATTAAGACGTCAATTAATATTACAAATATTCTTGTTAAGAATATGTCTGAGCTTTTGGTGTAGAGAGCGCTACTATAAGACTGCTATTTGAGTGATTTTAATAATTTATTTTAAAACGATATATGTCCTTCTATATTATATTATAGTTGTTAATACAATTTGATTATATACATCCTTATATAACCCTAATACCTTTTGTATTGTATTTTTCTTCTCATTTTTTCATATCTAAATTGCCCAGGACTGCGATAGTGTATAACGCCAAAAGTTTCCCTTCGTTCAAGGTACTCAGCATGAAGAAATTCCAAATTAGTATTTAAATCAAGAACGTCAGCATTTGTTCGAAATTCAATAAAAAATTACGTTGCAGTTCAAATACTTATTTCAAGTTGTTCAAGCTGAGCCCGCAAAGATACTTTAAGTTAGATCTTAAGTTTAACTGAAACTGAAAAAATGTCTTCAATCTTTTGTTCTATTCGATGAGTAGTTTCCAATTTATCTCGCGTATTTCGTTAATATATCGTAAATTAATTTTTACTAACCAACTTTGAAGTGAATCTTATGGTTGATTAAAATCGGGTTTAAGTGGCGAATATATTCCGTAACATATATAAAAAGTGGTTTTGTTAAATTTAGAACTTCCTCCGTTTTTGAATTCGATAAAAAAGATAATTTGTTTTTGTATTTGTTTTGTTTGCATTGACTTGTTGTTATTATTGTTATATAAAGTATACATACTGTATAAAATATAATATTTTTCACAAACATGTTTACATTTACTTTAGTTATTTATTTCAGTTCGCAATAAAAACATATATATTTCGTCAGAAGAATGTTTTGTAAGTGACAGTTTTATTTTATAGTCTATATTTGGCTATAGATTCCAAGTATTTTCTGGTTCAGGTTAAATTATAGATTATGCCAAATATTTATCTCAGTAAAGTCAACGAACGCCATAAGTAAATAAAACTGTTTTCAAATTTTCAAAACTGTGTTGTATATCTTTGAATTTGAAAATATTGACAAATTTGGTAAATATAAGGCAAACAATATTATTTGTAGCTGTAACTTGTTCCACATACAGAATTAGTTTTTATGAAAAGGAATTGCTTTGAGCTTATATTGTATTGTATTAATATCATCTGCTTATTTAAGATTTTTTCTACATTATTTGAGAATACCTACTTAAAGGAATAGGGTAGTTGACTCGATTTTTTTTATTAATGTAATCAATAAGTTACATTACCTAAAACCTATTATCGAAAGAATTTTATGAATCCGAATAAAAATAAGTAAATTAGACACCATTGAAATCTGCTGGAAGGGGTAGTTGTCAAATAACAGTACAAGGTTGCACATCTGATACCGTGACGTCACGGTACTATGAATCGCCTGTACTGTACCGTTGTGCGAGGGAGATAGCGATATGTTCCCAATACTCCATCGTTTTCGCTTATGCCTGTGAGTATTTGCTCATACCAATATTTTAAATGAATATTGTGACCTCATTTTTCAAGCAATTCGGATTCTGTTTTCGCAAAAGAGTTTCTTTTGCGTGTTATATTCGATTGCGTAAATAATAATGTACAAAATTAAACACAGGAAACTACCCTATTGTATTAAGACAAAAAAAAACATAGTAAATTCTTTTCAGACAGTCAGGATACACTTAGTATGATTTTTTTCGTAGAAATAACGCACTTTTAATTTAACTTTAATGGAACGTGGATGGAATTTATTTGTGTTTTATACAGTGTGAAACTAGATTTTTTGATTCTAAACATAGCATAGTCCATTAAGTATTTTTGATATAATCTATAGTTTAATTTTTTTTATATAATAAGTACATTGTCTTAGTCATTAGCTTACTTAGTTAATTACCTTTCTAAAGCTAACTTTGAATGAGATAAAGTCAAAACAACATCTGCTGACCATGTGATCATATTTCATAAACATAAAAATACCAAACCGTGTCGTTAAAGATTTTCCTAACACAACACAAGTCCCAGCAAACCATTATATGGCACAAGACACATGACTGAATCCTACTATTTCTAAACACATGCACATGCATACACATATAGTAGAATGTACACAGTAAATTCACAGTTTAAAAATCACACAGACTGTTAATGAAGGCGTATAAAGGGAACAATTGTACGCCTCTATGAGGATTGAAACGGACACGGCACTTTGAAGCAACGCAACTGTTTTTTATTCTTCTCAGCAAAGTGACCACACTGCACCTGATGGTAAGTACAGTTCTGTCCAATGAGAGTATCAAGTCAGAGACAATCTATCCTTCTCTACTCAACGGACCTAGAATCATAGGAAGAAGGAGCTTGATGGTGCGGCAAAAATACGAATTTTCTCTGCTCTTGGTTCGGGGCGTGGTGGTAGTAGACACCACGAAGCTGTGGCTCCGCAAGCCAGTACGCGAGGTTCTGGTGTGAAAGGCAGTGTCACTTTGCCGTGTCAGGATAAAAGTTGGCAGACTGCATAATTTTTATACTGTGGTTGAGTGCAAGCGAGCTTGAACGTAGCCGGTGCGTAAACGGTTGATATTTCACATCATTACTCCCTGTCATGTATTTTGCTCATTTCTTGTGGCTTTACTACCTGTACACGTAAGAACGAAATATAGAATCGTCTGATATTGTTTTCTGACTCAACAAAGTGACTTCACTGAATCGGAAATGGAGTATCGATTTATCAGCTAATATTATATTCTGTACTTACGCATTAAGTACTTAGAGTCGCTTGAGACTTTAATTATAATACGAAATTGTATGTATTGTGGTTTAAACTAATAATAAAATCCAAATGAATTAGTGTACTTTAGAATAATATTATTTGTATAAATTTGATTGTAATTGAATCGCCGTGTTGATATAGTCTCAGTGTACATACAGTTGTCGGTAAGGTATTAGGTTTAGATTCCAGGTTGGGCAATAAAAAAAAGATTTTTGACTCGAAAATCGGTGCCCCGGTTTGGATAGAAATTCTATCCAAAGTTGCGATAGGTTCTCTAATCACAGTGTGAAACAGAAAAAAACCCGGCGAACCGTGTAAGTACTATGTACACCTCTGTTTACCCTTTCGGTGAGGCGTGAGATTATATTACTGGAGTTTGTTTAGTAATTAAAAAAGATGAATGACGTCACTTCTATGCTAACATTTAATGTAGTGTTTGTTATCAATAGAACTCATATAAATGTCTCATAGATGTCACACGTGATTCTGGGTCCTTTAGGCGTAGTGTGAAGAAGCTACACAGCAGGCCGGCATGTTTGTGTTGAGTAATGAGGGATAGATTGCCTCTGACTTGATATACTCTCATTGGACGGAACTGTACTTACCATCAGGTGCTGTGTGATCATTTTGCCGAGCAAGTTTAAGAAAAAAGTTGATGCTATGTCTATCTATGAGTGTTTTGACGTGCAACTCAAAATTATGCAATAAAAGTAAATTTTTGCCATTAAACCTCAATTTTCTGCAGAAATTAATTTTGTTTTTGGACACAGTACCTACATAAGAACATAATAAAATAGTTTATCTAAAGGATCATGATGCATATTGCGCTTTCTTTCAATCTATACTAATTTAAGAGGTAAAGTTTGTGAGTTTGGTTGTTCGGGGTAATCTCAGGAACTACTGGTTCGATTTGAAACAATGTAATGTCGGATAGCCCATTTATCGAGGAAGGCATATGACACCACGCTATGACCAATAGGAGCGGAGCAGTATTGAAAAATGTTGCGAAAACGGCGCTTAATTCCCTTTGAGAGCTTCCGTGGCGTGCGCTACGTAAATAGCTTCCACGCGGGCGGGGCCGTGGGTAACAGCTAGTAGTAGATTTTTTTTAGTGCCTCGATAGGCAGACGAGCAGACGGGCCACCTGATGGTAAGTAGTCACCGCCACCCATAGACTTCTGCAATGCCAGGGCAAAGCTGCTGCCTACCGTTAGAATGAGTATGAGTGAATTAGCCATCGAGCTTGTATTTTCTTTCTAAACTAAATAGAATGAGTAGATATGAATGACGGAGATCCCGACAGCCAAGGTGCCCGTATGCTCATAATCTGACAGTGGATTGACTGTTGCCCCCGAGCGGTCTGCGCTAACTTCAAGATATGATTGTGGCACGTGTCTTGACATTATCAGCAATACCTCTCATGGGGATCAGCGACGTCTGGTGTACATTGCGTTGTATATGTGGACTCTGAGTTTGATTCATTTTATTTGAATATGGACTTTGTTTATAGATGCGTAGATTATTTTCTTGTGTAATACTAATTAACTTTTATAAGATTGTCAACTGATTCATTTTAGATCAGTTTTTTTTAGTGCCTCGATAGGCAGACGAGCTGACGGACCACCTAATGGTAAGTAGTCACCGCCGCCCATAGACTTTTGTAATGCCAGGGCACAGCCAAACTGCTGTCTACCGTAAATATAATAATATTTTAGTCATATTACATCTATACTAATATATAAAGAGGTAAGGTTTGTGAGTTTGGATGTTTGGGGTAGTGTCCAGTGCTACTGATCCGATTTGGAAAATTCGAGTTGAATTTTGAGTACTATATACTACTTTATATTTTGGTAAATATAAATATATATTTGGTAAAATAACCTCCACGCGGTTTAGAATATGAATCAATTTAACGGTTAATCCAAATTCACTGCCTTGTACTATACATATTTCTATTATTTTATTAGTTTTTAATACAGAGAGATCAACAAATAACTTCTATTATATTATTTTCAAACAAAACACGGATTGTTTAAGCAACAAAGTTAATATCACCAAGACATTAAATAACAACATTTCGAGTTTCGTTTTCAATTAATATTTTACAACTGGGTATTAAAATTGACTTTATGAATACAGAGTTTCGAAGTATTACGACTATAAGCAATGGATTTGGCCCCATTCTGGAATACACTGATAACCCCGAACGCGAAAGGGGATTTCTTGCTATCAACTAATTTCTTATTTAAGCTTTTGTGAGAGAAAGTTTCGGAATTGAATGAGAAGTCAACGACACCGTTTTAGCGAAGGAAATTCGAGGAATTTGGTATTAAAGACATTTAAGGATATTATAATATCGTGGACCAAGTCGCTTGGAATGAGATATGCTATAGTTCAGGGGTGGCCAAGTACCTTGATAGTTGAAGCATTTTTCAAAATTTGATATTTTTCGCGAGCCGTAATTCGTATTAATTTCTTAACTTGGTAGGAATTTTTTTTTTTACAACTTTGCACTTAATATTTCGTTTCGACATTTTGAAACACATACGGGACTATAATATTTTTTTAAATAATAGCACAAAAATGAAAAGGGAACTCGGGTACATTTATCTAGAGCCACAAATAATCCTTCAAAGAACATACCAGAACCACGCGTACTGGCTTGTGGCACTACAGCTTCGTGGTGTCTACTACCCCGGCCCGAACCAAGAGGTTAGCAAATTCGTATTTTTGCCGCACCATCAAGCTGTGGAACAGTTTGCCAGCTACCGTGTTCCCTCCTTCCTATGATCCTGGGTCCTTTAGGCGTAATGTGAAGAAGCTAAACAGCAGGCCGGCATGATTGTGTTGAGTAGCGAGGGATAGACTGTCTCTCGTTACTTGATACTCTATCTGGATGGCACTGCGCTTACCATCAGGTGCAGTGTGGTCACTTTGCCGCGCCAGAAAAAAAAACCTTCAAAGAGCTGTATGTGGCTCGCGAGCCGCAGGTTGGCCCCCTCTGCTACAGTTAATGGGGATAAAAGATTTTCAAATAACATAGCAGCCCTATATTATATCCATTGGACAAAGATCTCCTTTAGTAATGTGAGGAGTTAGGACGAGTGTTGACCTAATGTTTTAAGCGGCTGAACTGATTTTCATGTAACTAACAGTTTTTAAATGTACACATCATGCCCTTTTATTTGATACGCCACTTGGGTATATTTGAAGATATTCTATTATTCATCCCCAATTTCACCCCCCATATATTCTTGCGCCGGGGGTTAAGAATATATAAAAACAATCTTTAAAGCGGTTTGTATATTGTGTCAAAATTTGTGCTCAATCGAAGCAGAACTTTTTGAGTTTTTGAAGCGTACACAAACCAACATAACAATTTTATATATATAGATAAATGTAATAATAGTAACTGAGGCGCTGCATTAATACAAGCAAAGCCTTGCTTACAAGTACACACTGCAATGTAAGTCTAGTAAGTTTATAAAGAAAGTTTACAAATATCTTACTTCTTCAAAACATTGTTGCAGGACGTTCTTCAAGAATCTCGAGCAATCTCGCTATTTCTCGTCTTTTATTGTAATTTCAAAGTATGAACGACTAGAATAGTTTGTTTTGAGAAAATACAGAACTCTCTGGAAGTGCAAAAGCAAAATGTTGAAGTGTAAGTGAAATAAGTAGTTATCATTGAAAACATTGAAATTGTTTGTTTTTAAGTTCATTGTATTTTTATCATTTGCGTTTCACAAGGTATGTAGGTACATATAAAAACTATTTGTTCGCCTTTGAAGGTTGTACCTCGAGTTAATGAACTTTTTAAGTTTTGTCCTATACAAAATGTTATTAAACTAGAGGTTTCGAGCGCCTCAGACATTTTAATAGATATTTTTAAAATATTTGTTAGGAACATTAACAAAACCATGCAAGATGTATATTTGAAAGGCACAAATTATACAATGTTTATAATTTATTGATTGATTTACACGACACTGTTACACATCTCAGTGCTTAATATTAACACACACGCATGTCAGGGTTCACTTAAGGCTTCTCTTTATAATTAATCTACCAGCATTACCCTTTTAAACTGAACAACGCCATTGAACCATTTACAATTACTTACTGCCCCGCGAACAAACCACGAATGTTCTCACTACCAACTCACTGCTACACCACTAGTCTTCTGAACTGAACGCCGGAGCGCGGAATGCACACCGTTTTATATTAAACATTTACTACTCCCACTTTGGTTGTCATTATTAACTACCCCCAACTAGTCTCCTAAATACCTCCGTTATACCTTCGTTATTTCTAATAATAGGAAATATCTTAATATATTCTACTTACTGCACCAAAGAGGCAATGTGTGTATCTAATTGGATTCAACGATTGCAAAATATTGTTTTTCTGGTATAAACTGAGCTAGAATGAAATTGAAAATAACTTAATATAAAATATGATATTATGTCTTTATTAGCTCTGGGTATCGCGGTTCAGTGGAGAGTGAGGGAATGTTGTCACGACTCAATATTCTACGTGTTGCGATCGACCGTCCGCGTGACTTTCCACTGGCGTCTAGTTACTGTTGCCTCTAACTTAACATTAAATGTGTTCTGAATGTCGATTTAAATAAATAACTCCCAACAGTCACGGTAGGCAGAGGCTCTGCTGTGCCCTGGCATTGCAGAAGTCTATCGGCGGCGGTGACTACTTACCATCATGTGGCCAGTCTGCTTATCGAGGCACTAAAAAAAAATGCCTCGGTGGCGCAGTTGTAATTGCGCATGCGTTACGACTGTTGTGCTGAGGTCTCGGGTTCGATCCCCGGGTCGGGTAAAGTGATATTAGGTTTTTCTATCTAGAAATTCCTCAGTATTAGCCCGGAGTCTGGAAAATGTGCCCAGTATGGCGATAGGCTCGCCCCCTATCACATTATGGGACTGAAATTCGGCGAAAAGTGGGTGTACTAGTTACACCTCTGCCTACCCCTTTCGGGGATTACAGGCGTGAGTGAATGTGTGTGTGTGTGTAAAAAAAAATTACACATATAGCTCCGATCACTAAGATACGAGTCTTGTGTTGTGGGTATCAGGGACTATTACTATTATTACTTTCGGTCCCACAACACCCAGACCCCGGACACAAATATCTTGTTGTCACACAAACATTTGTCCCGTGTGGGAATCGAACCCACGGCCTCTTGTTTCACAGCCGGCTACTCGCCAACTGCGCCACGGTGGCTGTCGAGGCTTGTATATGGAAATGGGAAAGGAAATGGGTCTTACTTGTGTAATGTTTGATGATTATAATATTTAGCATCTTTATTTTATATTCAATTATTTAAAAATAGAATACTATGAGGAAAACCAGGTCTGCGGTCAGTGTCATCAAAGACAAGGCTGTATGACTGTGCCCTTTGCCTTGCCGAAAGTAAAAAAGATAGGGTATTATAAAATACAGAAGTACACAGTGGCATAAACCATCCCAAAGGTAAGCGATAGGGAGGGATTTAATATTATTTTGTTTTAAGAAATCAGCGGGTATATAACTTTCGGCGCGTCACGTCTCCACGTATTACTTATATGTAATTGACACATCAAATTCTTTGGAGCTTTCAATTATTTGTAAAAGCTTTGTATTATTTATTTAACGAAGAGTAGGATTTAAGGTAAATATACTTGTATGTATAATAAATTCAGTTTTTTTTATCCTTGCAAGGCAAAATGACAATACTGCACCTGATGGTAGGCGCAGTGCCGTCCGAATAGAGTATCGAGTGGCGAGAGACAATCTATCCACCGCTACTCGACACAATCATGCCGGCCTGCTTCTTTACACTTCACAGAACGCGACACACTTGTTGGTGCCACTATGGCGGATAGAGATGACACATTTTTTTATTTTATTTTTTTATTATATCAACAAGGTACATTACCTAAAACATAGTATCAAAAGAATTTTATAAATCCGAACAAAAATAATTAAATTAGACGCTATTCAAATCTGCTGGAAGGGGTAATTGTCAAATGATAGTAAAATTATGCACGATATGAGCCGTGACGTCACCTCTCAGAATGGCCATTACTGTGCCGTTGTGCGAGGGAGATAGTTATATGTTCCCACTACACACCCATTTTTGCTCATACCAATATTTAGAATAAACATTGTGACCTAATTTTTCAAGCAGTTTTGCTTCTGTTTTCGCAACAGGGTTTTTTTTGCGTATAATACTCGGTTGCATCAAATGTTGTACAAAATTAAACACTGGAAATCACCATATTCAACAACCATGTGTCTATAAAAGGCAGAATAATATTCATACAGATATATGAATAGTAAACCTTTGTTATCTGCACGGGTGAAGTCTGTTATTGATTTTCATGGAAATTCCGCGGCGAAGCATATAATTTTCTACAGCGGAGGTGAACTTTATTGTGGCTGGGAACTTTAAATGTAATACGGATTATGAAGTTATTGTTGCGTTTTGTACAATATAATTTAAATTTGGTGTCGGCTTACCCGTAATTTGGTATTGTAGTAGTTCTTTAAAATATTGTAATGAAGTGTTAGCAGTTATGATTTTATGTTACTACTATTATAAACACAAATGTTTGGATGAATGTTTGTTACTCAATCACGACAGAACGGCTGAAAGGATCTGGTTGAAATTTGGTACAGCTATTACATAGACTACTTTTTATACCGAAAAAATGTACTGTTACCGCGGGATAGTTTTTCAGAGCAAAGGATCGTCTTGATTTTTTTCATAGTTGAGGGGTCGAAGAATGACATAGATTACTCGTAATCCCAGAAAATGCACGGTTCCTATGGGATAGCATACTATAGAAAAATGTCATAGCTTAAGATGTCTCCATGGATTTTATACCCTTTCTTTCAAAAATACCACGTGGGCGATGCCAGAGCAAAGCTAGTATGATATAAGTTTGGCTTGTATGCCACAAAGGGTAGGCAGCAACTGCCGCCATGACTCGCCGAGCTCATTTACATCCCATGATATGATAAATGGTCAGATTTTCCCTTGTGAAATTGCCCGGGATTGGAATATGTACTCTATGTGGCCATAGTCTTGCTACCTATCATGGGACGGGAGTATGCTCGACAAGCCGTGGGTGTCTTGTTGCACTTCTGCTTACTGCTTTAGGTATATAGGTGCAAGCTTATGTGTGTGTGATTATTACTATCAACAAAATTTGTCTGTAGCACCGCATGATTAATTTTATATCTATATGTCGCAGGCATGACCGCAGGCCGGGGTTGTGAGAGGGCTTATACTTCCCTCTTCGATCTCCAGATATTGTCAGGATGCTCATCGTATCGGTCGATCGGTAGTAAAACTCAAGATTAACACTTCAGAATTTAGAGTTTATTAAACTACTGCCAGTTCGGAATGCAGTCATCCATGGCGAAGAAGCTGGCAAGAAACTCTCATGGTTGCTCTTTTAAACACAGCACAATTTAAGTTACTATAACTGATTCTAATTACAGTCTCACAACACGTTAACTTATTACTTTAAACAGTACTTTGGCATTACGACCAGTAAGTTACTAGCTATTCAAGATTGAATGTGGAATTCCTCTACAAATGACAAAGTACACGCTTTTATTATGATATTTTCTATTGTGCCCCACTCTGTGAGCGAGATCACGTGATAAAACTACTCGAATCCACCCGCAAAATAGCAAAACAAGTCGCGGTACAGATATTCTACAATAAAACGAGTTATTTAAAAGACCAATTGAGTATCCGTTTTCATGTTGCTCCGACATATATATAATAAATAAGTAGGTACATCAATGAACAATTCGCGAACGTAGGGAACTTAGTGTTTGATTGTTTGTTCGGAGCAAATTAATACTTGTGTATTAATTTCGACAAATAGGAGTTATTATCTCCATTTTTATATTTTTTGAATATTTTTGACAGCGTCTGTGGTGAGGCAAACGAATAGTCGGCTGCGAAACGAGAGGCCTTAGTTCGATTCCCGCACCGAGACAAATGTTTGTATGACAGACAGATATTTTTTCAGGTCTGGATGTCGTGGGACTGTAGTCCCTCGTAGTCATTGATTCCTACGACACAAGACTCGTATCTTAGTGTGGGGTCATTTTTCCAAGAATATCTCCTAATATTGGATAACGCTAACCAATTCAAGCTTATATATCAAACAATATCACAAATTCTAAACTCAAAATACAAAATAAAAATATACTAGTGGCTTTCGACACCTTCAGATATTGTGCAAAACGAAACAAGTCCTGAATCCAAATGACAACAATACATCGAATTTTCAATACACAATCCTAAAGGAATTTTGAATCATACATACATATGTATAGAAAAGATTACTGTTCGCTGCAAACGCTCCATCTGATACATAATGATGAGTCGCCTCCGGTGATCTTATATCGTCATGTGAGGGTAAAATGGCGCTGGGTGGCGAATGGGTATCAGTACAAGATCAGAATAATTTCTTAATAATGTGCCTGCAGCTATGTTTGCGTTCATGTTTATTTTTATATCAATCATTAGTAAGATATTTTTTATTACCCTCTCATGTATCACAGGGGCACCAGTGTTCGGAAAAAAGTAATAAGTAGTAAGTAAAAAGTTTTTTAATTCATAAAAAGTACACCGACTTCAATAAAAAACAAATTATGCGTCGCTATAAAATTTGAGGTTGCCCTCGATTTTTCTGAGATCCCATCATCAGACCCTGACTTGGTGCCAATGGGACCACCTGGGTAGTATACCCTTTTAAACAAAAAAAGAATTTCTCGAATCGGTTTAGGCGTCTTCGAGTAATCGGGGAACATACATAAAAAAAGATTCCGACGAATTGAGAACCACCTCCTTTTTTGAAGGCGGTTAAAAATACAAGCCAAAATCAATTTTATTTCAATAATACGTTACAAATTACGCATCAAATGACAGATTTATAAGTCCAATCTAGGTTGCACTTCAAAATCTGTGCTTAAATTATGATTCATAAATATGTACATACGTAAAAATTACACTTTAAAAAGTATATTAAACTGCCTACCTTTAAAACAAAAAAAGTTACGAAAAATGCAAAATTAGAACCAAAGACTATACAAAATTTTCTTTATACATTTTATAAAGTTCGCCGAGCTACTATCCATGACGTTAATTTGTTCGTTTTTTCCCAAATCGTTATACAAGCGACACATCCTAGTAATTCAATTAAAAATATGATTATAATTATTAATTTAATTACTGGAACGTGTCGCTTCTATAACGATTTTATAACTTTTAAACAGAGTTCCATCAAAACAGGTCCATTAGTTTTTATGTAATGTCACAGATATATACAGTTCTGTAGTGATTACACTAAGGTACAGTTATCTATCCAGGTTTTAAACAGGTATATTTGGAAACAACTGATTTCATATTCAATGAATTTCGTTATAAGAAAAAAATAATAAGCACCATTAAAATATAGAGACTGCAAAAGTTTTAGGAGCAGTTGTCCGTTAAGTCCGTTTGTGGAATCGAACAATGAAAATTTGCCCTCTTCACACAAAATTTGAGTCTTACTTCTTCTTAGTCTTAATAGGTTACCAGGAAACCACGAACAACTTGCGAAAAATTTCCAATAAATGATCACGTTCGATTCAAAAAGTTATTTGAAAGTTTCTTGTGCGCAGTATTCAGAGCTGTTAAGTTATCAACGGTTTTGAATTTGCTCGAACTCATTCTGCAGTTTAGTCATTCTGTCCGATTTTCATCAAAGAATACTTACTTATTCACTTCTTTAACCAACTCTATTTTACTTACCAGAACTAACTCTAACTCTAAAACTACTCGGTTATATCTTTTGATTAATTTATTGTTATGACTATTTATTTATGATGCATTCGTGGCGCAGCGGGCGAGCAGCTGGCTGTAAACCAAGAGGTCGTGGGTTCGATTCCTGCACCGAGAAAAATGTTTGTGTTATGTTGTCAGACAGACAGATATTTGTTTCGGGTCTGGGTGTTGTGGGAAAAACATAAAAAAAACTAACTAAAATGGAGGGTAGAAACATTGAACTATACTTTCATGATGAAATACAACTCAGTCCGCCCCATGACCATGAAGGCTGTAAACGTCCGTTTAAAAAAGCAAAATAAATCGTGATAAAATCCGTAAAATTAATTTTATTTCAGTGTCTAATATTCGCCTAAACTTGAGAAATCATTATTCCCCTCCTTATTATTTAAGAGTACGCATTGAGTATTTTAATAAATTTACAGTTATAAAACAATCTTAAAGTTAGATATATACACCTTAAAGTTACACACATAATTATGACCCCACTGCCACGGAGGTTTTATCGTTTGTGTGTTTAACTTAAGGCTCTTATTGTTTCGACAGTAGTCAAGCTATGAGGGAAAATTCGAATTGTGGTATTGTTAATTCAGTGTCATTGATTTATAGATGTGAAAGTGTGTTAAGGTAAATCATATTCTGAAACAACAAAGGCAATATTATTTTAGGTTTTTGTACAATTTTCACACCGATTTTTCATTTGCTTACATTTTATTTATCGAATTGTTATCTAGATAAAATAATAATTTTAAATTTCGAACAATCTTAGTTAAGGTAACAAAAGCTACATAAGTGAAACTGCAGGCAGAAGCTATTTTAGAATCAGACGAAGTTCCCTCAAAGATTTTGGTCTTTTAATACTATTGTCTCAGGACAAATTTTCGTAGACTTGATCTCAACCAGGTAGTTTTTTAATTGAACGGTAAGCGTATTGATCAAAATCTGTGAACGTCCTCGTTGCATCTTTCCAAAGGCAAATGCGACGGTACATTTTTGTTTTTAAATTGCCAGCGAATGCCGAAAGTAGTCCACATTGCCTCCTGGTTAGCAGCGTCCTGGCACAATGCCACAAATTCCAACAATACTGCGGCAGTATTTTTCGCTCCGTTCGACAATTTCGAGGTGGTAAATTGTTGGGTTTCGCAAAAGTTACAATTCAGCACTTCGTCTTCATTTTTGAGTGTTTTAAATTAGGCCTTTGTTTGTTCTGTTCCGAATAACGATTCAAAGTTACTGTTCTATTAAAAATATTTAAGGCCTTTATTTAATTTGTGTTACAAGTATATATAGCAGTGTAGCCTGCTGGGAGTATCACCGACTTCCGAGACTGTAAAATCAGTCTTGTGATGTTCTCCTTGTTCATCAACGATATCACTGACACTATAGTCAACTGTAAATCCTCCTTATTTGCAGACGACTTAAAGTTGTATTTAACTATTAAAACAGAAAAAGACACGCAGCTACCGCAAAAAGACTTAACCAAAATTGCAGAGTGGTGTAGTGTTAACAATATGACCCCCAATGTCAATAAATACCATCACATTAAATTTACAAGGAAAAAGAAACTGATTCCATCAACATACACTATTAACAACGACTTATTGCAGGAAGTAACGGAAATTAAAGATTTGGGCATTGTTTTGGATAACAATCTCAAGTTCACTACTCACATTAACAAAATAGTTAAAACATCTGCAAAAATATTGGGTTTTATTAAACGTAGCACAAAATGCTTTCGTCAAGTACGCACCAAAGTGATTTTATTCAACGCATTAGTTCGCATTAGAGTATGCTAGTGTGATTTGGAATCCCACTTACGCTATACACTCGCAAAGAATTGAAGGTATTCAACGTTCCTTCACGCGATACTTAGCTTTTGGGCATCCTGGTATATCCCATAGATATCCCTACAGTCAGACATGGCAGAAGTTACCATGATTTGCTGTGCTTGCACAAAATAGTTAACTCTAAATTGGACTGTAACTTACTACTATCTAAGTTAAATATTTCGGTTCCGTCTAAAATCCCCAGACACGCAATAACGAACACATTCTGCCCTCGATCATCTAGAACTAATCTCGGCTTACAGGCGCCTATTACTAGAATGTGTACTACCTATAATTCCCTTTGCAGAATTGCTCCTAGCCTAGATATATTTTATGATACCCACATCAAGTATAAAAAAATCTAAAACATTTGAACGTAAATGACAGTCATTGCATACCTACCAATAGAAACTATATGAATTATAGAAATTAAGTAAAAAGAAAATGTCAATTTAAATAATAACTATTGATAAATGTTAGTGTGTTTATGTATGTATGTTTATATATATATGTGTATTTGTATGTATGTATATGATCAAAATGTGTTTTTTTATACATAGCTTGTTTGTGTGCTGTTGGATAGTGCCAAATTTTAGTTTTAAGTATTTTATTTTTTAGGAAAGATGCGTGTGATTTTCCAATGTTGTGTACTCCTCTAATTGGTATACACATCAGAATATATTTTTTGAAATTTTATATTAGATTTAAGAAATAATGTGTGTACTGTTGGAGAACCTTTTTCAAATAAATAAAATAAATATTGAAAATTCTAATAAAACTGATTGTATGGATTTTATCGCGGTAAAATTAGTTTTATTCTCATTGTTGTAGTTTTTAATAAAACATTTGTCTCGTGAGTCTATCCCCCCGTCTTTCGTTTGACCCTATGCTATGATAATAATAAATATTAATCATCTAAAAATCGCCACATAAGTAAAAATTACCTAAAAAGCACAACTAAATTACAAACGATCCTCGTATTGTAAAATTGTATGAGAAAGCGCCGACTTATCTTGTTGACACGAGGCGTTAAAAATCAATAGGATACCGGTAGATCTGAGGCGGTGGCTGGTAATTGCAACATCCCGTGCGGTTGTTAACGGCTTTAGAGGGCAAGGAAAAATATAGCGGCTTTATTATATTTTCTAGAATCATCTGACCTGAATAAGATTGTATGCTATATAGTGGGCACGGGTCTCATTTGCGAGAAGCCGTCTGAGCAGACACCACAGCAATGTGTATTTCTTTATTATAAAGCTGGATGTAATTAATGACTATACATACATACGCACTCATGTCTGTAATCCCCCAAGGGGTAGGCAGATGTGTAACCAGTATCATGTTGGTACGGGCGGATTAGCGCAATGTAGGGCCATGTTTTACTTTATTATTCAAAGTTCTAAATGATGATGCCATTTGTGAGGCGTATTATCCTCGGAAGATATTTAATCTATTTTTATGAACAGTCAATATATTTTTTTCGATTCGACTGTTCTATCCGCCGTTTAATAGCTCGGATTAAAGTTTTCTGCAGCTATGTAACTGTAGCGAAGATAAAATTCTGCACTTTTGCACCGTGTACAGGTTTAATTCGCCGAGTCGCCAATTTCCTCAGCTGGGCGATGTCACTTCCCGTTGCGATGTGCAACGTTTCAAGGTACGGCAGTTAGCGTTTTTATATTCGACCGAAAATTATACAAAAAGAAACCCTCTTGCAAAATCTAATCAAGATTGATTTAAAAATTAGGTGTCGCAATTATTTTCTATCTTCTATTAGACAAATTGATGTGTATATGTATGTTACCTATGAAATGCAAAACTGCTGAAGCGATCTTGATAAAATTTTCAGGCATACTTCAGATTAGCTTAGGGAGTGAACCTGTGAAATTTGGTACCGATCGCATATTTTTTTCTTTTTAGGCTTTTTGTGACATATTTTCCCTACGGGTCTCGTCGCTCTTAATAAAAAATAATATTTAAACTCATTCAACACGGACGAAGACGCGGGCAAAATCAAGTTAAATATTAGTGAGAGCAAAATTGCGTGCGTAGTGGGAACATAATATACATAACTATCTCATTTGTTCCACAGCACTGCTATGGCTATTCTAGATGATGACGTCATGATTAATATCGTGCATCCTATTCTCTTATTTGGAAACTACCCATTCCACCCGATTTGAATCACTTTTCACTTATTTACTTTTGGGCGGATTTATACAATTATTCCGATAATAGATTTTACGTAACTTATAGATTAAATTACAAATAAATAGTGTCAAAGGAGTTAAAGAAGAAGATTTTTCACGTCCCGCCATTTTCTTGTGTCTCAGATCACGTGTGTGGGTGACGGCAGGCCAACAAGAAATTGAAGCGTACCGCCCAGCAGTTCCCGCGGACATGCCTCTAACAACGTCTAAGTTTCACCCACTTCCACCGTTCCGACAAATTGGCATTTTTTACGTAAACACCGTCTTTTTGTAAACTTCCAACGACCTTAATCAAGCGCTTCTTTTCACGTACAAACTGTTTTATATTTTTTATTTTTTGGACACATTTTGTTGAGAAAAGAAAATACTGGGAAATTTTTGTTTTAAATTGACAATTTATAGGAATTATATTTGGTTTTCGCCTTGTTTAGGCACATTTGCCTAGCCTTTTATGTATACAATTGTGACTGACTTTCTCAATAAAATTTACTTGCGGTGTACATTTTAGCTACTATTTACTCTGTGCTGTACCATCCGTAGTCAAATTACGATCATTGCTAAAGCCATTTTTATGTTTATCCCAGCTACAATCACACGTCATTATTATGACTATCTGATACAAAAATGAGAAATATTAATTTGAGTATTGTTGAAACAACGCGGTGGTATTTAATTAAATATACTTTAACAATAGATATTATACAGTACGATTAAATAAACACAATCTTAGTTAAACAAGATTTAGTTTCACTGTCTTTTTACCTTGATTAAATATTGTAAGCTTCAAAAGTTGTTTTAATGAATCAGATTCGCCCAGTGTTTTATAAGGGAAAATATATTATATGCTAGTAGCGTTTATGTAAAGAAATTCGCTATACACATTACAGGTCTGACCTCAAACGCTTTACCAAAGTTACAAAGGGCTACTGAGGTCCGCGCGGGAGGTGTGTGACGGCAGTTTGTTCCCCTTTATGTAACGTTACAGTTGATTTGAAACAGTGATGCAATACGAAACTGATTATATTTTTTCTTTTAATTTTATTAAAGGCAATACAGAACATTCATTGTAAGTTATCACTTGCTTGCGGTGTAGGAAAATAAGCATATCTACATGCCTGATTAAATAAGAATTTCGACGGTGAAAGCCTCCGTGGCGCAGCGGGCGAATAGCCGGTTTAAAACATCGGTAGTGGGTTCGATTCCCGCACCAAGAGAAATATTTATGTGACAGATTGATGTTTGTTTCGGGTTTGGATGTAGTGGGTCCTCCGTAGTTCTTGATACCCACAATGCAGGCTATTATTTGAAAAATAGGTAATATATCGATAAATATATTAGAATCTAGGCCAAGAGAAATGAAACCTATAAATAGTATGAAAACGGAACAATATAGTTTTCCAAGACATGGTTTATTTATTCTTAATATTATCTTAATCCAGGTTTTGTGTAATTAGCTAACAAATATCTTTTTATTCTGCCCGGCAAATTATCACATGCACCTAATGGTAACCTGGCACCTGGTGCAGTGCCGTCTAATTAGAGTATCAAGTAGCGAGACAATCGTAAAAAACCTGACATATGATATTTAAACACATTTAATAATAATAGAATGACTATGAATTACCAATACCACAATTCAACCGTTCTGTTATCATAACTTGATGGTTGAAACAATAGAGCCTTAGTTAAACACACAAACTAAGCCTCTGTGGCACAGCGGGCGTGTTGCTCGCTGTGAAACACTAACAGCTGCGTATTCGATACGAGACAAACGTTTATGATCAACATATACAGCACACAGGTTAACACACTTTAACGGTAGGCAGCGGCTTTGCTGTGCCCTGGTATTGCAGTAGTCTATGGGTGGCGGTGACTACTTACCATCAGGTGGCCTGTCTGCTTGTCTGCCTATCGAGGCTCAAAAAAAAAACACAATGTCCATACATAGCCTTCGTGGCGTATCGGGCGAGGACGTGGGTTCGATTCCCACATCGAGATAAATGTTTGTGTGACAAACAGATTTTTTTTCGAGTCTGTGTGAACCTAGTCGCTCGTAGTTCTTGATACCCACGATACAGGTTTTACCTAGAGTGGGTTCAGAACTATGTGTGTGACTGTTGAGTGTATTTATTTATTTACATATCGACGGTTGGCGGGCTATTTGATCTAAGAGTCATTTTTTCGATATTGAGCTATATACATATTCGGAATTAGCAAATTTGTTTGCATCTTTTGAGCCTTGTTTAAATTTTCTTGTGCATTTTTGACGCTCAAATCAATTGGTAAAACAACACTTTTTTCAGTGCACATTTTCGGAAATAATGCTCATAAACATGAAAGTTAGTCATAAGATGCAGAAATTGCTTACACATGTGATATATTAATTCTACTAAAACCCACACAATCGTTAATTTATAGTGATTTTTGTTCCGAAAAACAAAAATTCTCTAGACCTCTTTCCTTAACTTTTAAAAATGTCCCTTAATTCAAATAGCCCGCCAACTGTTGATATAATTCATTTCTAGTATAATTCCTTTCCTTGTATAATAATTTTGTTTAATTGCCTCGGTGTTTCCAAAGATTAACCTATATAAAAAAATAATATAAAATATGTCTAACAATACTAGCTATATATAAAACATAGTCCTAGTACTAGGGCGGGCCTCCTCTGATGAGAGAGGTAATCCTTTAGTCCACCACGCTAGCCTAATATGTTAGGAACATCAACAAAACTATGCAAAATGGATATTTAAAAGGTACAAATACAATATTTATAATTTATTAAATTATTTACACCACACTGTTACACATCTCAGTGCTTAATATTAACACACACGCATGTCAGGATTCACTTAAGGCTTCTCTTTATAATTAATCTACCAGCATTACCTTTTAAACTGAACAACGTCATTGAACCGTTTACAATTACTTACTGCCCCGCGAACGAACCACGAATGTTCTCACTACCAACTCACTGCTACACCACTAGTCGTCTGAACTGAACACCGGAGCGCGGAATGCACTCTGTTTTATATTAAAAATTTTCTACTCCCACTTTGGTTGTCATTATTAACTACCCCCAACTAGTCTCCTAACTATCTCCGTTATACCTTCGGTATTTCTAATAATAAGAAATATCCTAATAAAAATGAATTAGTTTACACACCTTCGAAATTCTCACTTAAAATTATAGGAAGGCTATAAATAAAATGATTTATATAAACACAGTCAACCTCCGTAGCGCAGTGGGTGACTAGCCGGCTAGTAGAGGCCGTGGGACCATAGTCCCTCGTAGAATTCCTCGTTTCTAGAAAGATACTTACAATAAAGGTAATCAAATCGCGTCCACTGCCGCCGGCATCGACGATTCAAAACGTCGTGCATTCTTATTTTTCACGTATTGCGCTAAAACGGTGAGCAATTAGCTCCAAAGATAAGTGACGTCATAGTATAAGTCTTCATCTTTTCGGAGGTGTTATTTCTCCACAAAAACCTAAGTGCATGTTGATCCTCAGCACGAATTTTCACCCTCAGGAACATATCCTTGATGTCACTGGTCAGGATGTGTGTGACAATTGGGTGTATTTTTTAAATGGCCTTTTCGACATTAGTGCCTTGAAAGGCAGACGAGCAGACGGGCCACCTGATGGTAAGTAGTCACCGCCGCCCATAGATTTCTGCAATGCCAGGGGACAGCAAAACCGCTGCCTACCGTTAATTTCTTAGCTTACTGCCCTTTCTGCACTATACCCACGCCACACACTCGCTTTCAACAAACAGGAGTGATGGAATGTCGCGTACCCCGCATGACGCCGCGCCGGCCCGTTTTGCGGAGCCTTTCCCTAGTTTATGAACCCAATAGACACTTTGTGCTGCAAGATTAATGGTTCTACCTACGGCTTTTCCGATACACGTAGGGTATGATTTTACCGCATTATAGGAGTAGAATTTATAATGAATTATATAATACAAAAAGGTAGTTCAAAAGGATAAAACTATTACCCGGGACTGAAATTTGTACTGACACCAAAAAGACCTAATGAGATAAGACTCAGACAATATAAGACAGTTACTCTTGCAGTTTGTTTTGTTTAGTGCCTCGATAGGCAGACGTGCAGATGGGCCACTGATGGTAAGTAGTGACCGCCGCCCATAGACTTGTTTAATGCCAGGGCACAGGAAAGCCGCTGCCTACCGTTATGAGTAGTAATGTGATGGAATCACAAATAGGTCAAGCTGAAAATCGGTATATTATGATGTAGCACTAAGCTGATATTGGTCCTTTTTGGTGTTTCGATTTAAGTGTACTTTTTTAAAATTTACTGATGTGCCAAATAAACTCTTTTTTCTCTAATATTATATGCAGTATGAATCATGGGACATATTGGTTTGCCTTTCTTGAATAAATACCAATAGTCACGCACATAGGCCTGACTACGTACTAAATCAAACCTGTATCGTAGGTATCAAAACTACGAGGAACTATAGTCAACAGGGCACCCGAAACAAATATTTGCGGATCACACAAAGATTTGTGTGCGAATCGAATTTACGGCCTCTCGTTTTACAGCCGGCTACTTCCCACTATGTCAAAGAAAAAAATGAATACCCCTGATAAATAATTATTGTTATTAAATGTTTTTAGACTCTCGCGATTTGAATACATATTATATAATTAGGAACGGGTCTTAATCGCGCAATATTTTAATGGTATAAATACCACAATTATTTCCCGACGTTTCGACCGAGTTGCATCGGCCGTGGTCACGGGCCACGTGTTCCTAATTATATAATTATTGTTATTACTCAACAATAACTTAAATATTCAGCTATTATACTAAGTAGCGATATTTCCGCTGTTTCACAATTATTCCCACCCTAACTTAAAATACAAAACCCTCTGTAGCAGAAATACAAATGTACAGTTATAGGCAATCTTTTCAAAAGTTTCCGTTGAAAAATCACCGCGCGGTCTGCCACGCGCCGCCGCTGGGGTACGTCGTAGCTAATTTGCGGACATCGATCACCTCCGCTGAGAGAACATCGTATATAGACCATGGAAGAGTCTGAATACACCACTTAATTTTTTTTTATTGTAATAATGAAATAATGATACACTGCCTGATGCGTTGACTGCTGTGCTGAGGTCTGGGGTTCAATCCCCGGATCAGGTAAAGTGATATTGTGTAGTGGTTATAGTGGGTTTTTCTATTTAGAAATACTCAGTCCGGAGTCTGGAATTGAGCTCGGTATGGCGACAAGCTCGCTCCCTATCACATTATGGGACCGTAATAAATTCGGCGAAAAGTAGGTGTACTGGTTACACCTCTACCTTCCCTTTCGGGGATTACAGGTGTGAGCATACGCAAGTATGTAATAATGATACAACTGGAGATGATTGGCGAATATTTAGGAGCTTAACTGTTTTACACCCAATTCCATCTGTTTTACGATGGTTCGCATCAGTCTTTGGGTGTCATGACTAAGTCGTAAGGTCAGTAAAATATGACATTACAGATGATATAAGACTCTTTCTAAGCGTCCTTAATCATTATTGTATTTTAATGAATTAAGCGTCTCACCGTACATACGTACATATACATTTCCAAGCAATTCTTGTTTTTTTTAATCAAACGCCCAGTGGATACTAGAATCTATTTTCACGATTCAGAGCCTATGTATTATGTAAATATTGAAATTGTTCCTCAGATCTACAATATCTATATTTATTCTATTCAATTTTCGGGCGTAGTTGCTAACTCATCTAGTGTCTCTACATCGACGTTACGGATTGGTACTCGGGCTTTCGCCAATTTCAATTCAAATTTCTGAGAGTAGATTTGCACTCCTCTTTTGGATTTTAAATGTAATTAACACTAATGTTATGCGTCTGAAGTATCAAGTTTAGATTAATTGGCTTCTTTTTTTGTAAATGTAGAGTAGTCGATTAAGAACGATATTGTAATTTGACTGTCGCTTTTATATAAATACATACACCCAACAGTCACACACATATTCCTGAGCCCACACTAGGTGAAACCTGTATAGTGGGTATTAACAAATACGAGTAACTGCGGTCCCACAAAACCTAAGCCCAAAAAAAAGATCTGCCTTACACACACATTTTTCTCAGTGTGGAAATTGAAACGACTACATCTAATTTCACAACCGGCTACTCGCCCGCTGCGCCACGGAGACTGTCATATCCTATATTTTTATCAGTATGTAGAACTACTACTAGGTAGGTACTTGGTCTTACAACACCGAGAACCGAAATAAATATGTGTAAATCAGAACCGATTATTATTTCGTTACGGAGTGAAAGTTGCCTTTATTTATATACATATATATATGTATTGTGGACCTTAATTATTGTTGTTAAATTTTATTGAAACTTTCAGCGAACTTTTCTAATTTTTCTTTTCCTAAAAACCTTATTGGTACTTGCAAATAAACAAAAAATATTTGCAATAGCGTTCTCAAGTGATGCGCTTACCATCACCATTTTTTATATAAATAAGCTAATGGCACCTGTTTTATTCAATCAAACAAAACAAAAAGTACAGACCAGTGTAAATTACTTCCCTCAAAAAACCTGAAAGGCCCTTCACAATTTCCGTTGCCAAAAGAGAACCACGGACTACGTTCCGTTTTAAATTGATCACCCTGTACCAAAACATAGTCTCGTTTAAACACGTGAGGGATTCGGTTTTGCTTTTAATTCGTAAAATGCTCGAGATAAACGCCCATTTGAAAGTGATGAAAGGGGGTTCAAAGGAGTTTTAACGTTGTGTTTGGAAAGTAGTTAATTAATAGTAAATGATAATTAAAATGTACATTTATCTTTAGTAAATAAGGTATTATAACACTCAAAGGTAATGCAACTTCCGGTTAGTAATATAATTTTCAAAATAGTTTCAGTAGTTCAAGAGATTACTTAGTATGCACAAATGCATAAAATTACCTATAATTCTTATATATACATAGTATATCACCAGATTACTGGAAGAGTGGGTAGAGAACGCCCAATGAGAACGTTTACGAATCAGATAAACGATCATCTCCTAAAAGGGCAAATCAGAAGTACCTCCAACCGTCGTAAATGTATGAGAAGATGTATGAATGTGGAAGAGGCGAAAGAAGTGTGTCAGGATCATAGCTTGTGGCACTCAATAGTCTCTGCCTACCCCCATGGGATACGGGCGTGACTGTATATATGTATCACCAGATTATACCTGTGTTATGATAAATTTTGCATCCACAAACTTTGACGAAAGATACTACCGTTTGTTTCCTCTAGACCCGAATATTATAGATAGGTCGTGACTAAAACGATCTGTTAACAGAAAGAGTTTAAAAATTCAATTAGTAAATTTTACCCAAACAAACAAAAAACAACGGGGGCAAGCTAAGAGAAACTGTGTTTGAAAAGTGTAGAATGCTCAATTATATTGTTTTATATTTCCTCAAAATAAGGAATAGGCGGTGTCTAGAATGATCTTGAAAACATATTAATTCAAGATGTAATGACAGCAAACATAAACTATGGTCGATTCCTATTATAGTGAATATACCTGTCTGCCTACTACATTAGTATGAGGGTACACGAGAATAAATTAGAAAAATTGTATAAATAAACCAACAGCTTACATAGAAAAAATATAATAATACTAACTTGAAGAAAACATGCTAACATATGCGTAGTGAGAAAATAGGCCGTGGACACACAAAACTCATCCCGTACAAAAACTAAATAAAACTCCGTGATCCCGACAAGTAAACAGTCTTTGAAAAAAGACAATCCAAGTTGGGCGACCGAAAGTTTTTTAATATTCTCACCGCTCAATGTGATCTCGACCCCAAAAAGGTGGTTTTACACTTCAACGTAATTTTTTAGCGTCACAAATATTGAACATTACGTCATTTATATTGTCGATAAGCTTTCCCCAAACAATAAAAGACAAAGCATCAAAATATAGTATCACAACTAGTACTAGTACACATATGTTTTTCTATTCGTTCGTTTCGTTAATCCTCCGCCACCACTTGAGAGACTATCTTGCCCATACACTATTTTAACTCCTGTTTAGCCAGAATCGACAATGGCACGCATTTTTCAACACCGAGTAATGAAACTCGGGGTGTCGCTGGGATTGCTTGGCTGTATTTTAGCCCGCAACGAAATTAATCAAATAGAAATAAGAAGGAGTTGGAAATATTATCAGCTACCATTTACAAATATGTGCTGTCAAACAATCCTTGCTGGAATAACAAAAGATATATATGTGACTCATTTTAAATGGATTTATCGATTACCAATTTTTCTATAAATCTGTCAGTTTTGTATTCATGGTTCCACTCTATCCACTATAAACCATTATATTCGTGGTTCTAAATTCGAAAATTACAAATATGTTTGTTGTCGTCGTCGTATCGGTTACGTCCAGTAGACATGCGAAACGGGCCCCTCAAATTTCCTATGCGTAAGAGGTCTCCACCAAATGTAATTTTGCATGAAGGAAATGACAAAGTTTCAGTCGAGTTGGTTGGATATCTTTCAATCTTTCTGTTACGATTAAATGGTGGAGAAAGGGAACGAGAGCCTTCATAGTATTTGTTGATTTTACTGCCTAATATAATTTGGTTGTGGTTTACTTTTAACCTTTACTTACGTTTGCCTTTTGATACCTTTATTTTTTGTGTATTTATTCTTTCACTATATAAATTGATTTTTAACCGACTTCATTAACCGACCTCAAAAAAGGAGAAGGTTAACAATTCGTCGGAATCTTTTTTTTATGTATGTTACCCGATTACTCGAAGACGCCTGGACCGATTTGAGAAATTCTTTTTTTGTTTAAAAGGGTATACTTCCGAGGTGGTCCCATTGGCACCAAGTCAGGATCTGATTTTTTTTGATGATGGGATCTCAGAAAAATCAAGGAAAAACAAATTTTATAGTGACGCATAATTTGTTTTTGAAGTCGGTGTACTTTTTATCTAAACACAGTTTAATTTCTTTTTCTTTTCTTTCTAAACATATTTAATTGATCATTTCATCTTTCAATAGCCCCCGTGGTGCAGTGGGCGAGTAGTCGACTGTGAAACGACGTGGGTTCGATTCCCGCACCGAGAAAACTGTTTGTATGACAGACAGATATTTGTTTCGGGTCTGGGAGTTGTGGGACCGTAATCCCTCGTAGTTGTTTTACCTAGTGTGGGGTGGGAACTATGGGTGTGGCTGTTAGGTGTATTTTTTATACATTGTATAAAAGGAAGATACCCTCCACGTTTGTCTGTCTGTTAAACCGCCAACTCATAAAACACGCAACGGATTTTAAAACAGTTTTCACCTTAATGTAGATATTTTTTCCGGAAGTTTTATATGTATAGCACGTCCTAATTAAATTTTCTTATGTGTAAATAATAAAGATAATAATACCAAGTCGTCAAAAAATTTACTGTCATGACTTAAGCTAAGGATATTGCTAACTAAGCCATGAGACATACATTATAGTTATTTGATATTAAATTTTATTTTTATTTTCATTCACATACTTTTATTTACATTACTTGACGCTTGGTAGGCCAACGCCAAAAAAATTTTCCGTATAACATCATAGAAAATGGGAGAGGCTGAAAACCAGCGCTGCCCGGAACTAATGTCCCGGTCAACACAAGCTGAGCCGCCTCCTTTGTCTTATTATTATAGGCTAAGCATAATTATTTCTGTTATTATTGTTAATGTATCAATAAGGCAATAAACAGATTTTATTATTATTATTATTAAATAGCAAAATCCTCATGAAAGTATATTTTTATTTATCAACTAAATATTTTCTTTATTAAAGCAGTTCGAATTTTTAAAATCTAATTGGTACCCTTTTTTTTTTTTGTTGTCGCGGGGAAAGCGTTTTATTACTGCCGCCCGCTCCGGAGGGAAGCGGATTAAGAATAAAACGGGTATGCTGGACTAGCCGGTCTTACGACCCAGCATCCCCCTCGCACGGATGATGGCTATCCGTGCTGCCGCTGGGCCGAGTCCCTAACCCCTATGTACACCCCACCCGACACTACCAGCTAAAACCCCGCGGTGGCCTTCTTCGGCGCTTGCGGAGCGATTCCGGGGTATTCTAAGGAGTGCTAGAATTGCAGCCGGAATTGCCCCAGCGCGGTGCTGCGTAGCAGCCCATCTCCATGGAGGGCTAAGGAGCCCCGCGCACCGAATAACGACAGCGAACGAGGCCTTACCACACGCGCTGCCGTCCATCTCGGGGTCGCACGACGCCCCGAATTTGGGAGTGCATCGATACGGGCTGACAGCCCTCCGCTGCGCGCCCGCGACCCTCGATGGCCCCAATTAGTCGCCTCGTACGACAAGCAGGGGTTACCGTGGTGAAATTCTCAAGACGCCCCCATTCCACAGGGCGGAAGACGCCGGTCAGTCGTCCACCCGGCGCCTCCTACGTCTTCTCTGGCGGCGGGAGGGATCATATCGTTCCCGATCCCTCTCAGCACTCTCCTTCTGCGAGATGACGTTCTCGCAGAAGTGGTCCACCGCACGCCAGGACCTCCGGCTGGCGACCATGGACGACACCACGGCCGGCAGCGAGAGGTCTCCTCCAACGACTGCTCTGAGAGCGCTGCGCTCTTCGTTCCAGGCTGGGCACTCCTCCAACGTATGTTGGGCCGTGTCCTCGCGGCAGTTGCCACAGTGGTGGCACACGGCGGACACCTCCTTTCCGATCCGACACAGGAACGAACCGAAACACCCATGGTCCGTTAATACCTGTGTCAGTCGGAACGTAGGCGCCCCGTGGCGCCTGTCTAGCCATCTCTTTAGGACAGGACGCACTGCTGCGACAGTCCTCAAGCCCGCAGTCGGGCTCTCCAGCCTGGTATGCCACTCCTCCACGGCGGTTCTGCGGAACCGGGCCGCAATCTCCCTCGACCCTTGCGAAGCCGTGCCGGGTCGCTAGTAATATATATCTTTGTATTCAAATTCCACATACGACCTCAATAAACCTCTAAGCAATAAAACCGTAACAAACCATTTCCCCGTTCCACAATGCAATTTATCTCTTTGAAGAGTCCTAAGTCATTTTTAAGTGCGTCTTTAATCCGAGACAAAGTCCCGGCAATGCTCCTAAGTACCTGCCTGTATGCGGCTTAGGAGAAATTCGGGTACAAAAAAAGTTATAATTCCACTCATTACAAGAGAGGGCCGTTCGGATATTGTGAAGAGGACTGGGATGTATTCAGAATGTATTTTTGGAGACAAAATTATACACACAGATATGAGGGTATCACAGCCTCCGTGGCGCAGCCGGCGAGTAGCCTTGTGAAATGGGAGGCCGTGAGTTCGTTTCCCGAACCGAGACAAATATTTGTGTGACAGACAGTTGTTTGTTTCGGGTCTGGGTGTTGTAAGACCGTAGTCCCTCGTTGTTCTTGATACCCACGATACAGGTATGACGGTAAACATTTGGGTGTATTTATTTATTGAGATTGTCAATCAGTTTATGGGGGTTTTAAATCAAAACCCATATAAATGTCCGAGCTGGGATTTTAATTCACGGTGTAACGTATGATGTCATGAACTATTTATTACTTAGTAAAATTGAATAAGGGGATCTAGCCCTGTTGTAAATATTGCCTGCAGAAAAATAGGTTTAGCGAACGGAATGCTATAGCTGTTGCACAGAAGATATTTGTAAAAGATAAGTTATTTAATTGTTATATGACTATTTTTTTCAGTACAACATTGCATACAAACAAATTGGAAATGATTATCGTCTTAATATTTACTACTACGTTATCCACGTAAGATCAGCTACTGTGTTTTTACATCTCATCAAAGTTGTTACGTACCACGTTTTTAAATGTGCATAAATTACAATTAAAGCGAACACAAAGATAAACATAGCAACCTGTACACCATTGGGAGTCGGACGCCCCCACAACTCATAACCAAGTCCGTTTCGAACAGGGGGTTAATAATCCGGCAGACACAATACATCGTAAATGAAGGTCGCCCGAGCGTACAGAATTAGGGACGCATGGTTCTCCCTTCCCTTTCACGTGTCGTCAAAGAATTGCGCTTTTACTTCGATGAAATAAAAACGGGCTTTTCTCATTTATATTTATATTATGGGGCAAATTGCAAGAATATATTTTTTCTAATTTTGTGAATCTTTATCCTCCCCTTTCGTGATAACAGCTTAGTGATAAAGTTAAATGAATAAAATATTCCATTTGTGTTCATGAAATGCATTTTTGTCTTGCTATACTATGGGCATTGTTATGTTGAGTAATTTAAATGTTTGATTTTTTTATAAAATGTTATTGGTTTGAATAGGTTCCAAGTTAATAGATTTTATATCTTTTTTTTTTTTTTACCTAAATAGGCTTGCGTTTGACCACTATCTCGCCTGATGGTAAGTGATGATGTGGTCTACGGTGGAGCACGCTTGCCTAGAAGATACCTATTCACTCTTGACTTAAAGATACCCAGACTATAATTTTCGGGAAATATAGACTCCGGCAAAGAGTTCCACTCTCTAGCGGTGCGCATGATAAATGTACTAGCAAAACGCTTCGTGCGCGCTGGTGGAATATCAACCATGTATCGATGACGCTTCGCCGAGTCTCTTGTCGTCCGATGATAGAAAGGGGTTGGGGGAATTAAATTGTGTAATTCCAAGGCACACTCGCCTAATCTATAGATAGTTTAGCGTGTAAGCCAGTTTAACTGAGGTAATACCACTGTCTTTTAGAAAATCGACGTGAAGTAGCATTTCGCTGTTTCATTTCGTAAGATTAATAAGAGATACGAGGATTTGAGTACTCTGTCTCCATTTTATAATCTTCATTATTTTTCTTTAAGTTAGGCAAAAAAGCAGCAATATCCTAGTGGAGAACGGTGCCAACTGCCGCGTCGAAAGCCATAGGTTCGAAAACAGCCCAAACGGCACACACCTCTGACTTTTATAGTTACGTGTGTATACATTGTTAATCATCGGTTGCATTAACTGTGAAGGAAAACATCACGAGGAAACCTGCATATATCAGAATACTCCACGAAGAATTCAAAGGTATATGAAATCTACTAAATCATATTATGTCAGCGTGTTGCCTGGTGGGACAGTGTCACCTAGGTTGGTATTATTATTATATTTATATACGGTCGACAGCGCAGCCATGATAATTGCATTGTGAATATCAGCAACTGCTCTAAAAATATAGTAAATTTTTGTGCAAGAATACAAAATATTCTTACTTAAGCCTTATGAAGTATCATTATAGAATTTCTAAAGGAACTGTGAATTTGATATATTTTCTTCCCTCCATTCGCCATTACTATTTAATAAAAATACAATATTAATACTGGCTGTTCCGTGGCGCTGTATGCATACAAATTGCAACTCGCATGGGAGCTAACTGCACGCAATGAATGCAAATGCTCTGCTCAGGAGGAACTCTCGTGTGGAATAAGATAGGTTAGGTGATAAAATAAGATGAAATAGTCTTTGAATTAGAATTACTTTTTTATTCTTATATTTCTTTGAACGTTTTGAGTAATGTGATAGAAGTTAGATGATGGAACGTCAGTTCTATATGGAATTATAAATATACACGACTGTAATCCCCAAAGGGGTCGGCAGCGGAGTAACCAGTACACCCACTTTTCGGCGAATTCATTACGGTCTCATAATGTGATTGGGGGCGAGCTTATCACCATAACAGGCACAATTCCAGACTCCGGGCTGATACTGAGTATCTCTAAATAGAAAAACCCAATATCACTTTAGTCGAACCAGAGACTTCAGCATAGCAATTACAACTGCGCCACCGAGGCTGTCAGTCAGTTTTCTTGGAGTGGTAATAACCCGGTCAAGTCGGCTTATTCATACTTTAAACAAACTATGTATGCTATGTATAATATTTACCACTTTAAAACATGTACATTGTTAGACACCAGATTACACCCGACAGTCACATATAGTCTTGAACCTAAGATCAACCGTGTCCCGTTGGAATCGAGAACTATGAGGGACATTCCACCCTCCAGACACGAAACTAATACTCAAAAGTTTGTCTAGGGATTCGAACCCGTGATATCTCCTTTCACAGCCTCGGTGGCGCAGTTGTAATTGCGCATGCGTTACGACTGCTGTGCTGAGGTCTCGGGTTCGATCCCCGGGTCGGGTAAAGTGATATTGGGTTTTTCTATCTAGAAATTCTCAGTATTAGCCCGGAGTCTGGAACCTGTGCCCGGTATGGCGATAGGCTCGCCCCCTATCACATTATGGGACCGAAATTCGGCGAAAAGTGGGTGTACTGGTTACACCTCTGCCTACCCCTTCGGAGATTACAGGCGTGAGTGTATATGTATGTACAGCCTAAAGAAAAGAAAGAGTGAAAGAAAGAATATATTTATTTGGCCATTGTCTTTGGACCAGTTGGCAGTAAGTATGGCTATTTGCCCCCTATGCCACGGAATAGTGATGTAAGTATACAGTTAATTACGATGGATGCCAAACTACATATTTCTATCCCTGAAACTATAACGCCATGACTCTAGGGGTTGACCAACATCAATAAAGCTATCTAGTAAATTTTTACGCATGGCCGCACTCGGTTCCGAACTTTGTTCACTTCTTTAAATAAAATGGCCGGTCCCTACGAGATGAGGGTTCATTTACTGTGAAATGGGAAGTGGTATGTCGCGTTTAAAACAATATTTCAACTAACTGCAATTTTAAAGAAATACATACATTTTATTGTTAGGATTCTAAATTCGATTTTGATGCCGAGAAATCTTATAAAGTTCTTTGTGAGTGTAATCTTAGATAAACATGGTTGTAAAATCATCTCATTGGCCTAGCACATTATACTTACATTGAATAATCTGCGAAATACCGGGTTGGAGTTATATCAGATCATAATGTGCTCAAGCTGGTGGTAGGATATTCATATCCACCCGGATAGCACACATAAACCCATACACAGGTTGTAACACCCGCCATAGTGGCACACATAAGTGTGTCGTGTTCCGCGATTAACCAGGTTTTCGTCGGAGGTCTAGAGTTGGTGTACGATGTTTGACGGTTTTGCGGCCTCTGAGTACTCTGACACTAGACCCTCCACCGCTTCTTCACCTTCTTGCCCATGACGTAGTGTGAAGAAGCAGGTCGGCATGATTGCGATTGATAAATTGTCTCTCGCTACTTGATAGTCTAAATGGACGGCACTGCGCTTACCACCAGGTGCAGTGTGGTCATTTTGTCGTGCCAGGATAAAAAAAAACAATCCGAAAAATACAGATGAGTTGGGATGTGTGTTCGTTATCTATCCCACTATTATGTGGAAATAAGCTAGACAAAACATGAGAGCACTAGCTGTTCCTCTGTCTAGCCCTCGGGCATAAAGACTTGTGCTTGTCACAGAAAATTCTTTGATTCTTCTAGAAGTAGTATGCATTAGATATATTATGGTTTGTTTTTATTTTCATTATTAACTTGTGATATAATAATACTAGCCCTGTATTAAACATTGTCCCACTGCTGGGCACGGGCCTTCTCTACTAATGAGATGGGTTAGGCCTTAGTCCACCACGCTGGCCTAATGCGGGTTGGCAGACTTCTCATACCTTCGAAAAACTCTCAGATATGCAGGTTTCCTCACGATGTTTTCCTTCACCGTTAAAGCAAGCGATAATTAACATTTTAATACACACATAACTTTAGAAAAGTCAGAGGTGTATGCCACTTGGGTTTCGAACCTACGACTTTCGTCTTGACAGTCCGTACCGCAACCAACTAGGCTATCGCTGCTATAACTTGTGATATAGATTCAACATAATATGTTATGTATAAAACTTCGATTTAATGACTTAACTACTGACCATATTGACAAATATCATAACTCTGGATCCTAAATTCGAAGAAATAATAATATTTAAAGGCCATTTACCTATTCCAATTCCACCGCAAACAACTCAAAGGCTCGCCTGAATAAAGAAAGCAGTCAAAGTTTGTCTGTCAACTGTTTTGTTGGCCCCACAATAAAATGCCCCCTAAGGCACGGCGAGGCTGATTTTTATGACGAAAAATGGTCGTACTTTTGTACAGTCTGTTTAGTACTGTTAACTTTACGCATTACTATTAGGTATTGAAAGTATTTACACCCTTATTAAGTACTAACTTTTGCCTGCGACTTCGTCTGCGTTGTATGATTTTTCCCTATCCCGTGGAACCGATACAATAATTACTTCTGCCCAATAAAATAAGACACAAAATAACCAAAAAATCTGTTGATCCGATTGCCACCAAATTTCACATGTACACCTGCTGGGCTAATCTGATTTGCCTGAAAACTTCATCAAAAACACTCTAGCCGTTTTGGAGTCCATAGGGAACATACATACACACATCGATTTTTATACATACATATACACTCACACCTGTAATCCCCGAAGAGGTAGGCAGAGGTGTAACCAGTAGGTACACCCACTTATCGCCGAATTTCAATCCCATAATGTAATGTAATTTTGTCTACAGTATAATGGATTAATCTGTGGTACCACTACTTAACAGAAATTACATGAATAGCCAGCTTATAGTGAATTGGGGTCAATATTCAGGACCTTCATTTTTGACTTAACATATCAACATTATTAAATGTTAATTGTCCCTTGCTTTAACGGTGAAGGAAAACATCGTGAGGAAACCTGCATACCTGAGAATTCTCATAAGAATTTAGAAGGTATGTGAAATCTGCCAACCCGCTTTAGGCCAGCGCGTTGGACTAAGGCTTAACCTCACTTATTAGTAGAGGGGTCCCGTGCCCCGCACTGGGACAATCTGTATATATAAAAGAAGAAACTGACTGACTGACTGACTGATCGATCAACGCACAGCCTAAACGGCTGGGGTTAGAGACTTGAAATTTTGACAGTAGGTACCTTTTATCACGTAGGCATTCACTAAGGAAGGGTTTTTGGAAATACCACTCCTAAGGGGGTAAAATAGGGGATGAAAATCCGTCATTTTTGAAGTTAAATTGATGAAAATTACTATTTGGCATTTTAGTAAAAAATAAAAATTATATGTTTCAGGATTTTTGGAAATTCCGCCCCTAAGGGGGTAAAATAGGGAATGAAAGTTTGTATGAAAATCCGTAATTTTTAAGTTAAACGCATGAATATTGGTATTTTGTATTGTATACTTTTTCTCGCAAACATGACCTCCACGCGGGCGGAGCCGCGAGCAACAGCTAGTCTGTATATATAAAAGAAGAAACTGACTGACTGACTGACTGATCGATCAACGCACAGCCTAAATGGCTGGGGTTAGAGACTTGAAATTTTGACAGTAGGTACCTTTTATGACGTAGGCATCCACTAAGGAAGGGTTTTTGGATATACCACCCTTAAGAAGGTAAAATAGGGGATGAAAATCCGTCATTTTTGAAGTTAAATTGATGAAAATTACTATTTGGCATTTTAGTAAAAAATAAAAATTATATGTTTCAGGATTTTTGGAAATTCCGCCCCTAAGGGGGTAAAATAGGGAATGAAAGTTTGTATGAAAATCCGTAATTTTTAAGTTAAACGCATGAATATTGGTATTTTGTATTGTATACTTTTTCTCCCAAACATGACCTCCACGCGGGCGGAGCCGCGAGCAACAGCTAGTCTGTATATATAAAAGAAGAAACTGACTGACTGACTGACTGATCGATCAACGCACAGCCTAAACGGCTGAGGTTAGAGACTTGAAATTTTGACAGTAGGTACCTTTTATTACGTAGGCATCCACTAAGGAAGGGTTTTTGGAAATACCACCCCTAAGGGGGTAAAATAAGGGATGAAAGTTTGTATGAAAATCCGTCATTTTTGAAGTTCAATTCATGAAAATTAGTATTTGGCATTTTAGTTAAAAATAAAAAATATATGTTTCAGGATTTTTGGAAATTTCGCCCCTAAGGTGGTAAAATAGGGAATGAAAGTTTGTATGAAAATCCGTAATTTTTAAGTTAAACGCATGAATATTGGTATTTTGTATTGTATACTTTTTCTCCCAAACATGACCTCCACGCGGGCGGAGCCGCGAGCAACAGCTAGTGTTTAATACAGGGCTAGTATTATTATTATTATATTTAACACTATCATCTAGAACAATGTAAGCACTCTATTGACATCAAGCATGTCCAATTGGTTCTGGCATTTATTAGCTAAGGAATAAATATATATACAATATGCACCTCTAAAATCAATTTTAATCTGATCTATTTTTAAATTTGTATTCCATTAAGTATAGTGCATTTTTTTTTTAAGTGACCCTAGAATCTCTTGGCGATTCTTCTCTAGCGAAACTGCATACTGAACTGGCGTTAGAATAAAAAAATATTTGAGGTATCATAACAATATATTGATTATTATTATTGATAAATATTTTGTTTGTCTCAACAAATAAAAATGATGTTAAAATAAGATTTAATTATTATTAAAACATAAAAGCAATCACATTTTTTTTTAATATCAATCAGGCTGGAACTGATTTTTACATGTGCGAAAATGTTGTGCCAGCCCTAATAGAATAAGGAAAACGTTGTCAATAATCGACAAGCAAATATTAGTGATGCGTGAACGATTTGCGTCACATTAAGAAATCCAATTTAAAATTGTTATTTGAATTCGTCTCGAATAGGGTGGGGGCGTATAGTAAATTAGACGCTGCGTTTGCACATTTCCCTGAAGTATGCTTAAATGCGTGAGCAAATGTAATCACTCACTGTTCATAGGGTTGTCACATAATTAATGTTTAATATGACTTTTATTTCAGTTTGTGTTATTGCAATTGAATGTTAAGGTTTTAAATATAAAACGATAAAGTGAATGATGTTATACAAACATCAGTATTATTCGTTTATTACTTCAATGAAATAAGTTCATGTTTTCCAACTAATATCCTTCAGGGTTAGTAAAAAAGGTTTTCCATTATCATTTTCATTAAGAATAAAACGTCCCTATTATCATGCCAGTTGTAATTTTAAACACCTTTTTTTATTTAATTTTACACATCACTATTAAAAGCTAAGAAACAATAGGAAATCTTACTCAATGTTATCAGAAAACCAATAATACCAGTGGTATATTCGAAAATCATTCATAGAATAAAACACACACTGGCCATATTTTGTGTTTTAAAACACCAGTAGCAGCGATAGCTCAGTTGGTTACGGTACGGACTGTTAGGACGACAGTATGTTCGAAACCAGCTCAAATAACATACACCTCTAACTTTTCTAAAGTTACGTGTGTATTAAATACTAATTATCGCTTGCTTTAACGGCAAAGGAAAACATCGTGAGGAAACCTGCATACCTGAGAATTCTCATAAGAATTTCGAAGGTATGTGAAGTCAACCAACCCGCATTAGGCCAGCGTGGTAGACTAAGGCCCTACCCCTCTCATTAGTAGAGGAGGCCCGTGTCCAGCAGTGAGACAATGTTTAATACAGGGCTAGTGTTGTTATATTAAACAGTACTAACATAATTTCAAACTATTACGTACTAAATGAGTTGACGTGACAACCCTAACACTGAAGAATTTATGCAACGTCACCCCTACGTTGAATGAGTTACTCCCTTGATTAAATCAGTCAAATCCTCATGTCTTTGAATCCTGCTCAGCGCGAAGAATATTAATGTTCAATTATGTGAAGAAATATTCTAATGCGTTTAAAAACTTTGAGGTTGGAACGTGTTCAAATTTATTACAGAATTTTGATTATTGAGTTTGTATTTTGCTGTGGGGAATGTTCATAAATTTCTACTAAAACTAAATTGGGTATTTTTAATTTAGTACTAAGTCAATCAATAGTGTCAGCCTTTACATTTACAAGCTGAAGTTTTTAATAATAAAACACCCAACAGTCACTCACATAGTTCTGACCCCACTACGTCAAATCTGTACCGTGGGTATCAAGAACTACAAGGGACTACGGTTCAACAACACCTAAACTCTAAACAAATATTTGTGGTACAAACAGTTGATCACCAGTAAAAAAAAATTATCAAGTAATTGTTTTGGTGACCTCGAACCTCCGACCTTACGTTTCGCAACTGGCTGCTAGAGCACTATGCCACGGAGGCTGTTTTTTTAATTAAGTATATTAACTAGAGAAACACCCGCAATGCAGAACATCTTATAAAAAGCAGCGATTGCTTGTTTTTTTCTTTAACATTTATAATTTGACTTATAAATAACTGGTATGTTATAATATGTCAAAATCAAAATCGAATATTTATTCATGAAATGTTATACATTATTTAGATACAGTAAATTTTTTACTCTACCACCAGTTTCGAATGCAATTTCGCTAGAGAAGAACGGACAAGAAACTCTATCGTTGCTCTTTTAGAACACTGGTAACAATATGTGGTCATACAATTAATATACGATTTAAGTTTAATAACATTAGATTAGAGCAGCTCAATGTATGTTAATTAAGTTGCCTTAAAAAAATTGAACTATTGTGAAAATAGCTTAAAAAACTTGCTTTCGTGGTACTGTTAAAAAAAATACTGGCATAAAATTATTATGAAAAAAAATTGGTTGTATTATTTCAAAAGCTTAAGCCCTGAAACACACGGATTAAGTTGAAATTGTTAGTACAGGATTTTTTACTAAACCTTGAAAGCGGATAAAGCAATGAAATGCTAATATTATTTTTTGTTTGTGGAATAATTTATACTGTACCAGTATTTGTGAAATCTGATTCCCGGCGTCGGGACGTGACGACCCCATCGCCCGCTGGTGGAATAATCTTGTGACAGAGATTATTCCACCAGTGCAATCAGTCAACCCAACTAGTGGTAGTGCCATGCTGCGCACCTTCGAGTAGCAGCCGAATGGGCCGGCACGCCCGGGGAAGAACCACTCTCTCACAGAAAACCGGCGTCAAGTGGCACCTATGCTGTCGCGTTTCGTTTGGTCTGTGAGAGTCCCGGAGGCCCACTCTCCCTATCCTTCCCCCACACCACTATGACAGTGCGAAATCTGGTTCGACTACCCCAGGAGGGTACCACCGGCGTACATCGCGGTGGAGAATCCCTCTCTGGGCGTCCACGCTCAAGTCGTACATCACCTGTGCGTGGATGTCCAGGCTGCCCTCCGTATTCTGGGGGGGGCAATTTTGCGCTCTACACACCTGTTCGGGGCAAACGGAGCAGGCAACATAAGGCGACCCCTTCCACTCTTGCTGTGGACTTTTGCAACATAAGGGGGCTGAATTCCAACTTGAACGCCGTCCACTTCCATCTTGAGACGGCCAAACCGGCCTTGCTCTTCCTGACCGAGACGCAGATTTCTTCTCCGGCTGACACGTCTTTCCTCTCCTACCCGGGGTACAAACTGGAACATTCCTTTGTACCGCGGGCTGGGGTGTGCGTGTACATTAGAGAGGATATCTGCTCTCGTCGCCTCGGCAGCCTTGAAGGGCGGGACCTATCCAACCTCTGGCTACGCATAGACTGCGACGACCATCCGCGAATCTACGCGTGCCTGTATAGGTCCCATAGCGGTAATGCTGAAACTGACCGACTCGTTGAGCACATGCAAATGGCTACAGATTCTGTGCTGCAGCAGATCCCATCCGCAGAGATCGTGATTCTCGGCGACTTTAACGCCCACCACGCCGAATGGCTAAGATCACGCACCACCGATCATGCGGGGAGATCTGTCCATGATTTCGCATTAGCATATGATCTGACACAACTGGTCACCTCGCCAACGCGAATCCCAGATGTGGAGGATCATACACCTTCCCTGTTGGACCTTCTGCTGACCTCTCATCCGGATGGCTACCTGGTTTCCGTCGAACCTCCTCTTGGTTCATCGGACCACTGTCTTATCCGGAGCACAGTGCCAGTTACGCGTTCGACACGGCCTCGCTTTGCGGGCTGCCGCCGCGCATGGCACTATAGGTCAGCGGATTGGGACGGGATGCGGTCATTCTTTGCGTCCTACCCATGGGGGCAGATTTGCTTCTCGCCGGATGATCCTGACGTCGTTGCTGACTCTGTCACCGATGTGGTGTTTCAGGGTATGGAACTTTTTATTCCGTTCTCTGCAGTGCCCATCGGGGGCAAGTCCCAGCCTTGGTTTGGTCGTTCCTGCAAGACGGCTTCACGCCGAAAGCGGGAATGCTACCAAGCCTGGGCTGTCGCATCGGCGTCTAGTGATGTAAATACCAGCGCATTTAAAAAGGAGTATAACTCTGCCTCTAGGTCCTTCAAAAGTGTTATTGCTAAAGCGAAGTCGGAGCACATTGGCAGAATTGGCGAGAGACTGGCGCGTCTCCCGTCAGGAACACGTGCGTTTTGGTCACTCGCCAAGGCTGCCTTAGGGAATTTCTGTAAGCCGTCTTTTCCACCCCTGCACACGGAGGATGACTCGTTGGCCCATACCGCGAAGGTGAAAGCCGATCTTCTGGGCTCTCTCTTCGCGTCCAATTCGACTCTGGATGACCAAGGAAATTCACCACCGACAATCCCGCGGTGCGACAGTACGATGCTTGAAGTTAAGTTCAGGCAAAGTGCAGTTCGCAAAGCACTTCTTTCCTTGGACATTCATAAGTCGAATGGGCCCGATGGCATCCCTCCGATCGTGTTGCAGGCATGTGCTCCGGAGTTGGCACCGGTTCTAACGCGTCTTTTCCGGCACTCCTATGCATTAGGCGTAGTCCCGAAATCCTGGAAGGCTGCTTTAGTTTACCCGATCCCTAAAAAAGGGAACCGCTCGGATCCGTCCAATTACAGGCCTATAGCCATCACCTCCTTGTTCTCCAAGATAATGGAGACCATTATCAACTGCCAGCTCCTGCGGTACCTAGAGGAGCATCGGCTGATTAGCGACCGCCAGTACGGCTTTCGTCGGGGTCGCTCAGCCGGTGATCTTCTAGTTTACCTGACACATAGATGGGCAGCAGCAGTTGAGACTAAGGGGGGAGGCGCTTGCAGCCAGTCTGGACATAGCGAAGGCCTTTGATCGGGTATGGCACAAAGCGCTTCTTTCGAAGCTACCTTCTTATGGGCTTCCCGAGAAATTATGCAATTGGATCACCAGCTTTTTGGCAGATCGGAGCATCAAGGTCGTCGTCGACGGTGCATGCTCTGATCCTAAATTTGTCAATGCTGGTGTTCCACAAGGCTGTGTACTGTCTCCTACTCTGTTTCTTCTGCATATCAATGACATGTTGCAAATCAGCAACATTCATTGCTATGCGGATGATAGCACTGTAGATGTAATGTACACTGGCCGTGCTAATATTTCTCGGGAATACGTCGACGAGAGCCGGAACAAACTTGTGTCTGAAGTCGAGTTTTTGCTAGCCAAAATCTCGGACTGGGGTCGACTAAACTTAGTCCAATTCAACCCCAAAAAGACACAAGTCTGCGCGTTAACCGCTAAAAAGTCACCATTTGTCGTAACACCTCATTTTGAGAACACTCCCTTGTCTGACACAGCCAGTATCGGAATACTTGGCGTCGACATTTCGAGCAACGTCCAGTTCCGCGGTCAATTGGAAGGTAAGGCCAAATTGGCCTCAAAGAAGCTTGGTGTGCTCAGCAAGGCGAGACGGTACTTCACGTCGGGTCAACGCCTAAATCTCTATAAGGCGCAAATTCGGCCCCACATGGAGTACTGTTCTCATCTCTGGGCGGGAGCACCCCAATACCAGCTACTTCCATTTGACCGCATTCAACGTAGGGCGGCTCGGGTTATCGACGATCAAACTTTTTCCGATCGGCTTGATCCATTGGCTCTGCGTAGAGATGTTGGATCACTCTGCATCTTCTACCGCATTTATCACGGGGAGTGTTCCGAGGAGTTGTTTGGATTGATCCCCGCGGCTAGATTTCACCATCGGACATCGCGCACAAACCAGAAATTCCATCCACACCACCTCGATGTCCAACGTTCCACAACAGCGCGATTTTTAAGGCATTTTCTGCCTCGCACAACCACTCTGTGGAACCAGTTATCGCCGGGGGTCTTTCCGAACCGTTACGACTTGGGAACCTTCAAGAAGAGAGCATATTCTTTCCTGAAAGGCCGGCAACGCATTTGCAAGCCCTCTGGTGTTGCAGATGTTCATGGGCGGCGGTGATCACTTTCCATCAGGTGAGCCTCCTGCCCGTTTGCCTCCTTTTAACATAAAAAAAAAAAAAAAAATCTTTATAATAAAAATATTTATTTTATATTTCATTAGCAATTTTTTTTAGTGCCTTGATAGGCATACGAACAGACGGGCCACCTGATGGTAAGTAGTCACCGCCGCCCATACACTTCAGCAATGCCAGAGTACAGCAGAGCCGCTGCCTACTGTTGATTTGATTAATTTGATCTTCCAACATAAAAACTACAAACAGGTTTTAGTTAGCAAATAAAATTATAGAATTCGAAATTCAAAATATAAATATGAAATATAAAGAAAATGTATTCAAAGAGAGCTATTTAAAGCCCTGACAATAATAAAGGTTTGTAAAAATTCGTCGATGAACTTGTTTATGGCATACTTAGGTTGAAACCTAGTATTAATTCGAATATTTATAACTTTGTAATCTATCTGCGGTGGCTCGTAATTGGCTTAAGTACTGTATTCATTTCGTCATATATTTCTCTGTTCGATAGCTGTGAGCCATCCAAATATAATAAAATAAAATATATGAATAAATATTAAAAAAAAACAAATTATGCGTCACTATAAAATTTGAGATCCCATCATCAGATCCTGACTTGGTGCCATTGGGACCACCTGGGAAGTATACAATTTTAAATAAAAAAAGAATTTCTCGAATCGGTCCAGGCGTCTAAGTAATCGGGGAACATACATAAATAAAAGATTCCGACGAATTGTTAACCTCCTCCTCTTTTTGAAGTTAAAAAGGTTCAGAGATCAGTTATTCATGCCCTTTCTAACTTGTTTTACATTTTGGCACAATAACTATTTAAATATATCAAATTTAATAAAAACAAGACCTTTTCTTGGGTTGTTGTGTAAATAAAGCGACTTTATACTCGTACATTTAATATCTGCTGACTACGAACTGAAGGTGATTCGACAAAAAGAAATATTTTATTTGTTACAAGCAGTATAATAACATTCATACTAAAAACTAGTTATATAGTCAAAATAAAAAAAAAACGAATTAAAAATAAACACCATACTTTTTTAAGACAATAATACACTTATTTACTGATATTCTATACTAAAATAAATTTGATTTGACAACTCGTATATGAAACGCACTCTCGCAGACTTACCATGCGCTTATAATATAATTTGAATCTTATTACTCAATATTTAATTTCAAATTACATCACCTCGCTTACATAGCGCTGTCTTGGCGAGTCACTCACCAATCAAATTAAATTGTAAGCGCATGGGGAACCGAAAGCCCTTAGGTATACGTCTTGTGGGAATTAAGAATGAATACGAATTTAGCATATTTTAGATCACGTGTAAAATAATAACTTAATTGACTCCGCTCACTTTGACTGTATTGTGGTAAAATATCAATCAATCGATGCAGGCCGGCATGATTGAGTAGCGGGGGATAGATTGTCTCTCGGTACTCGATACTCTAATTGGACGGCACTGCGCTTACCATCAGGTGCAGTGTGGTCACTTTACTGTGCTAGGATATAAAAACCCTCTTTTTGCATCAGAATATAAAACACCTCGTAAAGGCAAGTTTATTGCGGCAAAGGAAACGATTTCTCGGAAAATTAATTATTCGTAACTTCGAGGCATGCTAACAAAGGAATTCTCGTGGAAAAACTATAGTTTATGCCCCGCGGCGATAATAATAGACTATATTGTTACCATACGAGGTGGTATAAAAGTACTGATTACTTGGTAATAGCTGCAGCAACAATCAGCGCCATGTATTAATCCGTAGTCCGTATCTAGTAATTTTTTCATATATCACCAATTTGGCCTTGTGTATTTCTTTTTTCTCATCCGAAGTACCTTTTTTAACATACATCTTCTAAAAGACAGAGGCAAATTATACAACTAGTGCACTTATACCACGGTTGACGAAGTTATATACTTCCCATGATATGATACGTGGCGAGCTACACATATATCTTCTAAAAGACATACAGTAGCAAATTATGCAACTAGTGTACTTATACCACGGTTGTCGAGGTTATTTCCGTCCCATGATATGTGTCGAGCTTATCGCTATATTGTTCACACTTTCCAATCACATTTAACATGTGTGATTTCCAGATAATTTCAGGAATCAAATAATGATAATACCAATAGCCACACGGATAGTCTGACATATCAAACCTGTATCATGGGGTACAAAGAACTACGGTCTTTGGCGCTAAAATCAACTGGTAAAGCAGAAATCCCTTTCAGGCCTCATTTATTTTAGAAAATAATTCATTATAATAAGTCATAAAGATTCAGTATGTGTTACACAAGTAATATATGTATGGGTAGACTTGTCCTAGAGTGGAGACCACGAATCGGCAAACGTAGCGTAGGACGTCCTGTGACCAGGTGGAGCGACGACATACGCAAAGCGGTGGGCAGTGACTGGAAAATAAGAGCTGAAGATCGGGCTCAGTGGCTCATCTTGGGAGAGGCCTACGTCCAACAGTGGACTGACACCGGCTGATGATGATGAAGTAATATATCAATTCTACTAAAATTCACGCAATAGTTTTTTATAGTGATTTTTTTCCGAAAATAAAAAAAACCTTTCTCCTCTAACTTATCAAAATTGTCGCTTACATCAAATTGCCCGCCAACGGTCTATATATTTGTAGTTCACACATTTATCTCGGTGCCGGAATTGAAGCCGCGTCCTTTCACTGCCCACAGTGCCACTGACGCTCCCTAAATGGATAGTACTACTCTCCGGCAATTTGTAATACTCATAAAACTACACTACCCAGTTTACTGCGACAGCTGACGAACTACCTTAGATCAGAGCTAATGTTATAAAAGCCTTCTCCAAATGTGAAGGGTGCATTTTTAATGTCGTTTTTCCTGATGCAGACATAGAGGTACAAACGTATGAGAGAGCAGGCAGTTTCTTCCTAGTCGATTCAGTTCATTTAAAGGTGTATGAAACGAGAGTCCGTGAGTTCGATTCCCGTACAAATGATCTACGAATATTTTTTAGTTACGAATAATTTTAGTGTATTTATCTGTATATATAAAAGAAGAAACTGACTGACTGACTGATTGACTGACTGACTGACTGACTGACTGATCGATCAACGCACAGCCAAAACGGCTGGGGTTAGAGACTTGAAATTTTGACAGTAGGTACCTTTTATGACGTAGGCATCCACTAAGGAAGGGTTTTTGGAAATACCACCTCTAAGGGGGTAAAATAGGGGATGATAGTTTGTATGAAAATCCTTCATTTTTGAAGTATGAAAATAATGCATGAAAATTGGTATTTTGTAGTGTATACTTTTTGTCTCAAACATGACCTCCACGCGGGCGGAGCCGCGAGCAACAGCTATTATCTATAAGAAACGAGCTTCACCCGGCATGCGTTGTAATGCGACGTAAAGTCAATTTAATTAATTGCGATCATTTGAATGGTATTGAAGTTGATGTTTTACGCCATCTAGCGAGTTCTTTTTATTTTTGTGCCAGGAACCATCGTTGCATAAAGAGCAACTCACCAAAGTTTCATCATAATCGGATGAATATTTTAGCAGTCCATACAAACATACTTACATTGATTTTTACATAAATAGATTGCAAATAGGGGTAAGATCGCCATTTGTACATGGTTTTATAAATACTTTCTTTATTATACATATATACACATACGCGAATATTATACATTGAAATGAAACAAATTTTAGGGATTCTATCGCGGTTTATTAATAAGAGATAAAAAAGTTTAATAAGCCGCGATAGAATCCTTAAAATTTGTTTCATTTCAAAATACTTTTTTGTTTTCTTTAGATATACCAATTTATACATTTATGTCATTGGAACTTAAACACACGTGTTGACAAGGGCGTCTCTGACGCGCTGGTTTGGCGCTTTACGCGATTGTCAGAAGGTTACATATCAAAAAGCTTTATGCCTTTGAACTAAACTTTGACAATGTCTAAGTTCGTGCCTAAACTTCTAAGATGCGTTTATGATCTTGACGTTTAAAATGGAATTTGTTTACGAATTATTTATGTAAGCTCTGACCTAAGTAACTTTTTTTATGCTGGTACGGCTAAGTGACCACACTGCACCTGATGATAAGCTCAGTGCCGTCCAATTAGAGTATTGAGTAGCGAGAAACAATCTATCCCTTGCTACCAACACAACCATGCTGGCTTGCTTCTTCACACTACGCAATAGGCAAGAAGGTGAAGAAGCCAAACAGCCAAACATGGTACCTCAACTCTAGACCCCGACCCAAACTAGATGTACACTGGCTGATCCCGGAACGTGTAACATTTGCGTGTGCCACTATAGCGGGTTTTACACCCTGGGTAGGGTGGTTGCTATCCAGGCGGATATGTGTATCATACCTCTAGCAACTTTAGTGTAGGCTGGAATTAGTCATATTAAATCAATAGAAAAGTTTCATCTATATAATAAAACTAGATGTTGCCCGCGGATCCGCCCGCGTGGAAGTTATTTTTGGAGGAAAAGATATGCAATCCATGGAGGTACCTTAAGCTATTACACCTTTCTATATTTTGCTATCCCATAGGAAGCGTGCATTTTTCCTGGATGAAGTAGTCCATGTCATTTTCTGATCCCTAAACTGCCACTATGCATAAAATCATGTCGATACCTTGCTCTGTGAAAAACTAAACTATCCCACGGGAACTGTACATTGTTCCGGGATAAAAGTTGTCCCAGACTATAATCTATCTCTGTGCGAAATTTCAACCAGATCTGTCCAGCGGTTGCAGCGTCATTGAGTTACAAACATCCATCCAAACACATCGCATTTGTAATATTAGTAGGGTTAAATGTTGTGATAGAGTAACCTTACCACTTGAGAAGGGCCAGATCCATGTGACTTATCCATTTTTAATATAGTAATATTCCGAACAAAGTTCATCATTTTACCTCATCGTGGGACGGTAATAGGCTGGGCGAGATATGGGTGTAATAGTCACACCTCTGCCTACCTCTTCAGGGATTATAGGTGTGACTGCAGAAGATCGCAGAAGTTGTCAGGAGAGTTGGGAAAATCTGCTATTATCTTTGAGAAACGTTAGCATACAAAGCTATAGGCAAAAGCTAGTTTACTAAATAAAATGAAAATTTATATAATTGAGACCCATAATTTAAAATAATCCGATCAATGCCATGTAGTATTATGATAGAGAATCAGTATAGTCATCTCTTTACAACAAACGAAGACGCCTCGAACTTTTTATCTATAAAAAAGCTCCCAAAACTTGCAACTTCTTTTGTAAGTAACAAAAACTTTGTACAAATAGATTCGTGTAAAACATATAGTCGTCCAATATTTCATATTACTCAACAAGGGGCTGGATATCTGCAGTTCTTGTGAGACTTCTGTTTATGACAGCTCGAGCACGATTATTTATCGTCTGTGGTTGAAAGACCTGTCTTCACAGGCTGCGTCTGCTAGTTTTTGGTATTGAAATATGGTCTGAAAAAGCATCAGACGGTGTTAAACATTACAATATACTGGAAGATCATGCTTATATCATTGAAGGGGTAAGCAGTACATTTTACATGTACACCCATGGTTCGTAGAATTTCTGTCCCGTAGATTTTTAAAAGGCAAAGTTCTCCCCATTCCTATAGACTGTTTTTCGAATTTCCTAATTAAATCTACTCAAATTTTGACCAGCCTGGAACTTGATGATCTCACAGACCAAATACACTATCACAAGACAATACAATACAGCTACTGTTTATTGTATAACCATAAAAAGATAATAAATGGTTTCAGATAATATAGATTTTAGGAGAAATTTATATAGGACGGTTTTTTCCCAATTTTCCTTCACCGCTAAAGAGAGCGATAAATAGCAATTTACTAGGTGGTTAGTTTCTCTTCTACAAGAGTCTCTCTGGTTAGGTACAATCTCTTTGTAAATATTTCCACATAAAATAACATTGATATTTCAAAATATAAATCTATCCACCAAGGCCCCCATATATAAATAGTTGCCAGTACCGTTCTAGTACAAATACTATTCGAATAATATCAAATCTGACGACAATAATATTTATGAAACCTCAGCCCTCCACTTATCTCCTCTCTCTACTCTCTCTCCTCTGCACTGCTCTCCTCTCCCATCTCTCCATCTCTCTACTTCTCTCTGTCCCCCTTTCTAATGCTCACGTAATTGTTTGTCTTAACTATTGTGTTTTGTGCTATACGATTATACTCAGGCCGCAAGCAGGCCGGCATGATTGTCTTCTTGCACTATTCGATACTTTAATTGGACGGCACTGCGCTTACCATCAGGTGCAGTGTGGTTAGCCGTGCCAGAATAAAAAAAATACTCAAATTAAACACCTACTCTACCAAAATTATAGAGCAATGTGAATCTCGAATAAATTGAGCTACACTCTCCTTTAAAAGGACTATAAAACGAGTAAGTACGCACCTAAAATAAAAATAAATAATTGAATTCTTGGGGGTGGGAAGTGATTCTGCACGCGCTTTTCAGATTCCTGTAATCTGATGTTTGGAATATTTGTATTTTCAAGAGCAAAGGGGAATTCCATGCATTTTCCATTGTATAGAAGTCCGGTTTCAGCCTTATTTTTGAATAAATTAAAGAAACCTATGATTTCATAATAAATATTCGCCTATCCTAAATGTCAAATTGTATTTACAAATATTTGTAAATAATAGGATATAAATTGGTACCAATTCTGTTACTCGTATAGTGTGAACATTTCCTAAAAAGTACATTCGTTTCATATTTGGATAGTCAATAGCGCATAATATGTTGATGGGTATGGTATTGGCTTCGACCTTTTTTTAGCCGGACACGGCCCATTGCTGTCCAATTAGAGTATCTAGTAGCGAGAGGCAAGTCCGCTACTCCACACAATCATGACAACATGGTTTTATACCGTGTGTATGGTGGTCGCCATCTGGGCGGATATGAATATACTACCATCTGCAGTAGCAGAACTAATTCGCGCTACTCATCCAGTCACGCAAGCCGCGTTTTATTATATCGGTGTATTACCAATAACCAAATACACGTGTGCGAAGCCGCGTGGAAAACCTAGTAAAACATCAGACCACCCAACAAAAATATAACCAGACAACCAAAACTGCAAAGTTGGCAGTTTATTTGGGTCGGTAACACTAAGTTAGCCAACTTTAGCCACCATTTTCCATTTTAGAGCGTTAACAACGATCGCTTTACGTCTCTAACACAGCCGTAAACACGTCGAGTATGTTTTTATGTGCTATTGTTTACCGTATTGTATATATGTTCGGTTATTTTTAGTACTGCCTGACTGCCTCGGTGGCGCAGTGGTAATTGCGCATGCGTTACGACTGTTATGCTGAGGTCTCGGGTTCGATCCCCGGGTCGGGTAAAGTGATATCATTTTTTGTATCTAGAAATTCCTCAGTATGAGCCCATAGTCTGGAATCTGTGTCCGGTATGGTGATAGTCCCCCTATCACATTATGAGACCGAAATTCAGCGAAAAGTAGGTGTACTGGTTATAACCAGTTCACCCATCCACAGAGGTGTACCTCTGCCTTCCCCTTCGGGGATTACAGGCGTGAGTGTATGTGTGTGTGTGTGTTATTTTCAGTACGAAATTGCAGACATTTTCGGGTATTATGGACTATAGCATATATGAGGTTAAGCTATATATTGATAGCCTCCGTGGCACAGCGGGCGAGTTGCCAGCTGTGAAACGAGAGACCGTGCGTTCGATTCCCGCTCCGAAACAAATCTTTGTGTGACAGAGAGATATTTCTTACGGGTATGGATGGGTGCTGTGTCCCTCGTAGTTGTTGATACAACACAGGTTTGATCTAGTGTGGGTCAGAACTATGTGTGTGACTTTTGGTGTATTATATTAATACTAGTGGTCTCGTGAAGACGTTGTCCTGCCATAAACCGCTTTCTTTGTAGACCGAATTTTTGTTGAAAAAAAAGAAATTCAGATCTCGACAACAGCGCCACCTATCAGATCTAAAACTGTCCTATCTTTTAAGTTGCACCCAACCCACACACAACATTTATAGTTGCTTCAAAGTCTATAAGGGACATAGATAGAAACAATATTTGTTATTTTATATATATTGATTTGATACCCAGCCAATACTTAAACCTATATTTTCATAACATACAAAGGCACTTTAATTGACGTGCATTGGTCTGATCCAATCCAATTTAATTGTTTTATTTAGTACAATACAAATATTCCACCCAGGTTTTTAATGAAAAATCGCCCGAGTTTCTTGCTCAATCTCCTCTACATTCCGAACTGACAATAGAAAAAAAGACTAAAGAATTGAAATAACGTATAACATTTTAGAATTAAGAATTTCGACATTTATATTTAACAATTAAAAATTTCGAAGGTATGTGAAGTCTACCAACCCACATTAGGCCAGTGTGGTGGACTATGGCCTAATCCCTCTCATTAGTAGAGGAGGCCCGTGCCCAGCACTGGCACAATGTTTAATACAGAGCTAGTACTATAATTATTATATAACATTGCTAACCCGCATTAGGCCAGCGTGGTGGACTACGGCCTAACCCCTCTCATTAGTAGAGGAGGCCCGTGCCCAGCACTGGCACAATGTTTAATACAGAGCTAGTACTATAATTATTATATAACATTGCCAACCCGCATTAGGCCAGCGTGGTGGACTACGGCCTAACCCCTCTCATTAGTGGAGGAGGCCCGTGCCCAGCACTGGCACAATCTGTATATATAAAAGAAGAAATTGACTGACTGACTGACTGACTGACTGACTGACTGACTGACTGACTGACTGACTGACTGACTGATCGATCAACGCACAGCCTAAACGGCTGGTGTTAGAGACTTGAAATTTTGACAGTAGGTACCTTTTATCACGTAGGCATACACTAAGGAAGGGTTTTTGGAAATACCACCCCTAAAGGGGTAAAATAGGGGATGAAAGTTTGTATGAAAATCCGTCATTATGGAAGTTAAATTCTTGAAAATTAGTGTTTGGTCTTTTAGTTAAAAATAAAAAATATATATTTCAGGATTTTTGGAAATTCCACCCCAAAGGGGGTAAAATAGGGGTAGAAAGTGTGTATGAAAATCCGACATTTTTAAAATGGAAATTCATGAAAATTGGTATTTGGCCTTTAAGTTAAAAATAAAAAATATATGTTTCAGGATTTTTGGAAATTCCAACCCTAACGAGGTAAAATAGGGAAAGGAAGTTTGTATGAAACTTCGTCATTTTTTAAGTTAAAAGCATAAAGTTGGTATTTGGCCTTTTAGTTAAAAATAAAAAATATATGTTTCAGGATTTTTGGAAATTCCACCCTAAGCGGGTAAAATAGGGGATGAAAAATTGTTAGGATAGTTTTGTTTTTGTTTCAGACAGAGCAAGGGATCCACATGATTTTTTGCATAGTGTTAGTTAATGGGCTACTTTTTATACCAGAAAATGCACGGTTCCTACGGGATAGCATAATACAGGAAGGTGTAATAGCTTAAGAAGTCTCCATGGATTTTATACCTTTTACATACATATACACTCACGCCCGTATCCCATGGGGGTAGGCAGAGACTATTGAGTGCCACAAGCTACAATCCTGACACACTTTTTTTCTTTCAAAAATAACCACAACGCGGGCGCAGCCGCGGGCAACCCGCATTAGGCCAGCGTGGTGGACTACGGCCTAACCCCTCTCATTAGTAGAGGAGGCCCGTGCCCAGCACTGGCACAATGTTTAATACAGAGCTAGTACTATAATTATTATATAACATTGCCAACCCGCATTAGGCCAGCGTGGTGGACTACGGCCTAACCCCTCTCATTAGTAGAGGAGGCCCGTGCCCAGCACTGGCACAATGTTTAATACAGAGCTAGTACTATAATTATTATATAACATTGCCAACCCGCATTAGGCCAGCGTGGTGGACTACGGCCTTTTTTTTTTTTTTGTTGTCGCGGGGAAAGCGTTTTATTACTGCCGCCCGCTCCGGAGGGAAGCGGATTAAGAATAAAACGGGTATGCTGGACTAGCCGGTCTTACGACCCAGCATCCCCCTCGCACGGATGATGGCTATCCGTGCTGCCGCTGGGCCGAGTCCCTAACCCCTATATACAACCCACCCGACACTACCAGCTAAAACCCCGCGGTGGCCTTCTTCGGCGCTTACGGAGCGATCCCGGGGTATTCTAAGGAGTGCTAGAATTGCAGCCGGAATCGCCCCTGCGCGGTGCTGCGTAGCAGCCCATCTCCATGGAGGGCTAAGGAGCCCCCGCGCACCGAACAACGACAGCGAACGAGGCCTTACCACACGCGCTGCCGTCCATCTCGGGGTCGCACGATGCTCCGAATTTGGGAGTGCATCGATACGGGCTGACAGCCCTCCGCTGCGCGCCCGCGACCCCCGATGGCCCCTATTAGTCGCCTCGTACGACAGGCAGGGGTTACCGTGGTGGAATTCAAACGCCCCCATTCCACAGGGCGGGAGACGCCGGTCAGTCGTCCACCTGGCGCCTCCTACGTCTTCTCTGGCGGCGGGAGGGATCATATCGTTCCCGATCCCTCTCAGCACTCTCCTTCTGCGAGATGACGTTCTCGCAGAAGTGGGCCACCGCACGCCAGGACCTCCGGCTGGCGACCATGGACGACACCACGGCCGGCAGCGAGAGGTCTCCTCCGACGACTGCTCTGAGAGCGCTGCGCTCTTCGTCCCAGGCTGGGCACTCCTCCAACGTATGTTGGGCCGTGTCTTCGCGGCAGTTGCCACAGTGGTGGCACACGGCGGACACCTCCTTTCCGATCCGACACAGGAACGAACCGAAACACCCATGGTCCGTTAATACCTGTGTCAGTCGGAACGTAGGCGCCCCGTGGCGCCTGTCTAGCCATCTCTTTAGGACAGGACGCACTGCCGCGACAGTCCTCAAGCCCGCAGTCGGGCTCTCCAGCCTGGTATGCCACTCCTCCACGGCGGTTCTGCGAAACCGGGCCGCAATCTCCCTCGGGGCCAGTCTCTCCTGACGGCGGCTGGACGCCTCCTCCCGCCAGAGGAACGCTGACGAGAGGAGTTTGGCGTCCAACTCCCAAGGGAGTGTGCCGGCCAATACGCAGGCCGCCTCGTGGGAGACCGTGCGGTAGCCCCTTACTATTCGCTGCGCCACCAAACGCTGCGGTTTGCGCAGCAGGGCGACGCAGCGGGCGTTCAGGGACTCGGCCCATACGGGACATCCGTACAGGGCCATTGACCGCACGACTCCAGCGTATAAACTTCGGCAAGGGCTATTAGGTCCCTCCAGGTTCGGCAGCAGGCGTCCGAGCGCGCCCGCCGCCCGCACCAATTTCGGCGACAACTCCTTGAAATGGGCACGGAAATCCCACCGGCTGTCCAGAATCAATCCCAAGTACTTCATTTTACAGCCGATGGGAATCCGCACCCCCTCCACACTTATGTGGGGCTCAAAAGGTGGCCGAATCCGAGGCCTGTGAAAACAAAGGGCCTCGGTTTTGTTGAGGGCCACCTTAAGGCCCAGTCGCCGAATCCTGCCCACCACCTGTTCGGTTGCGAACGAGGCGAGCAGGGTGGCCTCCTGGAAAGACCTGGCCGACGCTGTCACTAGTGTGTCGTCCGCGTAACAGACGACAGCGACACCTCGGGGGTAGGTACCACGGAGCACCCAATCGTAGCCGATGTTCCACAAGAGAGGGCCCAAGACTGAGCCCTGTGGAACACCGCAGGCCATTGCTCTTCGGTGCCAACCGTTGGCGCCCGGATACACTATGTATCTATCTGAGAGATACGAGTGCACCAGGCGCCGAAGATACGGTGGCACCACGTGGTACCGCAGTGCTTCCATTATGCAGGCCCAGGGTAGAGTGTTAAACGCGTTGGCGATGTCTAGAGACACCGCCACCACCACATCACCCCGAGCCACTGAATCCTCCGCTTGTGCCTTGACCCGCAAAATCGCGTGTATTGTCGATCGGCCTTGCCGGAACCCGTACTGGCATTGTGCCAGGTCCGGCCCGACCCCTCCAAGATGCTCGACGAGGCGAGCGTGAACAATACGCTCGAAGAGCTTGCAGACCTCATCGAGCAACACGATGGGCCGGTAGGCCGATGGCGACTCTGCGGGCCGCCCCTCCTTCTTGAGCAGGACCAATTTCCCAGTTTTCCACTGAGATGGAAAACGGCCCTGCTCCAGACACGCGGAGAACAGGCCACGGAGCCTAGTACCCAGATGCTCGACGGCTAACACCCATGCACGCCCGGGGATACCGTCGAGACCCGGGGCCGTCTTCTTGCCCCGTAGCCGAAGCACCACCGCCCGAAATTCTTCGGGCGATACCTCCGAAACAACCCTTGCCGAACTTAACGACGATGGCGTCGATAAATGTGACGCCATCGCTGGGGGAGTGACATTCACAGTGGCAGGGAACAAAGCTGCGACGACCTCTTCAACTAGATCGCCCCGGAGACTCTGAGTCAGTGGGGGCGCCCAGGGGCGATACCGTCTCATCGCCACGCGATATGGACGCCCCCAAGGGTCGTTATCAAGAGTTCCCCGGAACTCCTTCTGAGCTGCAGACTTTGCCCTTGCTATTGCCACGCGCAGCGCTCTCTTAGCCTCCCTGTGGAGGCCGTGAAGTAGCCGTTCCTGGTCCTCGTCGCCGGGAAGACGGACTCGACGACGACGGTGTCTGGCGAGACGACGAAGGGCGGCAACGCAGGAGACACGTAACCGCATAAGTTCCGCCGACCACCAGAACACCTGGCGCTTCTCTGGAAGACGTCGGACTCGGGGCATGGCCGCGTCACAGACGCGCGACATCGCTGCCCCGAACCACGCCGCCTCCTGCTCGACCTGCATCGGTGCCTCCGGTGCAGGGAGCCACGCCTGGGCCAGTGCGGCCTCCTTCAGGGCCTCAACATCGAGGCGTTTTACAGACCAACGCGGGCCGTCCGACCGCGGGCCAGTCGGTCCTCCACTGGACTGGGGGTTAGGGGACAAGCAGACGTCAAACCGAATGTATCGGTGATCCGACAACGTCTCCTCGTCCACCAGAACTCTCCAGTCACGGACACGGCGGGCAATAGCTGGGGTGGCAAACGTGAGGTCCACCACCGATCCGCCATTATGCCGCACGCACGTGTTAACCGACCCGCGATTCACGACGGCCAGGTTGGCCGAGATCGCCCATTCCTCCAGGGCCTCGCCTCGCCTGCTGGTGACCGACGAACCCCAAGCCAGAGACTTGGCGTTGAAGTCGCCGGCAACGAGAACGGGGCGAGGCTGACTGCCTTGCACCACCAGGGCCCCTAGCCGAGCGAGAAAGTGCTCGAACTCGGCCAGGGATCTATTGGGGGAGAAATACACACCCACAACCCAGACCCCCCCCAACAGAACCGCCACACATCCCGACCCCTTCGCTACTTTTTCGAAGGGCGGGGAGCCGGCGGCGCCCCGAGTGATGATGGCCACCAAACCGTTAAGGTCCCCTGCCCAGTCTTCCCTGGGGGGAACAAAATAAGGCTCGGCGACCACAGCCACTTGTATTGACCACTGCGCCAGGCTCTGGATTAGCAAGTCCTGGGCCCTGGCGCAGTGATTAATGTTCGCCTGGAGGAAGCGTTGCGCCATATTAATGGGCGATCTCCATTTGCTCCTCTACGGGGAGCGCTGTCGGCTGGGTCACAACCCCCGTCCTTCGACCACGATTTGCGTGGCGAGGGCGGGAGGAGGCGACGCATGCCTTGGCGCCCACCTGGTGCCCCGCGGGTTTACCTGCATCTGCGCAGACTGCGCAATGCGGCTCCGCGGAGCACTCCTTGGCCTTGTGGCCCAGTTTACCACAGCGGTAGCAGATGCCGCTGCGGTCACACTCTTCGGTGCACCGCGCCCGCACATGTCCCCTGTGCAGGCAGCGGTAGCACCTCATGGGCCTCGGCTCAAGGAGCTGGACGCGTGCAGCTACCCAGCCGATCAGCACTCGGCCTGAACTTAAAATTTTGTCGGCGACCTTGGCGGGGCAGCGCACCCACGCCGCACCAAGGCCCGACCGGTCGGGGCGGATCTCCCCAACCTTAAATTCTTCGGCCGCACTACACCCCGCTTTTGCAAGGGCCGCAGCGACCATCTCCAGGTCGGCAGATGCGTCCAACCCGGATACTCGCAGTTCCGCGATCTTGAACGGGCGGGAAACACGGACATCGTTTTCCAGTTCCGTCCCGCGGAACACCTCCCTCACTTTGTTGGCGAGGGAGTCGGCCCTCACTTCGGACTCCGGGCCGGGCACCTCGTACAGGTACCCGCCCGTCGCCATTAGGCGAGCTCGCATCTCGGCTATGCCGAGACCAGCCAAATCCACGGATCGTTGGACCTCACGCAGCACATGGGCGTACGTGATGCCCCGCGCCAACCCCTCTGGTGTCACCGTCAACGTGACGGCTGCCTTGCGTGGCAGGTGAATCCGTGGCCTTGGCCGATCCGGCTGTGGCTTCGGTGCGGAAGCAGCAGCATTCGGCAAGGGCTGGGGATTCTTTTTCCCCTTTTTAGCCACAACATTCCATCCCTCCTCCATTGATGCGGGGGCGGGGGGTAGTGGCCGGGGCTCGCAGGGCGTTTGAGCCCGTGGTGCGACACGCCCTCTTTTATTCCTCTTTTCCCCCCTGCGGGACCTACTCAGGAGAGGAAGTTGGGACGTGGCGGACGTTGATGGTACAGGCCCAGCCACAACATCAGGCACGTTTCGAGGACCATCAATAGGGGCGGGCTGGGCGTTGCTTTTGCCCTTTCCCTGCCCCTTGCCCTTCGGAGTGGTCAGTGGACCAGCAACAACAGTCTGGGCCTTCAAGGGTCCAGCGACAGCATCCGGTGGCTGCACGGTCGCCCCAACTTTGGCCCGGTCAGCAGCCAATGGGGGGCGCATGATGGGTTCTGGAGGCAGCCTCAAGATTATCGCCCCCAAGCGCGCGTCTATAATATTTAATAGACGGCACTCGAGTTGCTTGTAGCTTTCACCGTCGCATGAAGCAGCACTCGATTGGTTCGCCGGCTGCGACTGTCCAAGGGACTGGACAGTCGCTAGCATTTCTGCCATTAACCTCTCTTGGGCTGCCAGGGAGGCCTTCAGAAGTACTATCTGCTGCGCCATTACCGCCTTCTCGGCCTCTAGTCTACCTACTTCTACAGAGGCTGACTCCTCAGCCCTATCGAGGAGCTCATTCGCAGCGATGTCCAGCCTCCGCTGCTCGGTTTCCTCGAGGTTCTGGGACTTATGAGCGACGTCCCGGATTATGCCCGATAGTCGCAGTCGCCAGTCCATATCGTCAGCTGAGACTGCTGACGTCTCCATCTGCGCAGTGTCTACGTCAGACACCGTAGGGGGGCTCCCCGACACGGCCAACACTTTGGGTGCAGGTTCGATGTCGCTATCGCTGGTAAGCCCGTCCTGTTCCCGATCTCTTAACGCCCTCTTCGATCGGGTCAATACTCCACTAGTTGCTATCTTAGTCGTCTTTTTGGGCTTCAGCCCTGCGTCAATCGTCTTCCCGGGGTCGCCAGCGTCCCCAGAGACAGAATTCTTCACCACAACGTCCTTAATTTTATGTTTTTGAGAATTTATCATATTTGTTCCCACGAGTATGGGGGAAATAAATAGTCCGCCCAGGCAGAGCCCCCTGTACCTGGGTAAGCCAACGCGGTATCTCGCGATAACCCGCTCGGAGCTTCAGCTGGACTCCAGTGGGAGTCGCACTAGCGACCGAACTACCCATCGGCCATGCATCCCCTCGCGGTGCGCCGCCGCTTGGGATTCGGGGTGACTTTTTATAGAGGTTTTCTCCCTCGCGGCCCGGGCGGTTAAGCCAAGACCCTCGGTCCAGTCGGAGCGCGAGACATGACCACAGACCTCCTGAGCAGATTACGATGCACGACGGTGACAGCAGAAGAGAGCGTCCCCCCCACTGCCCGCTCGGCGGCGGGGTGAGCGCACACCGAGCCCGCCGACACCCCCGAGATAAAACTCGGGAGTAGCCCGAACTTCGAGCAGAGGCTGTCACAAAAAATGACAACCGTCAACCACCTTTTGTCAAGAAATTGGCCGTCGGTCAACATGACCGCCGTTGCCCAGGGTGCACCACGTGGAGGTTTCCTGACTTCGCACCCCGTGGTGGACTACGGCCTAACCCCTCTCATTAGTGGAGGAGGCCCGTGCCCAGCACTGGCACAATGGTTAATACAGAGCTAGTACTATAATTATTATATAACATTGCCAACCCGCATTAGGCCAGCGTGGTGGACTACGGCCTAACCCCTCTCATTAGTGGAGGAGGCCCGGGCCCAGCAGTGGGACAATGTTTAATACAGGGCTAGTAGTATATGGATTTCATTCTGTGAATTTGACGTAATAAAAGTGAATTTAAGACTTGATTTTTTCTTGAACCCCAATTTAGTCAGACAAAACAGCATTTCCGGTGCATAATATAGTATCATCATTATCCAGGGAGGAAACACCCGTGCTACCGGGATGGCACCCTAATTGATCCCATTGAGACCATGGACATCCCGATTCCCGGCACGTACCGGAATTTTTATACGTTATCTCGTTGTATTATTGATTTTGATGTCGTTTGTGCAACAACGCTACTATAGAAGTGTGTGTAATTGTTTTGTAGAAAGTTCGAGTAATTTTTATCATAATTATTATGTTTATATCTTGATTAGTAATATGTTTTAATTTGTATGATTTAACGACTGTATTTTCAAGTCTCATGTCTTATGTTCAAATAAACATTTATTTCATAATTCTGCTGTACGCGTTAGTCACTTAACTCTCCCTAAATGGCTGGACCGATTTAGATGAAATTTTGACTTAATGTCTTCCTGGACGATAAGAAAACACAAATGGACTCGTTAGGTGGCGCTGCTGTCGATATGTTACCAAATTTGATTAGGGAGAAATACCAAAGATTGTGATCTTTAAAATATCATATTTAATTTGACGCTGCTTTTCCGGAAAGGACAACGTCTGCCAGGTATTGTTTTAAAACAGCTTCGCAATATTTATAAAAAAGGTAAATTTAACATCTAAAGTTCACACGTTCAATCACAGTTCAGACAAACCCTTATATTTTATAAACAAATATCAATAAATTCCATATAACAGTATAAAACGTTACCTGAGTAGTAGCAAGTATGCAATCCAACATTGAATCACATGAGAGACTATTGAAAGGTCTAAATCAAAATGTTTTAATCGCATTGTGAAAAATGTTACGTGAAAATTTGACCTACCTCATACAAAGTAAGGTCAGGCAATAAATTAAAAAAGTTACAGGAAAATTCCAATATTTTATCAAAAAATTATTATCCTTCAATTATTAAATTCTCACAAATCTGATATTGGCGTGGAATTGAAAACCTCTTGAGTTATGCCTCGCAGCTTCCGTTACACATAAGTTATACCTTTATTGATGTAGGTTCTCATTTTGGGTGATACGCAACCATTGTGGTTTTTTTTCTGTAATTTGTAGAGCAGTTAAGCCAATATTTTATTGTAATATCAAAACGACTTTTTACTATATAAAATTTATTGTTAGTTTAAATATTACACATATTTAAACTAACAATAAATTTTATATATCTAGTTTATCCAGCCACAACTACACTCATTTGCAAAAAAAACGGGCACCTAAGCAATGAACCATTTCAAATGTTGCTATTGGTTTGTTTGATAATTATAGGTAGTTTTACTTTCACAATTTTGTAAATTAATAAGCAAATAATCGTTTTCGTCAGTATTATTATAAAATTTTGATAAAATTTATGGGTTTTAATGCTAAAGTTCATTAGTAGTGTATGCTCGCTAGTAGTGCATATGCTCGTGAAGTAAAAGTTAACAAAGATTTTTGTTTGTTTTTTCTTTAATAAAGTAAAAGCAGATAAATGTTTAGTATCGAGTGTGACCCCCTCTAGCTGAAATCACAGCTTGAATTCGTCTGGGTATGCTAGCGAGGATATCCCGGATACTTGCTTGCGGAATACGTTCCCACTCCGCGGTAATCACATTCTTCAGCTCTCTGATGGTCTGCGGAGCCGGTTGTACTGATCTCACGCGTCGTTTCAGAACGTCCCAGACATGCTCTATAGGATTGAGGTCGGGACTTCGAGCTGGCCAATCCAAACGACGAATGCCGACCTCTTGCACATACGCTTCCACATCGCCAGACCGGTGGGCGCGAGCGTTGTCGTCCATAAAAATTGAGCCTTCGCCTAAAGCAGCCAATGCGGGTTGTGCATGAGGAATTAGAACTTCCGTTATGTATCGATGTCCAGTCAGTGAGGCGTTTTCAATGAAGACTAACTCTGTACGATCCATTGAATTTATTCCTGCCCAAAACATAACAGAGCCCCCACCATGAGGTGTGATTTCTTCAAAACAAGCCTCTGCAAAGCGTTCTCCTCGTCTTCGTAGCACTCGCCGACGTCGATCTTCACCGAACAGAGATATCCTGGCTTCATCGGAGAACAATACCCTATTCCAGTCTTCTTGAGTCCATGACTCACAATTTCGAGCAAACCTAACAACTCTGTGCTCACGGAGTAACTTAGGGCCGCGGGCCGGGCGATGACTGCGTATATTGGCCGCGAGAAGCCTCCTCCTGACCGTCCATAGACTAATATGCATATTTCTTACTTCTTCGAGGTTGTTCTTAAGGTCCACATACGAAGACTTGCGATTTCTCAATGCGCGACTCACAAAAAAACGATCATCCCGTGGTTGGGTACATGGTTTTCTTCCAGAACCAGGCCTTCTCTCGACGAAACCGGTGTCTTGATACCGCTGCCAGGTCCTTTGAACCGTCGAGCGACTCACACTTAGCCTCTGAGCCACGAAGCATTGGCTGCAACCCTCTTCGAGCAGCGCAATAATTTTGGTAGCTTTTACCACTTTCTCTAACATTATTGAGACAGCTAAACAGCAATAAATGAAGCTTTGACAATTTAGAATATGAAATTTTACTTTATTAAAGAAAAAACAAACAAATCTTTGTTAACTTTTACTTCACGAGCATATGCACTACTAGCGAGCATACACTACTAATGAACTTTAGCATTAAAACCCATAAATTTTATCAAAATTTTATGATAATACTGACGAAAACGATTATTTGCTTATTAATTTACAAAATTGTGAAAGTAAAACTACCTATAATTATCAAACAAACCAATAGTAACATTTGAAATGGTTCATTGCTTAGGTGCCCGTTTTTTTTGCAAATGAGTTTATATTGGATTTGGTGCGTTGTAATAATAATGATCGTGTACAATTTTTATTCTATAGTTTACCATCAGGCGCACTGTGTTCACTATGCATTTCCAGGATAAAAAATCCTGCGGTTCTTTAAATCTAAACCACATTTATATGGCACCACCCTCGAGATACCATAACGAACACAAAATGTATAAATCGATTCACTTTAGCGGAGATGTCGCATAACTTACATAAAAATACATTCAAATTACGACTCGACTTTTGAAGTCGGTTAACAGCCCTATACTTTAAAGATGTTTAAGTTAATTGCGTTTGAGGGTTCCCGAGCGTCATAAGGGCTCTTGTACTAAAGGCATATGTCGAAGGGCCCTCCGCCCGATCTTGAAGGACTCTGGTAATTAAATACGGGTAAAATGTATCCGGTTTTGGGCTGTCGTTTTTGTTGAGGATGTTGTTGATATAATATTGTATTAAAAAATAGATATCAGGACCTACAAGATACTTTCTATATCGTAAAAGCCTCTGTGGCGCCGCGTGTGTGTGAAACGAGAGGCCATGGGTTCGATTCCTGTATCGAAACAACAAACAAATATCTGTAACACAAACATCTGTTTGTGTTACAGATATTTGTTTTGTTTGATGTTTTGAGACCGTAGTCCATCGTAGTTCTTGATACCCACGATACAGGTTTTACCAAGTGTGGGGTCAGGACTATGTGTGACTGTTGGGGGTGTATCATAACACAGACAGGACACAAACCCGGATGATGCAAACATTTGCCTCGGTTCGGATCGAACCCTTGGGCATCTTGCGAAGTTACTGGCCCACTGAGCTACACAGGCTATCATTGTAGTTTTGTTGTAAACTCTAAGAAGATACTTATCAGTCTAAATGTGCCAAATTTCAGCCTGATCCCTTCAGCTGTTGTAGTGTGATTGAGTAGCAAACATCCATCCATCCAAACATTCACATTTATAATATTATAGTAGGATATATTAGGAGTATGGATTAGTGTGGCTTTTTTTGAGACGAAGAGGTTTACGAGATTAGTGTGGCTATAACTTTAGCGATAATTTTGAAAAAAATGCGAAACATGTATTTCTTTATTTCCTACCAAAAGCCTAAATATGAATTTTCAGATCCCTAACTTGAGGAATGATAGATTTCCCATACAAATATTGAACTCTTATTTGACCCCTTTCAAGGTTGTCTTTTGAGAAAAAAGATGTCCTTCGATTTCATCATAATCTGGTCAGCCGTTTAGTCGTGAAAAGGTAACAAACAAACAAACAAACAAACAGAGTTACTTTCGCATTTATAGTATTAGTATGGATAAACACAAAAATGGTTACTATTTATGTCCGTTATAGACTTGAAACCACTCAACCGATTACAATGGAATTTTGTGTATTGTGTGGTTGGGCCCAACTTAAATGATACGATAGGTTAGGTAAGGTCTGAATTGATGGCAGAACAACATCTGCCTGGGACCACTAGTTTAAGATATAAACCTGTCTTGGTGACGTAATAAATCAAACATACACACTATATAAAGTAGTTATATCTTATATAGTTTATGATATACCTAGGGAATAATGTTGGTCAACTAAACAAGGGCATACAAAGCCGATCGCAACTTTGTTATATTGTTCTCTAAAACTCGGCAGGTGTGGATTCAGTCTTACAGGTCTATATCAGGAATATTTCCATTGTATTAGTTACTACTGCCTCGGTAGCAGTTGTAATTGCGCATGCGTGTTACGACTGCTGTGCTGCGGTCTCGGGTTTGATCCCTAGGTAAAGTTTGGTTTTTCTATTTAGAAATACTCAGTATCAGCCCGGAGTCTATAATTGTGCCCGGTATGGCGATAGACTCTCAACTATTACATTATGGGACCCTAGTAAATTCGCCGAGGAGCGGAGTTGTTCCGGAGTATCCTAAGGAGTCTAGAATTGCTGCCGGTACCACCCTTCGCGTAGCAGCCCATATGCATTGACTTATGAGCCCCCACGCACCGAAGGACGCGCTGGCGTCAACCAGGCCTTACCACCCGTGCTGCCGCCCATCTCGAGGTCGCACTATACAACGAAATCAGGGTGCATCTATACGGGCTGACAGCCAATTAGTCGCCTCGTACGACACGCAAGGGTTACCGAGGTGGAATTCTCCAAACTCCACCCCGTGCCTCCTACATCTTCTCTGGCGGCGGGAGGGACCATATCGCTCTCGATCCCTCTCAACACCCTCCGTCTTAGAGATGACGTTCTCGCAGAAGTGGGCCACCGCACGCCAGGACCTCCGGTTGGCGACCATAGACGACACCCAGCCAGCAGTGATAGGCATCCTCTGACGACTGATCTGAGAGCGCTGCGCGCTTCGTCCCAGGAGGAAACCTGCACACCATACTCCATAAGAATTTTCAAGGTATATCAAAACCGTATTTGGCCAGCGTGATAAATTAAACACCTCTGGGTATAATCGTTTCACAATCAAGATTTTTAAATTAGGAATAAAAACACCCTCACAATAGTAGAGGAGGTCCGTTCCCAGCAATGTTATAGTCAATACAGGGCAACACAACTCAACACTCAAACGACAACTCTTAATACAGCCCTGTGCTCATGTCAAGGGACCGTAGCACTATCTCAAGAACAGTCCCAATTTATACTATCGGAACCTGTCCCTGTTGATTTGATTACGAGCGATTAATTAACCGCCGACCGCCCCTTATATTACCCGCCCCAATATTATAACAAAGGATTCCCCTTAATTGGTTCTATTTATTTTAATTCCTAACAAATGTTTGAATATTTGCAGTTATTTTATAATCTTCGTATTTGTTGATTCAGGGGGAATACCAATTTGAAAATGGACTACAGAATTTTATTAAAATGGCATAGACAATTTTTCTGTGTAAATATGCTGGATATACTGTTAAAAATAGTAAAAATAAACATTTTATTTATTTGTAAATTCACTCATAATTTCAACAGCAGAAGGAGAAGTATTAAAAAAGTGATTTTTTGTTTTTCGAACTGAATCATTTCTTTCCAACCAGTAACACAAGTTACCTATTTAAAAAAGTTTAAATTCAAAAATAAATAGTTAGTTCGACTGTGATATCACCACTAATTGATTAATTGCTTCCAGTGGCGTTTCTCATATTGGGTAAGATTAGTGGGCCTATATCGCCTTCTCGTTCACAATCTTTATTCCTTTCCTTTATGGCAATGTACCGATGAGTCTTGTGGTATTGGGATTTTTCTTGGCTGGTAGGGTTTTTTTTTATTTTGGCACGGCAAAATGCACACTGCACCTGATGGTAAGCGCAGTACCGTTCAGATAGAGTATCTAACATCATAATATTTAAAGTTGAAATTCCCACAAGAGCCGGCGTAAACACAATTTATTAGTTTAAACGCCTGTGCTACCTCTTCCCAGTAAAATTTTATAATGTCTGCATTTCACGAATACACAGCATTCTTTACTTTGCGTATTAAAATATTTAAATTATTGAATTGTACTAAACTTATATACACGCTCACAACTGCATGCCATGAGGGTAGGCAGAGACTTTCAAATGCCACAAGATCCTGACACGCTTCTTCACACCTACTTCTTTACATGTTAAATAAATAAAAATAAAACCGCCTTCAAAAAACCCAGACACAACTAAAAAGCAAAAAATAATTGGTTAATACAATTTAAATCAATTATTTTTGGAGTCAGTGCCGGTGTTGTTTTCTTTACTTTTAGATTCATAAAAACCAAGTATGGAACTATTATATATTTTTCTGTATGCCTGATTATTCTGTTTTTTCCATGTTTTGGCTGGCACCGACTCCAAATAATTGATTTAAATTGAATGTAATTAATTGATGTAAATGTAATCAATTATTTTTTGCTTTTAGTTGTGTCTGGGTTTTTTGAAGGCGGTTTTATTTTTATTTAAAAAGTAATAATTAATTTATTTTGCTTTTTAGTGGTACAAATATAAAATAGGTACGTTAGATAGAGTACGCTAAACTACACGCCAAATTGAACTGATTACACTTAGGTACTGCACCACGAATAAACCACGAATATACCACTACCAACTCGCTGCTACACCATTGGGCCCTATTTATCTCAAACACTTACTTTACTCCCTACTTAGATTGTAATTATTAATGTACCTGCAGTTACTTTCTAAAATACCGTTGGAATACCTTCGGTATTTCTAATAAGAGGAAATACCCTAATAAATGGAAACTCGTTTTTACGGATTAATACAATGCCTTACCATAAAAATCAGAGAAAGTAGAACAATTTTCGCTTCAATTATCAATATTTTTTTATTCTATGTCGGGGGAGGAATTATAAGACACGTGTAACATAAAATCCGCCAACAAAGTTAGTTCATCCCGCGAGAGTTCATTAGTTAATTGGGTGACTGCGTTTCTGTTGCAGCCATTAGCTTAATTGAGACACGGTTATGCCAAAAGGGCCGCTGCGCGATTGTAATAAAAATGACAAGTATTAAAAATCTTAATTAGTAACTCGAGGATACGATTCTCTCTTTATTTATAATTTTTTCAAGCTTGTATAAACACCTGCTGCTAGCGACCACCTTACACTGAGTGTAAAACCCGCCATAATGGCAAACGCAAGTGTGTCTGACTTTTTGACTCGGTTTAACCGGCGATTGCCACGTTCGGTTTACTAATTTTCCTACGATGGTGGACAGACTTAAACATCGAGGTGGTTTTCTACAGCGTATATGGCACGGTCATGAGGGATCCTAAGTGAACTCAGGGTTGCTGCTGAAAATGTTACTGTTCAGGTCAGATACCCTCAATAATAATATCATCCACAACGTCGATGGTAGCATGAATTCCTCTTACTGCCGCCCATCTGGGTCGCACCATAAAATTATAAAAATGTATAAAGTTCAAACGCTTTCTGTCAATTAATAAATTTGTATTTCCATATTGGCATTGTAAAATAATTTTGGTAATGAACCAAGTCTATATCACACAGCTTCCGTGAAGCAAGTGTTCAGCTGGGAAACGCCAGGCTGTAAAATCGATTCCCACATCAAGGCAAATGTTTCTGTGATCTACGAATGTTTGTTTTGAGTCCAGGTGTTGTGAGATCCTAGTCGCACGTTCTTCTTGATGCCCATATGTACGAGAAGTAGCAGAGTATATTGTGGATTATTTTGTTTACCGATCGGTTAATTGCCATCGTTGATTAAAAGTTAGAAGAAGAAAGAAGTCGTTTAGAAGTGGTAGAGCCACGCTGTAGACATATTTGTCTACAGCATGAATGGGCCGACTCGACCGGGGTAGTACCACTATCTCACAGAAAACCAACGTAAAGTGACAGTTTACTGTCGCGTTTCGTATGGTAAGTGAGATATCCGGAGGCCCAGATTCCCCCTTCCCTTCCCTAATCCCTATTCCTGTCCTTCAAGGCTGACAGCGCATACATGACACTTTCGGTGCTGTGGATGTTCATGGGCGGTGGAGATCACTTAATATCAGGTGACCCACTGGCTCGTTTGTCGGACTATATTATAAAAAAACTATTAGATGAAGTAGCACCTTGCTTTTTATACAGTGAGTGATATTTCTGGAGTTCTAAATACGTCTGCCCTTCCCAACCGACATGCATTCATAATTCTTCCCACCACTTACCACCTATCCTCTTACGCGTTTGCCGTCACTTGCCTTAAAAATATATTAAACCTTTTTATAGCTACACATTGGAGCCGCTATAAATCAATATTGCCTCGCCTAAGCTTATTGAATACATCAGAGAAAATATATTATGATACTATTTTTAAACAAAAATATATAATTTACGGGAAGTTAAATCACTTTCTTTGAAGTTGGAATATCAAAGGTTGTATCTAATATTCCATTTCTGAAATATCAATGAGATAACTCAACGTAAGCCTATTAAATTATCAGCCGTGGATTCTCAATGTAAAAGGAAGTACGGCTTTCGGATAGTTAACAATGAAAATCTCGAAATATTTGATACCTTTTCGTATGACATGGAACAGGAAGCTATTTAAGAACAGTACTGTGAGTCAGTGGTAGTAACTCAGTCGAGCTGGCTACACATGATACACATATATACAGTGGTAGAGTCACAATGCAGACAAAACAATGTGACTCTACCATTGTATGCGTTTTTTTTTTATTATTCTTGCGCTGCAAAGTGACCACACACACAGACCATATGCCTGATGGTAAGCGCAGTGCCGTGCAGATAGAGTATCAAGTAGCGAGAGACAGTCTATTCCTCGCTACTCAACACAATCATGCCGGCCTGCTAACATTGTACATGTGATATTCGCGAATACCAACTCTCTAGACTGAATATATTTATTTAAACCAAATGTAGTAAATAATATTAATACCATACCTGAATAAATCACTGCCCCACTGCTGGGCACGAGTCTCATTTACCATTTTTTTTAAATAAATAAAATCCAACAGCCACACACATAGCCCCGATCCCACACTAAGATACGAGTCTTGTGTTGTGAGTATCAGGGAATACGAGAGATGCACGGTGTCACAACACCCAGACCCCGGACACAAATGTCTGTCTATCACACAAACATATGTTCCGGTGTGGGAATCGAACCCACAGCCTCTCGTTTCACATTCGGCTACGCCAACTGCGCTACGGAGGCTGTCAATGAGAGGGCTTAGGCCATAGGCCAACACATACTTTTGAAATTCTTATGGAAGGAAGCTTGCAACTATACTATACTTCTTTTTTCGTTAAGATTTTCAGTAGGTTGTCTTCTTTAAGTTAGGTTTTGCCATTAGCCTACGGTCCCCATGCTTTTGGCCCACCAGTGACTTTGAGTTTGACATGGCTGCCATAGTTAATATCAACAATTTAAAGAAGTCCATTTATTATTTTTATATTTAGCCATTATGAGATTAACTAAACATTGACTGCCTTGGTGGCGCAGTTGTAATTGCGCATGCGTTACAACCGCTGTGCTGAGGTCTCGGGTTCGATCCCCGGGTCGGGTAAAGTGATATTGGGTTTTTCTATCTAGAAATTCTCAGTATTAACCCGGAGTCTGGAACCTGTGCCTGGTTTGGCGATAGGGTTGCCCCCTATCACATTATGGGACCGAAATTCGGCGAAAAGTGGGTGTACTGGTTACACCTCTACCTACCCCTTCCGGGATTATAGGCGTGAGTGTATATGTATGTATGTATATGTATATATGTATATGTATGTATGACATTAACTAGTTTTTATATTATTACTAAATTCTACATGAATATTAAGTATGTGTTAGCTAGAAAGTTTGTCTTCAAATTGTTGAGATGTTACACAACGTTAGTGTTGGTACAACTGTATGGTGCTATTATATGTGTATACAGACTAATTTATTATCACTGCGGAAATTTTATATTCTTTTCTTGGTAAACACAATATGTTACGTTTAACATTCTAATTATAATAATAACATCTAATTTAATTATGTCTATTTATGTGTGATTCGGTATTATTTATGTCTATTATCGTGCTCACTCTTTTTTGATGGATGCCGTGTATATCTTTAATTGATATTCATAACTGTTCTTGTGCTGTATCAAATGATAATTTAATGTAATGAATAAATAATACTAGCCCTATATTAAAGATTGTCCCACTGCTGGGCACGGGCCTCCTCTACTAATGAGAGGGGTTAGGCCTTAGTCCACCACGCTGGCCTAATGCGGGTTGGTAGGCGGAGGGAATTGAATGTAAATTGACAATATTGTTGATGTCTCTTATTAAATAAATAAATATCTTGTTTCTTTGATTGAAAGCATAAATTATTAAGTGTCAAAAGATGTCCGAAGTAGATATTATATTTTAGTCGTATTTATATCGTCGTATTTAACGATGTACTTCGACGACTCCGTCGTCCGTTATTGTGTTTATAATCACTCGATTATAAACACAATACTACTAAAATACATATACACTCACACTTGTAATCCCTGAAGGGGTAGGCAGATGTGCAACCAGTACACTCACCTTTCGCCGAATTTATTACGGTCCCATAGTGTGATAGGTAGCGAGCCTCTCGTCATACTGGACTCAATTCCAGACACCGGGTTGATACTGAGTATTTCTAAATAGAAAAACTCAATATCACCTTAACCGAGCCAGAGATTGAACCTGAGATCTCAGCATGGCAGCTCGTAACATATGCGCAATTACAACTGCGCGACAGACGCACTCTAAAACAATTAAAATACAGACGCTAGTAAAATATTACGAAATAAATGTACGTGTTTTTTTATTTTAGTTTTTAGCAATTATACACGTAACAAAAACAAAATTCAGCGGATATAAAAAGAACTGTTAAATTTTTTTCTACACTCAGTCTTAATTCTTAGCCTTAAGCCTTAGCAATTAGGTTTTAAAACATGTATTATAACTTTATGTCCATATAAAAATTGCTTCCCTGTCATAACGAATATCAGATTAAATTCAAATAGGCTTCATTCCAACCCGATGTTTCTTCCTTGTGTTTAAATTATAATTTCCCTGTAAATACGAGTTTCAGTACGTACGGATTTTGTTAATAATATATTCATTAAACCACCCTGTGAAGATGTTTGTGAGGGGTGGGGAGTACCCCCCATCTACACGGAATTCATACAGGCCTATTTATCACTTTCGGATAAATGAACATTTGGGTGGTTCGTAGCTCAGTGAGCGCCTTGTTATCTTAGTACAAGAGCTCGCTTTAAAAATAACGACAGCTAATGAAAATATTTGAAAGCGATGTTAATAAGAAAATAGATTTTGAAATTGGGTATAAGATTGGCAATGACAATTATATCAAAAAGATAATTGTGAAATTTATTTGAATCATGTTTATACACGAAAATCATAACACTATATTAATGTGGATATACAAACTAATACAAAGGTATTGTTGGTTTGTTTGTATGTAACAGGTAAATTCCGGAAATTATACAATAAGATACTGACCGATAGGTATTGACTGGTGAAAATTATTACACCGTAACGAAGCCTCATTATCATTAAATACTATAGAATCCAATATAAAAAAGTTTTTGGAAAAAATTTGTGAAAGCGTCAAAACTGACTAATTCATAATACAAAAATATATTATATATATACATATACACTCACGCCTATAATCCCCGAAGGGGTAGGCAGAGGTGTAACCAGTACACCCCCTTTTCGCCAAATTTCGGTCCTATAATGTGATAGGGGGCGAGCCTATCGCCATACCGGGCACAGGTTCCAGACTCCGGGCTAATACTGAGAATTTCTAGATAGAAAAACCCAATATCACTTTACCCGACCCGGGGATCGAACCCGAGACCTCAGCACAGCGGTTGTAACGCATGCGCAATTACAACTGCGCCACCAAGGCAGTCTATATATTATATAAAACATATACACACAAACCCATGCACACACACACACATACACACGCTATTTAAAAATACTATCTCACTTTTGACTGCCTTTATTTAATTGTGTTAATAAAATGTATATCCGTTATTAGCCATAACATATGTATATCAGATTGTATCACTCTAGTATAAGGGGTGTGGATTTTAATAAATAAATAAAATAAAATTTAATAAAAATATATTTATAGACCTATTATATTTATAGCTATAAAAAAAACTTCCACCCTAAGCCCATATTTCAATGCAAATGGAAGGAAGGAATGGAAGGAATGGAATGCAAATCATCAAACCGAAGTATCAATAAAATTGACAGGTGTTGGTGTAACAGCTCTCGTACTATCGTATCTCTATCAGTATAAAGCCTGCAAGTCGTCAGTGACAGATATTGCTGTTGGCTTCAGTGGAACAATACGATATATTCAGGATCACTGAGCATTGCATACAAGCACGTCGTGTTAAGTTAGCATATATTAAGATAACATCATTGTTTTGATAGCATCACTACATTGGTAGACTATTTGGCATGTGCTTCGGTTAGACATGTTAACCTAATATTTATTTTTTGGAAATTCATCTATTTCAAATGTGTTGATAGTTTAAATAATGCTACTGACTTTGAAAGATTTAAATTCTATCTGTAGTGATATCAACTAGCAAAATAACATGTTAATTTTGATACATTTGTCACACAGCGCGCAAACAACACGACACAAAACGCAGCATTAACCAATATTTTTTTGTTACTGCGGAGAAAGAGCTTTATTCCTGCCCTCCGTTCCAGGGGAAGCGTAACAATTAACAAAAGTATAAAACGTTTATGCTTGACTACTAGCTAGTCTTACGAGCACCCCTTCGCCCGGATGATGGCAATCCGCTGGGCTGAATCCCTAGTCTCTATGTATACCCCACACGACACTATCAGCTAAAACGCTGCCTTGGCAATCTACGGTGTTAGCGGAGTGGTCCTGAGGTATCCTAAGTCATACTATAATTGCTGCCGGAACCACCTCTGCGCGGTGCCGCCTTGCAGCTCATCTCCATGGGTGGAGGCTAATCAATCATCAATCAATTCTGTATCGCGGAAGCAAAGTTTACGCGACGCTACCTATATAGAAGCTCACAAGAAAAAAAAACACAGTTTACTATGATAACTAATACACAATTTATATTTACATCAATCGCTCTACATTTGGCGAATATATCGCGTAAAATACTGAAAAGGAAAACCAAAAATTAGTTTTTATTAGGAAAATATTTTAAATTTGATGTTAGCATCAAATTTAAAATATTTTCCTGTTATAATTAATTTATAATATTATACAAAATTTACGTCGGGATACATAAACAGGTGCTCGTCAAATGATCAATGGTTTATACCTAAAAGGTGACTAGAATGAATCCATCATTTATTTGACTAATAGAGAAACTCTTTCTGATTTATATTCTTTGAGGCGTGATTAATGTAAAGTGTCACAAGTTGAAATACTAATCAAACAAGTTAAACCGCTTGAATATTCTTCTAAAGTGGAAATAGTATTGAAATGTGGTGGTCGGGGGAGTCCTTGGAATATTTGTAATTAGGTAGCGACTGTGCATATGGTGAAAGGATTAATTGAGTTTGGTCCATATTTATTTTACTTCCTATAGCCCTATCGTTTGTTGGCCTTAGACCGTGATGTTTCAAACATAATCAAGTTATGACTATATACTTTTTTAATATTTACATAAAACGTCATCGTATTTTTCCCAATAGTCATACTAAATACAATACATACATAGAAGAAAACATTTCAAATTTGCTTATACAGAGTGAAGTCACTAATAAATAATTATTTTTCAAATACATGCTCTACAAAAATAAATAATGAAAAAAATAGACATATTTAATATCAAAGAAAATTATTTCAAAATATAACCATACATAAAATTGAAACTTCGTAATTTTCGAAAATCACAAATTCTAAGTAAATATTATACGAAAACGAGCAGTCCCACGCCTATTTTAGAACTTGTGCATTATTTCCGAAAAGCTTCAAAGACGAGGGAAATATTGGGCTTCAAGAAAAAAGAAAATTTTTCTTTCTAAAAGAAAATTAAAAAAAAAATCCTAAGTTTAAACTTTAACGTTAAAGTGGAATATTACAGAAACCTTTCGACATTAGTGCGAAATGCGCTTCATTCGTTTTATTTTTGGTCAATTAAGACAATGATTGTGTACAGGCACCTTATACGTCAACTATCTTTAAACCAGGTATACATTGTGAGTAATAAAACAGCAAGTGCGAGTTTATTGACCTCTTACGTTAATTACCCCTTGCCAGGAAACACTTTGAGTGAAAAATCCCCTTTTGAATCCAACAAGGCGTCTCCTTCATTCATCATAATTAATGTTTATTATTTCGCGTTTTCAGTGCTTATTAATTATGCTTTACTTTTGATTTACAACGCACACTGGTATTAAATTGCTTTCTAAGTGGCTTCTACTCAGTTGCTTCCACTTTGTTAAGTCGGTTGGAAGAATGTCATTAATTTCCTGAAGTATAATTATTGAAGTTTGAAGTATTTAATAAATTTATTTTTTATAATTATTTACTTGTATTTTTCTTTAAATAAAAACTAATAAATTTTATTGTATTTTATCATGATGACATTCATTAATATAATTTTCTTCATGTGAATATCATTTAGTATGTAGTTTTGCTGCAAAAGATTTTATTTGTCACTTAATTTAATAGAAAAAAAAATAACCAAGCTCTAGGATATATTACTGAAAACCACCGCCAATTTGGTTTAGCCATTGTAGAGATTAACGAGCAATATGAAACTCACGGACATAAACCCAGAACACGTATTATATACATATTCAGAACCAGATATTAGCATGTTTTGATTAGTAATTTTCTGTACTCTTTTTTTTACATGGCACGGCAATGTGACCACACTGCACCTGATGGTAAGTGCAGTGCCGTACAATTAGAGTAGCGAGAGACAATCTATCCCCGCTACTCAACACAATCATGCCGACCTGCTATGTGTATAAACCTATTTATATATTAATTAAACGACTGCCTTGGTGGCGCAGTTGTAATTGCGCATGCGTTACAACCGCTGTGCTGAGGTCTCGGGTTCGATCCCCGGATCGGATAAAGTGATATTGGGTTTTTCTATCTAGTAATTCTCAGTATTAGCCCGGAGTCTGGAACCTGTGCCCGGTATGGCGATAGGCTCGCCCTATCACATTATGGGATCGAAATTCGGCGAAAAGTGGGTGTACTGGTTACACCTCTGCCTACCCCTTCGGGGATTATAGGCGTGAGTGTATATGTATGTATATGTAATTAAAAAGAATGCACATGTTATTAGTCTCTTGTCAAATCTACTTCCACAACGGTTTGTAAATCACAAGCTATTTTTGCTTTCTGTGCTCTCGCAAAAAACCCTTGTCCGTCATTAACAACTTTTTGAATGCTTTTTAAAAAACAATCTTCAACATCACGACATAGAATCTCATTTTGAATGGCCAGATCGAGCAAAATCTCAGGTGTATCCGATGAAAAGAAATGATAATGAACTCGCTTCTTTCCGTTTCCTGTATAGATGACATCGCTTTGAAGGTTGAATAGGGTTGAATTAAAAATGAGTTCAATTTAGTGCCACTTGTTTGATGTATGCTCTACGTTTTAAAATGGATTTCATATAGTAGAGAAGTGTTTTCATCATTTCTGAAAGCAGACTGGTTTTGTATTCAGACAGGTTTGGTTTGACAGTTTCGCATGTACTCTAGGGTATTTTGTATTAGGTATTTTATACTCTTCAAAATGCTTATAAACATAAGAATTTTGACAGCCTCCGTGGCGCAGTGGGCGACTAGCCGGCTTGGAAACGAGAGGCCATGGATTCGATTCCCACATCGAGACAAATTTTAGTTTAACGGATACATATTTGTTTCGGGTCTGGGTGTTGTGGGAACATAGTCCCACGAAGTCCCCTAGTGTGGGGTCGGTTCTATGTGTATTGGGTACCTTTTTTTATTAATTACTATTAAAGCCTTACATTATACATTCTACTATTCTCAACCACATAGCACAGTAATGGTAACTACGAACTATAAAAGACTACGGGAACCAAAACATCCATACTCGAAACAAATGTATCACACAAACATTTGTCTCGTATGGGGATCAAAACAGATGCATTCGTTGCACAGACGACTACTCCCCCAGTACGCCATACAGCCTGTATATTTATTTAATAATAGTATAAGAAACAATTCAAAGTTCTATTTAAAAGTGGTCACCTTTAAACGGCACATAAACGATGATCGCCACTGTATTGATCAATTTAATGATCACAGTTACGCACCTCAGTGCCCATCGTTAACAATTCCATGTCAAGATGTACCAAATACCAATTAGTCACAAGTGGACACGAACAGCATAATGCTCTATGCTGAACTGCCACCAGACCAATAGGGGTATAGGACGATGAGAGATGATGCTCACCATACTTCGGTACGGTAGACAGTCCCAGAACGAACTGTAGTGTGGAGCGCTCGAGAGCCGTCTTTTAAAGCAACTGTTCACCCCACTCAGTTGGTAATTATCGCCAATCTACCCACGGATGTTTATGGAATACCCTCGACATGTCTAATAAATAAGTCGTACCCTCACAATCTACCCACACCTATTTACAAAATACTTAACAACTAATTTATCTCTAACTGGTGGTAGGATATTCATATCCGCCCGGATAGCGACCACCGTACACAGGGTGAAAAACCCGCCATAGTGGCACACGCAAGTGTGTCGCATTCCGGGATCAGCCAGTGTACATCCGGTTTTTGGGGGTCTAGAGTTGGGGTACAATGTTTGGCCATTTTGCGGCCTTCTGAGTACTCTGACAATAGACCCTCGACCGCTTCTTCACCTTCTTGCCCATGGCGTAGTGTGAAGGAGCAGGCCGGCATGATTGTGTTGAGTAGCGGGGGATAGATCGTCTCTCGCTACTCGATACTCTAATTGGACCGTACTGCGCTTACCATCAGGTGAAGTGCGGTCACTTTGCCGTGCTAGGATAAAAAAAAAAAAAAAAAAATCACTATAGTAATAAATAACACCCAACAGTCACACACATAGCCCCGACCCCACACTAAGATACCGAGTCTTGTGTCGTAGGTATCAGAGACTACGAGAGACGCAGCAATACCTAGACCAGACACAAATATCTTTCTGTCACACAAACATTTGTCCCGGTGTGGGACTCGAAACCACGGCCTCTAGTTTCACAGCTGGCTACTGCGCCACGGAGGCTGTCTGTTACTCATCTCAGGACAAAAGCTCAAAATTACTTTTATTAACAAAACACCCGTCAAAAGAATGCGAACGGACATTACCATACAAAAGCGCGTTTTGCTCACTCTCACACGGAGGGTATAAATCTTGTCGGCTGACAGCCGCTCCAGGTGCCGCCCTCTCAACTGTGAATACAAATGATAATGAACACGGCAGTCGGCACGCAGAGATCACAGTGTTCACACTGGTATGAGGAAACGCTGCGTTGTTGGCGCGTTTTAACGCTGTGATTTTGACGGCTAATAAATTTTATTTGGAATTTATATTTATGTGGTTTACGATAATTTGTTTGTTTACGAAATTTTATTAATTAAAAATTAATTACAAATTTTAATCAACATAAAAAATATATATCTAACTAAATACTCACGTAATTGCAAAAAGTCAGGAATTTTAGTATCCTCCGATAAACGTAATATCGTTTTCGAAACTGAGGGAAAAAGTGAGTTAAAACTATGTATGTATTACATTAATTATATAGTACTAGTGGTTCCGGGCAGACGTTGTCCTTTTTTTTTTTTTGCTGTCGCGGGGAAAGCGTTTTATTACTGCCACCCGCTCCGGAGGGAAGCGGATTAAGAATAAAACGGGTATGCTGGACTAGCCGGTCTTACGACCCAGCATCCCCCTCGCACGGATGATGGCTATCCGTGCTGCCGCTGGGCCGAGTCCCTAACCCCTGTGTACACCCCACCCGACACTACCAGCTAAAACCCCGCGGCGGCCTTCTTCGGCGCTTGCGGAGCGATCCCGGGGTATTCTAAGGAGTGCTAGAATTGCAGCCGGAATCGCCCCTGCGCGGTGGCCTGTACGGGCCCATCTCCGTGGGAGGCTAAGGAGCCCCCGCGCACCGAGCAACGACAGCGAACGAGGCCTTACCACCCGCGCTGCCGTCCATCTCGGGGTCACACGATGCCCCGAATTTGGGAGTGCATCGATACGGGCTGACAGCCCTCCGCTGCGCGCCCGCGACCCCCGATGGCCCCAATTAGTCGCCTCGTACGACAGGCAGGGGTTACCGTGGTGAAATTCTCAACACGCCCCCATTCCACAGGGCGGGGGCAGACGTTGTCCTGTCATAAACCGTCTTCTCTGTGAACCGAATTTTCGTTGAAAAACTAAAAAAATCAGATCTCGACAACAGCGCCACCTATCGGATCTAAAACTATTTACTATATATTGATATATATTGATTGTCTCTCCGATAATCAATAGAAAGTTCAGTTAGATATTATGCGTGATAAATCGTAGCGTTTTTTGGTCAAGTGCGTTGCAGTTCTGTTTATTTATATTTGAGGAAAATATGTCGTAATGAAGACTCATGGGATACATAAACCAGGTACCAAGTATACCATTTAAAACGTTGCCATCATGTCACAGTATACATTATTCACATCCAATTAAATTAACACACGTAGCCCCGATCCCACAGTATGATACGAGCCTTGTGTTGTGGGTATCTGGAACTACGAGAGACTTTTGGTCTCACAACACCCAGACACAAATATCTGTCTGTCACACAAACATTTGTCCCGATGTGGGAATCGAATCCACGGCCTCTCGTATCACAGCCGGCTACTCGCCTACTGCACCACGGAGACTGTTTTTTTTTAAAGTAAGTTTAATATTTTTATTCATATTACATCTGTATGAGGCAATGCATGTACAAATTTGTTTTTTAATACAAAAGGCAAGCTATACAAAATGTGGGTCACCTAATGGTTATGTTGGGCTCATCGGTCTTACGACCAGCGTTGAGCTTCACGGGAAAGATGGTAACATCTGGATGGTAACAATGGTGGCAATAACAACTAAAAACCCCTCGATGGCCCTCTTCAGCGCATTAGGGACGGCTTCGAGTTCCCGGGACGAGCATTTCGTATAGTGAGAAAGATTTCCTTAGACTCATATTGTCCTATCCAATCTTCATTCCTTTTATTTAAGGCTGGCAACTTATGATTAAGTATTGTGATTGTTTAGGGTCATGAGGTAACCGCTTGCTCGCTAGCCCCTGCTGAAATAGACAATACAGTCCAATAATGCAATAAGCAATTTATATCACAAATCAATAACCTATTTGTGGCTTGTAATCAAAGAATTACAGGGGACAAGTACAAATGACCAACTCTTCGGAAGTGGGTCAACGGCACCATCCGATCGTGACGTTCGAGCAATTAACGATAACAAGCGAGATTCCCGACCTACGTGGAGCCGGTCCAATTAGTAGATGGGTTAGAAAACACAGTATTTGATCCTATTGTAACCTGTCGTTGTAGATTTGATGTGCGTCATGATAGACATATAACACAGACTGACTTTACTGGGTATATCAACAAGTTGCCATGGCTTGCCAATCGTCATAGCAACTAGTAAGAATTAAATCTTGTTTATTCATAGACTGTCTCGCCGCCTATCACATTATGGGACCATAACAAATTCGGCCAAAAGTGGGTGTGCTGTGGAACGGAGACTGTTACGACCGGAGAAAGACTAAGACAGATGGTAGGTGTAGTATAACGGAAAACAAAGTTACAAAGGGTCAGTACACAGTCCCTTAATCGCCTTTTACGATACCCACGGGAAGATATTATTATTTTATAGTGGTAGAGCCACGCTGTAGACATATTTGTCTGCAGCATGAATGGGCCGGCTCGACCGGCGTAGTACCACTGTCTCACAGAAAACCAACGTAAAGTGACAGTTTACTGTCGCGTTTCGTATGGTAAGTGAGATATCCGGAGGCCCAGATTCCCCCTTCCCTTCCCTAATCCCTATTCCTGACCTTTAAGGCCGACAGCTCATACATGATACTTTCGGTATTGTGGATGTTCATGGGCGGTGGAGATCACTTAACATCGGGTGAGCCACATGCTCGTTTGTCGGACTATGCAATAAAAAAAAAAAAAGATATTCTATTCTATTCTGCCACACCACGTGGCGTGAGTTATCTAGTATACATATTTCGAACTGCATAATTAAAGATCACGTCCATCCCTGTTATGATATAGGAAATGAAATTAATCAGCGAGCTAGGTAAGTTGAAGTGGAGAATTTCTATTATAACCCTGTCCGACGCATGATGAAGGTTCATTTCGTTTATTGTAATGTTTATAATAAGGGAGGTTTCCGATAGTCGCGTCAAGCGTGTGCTAACACCAATAGTCTCTGTAGTGATGCACGCTACCCTTGAATAATCTCCGATAATTTTGTGTTTAACTCGCTCTTAGCCTGGATTAGTGAACTTTGAAGCTGAATTGCTCCTCGTTTAAGGCTTAGTGCATCCATCAAAAATCTGTCTTTACAGCTTTACTATTACATTTGTAGCTATAAAGCTACATGTGAGTTATCTAAACGAAGTTGTTTATAAATTTACAAAGTAAACATTGGTAAAATGATAATTATAAAATACTAGCTGTTGCCTGCGGCTCCGCCCGCGTAGAGGTTATTTTTGGAAGAAAAGGTACAGATTCGACGAAGGCACGTTTAGCTATTATTATTATGTTTGATCACGGTATAGTGGCGAAACATTGTGGATGCATCTTTTGTATGACGTTCACTTTCTTATGGCATTCTTATTCCCATTTAAAACGCCACTTGTATTGCAATTCAACTCAAGCGCATTATTGGCCGGTTACTTATATTACCAATATTTTATATTCGTAAGTGTAGTGTTCGGCAGCATAGTTCTTCTACGTTAATTTTATAATAAGTTCCTTCACTTTGTTATCTTACTGATTCTGCGCAGTGCGACATGCACTTGGTCAGATTGCTGCTGCGTGTCTGATGTGTGCACGTGTGGGATGATTCGATTCGATCCCGCCGCCTCTATGTTGTGACCTGAAGTTCGTGCGTGTACCGCATTATGCTAATTTCACAATTATTTTCGTCTTTCACTGGTTAGTTTTTAAGTTTTTTTATTTGGTTTTAATTTTATATAATATATGTACGTCACTGGCTGGGTTCCCTATTGAAAACCAGCGCTGCAGTATGGGGTAGCCTGTATTGCAGCTTTAAGCTGAATAGGGACTCCCATTGTTGGTGCGAATATTATTAATTGTATATGTTTTTAATATGTGTTAGTTCTTTACGTAGGTACCAACAATAAAAAATCTTTTCTTTCTTTCTTTCTTTCGTCTATTACACCTTTCTACATTTTGCTATACCATAGGAAGCGTGCATTTTTCCAGCATAAAAGTAGCCTATGTCATTCTCTAACCCCTAAACTACCATTATGCAAAAAATCATGTCGATTCCTTGCATTGTGAAAAACAAAAACTATCCCACGGGAACCGTAAATTTTTTCCGGGATAAAAGTTGCCTATGTGATTCGCTGATCCGTAAACAACCGCTGTGCAAGAAATCATGTCGATCCCTTGCACTGTGAAAAACAAAATTCTGTCCTATGGGAAACTTACATTTTTCCGGGATAAAAAGTAGCCTATGTGCTATTCCAGACTATAATCTATGTCTGTGCTAAATTTCAGTCAGATCCGTCCAACCATTGTAGCGAGATTGAGTAACAAACATCCATCCATCGAAACATTCGCATTTATAATATTAGTAGGATTAGTAATTTGATTTGTAAGAGAGCATTTAGCTCTACAAACTCTAAATGTTATGTTTTAAACAAGCTCTAAATAGATTTTTAAATACCGTATTAAAGTTGGAAGATAAATCTTTCTTTGAAATAAATTAATGTTCAAATGAACGTAATAAAAAGGGCACAATCATAAAATACATAAAACTTAGAAACAGCTTGGTGATTTCAGTGCATTTGAAAATAATACTGATGTTTTGGCATGTATATATCTAAACTATATTCCACGTATACTATATTATGAACTAAATTATAGCATGTATATAAGGCCAACTTTAACATATGATATTATTTATTTTATCTAGTCAAGAACAACGGCTGAAAGAGCTTTCGAGCGTTACAGATGCGATGTTCTTTATTTGTTATTTTATTTATTGCTAGAAAAATTTAAGCCCACTCGTTTCTTCAGTATCTCATAAAGCTTCTTTTATTACAAAAACACGTGAATATGTTATATTTCCAAATAAATTGTATAAAAATCTATATTATCGACTTTTGCAATATTTTGTACGTTATTTGAAAACATAATTGAGACGGAAAATTTCGTAGCGATATTTAACTTACATTTCATATAGCGATTGATACAGTACATTTCTCAGAAATGTCTCGGAAGTCGACGCATTTTTTATGACATAGGCATTCAAAACTCATGAATCTATTACCATCCTAAGCACAATAAACTTTTTAAATATCATGCGCATGCAAATCCGCTTACCTAATGATTTCACTTCACCCTTTAAATATTCCATTAATCCAGAGTTAGTGCCATAACTCATATCTCGTCGCACCCTCTGAATTACTTCCTTCCGCGGTATTATTGCATTGCTCCCCTCAAATCGTGCGAAGATAACGCCAATGTAAGCCGATTTACATTTATCTCGTGTTTGTGGCATGATCTTGTTTATTTAAGTACGGTGTGGGGTTTTACGGTGTTTAATTGATCATTTGGTATACTATGAACAGGTCACGTGTGTTTTGTTCTGCTTGCACCAACCGCCAGGTCTTCATTTTCAAATTTAGTAGTAAAAATCAGAAACTGCTTGCGAAATAACAGTAATATGTGTTGTTGCGGTGAGCATGCGGTGATATTTACAGCCTCTGTGGCGCACCGGGCGAGTAGCTGGACGGCACTGCACTTACCATCAGGTGCAGTGTGGTCAATTTGCCGAGCCACGATAAAAAAAAAAAAAAAAAAAGTTAGCTGGCTGTGAAACAAGGCAGTAGGTTCGATTTCCGCACCGAGACAAATGTTTATCTGACAGGCAGATGTTTGTTACAACATTCACATACATAGTTCTGACCTCACACTAGGTAAAACCTGTGTCATGGGTGTCGATAACTATGAGAGACTACATTCCCACAACACCCAAACCCGAAACAAATATCTGTCTCGAATGGAATCGAACCCACGGCCTTGTTTCACTCGCCCGGTGCGGCACGAAGGCTGTCATGGTATTCGACGATTTAGTTATTATACACAAAGGGGTAGTCAGAGGTGCAACTATTGCATCAACAGTTCTTAGGGTTGCTTTTTGTCCCGTGATGTGATAAAGGCAGCCTAACGCTAGGCAGGCACAAATCCCAAAATCGAATATCACGGCTGTGATTATTAATTAAAAAGTTGATAATTATAGTTAACCGAGATTCATTATCCGTAATTATCGATAAATGTATATATTAAATTTATAATGAACTCGATGTTTATTTAAATGGATGATATTACCTTAATCGGATGATTGATACGTTCATTTGGATTTCAGTTTATTGTTTCACGAATCGTGCCTTCATTTCAGGAACGCATTCATTATTCATATAGGTACGTGAACTTTTGTAATAAAATTTGATTAATTAATTAAATTAATTCATCATTCCTTTAAATAACTAAGCATAATGAGTCATCGCCATCGAGAGATGGTGGTGCACAGCGCGGTTTCAGAGGAATTTCCTCGAGCGAACCTCCTCCCACCATCCCTACCGAAGTTTTCCAAGGGGACTACAGTATAGGGATCTTCAACAAGGGAGTAAATAGGTTCCTGAAGAGTCGGGAACGCGCATGTGATGCTCCTGGTGTTGCAAGCGTTCATATGCTACGGTAACCTCTTACCACCAGGCGGGCCGTAAGCTTGTTTGCCACCATCGTGGTATAAAAAACTTGCACTTCGATCTATATTGCACCATGTTTGTGGACCATATTTATTTCGGATATGCTGTGAGACCGAGTTCCAGTAGTTCCTTAAAACACACGACACGAGTCTCGTATCTTCGTGTATAGTTAGGACTATGTTTTTTTTTTTTTTTTATCATAGCACGGCAAAGTGACCGCACTTCACCTGATGGTAAGCGCACTACGGTCCAATTAGAGTATCGAGTAGCGAGAGACGATCTATCCCCCGCTACTCAACATAATCATGCCGGCCTGCTCCTACACACTATGCCATGGGCAAGAAGGTGAAGAAGCGGTCGAGGGTCTATTGTCAGAGTACTCAGAAGGCCGCGAAATGGCCAACATTGTACCCCAACTCTAGACCCCCAAAAAACCGGATGTACACTGGCTGATCCCGGAACGCGACACACTTGCGTGTGCCACTATGGTGGGTTTTTCACCCTGTGTACGGTGGTCGCTATCCGGGCGGATATGAATATCCTACCACCACCATGTGTGTGACTGTTAAGTATTTTTTATTATTATTATCATTGGACCGGCGTGGTGGATCTAGATATCTACCCTTATTAGTAGAGGAGGCCCGTTCCCAACAATGGGACAGTGTATAAGCTGGTGGTAGGATATTCATATGCGCCCAGATAGTGACCACCGTACACAGGGTGTAAAACCCGCCATAGTAGCACACGCAAGTGTGTCGGGATCCGAGATCAGCCAATGTACACCCGGTTTTTGTCGGGGGTCTAGAGTTGGGGATGTGTTTGGACACAGTTACGAGACAAATCAAAATGAGGACTCTTCTAGTGCGGGCTCTACATCTCTCTATTCATAAAATCCCGTTCAGTTAATAAAACTGCGTTCCGAATCTCGCTATATTCCTTTTAACGTTGTCAGAAACGCGTTAACCTCTCTATATGTTAATTTATTCACAATTTTAACCGGCTCCCGTGCAGGACACCTTTTGTAAAATCCACGACACAGGCACAACCGTAGGAAATTAAAGATTCTATCTTCGTAACGAACTCCCAGTTGGAATAGCATTAAACAGAACAAAACTCTTAGAAAATTCCTGAACATCCAATATTCGCACGTATTGCCGGATGATAGAGTTGAAAATGTTGTTTGAAACAAACGGGTTGATATTGTTTGAATGCGTTCCGAGGTGAAACTTTAGACCATTATAAGAAAGCTGGTCGCTGTTTGTCTTTACCTGCCGGGCTTATGGACGACTCCGAAGTTTTGCTTATGTTTTAAAACACAAGTCTTGTACTTTGGAATTCGTATTTAAAGCAATGAAGATTTAATTTATAAATAGCTTGTTCTATTTCCTGTAATAGGCTGTAATAGAGCTGGCCGTTAATAGAGATAATAAAATAAGTAAAAAAAAATATTTTAAACGGTTTTATTGAAAATAAGGTAACTACTAACGCTAACAAATAATTCGGTATACCTTAGGTATCAGTCAACACACCACCCTCCTTATCACTCTAGTGTATTGATCAGTCAAAAAAAACTAGGGGCATGAGTAAATAGCGTTTGACAGGAAGGGGTGAAATTTCAATTTGTAAATTTGACCCAAAAAAACCCGGGGCCAGCTAAATAAAACCGTTTGAAAATATAATAAAAATGTGTTCAAAATTAAGAAATATAATATAAGCATTTTATTGTCTTACTAGATAAAGAGCGTGATCCATTCTTCATTATATACACCTTCTTTATGGAAAAACGACAAGACACTGCTTCCTAAGCTAATTAAAAACTTAAAACGCTTGAACAGAACTTAATTAGATAAAGTGGTAGAGCCACGCTGTAGACATAATTGTCTACAGCATGAATGGGCCGGCTCGACCGGGGTAGTACCACTGTCTCACAGAAAACCAACGTAAAGTGACAGTTTACTGTCGCGTTTCGTATGGTAAGTGAGATAACCGGAGGCCCAGATTCCCCCTTCCCTTCCCTAATCCCTATTCCTGTCCTTTAAGGCCGACAACGCATACATGATACTTTCGGTATTGTGGATGTTCATGGGCGGTGGAGATCACTTAACATCAGGTGACCCACTGGCTCGTTTGTCGGACTATGATATAAAAAAAAAAAAAAATTATATACCAAACTAGCCGTTGCTCGTGGCTCCGCCCACGTGGAGGTCATGTTTGGCAGAAAAAGTATACAATAGAAAATACAAATTTTTATGCTTATAACTTCAAAAATAACGAATTTTAATACAAACTTTCATTCCCTATTTTGCCCACTTAGGGGTGGTATTTCCAAAAATCCTCTCTTAGCACTTAATCCTACCTTTGACAGCCTCCATGGCGCAGTTGGCGAGTAGCCGGCTGTGAAACCAGAGGCCGTAGGTTCGATTCCCACACCGAGACAAATGTTTGTGTGACAGACAGATATTTGTGTCCGGGGTATGGGTGTTGTGAGACCGAAAGTCTCTCGTAGTCTCTGATACCCACAATACAAGACTTGAATCTTAGCGTGGGGTGGGGGCTATGTGTGTGACTGTTGGGTGTTATTTATTTATTTATATGTAATTTAGTGGATGCCTACGTCATAAAAGGTAAAAAACTGTAAAATATTTAACTGTAAAATTTCAAGTCCAGCCGTTTAGGCTGTGCGTTGATATGTCAGTTAGTCAGTCAGTTTCCTATACAGACATGTATTACTTAGATTTATTTTGTGTGTTATTTTTAACAATCCAATCATATGTATATCCAATGGCTTATTGTAATAAACCTGTACCTTAGAGGTAGGTATATAATACGCTAAAAGCCAATTTTTTCAGCAAAGACAAAATTGCCCATATAACTTAAAATGTTACATATACACTCGGTGCCGACTGCCTCGGTGGCGCAGTTGTATTTGCGCATGCGTTACGACTGCTGCACTGAGGTCTCGGGTTCCATTCCCGGGTCGTGTAAAGTGATATTGGGTTTTTCTATATAGAAATTCTCAGTATTAGCAAGGAGTCTGGAACGTGTGCCCGGTATGGCGATAGGTTCGCCCCCCTATCTTATTATGGGACCGAAATTTGGCGGAAAGTAGGTGTAGTGGTTACACCTCTGCCTACCCCTTCTGGGATTACAGGCTTATTATTGGCTTATTATTAGGGATTATTAGTGAGTTCCTTAATACGAAAAACAAGAAAAAAAATTAAGTTACTAATATATACTTATGAAGTACAAACATATTTTGCCCAGTTTTATACCCATGGTTGTAATAAAACCGAATTTAAAATTAGAACAAAAAAGTTATAAACTAGTAATAGACCAAACTCAAATCTAGAAATAAGAACCCTAAAGCATTCCAAATACAAATAAAAAAGAATACTAGAAATCCAACACAAGGTGAAAAGAATCCGAGTACTCTGGAGCTTTTTGTTTTTGCCTCGAGCTACTTTCAACGTTCTTCACAACACAGATTTTATTACTTTGGTACATTTCTACATTTTTTTATGAATAACATGGCTGGGTAGCGTTTGGAAACTAAATTATACTCTTAATTTAAAAGCATTATATTTTTGTTCCTATTTTTCTACTAATATCTTGCCGTAAAACTATGTCCACACTTGTGCAGGCACTTTCTTATTACATGTGTTTGACGCATGCCGATGATCTGTCGCAAAAACGTATGTGTGATATGGAAAAAATATATAAATGGAATTGAACGATAGAGTACAGTTTATGCTGCAAACGAAAGGTGATAGGAGAGGTACATTGCATGTTGAAATCGACTGTTGCGATTTTGGCCGATCGATGAACGAGTCCTAGAAAAAGTAAACCCTGATTTGAGTGTATAAAGGAAAGAGCAGCTATATGCCGTCGTCATCCCAGTATCATAGTTTATCAGTATTTCTTATAAGTCAAGCCATCGTGTGAAATAGAAAATAACTGTATCTAAATACTAAATACAGGGCTAGTATTATTATATTATTAAATACTAACTGAAGACCAAAATTAATAATTACGAAATGAAAACTAGGTATGTAGGTACGTACTAAATATAACTATATAGCCAGGTGTGTTCATATTTACAATATAGGTCAAGTCCCTTTTTATAATTATTAAATATTTGTTTTATGTTTAACGGCTTTTTCTTTAACGTCTCTGCCATCTACGGAATTATCCTTACGCCTGAGGAAAATTCCTAAAAAATAAAAGATATTAGAAAAATATAAAGTTTTAAACACATTCCGCTACAGCTAAATGGAGTTGACAAAATTACGTAATGTCCCAACATGCCGGGGCCTATTAAAAGTTGTGCCACGAATTTGGAAGGACACAATTATCCAGCGACCAAATGGAGTCATTTTTTCGGGCACGAGATCAGCGGGAATGAGTTTAATGTGAGAGATGAAATTTTGGAAATTTCGACAATGTGTTTTAACGAAATACTTAAGTTCAACAATTCGGGCTAACGTCACATTATACTGTCCAACAAAGTAGCGATTTTAATTAAAATCTCTCCGTGATACTGGAAATTTAAAATTGAAGTAGGATCAGTGAAAGCGGATCAATCCCTTGTGTATGATCAGTCTTAATATTTTGGTTAAATTTATAATCTTCTTAAAGTTTCTTAAAGAAAAAAAGTTTCTTGCCCGTTCTTCTCTAGCGAAACTGCATTCCGAACTGGCGGTAGAGTAAAAAATTGACTGAATCTAAATAATGTATAACATTTCATGGATTCAATAAATATTTGATTTTGATTTTGAATCATCTTGATACTTGCGAGGAATTCAAGTATTTTTGGGTTACTGCCCCAGACCAACGAAAGTATCAAATATCAACTAATGTAAATTCGATGATTACAGCATTATAAGCTTCCACTTCTAGCGGAAGGTGTAGTGTTCCTTTAGCGAAAAGAACGATGTTCAGTGAGGCGTGGAAGTGTACATCACCGGCCGGACCCTGCAATGGTTGATGTTCGGAACTTCTAACGTGAAGTGACCTGCAAATCTTGCTACCGCGATTCAAGTTCAGTAGACGTTGCGTTTGACAATTATGGGGCGTTGTGTTGTGCATATTACCAAAGCGCACCAGCAATCTTGAGTATACAACCATTTTATTTGTAATCAACATCAATTTTACGTTTCGTATGAGGTCACTGAGCTTGCTGGAATATTATTTTGCATTACCAACAACTGTATCTAGATTCGGTTCGTCGGGTGTTTATAGAAAGTGATGAATATTTATTAGTAAGTGATATACATATCATTTACTGGTGGTAGGATATTCATATCCGCCCGGATAGCGACCACCGTACACAGGGTGAAAAACCCGCCATAGTGGCACACGCAAGTGTGTCACGTAACGGGATCAGCCAGTGTACATCCGGTTTTTCTCGGGGGTCTAGAGTTGGGGTAAAATGTTTGGCCATTTTGCGGCCTTCTGAGTACTCTGACAATAGACCCTCGACCACTTCTTCACCTTCTTGCCCATGGCGTATAGTGAAGGAGCAGGCCGGCATGATTGTGTTGAGTAGCGGGGGATAGATCGTCTCTCGCTACTCGATACTCTAATTGGACCGCACTGCTCTTACCATCAGGTGCAGTGCGGTCACTTTTTTTTTTTTTTTTTTATTGTGGCTCGGCAAAGTGACTGTGTAGCTTCTTCACACTACGCCTAAAGGACCCAGGATCATAGGAAGGAGGGAACACGGTAGCTGGCAAACTGTTCCACAGCTTGATGGTGCGGCAAAAATACGAATTTGCGAACCTCTTGGTTCGGGCCGGGGTAGTAGACACCACGAAGCTGTGGCTCCGCAAGCCAGTACGCGTGGTTCTGGTATGGAAGGGAGAGGATGGGATAAGATCAAACAATTCTTCAGAGCATTCGCCATGATACAGACGGTAGAACACGCTAAGCGAGGAAATATCCCTACGCAGCTGTAGCGGCTCCAGGCTGTTACTCACGTCTGCATCATTCACAATGCGGATGGCCCGCCGCTGCAACCCGTCCAAGGCATCGAGGAGGTATTTTGCGGAACCGTCCCAGAGGTGCGAGCAGTATTCCATTCCCGGTCGCACCTGTATTTTTGCCGTGCAAGTATAAAAAAAAAATTGCCAGTATTCTGGGAATGGTAGAGCCATACTATTCAGTTTTGTTCACTTACCAACCAGTGACCCACTTATCCGTTTATCAGGTTCTGTCATAAAAAAGTCACTTTCTACACTTAACAATGTACGAAGATCGTGATTAACTACTCTACTCATGATTACGTTATCACATTCTGTGACGTCATTCACACATGTACACAGGCACACATGTGTACATACACTGTTGTCTTCAGTGTTATTTTATTGGATCTTAATTGCATATTGTTCTGAAATTTGATGGCATTGTATATTATAAGAATTATTTAAAACCAACGCCATGATTTGATTTGATACATTTAAGGTCTGCATAGGATCTGCATCGCCTATAATGGAGCATGACCAAGCAAGTTCAAGTAAAAATTCAAAATAACTATTTTGCAAAAAAATTGTAACACGTATTTCTTTAGTTCTTATCAACATTCTAAACATGAATTATCAGATCCCTAACTTGAGGAATTATAGATTGCCCGTACAAATTGTGAACTCCTATTTCGCCCTTTTCAACATTATTTTTAACCAACTTCAAAAAAGGAGGAGGTTCTCAATTCGTCGGAATCTTTTATTTTTTGTTGAGAAAAAATATGACCTATGTCCTTTTCCAGGATATAATCTATATCCTTGCCATATTTCATCACAATTCGGTCAGCTGTTTAGTCGTGAAAAGGTAACAAACAAAATACATACAAACAGAGATACTTTCGCTTTTATAGTATTACATTTGACATAAGCAGGCCTATGAAGTTCTATAATTATTGACTTGAAATCATAAACAAAAAAGTTACTACTTCAGGGACGCTGCTTCAAAAAAGAACACAGTAATTCCAAGTTTTATATTTTCACTTCCGTCGGTAGTCCGCTGCCTATTTTATATCAGTTTTAATATTATAGAAGTTATTCATTCATATACACTCACGCCTGTAATCCCCGAAGGGGTAGGCAGAGGTGTAACCAGCACACCCACTTTTCGCCGAATTTCGGTCCCATAATGTGACAGGGGGCGAGCCTATCGCCACACCGGGCACCATTCCAGAATCCGGGTTAATACTGAGTATTTCTAGGTAGAAAAACCCAATATCACTTTACCCGACCCGGGGATCGAACCAGAGAGCTCAGCACAGCAGTCGTAACGCATGCGCAATTACAACTGCGCCACCGAGGCAGTTTTATAGAAGTTATTATAAATGAAACGCCAGCTTTTATTGAAGATGTTTTATTACTGAAATCAGAATAATTTATATTGTAAAAAATACACCATACTCCCATACACTAAGGTTAACATTTCAGCTTTGTTCGCTCTATTTTAAATTTTACTACAGCAACCTCGTTTGTTACTTGATTTTGACATTTGGTAGCTAGACTGAGTGTTTCAACCGTAGTACATTTTGACTATTGTTAAAGTCACAATCATGATTGTTCTATATTTTGTTAGATACTGTAGCTAGAACTATATGTTCACGTCATATTTTGCTATGAAAGTGACTATAGTCTTAAATTGACTACGGTTGACACGACCTATGTAATCATTTAAATAATATTTTTCATTGTAAAGTCAATTCACACGTTCGTTTTTAATATTTACTTATGAATCGACTTTATATTCAAAAGTAGCCTAAATCTCTTTGGCATCGCTCAAGCGGTTTCAGAATTGGAACATGAATATTAGGAAAAGGTCGAGTTTAAAATATTGATATAACATAATAATATTCGAAATACTTCATGCAATTAGTACACGTAACGACGCGGGTAGATGTGTTCGAAATATAAAATTGAAAATATCCGATAGATATTATAAATCTTATTAAATTTTCTGTTCTTATAATTATTTGAATAATCTAAATTAAAAAAAAGAACATTAAGATTTTTTAAAAATATTTTTTTGGTTGAAAATTTTAAATTTAGAACTACCCGCCTCGCTTCGTGGACGGCATCTAACCATAACTACGAAGCCAACCGACTCATCGAAATAAAAAGTCTTATAGGCACCTAACCTTAAAATACTTATTCAATTCTTTACACTTATTAGTATGAAAAATAAAAGCTGCATCTTTGGATTCATTCACTAAATGTGCTACGTATTATTGAATTACTGTCACGAAGTTAAACATTTACGTAAACGATATGTATTTTATCTATATTAACATCTCCCGTAATATTGTCAGGGGTTTAAAGTACTGGGCGTTACATTACAGAATAAGACACGACATGAGTTTGTACTAGAGATGGAAATCTGCTTCACGTTACAATGTTCTACGATTACGGAATTTATCGAAAATTAGACACTATAAGCTTCGGTAACACGACTTAACATAAAATCATTTCCACTTACCCTAAATCTTAGTAACGTCTAACAATTGACAAATAAACGAAACAATGGGAAGAAGCTCAATTAGGTACAGCGGGAAACGATAAGTCTTCATTACTATTACTAAATTTATTTTATACAATCCTCATTAGTTTTTATACACCGATGAATTTACATCCAAATCGACAAAATGGTAAACAAAAATTTGGACGGACAGACAGAATAATGAAGTCAATAAATACCGAAAGAAGTCTTTAATGTCGAAATTCCAAAATCAAAACGTACCTGGCTGGAAAAATAAAAATAAATCAAAGGAGAATGACCAGGAATTTATAGCCCACGACACAAGTTTGCGTCAATTCCAGAGTTGTTTTAAATAGTCTTTATAGTATCCAAATTTTTGGAATTTGAACGCGGGTTTCCATGTTTTTTGTGTAATAATAATATTTTTTTGTGTAAACTGTAAGTATATCAAGATTTAAACGTAAGACTAGGCAGCGTGGTCGATTGACTGTAGCCTGTCCTTTGGACGAATAAAAAAACTATAGGTATCATTGCGTCAATGAATGACGTCATTTTATCAATAATATGTCTGATTATGTATGTATGATTAAGTTTTAAAAGAAATCCCCTATACAATACAGACATTCTGTTTGCCAGACGATATTATTATTTTTATCTTGAGGCGCGAGAACAAGCAGTACTAAAAATGGGCATTCTCCTTTGAATTTGGAATCGTGCGTTCGATTTCCCTTTGAATTTGGAATCGTGCGTTCGATTCTTTAAATTTGGAATCATGCGTTCGAATTTGGAATTACGTGAGGTTGTTCTGCCAGTTGTCGTGGTGGGTGGCGTGTGTGCAGTTGGTGGCGCACCACCGCGACTGCAGTGTGGGCGGGCACGGCGCGCCGCCCGGCCGCTGTCGGCGGAGGACGCGGCGCGTGCGCACAGCCGACCCCACGCACCCACCCTCGCCGCGACACGCGCTCCATTCACCCCACTCAGACACGCGGCAGTCAACCAGTCCTGCGTCCACGAATTCAACACATATACATACGTACTCACTGTAATCCCCGAAGGGATAGGCAGAGGAGTAACCAGTTACACAAACATTTCATTTTTTTACTGCCTGGATAGACAGACGAGCAGACGGGCTACTTGATGGTAAGTAGACACCGCCGCCCATAGACTTCTACAATGCCAGGGCACAGCAAAGCCGCTGTCTACCGTTAACCGTCACTTAACTCATTACCGTCCTATCATATGATAGGGGGCGAGCCTATCGCCATACCGGCAACAATTCCAGACTCCTGTCTTATACTCAGTATTTGTTAGAAAAATCAATATATTATTAATATTCAATTAAGAAACCGGAATTACAATAATAAAATGCTAATAAACAACTATTCGTATTGAAGAAGTGTCTCACTAGCTCTTTTCCGCTTCCTCCTCTCTGCTGGGTCGGTGTGCACCCGCAGCTTGCGGCGGCGACGCGCGCGGTACCGACGCGCGAGCGAGCGCAGCGCGGACCGCTCGCTCGCGCCGCGTCCACCGCGCCCGCCGCCCGTCGGAGCCGACGTCGGCAGCTCGTTCGCAGAGCGCGGCTCCTCCGTCGTGCTCGATGTCGTGTTCGATCTGTTCACAACGAGGGAATGGACACAGTCAGGCAAAAAAAATACAACAGTCTGTCAGTTCTGACCCCACTGACACTAGGTAATACCAGAATCGTGGATATCAACAACTACGAGGGACTATGGTGCCACAACAACCAGGTCCGTAACAAATATTATGTCTGTCACACAAATATAAATATTTGAATTGAAACTAATTTCCCCGACCTGGGGATCGAACCCGAGACATCAGCACATCAGTCGTAACGCATGAGCATCTGCGCCACCGAGGCAGTCGTACAAACCAGCAGCGTAATTCTGCAACTTTACAGTATCAGTATTTTACACATTACTTTGTAATTGTCCAGAGCATTATAATAAATAAAGTTTTTTTTTATACTCGCACGACAAAGTGACCACACTGCATCTGATGGTAAGCGCAGTGCAGTCCAATTAGAGTATCGAGTAGCGAGAGACAATCTATCCCTCGCCACTCAGCATAATCAAGCCGGCCTGCTTCTTCACTCTACGCCATGGGCAAGAAGGTGAAGAAGCGGTCGAGGGTATAGACCCTCGACCCTCGATTTGCCGCAAATCGGCCAAACATCGTACCCCATTTCTAAACCCCCGACAAAAACCGGATGTACACTGGCTGATTCCGGAACGCGACACAGTTGCGTGTGCCACTATGGCGGGTTTTACACCCTGTGTACGGTGGTCGCTATCCGGGCGGATATGAATATCCTACCACCAGCAAAAAAGTATCACTTACAAAGTGTAGTACGAGTAAGCCCCATCAGGCGTGGTGATGGAACCCTCGGAGTATATCCTGGGTGCCTGTTCCTCACGCTCCGCCTCCTCGGCGACGGACAGCACTCGGTTGCCGTCCAACACGTCGATGTTGTTGTGGCTCATCTTGTCCAGCTGCAGCACGTCGTACTTCTGGTCGTCGCTGGCTCGATGGAACACCTCGGATAGTTCGTACTCGCGAAGCTACAAAGAGAACGTTGGTCATGTTTGGAGGCCTTCGCCTTCTACTGAATAAATTATAGTTTAAAAAACTAAAACAGTATTCTAGATAGTACTAATAGTATCTAGAATGATCTAGTCTTCGTTATCGGGAAGATTTCCCTAACAGCCGGTATATAAATATTGCGTTAAATTATTTTCTATTTATTTCGGTACTGTGGATGTTCATGGGCGGTGGAGATCAGTTAACATCAGGTGACCCACTGGATGTTTGTCGGACAATGATATAAAAAAAATATGTTTGTTGACTCTTAAAAGAACTAGTCATTAAAATTGAATACTGGTATGTAATGATGTGTTATGTAATTCAATGAGTTTCTTACAATTATGTTAATCTAAATATATTTTTAATAGTTTATTAATGTTATTGATTTAATCATAATTTTAAGTACGCATGATTAAGAACTGAAACCAGAAATTAATTACTAATATAAACTTTGAAAGCAAGAAATAAAAATCTATTTTATTTATTTATATCTACTAGTTTGTAACGCAACTTCTGTAATATGAGTACACATTTCAATGTAGATTTTACTATTATTATAAGCCATATTCCTGTAAACATATATACTATAAGATTTGCTGTTTATTGCAGAAATACATGTGGGGTGTAGCTGTGTGCGAAGCTTTTTTATGGTGCTATAAGCAACCGAGCTTTTAGAAATTTTATCACTTACTTCTATCTCATATTGAATACTGTGAGAGATAACTTATAAAACAAACATAATACAAATTTATGAATACACGAATAAACCAAAATATTTGTTTTAAATAATTAATTTATAACTAATATTTAATTAATATTTCTATCGCGATTTATTTAACTTTTTTAATCCCGTCGTTTCGAAAGCTTTATAACCTTCATGGTCAAGGCTGTAAATCTTTCGAAAATCATTTCATTTCAATGTTTATTATATATATCGGAGTGTGAAGAAAATAAATTAAATTAAATGGAACACTAACGCCATCTATTGAAAATAAATATCAATTGACACCTGACAGCGCGCCATTTTTGACAACAGAATGTAAAAATATTATTATTGGAAGGCTGGTTGATTTTGTTAATTATTGAACTGAATAAGTAAAAAGTGTAATTGTGAACTGATGTAAATCGTGATATTTTTAAAAAGAGCAACCAAAGGTTTTATTGCCAGGATCTTTCCTATTGGATGACTGCATTCCGAACTGGTGGTAGCTTCAAATAGACTCTGAAGTGATATTCTTGTGTTTTATTACCGAATTATTACACGCTATGCATCCTGGCTGTATCTGGCGATCTGAGAGGGGCGTGTAAGCCCTCTCACAACCTCGGCCTGAGGACCTGACATGCCTTCACCTTGATATATATAATATTCGCGTAAGCATAAGAAACCATAATATAACTAATATTTCTAAAACCAATCGGATATTTCGCAATTAAATAATATTAAACACAGACTAATTAAAACAATCCTAAACTTAAAAGTATGTAATTCTGTAATTGTTTTATAACACAATCTGTAAAGTAGGTAATCTACCCGAGATAAATATCAAACATCTGCCGAGAGGTATAAAGTTTGTACTGGTAAAGTAATATTGCGTCAGATAGTCGTTGACTTATATAAAACTGAAAAATTGAATGAAGTCTATCTTCTTGGACGTTAAAGTACACATTTTTGCAGCGTATCCAGCTCGAGCTAGTACAAGGTAAATAATGTTAGAGCAAAGTGGCGTCCCGTTATTTCAATTCCTCCCGTGGGAGATGTATTGCAGTATAAAGAAGACTTCACTCTACATTTTATGATCGGTATATATAATTTTGCTTCCGTATGTTTGTGTCCACAAAACTAAAAAAATACTAGCCGATGGGTTGACTTGAAATTTTAACAGGTCGTAGTTTTTTTGGAAGAGAGTTCCTTGTCGCACGTTATCATTTGTCATTTGTTTGTGGGCTGAGGGGCTAGACCGCAAAACGTGTTAACAATGAAAACAGTTCACCTAGAAAACTAAAACGTTTTTCAATCGATTCAGCTTGCCGTCAATTTTGAGAATATGCAAATATATTTATATTTTTAACGTTTAAATACCTTTTTTTATTATTATAAATAATTATGTTTGCGTGAAAAATGACGATATTTCAATGTAAATTTTGCTACTGAGATCCCAGTCATTGCTTTTTACCTAAGAGTATACATACTTTGTATTCCAACGGGAAAGGGAAATATGTTTATTTTTAAATTAATCCCTTCATTCAGGAAGGATATTAAAAAAAAAAGTCGGGAGTAAAGCAACAAGCTTTTATTTCCATAGCATTAAAGTTAAAAATTGCATGCAAGAACGGCGAGTGTTGCTAGTGTTACGAGCCGCCGGCGTGTCTATCCGTCATGACTGGTTAAGTTAAGGTGCCATGGTAACCGTTGTTACCTGACAAATGTTCATTTACACTTCTAATAATATTTTTTTTTTATTTATAGGTAGGTACTTCAAAAAATAATATAAGACTGAGCCACAGCGAAGTTACTATCAGTTAGTATTTAAATATGAAATAACATTATATTTTTTTTTGTCTACATCCGTTTGGTCCTTTCATTCATGTCTTTTTTGAACTTGGTAATTGATAAAATGAATTTTACTTATGAAAATATTTTGTTTACTGAATACTGGCTGTAACTTAAATGGATGTGTCCTGCACCTTCACATGTGTGATTACCGTTGCTCGGTACCATAGGACATCTGACAATATTTTACATATATGAAAACGTTTATTACTAGCAAGTCAAATCTAACGTATATCTTGAGGTGATTTTCTTCAACAGAATCTAATATATTCGTTATTAATATATTATATACGTCACTTGCAGCTATCAAGTCGAATGCATATAATTCAACGTCTGCATCAAATTACACCGTCTCATCTTTATTAAATCTCATTTGACAGATAGAGAAATATTTTATATTGAGTAGATGACCGTATGTTGATCTTAATATTAGGTCTTTACCTATGAAATTGCCATATTTATTGCCGTATTCTGCAGTACTGGCCATTTCAATTCAAAATATTTTTTGTTTGCCTAAGAATTCTAATTTCAAACACTAATTTAACTTTTTCCAAAAGTAGTCATTTTTTTATTCATTAATGTTGTGTTTTCATCGCATTTGAATCTTTTTCGTCATTATACACTAGCCTCCGTGGCGTAGCGGGCCAATAGCCGGTTGTGAAACGGCCGTGGGTACCATTCCCACCCCGTGTGGAGTTGCTGGTCCCCCATCGGGCGCGTCTCCCTGGGTGGCGGATAGGGGAACGCCCCCCGGTAACGGGGGGCTACCGGAAACGGCGTGGACCAAAACCAGCAACGAAGATTCTTCTGCGTGTCCCTCTGATTAGCAGAGGACACTGCGAAGAAATACTGACGGAGTCCTTGCGTACTAAGACTACCGAGGAGCGGGTTGGTGAAAGCTAACCATCGTCGATCTCGCAACCCTAAAGTGAGGTGACGTGGTCATGTCTCGCGGCCTTGTTTAGGATCGAGGATCTCGCCTTAACCGGCCGGATCACGAAAGAAAACCTCTATAAAAAACCACCCCTAATCTCAAGTGGCGGCGCACCATGAGGGGATGCATGGCTGAAGGGTAGGTCAGTCGCTAGTGCGAACCCCCACCAGGGCACCGGCTGCAGTCTGTGGTGGGTTACACATCAATGGCTTATCTAGGTACAGGGGGCACTGCCTAGACGGACGACCATTTCCCCCATTCTCGTGCGAATCATGATGAATCCAAATCTAATTTATAAAGAAGAAAGTAGTAAGAACAATGTAGTGCCAGCACTTGCGGTATCGGCACGAGAAGAGCGTGGAGGTTTCACGCGTCCAAAAACGCCGATCCCAGTATTGGCTGCGGAAAGTGATGGGGGCGAAACAGATGGGTCATATATGTCTGTGGCATCGACTGCATCTAATGTGTCCCGCACGCGCAAGAGGGGTAGACCCTCGACAAAAGTCATCACTCAGCCTAGGCCGAAGCGCAAAGTGGTTTCAGTTGGGCATGCGGCCGAAAAGGAGACCTCCACGGAAGTGGATACAGAAGGAGAAAATCTTCCTGTAGCATCGGTTTGTGGTACAAAAAAGAAAAAAGTTCTTAGTCCAGACGAGTTAAACCAGATTGTGCAGTCACAACCAAATGATCAATTGGGTGATTGCATAAATCAACAGTTGAAAGCCATAGAGAATGTTACGGAAAAGCTTCGTAGCCTCAGAGGTGAGAATGGCAATGACTTTAGAGTAGCCATGCAATGGTTAAAAGCCACAACCGATGACTTAACGCGTCGGTCTACCACAGACATCAAAAGATTGGAGAATGAGATTGTAGAATTGCGATCGCAACTTTCTAATCTCATTAGCGAGATGAAAAAAATGGGCGGACAAGTTCCGATACCCACAATGATGGCTTCTGGCCAGAATAAGGTAGTTGTATCACCTGTCCAGACTCAATTAAGCTCAAAGACAAGTAATATTGAAGACCGACTTTTAGACCTAGTTAGAGGTCTCGTGGAGAGCCAATTTGCAGCATTTAAGGCTGAAATCTTTCCCGACAGGGTCACAAGACCCTCGTTAGGAAAAGAGAAAACAAATGCAACGCCACAACTGCAAATTCAGACATTAACGGTTAAGGACAGCGCTAAAAAGCCTATGTCTAAAAAAGCCGAGGCGGTCACCCGCCAGTACCAGATCTGCCTCCAGTAGGGCATCCATTGGAACCGCAAGCTACGACGTCCAAAGAGCAGACCTGGGAGCTGGCTGGCAAAAAGAAGACAAAGTCCCAAACTCCGGGACTTCAAAATTCCAATGCTCTTTTGCCTAAACAGAAGGGTAAAAAGAAAAACAAGAAGAAGGCGAAAATTACTTCTGAGACGGCCGCTGTTACAGTCACGGTACTGGATGGATCCTCAATGACTTACAGTAAGGTAACAGAAGAAGCCAAATCCTAGATAAAACTCGTAGATCTTGGCATCGATGACTTTGACCTCAAGAGGACTCTCACCGGTGGTCTTCTTGTAGAAATTGGGGGCCCCGAATGTACCGCAAAAGCCGAAATGTTAGCGGGACGGATGCGTGAAATCATTTCGGATCAAAATGTCCGTATCAATCGACCTATTAGGTCCGGTGAGGTTAGGTTGAGAGGTCTTGACGATTCTGTTACTCAACAAGAGGTAGCATCGGCGGTTGCTGAAGCTGGCACGTGCTCGATAGATGATATCAAAGTAGGAGAGATCCGTCGCACATCTACGGCAATGGGAACTTGCTGGGTCAAATGTCCTCTCACCGTGATATCAAAAATAGCAGCTATCAAACGCATTCGAGTAGTATGGTGAAACCTTACAGGCATGGGCAGCTGGACTTGATCTTCGACTCATAAATCGAGGGTCTGTGAGTACATGTGTGCGATGGCAGTCTGTCGTAGACTTAGCATGGGCGAGCACCTCTGCAACTGGCTTAATTTCGGATTGGCGAGTGGCTAAGGAGATAGTGACGCTCTCTGATCATCGCCACATAGTATTCGACGTGACCTTCCGTCGTTCTCAAGCCAATTTTAGTCACAGAAATAACAACCCCTTACGGCGATGGTCACTGAAACGGCTGAATCGGGACCTACTTCAAGCCGCCGCTAACATAATAGCCTGGCCTAGATGTACTGATACGTTCAGGTCGGTCGGTCCTGGGATGAGCTTTTGGAAGGACTTGATAGAGATCCATGGGGGCGTCCATATAGAATGGTGTTAGGTAAGCTCCGGCCATGGATGCCTCCCCTGACGGAAACTCTGGATCCAGACTTGTTGGAACGAGTGATAAATGCCCTATTCCCAGCGGGTCAAGAGAGTCCTGTAACTCTTCCGATATTACCGTCAGATTGGTCTGACGAACTTAGAGTGACTGAACAGGAGTGACTCAACCATGCTATTCGCCGCATGAGTACTCGAAATACAGCACCAGGTCCAGACGGAATACCCGGCCGGGCTTGGGTGATAGCTCTGTCTGCACTAGGAGGCAGACTGCGACAGCTATTTGACAACTGCTTAGGTACTGCCACATTTCCTAGAGCCTGGAAAGAAGCCAAACTGGTCCTTTTGAAAAAAGAAGGTAGAGCTGCAGATTCTCCTTCTGCCTACCGTCCCTATATGTCTGTTAGATGAGGTAGGCAAACTATTCGAAAGAATAGTTGCCGCTCGTCTGGGCCAACATCTGTCACGTATCGGCCCCAATTTGGCTACTGGCCAATATGGGTTCCGGCAGGGGAGGTCGACAATTGATGCGATTCTTCGCGTTCGCTCACTGTCGGAACAAGTTGTCACTAAGGGTGGAGTAGCTCTGGCGATTAGCTTAGATATCGTCAACGCCTTTAACTCCGTACCATGGACCGCTATTAAGCGGGCACTGGTGTATCACTCAGTCCCACCCTACCTACAGGCCATTGTTGGAGCGTACTTGTGTGACAGATATATACAGTACACCGGGCAGAATGGGCGGTTAAACCGGAGGGAGATGCATTGCGGTGTCCCACAGGGGTCCGTGTTGGGCCCTCTTCTCTGGAACATAGCATACGACGCAGTCCTACGTGTCAACCTTCCCGCCGGCGTGAACATTGTATGTTATGCTGATGACACGTTAGTGATAGCCGACGGGGAAAATTTCGAGAGAAGCATAGAGCTAGCTGAGCGTGGAGTCGCTATCATCATCGAAAAAATATGCGAATTGGGTCTCCAAATAGCGCCTCACAAAACTGAAGCGCTATGGTTTTATAAACTACCGCGAGGTAGAGAACCACCTAATTCGCTTGTCCGTGTAGGTGAGTCGGAGTATCAGGTGAGCCGGTATATTAAATACTTGGGTCTCACCCTGGACAGTCGCTGGGTCTTTGATAAGCATTTCGAACGATTAATACCCCGTATCGATGGCGTAGCAGGTGCTTTACATAGACTGTTGCCTAATCTTGGGGGACCGAGCGAGGAAGTTCGCCGTCTTTATGCAGGACTCGTGCGTTCTATGGCCCTCTACGGGGCGCCTGTCTGGTCGCAAAGGCTACGGATCCGACGGTGCAGAATCAAGTTTAATCGACTACAGCGCAAGATGGCCATTAGAATCGTGCGAGGATATCGTACCATATCTTTTGAGGCGGCGACAATACTGGCACGATTTCCACCTTTGGACATTCTGGCGGACATGGATGCAAAGGTCTACAGCCTTATCCGTTCAGTCCGACAGACGGCCGATGGTCAGTCCATAATGGCGCCCGAGGTGGCAATAAGACGGCAGGAACGACAAAATGCGTTCGCGACTTGGCATTCAAGGCTCCTGGAAGAGCCTTATGTGCAAAAACGAGTCGTCGAAGCAATCCTGCCGGTCTTCGAAGGCTGGATGAGCCGAAAGCACGGTCGACTCACCTACAGGCTTACACAAATAATCACCGGGCATGGGTGCTTCGGTGATTATTTGTTTAAGATAAAACGAGAAGTGACGGCTAACTGTCATCACTGCGATGGCAGTAACCAGGATTCCGCAACGCACACGCTTTCAGAGTGTGCTGCGTGGGAAGCAGAGCGGCGGGTACTGGTCTGCCGGATCGGACAAAACCTCTCCTTGCCGTCAGTTCTGACGGAGATGCTTGCAGGAGAGGATGAATGGAAAGCGGTAGCCTCCTTCTGTGAAATAGTCATGACTCGGAAAGAGGCTTCGGAACGGGATAGGGAAAGAATCGATCCCGCTCGGAGGCGTAGACGCCGAGGCGATGGCAGAAGTCGCCCCGGTTCTTCTGTTTAGGTTACGTGGGGATTTATTAATGGTCCTCTCTTGACGAGCTATTACAGCATAGCACTGGAGGGGTTCCGGCGTGTTTCTTTTGGAGGTCCCGGAATCCTTCCGTAGTGCAGATGGAGACAACCATGGGGTTTTTAGCCGGTAAAAATCCGGCATACCCCGTCTTCACGACGGGAATCCAAGAGGATTTTCCCCAAGAAAAAAAAAAAAAAAAAGGGTACCATTCCCACACCGAGACAAATGTTTGTATAATAGACAGATATTTGTTTCGGGTCTGGGTGTCCCTTAAAGTTCTTGATACCTACGATACAGGTTTTACCTAGTATGGGGTCAGAACTATGTGTGTGACTGTTGGGTGTATTAAAAACACGTGTTGTTGGTCCGCGATGAACTCCGAAACCGCCTAACCGATATTAATGAAATTTTGTGAATACATATGGTTGGTTCCAGCTTGAAGGATAGTATAGTTTTGGACCCGATAGGTGGGGCTGCTGTCGCTCTAAATTCTTTTTTTCGGTTTGTGGCAGGACTATATCTCCCCGGGGCTACTATTAATATGTAGCTAAAGGTTATATCTCTATGCAATTATTTAAATACTTAGGGTTATATTTTCTTACGAGGGATTATGGGTTTTATACCTAAATAAATCTTACATTTTGATTACTTATTCTTGTCGATTATGTAAAAGGGCATCTATCCCCCGTCATAGGCATCTATCCTTCTAAGAGATTTCATAATGGGGAATCTATCCATATAGGTAGGCATCTATTCCCAAAAAAATGGTCTCGCAAAAACTTAATTTCTGCAAAACCAGTAATAGTTAGGTAAACAAAAACAAGTTCTGAAGCTATATAAATGCTTAAACTAACTATATTACAGGGATGATCTATGCAAATATATTTGGTATTAAAATAATGAGGCTCTTTCGAAAACTGGGGCATCTATCCCGGTTTTACCATATACCTTACCTTGATAAATTGAAACGTGGCAATAGGCGGCAGTCTTCTCAAGTGAGGATAGAAGAAGGACCCCGCGGGATGCGAGGGGTATTTTGACGTGATCCGGTAAACTACTCCTTGGGGTGCGGTCGGCCAGTTCGGTGCGGTGAATGTAAATCCGTTGTCTGTGCCTGCGTCTAATGGATCCACCTGTTTAAAAGTATAGAATGTATATTTTAAAAATCGAAAATTATTTTTATTTTTAAAATAAAACTAAATATAAAACGCCGCGAGTTAATTTAAAAATAAAAACGAACGTTTGTTTATTTTAAAAATAGAAATTAATTCGTTACTTTGTTTAAAACTAAATTTTCAGACGTTGCGAGTTAATTTGAAAATAGAATGTTGTTTAAAAATATAATGTATTTTGCTACATTGAAATAAAACTAAATCTTAAGACGCAGCGAGTTAATCAATCTTCGCCTTTCATAATTGAAGCTTCTGCAGTCCATTAAAATTTCAGTACAGCTTATCTATTTTTAACTCAACTTCTCACTCAATCGGGGATCATTATACAAATTCTTCAATTATAATGCCACATCTCAAATAATTGAAAGCGAAAAATAACCATTTGCCTTCCGTAACTTTACGATAGTCGATAATGCTCGTATCCCAAAGTTGAGTTGCAGCGTAATATATCATTTAAATTGAGACTTTTTAACTACGCACAGCTATTGATATCGTAAGGAAGGCTCTAACTGAATGAATATTTTACTCCGGAGCGACTTATCCTCAAAATCCTAAGGCAATCTGTTCTTAAATTATTGAGCAACCACTATTATGCCAATTTCGAGGCCACGTTAACACTATAGTGGCCGATCAATTTTGCAAGAGCAGCTTTACAGCCAATTTCAATAAACAATCTCAAACCACATGTACAGATCGATCCCGAAAATAAACCAATCAAATGATGGCGTGGTATTGAAACTTTTTTGTTATTGGCCCGTTTCTGGAAACGATCTGAAGACCAAGACTAAGATTAGATATTAAAACTGGCCGTTAATGAAATAAGCAGATACACACATATACACTGACGCCTATAATCCCCGAAGGGGTAGGCAGAGGTACTCACTAAGGACACAAGACACCCACTTTTCGCCGAATTTATTACAATTCCATAATGTCATAGGGGGCGAGCCTATCGCCATACCAGGCTCAATTCCAGACTCCGGACTGATACTGAGTAAATCTAAATAGAATAACCTAATATCACCTTACCCGACCCGGGGATCGAACCCGAGACCTCAGCAAACCAGTCAGCAGTAAGTTGTTCACTTAGTAAGTCAGTTACCTCAATTGTAATGCTATCCAGCCAGTTGCCGTCGACGCACAAATCAAAACTGTCCACACCAATGAACCAGTCTGGGGATGGTATCATTCTTGCCATAACGGAAACCTGTAACAAAATTAGCCAATGAATTTTCAAGAAAAATATAAGAAACTAGCGGGCCCGGCAGACGTCGTCCTGCCCGTAAAAGCAGCGCCACACCGACTGCAGCGCCATCTGTCGGGCTGATTTGTGAATCTAAACCATCCAGGGCGCCACCCAAACGCATACAAAAAACATTCAAATCGGTCCAGCCGTTTAGGAGGAGTTCAGTGATATACACATGTACAGTAGAATTATACATATAAATATTAGGTATTCAGAATTCTTCGAAAAGCCACTCAATCTGCCACTTTACATTGTTTCCTACGAGACCAGTCAAGCCGGTCAATACTGCAGACAAATTTATATACATTAGGAAAGTTTGACAGCCTCCGTGGCGTAGCGGGCGAGTAACCGGCTGTGAAACGAAGAGCCGTGGGTTCGATTCCCGCACCGAGACAAAGATTGAGTGACAGATAAATATTTGTTTTGAGACTGGGTGTTGTGGGATCATTGTCTCTCGTACCGTTGCTGATACCTACGATACAGGTTTGCCCCAGTGTGGGGTCAGAACTATGTGTGTGACTGTTGGGTGTATTAATAAATATCGCTGAGCCCATTTAGTTTAGGAAAGATAAATGAAAAAGCAAAGGTTTCTATATCTTTAATATACATATACACTCACGCCTGTAATCCCCGAAGGGGTAGACAGAGGTGTAACCAGTACACCCACTTTTCGCCGAATTTCGGTCCCATAATGTGATAGGGGGCGAGCCTATCGCTATACCGGGCACAATTCCAGACTCCAGGCTAATACTGAGAGTTTCTAGATAGAAAAACCCAATATCACTTTACCCGACCTGGGAATCGAACCCGAGACCTCAGCAAAGCAGTCGTAACGCAGCGCAATTACAACTGCGCCACCGAGGCAGTCATCTTTAATATAGTATTAGTATAATAGTGTTTTGACGTCGCTACTTGTCCTTGTAACTCGTAAAGTCATGTGAGGTTAATGGGACTCTTACACGCTTCTTTAGCTAATTCGGTCATCGATCTAAGACGTTCACACACGTTCTAACTGGGACAGTGTTAATTTGTACCAGAGTGTCAGACGTTACAAGTTTATAAGTGACCAAAAGTATGTTGAAAGAATTAGAAATAGTAAGGCGGGAAATAATTCCCGCTTAAATATGGGAAATCAAAACTTAGTTTTTTTTTTTTGCGGCTTAGTACTTTTTTTACAACATCAACATTCAACTAATTCCGCCCTGTGACCATGAAGGTTGTAAAGTTTTCGAAACGTCAGGACTAAAAAGCAAATAAGCCGCGATAAAAATTAGTTTTATTTAATTGTCTAGTATTCGCTTAGTAAAGTGTGATTTACCCAATCGACTTTCCTTCGCAGGCCAGCATTTTTGTGTTGAGTAGCGAGGGATAGACTGTTTCTCGCTACTTGATACTCTACTTAGACGACACTGCACTTACCATCAGGTGAAGTGTGCTCACTTTGTCGTGGCAGGATAAAAAATACTTAGTGCAGAGTTCTTCTTCTTCTTCTTCTTCTTTGTTTGATGGCGACGAGCTTAACTAAGAAGCTATTCCGCCAATGTCAAGTAAGTCAGTATTTTAGTTGTCAGGAATTTCAACTTTCAAGTATTTACTTGATTCTGCTCGTTAATGCGCCGGGATACACACGTGCCCGGCCAGAGGCTCACATATTAGAGGTTATCCTCCAACATGTGAACCTCCGACCGAACACGCGCGCACCCCAACACATTGACAAGCAGAATCTAGTGCAGAGTTAACACATAGCCACAATTGCACTGTTTGTATCTATCATCTGACGTAATCATAGGAAGTACACCTTAAACCAGTTTGCATGATTTCGTAGTATAAAATTCTGTCATAATAATATTATTGTGAATTTATTTTATTGTTATTAAATTTTATGTGGATGAATAAGTGTGAACGTGCTTTCTCAAAAATCTTATATAAAAATAAAATTATAAGTAAATATTATAAGAAATAACATTACATTAACAATTTAACCCCATTTTTATACACTTTTTACTTGCGGCTTGATCTTAGCAGCGAGTGATAATATGGTAGTTTCCAGTGTTTAAGATTTTACATTATTCACAACGGGACAATAATGGCCACTCTGATCGTGCATCCTTTTACTGTCATTTGACAATTACCCCTTCCAGCAGATTGGAATGGAGTCTAATTAACGTATTTATGGTCAAAATTAAAAATAACGATTATAGGTTTTAGGTAATGAAATTTGTTGATTAAATTAATAAAAAAATCGTGTCATATACCCTATTTTTTATACAAAGTCATCACACTGCACCTGATAGTAAGCGCAGTGCGGTCCAATTAGAGTATCGAGTAGCGAGAGACATCTATCCCGCGCTACTCAACACAATCATGTTGGCCTGCTTCTTCACATTACGCCATGGGCAAGAAGGTGAAGAAGCGGTCGAGGGTCCATTGTCAGAGCACTCAGAAGGCCGCAAAACGGCCAAACATCGTACCCCTACTCTAGAGCCCCGACTAGAACCGGATGTACACTGGCTGATCCCGGAACGCGACATACTTGCGTGTGCCACTATGGCGGGTTTTACACCCTGTGTACGGTGGTCGCTATCCGGGCGGATATGAATATCCTACCACCTCCCTATTACAGGGTACTATCTAAATAGGAATAGAATAAATTAGGTAGGTTTTGTCGTTGTGAACCAGAACTAGCTCTCTCTAGCTACAACCCATAACACAAGATCAAGCAAGATGATCACTCCACATAACAAACATAATATAAAGAGAAATATATAAATCTGATAGATATCTCTCTGCCCTTTAACTTTCCGTTGGATACAACCGAAATACTGTACTAATTAATTTACCAGAAACGAATGTCTGTAACGGACAGGTCAGCAGGCGGCTAATTAACATGTCTTCTCCAGATATAAAATCCGCGACATCTCTCGGTTCGAATACGGATTTTATCTTTTAAAACTTCTTTAATATTTAAATAGAAGATATTTTTTTGTTGACAGCCTACACCGCAGTGGGCGAATAGCCGGCTGTGAAACGTGGAGCCGTGGGTTCGATTCCCGCGCCGAGACAAATGTTTGTGTGACAGAAAGATGTTTCTTTCGGATCTGGGTGTTATGGGACCGTAGTCCCTCGTATTTCTTGATACCACGATACAGGTTTTACCTAGTATGAGGTGAGGGCTATGTGTGTGACTGTTGGGTGTATTAATTTTTTTTATCCTGGCACGGCAAAGTGACCACACTGCACCTGATGGTAAGCACAGTGCCGTCTAATTAGAGTATCGAGTAGCAAGAGATAATCCCCGCTACACAACACAATCATACCGGCCTGATTCTTCACACTACTTCATGGGCAAGAAGGTGAAGTAGCGGTCGAGGGCCTAGAGTCAGAGTACTCAGAAGGCCGCAAAACGGCCAAACATCGTTCCCAACTCCAGACCCCGACAAAAAACCGGATGTACACTGGCTGATCCCGGAACGCGACACACTTGCGTATGCCACTATGGCGGGTTTTACACCTTGTGTACGATGGTCGCTACCTACCACATATAGTGGCAAAATACAAAATTACCCAAAATGATTTATGACGTTAGCAAGCAATTTACTATAAGATAAAATGCCGTAAATTACCCGCGGCAAAATAGAGATAAAATTCTCGTCAGCTTAGCGAGAATCATTTACGAGATTTAATGACGGTCCTAATAATTATTACGACCGTCAAAGCCGTCCCTAATAAACATTTTTACATCCGTCTCCTGGGCTTTACAATTTAATTATCTTACTTTCGTGCGGCAAAATTAATTTATGTTATACCTAATTTTATATTATATTTATAATTTGAGCCTTTTAATTATTATTTTGGGTAGCATTTACGGGTATAAGGTAAATACCCCACACCGTATAATTTTACTACAAACATCATCAAAGGTGCAGTCAAAGAGGTGTGTAATCCAAATTTTCTTAAATTGTTCAAAATACACATTGTATTGAAATTGAAAATAAATCTAAAGTTTATAGAAGATAAAGCGCATTTTCAAATGACACACAAACCTGGATGCCCAGTTCATTCATAATCTAATCTAAGTTCAGTCAACATTCAGTCGCAGTGCCAATTTAACACGAGAATTAACCTTCAGGTATTTCGAGTAACTACTTTAATAACCTTTTATTTAAAAGGGAGACGGAAAAGTTAAAATATAAGGCGAACGAAATTGACCGATACAGTCGATTGGTCCATTTAGATGTTTAAAATCCCGCATCAGGCCAGCGTAGTGGACTAAGGCCTAACCCCTCATTAGTCTATAGGCCTGCGTCAGCAGTGAGACAGGGCTAGTATTTTCATTGTATACAACACGAATGCTCTAGTTTGGAACGTAACGCTGTCTTCACGCGGTAACAATAAATTCTCTCTTCCATTATCGAATCCATTAACCCAATTGCAGCTGCCTACAGATAGCACAAAACCACAGGGAACAAAACAGTACAAACAAAATTACACCTAATTGCCAATAAAGACTGACATAAAACTGCTGTTCTTTTATTACGTGTGGGGCAATATTAATTGGTAGGGAATTTGTGCTACTAAGTATTGGGAGTGATTTTAGAATTTTAGGGGAGGAGCGTATGGTTGAAATCTAGATATATATTGTATGGAATAGTCTGGTGTTATGTCGCGACTTATAATAAGAATAGAAAATTAACACCTTTTATTAGGTGACTATTTTAGTATATAAATTATTATTTATATACTAAAATGCTGCACTCGGTGCGCATGACTGCCTCGGTGGCGCAGTTGTAATTGCGCATGCGTTACGACTGCTGTGCTGAGGTATCGGGTTTGATCCCCGGGTCGGGTAAAGTGATATTGGGTTTTTCTATCCAGAAATTCCTGAGTATTAGCCCGGAGTCTGAAATCTGTGCCCGGTATGGCGATAGGCTCGCCCCCTATCATTTTATGGAACTGAAATTCGGCGAAAAGTGGGTGAACTGGTTACACCTCTGCCTACGCCTTCGAGGATTACAGGCGTGAGTGTATGTATGTATGTGTAAATTATTATTAATACGAAAATATTGTAGTTAAAATAGCAGCGATAGCCTAGTTGGTTGCGGTACAGACTGCCAAGACGAAAGTCGTATGTTCGAAACCCAAGTTGCATACACCTCTGACTTTTCTAAAGTTATGTGTGTATTAAAATGTTAATTATCGCTTGCTTTAACGGTGAAGGAAAACACCATGAGGAAACCTGCATACCTGAGAATTTTTCGAAGGTATGAGAAGTCTGCCAACCCGCATTAGGCCAGCGTGGTGGACTAAGGCCTAACCCCTCTCATTAGTAGAGGAGGCCCGTGCCCAGCAGTGGGACAATGTTTAATACAGGGCTAGTATTATTATTATTGTAGCTAATTTGTATTAATTTACCCATAGAGTTGAAAACTGAATTTGACTGACTGGGTCCGGCTATATCGCATTAGGCTGCACTAGTGATTGTCTAGTATTAAACAAATTATACTAGAGCAGTATGTCAGTCAATAGGGTAGTTGACTCGTTTTTTTTTTATTAATTTAATCAACAAGTTATTATCATATCATTACCTAAAACCTATTATCGAAAGAATTTTATGAATCCGAACAAAAATAAGTAAAGTAGACACCACTCAAATCTGCTAGAAGGGGTAGTTGTCAAATAGCAGTACAAGGATGCATATCTGATACCGTGACGTCACGGTACTATGAATCGCCTGTACTGTACCGTTGTGCGAGGGAGATAGCGATATGTTCCCAATACGCCACCGTTTTCGCTTATGCCTGTGAGTATTTACTCATACCAATATTTAAAATAAATATTGTGACCTCATTTATCAAGCAATTTGGATTCTGTTTTTGCAATAGAGTTTCTTTTGCGTATTATATTCAATTGCGTAGAGAATAATGTACAAAATTAAACACAGGTAAATACCCTATTGCTTTTTTTCTGTGCGGAGCTGAGCGACCGGATGTTACAAACTAACACTAACCGGAATCACTGGTGAAATTTCATTATAGGTATTTTTAACAGCGTCGGGAGGGCGCCTCTCTCGCTTAAACAACGAAGATTGGAAACGGAAAATAATCTTCAAACTAAAGATGATGGTTTCGGAACGATGCAAAAGTAGATTCGTCAGCAATACAGAGTTACCTGCTTCGGTAGTCTATGGAGCCCTACCAGGAAGGTGTGTAACGGACAGATCAGCGAGCGACTAATTAATATGTCTACTCCAGATATAATATCCGCGACATCCTTTGGCTCAAAGCAGAATTTTATCTTTTAAAAAGGCTTCCTTAATTAAATATAAGTTATTTTTAATTGGTTACATACCAATGTTGTAAAAGACAATCACTGGAATTCAGTTATCTTTAAGAACCAATCCATGTCGGAATTAAAAATTGATCTCGAATAATATAATCAACGCATTCGAAATTTTAATTTAGAAAATTAAAAATGCATATGTTTTTAATTTGTGTTAGTATTTATGGCCAGACTATTTATTACTTCGTAAGATATTCGTCTATGCGCTAAAAGTTGCCTGAAAATAAATAACATAATCGAAGCAAAAGGTACAGGCAGTCATATAATACTTACTCTAGAATGGTTTCCATCTACAAAGAACTCTGCTTCAGTCCTCCCAGCGCCCTGCGCGACCGCGGACGCTCCAAACACGTCCATAGTGCCCGGCGCGGAGCCGAGAGCGTCCGAGCGACCTGACTCCGCAAATTGACGCACCGGGACTGATACTCTCCGACCCAACCGGAATAGAACGTACGACCGATCGTGTGATACTCCTGTGGACAAAATATTTTGGTCTGGTTAATTTCATTATATAAATACAACAGTCACACATAGTCCTGACCCCACAGTAGGTCAAACCTGTATCGTGGGTATCAACTACGAGGGACTACGGTCTCATAACACCCAGGCCCGAAACAAATATCTGTCTGTCTTGTCTCAGTGCGGGAATCGAACCCACGGCCTCTCGTTGCACAGCCCGGCTGCTCGACCGCTGCGCCACGGGTGTTAGAGGCTTAATCTTGAGGGACGTTACAAATTTCACGACTCATGCTTTAATTTGCCAGATGCATTACACTATCAAAAAAACCATAAGCAATACCAATAACAATATTATTATAATGCACATGAAGAGCATTATAATAAACAATTAAACACATGAAGTGTCTGAATAGGCGTTTAATTATGTTTATATTTTTAATGCACCGGTTAAACTTGCAAGCCACGATATGTCCACTGTCAGCCAGCACCCTCCATTTCCTTAGACCTCGTCTGCAAGGTTCTCCGTGACCAAAATCCCAAGTACATAAATTGCGACACTGTTATATCATGTTTATGGTGGAACTATATTTAATAAAATTATAGTCATATATTCATAACCTCTTTGCGACTGGACTGTTTTATATACGAATCTTTTTTGTAATCCGAAATTTAATTTGTAAGTTTTTTTTTTTTTAATTCGAAATAGGCTTGCGTTTGACCACTATCTCGCCTGATGGAAAGTGATGATGTGGTCTACGGTGGAGCACGCTTGCCTAGATATACCTATTCACTCTTGACTTGAAGATACCCAGGTCATAATTTTCGGGAAATATAGACTCCGGCAAAGAGTTCCACTCTCTAGCGATGCGCATGATAAATGTACTAGCAAAACGCTTCGTGCGCACTGGTGGAATATCAACCATGTATCGATGACGCTTCGCCGAGTCTCTTGAAAAAAATAATGCTTGAATTTTTAAAATAAGAAAACTATTGAAATAGTTTTATTATGAATTCTGACACTAAGAATGTCACTTATCTGCTTTTTTTTGTTTCATTCTCTCTTCACTTAACTGCTATAAGCTCAAAAGAAAATCGCGTGAAAAAATAGTAGCCAGTAGTATATTATTCATAACTTTTTTAATTCAGAAAGGCGTCCGCGCCCTAATGAAGTTTTATTAAATCTCAGATGAATCGTGAAAGTGGCGAAAGGGCTAGCAGATTACTTTATAAACAGTATTCTGTGAAAATATCCTGCCAGCCGTGGCACACTTTGTTCGCAAACTTTTTAATTTACGCATTTTTGTTTGTTGTTAGAGGATAATTTATTTAGCCGTTTAATCTTGCCTAAGGTTTTTTAGATATAAGGAGGTTTAAGTTTAACCAACGCAAAAAGGAGCACGATCGATTTCAAACGTATGTTTTTCCACATGATCATTTTCACTAAAACTAGTAAAATAAAAAGTGTACAAAACTGCGATAGCCCCAATTGAGATTAAATGTTTTCAAAAAGTTTTGCAAATAGACAATATAAGCGAAGGTGTCATCGGAGTATCTGTATCAATAAGCTCTTAAGAACGGAAACTTTGTCAAAATATGATAGATTAAAGTTTGGAGTGCTAAACCTATATAAATACAGTTTTTTTTTATCGTAATAGGCTTGCATTTGACCACTATCTCGCCTGATGGAAAGTGATGATGTGGTCTACGGTGGAGCACGCTTGCCTAGAAGATACCTATTCACTCTTGACTTGAAGATACCCAGGTCATAATTTTCGGGAAATATAGACTCCGGCAAAGAGTTCCACTTTCTAGCGGTGCGCATGATAAATGTACTAGCAAAACGCTTCGTGCGCACTGGTGGAATATCAACCATGTATCGATGACGCTTCGCCGAGTCTCTTGTCGTCCGATGATGGAAAGGGGTTGGGGGAATTAAATTATGTAATTCCAAGGCACACTCGCCGAAATGTATCCGGTAAAATACCGATAAACTAGCAACTTTACGTCTGTGTTCAAGGCTTTGCAGCCTTGCCTCGACTATGGAATCGTTGCCTATGAGTCTCTTGGCGCGTCTCTCGATTGCCTCCAATGCCTCAAGCTGGTACTTGGCTGATCCATCCCAAAGATGAGAGCAGTACTCCATGCACGACTTGCGCTTGATACAGATCAAGGAGCTGTCCCGGCGTGAAGTACCGTCTCACCTTCGCAAGGATAGCCAGCTTTTTGGCAGCCAATTGAGCTTTATGCTCAATGTAGGAGCCAAAACTGAGAGTTGGAGACAAAGTTACACCAAGAATCTCTAGGTGGTCAGTTATCGGTACGGACACATCTCTGAAAGTAGGAGTCAGTTCGAAGGGACTCCGTTTAGCAGAGAATAGACAAGCCTGGGTCTTAGTGGCATTAAACTTGACCAGGTTGGCATCGCCCCAATCTGAGACTGCCTTTAAGGACAAGTTCAAGCGTTCTACCAAGGCCTCCCTGAGGGCCTGGACTTGCACTCCACTGGTTCGTGCATTAGATATGTAACTTTCTACCACGGTGCTGTCATCAGCGTACCCAAAAGTACCGGGCTTAAGCAGATCATTGATGTGTAGCAGGAATAGAGTCGCAGAAAGTACGGACCCCTGAGGTACCCCGGCATTGATAGCCAATAGATCGGAGGAGCAGCCATCAATGACCACTCGAATCAATCGTTCCCTCAAGAAGTCCGATATCCAAGCACATAACCCAGTGGGCAAGCCATATGATGGAAGCTTGCTTAAGAGGCTATCATGCCACACTCTGTCGAAGGCCTTCGAGATATCAAGTGAAACGGCAAGCGCTTCCCCATGCTTCTCGACGGCCTCGCTCCAGATGTGAGTGGCATACGCTAGAAGGTCTCCAGTTGACCGGTTTCGGCGGATTCAGATTGAGGATGAGGAGGAAACGGAACCATTTCATACAATATACAATATAGATATTTTTAAGTAATAAATCTATGAAGATAAAGAAAAAGATATATTGATTTTGCAAATATGGGTAATGTACAAACACATGGTGGTAATATAAAAATTTCAGTTCAACCGTATTTACAAGGCATTCAAAATTACAACGAGTATGTCAATGTATGTCAAATTAATTACTTAGTCAAAAAATTAATAATAAAAAAAATATAATCATAATAATAATAATTAATAAATAAAAAAGTCACAAAAAATATTATTATTGCAGTTTACAAATTAATGCACTTCCGTTAAAAACTCTGTTAAATTATAATATACCTTATCAACTAAAAACATTTTTAATTTATTTTTAAATAGTGTAATGCTCAAATCTTTTAAATACTTCGGAAGTTTATTATACACAGTCAGGTCATAAGTATTGTCACACAGTAAAAACTTTTATTTTAGAATGCTGGCCACAAAAAAGTTTATTTAATTCGAATTTCAAATTGTTCATGAAAATAAAAATGTATACGTTTTAGAATTTTACTCATTTTTAAATATGGAGTGGACGCTTAAAGAAGACCGTGTTGCAGTAATTGCGTTGCATCGTTGCGGTTACGCGCCAATTCAAATTTTTGACATACTGAAAAATTTGAATATAACCAAAAGATTCGTTTATCGTACCATCAAACGATACAATGAAGACTCTAGTGTAGATGACAGGTCAAGAAGTGGTCGCCCTCGGTCTGTTAGGACTCCAGCAGTGATAAAAGCTGTGAAGGCGCGAATTCAAAGAAATCCCAAACGTAGGCAGAAACTGTTGGCCCTTCAGATGGGGTTAAGCAGAACCACGGTGAAAAGGGTGTTAAATGAAGACTTAGGGCTTCGGGCATATCGAAGAAAAACAGGACATCGTTTGAATGGTCGTCTAATGGACCTGAGACTGAAGAGATGCCGCGCTTTGTTGAAGCGGTACGCGGGAAAAAAAATTCGGGAAATTCTTTTTTCAGATGAAAAAATTTTTACCGTAGAAGAGAGCTACAACAAACAAAATGATAAGGTGTACGCACACAGTAGTGAAGAAGCGAGCAACCGTATTCCGCGTGTCCAACGAGGTCATTTTCCATCCTCGCTCATGGTATGGTTGGGAGTTTCTTATTGGGGCTTAACAGAGGCACATTTTTGTGAGAAAGGTGTAAAAACGAATGCAGTTGTGTATCAAAATACGGTCCTGACGAACCTTGTGGAACCTGTTTCTCATACCATGTTCAATAACAGGCACTGGGTATTCCAACAAGATTCGGCGCCAGCTCATAGAGCGAAGATCACACAAGACTGGCTAGCGACGCGTGAAATCGACTTCATCCGGCACGAAGACTGGGCCTCCTCCAGTCCAGATTTGAATCCGTTAGATTACAAGATATGTCAACACTTGGAGGAAAAGGCGTGCTCAAAGCCTCATCCCAATTTGGAGTCACTCAAGACATCCTTGATTAAGGCAGCCGCCGATATTGACATGGACCTCGTTCGTGCTGCGATAGACAACTGGCCGCGCAGATTGAAGGCATGTATTCAAAATCACGGAGGTCATTTTGAATAAACTTTAGTGTCATAAGAATCTATGTTTTGTTAAGTTCATTTTGGTATATAAATGGTTACATAATGAATAAACTTGTTTCAATTATTTTATATTAAACATGTGACAGAATTTATGACCTGACTAGGTATATGACCGGCGCCATGCAGAAGACACTATTGCGCATTAAGGCTGTCTTAGCACTATGTAAGCGGAGCGTACTATTGTCGCGTCTATTCCTATGGACGGTATCAGCTAGGCGTTTAAAACGACCCGGGTTGGACTTCACAAATACAGCCATTCCAAAATATTAATACTGGGTAAAGTTAATACATTATATTGTTTAAATAATGGCTTGCAACTTTCCGTAACGTTTAGTCCAAACATGGATCAATCAATACAATGACTTTTTTTCATCCTGGCACGGCAAAGTGACCACACTGCATCTGATTGTAAGCGCAGTGCCATGCAATTAGAGTATTCAAATTAAAATTCTTTATTTCGGGCATGAACCCATAGTGTTAGTAACAAAGTAACTTAATGCCTAGTGTTAGTAGCAAATAAACATTTACACATTTTATACATTAATACATTATTTTATTACATAATATAATATTATCAATTTATGTGGATCCTTATCCAGTGACGCAGCAGAGGGGAGTCCCACCGGTCTACAAACACGCTCACGAGACTGTTGGAGGCGGTACGCAGCCGGCCATTCATGGAAGCGGCCCTTTTTCTTATTATGGCATAAAAATCGTCCGTATGCGCCTCCGCAAACATATTGGATGCATTACAACACCACGGCAGCCCCAACAGTATCCTAAACGCGTTATTATATTGGACACGCAGATCGCTGTATGATCTCTGCGTAAAACTAGTCCAAAGACTGCACTATTGAGTAGTGAGAGAAAATATATTCCCGCAACTCAACACAATCATGCTGGCCTGCTTTTTCACACTACGCCATGGGCAAGAAGGTGACGAAGCGGTCGAGGGTCTAGTGTCAGAGTATTCAGATGGCCGCAAAACGGCCAAACATCGCACCCCAACTCTAGACCCCGCAAAAAACCGGATGTGCACTGGCTGATCCCGGAACGGGACACTCTTGCGTGTGCGACTATGGCGGGTTTTACACCCTGTGTACGGTGGTCGCCATCCGGGTGGATATGAATATTCTACCACCAGTCCAGGATTTATTATGTCACCTATGATTTATTATACCTGGAAATTGTGTAGAAATTTGTGGTTCTCCTGGATATAGAAAGTCCTGTCGTTATTTCTTAAATACTACTACAATGAACTGTGATCAAAAGGATCAATAAATGTAAAAAAACTGATTAAGAAACAAAAAAATAACGTTGTGAATTAATGATAATCTTCAACAATACTTTCTGACTCAATTTAACAATACATTTTAAGCTCCCCTTACAATAAAAAATACTAATGAATGTGCATTTAAGACGACACTACTCTATATTTATCCCGTTTACCGAGAAAAAATATGTTGACAAGATCCCCATTAACACATTTAAATATTACAAGGATTAAATTAAATAAAAAAACAATACTCAGCCCGCCTACGTTGTCCCTGTTGCAAAATTGGCTGAAAAACGGAGCTGGGCTTTATAAACATTACGTTCGATTTTTAAAAGCGATGTTCTATTTTTAAAACGGGTTATTGGGGTTGGCCTTTTTGCCATTATGCGTTAATTTGGATTGGACAATATTTTGAATTTTTAAAAGGGGCTATAATTAGAGTGTGATATTTGCGATTAGGTAGTCGGTAATTTAACCACCCCGTTTTGAGGCCTTCTCAGTACTCTGATCCTCGACCGCTTCTTCACCTTCTTGCCCATGGCGTAGTGTGAAGAAGCAGACCAGCATGATTGTGTTGAGTAGCGGGGTATAGATTGTCTCTCGCTACTCGATACTCTAATTGGACGGCACTGCGCTTACCACCAGGTGCAGTATGATCATTTTGCCGTGCAGAACACAAAAAAAAATAGTTTGGAATTACCTCTAGTTAGTACTGGTGTACAGCTTCGCTGCTAAGCAACGCATTTGTATTGATAAAACTGCCAGGTTGTTTACAATTCTAACTGAAAAACAATCTTTAACGCACCGAAGCTGATTTCAATTCGAGATTGTTTTGACTTTTTCGGATAGATGTATTTACGCTCTTATTGCGAGTAAAACAGGGATCGGTATACTCTGAACACTTCTTGCGTATATTATTTGTGTCTCTTCGACTATCAAGAGTCTATGTCGATAAATGAAATACAGAAACGTGGCCATACTGTATATGAAATATATTTATTATTGTAATGTGACTTAAAATGTTTATGTACTCTGTTTTTTTAACCGACTTCAAAAAAAGGGGGAGGTTAACAATTCGTCGGAATCTTTTTTTTTTATGTATGTTACCCGATTACTCGAAGACGCCTGGACCGATTCGAGAAATTCTTTTTTTGTTTAAAAGGGTATACTTCCCAGGTGGTCCCATTGGCACCAAGTCAGGATCTGATGATGGGATCTCAGAAAAATCGAGGGAAACCTTCAAATGTTATAGAGACGCATAATTTGTTTTTCATTGAAGTCGGTGTACTTTTTATGAATTAAAAAAACTTTTCACGTAAAAAGTCTGAGATATTCCACTATGTAACAAAGCTTGAATATTTTTCACGAACAATTTTAATAAATCAATTCATTTCATTACAAATATTATAATGACTACTATGTAGTAGTATTACTGCCTCGGTGACGCGGATTTAATTTGCGCATGCGTTACGACTGCTGGGCTGGAGTCTCTGGTTCGATCCCTGAGTCAGCTAAAGTGATATTGGGTTTTTCTAGTATCAGCCTGGAGTCTGGGATTGAGCCCAGTATGGCGATAGGCTCGCCTTCTATCACATTATGGGACCGTAATAAATTCGGCGAAAAGTGGGTGTATTTGATACACATCTGCCTACCCCTTCGGGAATTACAGGCTTGAGAGTATATGTATGTAGTACTATACTATATTATAGTTTAGTTGTTTCTTTTCTAGCCCTACAGAATATAGATGTCGTTTTTTGTTTTTTTTTTGCATAGTCCGAAAATCGAGCCAGTAGGTGATGTTAAGTGATCTCCACCGCCCATGAACATCCACAATACCGAAAGTGTCATGTATGCGCTGTGGGCCTTGAAGGACAGGAATAGGGATTAGGGAAGGGAACGGGGAATCTGGGCCTCCGGATATCTCAATTACCATACGAAACGTGACAGTAAACTGTCACTTTACGCTGGTTTTCTGTGAGAATCAAAACAAGATTTATTTCCACTTTCTTAATTTCGTACAGTTTTGCGTAACGTATGATTCACGAATGATACCAGAGTGTAGTGAACTCTGTGGCTGCCAGTTGGCACGGTTACAATAAGTGATAAACAATATTGCACTAAATTACGACTGCCGACCGAAAAATATAATCTTTTATAACTAGTGTTCGGATTTACGATCGGTTTCCTGAATATTGCGTTGGTATTTTGGTGTTACATATTTGTTTTGTAGTAGATATTTAAATATTTATTTTCTACTAGCTGTTGCTCGCAGCTCCGCCCGCGTAAAGGTTATTTTCGGGAGCAGAAGTATACAATCCAAGGAGTTGTTTTCTGCACTGATGCACCTGTAGCGATTGTCCAGCCTCTCAGGTGTTGTGAATGAATCTTGAGATTGCATCTAAAGAATACCTCATAAGTTTAACCTCACTTTGCCCCTTTTAGGGATGATTTTTCAAAAACGTTGAAACACGCATTTCTTTATTTCCTACCAAAAGCCTAAATATGAATTTCCAGAACCCTACGTCGGGGAATTATTAAACTATTGAACCCCTTTCAAGGTTGTTTTTTTGAGAAAAAAGATAGCCTATGTCCTTCTCCAGGATATAATCTATCTCCTTGCCAAATTTCATCACAATCTTGTCAGCCGTTTAGACGTGAAAGGTAACAAACAAACAGATTTACTTTCGCATTTATAGTATTAGTATGGATTATGTAAGTTTTTTTTATCGTGAACTTCGAAGGTTAGTGAACTAAGTCTACGAACTCACTTTAGGCCAGTATTTTATTTTATTTGGGCAACAACAGAAGCAATAAAAAATCAAAAATAATACACATTCCATACAGTGTTACCAGATACACGATTACCGTAAATGCACAGTATTTTAACCAAAAACGGTCTACGGTAATGATCTATTACCGTGTCATTTTCTGCGGTATTTTTTAATATTAATTGTCGTGTAAATTATAGTCGAATTCGAATCCAAAAAATATAAAATTTGAAAAACGAATTTAGATAGATCTGTCGGCAGCTTAAGGTAGACATTAGGAAGAGGTATAGACATGTTTAAAAACTCCGTCTATTTATGACCAAGAAGTGGAACTTGTGGAAGAATATTTTATTTGTAGTAAAAAAAATTATAAAGGATAACGTTGTTTTTCGTTTAACATTGACACGGTATTATACGCTGTAATTTAAAAATAAGGTAATTATACTTCAAACACGGCAATTTTAGTCTGCTGACATTTTAGTTTGCTATTTTCATCTGGTAACACTGATTCCATAGCAGTTCCCACAGATTACAATATCACGTTAATTAACAGAGACCGCTATATGCACATACACACATATGTTAACAAAAAAGTAACGTTTAAACATACAAAACTATATACACACACAATGCAAAGTATGGTGAAAGGTATATCCCCTCTCAATCTTACTATTTTCAACCGACTTCAAAAAAAGGAGGAGGTTCTCAATTCGACGTGTATTTTTTTTTATGTTTGTTACCTCAGAACTCCGTCATTTATTGACTGATTTAGAAAATTCTTCTTATATTAAAGAGAATATACTTCCAGATTGGTCTCATAGAATTTTTATCAAAATCGGTTGAGTAGTTTGGTTTTAAAACCAAAATAACTTGTTGAAAATAAATATGTTGTCATAATATACGAAACTGCGAATTTTGCTTTTTTGTGACTTTTTCAGTGGTGTTTTCTTATGGTACTCTATCCAACGTACCTATTTTATATTTGTACCACTAAAAAGCAAAAAATAAATTATTACATTTTAAATAAAAATAAAACCGTCTTCAAAAAACCCAGACACAACAAAAACCAAATAATAATTGGTAACATTTACATCAATTCATTACATACAAATGAAATCAATTATTTGGAGTCGGTGCCAGCCAAAACATGGAAAAAAACAGAATAATACAAAAAAATATACTTGATTTTTATGAATCTAAAAGTAAAGAAAACAACACCGGCACCGACTCCAAAAATAATTGTTTTTTTTTTTATCCTAGCACGGCAAAGTGACCGCACTTCACCTGATGGTAAGCGCAGTACGGTCCAATTAGAGTATCGAGTAGCGAGAGACGATCTATCTCCCAATCTACTACCCAAGCTCAAAGCTACTCAACACAATAATGCCGGCCTGCTCCTTCACACTACGCCATGGGCAAGAAGGTGAAGAAGCGGTCGAGGGTCTATTGTCAGAGTACTTAGAAGGCCGCAAAATGGCCAACATTGTACCCCAACTCTAGACCCCCAAAAAACCGGATGTACACTGGCTGATCCCGGAACGCGACACACTTGCGTGTGCCACTATGGCGGGTTTTTCACCCTGTGTACGGTGGTCGCTATCCGGGCGGATATGAATATCCTACCACCAGCGATTTAAATTGTATGTAATTAATTGTTGTAAATGTAACCAATTATTATTTGGTTTTTAGTTATGTCTGGGTTCTTTGAAGACGGTTATTTTTATTTAAAAAGTAATAATTTATTATAAATGCCAATGTTGAGTAGCGGGGGATGGATTGTCTCTCACTACTCGATACTCTAATTGTACAGCACTGCGCTTACCATCAGATATGGTGTGGGCACTTTGCCGTGCCAGTAAATAAAAAAAAACACTTATCGCACATAGTAATCTTCGAAGGGTTAGACAGAGGTGTAACCAGTACACCCACTTTTTGCAGAATTTGTTACGGTCCCATAATGTGATAGGGGGCGAGCCTATTGCCATACCGGGCACAATTCCAGACTCCGGGCTGATACTGAATATTTCTAAATAGACATACATATACACTCACGCCTGTAATCCCCGACGGGGCAGGCAGAGGTGTAACCAGTACACCCACTTTTCGTCGAATTTCAGTCCCATAATGTGACAGGGGGCGAGCCTATCGCCATACTGCCACCAAAAAAATTATATATATCTAAATAGAAAAACCAACCGAGACGAACCCGAGACCTCAGCACAGCAGTAACGCATGCACAATTACATTTGCGCCACCGAGGCTTTCTAAGTAAATTATTCGTCTGTTTACGATTAAATAGGCACCTTGTAAAATATACATACATACATATACACTCACGCCCGTATCCCATGGGGGTAGGGAAAACCTTGTAAAATAATAACCAATATAATAATTAGTGACCGAACGAAGGTTCGGTTTCCGTTTTGGCCAGTTTCACTCACATACCGGTCAAATCGTAACCCTCCCCTTCACTTCGCCGTAGTCGGGTAAAAATAATGGCAATATCAAACAACTATATATTTTTTATGAAATACGCCAAATTTCACTAAACAATAGATTTTAACATGTCTGAAAAGTTTCGTTTTTGGGTTTCGGGTTCGGATAGAAATTCCTGTTTCGGTCAGACACTAATAATAGTATCGAAAATAGACGTAACAAATACAATATGTGACCGAACTACGGACAATTACGTCTATAATATATATATAATTTGTGAAGAGGCGAAGCCAAGCCGAAATAATTGGGGTAAGGTGGTTGACACATGAATAAAATATCTTCTCGAAAGCGGCACCTAATTTAATATTATTTTAGGTCCACCTTTCATTAGTAGCTTACCTTTGTGATTAATTGGGCTGCCCACCCTTTATTAAGCTTAGGGGCTTTCTATTCGTATTGAACGGGTATTTATTATTTATGAATTGATTTTCGGATATGCGTTCGTTCCGTGAATTTGGTTATGAAATTTTAATGGGTCGATTTTAGCGGAATTATATTCAGGTAGAAAATGGAATTAGTTATTTGTGTTCAAGTGTTTTTTATGGACTTTATAGAATTGTAAATATCAACTTTCTGTATAGGATCCGGGGATTATTTATCTCTCCTAAATGTTAAGACGAATTGGATGCTCGTCTCGTCCTAAGACCATAATAATACTAGCCCTGTATTAAACATTGTCCCACTGCTGGGCACGGGCCTCCTCTATTAATGAGAGGGGTTAGGCCATAGTCCACCACGCTGGCCTAATGCGGGTTGGCAGACTTCTCATACCTTCGAAAAATTCTCAGGTATGCAGGTTTCCTCACGATGTTTTCCTTCACCGTTAAAGCAAGCGATAATTAACATTTTAATACACACATAACTTTAGAAAAGTCAGAGGTGTATGCCACTTGGGTTTCGAACCTACGACTTTCGTCCTGGCAGTCCGTACCGCAACCAACTAGGCTATCGCTGCTATTATTATTTATCTCGCCTAAATGTTAAGACGAATTGGATGCTCGTCTCATCCTAAGACCATAAACAATAGCAATTCAGAACTTTAACAGCCTGAGTGGCGCAGCGAGCGAGTAGCTTGTGAAACGAGAGGCCGAGGGTTCGATTCCCGCGAGACAAATGTTTGTGTGACAGACAGATATTTTTCCAGTTTGGGTGTTGTGGGACCGTAGTCCCTCGTAGTTCTTGATACCCACGATACAGATTTTACCTAGTGTGGGGTCAGAACTATGTGTGTTGAGTGCATTTAACTTTAATTTACATAGCACTGCACGGCAATACACTGCGTTCTTTATCTATGGCCCATGATGCTCAATAATACCGCCATACCGGGCATAATTCCAGACTCCGGGCTGATACTGAATATTTCTTTTCAAAAAAACCCCAATACCACTTTTATCCGATTCGAGGTTCGAACCCGAGACTTTAGCATAGCAGTCATAACGCATGCGTAATTACAACTACGCCACCGAGGCGATATAAATCAATAGGTACTAAATAAATTAAACATCAGAGAAATTAAGAACACTTAAAGGACAAATACTAAAGCTGTATTAAAATGCTCTTAGACTAAAGCTATTGACGATAGTGGTGTATGCATAATGCAAAATGGCAAACTCAATATCACCGATAACTTATTATCAATATTAAAAACACTGCCAGTGTGTATGAGTATGTAAGGGGAAGCCTGAAAGTAGCACCAATTGTGGAAAAGATGAGGAGTGCTAGGTTAGCTTGGTATGGGCATGTGAGGAGGAGGGATGAAAGGCATGTGACAAGACTGGTTGTCAATATGAATGTGGATGGAAGAAAGAGTCGTGGGAGACCAAAAAAGAGGTGGATGGATTGCGTGAATGAGGACATGCGCATGAAAGGGGTGAATGCAGATTTGACGCATGATAGGGCTGCGTGGAGGGTTCAAACCGTTTGTGCCGACCCCACTTAGTGTGGGATAAGGGCAGGTAGATGATAAAAAACACTGCCAGTATCAATTCGAAATTTGAATTTTTCTTCAGTTAAAGACCAAAGTAAAATTATGTGGCCAATTAATACACCTTTTTGCAGACAATCTTAATTAGTAAATTGGGATTATCAATGTCATCAAAAAATCTTATTTTATTTTTTGATGTAAAAAGTAATATTGGTCAGTGGATATAATAACTCTTCTGAACTCGACACGGCTAATATTTTTTAGTTTATTTTCTTCGTTTTATCAAATTTACTATGTCAAAGACATAATAATCTAAATAAACCTAGCAAACATACCCATATAACGAGACTTGCAGGCAATTAGAAACAGGCCGCACCTTTAACTAATGTCCCTGTTTTCTTACAAAGCTACCCTCGAGCTAATTTCTTGCCATGAAGAAAAATACGGGGGCGTTTCGTATGTAACATTAATTTTGCCTCTTCCTAACATATATTAATGTTGGTGTGTTTGGTGGATTGTCGTTCGGTGCGACAGCCATTTTGTTTTAATGTGGCGCCATGCTACGAGGATCGGACGGGAATGAAGTTCTATTTTCAAATTTGTATGTGTCAATTACGTAACATATTATCAGTCAGACGGCTTGAAAGCATTAGAATGAGCGTTTTGTAGGAGAATATAATAATAGAGTAATAATACTAGCCCTGTATTAATTAATTGACCCACTGCTGGGCACATGCCTCCTCTACTAATGAAAGAGGTGAGGCCTTAGTCCACCACGCTGGCCTAATGCGGGTTAGAACACTTCACATACCTTCAAAATTCTTATTGGAATTCTCAGGTACGTAGGTTTCCTCACGATGTTTTCCTTCACCGTTAAAGCAAGCTGTAATTATTAATGAACATACACGTAACTTTAGAAAAGTCTAGTTTCGAACATACGACTTTCGTCTTGATAGTCCGTACCGCAACCGACTAGCTAACTAGCTATTGCTGCTATTTGTATGAAATTGTTATGGTAATATCACGCCCAATCAACGTGATCTTCTCGTATATGTTGAGTCAGGCATGACTCTTAATAAAAAACCGTATTTTTATATAATAAATAATAATAAAAATTTCATCTCTGTAGGTACCATACGTTGTCACCCTACTGGACACAGGGCGTTACTAATAAGATCTGTTAATACATGCAAATAGTATATACATATTATAGTCTGTTTATTTTTTAAAATATCTTTTATTTATGCATTTTTTGGCGTGAGTCTTTTTGGAATAAAAAGTTGTTAATGTGTTTCTTTGAAATGTATATTTCATTATATCAAAGACACACGTCACTTTCAAATACCGACTAGAAACTTTTATTAAGCTTAGTTACTTAAGTTTCCGAGCCCTAATAAAGACAGAGAAAAATGCGTGTTAGAGTGTCGGTAACAATATTATATAAGCTTCAGAGAAATATTTATTTCGAAATTACACTCAAACCCAAATTTTATTTTTTTGTATAGAATTTTCATATTCCATATTAGTCTAGCCTAGTCATGATAACCATTTCCATTATATATGTACTAATTATATGAAGACGCAAATCATCAAAGTGTGTACACTAGTTGGTGTATTATTCAAATGCTACGATTACTTTAGTGTATTGCTAGACCCCAGGCTTAAAACTTAGATGAAACACGTGTAATAAGAAAATATTGTTCAGGCGAGAATTAATGGAATAAATTCGGAGAAGCAATTTATTGGTAAACTAGCGACCCGATCAGACTTCTCACAAGTGCAAATTATATTAAAAAAATGAGAACTGCTTAATAATAATAATACTAGCCCTGTACTAAACAATGTCCCACTGCTGGGCACGGGCCTTCTCTACTAATGAGAGGGTTTAGGCCTTAGTCCACTACCCTGGCCTAATGCGGGTTGGTAGACTTCACATACCTTCGAAATTCTTGTGAGATATGCAGGTTTCCTCACGATGGTTTCCTTCACCGTTAAAGCAAGCGATAATTAACTTTAGGAAAATCAGAGGGTTTTCCTAAAGAAAACCTGGGTTTCGAACATACGACTTTTGTCTTGACAGTCCGTACTGCAACCAACTAGGCTATGGCTGCTATTCTGCAACTAGAGAACTGCTTCATAGAAAAAAAATATTTGGTTAATATTTTTTTGTGTCTTTACCTACGTAAGCTAAGAAAGTAAATATTGATTAATATTGTAGACATTTTTAATTATTATTAACAATTAATCAAGCGGAATAAATAATATATTTCCTTTTTAGTAATAAGCATTTACGATACAAGTATATTTAAATAATAATAATTAGATTTATAAAAAAAACAAGCATTATACTAATCTTTAAATAATATCATCTCTGTATTAAAATTGGTTTACTGCTGGGTAAGGGCCTCCCCTTAAGATAGGAGAGAGGGGCCTTAATTCACCACTCTGTCCGAATTCGGGTTTGTAGACTTCACATATCTCTAATTTTTATACATTAACTCTTACTTATCATGATAATAAAATTTATCTAAATCTGTTTAGTCAATTTTACGTACTGAGCGTACAAATTATCAGACATCAGATATACAATTTTATTAATAATCAAGAAAATAGCCTACATAAAGCAAACAAGAAATAATTAGTATTCTGTATTAGGAACTAGGTTAAAAACCTTGAGCATTTAGTACCTATTCTTAAAAAATATCTGGTTTTACAGAAGCCTCTATTAAATAATTATAAAAATAGACCCGGAGAAATGTAATGGTTACACCGCAGCCTACCCTTTCGGTAATCACAGTCGTGAGTGCATATTACTATTTATACATGAAAATCAATTTAATAGAAGGGTACACAATTCATTGACAGCCTCCGTGGCGCAGTTGGCCGTAGCCGGCTGTGAAACGAGAGGCCATAGGTTCGATTCCCACATTGGGACAAATGTTTGTGTGACAGACAGATATTTGTGTCCGGGGTCTGGGTGTTGTGAGACCGTGCGTCTCTCGTAGTCCCTGATACCCACAACACAAGATTCGTATCTTAGTGTGGGATCGGGGCTATGTGTGTGAGTGCTGGGTGTTATTTATTTATTTACATGTGTACTCTAAAACTTACAAATTGCTACCCATTTTATAATGCTAAATTCTGCGCCTTGAAACCAAGTTCACAATTAATGACGAAAGTTCCATGTGTACATAAACATCAATTATAAATACGATTTGAAGTAATTAGGGAGACTCGTTAGCGTGCTGTCATTAGGCTAGGCTAAATGCGGCCATTAGAGATATGATCGTGGAACTTTGTATATGTATTCTTAACTTAAAGTCGAAGTTTACGCTGTTTGTGTGATTCCATTAGAATGATGCTGTCAAGGATTAAATGTTTGAAATAATGTTGCGTAAGCTCACTTAAAGAAGCAATTATTGCGTAGTAAGGACCGCTGAGATGAAAATCATAGATTCAACACCAGCCTAAATACTCCTTTTCTGAAATTACGTGTGCATTTATTTTTAACTAGCTTTTGCTCGCGGTTTCGCTCGCGTGGTAGTTATTTCAGAAAGAATAAAATCCATGAAGGCCATCCATTAAGCTATTACATCTTTCTAAATTATGCTATCATCCATAGAAACTGTGCATTTTTCCGGGATAATAGTAGCCTATGACATTGAATATGATTGAACAAATACAAAAGATTTTTTTAAGATATTTAGACTTCAAAGCACAACCAGTGACATCTGACTATCATCACCGTTGTGTAAGGTATCATTTCCTAACATTAGAAAATAGGCGAAGTATTAATGACATATGTTTCTTAATGAAATTAGCAAGAGGATCTATCGATTGCCCTGAACTTCTCTCAAAATTGTCAATGCGCACTAATCAGTTATGCTTTAGGCGAAGGCCTTTACTGTGCACGCCTTTTACAAACACAAAATATAGACATAATGCATTCTTAATACGTAGCTCTAAGAGTTTCAATGGACTGCATTCGAACTCGGATGTTGACTTATTTTGTAAATAGAAAATGTTAAACGCGTACTGACAACTGAATATTTTTTAAAACATAGCTCACACTAAAATATGTAAACTTACTTTAATCTAGAATACCCATTTAGATCTTAATATTTAGATTAATTAATTGAATAAATGTAAAAAAAAGCGGTGCCAATATGGCTATAAGTGAGTGGGGGATTGTAATTAGCTATTAGTATATATCATAGATTTTATTCGTTTTTGTTATTAGTCTGTAAGCCTTCCTAATCCATACTAATACTATAAATGCGAAAGTTACCCTGTTCGTTTGTTTGTTTGTTACCTCTTCACGACTAAACGGCTGAACGGATTGTAATGAAATTTGGTAAGGGAATAGATTATATCCTGGAGAAGGACATAGGCTTTTTTCTCAAAAAACGACCTTGAAAGGGGTCAAATAGGAGTTCAAAATTTGTATGGGAAATCCATAATTCCTCGACTTAGGGGTCTGTAAATTCATATTTAGGCTTTTGGTTGGAAATAAAGAAATACGTGTTGAGACGTTTTTGAAAAATCATCCCTGAAAGGGGCAAAGTGAAGTAAAACTTATGAGGTATTCTTTAGATGCAATCTCAAGATTCAGGCACAACAACTGAGAGGCTGGACAATCGCTACAGGTGCCTCAGTGCAGAGGACAACTCCTTGGATTGTATACTTCTGCTCCTGAAAGTAACCTCCACGCGGGTGGAGCCGCGAGCAACAGCTAGTTTAAAAATAAATAAAGGTATATTTTAAATACGCTATTTTCGAATTCATTCTTTTTCATAGGGGCGCCGTAATTTTATTACTAGGCAAGTAGAAAACACGAGAGCTGGCCCTTACGGAGTGTCACGTACCTTACGTGACACGAATTAATATTCATGAAGACGTGTAACTTTCATAAGAATCCCGCCAAAGTGTGTAAATACAATTTTGCAGTAATGTTCAAATTCAGAAAATTATAATTGACACGATGAAATTAAGGAATAAAATCATAGATTTTATTTTTTAAATATTGTCTGATGATATAGGCAGAGGTGTAACCAGTACACCTATATTTCGCTGATCTTATTACCATCCCATAATGTGATAGGGCTAGTCTATCGCCATATCGGACACAATTCCAGACTCCGAGCGGTACTGAGTAATTCGTGGTAGAAAAACACATTATCATTTATTCCCGACCAGGGATAGAACCAGAGACCTCAGCACAGTAGTCATACTGGAAATGCAATCACAACTTCGTCACCGAGTCAGTCATGATCAAATCAAATAAAAATAATATTAAGAAAAAAGTGACGAGTTTAAACAACTTTTTTTCATGGGATTTGATTCTCCTACTGTACTGATACTAACGAAGGTACGGCCGAAGTTTATATTAATAATGTACCTCACCCGAGTATTAAACCTACACCCTACATCATTCGCATTAGGCAGGTGTACTATATTATCGTTCATACTGAACCGATGCCAAATGTGACTAACGCAAACAAGCGCCAGCAATAGATTCTCTAAATACACTGGCGCTCTATAATCACTCGTTGTTATTGAAAGTGACACACATATGTGTCAATGTGTCACTTTCATTACTAGTGACCAGTTTGAGTTATGTCAATATAGGGTTACTGACTTTGTTAAATTCAATGACATTTTGACACGAACAAAATAAAATAATGAGTTTGTTTTTTTTTTGTGAAAACAAGCCCCAAATCCGGTTTTCGAACTGTTTTTATTATATTTATTCAGTCTTGATTGTTGGAATATTTTGAATTTATTCAGTGAAAATTGTTCAGTATGGATTATTCTATTCATTTAATACCCGCATGCAAGAACAGTAACTCAGCGAACTGTTTGCTGATTTCTGTTTGCGCGATTGGTCATTTTTTTGGCGCTAAAGAAAAAATTGCTAAATAATAATAAATAAATAAATACACCCAACAGTCACAAACATAGTTCTGCCCCCACACTATGTAAAACCTGTAAGGAACTACGGTCCCACAAAACCCAGACCCGAAACAAATATCTGTCTGACACAGTTATTTGTCTCGATGCGGGAATCGAACCCTCATCGTTGGGCAGGAGCTTTACTAACAAGAGGCCTTAGTCCACTATCTGACCGGCGTCTCCCGCCCTGTGGAATAGGGCGTTTGAATTCCACCACGGTAACCCCTGCCTGTCGTACGAGGCGACTTACTGGGGCCATCGGGGGTCGCGGGCGCGCAGCGGAGGGCTGTCAGCCCGTATCGATACACTCCCAAATTCGAAGCATCTTGCGAACCGAGATGGACGACAGCACGGGTGGTAAGGCCTCGTTCGCTGTCGTTGTTCGGTGCGCGGGGGCTCCTTAGCCCTCCATGGAGATGGCCTGCTACGCAGCACCGCGCAGGGGCGATTCCGGCTGCAATTCTAGCACTCCTTAGAATACCCCGGAATCGCTCCGCAAGCGCCGAAGAAGGCTACCGCGGGGTTTTAGCTGGTAGTGTCGGGTGGGTGTAGTGTACATAGGGGTTAGGGACTCGGCCCGGCGGCAGCACGGATAGCCATCATCCGTGCGAGGGGGATGCTGAGTCGTAAGACCGGCTAGTCCAGCATACCCGTTTTAATCTTAATCCGCTTCCCTCCGGAGCGGGCGGCAGTAATAAACCGCTTTTCCCGCGACAACAAAAAAAAGGCCATAGAGCACTATACTGGTTGGTAGTTATTTATAATATACCTTTAAAATTCCCATGTCTGAAAATAACATGTAAATTTCCTATTATTTTCTTTTACTATTAAAATTCACCTTCAGCATTCTATAAAACACTAGACTGTTATTTTATTTACTGTACTAGTTGCCGTGGCCGCGAGCTCTATAAATAAGACCAAAGTCATTAGTACACGACACAAAACATTCGCTTTGACACCGACAAAGCGCGTGTAATTAGGTTATCAACGCACTTGTAAAAATATTTCAGTTTATTCGCGATAAATAATGTTGAAAAATATTCTTATATTTTTTAAGTGTATTTGTGGCCAGGGTTGTAATTTTTAATATTCTTTCTAGTGATTCTTATCAAGAACAATTCTGCACTGCAGAGGTATGCAATAGTAAATAAATCTTGTTTTTAGTACCAATGAGACTCCAAAGCCATGGATGCTGTGGAACAGTATGCCATGTACGTTGTTCCCTCCGTCCTATGATGATGGTTTGGCATATTGTAATATTCCAGCCAGTATACTTTTTTATCCTTACATGGCAAAGTGACCACATTGCACCTGATGGTAAATTCTTTACACTTTTAAGGTAAATTCTTTACACTTCGCTATGGGTAAGAAGCGGTCGATGGTCAGAGTGCTCAGCAGGCCGCGAAACAGCCAAACATCGGACCCCAACTCTAGACCCCCGACAAAAAGTAATAGTAGTATTGGCTCGCAAAATTGGTTACCCTATATTTATTAAGCTCAAAGAGTTAAAACGAAAAGTTGTCAAAGGGTTCTTTACAGTCTTCATCACTTAATATTTTAGTCCACAAAACAACCTATGATTGTAACTGAAACTGCCAACGAGGCTGTTAAAATAAACTTTTTACTTAATTTATAGCGCAAAACTGGTAATTTGTCTAAAATTGTTGTCAAACTATTTACCAACCTACACTAGGCGTAATAGATCTAAACACACGCGATAAACGTAGGTTGACATATAACGGCAAATATTTTAAAGTTTCCAAACAGCCATTAATTACTCAAACCCGCGTACCCGGTAAGCCGCGGCGCGTCCGTGTGAGTACGTTTAATTTGTCTCAAACATAATATGTTCTCGTTAAAGATGCCACAAACAAGCGTCGACTCCTTGATGGCGTCTCATGTCGCATGTCCTTTGCCCCCTTGTCCTTATGAGTTCAATTTACAAAAGCGGTTTGAGGTGTTGACGTGATGGAAAGGCTGAAGCGGATTTGTTTTATTTATGACTCACTTTTGATTCACCCGCGTGCTAGTTATTTTTGAAGTAAAAGATATAAAACCCATGGAGACATCTTAAGCTTAATCTAAATATTATGTAGCCTATATTAATCAGTGATAGCTAATTATACGAATTAACTTAATTCATCAAAACACACGAGTATTCATCGCACATAAGACATTGGCAGAATTGTCGACATCATTTGCCATTCATCAAAAATTTAATTGAATTAATTAGTGATTAATTCTTAATGTGCTTAGCATTCAAATGGTGAAAAAAATTTTAAAATCGGTCCAGTACTATTTGAGCCAATTCGTTACAAACATACTTACATACAAATCTTTCCTCTTTATAATATTAGTATAGATCATTTTGTGTTTGACTTGTACCCCAATAATAAGCTACGTCTCTGACATTTTATGATAAAAATATGAAATGAGTTAACGTGTGTTCCGACGTATATTATTATAAAATCAAGTTATTTCAGTCAGCCTGAGACCTCGACCGATGCAACTCGGTTCAAAAGTTGAGAAATAATCTGTCATTTATACCATTAAATATTGCGCGATTAAGACCCGTTACTTAATTTTATAATATATATTCCAATCGCGAGAGTCTAAAAGCATTTCTACATTATCGCTGTATAAATATGGAGTTTTTTTTTATCCAGGCACGGCAAAGTGACCGCACTGTACCTGATGGTAAGCGCAGTGCGGTCCAAATAGAATACTGAGTAGCGAGAGATGATCTATCCCCGCTACTCAACACACTCATGCCGGCCTGCTTCTTCACACTACGCCATGAGCAAGAAGGTGAAGAAGGGGTCGAGGGTCTAGTGTCAGAGTACTAAGAAGGCCGCAAAATGGCCATTGTACCCCAACTCCAGACCCCCGACAAAAACCGGATGTACACTGGCTGATCCCGGAACGCGACACACTTGCGTGTGCCACTATGGCGGGTTTTTCGGCCTTTGTACGGTGGTCGCTATCCGGGCGGATATGAATATCCTACCACCAGCAAAGTCTTTCTTCTTTAAAAGTGACAATATTGGAAGTTGGTTTAGCCATTTCTAGCTTAAACACTGTTGACGTGTAAAATTGATATTTAATGATCCCAAAGAAAAAACTATATGATTTATTTTACACCTATTGTATAGCTATTCTTTAATATCTGTATATATAAAAGAAGAAGCTGACTGACTGACTGATCGATCAACGCACAGCCTAAACGGCTGGGGTTAGAGACTTGAAATTTTGACAGTAGGTACCTTTTATGACGTAGGCATCCACTAAGGAAGGGTTTTTGGAAATACCACCCCTAAGGGGGTAAAATAGGGGATGAAAGTTTGTATGAAAATCCGTCATTTCTGAAGTTAAAGGCATGAAAATTGGTATTTGGCCTTTCAGTTTAAAATAAAAAATATATGTTTCAGGATTTTTGGAAATTCCACCCCTAACGGGGTAAAATAGGGGAAGAAAGTTTGTATGAAAATCCGTCATTTTTAAGTTAAACGCATTAATATTGGTATTTTGTATTGTATACTTTTTCTCCCAAACATGACCTCCACGCGGGCGGAGCCGCGAGCAACAGCTAGTCTAATATAAACAAGAAATTACATAAGTGAGTTGTAGTTCCAACTTCAGTATACAAGAATTTACAATTGACTAAACAAAAAACTTACTACTTAATGAACGATGTTTCAAATAAGAACACAGTAGTTTCAACGTTCTAAGTTTTCACTTCTGTCAGTAATCCCCATGACTGCATATGTTTTTTATTTTTCTGACTGTGGTATACAAAAAAAACTATTATAAAAGACTAAGAAACCGATGACCTCAATAGCTACATATAAAATACAATGCCACAAAAATGAACATTTTACTATCTGGTTTCCGAAACATTTCCTCAATATTTTACGTCGGTCATTAACAATGAAACCGCTTCCGCCTCTAAACGCGTCCATAGTCGAACGTGTGATTTGAAGAAAGACGCTCAATTTCTCGTGAAAGACAATGAATGCCACAATTGTTGAACAAAATTTGTTCAACAGTTGTGTAAAAATATCCCTCCCAATTTAATGGGGAGGGATATTTTTACACCCCGATACAAAATTACTTTAACCTAATTAATGGGTGGTTTCTAGTACCATCAATAATAGAGATATGTCAAATAAATTGTATTTATAAAGAGCGTTTTATGGTATATATTACAAAATAGTATAAAAATGACGATTGTTTGTCTATGTATGAACATACATATACACTCACGCCTGTAATCCCCGAAGGGGTAGGCAGAGATTCTAATACTGAGAATTTCTAGATAGAAAAACCCAATATCACTTTACCCGACCCGGGGATCGAACCCGAGACCTCAGCACAGCAGTCGTAACGCTTGCGCAGTTACAACTGCGCCACCGAGGCAGTTTGAATGTATGAATGTTTTACAAAAGCACGCAACGGATTTTGATATAGTTTCCGCAATGATTTGTACATTATGTCAGCCTCTGTGATGTAGCCAGCTGTGGTTGTGAAACGAGAAGCCGCGAGTTCGATTCCCGCACCGAGATAAATATTTCTATAACCCACAAGTTTTTTATTTTTTATTAAACTCAATATCTCAAAAATCGCTTAAATCAACCAGCCGGCCAACCGTCGGTATGAAATAATAAAATCAAAATCAAAATCAAAATCAATCTAAATAATGAATCTAAATAACTTAGACTATAGACTATTTATGAAAGCATTTTACATTATTTCAAGAAGCAAGAAGACAATGCGTGTCTCAAACAGAAATACACCTGTTGAATTCTGAATCACAAGTGTCACAGTGACCGAGGAGTATTTATATCCCAATGTAGATTTACCTGTTCTTAAAATATGAATCACTCATACGAGGAGAGTGTGTTTTTTCGCAAATATTCTATGCCAAGTAAGCGCAGTGGAATCTGGAGAATTACCGTCTAGAAATATCAAAGAAAACGTCTCGTTGTCAAGTCGTTCTTGGCATTAAAAAGTCGGTTGTAAAAATGCATTCGCATCATAAACATGATGTGTCACTAGAGGATATTGTAACACGCTAGTATATTTATATCTTGAAATAATGTTGATGATGATGATGATGCGATAGCAGCGATAGCCTAGTTGGTTGCGGTACGGACTGTCAAGACGAAAGTCGTAGGTTCGAAACCCAAGTGGCATACACTTCTGACTTTGCTAAAGTTATGTGTTTATTAAAATGTTAATTATCGCTTGCTTTAACGGTGAAGGAAAACATCGTGAGGAAACCTGCATATCTGAGAATTTTTCGAAGGTACGAGAAGTCTGCCAACCCGCATTAGGCCAGCGTGGTGGACTAAGGCCTAACCCCCTCATTAGTAGAGGAGGCCCAGGCCCAGCAATGGGACAATGTTTAATACAGGGCTAGTATTATATTTTATAATGTTGATGATGCAACAAATTATTAGGTCACAATACATGATATTTTTTTATGAAGTTCATATACGAAGACGTTGAAGTTTATGTTGATCCCTTTGGTATTATATGCGTGAGTTTATGTTGCTAATGCTTTAAAAAGATAGGCAGGATGAGTGCGAGGAAATAGATGATAGATGCTTTCGGATTTCGATGAGTTGAATGCCCTGGCCTCTCATAAATGTAGGTATTACTCTTATTGTTTCAATTTATAACTTCGCTTATATTTTACCTCATCTAAAGCCTATTAAAAAATCCATTTGAATATATAAATCAGACTCCCTGTCTGCATTAAAGTCAAGTCAGAGCTTACCCAAAAAACGGATAAACAAAATCAAGCCTAAATATCAGATTCGTTTTATATCCCTATTATTAGGCATACATTATTAGGCAGCCTCCGTGGCGCAGTGAGCGAGTTGCTAGCTATGAAACGAGGGGTTTCAATTCCCGCACCGAGACTGTTTGTGTTTGACAGATATTTGTTTCGGATCTAGGTGTTTTGGGACCTTAGTCCCTCGTAGTTCTTCATACGCACTATACAGGTTTGACCGTGGAATCAGGTTTAAGTGTGTCACTGGTGGGCGTATTTATTTATGAGGCCTTTTTACGCCTAAGGGCGTCCTAGAACGTTCAGCACGCACTTATGCATTGCCATAGTGTAGACAAATGGGCAATAGAATATACGTTAAATAAATCTCACTTTTTAATGCATCATTTTCATTAGCGGTGACTTGAATAACCTTGGAGCAAAACAAAACAAGCATTACTCATTACTTATCACTGTACGATGTTATAAATAAAAATTGAAAGAGCAAAGTTCTAAATGGCTTACATTATGTCTGAGACATTACTACGTGTCACCTTTCGGGCATCAGGTGTAGTTTTAAACGACTTTTTGATGAGAAATATATTTGAGCTATTGTGATTTGCGAGAAGAATAAAGTTGAGTGCGATATAAATTTACAATGAGGTTTATTTAGAATCTCAATGACATATAATTTAGCGTAGCGAAATATATTTTTGATCGTTTTTTTTTTTGCGAAATCGAAATTCGTATCACAATGTACTTAAATGTGTTTATATGTAATTAGGTTTTATATGTATGCATATATATGAAGAACCATCTTTCAACCAAAGCATCTTTTAGGCATCTAAAAGCATGAATTTTTGACAACTTGTCTCAGCTGCAGTATGACTGTCTCTCGCTACTTGATACTCTACCTGGATGGCACTGCGCTTACCATCAGGTGCAGTATGGTCACATTGAAAAAAAAATTACAGTATGTTGGTATGACTATCGATAAAGTCTTTTGACATCGTTAAATCGCGTTGTTTCAGCAACATTAAAACTTCATTGTTTTTTATAACAAAACTTGAGATCCCGGGTAGACATTGTCCTGCCATAAATTTACCTTCACTGTGGATCGAATTTTCATTGAAAAAATAAGAAATTCAGATCTCGCCAACAGCGTCACCTATCAGATCTAAAACTATCCTGTCTTTTAAGTTGGACCCAACATCACATATACAAAAAATTTCATTGAAATTGGTTGAGTACTTAGTTTCAAAGTCTATAACAGACATAGGTAGAAAATAATTGTGTTTTATATATATACCTAGTCAGGTCATAAATTCTGTCACATGTTTAATATAAAATAATTGAAACAAGTTTATTCATTATGTAACCGTTTATATACCAAAATGAACTTAACAAAACATAGATTCTTATGACGCTAAAGTTTAAGCTAAAAATCACGGAGGTCATTTTGAATACAGGCCTTCAATCTGCGCGGCCAGTTGTCTATCGCAGCACGAACGAGGTCCATGTCAATATCGGCGGCTGCCTTAATCAAGGATGTCTTGGGATGAGGCTTTGAGCACGCCTTTTCCTCCAAGTGTTGCCATATCTTGTAATCTAACGGATTCAAATCTGGACTGGAGGAGGGCCAGTTTTCGTGCCGGATGAAGTCGATTTCACGCGCCGCCAGCCAGTCTTGTGTGCTCTTCGCTCTATGAGCTGGCGCCGAATCTTGTTGGAATACCCAGTGCCTGTTATTGAACATGGTATGAGAAACAGGTTCCAAGGTTCATCAGGACTGTATTTTGATACACAACTGTATTCGTTTTTACACCTTTCTCACAAAAATGTACCTCTGCTAAGCCCCAATAAGAAACTCCCAACCATACCATGAGCGAGGATGGAAAATGACCTCGTTGGACACGCGGAATACGGTTGCTCGCTTCTTCACTACTGTGTGCGTACACCTTATCATTTTGTTTGTTGTAGCTCTCTTCTACGGTAAAAATTTTTTCATCTGAAAAAAGAATTTCCCGATATTTTTTTCCCGCGTACCGCTTCAACAAAGCGCGGCATCTCTTCAGTCTCAGGTCCATTAGACGAGCATTCAAACGATGACCTGTTTTTCTACGATATGCCCGAAGCCCTAAGTCTTCATTTAACACCCTTTTCACCGTGGCTCTGCTTAACCCCATCTGAAGGGCCAACAGTTTCTGCTTACGTTTGGGATTTCTTTGAATTCGCGCCTTCACAGCTTTTATCACTGCTGGAGTCCTAACAGACCGAGGGCGACCACTTCTTGACCTGTCATCTACACTAGAGTCTTCATTGTATCGTTTGATGGTACGATAAACGAATCTTTTGGTTATATTCAATTTTTTCAGTATGTCAAAAATTTGAATTGGCGCGTAACCGCAACGATGCAACGCAATTACTGCAACACGGTCTTCTTTATGCGTCCACTCCATATTTAAAAATGAGTAAAATTCTAAAAAGTATACATTTTTTATTTTCATGAACAATTTGAAATTCGAATTCAATAAACTTTTTTGTGGCCAGCATTCTAAAATAAAAGTTTTTACTGTGTGACAATACTTATGACCTGACTGTGTATATACATATATATATTTTATTATTAATTAAATTCTTATTTGGTCATGCTCATTGTTATTTTTGAAAATTTAATTAACCTTTTACTTTTATTGAATACTGGTGTTACTTTTTTTTCTCAATGAATGTCGTGGTATCCTTAAAATGTTGTTCATTAATAGTAAGATTATTGTTACCTCATTATAACTTAGTCCTAAGTAATGTAACAACAGGTGGATATCCATTTTAAATAAATTAAAGGCGTATTATTTAAAATTCATTTTTTATATAATAAAGTTTTTATTTTTGCTTATTTGGCTTGTATTTTTCTCAGTACTCATTACCTTTATTATCTTTACAGTATTTCGATTAAATTAGCAATATTAATTTTACTATTTTTAACTATACCTCTCTACTTCCGTCCCTTTTCACGAAATCACACCCAGAGATTGCAAGAAAGTGATAGAAAAGATGATACACATAAAAAATAATTTTAAAACATTTCATAAATTATAATTGTTTTATTTTATCTATCGATAGATAAGGACAACGCTATCTATACCTCGTGTCGACATTGCTACGCTCTACTGTTTTTACACAGTTGTCAATATATGACACTGTAAATACATTACACACCAAGATAAATTTGTAACTGTGTGCATAAATTTGACAGTGTTCTATGAAATGGTGTAGTGTGCGTGCGTAGCGACGTGATTACATTTTGCATTTGTGTGCACATGTTTATTTGTAGTTGTACGAAGCCCCTCACCGACATTGCTGAATTTTTTGTTCAAGATTCGAGCGTAATGCCGTCTCCTTTTGGTTGCCTACTCTAAGTTATGACCTGACTGTGTATATAGATGTTAAATGTGATTACAGATGGGACACCGCGGTGTAAGAAAAAAAAACTTAATAATCAATAACGTCTATGCTCGAAATAACACGATCTTACTTAACATTATCTACTCTTGTCAATATTTATCAAACGCCATATTGAGTACGAGCTGGTTTTAATTAAACTATTAAAGTTTTTCAGTAAAAATCCTCAAAACATGAATCATTTAGGTCACGAATCTCTTGTAAGATTCGAGAATTCTCCTAATAATTTATTAGAGTAAAAGTTGGCCGACTTCAAAGCAAAGCAGTGAAGGGAGTTATTCAATATAATAAAATTACCCCAAAACGGAATGCTTCGAGGAAATTTTCCGAAGTAATTAACGGAATTTTAGGTTATTATTCCAGAGACTTAGGCACCAAACCTTCTAGTAAATAGCCTCCAAAGCCATTCGTATTAAAGTTTTTATGGTTTCAAAGCATTCAATTAAACTCTATTAGTATTTCTTTTTAATCTTGTAGAATACCAGAATTAAATTAGGACCAAAATAAAATAAAAGATGTACACTAAGGCTGTATGGTTTCAACCGTATTTAATTTTGATAAGTTTTTTTGTGATAAAAATAACATACGCTTTTTGTACTCTGGTAATTCGACAGTTTAATGTCACAATAAAGTTGTGGCGAAACAATCAATCGGTACAGACAAAGAATACTATTGAATAAAACAAGCCGATTTATTTTTTACAAGTACTTCTCTAAAGAAATCACTATTTTTTTTGGTAGACAATTGTTTCTACGAACGAGTGCAGGTGGTGAAACAGAATCAAAACTGCTATACTAATTAAAAGGGCGTGTAATATATCTACATATTCTATGTTTTATTTATTTTATTTATTTTATTTATTTTATTTATTTTATTTATTTTATTTATTTTATTTATTTTATTTATTTTATTTATTTTATTTATTTTATTTATTTTATTTATTTTATTTATTTTATTTATTTTATTTATTTTATTTATTTTATTTATTTTATTTATTTTATTTATTTTATTTATTTTATTTATTTTATTTATTTTATTTATTTTATTTATTTTATTTATTTTATTTATTTTATTTATTTTATTTATTTTATTTATTTTATTTATTTTATTTATTTTATTTATTTTATTTATTTTATTTATTTTATTTATTTTATTTATTTTATTTATTTTATTTATTTTATTTATTTTATTTATTTTATTTATTTTATTTATTTTATTTATTTTATTTATTTTATTTATTTTATTTATTTTATTTATTTTATTTATTTTATTTATTTTATTTATTTTATTTATTTTATTTATTTTATTTATTTTATTTATTTTATTTATTTTATTTATTTTATTTATTTTATTTGGATGGCTCACAGCTATCGAACAGAGAAATATATGACGAAATGAATACAGTACTTAAGCCAATTACGAGCCACCGCAGATAAATTACAAAGTTACTTATTATAATCGTCTTAATATTTTAAAAATATGTCAACAAAAGTTTACTAAACATTACATACTTAAACTAACTTAATTTGAAAATAATAAAAATAATGCTATATTATTTTGAAAGAAAGATATAAAATCCACGGAGTCAACTTAAGCTTGATAGCTTGAAATCTTTCTATACTATCCCTTTGGAACGTGCATTTTTCCGGTATAAAAAGTTATTTATATATTTCTGTGACTCCTAAACTCCCACTATGCAAAAAATCATGTCGATCCCTTGCTGTGTGAAAAACTAAACTATCCCATGGGAACTTTAATTTTTTTTCGGGGTAAAAAGTAGCCTATGTGCTATTCCAGACTATAATCTATCTCTGTGCCAAATTTCAACCAGATCCGACAAGCCGTTGTCGCGTGATTGAGTAACAAACATCCATCCATCCATCCAAACATTCGATGGAGAAAAAATCGAGAAAAAGAATCATTTTTCCGAATCAACCAGGACCTCACTAGTTTAGTGTTCTTGATATTTAAAATGTAAATAAAAATGTTATGAATGATCTATTAGGCTACATAACTCAAAGAACATGTAATGTATTTGTCAGGTTTTTTTCAGGGATCTAGAGTTGGCGTAGGATGTTTCGCCGTTTGGCGGCCTACGGAGTACTCTGACACTAGATCCGCAACCGCTTCTACACCTTCTTGCCCATGGCGTAGTCTGAAGGAGTAGGCCGGTATGATTGTGTTGACTAGCAGGGGGATAGATATAGGGTGTCTCTCGCTACTCGATACTCTAACTGGACGGCGGCACTGCGGTTACCATCAGGTGCAGTGTGGTCACTTTGCCGTGCTAGGATAAAAAAACGTTTTAATAACAAACACCGGAAAATCAACTCAAATATCGATATAAATATGTCATTACAATTTTCTTAATTATCGATACAGTATCAAATACTTCCCGTAACCTAATAGTGTTGACACCTCACACGTTTCCTGGGTTTATCGATATCTTTTTTAGTCTGGCATCGCGCCAACGACAGAGTGTTGGATTTAATTGAATTGGTGTAAGTTTTTCTAAGAGTCTATTATTAATATACGATATAAATCTAACAGAACTCATTGGAGTTAATGAGGTAGACGTGTTCCAAACATAGAAATAAAGGATGTTCTCATTTGTAACATTCCTTTTTGTTATTATGAAAGAAAAATGTGCGTATTTTGTATCTTATTGACATATTTCGAGTGGGTATTCGGTGGGTTCATAATCAATAATAAGATTGAAAATTTAAAAATAATTTATATTCATATGCTAATGTTCCAACTAAAATGAAAGGTTCATGTTTTCAGTGTACGGTCAAAAAATTTAATGAGAGATTGCGATTAAAAAATAAATTAACCACATTTCAAGTAAACCAACGTCCGGAATCTTAAAAAAAAGAAATAAGCCCTTAGGCATCTACAGTAGAGCGAGTGAGTATTAATATAGTTCTGAATTCTTCGTTCCCTTTGCATTGCTCTCACCGCCGCACCAATTAATATTTATACGTCAAGATTCATGCTAATAATAATGATAGCCCTGTATTAAACATTGTCCTACTGCTGGGCACGGGCCTCCTGTACAAATGAGAGGAGTTAGACCTTATCCACTACGCTGGCATAATACGGGTAGTAGACTTCACACCTTCCAAAAATTCGCACGAAAATTCTCAGGTATGCAAGTTTCCTCACGATGTTATCCTTTCCTTACAATGGATATACACTTAGTTTTAGAAAAGTCAGAGGTTTATGGCATTTGGGCTGGTTTTGAACATACGAATTTCGTCGTAACAGTTCGCACCGCAACCAACTAGGCTATCGCTGTTTCATGCTAAAGATGGAATATAGTAAGAGCGGAACCTGGAACTTTCCACTCTAAACTCAAGACACATGATATCTAAACTATGAAGCCGAAACTTAAAAGTGATGTAATTTTAAAGCATGTGATGGATAATATACGTATTGTATTAGTTTCGGCTAAAACGACAGAACCCATAATAAGTAGAAACATTTATTTATTTATTTATTTATTTATTTACTATTAAAAATATAAACCCATAACAGCAGGTGCCAAAGCGGGATTATACTAACTACTAACATATCATAAACAACATGTATCGTGGGTATCAAGAACTACAAGGGACTACAAAACAGACCCGAAACAAATATCTGTCTGTCACACAAACATTTGTCTCGATACAGGAATCGAACCCACGCCTTCTCAATACACAGCCGGCTGCTCACTCGTTGGGCCCCGGAGGCTGTCTGAAAACTGTCACAATGACTGCCATTCTAGAATAGGATTATCATATTTCAGTTTCTGGAATGACGCGTGACATATAAATGTACTTTACACAGACCCTAGGGGCAGCGAACGTGTGAATGAGTTACATATTCCATACACATATTTTAATAATATTTGCATAATATGATATATAAGTCTATCAAAGTTTATATTTGTCCCTACAGACAAACTGACTCACGCAAGCGAAATATGAAATATGTTCGATTTAAATTAAGATTAACACGAGAATAAAAGCCAATGAAATATCGGTCCTAAGGGAATATATAAAGTTTGAACTATAAAATATAAAAAATATATTACTATATTTCTTGACAATCATTATGTTAGTAGTGTATTTTCATATTTGGTCGTTTTTTTAACATACATTATTCATTAGTGGCACAAGGACCAAAATTTATATTACATATGGGATTAGTAATTGCAAATCATTAAAAAGTATAGAAAATCAACATATTATTATCATTAATGCAATATTTTACGGTTGTTTATTGTCTATTAATTTTCCATCTTTGCAATAATAATTATGGAATAATTTAACAAGAATAATGAAATCTCCGAACTCCACGGGCTATGAATAATGTATAACAGCTGCTTCGATAAGTACGAAGCAAAGTCAATGGCGGGACGACATTGCATACATTTATCAAATAGTGTATGATTCATGCAATCATGTATTCTACCCATATTGACATATTTTAATAACTATATACTACTGGTAGGTATGGAAAAAAAACAAAATCTGTAATTTAAAATATGAATACTAAACGAAATTTTTACGGCATCTCTTTCTAATCTTAAACACGAATTATATAATTTTCTGTGCATATTTAGCTGTTTGTAAATTTTAGCATACGTCCACTCGCCTATATGTTACAATAACACAATAAAAACTGCCTCGGTGGGCAGTTGTAATTGCGTATAGGTTACGAGTGCTGTGCTGAGGTCTCGGGTTCAATCCCCGGGTCGGGTAAAGTGATGATTGGTTTTTCTATTTAGTATCAGCCCGGAGTCTTGCATTGTGCCCGGTATGACGATAGGCTGGCCCCCTTTCACATTATGGGACCGAAATAAATTCAGCGAAAAGTGGGTGTACTGGTTACACCTCTGCCTATACCTTTGAGGATAACAGGCGTGAGTGTATATTTATGTATGTAACACAATAAAAAATTAAAATAAATAAATAAATACACCCAACAGTCACACACATAGTTCTGACCCCACACTATGTATAACCTGTATCGTGGGTATCAAGAACTAAGAGACTAAGGTCCCACAACACCCAGATTCGAAACAAATATGAGTCTGTCACACAAACATTTGGTCCGATGCAGGAATTGAACCCACTGCCTCTCGTTTTACAACCGGCTACTCGCCGGCTGCGCCACGGAGGCCGTCAAATCAATTTACAGTGTAGATTTTTTTATACAAACAAAGCAGAATAAAAATCTCGCTACAATGAAATAATGTTTTAGTAACGATACGCTTGTGTCAACACCAAAACTTTTCACTTTCGTGTTTTTATTACTATTTAACGAGAGTATGAATGTAAATTTACATTGTAATTTATTCATTGCTGGTTATTACGTACAAATACACACAATAGACTTTAATTTATTCGTCTGGCAAACATTTTGGAGCGTCCTTCGATCGAAAGTGGTTTCACAATTATTTTTTGACATTTGAATATTGTATTTTTTTATTCATAACTTCTGAAATAGCTAACCCTACTTATAATGTACAAGTACATTTATTTATTTCTGCACAGTGATTATTTTTGTATTATATATTTCGTTTTTATAGCACTTCAATAATTAATTCTGGAAATTATTTATACACCTGAAATACGTAGACTGTGTGGCATTTATTTTATTCAGTTCTGCTGCCCAATATACACATAACTTACGCATGACAATAGTATTTCTATTAGCCGATTTATTAAGCAAATACATACCATAAATCTTCGACCACTGCGCTGGCGGCCTCCAATCCGGGTAATGCTTCGGGAACTTTTCCCTGGTCCAATACGTGTGCAGCACCATCCTGTATACCGTCAGTTTGTCCGGGTTGCAAGTGTCCGTGTCCGGGGATAGTGCGGCGACGATCGCCGGCACTAGCAGCGCGAGAATCAGCCGCGCCATTTTATCGATATCGACACTGTCACTTCACTATTAACATCGTTGACCTGTGTCACAACATGTCACTTGCCGTACCTGCGGAAGAGATTTAAGAACTATAAATGTCGGTAAATATAACACGTAAAATGTTAGTTCTGGCATGTTTAAGGAAGTTGTAACGTTTTCATAATATATCACGGATCACAGTATAAGAATTATTTATTCTCTCAACGAATACGACTATAGATGACGCTGGTACGTTCAGTACCAATAATATAACTTGAGAGAGTACCATTTGCTTTATTTTCGGTTGTATTATCTTTTTTATCAAATTTTTCAACAGACTGTGATTTTTAAACTGTGATATGTGTTTTTTGATGTAGGAAAAACCTTTATTGAATAGCTCTCTTGGAACGGCTTACGAGTATTTTGAAGCCAATTTTAATTTAGTTTAGTAGAAGAAAGATAAAATCAATACCTTAATTGAAAAATCTAAACAGAACTGCGCCGCAAATGTATTTTTATTCTGTACTATTAAATAATTAAAAAGTTTATTCAACTGGATATCAAAAGTAAGAAAGATAGATATATTTATTTAACTAACTATTCCCCAAAAAAAAGCCAGATCTAAGTAAGTTTAGATTATAATCAGTATCATTTTACCAAACGTCTACGGACGCTACAAACAGTCGTCACTATAGAGTGCACTGAATATATCGAGAAATAAAATCTCTTTGCCATGACACGATAAAAAAAAGTACAAAGCACTCTCCATAATATTTCCGTGGATAGACATATCAACGTAATCCTGATTCAGTGAAATATTTCACGCCATTCCCCTACTCTACATAAGAGCTGTCTGAAAATTCAATTTAGATTGACGTCCCTTGCCCAGCATTTCCAAACAGCCTCCGTAGCGCACTAGGCGAGTAGCTGGTTGTGAAACGAGAGACATGGGTTCGATTTCCGTGTCACACAATATTTAATGGTCTAAATATATGGACGTCGGGAAATAATTTGGTATTCATACCATTAAATGTTGCGCGATTAAGACACGTTTCATTTTTTTTTTATTCTGTTATATTAAACAGCAGCGATAGCCTAGTTGGTTGCGGTACGGACTGTCAAGACGAAAGTCGTAGGTTCGAAACCCAAGTGGCATACACCTCTGACTTTTCTAAAGTTATGTGTGTATTAAAATGTTAATTATCGCTTGCTTTAACGGCGAAGGAAAACATCGTGAGGAAACCTGCATATCTGAGAGTTTTTCGAAGGTATGAGAAGTCTGCCAACCCGCATTAGGCCAGCGTGGTGGACTAAGACCTAACCCCTCTCATTAGTAGAGGAGGCCCGTGCCCAGCAGTGGGACAATGTTTAATACAGGGCTAGTAGTAGTAGTATTATTTTCAACTAGTTTTTGAGGCATGAGGCCGATACGAAAAATCGCAATGCGACAGCATCTCTAATTATACACAAAGTGAATATCGCTGTCGTCTGGCTGTGTCGCCTGTCGCGGTCACATGGTTCAGACGCATATATACAAACTTAATTTTACACTTATATACCAATTAAGAAACACTATTTTTAGACGATAAAGTTGCGAAAAAAACGCTTGTTTGTATTATTAATAAATATTTGATACAAGACTGCCCTATAAACCAACAAAAGCAAAAATAAACATCTAAAATTAAAATCATTTCCTAAATTATTCTAATTAATCCCGCCTAAAACGCCTCAATTAAATTAACTAGGGCATTTTATCATCACTGTCAATTTAATTAATTTATGGCAACCAAAAAATATATGACATAATTAGTTTAAAATAAGAATCAACATCAAACCGGACCAAATAAGTTGTTCATTAGTGAGGTCATCGACCCGTCTATTTCGGTGCCTTTGAGGTGAGATACCGGCTCTCGGAACACGTCCATCTATGAAAGGACGCTGTCAGAATGCGTTTGTGAGGTTGATACAATGTCAATACAATTTCGGTAGGTTGGTATGAATGGGAATATTCAATCGAGGTAGTTGGGTATGTGTAGAATATTATCCTATATCTATGGTAGAATATCTGTCTGCATGAAACTTTGACAACCGTAAGTTCATAGACGTTCTATGACACATTTATATTGATTTATACGTCATTAAATGTCTTGCACTGATCTTTAATGGCTGCCTAATCGTTTTTTTTTTATCCTGGCACGACAAAGTGACCACGTTGCAACTGATGGTAAGCGCAGTGGCGTTCAATTAAAGTATCGAGTAGCGAGAGATAATCTATCCCCCACTACTCAACACATAATGCCGGCCTCCTTCTTCACACTACGCCATGGGCAAGAAGGTGAAGAAGCGGTCGAGGGTTTAGTGTCAGTACTCAGAACCAACTCAACTTTAGACCCCCGACAAAAACCGGGCTAATCCCGAAACGCGACACTTGCGTGTGCCACTATGGCGGATTTTACACCCTGTGTACGGTGGTCGCTATCCAGGTGGATATGATTTACTACCACTAGTATAAGGTATTATTTAAGTTAGAATTATTAGGTTACCAGTATTTAGGTTAGAATTTGTTTACGAATTTCTTAGATTACAACTTTAGTTCATACGGATAGATTTTGTCTGAAGGCTATAGACATCGAAGTCATATAGTAGGCATTTATAATAAATATGAGGTAGATAAGATAATAGTTTTAGATTCTTATATTTCTCATTTGGATTTCAAAGTAAGTTTCTTCTAAATCAGTACCTACTGTCAACAAGAAATCAATTAGCAATTATTATTGTTATTGTATATATGCTGTTATTCGTACAGGCCATAAATTAAAATAATACTGGCCACTAGGATTCCTTAAAAATAAAAAGAAAACTTAAAAAACCTTATAAAACAGCCAGAAAGATACTTAAAAGTTCGCAACAGAACGTAGAATTCACTCGCAAAGAGGCTCTCGCAACTAGAGCTCGTTGGCCGGTCGTGAATAAAAAAAAATAGGCATTTCGGTTTTCACATGTTCCACAGATAAACAACCGGATGTCCGGATCGCTCGCCCGGCTAGTCCGGCAACCGAATAACCAAGCGGATAATTTGTACGTTGTTTTCGTCCCTGACTCTAGTTAATGGAAATGGGGTTGATTTGAAAGCTCGCTGTCTATACTCGTAAATAATATGCTGCATGGGAAAAAATAGCAATTTGTTTAGTGGAGAGACTATATTATAATACTATCTCTTTGCTACAAGCCTTTTTACTAATGAGGTGATTTAGGCCTTAATTTAAACTCTGGATTAATACTGATTAGCAGAACTCGAAAAAAATAAAAAATTGTCACTGCCTCGAAGCGTGTCCATCAACGAGGACACGCATACTACACTCATGCAGCAGTTCTAATTGCGCATGCGTTACGACTGCTGTGTTCAGGTCTCGGGTCCGATCCCCGGGTCGGGTAAAGTTATATTGGGTTTTTCTATCTACAAATTTTCAGTATTAGCCCGGAGTCTGGAACCTGTGCCCAGTATGGCGATCACATTATGGGACCGAAATTCGGCGAAAAGTGGGTGTACTGGTTATACCCTGTCTATCCCTTCTGGGATTATAGGCGTTAGTGTGTATGTATGTATAAAAATAAAAATGCCCCAGCATCTGCATGTCCTCTCAAGCATGAAGCTCTCAAATTATTTACTACAGAGTTGGCTATTAAGTATTTGGGCCAAAAGAAATAGTTATCAAAATAAAAAACATAGAAGCCAATATTGTCCGTATTTAATTATTTTATTGTATTTAAAATCTCAAATCTCAGAACATCTGCAACGTCAAGTAAGCCTTTTGCAACCACAATAATTTTTTAACTATGCCGGTTCAGATGTTATTCTTATTCGTACGATTTGTTTACACTTGGTCACCAAGGAGAGTTTTATGGGGCGATACTTGCTTTCAAGAGGCGAAAATCGCACCGCTTGTTTACACTAGACGATAGATTATTGTATAGCAAGAAACGGCCGCTCCAATGCGATAAACTCTCCCTGTGTAACTTCGGCTTTGGTATCGGTGAAAAGTCGAATCATTCACGTGTCCGGCCCGTAGTTTAATACACAAAAGCAATTTATTTGTCACACTTGAACGACAAAATAAAGTTGCATATAATAATTTAATAAATCGTTATACATATTTTGTTCATAAAAATCAAAATCAAATATTTATTGAATCCATGAAATGTTATACATCATTTAGGTTCAGTCAATTTTTTACTCTACCGCCAGTTCGGAATGCAGTTTCGCTAGAGAAGAACGGGCAAGAAACTCTAGCGTTACTCTTTACACACCGGTTAACAATATCTGGTCATACAATTAATATACGATTTCTGTTTAATTACATTAGATTAGAGCAGCTCAATGTATGTTAAGTTGCCTTATTGCAATATTATGAATAAAAATCATTACAATACCTAGTGCCGCACATGACCATCGTGAGTGATGAAAATCTCGATTTCACAAAGCAGTTGGTCCTTACTGAAACAGTCTAAGCAGACTAGTCCACACGAGCCGCACCCGATCACGAGTAGTGACGCATGTGTCAGCCATCGGCCTCCTCAACCATGTTACAGGGAAGAGACCGACCTGGCACATGGCGCCGCAGCAAGCACAGACACTTTAGCGAGCATGACATACCCAGACCGAATAAAATAATTAAAATACTATAAAAATATGAAGTAAAGTCATGTAGTGCATATAAGTTTGCAATGTTAAAGAAATAAAATATATTGGCTTTACTTAAAGTAAATAAAGTTCTCAATAATAATTGAATGGCTACGCTTCTATGTAAAAGGATAACTTATTCCCAAGCCTTTCGGTCATCTAAATATTCAGAAATTTTGTAATAGGCTTTATTACAAAGTATTAGCAATCATCGATTAAACACAAACTACACTGAAAACGAATGTACACACACTGATTAAAACCGAGCTTCACTTCCGCTAGTTCCGTATAGACTGCCCCGCGAGCGCTGAGGCTTTCCTTTTTATAACAAATCTTCCGATTCCACAATCTATCCAATCTACCCACAAATACTTCGTAGGTGACCCGCAATCTGTATATATAAAAGAAGAAACTGACTGACTGACTGACTGATCGATCAACGCACAGCCTAAACGGCTGGGGTTAGAGACTTGAAATTTTGACAGTAGGTACCTTTTATCACGTAGGCATCCACTAAGGAAGGGTTTTTGGAAATACCACCCCCAAGGGGGTAAAATAGGGGATGAAAGTTTGTATGAAAATCCGTCATTTTTGAAGTTAAATTCATGAAAATTAGTATTTGGCATTTTAGTTAAAAATAAAAAATATATGTTTCAGGATTTTTGGAAATTCCGCCCCTAAGGGGGTAAAATAGGGAATGAAAGTTTGTATGAAAATCCGTCATTTTTAAGTTAAACGCATGAATATTGGTATTTTGTATAGTATACTTTTTCTCCCAAACATGACCTCCACGCGGGCGGAGCCGCGAGCAACAGCTAGTATTTCCATAAAAATCTAAAGTACCCTTACAATAGTATGTGTATACATAGTATAGTGTTCATAATAGTATAGTGTGGTACCACTGAGTACTGACTCAAAGACAAATGACTTGAACTTTTTGTGAAAACAAGATAATAGAAACAATTTTGATAGTGGTAGAGCCACGCTGTAGACATATTTGTCTACAGCATGAATGGGCCGGCTCGACCGGGGTAGTACCACTGTCTCACAGAAAACCATCGTAAAGTGACAGTTTACTGTCGCGTTTCGTATGGTAAGTGAGATATCCGGAGGCCCAGATTCCCCCTTCCCTTCCCCTATCCCTATTCCTGTCATTTAAGGCCGACAGCGCATACATGATACTTTCGGTATTGTGAATGTTCATGGGCGGTGGAGATCAAATAACATCAGGTGAACCACAGGCTCGTTTGTCGGACTATGCAATTAAAAAAAACCTGTTTAAAAATCTTCTTTCCTATTCTCAAAAGGCCTTCTATTCATAAATAGAAAAGGAAAGTATAAGAAATAAGTACTTATGACCGTGACTCACAGGTGACTCATATGCTTTGTCCCAACCCCATAGAGCGTGGGTAAACTGTATTTGCCAAATATGTTGCTAATACATCAAAAGGTCGCCTGAGCTGACGTCGATGGGTGTGTCGTTTGTTTGTGCACTATATGATATTACGTGTTTGTACTGTGATTGTTTTGCCCATTGAAAAAAAGTTCTTTGTATTATGGGTATTATCAATAAATATGATGTGTAACGGTCACACAGATAGTTCTGACCCCTCACTAGGTAAAACCTGTGTCGTGGGTATCAAGAACTACAAAAGATGGTTCCAAAACACCGATACTCGCTACTTGATACTATAACTGGACGGCACTGCACTTACCATCAGGTGCAGTGTGGTCACTTTGCCGTGCCACGATAAAAAAATAAAAAAAACATCTGTGTGTCACCTGATTTGTCTTGGTGTGGGAATCGAACCCACGGCCACTCCCTTCACAATCATCTACTCACTTCTGTGACATGTAGGTTGTAAAAAAATAATTCTCATATTATTTGCACAATTTTTTTTATTTGCTAAGGTAATGTTAATGAAGAAATTGCTGAAAAAATTATCAATGGAATGTTTTTTCTTTGTTATATTGATGTTATTTTTTTAAATGTCGAAAACAATATTTCCACATTATTTTGTCACAGTTTCTAACTTCGCGTTACGAGTTACATAGTCAATGGAATGGACTGGACGGTTTAATGTGTTTCCTATCGATTTTGCTCGGTATTTTAATCATACATAGAATATTATGTGTTGTTGAAAGGTTCCGTGGCGCAGCGGGCGAGTAGCCGGCTGTGAAACGAGAGGCCGTGGGTTCGATTACCCCTCCGAGACAAAAGTACATGTGACGGATTGTTTCGGTTCTGGGTGTTGTGGGACCGTAGTACCTAGTAGTTGTTGATACCCACGATACAGGTTTTACCTAGTGTGGGGTCGGAACTATGTGTGTGACTGTTGGGTGTATTTATCTTCGTATTGCTATACGAAGCTTAATAGTTTGAAATTTTAAAATATAATACTAATAAATAAATAATATTAGCCCTGTGTTAAACATTGTCCCACTGCTGAGCACGGGCCTCCTCTACTAATGAGAGGGGTTAGGCCTTAGTCTAACACGCTGTCCTAATGCGGGTTGGTAGACTTCACATACCTTCGAAATTCTAATGAGAATTCTCAGGTATGCAGGTTTCCTCACGATGTTTACCTTCACCGTTAAAGCAAGCGATAATTAATATTTAATACACATGTAACTTTAGAAAAGTCAGTCAGTTTAAAATATAAAAGCGCAACATAATAAACCATTCCAAACATAACTCGAGAGCGAAACGAGCGCGCGTGACTCGGTTCTGCGAAACTAACTTATCAACTGTAGTCATTTAGTGCGTTTCATAGATTGTATTTTAGAACGAGAAAGTAGCGTTTCTAAACGATCAAGAAGAAAAAGTTAGATTACTTTGCACTTGCATAACATATGAAAATTATGTTTATTTCACATTTTTAAAGCGTAAAATTCACTATATTTTAACATCTTGCTAATATTAATCTAATACAACACAATTCTCCGAAATGATACATAAGTAAAAAAATGTGCCTTTTACCATGTGCTTTACTTTTTACTTTTTTTTCTGGCGCGGCAAAGAGACCACACTGCACCTGATAGTAAGCGCAGTGCCGTCCAGATAGAGTATCAAGTAGCGAGATACAGTCTATCCCCCGCTACTCAACACAATCATGCCGGCCTGCTGTTTAGCTTCTTCACAATACGCCTAAACCCAGGATCATAGGAGGGAGGGAACACGGTAGCTGGCAAACTGTTCCACAGCTTGATGGTGCGGCAAAAATACGAATTTGCGAACCTCTTAGTTCGGGCCGGGGTAGTAGACACCACGAAGCTGTGGCTTAATACGAAGCGAATGACCGAGGTTAAATTCTATTGATTACCAATACTATTCGGTTAACATATAGAATATTTAAGAATTTAATGTACAATATAAAGTCTAGCTTATATGTTTGAAGGGGTAGGTAGAGCAACTAGTACAGGCATAATTCAATTCCAAACTTTTTTATCTCATGACGTCTATAATCTAAAATTCTAATCCCAGCAATCTTATGTGTGAAAAATCGTAATTTTGATTACCCATCCTGGGAATCAAACCCATCTCCCACAGTTTCGTAGCCTGAGTACACTGCCACTAAACCAAAGCGGCAATATAATGACAAACGTTAGAAATTAAACTCAATCCCTATTCCCCTGAAAACCTTTTAAAAAATTTAATAGTATTGTATAATATTACACCGAGCTGAAAGCTTTTAAATTAGTTGTTCCCGCTAGCCATTTATTCAATGACCCAAAAGTTAATACACCAAACAAACACTTCTGCGAATTAGATGTGGGATCGGTCTATTTAATATGGGATAGTGAGGGATATAAATGTATAAATTTCAATCTGAAACACAAAACTGTAAAAGAAGAAAATATTTCACCATTCACACACAATTGGTAAACATAAACTATTCACATGTGGCAGCGATAGTATGGACTGTCGATACGCAAGTCCTATGTTCGAAACCAGCCCAAATGGCATACACCTCTGACTTTTCTAAACTTACGTGTATATTCGTTGTTAATTATCGCTTGCTTAACGGTGGAGGAGAAGAGAAAGTAAACCTGCATACCTGAGAATACTTTTTTTTAGTGCCTGGATAGGCAGACGAGCAGACGGGCCACCTGATGGTAAGTAGTCACCGCCGCCCATAGACTTCTGCAAAGCCAGAGCACAGCAGAACCGCTGCCTACCGTTTAAGGACTACTCTTCTTAAGCCTCGTTTAAAGAAGGACATGTCATAGCGCTCAGGGAACACCGCTGCAGGGAGTTCATTCCAGAGCTTGCACGTACTTATACGAATTTCAAAGGTGTGTGAAATCTACCAACCCGTGTTAGGCTAGCGTGGTGGACTAAGGCCTAACCCCTCTCATTAGTACCCTGCAGTGGGACAATGTTTAATACAGGGCTAGTATTATGATTATTCAAAATTCATATTACTTTTTTTCGGGTTATTACAAAAACTCCTGATAAATATTTCATTACCATCATCCCTTCCCACAGTCCCTAACAGTAAGTACAAAACATCAAAAAGAGCGAAACAGTTTGCAAATATAAGACCATAAAACAATAATGTAATCGAATTATCGTTCCATGGAGAGAGTTGAAAAACAAAGGGCGATTGGAGCAACTTTATAGCTGTTTGCAGGGGGAAATACCCGGGGATGCCTATTGTTTTCGATAGTATTCTTTGCTGGTGCGATGTAGCCATAAACATTGATATGTCTATGATATTTATGTATGTATTTACGGTAGGCGGCTCTGCTGTGCTCTGGCATTGCAGAAGTCTATGGGCGGCGGTGACTATTTACCATCAAGTGGCCCGTCTCCTCGTCTGTCTAACCAGGCAGTAAAAAAAACATAGTTGTAGCTAGTGTTATTAATATTTTGTTAATTTGTTAATATTTACTGGTAACATGACGGTAAATTACCGTTCTAACTTCTTACACCAATTAAAATGTTAATAAATGAACACCTCGGTGGATGCCTCGGCGCAGCTGTAATTGCGCATCCGTTACGACTGCTGTGCTGAGATCTCGGATTCGATCCCCGGGTCGGGTAAAGTGATATTGGGATTTTCTATTTGGAAATACTCAGTATCAGCCCGGAGTCTGGAATTGAGCCCGGCATGGCGATGGGCTCGCCCCCTATCACATTATGGGACCGTAATAAAATCGGCGAAATTGTACTGGTTACATCTGTGCCATCTCGTCAAAGCATTGTCTGGAGAAACAGATCATTGTAGGACAAATGGAAGGCAGACGTGCTCGAGGCAGGGCACCTATAAGGTGGTCACATATAGTGAGGAACGCGGTGGGCGGCAGCATGCAACGGGCGGTCCACACGGCTCAAGACCGCACACAGTGGGGAGTGACGACATGTGGTCGCGATCTTTAGCATTGAGGGAACGAGGAAGAAGAAGAAGACATTTCTGCCTACTCCTTTGGGGATTGCAGGCGTGATTGTATATGTATGTATATGTAAGTAAACACATATTGGTAAGTCAGTAATGGACAAAAATAGAACGTTACATAAAAAAATAATTTAGTTATGCTTCTTTTTTTGTTTATGGTCATTTAAAAAATTGTTTAGTTACTATTAAGTAAGACAACAAAAAATTAGAGCATAATACGACATACGACACAGTAACGCATTAATTGTTGACTTAATCGCAAACAGTACTTATTATGTCATCGAATATATTTTTTTATTTAACTAACGATGAACTTAAATTTTAATTAAGAAATAAATATTCGTAACAGCCAGTATTATTTAATCAATTACGATGTTACTGCAACTTCATTCATTCAGAGCACGTAATAAAGTTATCTATTGTAAATATAAAATAACATTAAAGCGGACCAATAAAATTCTTGTAAAATTTTATTATCTCTACATATAACAGCAAATGCAGTTTTTATCTCGAGTTTATAAAATGAGAGCGAATATATTTTTATATTAAAAGTTTTTTTTCTGGCACGGCAATGTGACCACACTACACCTGATGGTAAGTGCAGTGCCGTCCAGTTAAAGTATCAAGTAGCGAGAGACAATCTATCCCTCGCTACTCAACACAATTATGCCGTCCTGCTGTGTAGCTTCTTCACACTACGCCTAAAGGACCCAGGATCATAGGAAGGAGAGAACACGGTAGCTGGCAAACTGTTCCACAGTTTGATGGTGCGGCAAAAATACGAATTTGCGAACCTTAAGACATTAAAAGACTGACTAAAACATTAAAAGGATATTTTTTAAATTATATTTTATATTTCGAGAGATTTATAAAACAACACATAAAAATATGGTTTATTAACCAATATACGTAATCGATTACGACTTCAGCATAACCTATAAAACTTTATTGTCACTTAACCCGCCATATTTAAATAAAAAACCATAGACACGCGTCACTTTTTTTCATTCGTAGGAAACGATGCTTTCAGCCAAGTGATCCCTCGATACGTGGAACTGAAATAGATTTGAAATAGGTCATCGAACGGTGACAACCGCACGACGCAACGGCATACAGATATATTTATCATTCAACATTGTCCAATAAACGTAGTCGGAACAGAACGGTCGTGGCATAATTGGCGTGTTTGAACTACTGACGAATTCTTTAGGGAATAGCTTTCATGTCAAATTTTAAACTATAATTGGATTTGTTTCATTAAAGATTTTAGGATTGCATTTTTGAGTGTTTAGAATGAGTTTAAGGTAAGTGTATAATAAAATACTGCCTCGGTGGCGCAGTTGTAATTGCGCATGCATCACGACTGCTATGCTGAGGTCTCGGGTTCGATCCCCGGGTCGGGTAAAGTGATATTGGGGTTTTCTATTTAGAAATACTCAGTATCAGCCCGTAGTCTGGAATTGTGCCCGGTATGGCGGTAGACTCGCCCCCTATCACAGTATGGTATTACCACAAATTCGGCGAAACTGCGTGTACTGGTTCCACCTCTGCCTACCCCATCGTGGGTATTACAGGCGTGAGTGTATGTGTTTGTGCATATTCATAATGGATACTATCTTGTATAATAAGATCTATAGTGACATATAATAAAGTTATAGCTGTCTTCTGGTCCTCGTAGCAGGTCTGTAGCAAAGGCTGGGTCGACCTGAGAAACACCGCTTATAAAAAACTGAAATGAAGTGACAGCTAGTAGTTGGGTTTCGTACAGCTACTAAGATCGTACAGCTTCTAAGATTTCCTATCAAATTAGTGAACGGGTCACAATCGTGCCATATTCATTGGTATGGATACCTATTTCCCGAAGTTTTAACCGAGTTGCATCAGCTGTGTTCTCGGGTTGACTCTGATTATTTTATTACTAATCTGATATTAATTTTATTGTGTGTATACAAATCATGGTCCCATTTCTCTTTTGCCAGTCTTTACTAAAAAAAGGGCTCGAAAATGATTATTGTTTTTTATGGACAGTACATACATGAAAGTTAGCAAACAATGAAGTGTTGAAGAAAATAAAGCATACTATGCTTGGTAATATCGTGACAACCTTTTTTCAACAATAAAATATAATCGCAATAACGTCTATAAATATAACGTCACATTGTCAGTGCTGCCAGACCAAAAATTTGGATAAAAAATAACATTATGTAATAAAGGAAATCATTGGGTGGACGTTTGCTTGTTTGATTGATTATGGTGGTCAGTGCCCGTGATGTCACAGAACGGCCCAGCGGAAGACTAGCACTGGTATTTAAACCAGTACACGCTGAGACTGTGGCCGTATTTGTTATGAGCATATAATTTTTCTTATTTTAAAACTTATTTTGTATATACACAGCGTATTTTTTCCCCTGTGTTTTTACATGTTTAGTATTAATATCGTTGTATTATAATTTCTTTTAGTTTTTACCTATGTAAATGCTTGTAACAAATAAAATATTTCTTTCTTTCTTTCAATATTTTTTTTGCTATTAATATTTTACATCAATTTCTCTATTCTGATTTCAAAATCTGGTACACAAAATGAGCATTACGAACCTAGTCACGTGACCAGTTGCTGCATCTTACTGCAAATGGTTCAGGAATTCATGTATAAGCTATTCAACGTATTCGTGATCTGAATCCGAATGCTTTCTCTATGCACTATATACTGGACATGTGACAGACATTATTACCCTATTAAGCTATAATATTAATTACATAGTTGGTTCTATACAGGTTAGTTTTTCCTGGCACAGTAACCGCTTTTTCACCTTCTTGCCCATGGCGTAGTGTGAGGAAGCAGGCCGGCATGATTGTGTTGAGTAGCGGGGGATAGATTGTCTCTAGCTACTTGATACTCTAACTGCGCTTACAATTGGGTGCAGTTGGTCACTTTGCCGTGATTTATAAAAAATCCTTAAATATTCTGATATATTATTATAATCATAATCATAATCAATTTATTGGTAATGAACATTTACATGTCTGTTTTTTTTAATACATTAGCAAATTAAATATAAAGTTTAAGAATTAACTAAATTAAAATAAGTAAATAAAAATATGTAAACCACAATGTTTTAGATAATATGAACTACAGCATGTTTGTATAATATTAATAAACATTTACCGTAATAACAACACAAGTTTTATCAATGGATAAAAGTACGTAAGAGACACATAAGCGCGCCGATGGCTGTGCTGATTGTCCATTTTGATACATAAATACTTTGCCATGTTTCGCATCAGTCTCCGTGAATGAACGAATGAAAAATGACCGGCGGGTAATTAATGATGACCGATGAGTGATCAGAGAAGGGCTTTGAAACGAATCTGAAATGAATTTTATTTGGCATTTTATTGTTTTTTCTCGGGAAACTTTATAATACATACAACCAACAATCACACACATAGTCTTGACCCCACAATAAAATACGAGTCTTGTATCGTGGGTATCAAAAGCTGCGAAAGAATTTGTTCTCACAGCACCCAGACTCCAAAAAAAATGTGGAATACACAAAAATTTGTATTGGTACGGCAATTGAACCCTCTGGCTGTCGTTTTACAGCTACTCGCAAACTAAGCCACGTAGGCTGTTGAGGAAATTGGGATGATATATCTTTTATAACCGTGACCATATAACGAGCACCTGATGATAAGTTGGACCTTATCTTTTCTTCCTTATCTTTTTTATGTTTTCTGATCTTATGAATTAACATTCATATCAGAAAACATTATGACTGCATAGCCGATCTGAATGGGGCTTGGGAAAGGAAAGGAATTGAAATTGGAGCAAACACATTTCAAGAGTTAATAATAATTATAAATGAGAACATTTATTCTCATTGTATAATTTATGCTGGTGGTAAGATATTCATATCCGCCCGGATAGCGACCACCGTACACAGGGTGTAAAACCCGCCATAGTGGCACACGCAAGTGTGTCGCGTTCCGGGATCAGCCAGTGTACATCCGGTTTTTCTCGGGGGTCTAGAGTTGGGGTACAATGTTTGGCCATTTTGCGGCCTTCTGAGTACTCTGACAATAGACCCTCGACCGCTTCTTCACCTTCTTGCCCATGGCGTAGTGTGAAGAAGCAGGCCGGCATGATTGTGTTGAGTAGCGTGGGATAGATCGTCTCTCGCTACTCGATACTCTAGTTGGACCGCACTACGCTTACCATCAGGTGCAGAGCGGTCACTTTGCCGTGCCAGGCTAAAAAAAATATATTTTTCAAAGTTAAACTTTTATATTGTTTAACTTGGAAGTCTATCTTTGTATATAAGAAAGAAAGAAAGAAATATTTTATTTCTATAACTAGTATATCTCTGGTGTATCCATGCAGTACAATGATACAAAAGTTAGTGCAAATGTATATAATTGAGTGCATGTTGCAAATACAAAGTATTCCAAAATACATGCCCCAAATGATGATACAATTACCAAGTTGAAAGCTCAAAAAGCTGAAGGGTCTCATGAAAGATGTGAAAATTCGAAAGTAGTATTTGAAATAGTAAAAAACTATTTAGCACATACAGTAAGACAAATCAATACTTATTTTATAAAAAGCCAACATTTTAAAATTTCGATGAATCTGGAAATACGATTTGATTATTAAAATACTTTCACCAAAAGAAAGTTTTTAATTATTTATTGTAATAAAGGTTGATTTTTCATTAATTTTACTTTCAGGGATTGAAACTAGCGTGAAATAATGGACGCCAATCAGTTTAAAGCCAAAACGTGTTCTGCGAAATCCGGGTGACGTTATCATGTGCAACCAACTGTGATTTCAATTATAATAATAATATTAGTGTATTCGTGTTACTGTAATTTTATTAATGCAAACCAACGTACTAATAATTCAAAATATTTGATTGTAAAGAACATCTATCATAAGCTATATCATACTTGTTTTTACTCGCAACTACGACCCTGTTGAAGTCCTAGTTATCATTTACCTGATAGATTTAGTTTTAAGCAAAATGCAAAGCAAAAAGCAAACTTTCCGAGTTCCAATCTTGATGGTTTGTAAGTGCGCCGTATTCCACATTTGAAATCTAGATTAGGAAATGGTCCTGATATGAAATTTTTTATTACTTTTATTTGTGTATTTTTACATGTTCTTGGTGTGTATATGTGTGTTTTTTATCCTGGCACGGCAAAGTGATCTCACTGCACCTGATGGTAAGCGCAGTGCTGTCCAATTGGAGTATCGAGTAGCAAGAGACAATCTGTGCCACTATGGTGTATGTGCGATTGGGAGAAGAATAGTGTGTGAGGGAACTTAGCGGAGTGAAAGAAAATATATGTATGAGAAAGGTATGAGGTAGTTTGTACACGTAAAATATAGCAGACACGTGAAATAGATACACAAGAAGAGTGCGGATGAGAGAGTTGGTAGAGAATAGTCTTACCAAAACAGGCGAAATTTTAAGAAGAGTCTAAGAAGTATTATATGCTGCAGAGAACGCATAATATAAATGGACATGCCCTTGCCCTATATAAAAACACAGATAAAATAGTTCAGACATGAAATAATTGACAGCCTGACAGCTTTGACAGCTTCCGTGGCGCAGTTGGCGAGTAGCCGGCTGTGAAACGAGAGGTCGTGCGTTCGATTCCCACCCCGGGATAAATATTTGTGTGACAGACAGATATTTGTCTCCGGGGTCTGGGTGTTGTGAGACCGTAAGTCTCTCGTAGTCCCTGATACCCACAACACAAGACTCGTATCTTAGTGTGGGGTCGGGGCTATGTGTGTGACTGTTGGGTTTTATTTATTATTAATTATGCGTGTAATAAGGTCAAAATTACTTTGGCATTATTATGTTCCAGGTGATTTTATTACGAGGCGGCCTACTTACTTGTTGCCGGTATTCTGCTTGATAACTTGGCAGAAACAGCACCTAAGATAAAACTAAGAACAAACAAGTCCGCGTTTCAGCATCTCACTCCAGTGACAATAACATTAAACAACTCTCTCGCAATTCCTAAAATAGCCGACGAAATGCTGAAAATATTTTTGTGTTAGTGTGTCATAACTTTTGTTTGAGCAAGGTCAGAGATTTTATTTCGCTGCTTTAAATTTTTCAACGCTGTTGCTTAGTGCGGATTTCTTTCGAGTAAATTGAGATGTCATTGAATAATATATTTTTCAGTGTTTATTTCGAAGCATTTGTTTGAAAAACACGGTAATAGCATTGTGAGGAGTAGAGCGGACTATTGCTGATTTGATACATACATATACATATAAATTCACGCCTGTAATCCCTGAAGGGGTAGGCAGAGGTGTACCCAGTACAACCCACTTTTCGACGAATTTATTACAGTCCCATAATGTGATAGGGGGTGAACCTATCGCCATACCGGGCACAATTCCAGACTCCGGGCTGATACTGAGTATTTCTAAATAGAAAAACCCAATATCACTTTACCCGACCCGGGGATCGAACCCGAGACCTCAGCACAGCAGTCGTAACGCACGGGCAGTTACAACTGCGCCACCGAGGCAGCCGCAGTGCTGATTCGATCTTAGACTCTAGGGTACCATCCTCTACCAAGCTATGTTAAAACCTGCATTCTTACATTCTTGAAATTCTCCGTACTAATTCAAAAGATATGTAGAGTCTACCACCCAGTATTAGGCTAGCGTTAGGATTAAAGCATCTCATTAATAGACGAGGCCTGTAACCACCACCTTACAATGACACAGCTGATAATAAAATTTGTGTCCAATCTACTTTAATTTTGAAATCGGAATGAAAATTGACCACATTTGGTGTCTATCTTAAATTGAGAATTATCTGCTTCTTCTAGTCCTAGTTGATTATGGTCAATGAACCGATTCTTTTCCTGATGCATACAAGATACAGACAGTATAAAATAGGTTTATTAAGACTTTTTATTTCCATGGAAACATACATGACACGTATATTTAAGAGACGAGGAAATCACGAGGGTCCTGCTACATTTCGATTTTAAAAATTGATTGGTTTTACTGCTAGCTTCATTACAAAACTCATCATAAATACAAATAGCAATAGTTTTGTAAAAATGCAAGTCTGCGAAACTGTATCTTGGAGAACAATTACAATTATTCAAATGATTTTAAATTTTAAGGCTTTGAGTCATGCTGCAGACCCGTAACAAATATTTCTTGATCACACAAACATTTGACTCGGTTCAGTATTCAAACCCGCGGCCTCTTGTTGCCGACGACCCCGCTGAGCCACGGAGGCTGTATAATGCATCTAATATATACCTATAATTTTTTTGTATTACTGTTCATTGGCAGTGAAATTTCTCACTATAAGATGACCCATTTACTCGTTTGCAAGCACTATTAAATAAATAAAAAAAAATTTATAAGTAACTTCAATCTCATTAAAACAACTATGCACTGGCTGTTCTTGAAATCACAATGCTGGTTTATTTTCCACAGCTGAATTATGAAATAATATGAGACTCTTTTTTCTTTATATTTTATAATGATATAAACACTTTTACGATTGTGGATTGAATCCAAGAAATCGACATGTAATTATATTTAACCTCTCAACCACCACAAGGACACCGGTGTTCGGAACAGGGTAATAAGTAATATAAGCCAAAAACAACTTTATTTCTATAGTATTAACGTTACAAATACGCTTAATACGCACGTCAATAACAGCAAAAATTGCCAGTTTTTGCGTGGCCAAATGTGGATACATGACATTTGCTGGTGGCAGGGTTTTCATATCCGCCCGGATAGCGACCACCGTACACAGGGTATACCCACCATAGTGGCACACGCAAGTGTGTCGCGTTCCGGGATCAGCCAGTACATCCGGTTTTTGTCGGGGGTCTAGAGTTAGGGTACGATGTTTGGCCGTTTCGGGGCCTTCTGAGTACTCTGACAAAAGACCCTTGACCGCTTCTTCACCTCCTTGACCGTAGTGTAAAGAAGCAGGCCGGCATGATTGTGTTGAGTAGCGGGGGATAGATCGTCTTGCGCTGCTCGATACTCTAATTGGACCGCACTGCGCTTACCATCAGGTGCAGTGTGGTCACTTTGCCGTGCCAGGATAAAAAAGATAGACATTGTGTAAACATGCAATATGCTGTTCTGGTGTGTAAAATCGTACACCTGATTTTTATTTCTCATATTCGCAGTGATAAACGGGGGCAATTAGGAAGTCGTAAAAGTTTATAAAGAAAATAAAAGTTGTGAATAATTTAGAAAACCTTGAGCAACTTTCTAATGCTAATAATATAGTATTTATATATAATCTGGGATTTCATTCTTCTTGTGACTAATACATAAACTAATGTGAGATATCGCTGGACCAAAATAAGTTTGATTTCTGATGATGGCATATGGTGGCAGTAGAAGTTACTTTAATATGTATTAGGTAATGTTATATCTGAAATCCTCATAATACTGGCTGGTACGCTATTGAATGCTATTGTTAGAGCAAACGTACATAGTATTATATAATTACTGCATATATGTATCTTTATCTTTCAACCGACTTCAAAATAAAGGAGATTATTTATTTCATTTTTTTTATCGTTAAAAAAATGAAATAGATCTTGTGGACCAAATGTGGACCGATTTTGATCACACTTTTCGTATGCGGTATGGTTTTTTTGAGAGTGGTCGTATATAAATTAAAGATCAAAGACGAAGTGAGGAGAAAAATTAAGAAAGTATCCAATTTATAACAGTAAATACATTTTCGATTCGAATTTTCGTCAGATTCTGAAAGCATGCGTGGCGAAGCTTACGAGTAATCGCCTGTGAAACGAGAAGTCGCGGACTCAATTTCCGACCAGCCGGTCTACTCTGTAACACAATTCCGATCAATCGGTATTGGATTTGACAGATTTCGTTCTCCTGAACGCCATATTATTTCAATATTGTGTATCCACTAATATGCAGTAATTGGAATTAAGATTATCATATGAATGGTTATAAATACATATTATGTAATGGTTATGTGTAATGGTTACATATATTGAAATAATATGGCGCTAGGATCGCACTCAGAATACGGAATCTCACAAATCCAATACCGATCGATCGGAATTGTGTTACAGAATAGACCGGCGTGTTTGTGTGACTGATATTTGATCGAGTCTGGGTTTTGTAGGTCTGTACTCCCTCGTAGTTCTTGATACCCACGGTACAGGTTTGACCTAGTGCGCGGTCAGGACTATGTTTGTGACTGTTGGGTGTATTTATAAAAAAATAAATTTATTTATTAAATGACACACCAACAGTTAGTAGACCAAACATGCTAAATTAAACTTGTAAAATTGAAGGACTAGTCTACTCACAAATTACAGGTGTGAAACAACATTGTTAAAATTTTAATTTAAATTATTTATTAAAAGAACGTAACATAACAAATAAAAAATTACATAACTACAGAATATAACAAATTGTCAAACAAAATAACTATATAAATGTTAGTTAAGATTATGATTATAATAATTATTCTTTCCGGAGACAAATATATTACGAGTTTATATCCAAAACAACCAGCACACACAAACGTGGGGGTTCATTAACTCAATTTCACCTTTCGCGCAATTCATACATGCCTTCCAATACATACTTAATATAGAATGAAGTAAACAGGCTTAACAATAAATCAATAATTTGTAAGTTATTTGTGTCAGAGGTTGCCAAATTATTGACGCCAGCGACGGTTTAATAATGTAAGCGGCACGGTTAAGTATAGCCCATAATCATACTAAAATATCAGCTCTATATCACCTTCTAGTTCTTGATACGGGCTTCCTCTGCTGATGATAATAATGTCTTGGTTTAACACGCTGACCTAATGCGGGTTGGTAGACTTCATATACCTTCAAAATTTTTACGGAGAATATGCAGCTGTTGAAGCGGTACATAATTAAAAATAAATTTACACATATCTTCAAATTGTCAGGAGCGCGTACTCTAGGGCTAGTATTTCACATTTACAGCGATATTTAATAATAAATTCACATGAGTTTTCGAATAATCAGAGGCGCGAATTCTAGGACTAGTTTCGAACCCGCAGCTTCCTGACACATTAGAACCAGTCATCGCTAAGCCAACGATGCTTATACCAACATAATATGTAGTCGAAATATCTAAGTGTCTACTACCTATATCTGTATCTTCCTATCGCCACATGAAAAATATTGCAACGTTTTCTCAGCGAACAGGGTTTCTGAAATACAGTTCAACCGGTATAATAATTTATTCATGAGCCCACTTTCCGTCTGAATGAATCGCTCGCGCGTGGGTGGGACTCCTTCTCGTACGAATTTGTAAATAGAAGCAGCACGTTATTTTGCCGGGTCACACGTGGATTTCACTGTTAAATGACCTGTTTAGTTTTCTTGTCATTGATGAAGATTTAAGTTAGAAAATAATCAAGTGTTATGTGTAAGTGGTGACTTCTCAACAATATATATACCAAACCAATGCCAATATAACAAACAAAGATCTTGATAAATTATATATATTATCAAAATCTTCGTTTGGAAACTATTTATGCAATCGTACTATGATGCCTTATTTAATTTAAAAGTATTTTTATGACGTAATATTTTTTATGACCAACGGCAAACATAAAGTTTAACAAATAAAAATGGTGTTTGAATCATTGATGAAGAATTATGCAAGTTATGGCGTACCAAAAACACAGATGAGAAAATATATAGAAATAATATACACACCGCCTTCAGTTGATGTTCATTTATTATGAAATTCGATGATATTTAATGTTGTCATAACATGCTTGTTCAGTGTTCATGACAAATCCTTTAACGTTTTAAACATGCGTTGAAATGCTCAACATTTTAAGACATGATTTCATCGAAATATATTATCGAACGGAACTCTAGAATTACAACTCAAAATAAGAACATAATTGGGTGTATAAAAAAAAGTTATTTAATTCATAAAAAGAACAGCGACTTCAATATACAACTTCAAATTATGCGTTCCTATAAAATTTGAGGGTTGCTCTCGATTTTTCTGAGATCCCAACATCAGATCCTGACTTGGTGCCAATGGGACTACCTGGGAAATATTTTTTAAACAAAAAAGAATTGCTCGAATCGGTCCAGGCGTCTTCGAGTAATCGGGGAACATACATAAAAAAAGATTCCGAAGAATTGAGAACCTCCTCCTTTTTTGCAGTCGGTTAATAAAGAGGTCCAAAGAACTTCTTTAGAGACCAAGCCAATCACGTGTTCATAATATGACATACAAAGCTATGGGGATTAATCTACTGGTACATAATCTATTTGGTGCCTTATTGATCCGTACATCATTTGGAGTGAAGAAAGGCTTTTGCCCCATAGTAGAACATAATTGGCAGGGTCGTGCCATAGCAACGGAACAGCCGCTTCGGTTACAGAACTTGGGGAAGGCGCATCTGCATGTACGTCCTCTGAGTCCAGGTTTTTTCATACCAGTCCATACCGAATATGAGACAAAGGGCGATATTCAAAACTAGCTTTTTTCAAAAAAATACTTTGAATTGGCTTGGAAAGTAGCTAAAAAATAAAATCTTTGTTCTTAGTCGACAAAAAGAATAAATTAAATTGTTACTGTACTGACTTTTATTACAATAAAAATAGTCTATAACGCTCAGCGAATAGATGCCTATTGGTCGCAGAATGTTTTGAATGAGATCAGTAATAGTTATAGTCAAATATATTTGAGTGCGTTATGGCTATGCGCATACACGCCCGTTGCATATCTCATCTTATATAAACTAGCTGTTACCCGCGACTCCACCCGCCTGGTAGTTTTTTTTTAAAGAATAGGTATAAAATCCGTGGAGTCATCTTAATTAATAGTTTTACTAACTACTCCTAAACTAGGCAAAAATCATGTCGATCGCTTGCTCTGTGAAAAACAAAAAACTAAACCACTGGAACCACTTATTATATCCAGATAAAAAGTTGCCTATTTGCTATTCCAGACTATAATCGATCTCTGTGCGAAATTTCAACCAGATCCGTCCAACCTCTCTAGCTAGCGTGATTATCTATTCATCCAAATATTCGCATTTATAATATAAGTAAGATTACAGCTGGGAAATTCATGATCGTATACGCGTTCAAACTTAAATCCATCAAGTCTTTAGGATATTTTCACAGTAAACATATCGCTCATCACCTGTATTGCAAATTGGGAATAAGCTCATTTTAAAATCAATGAGATTATAATTAAACAAGTGAGACGCTCTATCGGAATTCTATTTTCGAGTTCCACTCATTGGCAGAGGTGATTGAATGTGTCACCTTAGCTATTCTGATGGATACTGGGATAATACGGTGCCTATTCTGGATTCAAGTCTGAGAAATATTATATTTATCTTAATTAAAATAAACTACAAAATTATATGCATTTTAGCTATCATCTATTATTAGGGTGTTTCCTATTATTAGAAATACCGAAGGTATATCAAATTTAGGAGAGTAGTTGCGGGTACATTAATAATGTCAACCTAAGTGAGTAGTAAATGTTTAGCAGTAGCCATAAATTTTAAAAAAGAAGAAGAAATGTTTAGCATAAAACGAAGTGCCTTCCGCGCTCCGGTGTTCAGTTGAATAGAAGACGAGTCCATAGCCAGTATATTCGTGGTTCGGTGAAAGTGTAATCAGTTCAATTGCCGCGTTTTTCAGCTTAGAGGGTAATGCTGGTAGATTAATTATAAAGAGAAGCCTTAAGTAAATCCTGACATACGTTTGTGTTTACGCTGGTGGTAGGATATTCATATCCGCCCGGATAGCGACCACCGTACACAGGGCGAAAAACCCGCCATAGTGGCACACGCAAGTGTGTCGCGTTCCGGGATCAGCCAGTGTACATCCGGTTTTTGTCGGGGGTCTGGAGTTGGGGTACAATGGCCATTTTACGGCCTTCTTAGTACTCTGACACTAGACCCTCGACCTCTTCTTCACCTTCTTGCCCATGGCGTAGTGTGAAGAAGCAGGCCGGCATGAGTGTGTTGAGTAGCCGGGGATAGATCGTCTCTCGCTACTCAGTACTCTATTTGGACCGTACTGCGCTTACCATCAGGTACAGTGCGGTCATTTTGCCGTGCCAGGATAAAAAAAAAAAAAAAAAAAAAAATATTAAGCACCGAGATGTGTAAGAGTGTTATGTAAATGAATCAATAAAATGATAAAAATTGTATTTGTGCCTTCTTAAATATCCATCGTGCATAGTTTTGTTGATGTTGCAACACTAACAAAGTATAAAATGTAGTCACCCTCCTCGTCTGTCCGACCCACAACACCCAGCCCCAAAACAAATGTCTGTCTGTCACACAAACATTTCTCTCGGTGAGGGAATCGAACCCACGACCTCTCGTTTCACAACCAGCTGCTCTCCCGCTGCGCCACGGAGGCAGGTGTTTAATACTAGGATTTAAGAAATATTTGAGGTTTACCAACACACTTGCATTCAGCAGTGGGACAATGTATAATACTCGGATGGTATTATTGTGCTTAGCTGTAAAACAAGAGGCTGCTGGTTCGATTCCCGCAATGCTTGGCTGGTGGTAGGATATTCATATCCGCCCGGATAGCGACCACCGTACACAGGGTGAAAAACCCGCCATAGTGGCATACGCAAGTGTGTCGCGTTCCGGGATCAGCCAGTGTACATCCGGTTTTTGGGGGCTAGAGTTGAGGTACAATGTTTGGCCATTTTGCGGCCTTCTGAGTACTCTGACAATAGACCCTCGGCAGCTTCTTCACCTTCTTGCCCATGGCGTAGTGTGAAGGAGCAGGCTGGCATGATTGTGTTGAGTAGCGGGGGATAGATCGTCTCTCGCTACTCGATACTCTAATTGGACCGTACTGCGCTTACCATCAGGTGAAGTGCGGTCACTTTGCCGTGCTAGGATAAAAAAAAAATAAAAAAAATTGTGTGATCTACATGTATTGTCGTAGTTCTGAATACCCACGAAACATATTTAACCTAGTGTGGGTCGGGACTATGTGACTATTGGGAGTATGCAATAAAAGTTAAAGAAATCGATAAGCAATCTTGTAAAGTACAGTTGGCGAAGTCCACCAATTAACATTTTAAACGGACTACCATTCGAACATTTCGACTAAAACTTACCCGCAACAGTTTGCGAAGGTCTTGAATTATTTAAACTTCATTAAGCGACGTAATTTGGCCGTATAATTTAGCTGTGCCGATAGCCGTGACCAAATACAGCTGCGAGCTCAATTGCCGACTTGTTTTGCGGTGGTTGCTATTTAGTAAATTTTAGCTTGTGTCATGACTTAATAAATTTATCGCTAAAAAGATGGGTGATTTTGTAGTCATCATCTATAAGTTTTCTGCCTATTAGTAATTGAAGCTTATAATGTAGTAGACTCATAAGAAGTTGACAGCCTCCGTGGCACAGCGGGCGAGTAGCCGGCTGTGAAACGGGAGGCAGTGGGTTCGATTTCGATTCCCGCGCCGAGACAAATGTTTTTCTGACAGACAGATGTTTGTTTCGGGTCTGGGTGTTGTGGGCCCGTAGTTCCTCGTGGTTTTTGTCACCCACGATACAGGTTTGACCTAGTGTACGTCTTGGGTGTATTTATTGCTTATTTATTTAAACTATGAGTTTTGAGATGGTCTTAGATTTGTTTAATTATTAAAGAAAATCTGTTCTAGTATTTATAAATTAGATTCATTAGTTCTAATTTGTATCCAAAGGAGTAAGTAGGAATACAAGGTACCCCGAGGCAAGGTCAAGTTTATTTCCAAGCCATGGTGTAATAGATCATATCACCGCCGCCGATCATAAACCGCCTTTTTTAGTGCCTGGATAGGCAGGCGAGCAGACGGGCCACCTGATGGTAAGTAGACACCGTCGACCATAGACTTCTGCAATGCCAGGGAACAGCAAAGTCGCGGCCTATCGTTGAGTAGATAAATAGGTGGCTATCTGTGGACCGAATTTTCGTTAAAAAAATAAAACATTCGATCTCGTCAATAGCGCCACCTATCTGATCTAAAACTATCCTATGTTTTAAGTTGGACCCAAACCACGCACACACAAAAATTTAATTTCAGTTGAATGATTCCAAAGTCTTTAACGGACATAGGTAGAAACAATTTTTGTGTTCTATGTATATAGATGAGTATAAAACATATTAAAAACCTTAAATAAATTTCGGAGTTAATAACTAATGAAATTAGCTCATTCTCTCTTATTGCATTCAAATCCCGCGTGAAAACAAAAACATCACAAAGAAAAAAAAGAAAACGAAGTCCCAAAAAGTCCTTCATTAATTGCGTTGAGATTAAGTCGTGCCAATTTTCATCACACCAAAGCTAAGATATTTATAGTACTTAGCAAAAGCCCACGCATTTCCGCCACCTTATAATTACAAAGCAAACTTTAGGAGAATTCAATAATAAATAAATAACACCCAACAGTCACACACATAGCCCCGATCCCACACTAAGATACGAGTCTTGTGTAGTGAGTATCAGGGACTACGAGAGACTTTCGGTCTCACAACACCCAGACCCCGGACACAAATCTCTGTCTGTCATACAAACATTTGTCCCGGTGTGGGAATCGAACCCACGGCCTCTCGTTTCACAGCCGGCTACTCGCCAACTGTACCTCGGAGGCTGTCAAATGATATATTTTCTGATATGTTTTCGTATTTCAGTTACTTGCGAAGAAAATTTTGATCGGAACTTGTTAAATTATATTCAGGTTTAGATACAAATACTCCCATTAACTGCGGCTTCCACGGGTTTATTCGCAGCTAGCTTTTTCCCGCGGCTTCGCCCGCGTGATAGTAAATTTTGAAAGAAAAGGTATAAAATCCATGGAGACATCTTAAGCTATTACATCTATCTATCTATATGTACACAACGGCTGTGCTGAGGTCTCGGTTTCGATCCCCGAGTCAGGTAAAAGTGATATTGGATTCTTCTATGCGAAATAGCCAGCCGCCAGTATGGCGATAAGCTCGCCCCCTATCACGGGATGGTATTAAGTTCGGCGAAATGTGGGTGCACTGGTTACACCTCTGCTTACCCTCTCGGCAAATCCAGAAGAGAGTGCGTATGTATGTATGTATTACAATTTTTAAATCACTAATTTTCTGCAATTTCGCGACTATTATTTAATCGCAAATAACAATCAATCAATAAAATTGAATGTAAGGCAGATGGATGAGTAACGCGATCTTATGGGACGCCAACGCCATCTAGTGTAAGAAACCAACACGAATACTATATTATATTAGGGTGTATTTATTTGTCTGTCACATGGTATGCTCGCTGATTACGCATGCGCAAGATCTCATAATTCTCGGTACGCGATTAATTTACAATATCTATTTATTTGCTCAAATTATATTCGTGAAGCATACGAATAGTAGATTTTCACACAACCAGTTTAATGAATATGAAATAGTTAAAATAAAAACTTAATAATTCATATTAGATACAATAAAAAAATCTCCTATTTTAGTATAGTGAGCCTTATGTTGGTGCTAAAAAGAATTCGATTTACTAGATTTTTTTATTAATTCCATGAAAGTGAACGGTAGGCAGCGGCTTTGCTGTGCCATGGCATTGCAGAAGTCTATGGCCGGAGTGTCTACTTACTATCAGGTGGCCCGCCAGATGCCTATCCAGACAGTAATTGAAAAAGTGTTCCATTAACTGTTAAACATAATCCCGCATACGCCAATAAAATGCCCAAATTGCCCATCAAATGCCCCTTAAATATTTATTTATCGAATATTTATAGCAAAATTCATCATAAAGGTTCCTTAACCAACAGCCTCCGTGGCGCAGTAGGCGAGTAGCCGGCTGTGGAACGAGAGGCCATGGGTTCGATTCCCACACCGGGACAAATGTTTGTGTCCGGGGTCTGGGTGTTGTGAGACCGAAAGTCTCTGATGGATCCTGATACCCACAACACAAGACTCGTATCTTAGTGTGGGATCGGGGCTATGTGTGTGGCTGTTGGGTGTTGTTTATTTATTTAGCGGGAGTGAATTTAATTAAGCTCTACCGCAGCATATTCGTGTTAAATAAATAATTAAAACCAATGAGCAGGCCGACTTCAGGTCAATATGTCACGTGTGGTCATATAGGACCACAACACAGAAAATGAAATAATGTTTCGAATAGAATTAACTAAATGACAGAATCTCTGATTTAAATTACTGTGACAAACATATAAAGGAACGAACGTGTTGAATACGTTTTTAATTTGCCAAGAAGCATATAAAAATGACGTTATATTTTAAATTATATAATAAGAAAAAAGCAGCGCCACACCGACAGCAGCGCCTCCTACCGGATTCAATAGTGTTTTCAAACCATCCAGGAACCCATTGAAATATACACACAAAATTTCCTCCAAGTCGGTCCAGCCGTTTAGGAGGAGCTAGGTGACAAACACACGTACAGAAATATTATATATACTAAGATACTCTATGAGCTGTTAAGAAACAGAAAAATTCTAAACATTTTGTTCAGTATAAAACGATAGTAATGGTAAATTGCTCAGATTTTCAAACTATACAAATATCAACTTAACATAATACATTTAAAAATGATCCCTAATCATATATTGTGCAGGTCTATATTGGCTCCACGATTGTGAAGAGGCATGCATCATTATTCAAAATATATACTGACTAAGGCAACTGAATTATGGCAACCCTACGTAGAATAACAGCTAAAAGTGCAGTTGTTAACCTATTTTCTCTCAGTATTATTCGTATTTCGGCAATAATAACTCGTTAGGTCAGCATAAATAAATCGCTCACCGTCAGCGGAGTGTTTTTGGTAACAAATCTCCGTGGCACAGTGGGCGAGTAACTGTGAATCAAAAAGCCTGGGGTTCGGTCGATGAACTGAGACAAATGCTTATGTGATCCACAAATATTTGTTTCGGGTCTGGGTGTTGTGAGACCGCAAGTCTCGTAGTTCCTGATACCTAAGACACATGACAATCGTCGCCCCGTGAAAGATATTAGTTAAAAAAATTAAAATTAAAAGTTTAAAAACAATTAGATCTCGAAAATAGCGCACGTCGGATCTAAAACTATCCTATCTATCAAGGTGGAACCAACTATATACATTAACAAAAAAAAATTAAATCGGTTAGGCGATTTTAGAGATTAGCGGGTACGAACAGTGTAATACGTGGTTTTTTTATACTCATGTAAGTATTATTACAATGACGAGTTTATTTTCCAATTCCCTATGTTTCTCACCTAAAGCGTACTTGTCTCGCTTTACTCTTTTTAAAAGCAGCCTCGCTTTGACATTTATTTGAATAATGTTCAGAGACAACACTTGCTCAAGTGTCGGGAAAAAAGTAGGACTTGTTAAAACTTATACAGATACGCCGAAACTGGGGCGTGATGAGTAGTGAATTTTAAAACATTATTTTTATAAACAATCACATTTATGGTACTGGCAGCTAATATACGTAAAGTAAAAAGGAAGTAAGTATCTGGCCATAATATATTTTGAAATAAATTTTCGTACGCCTCTTTGGTCTCTTGTCAATTTTTAAAAAGAAACGCTATAGTTTATTTTTCTTTTTTCTCTTTTGGAACTGCATTTCGAACTGGCAGTAGAGTAAAATAATGTCAGTATTTCAATCAAAAGATATTTTGGTTTGATTTCATTTGAGCTTAAGGATCTCTGAATTGGCATGCAATCACATGCAATTGATTCGATTTTCAAATAATTTAAAGTTTTTGGCATTTATACCTCAAGGGTATTCAGAAAGATCAGTTGTAGAGTTGTTGTTGAAGTGATGATTTTTGTAGCTACATACAAAGAAATATAAAGTTTCCCATATTTCGATTAGTATGGAAGTCGTGGTTACATAAGTAATAGTTTAAACATAAAGGTAACAAAACAACACTTCTATTATCGGACAGAGATACGATTACCTACATTCGCATTCAAAAACAAGTAAAATAAAATATTTAACGGCTACAAACGAACGACACTTTACTTTAGGAAGACTTATTACTTAATATGTTATATTTATTCAATAATATAACATGAAACTTTTTTAACATATTATATATTTACTCAATACATTAATCCAATGACTCACAAAGTACATAATTGTAGTAAATTTATGATTCGCGAGCTAAGATCTGTTTTATTACAAAAAAAAAGAGAGTAAAAAAATATATTTGATAGTAAAAAAACGAATTTATTACAGTAATTTATTATAAAATTTGGCTAGTAGTCAAAGACACCTGTGACAAAAAACATCGAAAAAAAGAAGCAAAATACTTTCTTAGAACATTCATACGTTTATTGATATATCAAACGGCTGTATATAACATTTAAACGATCAGAAACTTATTCATTCAACCGCTCAGTAAAAGGTACATAAAAGCGCTGAAAGACGAAATTGATATTTTCTTACAGCGCTTTATATACCAACGTGTACGTTTTACAGCTAAAGTCACTTTCAATTTTCGACGTAAAGCGCTTTATAGCTTACTTCGAGCGTGACGGGCATAAAACCTCCAGAGAGAAAGCCTCAACTTGTCTCCATCCACGGTAGTCGCGTGAGATTTGTAGATTTCCTCAACTAATACGTATTCAAATTCCAACCTTATATAATCAAAATACGGTAGAAATTTCCCTGCAGGAAAAACGCAAAATTTCTTAATCTTTTCAAATTTTTTTCCTCGGACAGATGTTACCTTGATGTAAGCGTGATGTATAAAGTTTTCGTTTTACTTTTATAGCTGACGCAAATTAGACTGTGTAATGTTACTTTACCAGTTCTTGAAATTAAAGGAAATGTCAAGTTAATGTAATGTTAAATTGTTCCGCCGATGTTATGTTCGATCGGAAAAGTTGTTGACATCTAAGAATTACACATCTTTTCTTTGAAAAATGGCTTTATTTTTCAAATAAAAGTGTTTTTTAATGTCGCACAGAGTGACAAGATACAAATGATAAGTATAATACACACGTAATTTTGAAAAGTCGTATTATATTTGGGCTGGTTTCGCATCCGCAACATTCGCGTCGGTAGTGTGTACCACTTCCAACTAGATAATAATAAACTAAGCATAAAGTATATTTTAAAATAAATAATAATAATAATAACAACCAACAATCACACTCATAGCCCCAACCCCACACTAAGATACGAGCCTTGTGTTGTGGGTGTATCAGGGACTACGAGAGACTTTCGGTTTCACAACACCCAGACCCGGAAAAAATATCTGTCTGTCACACAAACATTTCTCGAACCCACGGCCTCTCGTTAAACAGCAGCTACTCGCCAACTGCGCCACGGAAGCATTATGAAACTTTTATATGGACTTTTATGTGTTGTATCAACCTAGGTTTCATTGGCCTCAGGTGTTTTTAACTCAGACTTTCAAACAGGCGCTCTCATTACAGACTTATTTATTCATTGACTCTACTTTTTACGAAATATGGCAGAACATAAATTTGAAAAACCAACATAAACGCTTCGTTGAATAATTTATATCAGAGTACTGGCTGTCAAAGCCTCTTAATAGAAATAAAAATTGAAAAAAGAAACATAAAATACTCCTATATGTGAAGGTTTCATAATCTTTAGCATTTTTTTTATCATTTAAAAGTATAATGTTATGAGAAAAACAGGGTCTATGGACAAAAAAAATGACAGGAATGTGATGTGATGTTGTATTGTGATTAATAAGTGAAAAAAATATTTCAGACATGGGTTAGGCCTTTAAATTGTGACTATTACAGACATGGCTTCGGCCTTTAAATTGTGACTATTACAGACATGGCTTCGGCCTTTTGAATTGTGTTTATTTCAGACATGGCTTCGGCCTTTAGAATGAGAAAAATATCGGACATGGCTTCCCCCTTTTGAATGGATGAATACTGCAGACATGGCTTCGGCCTTTTTTATAAGTTAAAACCAGAGAAGAAGAAGACTTTAATTCTAGCCCTAATTTGGAAAAAATAACGACAGACATGGCTGCATGGCGGAGAACCTTTGCCTTCTCTTTTATAGAGTAAATAAATAAAAAAAAAGGTCTATGGACAGTGTCATCAAAGACTAGGCTGTACGGCATTGGTCTTTGCCTTGACGAAAAGTAAAAAGATATGTCATGATGTGCCCGGTGGCTTGTGTTTGTAAAGATGGAGGGACTTTGTATAATTACGAAAATACAAGGGATATTGCTATACTAGTTATTCGAAAATACCTAACATATGTTTTTTTTATAATTTGTCTTACGTGACTATTTTTCAGACAAAGTTTCTGCTACATAACGAATTCTTGTAAACAAAATTAATTATTTAAAACCCTTTAACGCTGTGACTTAGATTTGTTTTAGAAATGTCGAAGTCAAAGATATTATGATAAATTAATGCAACGACAGTAAAATACAATCCAATTTTATAAAAGTATGAATGGCCTTTCGTACCGTTAACTTCAATTATGTGAAATGATATAGTATCCATGCCTCTGAATTATTGTTATTGTGATCCATTTTAAAATGGGGAGAACGATGGTGATAATTTATGGTTCATTTTCAACAAAATAACAATCAAGTCACACATTAAATATAATTGTAGTGACATCAGGAACTACGAGACAATTTCTGTCTCACGCTAACCAAAACCAGTGCTGGTGGTAGGATATTCATATGGCGGGTTTTACACCCTGTGTACGGTGGTCGCTATCCGGGCGGATTTAAGTATCCTACCAACAGTGTATCATTGTATTTTAATATGAAACAGAGATAATCCATCGATATTTTAAGCACAGATTACAATCTTGGGCAACTCCGGTTCTCATTAGTTTCACAACCACTAAAATACTATAAGGCAATACGGCGTAATATAATACAAATAGAAACAAAAGCATACTTTTGATCCTCGATTACCAGTTTGTCTTGTTAGCTGTTATTCTGGAACTTGTGCCAATGTAAGAGGAATAATTTCAAGATCTTATCTCTTATTTCCAAGCAACAAGATACAGCGCAACGTACCATTATGTCTAACGTTACGCCACGCTCAAATTGCTTCTAAACAAATTATGTAATTGCTGTAATTTAGTTTTATTAAGTTGTATTTTCAGAAGACTTTCTCGTGTTATTTGATGCTAAAGGAAATGTAATCTAGGATTATTGTCTTCCATATTTTGTAAGTGGAATTACTTATATACCGAGTCCAATTATATCTAAAGTATTTTGTAAATACTTGGAAGATATTTCCACTCAGCAAGCCGGCATGATAGTTAAAATAGCAAGGGATGGTTGACTCTAGCTACTTGATACTCTACCTGGACGGTATTGCGCTTACCATCAGATAGAGTCACTTTGGCATGATAGGATAAAAAAATATACGTTACAATTTGTTGAGGTAATAAAAAATGCAACTTCTTTATCTAACAATTGTCTGAACGGAATTAATCTGAATCACTGTGTTACAGTGTTCGGAAAATCCTTGTTCAATCAGTAAGTCTTCCTAGTTTCAATTTCTGTGGACAGGATTATGCATGTTACAGTATTATTTTAAAATAGAATTGTTCTCACAAAGTCTAGATTTAACCAGTCACGTATCAATGACATGCCGGCATGCACAAAATATTGGCAACACTCGCCGTTCTTACATGCTATTTTTAACTTTAATATTATGGAAATAAAATTAATTTTGGACAGACTCTACTTATTACATTTTCTAACTGCGGTGTCCTTGTGATTCGAGAGTGGTTAAACTCAACATTTAAAATAGTAAAAAAAACTCTGTAAATCCAACTATAACCATAATCCTTTATAAATCATTTATAAATTTGATTGCAAAACGTCTCGTATAGACAACATTAGTACAGCAATAGAATAAAACTTTACATCTAAGACATCGCTCTCTGAATCGAATGAAACGATTAGTTGACGGCTATTTACTTAGTCAGACTTCGAGTCTAGGAATAGTATAAGTTCTGGAATTAATTCGAGAAGTTTCTTTACCTTCACGTTAGTATTCAGGGCAATAACCTTTAGAATGATAGATGATTGCAAATACCAATACATAATACCAAAAAACCCAAAAACATACTCTATGTCTACTTGTATCGTGGGTATCAAGAACTACGAGGGACTACGGTCACACAACACCCAAACCCAAAACAATAATTTATGGATCAAAATATTTGTCTCAGTGTGGAGATCGAATCTGCCGCGTTTCGCTTCTCAACTAACTATTACCTAAATACTAAATCTTGCTTATCATATAAATACTATAACTACATATTCCATTATATTCTGTTTAGTAAGAGTATACGTGATAAAGTTTAAAATGTGATTTTCTAGGCGAGCGAGATTTTGTTATTCGAAGTGTTATTCGAATAAGAATTTCCTGTGATTTTTATCGACATTACTATAGAGTAATTCTGATAGAAACGTTGATATACACTAACGTATATTAATTATACATTTTGTGAGTATTTTATAATCATCGAAAGATTTTCATCCATATAAAAAATATGCATGACAATACTAAAATTAAATTAAAATTATTTATAAACGACAAGTATAAATATGCATTATACAAACGGGTATAGACATTAAACTGAACTATATAATAATATTAACTCTACTGTACTGGCAATGTTAAGAGATGATAAAAATAAAACTCAATGTGATTTTGGTATATACTTGTAACATTCATGCGTAACGTTTTACAATAGTACAATCAAAAATGGTCAACGAATGAATTTTATTGTTGCAATAATTTAAATAGTAGTGATACGTTACATGAATTTCTTATTTTACTTACTAGATAATAAATACACCAAACTGTCACACACATAGTTCTGACCCCAAGCTATGTAAAATCTGTATCGTGAGTATCAATAACTACGAGGGACTACGGTCCCACAACACCCGGATCAGAAACAAATATATGTCTTTTTTTTATAGTATAGTCCTACAAACGAGCCAGTGGGTCACCTGATGTTAAGTGATCTCCACCGCCCATGAACATACACAATATCCTAAGGGTCATGTATGCGCTGTCAGCCTTAAAGGACAGGAATAGGGATTAGGGAAGGGAAGGGGGAATCTGGGCCTCCAGATATCTCACTTACCATACGAAACGCGACCTTAAACTGTCACTTTACGTTGGTTTGGTCTGTCGAACAAACATTTGTCTTGGTGCGGAAATCGAACCCACGGCCTCTCGTTTCACAGCTACTCGCCCGCTGCGCCACGGAGGCTGTCTCCTTTACTAACTACTTTATAGTCTCTACAATAAAAGAAAAACGAGTGACTCTACCGGAGCTCTACCCATCGTAGTGTTAATAAAGCCTTTTTATACTTGAAGTTAGTTGAGCGCGTAATATGAGGATGTGAGTTAAGTGGCAGGAAGCGGAATGCTCTTCTCTCAGAACTATATATACTAAAAAGGAGGGCACGTACGAACTGGTGTGAAACGGTTAATTCCCAGTATATTTTTAAGATCAATAGGCCTCGATTGAAGCGCAGGGCTCTCTATACAAAAAACTGCCAAAGTTAATATTTCAGGCGTCCAAGATGAGCACAGCAACCAGTTTTTTATGGTTGTGATAGCCTAGTTGGTTGCGGTACGGACTGTCAAGACGATAGTCGTATATTCGAAACCAAAATGGCGTCAACTCTAACTTTTCTAAAAAGTTTGTGTGTATTAAATGATAACTATCGCTTGCTTTAACGGTGAAGGAAGACATCGTGAGGAAACCTGCATACCTCAGAATTCTCAAAAGAGTTTCGAAGGTATGTGAAATCTTACCCACCCGCATTAAGCCAGCTTTGTAGACTAAGGCCTAGCCCCTCTCATTGGCATAGGAGGACCGTGCCCAGCAGTGGGACAATACAGGGCTAGTACTATTATTATTATTATTAATTGTTTGTGACCATTAAAAGTAGCGCCAGACTTTTATTATAAAACGTCACTACAATAAGTATAGGACAAAAATGCATATTTTCAGTAACAGAACAAACACTATTATGATACTCTTAATTTAAATTATATTCTTTTGTTAATGTACTGCGTTTAGTTGCTTAAACTATAAAACACCGCCTTAACGGTGAAGGAAAACATTGAGGAAACTTGCTTATCTGAGAACTCTCATAAGAATTATGAAAAGTATGTGAAGTCTACCAACGTGCATTAGGCCTATGTGGTGGACTAAGACCTAATCCGTCTCATTAGTAGTTATGTCTGTATTATTAAAAGTAGGACGTTTGAATTATCTACTATGAATACACAATATCAGTTATAATTATTATAAGAAAGCCTACTTGTACATGATGCCTAGATGTCAAAGTCATCGATTAAGTCTTCCAATTATCACTTCAGTGGCTTCTATTATATATTATATATTCTATTATATATTATATATTGACATTTAATCCCAGGATTAACAAATGATATATACTTTTATCAAGAAAGAGCCCTTAAAAGCTTAAAGCTTTCAGTAAAATACTGGATAGTACCTCACAAGAAAATGAAGAGCTACGCCTTCGTGATATCAAAGCCTATTTAATCTTCGGTACAAAGGATGTCTATCATAATGAGCCAAGTTTCGAAGTAACGCGTGATACATGTATCCGAAAGTGTATATCCGAAATAGGTCGAGACTTTTCGCAAATATCCGAGTATTTATTTAGTCTCGATCCAATTAAAAAGCAGATGAGTCACAATTTCCCCGGACGAGCGAGTATTTTTTAAACACGCCAGAGAGTAAATCCTATAATCATTATAGATACGATCCGTAGCAACGCGTTACGAGCGTAGCGCCGTAGAATAAATATGTGCTACATCGTAGGGACCTCGCGCGAATTTACACCCATATTTATTTAATAAAACGTACGTGTTATTTGTTCCCTAATTTTACTTTAGCGTTTTTGTTTATTTATTATTTGTATTTCTCTGCGCAATATACGGTTGACTTTTGAAATACGTTATATTATGTTCCATTTTTAAAATAGGAGAGTTAAATTATGTTTTTAAATTTAGAAAACATTTAAATTGTGTTTCGAACACATTGGTTGCTGTTAGTATCTTTAGGCATTTTTGAGTTCTGAATAGTTCAAATGATAGGACTACTTTACAGTAGTTTTATAATAATGATTACAAATATATTTTTAAAACATAGCTATAAAGTTTTTGCAATGATTACGTGGTATTAAAAGAACCAATTATAATTAATACTATATTTTAAATAGAATAGAGATTTTACATTTTTAATCTTCCTATAATGATCAAAAGTGCTATAAAAATGATCTACAGAACATGAAAAAATAACTAAAGGAATCATATTAAACACCTTTTTAATATAATATCATTGTATACAATATCATATTAAATAGAATGTGTACGTGATAAGAAAACTTCCGACGAAGATATAAAAGCTACTGCAAAACAACATTGTTTACAGAATCAAACAAAAGCAGCTACCAAAAACAATCGAACAACACAAGCTATAACAATCAAATCCTCATAACGAAGTCCTTTACGTCGCTTTATCTACCTGAAATTGTCACTGAAACTGCACTCACCTTCCGATAGTCTTACATTTCACACAACACACAAGCACATATGTTAAATACGTACACGTTCTAATAATTGTTAATAAAAGCGACTTTCGATTAATTTGTCATTAATAATCCCCCGAAAAACACGCCTGTGACGAGTTCAAAATATCCCCCACATACGATACGACCGCACGCCGCGAGGCCGCGGGCAAAACTAGGAGCTCGCCGCTCGCAGTATTTGAAACCCGAATTAAGCTGGAAGAGGACGGATATGTGTGCAAGCGAGATAGAAAAAGGTGCAGAGGTGCGCAGGAAAGAATTAGATGTTTATTTGGACTACGGGTAATGGGATAACAGAAGCTCACGCTACTAGTTGCGAGTATTGAAGTCTCTTCCGATAACTACTGTAAGTTTATGTCCGCCTGGTAATGTTCGTCGTAAGTTGAGATGGGTTACAGTTTACTTATTTAGTAAAATAACTTCTTACAAGAATATTTTGTCACTAATAAAAGAAAGTAAAGTAAAGTTAGTCTATTGCATGCCAAGGCGGTAAGATAATATCTAAATATAATACATTTTTAAAGCCTTTTATACGTTGATAATAAATAGATAATTATGAAAATATAATACTACTAGCTGACCCGGCAAACGTTGTTTTGCCATATAAATAATCGGGGATAACTAATTAAATGACGATTGATCAGTTTTCGACCGGAGAGGAAAAATGATTAAATTACTAAAATGGCTATTAAAAAATAAGGGTTGATCGTAGAAGGGTGAAAATTGAGGATTTTATGTATTGTTGTATCATAAAAAAATAGAAATTAAAAATTTTGTCTAAAAAATAAAAAAATAAATTTAGGGGTGGACTACCCCTAACATTTAGGGGGATGAAAAATAGATGTTGGCCGATTCTCATAGATACCGGATAAGCACAAAAAATTTCATCAAAATCGGTCAAGCCGTTTCCGAGGAGTATGGCAACGAAAACTGTGACACGAGAATTTTATATATTAGAAGATAGGTAAATCAATTACATATTTTGTTAATATATTCCTGCAATAAATTAAAACTAAGGAACATCCGCAATACGAGGAAATTGATTAATTAATTCAAGAGTAACAACTGCTATTCTAGCCGATGCAATCTGCTGAAGTTATTGTCAGGCACTTTCTTTTAATTATACAAGACGTCGGGCTATTTCTTGACTTAAATGTGCTCCTTTTAAGAGAATGCTATGAGAAAATAATATGATTCTAGATTTATCTTACGCCCGTTTACCATATATATTTCCCTTTATACGAGGTTTTAAGTAAGTCTTAGTTATATACATGTAATACAGTAAAACATTGTTAATTTTTGTGTGAATCCTACTAGTTTTTATTCGCTAAATCTATGCCGATATTTATACACTATAGTAATAAAAGAGGTATAAAACGAGTCTCAGCGGTTTCATATTATACGTAGTAAAAATATAATATACTGTTATGTATGAAATAATATGTATTATTGTAATCCCTAATGCAAATTTCGTGCACACGTTTACGTACAATTATCTGTATATATAAAAGAAGAAACTGACTGACTGACTGACTGATCGATCAACGCACAGCCTAAACGGCTGGGGTTAGAGACTTGAATTTGACAGTAGGTACCTTTTATCACGTAGGCATCCACTAAGGAAGGGTTTTTGGAAATACCACCCCTAAGTGGGTAAAATAGGGGATGAAAGTTTGTATGAAAATCCGTCATTTTTAAGTTAAACGCATGAATATTGGTATTTTGTATTGTATACTTATTCTCCCAAATATGACCTCCACGCGGGCGGAGCCGCGAGCAACAGCTAGTTAGAGAATAAATTAACATCAATTTCCTTTTTGAAAGTACTGATGCCACTGCAATGTTACAAAGAGGTATTTTCGATTTGTAAGAAGAAAGTTATCTTCAGAACTATTGAACCGATACTAAAAATCCTTTCACTAATAACACTACTACACGATATCTGAGTAACAAAGGCTATATATTATAAACTATTTTGTATCCCAGAAACAGACTATTAAATTTTAAAATAAAAACAGTAAGTTAGATATTTATATGATATAGCTCCTTTTGGTGGCTCTTACAGCTTTGCCTTACTCAACACTCAATACTTTGTCTCTATTCAAACAACTTTATTAGTTGTTCGAATAGAGACAAAGAAATAAATTATCGTAGTAAAAGTTTTAAGGCTCAATTTAACTGTACCGAGCGTTTACTACGTATATACAAACTGACATAATTATATCTAGAGGTATTCTCTGGCAATTGGCTACTGTATCTGGACGGCTTTATACTTCATTAAGTGCAGTGTTATCACTTTGCCAAGAATAAAAAAGAAACAAAGCATTATCATATTATGTAACATTTAGATTCCAAATTTGAAAAGGCTCTCATGAGTACACAATCGAATACGAAAGGTATCAATTTATTTAAAAAATGCTTTTAAACATAACTTTATTTTATAAACACAAATACTTTTATATTATAGAAACAAAGACGCTTAAAGAAATACCCATTTATTCAACTTCGGGTCATCAACTATAAAGCCAAGCGAATTCGAATTTTAAAATCAGACCACAATTCAAACAATAAGATCTTCGCAATCCACATGATTTATCTCGCATCGAAAAAACATTTAAAGCTATCTAAATTGATAAAGCGATTTTGTATCCCAACGATAAATTTGACAAATTCAATAAGAGAAATTCAATTTTTAATACAAAAAGATAGTAGCCGAGTGCTGAATTTATCTGACGGCCCAGCGTTAATATAATGGATACTAAATTAACTGTGCCCGAAAATCACCCGGTTGGAATGCATAAAATAACTAGACAGAGAGCCCGACATATAATTTTTGTGGCAATGATTAGAAATACCATGCTTCTTGTTCAATTTTCTCTTTTTTATTAAAAAGGCAAAGGTTTTCCACCACGCAGCCTTATCATTCATTTTTTCTAATTTAATACCATGTTTTCATTAAGCTAAGTTTATTTTCTTTTCTAATGTGGCGCGGTTTGCGTATCAGGCAGATATGCAGATGTGTATAGTTTATTTGAAAGTTAAAGTATGATTTTCTATTAGTAATCTTAATTTATCATTGGAAATATTATAATATAACTAGACTCTATTTTAATATGTCACAACATTTTTGGTATAACACACGTGTTACTAAAATTGGTAGTTTTAAAGATATATTATATTAAAAATAAATTATTTGGTTTTTTAGATTATTTCTACATTCTTTGAGAACACTAATTGAAATGATATATACTCAAAAATTCATAATGAAGCAGTGTTTAACATATATTTTTATAGAGCGCGGGAGGATCTACAATTTCTCTTTCCTCCTACGCCGTTCTAGTTTATAATATAAAATATAATAATAATACTAGCCCTGTATTAAACATTGTCCCACTGCTGGGCACGGGCCTCCTCTACTAATGAGAGGGGTTAGGCCTTAGTCCACCACGCTGGCCTTATGCGGGTTGGCAGACATCTCATACCTTCGAAAAACTCTCAGATATGCAGGTTTCCCCTCACGATGTTTTCCTTCACCGTTAAAGAAAGCGATAATTAACATTTTAATACACACATAACTTTAGAAAAGTCAGAGGTGTATGCCATGTGGGTTTCGAACCTACGACTTTCGTCTTAACAGTCCGTACCGCAACCAACTAGGCTATCGCTGCTGTTCTAGTTTAATGCCAATTATTTCGTCTGGTATTAAAATTAAAATAGATTTTAAAACTATAATTAAAACAATTTACTTTGTTATTGCGCCTCATTGCTCTGAAGCGTACTTAAACGATGAATATAGTTCTACGTAACTACACACACACATACACTCAAGCCTGTAATCCCCGTGGGGGTATGTAGAGGTGCAACCAGTACACCCACTTTTCACTGAATTTCGGTCCCATAACGTGATAGGGGCGAGCCTATCGCCATACCCGGTACAGATTCCAGACTCCGGGCTAATACTGAGAATTTCTAGATAGAATAACCCAATATCACTTTACCCGACCCGGGATCGAACCCGATACCTCAGCACAGCAGTCATAGCGCATGCGCAATTACAACTACGACACCGAGGCTGTCGACGTAACTATAACTTTTCTATTCCTTATTTCTTTTTTTAACCGACTTCAAAAAAGGAGGAGGTTAACAATTCGTCGGAATCTTTTTTTTTATGTATGTTACCCGATTACTCGAAGACGCTTGGACCGATCCGAGAAATTATTTTTTTGGTTAATCGGGTGTACTTCCCATTGGCACCAAGTCAGGATCTGATGTTGGGATCTCAGAAAAATCAAGGGAAGCCCTCAAATTTTATAGTGACGCATAATTTGTTTTTTATTGAAGTCGGTGTAATTTTTATAAATTATTGATTCCGAAAATTGCCTATCATGCCGATATAGAAATCGTCTTGATTCTTATTAATATGTAGAATGTGTTTTTGGACGACAAAAACTCACTTATAATGCACAAGGCGCTTTAGTTGCATCTCTTCTGTTTATTGGACACAAAGCGTATGATGTATATTTTGTTATCCAGTGAGTAATATATTTTCAGAATTCAGATAACTTGTAAGCCAACGGATACTATGCACATCCGTTGTTTATCTGTACGCTGAAAATAACCAAAATTTATTGCTTTAAGCTTGTTTAGTCGTTATTTCTTCACAAAGGCCATAGTGGGGTAGTTTCCTGTGTTTAATTTTGTACATTATTCGACATGCAACCAAATATAATACGCAAAAGAAATAAATGAGTTCACAATATTTATTTTAAATATTGTGCATAATGGGAACATCTCACCATCTCTCTCTCACAAAGGCACAGTAATGGCTTTCTGAGAGGTGACGTAACGGCTCATACCATACATCCTTTTTCTGTCTATTCTTTCGATGCTTCAACTACCTATAGTTAACTGAATCATATTAATAAATTTTGGGTATATAAAATTATATTATATTTTTAATATTCTTATTCGATAATTTTAATAAGGTTTTTAAGGAAAAGGAATTATAATTTTCCGAAAAAAAAAACGGTAAACCCTTTGCAGATAAACGTGTTCATGCATGCAAAACAGCGGACAAAAATTAGTCTGCACATAAAAACTAAAAATATACAACACTAGTAGCTCCGGCAGACGTCGTCCTACCCGTAAAAGTAGCGCCACACCGACAGCAGCGCCACCTCACGGGTCTAATTGTGAATCTAAACCATCCAGGGCGCCACCCAAACGCATACAAAAAAAATCATTTAAATCGGTCCAGCTGTTTAGGAGGAGTTCAGTGACATACACACGTAAAGTAGAATTATATATATTAAGATAAAACTGCGACATAACAGCCTATCTCCTGCACGGAGTGTTAGCTTGATAAATATTGATAGGGCGGGCATCACGCCGTGTCGACGCGGGGTAGACATCGTTCATTAACTCTACTCAACATAAATATGTGATGGGATATGAGAGACGGTTAGCGCAGATTTTGTAAGCTCCACCTTCTTTAGAATTCATGGGGCGGGTTTCAGTGTAGGCTATAATAACATATTCTAGTGGTTGGAAATTATGTTGTTAGTTGGGTTGTTTAGGGGATGAATAAAAGGATCATATGAAGATGAAGTTTTTAAGCGTTTTATTTATGCATTAAACCCACAACATTAATCTGATTTGAAAAGAAAATTTATTAAATAAATAATATAAAACAACCAGCCCTATTGAACACTATCCTATTGCTGAGCTCGGACCTCCTTTACTAATAAAAGTTTTTTAATTCATAAAACGTACACCCACTTAAATAAAAAAAAAACATTATAATATTATAACCCTATAAAATTTGAGGGTTGCCCTCGATTTTTCTGAGATCCCATCATAAGATCCTGACTTGGTGGTAATGGGATCACCCGGAAAGTAGATTCCTTTAAACAAAAAAATAATTTCTTGAATCGGTCCAAGCGTCTTCGAGTAATCGGGGAACATACATAAAAAAAGGTTCCGACTAATTGAGAACCTCCTCTTTTTTTTAAAGTCGGTTAGGCCTTAATCCACTGGCAATATTAGCGACAGTTAATATATACGTAACTTCAAAAAGTTAATTAACTACGATTTTATAAACACTTTCCATTAAGAGCCCGAGTCGATCTTCATACTACTTTCGCCACTAATATCTTCTTGCTCTTGTTCTTCACCATTTGGACATCCACTGCTGAACAAAGGCCTCCTCAACAGAGGGTTCCTGCGACCTTTACGAGGTCGTCTGATCTGCCACTAATATGTATTAAATTATAGTACATGACATATGACGCAAAAAAAACATATCTACAAATTTTGATGACTAGTACCCGAATCACCACTCGAACACAAACTAAGCACACCAACAAACGAACCTTAATAAGAGGAATTCATACATATTTATGTAAGCAGTGAAACGTGCCGGAGTTTTTACATCGCGCATAAAACGCCCATTCGTACAATGACAGTGAATGGCGCTTGGGTCCGACCTCACCGGCTAATTTATACTCCCACCGTCCCAGTAATTGCTGTGCCCATAAACTTGTCAAATAGTGCTTTAATTTGACAAATAGGTTTGTTAAGCGGGTGTTTTTCAGTTGGTAAAGGGAGCGTACCACCCACCATCTACCCACACATCAATCTACAAGTACTATACCTATCTTTATATAAGTGTCAATTTTGAAAAGTTACAGGAGAGAGGGGGTTTTGTTCTTATGATTTTCGGAAAAAATCTTTATATATAGAATTCCACTGTACGTGTGTATGACACTGAACTCCTCCTAAACGGCTGGACAGATTTGAATTAAATTTTTTATATGCCTTTTGGTGCCGCCCTGGATGGTTTAGATTCACAAATCAGCCCGGCAGATGGCGCTGCAGTCGGTGTGGCGCTCCTTTTACGGACAGGACGACGTCTGCCGGGCCCTAGTATACCTGGTATATCTATATGTTTGATACAAAGATCACATTTTTGATAATTTAATGGGGGTAATTTTTATAAGGTCAGCAAACTAGCACGTGAGTCACCTGATGATAACTGATCTCCAGCACTCTTAAACACCTTCAAACTCAAAATGTAGGTATGCTTCTGGTTTTAAAGAGAAGGAATTGGGATTTAGAAAATGAGAATATTTGACCCTCCAGATTTATCATTCTCGTTATAAAAGGCATAAGTAAGCTGTTATTTTGACAGCCTCCATGGCGCAGCCGTCGAGTAGCCAGCTGTTAAGTTCATACAGATAAATTAAATTAGTAACTTATCGTTTACCGATAAGTTACTAATCTGTAATTTTTTCGTGATGTTGGTATGTACACCAACTTTCTGGAACATCATATAGGTATACTACCACTACTTATGCATATAAATCTATGACGACACAAAAGGATCCCAAGCAGCAAATAGCTGCTGCGTCAGATATTTCATCCGTGACCACAAAAATGCCTAATTCATGACACAGCGTCGGAAATTAGGCCACGTCCATTCCGCAATACAATGTGTAATATGCGGCTGAAATGGCAGGTTTTAATAAAATCTGACGTGAAGCGACAAAAGACCACGGTAATGACTTTATTCAATAAATCAATTTATGTATACAATGATGGAATGTGGTGGTTGTCGGGGAGCAAAAGGTAACGACATTGATGTGTGATGTGCAGTATGGTAAGAGTAATGACATAAGAATATAGAGTTTATACTGAGTCGATTGCAATCCGCCTGTTGCATTTCAAGAGTCATCTAAGCGTAGTGTGAAGAAGCTACTTAATAATAATAATAAAATTAGTTTATTGCCTTATTAATACATTAACAATAATAACAGAAATAATTATGCTTAGCCTATAATAATAAGACAAAGGAGGCGGCTCAGCTTGTGTTGGCCGGGACATTAGTTCCGGGCAGCGCTAATTTTCAGCCTCTCCCATTTCCTATGATGTTATGCGGAAATTTTTTTTGGCGTTGGCCTACCTAGCGACAAGTAATGTAAATTAAAGTATGTGAATGAAAATAAAAATAAAATTTAATATCAAATAACTATAACGGAACTCTAGTGTGTGTGTGTGTGTGTGTGTGTGTGTGTGTGTTTGTGTGTGTGTGTGTGTGTGTGTGTGTGTGTGTGTGTGTGTAGTTGTGTGTGTGCGTACCTAAGTATACAAAATGGGCTATTAATTAAAATAGTCACATAGGTTTAAAAATTGCCAGTGGGAGTGAGTCAAGTTTTCTGCTGCAAGCTGTCTTTTAAGTAAAGCCTCTTTGTATTTGAGTTTGAATGTCGGTAAACTCTTACTTAACAGCCTGGCATGATTGTATCAAGTAGCAAAGGATAGTTCTCTCGCTTCAAGGCAGTTATGTCTACAACATGAAAAGGGCGGCTAGACTGGGTTGTTACCATTTTCACTCAGAAAATGGAGGTAAAGTAGCTTGCGGAGGCCCATATTCCTTCACCTGCCAATCCTCATTTTTTTCCTTTAAATATAGATGCCTTGCTTTTTTTTTTACCTTAATAGGCTTGCGTTTGCCCACTATCTCGCCTGATGGTAAGTGATGATGTGGTCTACGGTGGAGCACGCTTGCCTAGAAGATACCTATTCACTCTTGACTTAAAGATACCCAGATTATAATTTTCGGGAAATATAGACTCCGGCAAAGAGTTCCACTCTCTAGCGGTGCGCATGATGAATGTACTAGCAAAACGCTTCCTGCGCGCTGGTGGAATATCAACCATGTATCGACGCTTCGCCGAGTCTCTTGTCGTCCGATGATAGAAAGGGGTTGGGGGAATTAAATTGTGTAATTCCAAGGCACACTCGCCGAAATGTATCCCGTAGAAAACCGATAAACTAGCAACTTTACGTCTGTGTTCAAGGCTTTGCAGCCTTGCCTCGACTATGGAATCGTTGCTAGATTTAAAGTTAGTAGTATCAGAATAATCATAGGATTATTCTGATATTATGGTAGTTCACGGGCGGTGGACATAATTTACTAACAGGTAAAACTTGCTAATTTACCGTCTATTTTATTTTATTTTGTATGAAAAACAAACAGTTTCTTAAATCTATAAATATGACAATTTAGTTTACATATTACTATATCTTTTATCATCTGCTGTTAGAAAATATATGTCTCTCTGATGATGTTCTGTACAGTGTCGTTGTAGCATTTGCAATATAATATATTCAAAATCACATTTTTAAAAAACCAGCTGATTAGTTAGTTTGTAATGCAAACAAGAAAAGTAACAACTTACATGTGTTTTTTACCATAAAATATAACATTTTCTATTAAATTCTTGTCTTTTGAATTAACTTGAAATAGACCCTGTGAAACGGAGTAGTAGAGATTTTCATACCAACTACACAAGGCTTTTCACGTAATATTTGATTAATGGATCTTTAAAGAAAACCTTCCAAATCCACATTATTTTCCTTAAAATCTAGCTACGCGTTCATAATTCTCGTATCATTGAGGATGTTCATGGCTTGTGGAGACCGCTGACTCTTTAGTGACCGATGTTTTTATTGCTTGCTCTCTATTATAATTAAACTCGTCTTACTATTCCTCTCAACATGGTGGTAAACTATCAGATTGTATAAACACGTGTTGCAACATATCTACATGCGCTATTGTCCTACAGAATGCTACATTTTTTCACGCAATTCCCTACAAAGGGTATTCAGTGCGTAAGTGACACAATGCATTGTTTCCAGCCCAAAGAACTCATGTAAGTAATACAATACTTATTTATATTTTTGATAGTGGTAGAGGCACGCTGTAGACATATCTGTCTACAGCATGAATGGGCCGGCTCGACCGGGGTAGTACACTGTCTCACATAAAACCAACGTAAAGTAACAGTTTACTGTCGCGTTTCGTATGGTAAGTGAGATATCCGGAGGCCCAGTTTCCCCCTTCCCTTCCCTAATCCCTATTCCTGTCCTTCAAGGCCGACAGCACATACATGATAATTTCAGTATTGTGGATGTTCATGGGCGGTGGAGATCACTCAACATCAGGTGACCCACTGGCATGTTTGTCGGACTATGCTATAAAAAAAAATATATATATTTTTGCTCGCCTGAAGGATGTGACGTGATTGTCATTTGACTTTTTATCCTGGCACCACACTGCATCTGATTAAGCGCAGTGCCGTCCAGGTAGAGTATCACGTAGAGAGAGACAACCATCCCTCGTTAATCGACACAATCATGCCCTGATGAGTAGCTTTTCACACTACATTCAAAAGAAACACAGCTTTCCACAGCTTGATGGGACAGACAGGATATCATTTTATAAATAAAATAATAGAGTATGATTATTAAGACCCAATGTCATCGATATTTGGATAGCTTATGCTGTCAGTTCCTTTAAATTGTAATTTGTTTTAGTATATATAATAAAAAATATATATAAAAAACAGTGAATGAAGTAACTTTCATTATTCCTATTGACTTATTTCACAAATTCTAGAAAGTAACCAAAAGCAATCGATTACGGCAAAATAAAGTGTCGGAAAACATCAACAAGCGTCTCTCCCCCGGGAAATCTACGTACAGTCGCATACAATACTGCAACAAGTTTAGGATGAAGCGGTACTAAATCCAAATTGATTCGTATTTGCAAAGAACATATGTTAAAATAATTGTATAGTTTTTGGGACATGTTTTTTAATGCACAGCAAAGTGAGTAGTGGCATCTAATTGTAATAGAGTGTTGTTCAAAAACAATGCAACAGCTAAGAGACACCCCCATATGCAAGGAGAATATTCTTGGAAGACAATTAAGAAAAAATCGATATACACAATTCTACAGTATACTTATATCAAAACAATAAAAGTCTGTGATGTCTGTTAATGAACGCATATTATGTAAAAGCGGCTAACTAATTTCGTTGCCAATATCACTAATAAGTGAAGCGAAAATCCAAGAAAAATATAGGTCATGAAAAGTATCCAAGAAAAAGACTCTAGGATATATCTTAATCTTAGGATGCCTTAGTGGGTTTTATACCTTTTTCCCAAAAAATAACTCCCACGCAGGCGGAGCCACGGGACACAGCTAATATTAAATAATAGAACGAACGAGGTATTAAACATGTCCGTATCATGGTAAAAATACTTTTTATAAAATTACAGTAAGTACATCTCAAATCGGTACCAGTAACAAGAAATTTTCAAGACGAGAACAGCTGATGGGAAATGATTGAAGAGATGTGTGAGGGAATTCAATTTAAAGCACGTCTCGCTTCAATCACGTTACATGTATAGTTTTGCATTACAATAAATAAATCTGGCCATTTTGCTGAGTACTCTGACAATAGACCCTCGACCGCTTCTTCACCTTCTTGCCCATGGCGTAGTGTGAAGAAGCAGGCCGGTATGATTGTGTTGAGTAGCAGGGGACAGATCGTCTCTCGCTACTCGATACTCTAATTGGACCGCACTGCGCTTACCATCAGGTACAGTGCGGTCACTTTGCCGTGCTATAATAAAAAAATAAAAAAAAATAACAATTTAATTAATAATATAAAAAAGATGTCTTACGGCCACGCGGTTGGAACAGAGTTAAAAAAAGTCAAATAAACCACGATAGGATCCGTAAAAATTAGTTTTATTTCAATGGAACAGAGTTCCTTTCACTATACATTTTTTGTGTTTGTATTGAGTAACGACTAAATAAAATTATAAATATTTTTGCATATTCTCAAAATTTACGGCAAGCTGAATAGAGTGACAAAGTTTTAGTTGCCTAGATGATGGGGAAGTGTCTCAAATCACTGTATAAAGATGTCGGTTTTTGGTGTCGTTTTTCACTGTTACACTTTTTTCGGTCTAGCCCCTCAAAAAAATAATGTGCGACAAGGAACTTCGTTCCAATAACATTATCACCCAATCGTCACACAATCCTGACTCTACATGAGGTCCAACCTCTATCGTGCGTATCAACTCAGGTCCCACAACACCCAGACCCGGAACAAATATCTATCGGTCACACAAACATTAGTATCGGCGCGGGAATCAAACCCCGGGCTCTGATTTATGCCAAGTGAAAGTACAAGAGACATGGATACGATATTTCCCGCAACAGTCATATATTTACGGATATAGTTCATTCTAGTCACGAACTGTTTGCATGTAAAGAGAGCTGAGTACAATTGTTACATATTTGCACGTTGCCTTTGTTTCGATACGGCCACAGTTGAAACTTGCGCTTTTTTGCAATCTATGCAAATGTTTGCATCGTCTATATTTCAAATGTGTCACATAAATTTATAGTTATTTGTATTGTAGGCCCAGCGGACGTCGTCCTGTCCGACAGCAGCGCCACATTAAATATAATATTTTAAAGACTTTGGCATTTCTCCCAGAAATCCCAGCGTATCAAATTTGGTGACATACCGACACATACACACATACACATACGAAATATACACACATTTCATCCAAAGGCTCAGGCCGTTTTTAAGTTTTAGCAGTTTTTAAGATTGATTTATATATATATAGACTTAGTCGAGCTAGCCTATTCATGCTATAGACAAAACTGTGCAGTGTGGCTCCTAAAAAGATATCATGAATTATTTTCATTTTTTATGATTAAACCTTTATATTTACGTCCATCATATGTTTGCTTCCAATCACATCTTTTTTTTTTATTCTGGCGCGGCAAAGTGACCACACTGCACCTGATGGTAAGCGCAGTGTCGTCCAGATAAAGTATCAAGTAGCGAGACAGTCTGTCCCCCGCTTCTCAACACAATCTATTTCTAGGTTTTATCATTGGCGTGAACTTTAATTTGCTTTGATAGCATAACTTATATTTTATGTTACCGTCCGGAATATAGCATGTTTTTTAGGGAGCAGAAAAATAGCATAACATATATTTAATTGAATCTGTTTGTTATTGATACTGGTCAAAAGTTTAATTTTTTTTTTGTATGAATTTCAGGCTACAATCACTCTACAGTAAGTTTTTAAACAACGTTAATAGTCTATTCACAAATACAATTGCAAGACAAAACAATAGCTCGGTTATTTACAAAGGTTCCAACCTAAAGCCGGTGCTACACACTCGGAGAACATCGAAGCGCAATTTGGCAGATTGTCTCAGTACGAGAGAGTGCGGTGTTTTACTAGATTGCCACATTTGCATATAATGTGAGGGATCTGATGTTCCCCGGCCATAACTTTCCGTCGTCTCATTTTTAAATTTTATGGTCGTGATGGACATATAAAATTTTCTATGCATAAAAATGTAATTTTGCCGGTCTTTTGGGAATTTGGGCCCTGTAGCCAAACTCATTTGCACATTTTGGAAGGAAGTAATCGGTAGTAATCAGATTTTTTAGTGATGTACAAAATAATTTTTATGTATGTTTTAAATGGATTTAATTAAATTTGTCAATGGGTTTAGTTTCCAGGAGTGCTTTGTTATATTTCATTTATTATTTATCATTTTCATTTATTCATTGTAAAGGCAGCAGCGGCCAATTAGACTGGCTGGTGTAATTGTAACAACATCGAAAATCGCTTAAATTAATTAGATCACGCCTGTATCCACGAAGGGTTAGGAAGAGTTTCAACAGATTTTTTTTTCCCGAAATAGGCTTGCGTTTGACCACTATCTCGCCTGATGGCAAGTGATGATGTGGTCTACGGTCTACGGTCTACGGCACGCTTACCTAGAACATACCTATTCACTTATGACTTGAAGATACCCAGGTTATAATTTTAGGGAAATATAGACTCCAGCAAAGAGTTCCACTCTCTAGCGGTGCGCATGATAAATGTACTAGCAAAATGCTTCGTGCGCGCTGGTGGAATATCAACCATGTATCGATGACGCTTCGCCGAGTATCTTGTCGTCCGATGATAGAAAGGGATTGAGGGAATTTAATTGTGTAATTCCAAGGCACACTCGCCGAAATGTATCCGGTAGAAAACCGATAAACTGGCAACTTTACGCCGCTTTAACTTTATGTTCAAGGCTTTGCAGCCTTGACTCGGCTATGGATTCGTTGCCTATGAGCCTCTTGGCGCGTCTCTCGATGGCCTTCAACGCCTCAAGCTGGTACTTTGCCGATCCATCCCAAAGATGAGAGCAGTACTCCATGCACGACCGGACTTGGGCTTGATACAGAAAACTGAGAATTGGAGACAAAGTTATGCCCAGAATCTCTCGGTGGTCAATTATCGGTACGGACACATTTCTGAAAGTAGGAGTCAGTTGGAAGAGACTCCATTTAGCAGAGTATAGACAAGCCTGGGTCTTAGTGGCATTAAACTTGACCAGGTTGGCATCGCCCCAATCGGAGACTGCCTTTAAGGACAAGTTCAAGCGTTCTACCAAGGCCTCCCTGAGGGACTGGACTTGGACTCCACTGGGTCGTGCATTAGATATGTAACTTTCTACCACTGTGCTGTCGTCTGCGTACCCAAAAGTACCGGGCTTAAGCAGATCATTGATATGCACCAGGAATAGAGTCGCAGAAAGTACCGACCCCTGAGGTACCCCGGCATTGATAGCCAATAGATCGGAGGAGCAGCCATCAATGACCACTCGAATCAATCATTCCCTCAAGAAGTCCGATATCCATGCACATAATCCAGTGGGCAAGCCATATGAAGGAAGCTTGCTTAAGAGACTATCGTGCCACACTCTGTCGAAGGCCTTCGAGATATCGAGTGAAACGGCAAGCGCTTCCCCATGCCTCTCGACAGCCTCGCTCCAGATGTGAGTGGCACACGCTAGGAGGTCTCCAGTTGACCGGTTTCGGCGAAATCCGTATTGTCGGTCACTTAAGAGGTCATTCGCTTCTAGGTATGCCATGAGCCTGCCATTCAGTACACGTTCCATACTTTTGCAAAGTATGGACGTAACCGAGATGGGCCTATAGTTGGCAGGCTCAGCACGACTACCTTTTTTGGGCACGGGTTGCTCGTTAGCTTGATTCCAGTCTTTAGGCACTTGCCCAGTGACCAGAGAGAGACGAAACAGGCGAGTCAAAATAGGAGAGACCTCAGGCGCACAAGTTTTTAGTGCAATTGCTGGAATCCCATCTGGGCCATTGGCTTTATTCACGTCCAGATTACGCAGCGTTCCTCTTACCTCAGTCTGACGAATGCGAGTTTCCGACATATTTGTCTCGCAAACTGGTAGACTAGGAGGGACTTCGCCAGCAGTGTCTAAACGCGAAGATTCAGCAAAAAGAGAAGCAAACAAGTTTGCTTTCTCTTCAGCAGAGTGAGCCAAAGACCCGTCGGGTCTCAGCAGTGGAGGAAGTGAGGGGCGACGGAAGTTCGATTCAACTGATTTTGCCAGGGACCAAAACGCTTTACTACCCGCTGGGTATGAAGCTAGTTTCTTCCCGATTTGGCTTATGTGGTCAAATCTAGCTTGCCGTTGAGCCTTCATGCAGGATTTGGCAGCCTTGTTAAATGCTCTCTTCTTTAAGCGCAAGTCCTTTGCTTTGCGGTTTGTACTAGCAAAACGCATTTGCATTACACCCAGAGTTCGCTGAGCTTATTTCTGTCCCGTGATGTGATAGGTAACATGTCTATCGCATACCAGGAACATATTCTCAGCCCGGGTCATTTATGTGTGATATTTCAAACAAATAGACAATTAAAATTGTGATTTGTACCTGGGATTTGAACCCAAGTCCATTGTACTGTTTGAATGTCCGATTAGGTACTATAATAATAAAAATACTTAAATACATATTATATGCATCATAGGTATTAAGAACTCACATGCTCATAGATTGGAAAAAAATGTGTCATTACGAGAATCGAACCTATTGTATTTGTAATGCAGTCACAATGTCGTACCATGATAAAAAGGTATATTGAAATAAGAACAATGGTAATCATTGTTCTATATTGTCTAAAATCGATAAAGAAAAGTAACGAATCACTAAAGTTGAAATATTTCAACAAAGAAAAGGAACCATATTATTCACTATTTGAACGTTTCGATTCCGTAGAGTGAATTCAATTTCTGTTCGTGTTAGTACCGCGCCAAATCTCAGCAATCTTACATAACTTAATGCCAGTCATCTCTATCAGAGGCCTAACATCCCTTCAATTTCACTTTCCCGATGCCTGCTACCATTTACATCTCATTTGCAACTCGATACGTGATCGAGTTTATTTTTATTGTCTGTAACTATGTATACCGTCAACTTGTATGCTCATGTTAAACTCATCTTTATTATTTATCGGTTGTTTCTTTTACTTATACAATAAGCGCTCTCTTCGTGCCAATCAAAATTTAAGTAATTAGTAAATACGCTAGCAAAATAAAAAAAATATTATTTGAAAAACCATGTCTATTCCATTATTTTAGAATCCTGATTAACGGCAGTCTAAGATCATTATTTCTTTAATTTGACTCATACTTTAAAATGTATTAAGGAATTTAAAATGAACAATAAGATCTCACTTTCGAGATCCAAACACTTTAATTCTTCTATATAAGGAAAAGAGAAAAATTATTACCTGAATTAGTTCTTAAAATATATTATTTTAAGAACTAATTCAGGTAATAATTTAATAATACGTATTTTTATTTAGCATACTAAATGCTATCTTCTATATCTATATCAGATTTATTTCTTGAGAGACCCGAAATATCGTAGCGATGTAAATACGACAGTTGATTAATGTATTTCATTTCCACCTACCAAACCCAAAAAAAATTAAGTACATAAGTAAAAGTTTTTTTATTCATAAAAAGTACACCGACTTCAATGAAAAACAATTATGCGTCACTATAAAAATTGATTTTCCTTGATTTTTCTGAGATCTCATCATCAGATCCTGACTTGGTGCCAATGGGACCAACTGGGAAGTATACCCTTATGAACAAAAAAAGAATTTCTCGAATCGGTCCAGGCGTCTTCGAGTAATCGGGTAACATACATAAAAAAAAAGATTCCGACGAATTGTTAACCTTCTCCTTTTTTGAAGTCGGTTAAAAATACAACTTGTTTTATACTGGTTCGGCAAAGTGACCACAATGCACCTGATGGTAAGTAGCGTGCCGTACAGTTTTTTTTGAGGCCCAATTGCTTTGATCATGTAAAAGTATTTATTTCCATAGGTAAATGTACGGTAATCACGATTCTTCATTTTTTATCAAATCACAATAGTTAAATGAAACCATGCGATATTATATTTAATTATGAAAATAATATAAGCAAAGCTTAAATTGACTACTAATAAAACAACATAGCCTTACCATACCGATCACAGACTAAAACACAGTTCGAGAAACTATAGTACATTCAAAATTCTCGATCGCAGACGCCCCAAGAATTCGTATCAAACTCAATTTGTAGTGGGTGTAAGTGCGCAGTCACCACTGCAGCGCCACAGCGTCCTCTAACGCTATTAGGCGCAAACGAATCATCTCGATAATTCTTATCGAATTTTAACATGCACACTCAACTAGAGACTTTAACGGTAGGCAGCAGCTTTGCTGCGCCCTGGCATTGCATAAGTCTATGGGCGGCGGTGTCTACTTACCATCAGGTGGCCCGTCTGCTCGTCTGTCTATCCAGGCAGTCAAAAAAAAAGTTTTTTTAGTAAGACTGGATGGTTTTTGATCAAGGGTTTAATCTTTGGCAAAAATTTGTACAGCATAGTTTATTGAGAATTTTTTTGGACAATACAATAAGAATCCAGTAACAGTAGATTATTTTTTAGCAATATTTGATAATGCAAATGGGATCCCAGGACATTGTACATTGTATATCCTTTAATGTATATCCAGTTACAGGGTGGGATAGTTCTGATAAATTTATACCAAAATATTTTAGACTGTCCTGTATTTACCACCAATAGTGTGGTCACTTTATCGTACCACAATAAAAAGGATTTATTAAGCTACCCTCTTCTGGAGTATTCGAAAAAAATATATCACAATAATATAATAGACAACCTTCGTGACGCAGCGGTAAAGTAGCCGACTGTAAATCGAGTGGCCGTGGGTGCGATTCCCGCACTGAAACAAATGTTTGTATGACAGACAGATATTTGTTTCGGGTCTGGGTGTTGTGGGACCGTAGTCCCTCGTAGTTCTAGATATCCATGATTCAGGTTTTAACTAATGTGGTAGGAACTATGTGTGTGACTGTTGGGTGTATTTATTTATTTATCAAAGAGTTCCCTCATTACATCAAATATAGAAGATAACAAAAACCCATATCATATTTTCAATCGAAGCTTGGCTCAACATAAAATGTCGTAACTTAAGAATTAAGGCTATGTTAATAAAATCCAAGTACGTCAGGGACTGCTGGTCACGAACACCGTTCAAATTTCAATTATGATCAATTTGTATTAAAAAAATACTGACATATTTCTACGTACGTAGGGTGAATGTACCTGTAAAGAACATTAAATAAGATTTTTCCAAAAAACAATTATATGTATATTATACTAATTTATTCTTGTATTAATATATTTCGAAGCCCAATAATCTTTCCGCTATAATTAAACGGATCCATTTTGTCACTGTAATACCCAGTGAACGAGTAAATTTATTCATTTCATAGATTGATACGTCCATTCAATGATAATTGCATATTTAAACAGCAAATCAGCAGATCTATTAAATTCCTCATACTAAATTATATATTGGCAAATATAATTTAAATTTAGAACAAAATATTCTATGACAATAGGTAGTATATGGTGCACTCACCCCAAAGTTAATATTATGGTAAACGTTATCTGTCGTGACGCGGTGCAGTAACGTTAACCCGTACCGAACACGAAAACTACTCCCCTGGCGACAAGTTTAATTTAACTACAGTCCCGAGCCGAATAACTAAGCAAAAACATAGTTTATGTTTCCATTTAAATAATGTAGATTACCAAGACCTAAAAACCTTTTAGATTTATAATTTGTTAAGTGTGCCTATGCAGTAATGATACGGTATAGTCCAAAAATAAACAGGTCGGTTTTAAAATTTGATACAAAATTATCTGACCAGGTTACCCTATTATACCGTTCCGCCTAATTCCGTACTAAAATACCGTTCTGCACCCTCAATTTAAAGCTATATTATGTAGGAGGTAAAATATAAATACACATAACATAAAAACACGCCTCGGAGGCGCAGTTGTAATTGCGCATGCGTTACGACTGCTATGCTGAGGTCTCGGGTTCGATCCCCGGGTCGAGTAAAGAGATATTGGGTTTTTCTATCTAGAAAATCCTCAGTATTAGCCCGGAGTCTAGAATCTGTGCCCGATATGGCGATAGACTCGCCCCCTATCACATTATGGGACCGAAATTCGGCGAAAAGTAGGTGTACGGTTACACCACGGCCGTTCTCGGTTACAACCCAATCAACGAGCGAATCATCACCATGAAACTCAACGCTTCACCATGCGTACTGAATATCATACAGGCGTACGCCCCTACAAGTGCTGCTGCTGAAGAAACAATAGAAGACTTCTACAAACAACTTGAAACCACTATCAACAACATCCCTAGAAGAGAGATTCTCATGGTAATTGGTGACTTTAACGCGAAAGTAGGTACTACGGCTCTAGATACTGGACTACGAAACATTGTGGGTCACTATGGTCTTGGCTGTAGGAACAGTAGAGGAGACCGGTTAATACAGTTTGCAGCAGAGAACAACTTGACCATAATGAATACAGTCTTTAAGCACCATCCGAGACGGCTGTATACTTGGACGTCCCCAAATGGACAACACCGCAACCAAATCGACTACATAATGATTAAGACAAGATGGAGGACCTCGATAAGCAACGCACATACACTACCGGGAGCTGACGTCATGTCCGACCACCAATTACTAGTTTGTAATTTGAGGATTAGGTTGCAAAAGGCCATAGTACAGAAGAAAAGTAAACGTTTAGAGGTCACTGACAAAGAGTCGTTTCTTAAGTTTCTTGACGGAAAACAACAGCACTGGCAAAATAACTGTAGCACTAGCAAGGATAGCGTCGACCACCTTTGGAAATGTGCCATGCATCTCATAAATGATGCGGTGCAAGAATCGCAACCAAGACTGAAACCAAAGAAGAGACAGCACTGGATGTCGACTGATACTTGGAACTTGGTTGAGAAACGTAGACACCTAAAAGCTGGTGGCGCCGGGGTGCAGGAACTGAATGCTCTGAATTCCGCTATTCAAGCTGCCTGCCGTCGAGACCGTAACATTGAGCTACAAACAATTTGTGACGAAATAGAACGACACTCACAAAAACTGGAAACAAAGGACTTGCATATGAAGATCAGACTTATTACACGACAATTTAAGCCAAAGACCTGGGCTATAGAGAATACCACAGGAGACGCTGTCACCGAAATCAAAGAAATCATTAACGTCTGGAAGGATTATTGCAAGTCATTGTTTAAGGACACGCACACCACACTCAGCTCATCAACCTTCGACAACCAGTCAGAGTACGAACCGGCCCCTTTAAGGGACGAGGTTCGAGCAGCTATTCAGCACCTCAAGCGTAACAAAGCAGTAGGTTCTGATGCAATTCCGATAGAGACGATAAAAGACATGGGGGAGATTGGTGTGGATGTGCTGTACAATATATGTTGCCGAATATGGACCACCGGAGTATGGCCAAGCGATTGGTCACACTCAATATTTGTACCTTTACACAAAAAAGGATCAACAAAAAAGTGCAGTAACTACAGACTCATCTCTCTTTTAAGTCACGCTAGCAAAGTTATGCTACATATTATAAACACGAGACTCCAAGCGTATCTATCTCGCGAAATCGCTCCAGAACAAGCAGGTTTCGTAAAAGGTAGGGGTACAAGGGAACAACTACTCATAATGCGCCAAGTCATAGAAAAGGCCAGAGAGTTTAATATTCCCCTTTATGTGTGCTTCGTCGACTTCAGAAAAGCCTTTGATACCATTAAGTGGTGGAGATTATGGCAGATACTGTCGGAAATGGGTGTACCACAACATCTCGTACATCTCATTAGACGACTGTATGAAGACGGTACAGCTGCTGTTCGAGTGGATGGTATGGACTCTGAACCTTTTAAAACTCAAGCCGGCGTCAGACAGGGTTGTATATTATCTCCCCTGTTATTTAACATATACACAGAGTACATAATGAGAGTCGTCTTGGAAGATTGGGATAAAGGAATATCGATGGGAGGTCGAAAAATATCAAATATAAGATACGCCGACGACACAACTCTCCTAGCTACAACAAGAGATGAAATCGAAGCTCTCCTTCGACGGTTGGAAACCACATCGCTGGACTTTGGACTCCTAATTAATCGGGATAAAACCAAAATTATGATCGTAGATCGAATGGAAAACAACCGACCTGACGTCCAAAATATAGCGGGATGTGAAGTAGTGGGAAGTTACGTATACCTAGGCTCCACTATCACCAACATCGGAGGGTGCGAAAATGAGATCCGACGACGCTGCGCCATGACTAGGTGTTCAGTGGAAAAGCTCACAAAGATCTGGAAAGATCGGCGAATAACCAGAAACACTAAGGTTCGACTAATGAGATGCCTGGTCTTTCCAATCTTTCTGTATGGAGCTGAGACATGGACGCTGAGGATACAAGACAGACGCAAAATTGACGCATTGGAAATGTGGTGTTGGAGACGCCTTCTCAGGATCCCGTGGACTGCGTACCGTACCAACGTTTCAATACTAAAAGAACTAGACATTAAAGAGAGATTATCGTCGATTGTGCAATTACGAATCCTCAAGTTCTTTGGGCACATAAGTCGTAACGAAGACTCCATAGAACGATTAGTTGTGCAAGGAAAAGTAGACGGCAAAAGAGCTCGAGGACGCGCTCCTACACGTTGGACGGATCTGATCAAGTTGACGACGCACTCCTCTATCAACGAATGCTCCCGCTCCGCCAAACATCGAGACACGTGGCGACGCATCGCGAAAACGGCAGCTAAACAATCGGCCTCAACATGACCACGACCACTCTGTCAAGAGTGTACGACTACGAAGAGGTTACACCTCTGCCTACCCTTCGGGGATTACAGGCGTGAATGTATGTATGTGTGTGTGTGTAAAAACACGCCCATAAACTTTTACACAATAATATATAACCAGAAGCAATGTAAACTAAAAAATAAATGGAAATAATCCACTCTCCGCGATCCAATTCAAACGCTCATCATTTCAAATTCGAATTCCAATTTCGATTTTTCGATACGAACGGTATTAAAAATCAACAGTGGCCGAATAGTGCGGCCCATGCAATTAATCTTACGTGAGTTGTCCGGACGGTGTCCGCTGTCCGGGACTGTCCGAGAGCAGTCGTAAATCTTGGACAGCCGCGCCCGCCGGTGTCCCGCCGCGCATACAAATATTCGCCAGCTCTCGCCGTATAATAGAAAATTTGTTGAAAAATTGCTTTAATTAACATTGTTTTTGTTCGCTTATATCTGTTGAAATTAATGTTCGATTTGTTTCGGTTTGTTTTTATGTTTTGACGTTTATATTTTCACCCATATCTGCATTATGGTGTGCAATGTTTTTTGGTTTTAAGAAAATATGCACTTAATAGAAAGTAGAATGCGGTGTAAATAAAACGCTCTTCATCGAGAACCGCTCCCAAAACGGTCGCCAGTAAAAGTCCCACTACATGATTCATAATAAGGAAAAAATCGTTCAATTTTAAAAAATAACGATAGGCTATTTGACTAATTTTCGAAAATGATTTAAAACTATTATTTATTACATAATAAGCACACTATATTGATATTTCCGGGAAATCTACTGTATTTTTAATAAATATCAATGTTAAAGTTTAAATCTCCAAAACCGCGGCAAAAACGCTATTTCTGTAATGGCGCTGATCATATGACACGTGTGACGTCACATGCAAGTAAACAAGGTAATAATGATAAGCAAAGCTAAGTTTTATGATAATTGTTTTATAAACAATTATCATAAAACTGCTTCAAAAATAGATCAACAATAGAATTTATCACCCATAAAACATAAAACGCGAAATAAAATCACTCGAAGAAACTATATTTACTTGCGTGTGACGTCACCAGAGTTGCAATCAATGACAGAGTGTTCATATCTCATATAAAATAAAAAAAAATGTTGTACTTTATTTCGTTTAATTGGCAAAAAATATACATTATTTTGTTTAAAATTAAGTGAAATATGGTTTTTTAAGCTATTGTCTAACAGGATGACCACAATTTGCAGTGTATTTTCAATGTTGTCAAATAGCCTATTAAGTTTTTTAAGTCTGGAAAAATTTATAACTATATATTTTGTATGATTCATAATAATTATAATCTTATATATATATAATAAAATAATTATATCTTATGTAGAAAAATCTCGTGTCACGGTGTTTGTGGTCGCAATCCTCCGAAACGGCTCGACCAATTTTTAATTTTTTTTTATGTATATTTGATAGATACAGGAATATGTCGTAAAGTATATTTCATACAGATTTAGTTTTTTCTATTTTATTGTCTAATATTTTTTTGTATTCTTTTTTTGATTTGGCATCAAAAAATACCTATATCCCCAAATTTTCACCCTCCTTCCACCCTCCTGCGTATTTTTTAATCGCGATGACCGAACAACGTTTGCCGGGTCAGCTAGTTTAATATCAATATATTTATTTTTGTGTAGAGTACATATAATTGTATAAAATGTTTCAACACAAGCAATTCGTGACGGATGCCTATTTGGGATAACTGTTATTTTCTTGAGCAATTAAATTTATTCTCTGTATTTAATTAAATAAAAGCCAAATTTATCAACCTAGCGACCAAAAACCCCTTATCAGCCTACACACGATGCAAAAGTCGATATCATTACAAAAAAGGGAATTCGAATTTAGAATCTCCTAATTTTCAGAGTCAGCTCAAAAAGCATAATTACGCACCATTAAACGCCAAATTAAAACAAAGGTCAAGAGCCGCGTTACTCCTAATTACTTTAGCAACAGTATCACGGCTCAATCTGCTAGGTCTAGATTTCCAGATGTGACCTTCATTCAAAGTCTCATTATATCTTTGTTTTATTAACTACTAGCTGTTGCTCGCGGCTCCGCCTGCGTGGAGGTTATATTCGGGAGCAGAAGTATACAATCCAAGGAGTTGTCTTCTGCACTGAGGCACCTGTAGCGATTTTCCAGCCTCTCAGGTGTTGTGCCTGAATCTGAATGAAGATTGCATCTAAAGAATACCCCATAAGTTTAACCTCACTTTGGCCCTTTTAGGGATGATTTTTCAAAAACGTTGAAACACGTATTCCTTTATTTCCTACCAAAAGCCTAAATATGAATTTACAGATCCCTAAGTCGAAGAATTATGGATTTCCCATACAAATTTTGAACTACTATTTGACCCCTTTCAAGGTTGTTTTTTGAGTAAAAAGATAGCCTATGTCCTTCTCCAGGATATAATCTATTCCCTTACCAAATTTCATTAGAATCCGTTCAGCCGTTTAGTCGTGAAGAGGTAACAAACAAACAAACAAACAAACAGAGTTACTTTCGCATTTATAGTATTAGTATGGATAATATTATTAACTAAGTGTTTCATTTTATTGTTTCTTTGTTGACCAACACTTGTGTATATTATTCTGCTTCTTTTAATACTTGGAATGCGGTGAATACTTGATAGTAAACTACGACTATTGGAACATTTTTTAATACCCATTAGATATTTATTTATTTATACACTTCATATACATCGTATATAGGCGGACTTAATGCCAAAGGCATTCTCTACCAGTCAACCTTAAGGTGGTGCAGAGATAAGTAGGGTAGGTGCATAAAGCTAACGGATAAAAAAACATTAAAATCAAATTAGGATGGACATACATAAATAGACTACATACATACATAATAAATATAATAATATTGATAAATAAATATATATATACATACATAAATAAACATATATAGATACATAAATATATACACTATATATATATATGGTAAGTGAGATATCCGGAGGCCCAGATTCCCCCTTCCCTTCCCTAATCCCTATTCCTGTCCTTTAAGGCCGACAGCGCATATGTGATACTTTCGGTATTGTGGATGTTCATGGGCGGTGGAGATCACTTAACATCAGGTGACCCACTGGCTCGTTTGTCGGACTATGATATAAAAAAAAAAAAAATATATATATATATATATATATATATATATATATATACCTATATATATAGATATCTTTGCACTTACTATCGAGTGTTCTATTTGGTCCTTTGCTGGCCTATATTTATATACATATATACTCACACCTGTAATCCCCGAAGGGGTAAGCAAAGGTGTAACCACTACACCCACTTTTCGCCGAATTTATCGGGCATAAATTCCATACTCGGAATACTAATACTGAGAATTTCTCTATAGAAAAACACAATATCACTTTACCCGACCCGGGATTTAACCCGAGACCTCAGCAAAGCACTCGAAACGCATGCGCAATTACAACTGCGCCACAGAGGCAGTCAGCCTATTATAAAAAAAAAATAACCAACCTCTCTTTTGAAGATGATTAAAAATTCTTACATAGTCATACAGTATACATAGAGGTTCCAATATCAAATATCGGAGCTGTAACAAGACGGACGTGTAACGTGAATATCCTCATTACAGCACCCGGAAAGGGTCCAAGGGTCGTCGACCCCGACCCAATGTAATGTATAAAGTATGTAATCTCACATTCTATGCTTTTAGCCGAATTAAATTCTAGTTCGTGGAGAATAAATGTCGCTGCGACTAAGGGAAATTGGGTATTTACAAAAATGCTTGTTAAAGGTTAAAGGTACTGCAACATACACAAGTGTAAGGGTTGCTTTTTATTTATAACATAAGCTAATAAAACCATGAACAATGCCAGAAGAATCATGCATTGATCTTAAAGGAAAATTAATAATAAAATAATTTAGAGACATTCGAACTCACCACATCCAGACCTAGAAGAAAGCGTGCAACCAACATGCCACGAAAGTGAAACAAAAGGAAAAGAAAAAACAATCCATACTAATACTATAAACGCGAAAGTAACTCTGTTTGTTTGTTTGTTACCTCTTCACGACTAAACGGCTGAACGGATTGTAATGAAATTTGGTAAGGGAATAGATTATATCGTGGAGAAGGACATAGGCTATCTTTTTTCTCAAAACACAACTTTAAAAGGGGTCAAATAAGAGTTCAATATTTGTATGGGAAATCTATCATTCCTCAAGTTAGGGATCTGAAAAATCATATTAAGGCTTTTGGTAGGAAATAGAGAAACACGTGTTCCAACGTTTTTGAAAAATCATCCCTGAATAGGGCAAAGTGAGGTTAAACTTATGAGGTATTCTTTAGATGCAATCCAAGATTCAGGCACAACAACTGAGAGGCTGGACAATCGCTACAGGTGCCTCAGTGCAGAGGACAACTCCTTGGATTGTATACTTACATACATACATATACATACATATACATACATATACATACATATACATACATATACATACATATACATACATATACATACATATACATACATATACATACATATACATACATATACATACATATTCACCCACGCCTGTAATCCCCTAAGGGGTAGGCAGAGGTGTTACCAGTACACCCACTTTTCGCCGAATTTCGGTCCCATATTGTGATAGGGGGCGAGCCTATCGCCACACCGGGCACCATTCCAGACTCCGGGTTAATACTGAGTATTTCTAGGTAGAAAAACCCAAAATCACTTTACCCGACCCGGGGATCGAACCCGAGACCTCAGCACAGCAATCGTAACGCATGCGCAATTACAACTACGCCACCGAGGCAGATTGTATACTTCTGCTCCCGAAAATAACCTTCACGCGGGCGGAGCCGCGATCAACAGCTAGTAATTATATAAGTGTTCCATTTTCAAATAACTGTTAACTGCAACTTAATGGCAGTTTAAAAAAAATTGTCTCCTGAACTTATTTTTTGTTTTCTTGTATTTAAACTATAAGTATACGTAAATAATAGAACAAACCTTGTAAAATTTTATACCGTGGGGTGAGGGCCTGGTGATCTATATAACAGGTTTTTTGCCCATTTCATAAACCAGCCCCTGACATAAAATAAGACTGTAAAATAATAACAAGTATAATTACTCTATAGGTAGTTTGTAAAAAGTCTTGTTGTGAGGAGAAATAAATATAAATAAATTTTAATTATATTTTTGAATTTTTTTTGATAAAGCACAAATTGTTGTTAAATAAAGGTTTTTTAATTCATTAATCACTTACTGAGAAAACTTATTTACAATCAGTCCTTTTGTATGGGCGAGCATACAGAAGAATGTAATATATAATATAATGTATACAATTATCAAAATCGAAATACAAACAGCAAAATCACAATCTGTGCAAATAATAAGTATAAACTTTGGAGGGTAAATGCACATATATACGTTATATAGTAGTCTTCCTTTTATTCTAGAACAAATACCTATTTTTCATCATTATTGCACTACAAACGTTTTATTTTATTAGCATTTAAAACGCTACACTAAACTTGGCTTAGGAATTTTACTCTTGCCCAAAGAAGTTTTTACACATCAAAATATGAAATATTTTTCACCTGTTATAAGAATACTTTAAGTTCCTAGTTCAATGCGAACATTCTCCGAAAATACCTATGAGTCTAGAAATCTTTACAAACAGGTTTATTGAACTTATACAGTCGTAAATGCAGGTGTTGGAAATGTCTAGGTAAAAACGATAAAATTTCAGGGCATTGACCTTTCAACTATACAGGTATTTTCTTTATATTGAATTACTGTAAATCTCGCGATTCGAATACATATTCGGAAAGTAATTTCACATCTTACTTCACACTGAAGCCACATAATCATCATATATTTCGACAGCAGCAACATTATTGGCATATTTCACTTTTTTACTATAAAAAAGGGTAAAAATGCCGTTCAAGCAAGAAAAAAATATGCAATGATTATGGTCATATTGACAGAACGCCAGTGCGAAAACTGGTTTGCCAAATTTTGATCCGGTAATTTTGATGTTAAAGATGCACCACGTCTGGAAGACAGCTAGGCTGATTAAGACACAAAAAAGGCATTAATCGATGCAAACCGGCGGATAACAACATAAAATGGCAAAAGGTACTGAACAAGTACCTACATATAAAATAACAAACATTTATTTAAATATTAAAAAATTAGTCTTTCATTTTTATAAAGAAAATTAAATGAATTTCCAAACATACATACATATACACTCACGCCCGTATCCCATGGGGGTAGGCAGAGACTCTTGACTGCCACAAGCTACGATCCTGACACACTTCTTTCGCCTCTTCCACATTCATACATCTTCTCATACATTTTCGGCGGTTGGAGGTACTCCTGATTTGCCATTTTAGGAGAATATCGTTAATTTGATTGGAATAAGTTCTCCTCGGGCGCCCTCTAACCACTCTTCCAGTCACATTCGCACGATAAATACCTTTCGTAAATCGCCTTTCATCCATCCTCTCCATATGGCCAAAACATCTCAGCATACCTCTTTCTATCTTAGTCACCACATCATTCTTCAACTCACAACGATCTCTTATCCCGCTATTCCTCATACGATCAGCAAGGGTGACTGCACACATACTCCGTACATGTAATTTCCAAACAACCTAATATAAACGTCCGGAAGTAATTTAGTATTTATACCATTAATAATTGTGCGATTAATACCCGTTCCTAATATATTAGCGGGCCCGGCAGACGTCATCCTGCCCGTAAAAGCAGCGCCACACCGACTGCAGCGCCATCTGCCGGGCTGATTTGTGAATCTAAACCATCCAGGGCGCCATCCAAACGCATACAAAAAAAATCATTCAAATCGGTCCAGCCGTTTAGGAGTTCAGTGACATACACACGTACAGTAGAATTATATATATAAAGAAGATATATACTATATAATAAATACTATATACTAATGGTCCCAGGATAACGCTGTCCTGCCATAAACCGCCTTCTCTATGGACCGAATTTACGTTGAAAAAATAAGAAATTCAGGTCTCGACAGCGTTACCTATCGGATCTAAAACTATCTTATATTTTACTAGCTGTTGCTCGCGGCTCCGCCCGCGTGGAGGTCATGTTTGCGAGAAAAAGTATATTATACAAAATACGAATTTTCATGCGTTTAACTTAAAAAATGAAGGCGTTTCATACAAACTTTCATCCCCTACTTTACCCCGTTAGGGGCGGAATTTCCAAAAACCTGAAATATATATTTTTAATTTTTAACTGAAAGGCCAAATACCAATTTTCGTGCGTTTAATTTCAAAAATTACGGATTTTACCCCCTTAGGGGTGGAATTTCCAAAAATCCTGAAATACATATTTTTTATTTTTAACTAAAAGGCCAAATACAAATTTTCATGAATTTAACTCCAAAAGTGACGGATTTCCATACAAACTATCATCCCCTATTTTACCCCCTTAGGGGTGGTATTTCCAAAATCCCTTCCTGAGTGAATGCCTACGTAATAAAAGGTACCTACTGTCAAAATTTCAAGTCTCTAACCCCAGCCGTTTAGGCTGTGCGTTAATCGATCAGTCAGTCAGTCAGTTTCTTTTTTTATATATACAGATTTAAATCGGTTGAGTGGTTTCATCTGTATATATAAAAGAAGCTGACTGACTGACTGACTGACTGACTGACTGACTGACTGACTGATCGATCAACGCACAGCCTAAACGGCTGGGGTTAGAGACTTGAAATGTTTTACAGTATGTACCTTTTATCACGTAGGCATCCACTAAGGAAGGGTTTTTGGAAATACCACCCCTAAAGGGGTAAAATAGGGGATGAAAGTTTGTATGAAAATCCGTCATTTCTGAAGTTAAACGCATGAAAATAGGTATTTGGCCTATTAGTTAAAAATAAAAAATATATATTTCCGGATTTTTGGAAATTCCACCCCTAAGGGGGTAAAATAGGGGAAGAAAGTTTGTATGAAAATCTGTTATTTTGGAAGTTAAACGCATGACAATTGATATTTGGCCTTTAAGTTAAAAATAAAAATACACTTTTCAGGATTTTTGGGAATTCCACCCCTAAGTGGGTAAAATAGGGGATGAAAAATGTTAGGATAGTTTTGTTTTAGTTTTCGACAGAGCAAGAGATCCACATGATAGTGTTAGTTGATGCGCTACTTTTTATACTAGAAAATGCACGGTTCCTACGGGAGAGCATAATACAGGAAAGTGTAATAGCTTAAGAGGTCTCCATGGATTTTATACCTTTTCTTCCAAAAATAACCAACACGCGGGCGTAGCCGCGGGCAAAAGCTAGTAGTCTATAACGGATAAAGGTAGTTTTTTTAATGTTTTATATATACAGATTGAATTAGGTTTTTATATCGTGCCTATAACTAATACATTTTGCTATATAATTGACTGTCGCTAATACCTTTGCCGTCCAACTTAGTATATTACTTCGAAAAACTACACAATTCGGATCGAACTATTCTTAATCCTAAGAACACGTTCAATTGTGTGACGTATTTATTTTATGAAAACGCAAGCAGTTGATGTTTGCAACAATTCAGTTTTACTGCGGTAGAGCAGTTGACTGACTTATCTATGGTTGAAACGAACTTACTCGACCGGTATAGTACCACTATCTCACAGAAAACTGACATATTATTATTGCTGGTGGTAGGATATTCATATCCGCCCGGATAGCGACCACCGTACACAGGGTGAAAAACCCGCCATAGTGGCACACGCAAGTGTGTCGCGTTCCGGGATCAGCCAGTGTACATCCGGTTTTTTGGGGGTTTAGAGTTGGGGTACATTGTTGGCCATTTTGCGGCCTGCTAAGTACTCTGACAATAGACCCTCGACCGCTTCTTCACCTTCTTGCCCATGGCGTAGTGTGAAGGAGCAGGCCGGCATGATTGTGTTGAGTAGCGGGAGATAGATCGTCTCTCGCTACTCGATACTCTAATTGGACCGTACTGCGCTTACCATCAGGTGCATTGTGGTCACTTTGCCGTGCTAGGATATTATTATTAACCAACTTCAAAAAAGCAGGAGGTTCTCAATTTGTCGGAATCTTTTATGTTCACCGATTACTCGAAGAAGCCTGGACCGATTCGAGAAATTCTTGTTTGTTTAAATGGATATACTTCCCAGGTGGTCGCATTGGCACCAAGTCAGGATCTGATGATGGGATCTCAGAAAAATCGAGGGCAACCCTCAAATTTTATAGGTTCGCATAAAATGATTTTTATTGATGTCGGTGTACTTTTTGAGGCTATCATAAAAGTTTATTTATGTTATTCTCAATATTAAGTCGGCGTCCGCACGTCACTTTAGGAAAATCTGCGCTGCAGTACTGCTCAGGCTGTAAAATCATAGCTCGTCTCGAGGCAATGAGATTTCCTTCATGTCATTACATGCCTCAAGTTGAGGCAGTATCTCCACTTCAGTTGCCTCGTGTTGAGACGATATCCATAATTAAGGATGCCTTTGTTTGATACGAAAATATACAGGCGTCTGAATGATTTTAAATTATTTTATACGGTAGCATATTGTATATAGCAGCGATAGCCTAGTTGGTTGCGGTACGGACTGTCAAGACGAAAGTCGTAGGTTCGAAATCCAAGTGGCATACACCTCTGACATTTCTAAAGTTATGTGTGTATTAAAATGTTAATTATCGCTTGCTTTAACGGTGAAGGAAAACATCGTAAGGAAACCTGCGTATCTGAGAGTTTTTCAAAGGTATGAGAAGTCTGCCAACCCGCATTAGGCCAGCGTGGTGGACTAAGGCCTAACCCCTCTCATTAGTAGAGGAGGCCCGTGTTCAGCAGTGGGACAATGTTTATACAGGGCTAGTATTATTATATACGGTAGGCAGCGGCTTTGTTGTGCCCTGGCATTGCAGAAGTCTATGGGCGGCGGTGACTACTTACCATCAGGTGGCCCGCCTGCTCGTCTACCTATCAAGGCACTGAAAAAAAAATCAACATATCAACAAGTATAGGTATTTGTTATGTGAGTATAGCGGCCTTTATATTGCAGCCGCAGAATCTTAAAGCCGACAACAACGACCTTAGCAAAAGCAATAAATTGAAATAAACCTTCACATTGCATTCCCGAGACGCTCTGACGCTTTGCGAAGGATAAATAACAAGGAAATTACATTTAATTTCTGTATTTATCTAAGAGATATGTCGCTTTGGTGGCTTGTATGTTTTATGATTTACTGTTTTGCTTAGTTTACAGCAGCTGTATTTCTGTGTTAGATTTATAATTGTTAATAAAGAAACAAAATATGGCTAGTTTCTGTAAAAGTTAAACAAATATTAATAATAAATAACACACATAAACAGTCACACACAAATGCAATATGTATATACACACAATATGTTAATATTTTATATTATTTTCTTTCAACACTATTTCTGTAACTAATTTGTATAGGTTACTAATCTATCTTGTGTATATATAAAAGAAGAAACTGACTGACTGATCTATCAACGCACAGCCTAAACAGCTGGGGTTAAAATCTTGAAATTTTGACAGTAGGTACCTTTTATGACGTAGGCATCCACTAAGGAAGGGTTTTTGGAAATACCACCCCTAAGGGGGCAAAATAGAGGATGAAAGTTTGTATGAAAATTCTTCATTCTTGAAGTTAAACGGATGAAAATTGGTATTTTGTACTTTTTCTCCCAATCATGACCTCCACGCGGGCGGAGCCGCGAGCAACAGCTAGTAATACATATAAAACACAAATATTGTTTCTACCCATGTCCGTTGTAGACTTTGAAACCACTTAACCAATTTTAATGAAATTTTGTGTATGTCTGTGGCCCAAATTAAAAAATAGTATAGTTTTTTTTTTATATCATAGTCCGACAAACGAGCCAGTGGGTCACCTGATGTTAAGTGATCTCCACCGCCCATGAACATCCACAATACCGAAAGTATCACGTATGCGCTGTCGGCCTTAAAGGACAGGAATAGGGATTAGGGATGGGAAGGGGGAATCTGGGCCTCCGGATATCTCACTTACCATACGAAACGCAACCGTGAACTGTCACTTTACGTTGGTTTTCTATGAGACAGTGGTACTACCCCGGTCGAGCCGGCCCATTCATGCTGTAGACAATTATGTCCACAGCGTGGCTCTACCACTTTTTGGATCCAATAGCTGTTGAAGAGATCTAAATTTCTTATTTTCAACGAAAATTCTGTCCACAGAGAAGGCAGTTTATGGCAGGAAAACGTCTGCCTGGGACCACTAGTATAAGAACATAAAAAATCAGAACGCTTTTGCTGGATAAGTATTTTTTTATTAAGAATTATAACGTAACAAACAAATATCAACATTTAAAACTATGGTGGAATAAACCATCTCACACACGTATACATGAACTTTGCAAACTTACTTTTTGGTAGTGTAAAATTGTCGCTAACAGATACCGATTACATTAACTTAAAAAATAATAACTAATATTACAAAAACCGCAACGATTCGCGGGAAATCCCACCCGGCCGATATGCGCGAAGACAAAGAGCTCCCATCTGAGCCGTCCTTTCACACAAATGACTGCAGCCACTTCGCGCTGAAAGCTACGATCTTCCCATACTTACTGACTATATATAGAGTCTTAGTAACGTGGTTAGTGGTTTTCTTAATATTTGCTTCGATATATTAATACTTCATTACTTTTAGATAGACTGCCTCGGTGGCGCAGTTGTAATTGCGCTTGCGATATGACTGCTGTGCTGAGGTCTCGGGTTCAATCCCGGGTCGGGTAAAGTGATAATAATAATATAATAAATAACACCCAACACCCCTGACCCCACACTAAGATACGAATCTTGTGTTGTGGGTATAAGGGACTACGAGAGACGCACGGTATCACTACTCCCCGACCCCGGACACAAATATCAAATATAATAAAATTTGTCCCAGTGTGGGAATCGAACCCACGGCCTCTCGTTTCACAGCCGGCTACTCGCCAACTGCGCCACGGAGGCTGTCAAGAGATATTGGCTTTTCTATTTACTCTACTTACTTACTAAATACTCAGTATCAGCCCGGAGTCTGAAATTGTGTCCGGTATGGCGGTAGGCTCGCCCCCTATCACATTGTGGGACCGTGATAAATTCAGCGAAAAGTGGGTGTACTGGTACATCTCTGCATACACTCCCATTTTTTAAAATGTGACACTGCGCGTCTTTTTCTATTTCAGTTTTTCGTCGATACATTTTTCGTCAAAATCGATGTATAAATACCGAAGTTTTTTTCTTTCATGCAGGATTTTACCCCAATTGTGGGTCATAATCTATCATCAAGTGTAAATGGCACCAAAATGTGGTATCTGTATATATAAAAGAAGAAACTGACTGACTGACTGACTAACTGACTGACTGATCGATCAACGCACAGCCTAAACGGCTGGGGTTAGAGACTTGAAATTTTGACAGTAGGTACCTTTTATCAGGTAGGGATGCCTACTAAGGAAGGGTTTTTGGAAATACCACCCCTAAGGGGCTAAAATAGGGGATGATAGTTTGTATGAAAATCCGTCATTTCTGAAGTTAAAGGCATGAAAATTGGTATTTGGTCTATCAGTTAAAAATGAAAAATATATGTTTCAGGATTTTTGGAAATTCCACCCCTAACGGGGTAAAAAAGGGCAAGAAAGTTTGTATGAAAATCCGTCATTTTTTAAGTTAAACGCATGAAAATTGGTATTTTGTAAGGTATACTTTTTTTCCCAAACATGACCACCACGCGGGCGGAGCCGCGAGCAACAGCTAGTTTTTAATAAACAAAAAAATATTAAACACAGAAACAGAACCATGCGATATTATAAAAATAAAAATTAAACCGCCTTCAAAAAAACCCAGACACAACTAAAAAGCAAAAAATAATTGGTTACATTTAAATCAATTAGTTATATGCAATTTAAATCAATTATTTTTGGAGTCGGTGCCGGTGTTGTTTTCTTTACTTTTAGATTTATAAAAACCAAGTCTGGATCTATTTTATATTTTTTTGTATGCCTGATTATTCTGTTTTTTCCATTTTTTGGCTGGCACCGACTCCAAATAATTGATTTAAATTGCATATAACTAATTGATTTAAATGTAACCAATTATTTTTTGCTTTTTAGTTGTGTCTGGGTTTTTTTGAAGGCGGTTTAATTTTTATTTAAAAAGTAATAATTTATTTTTTGCTTTTTAGTGGTAAATTATATAAAATCGGTTAAAAGCTGCTGAAGATATTAGAATTTACGTGTATTTTAATTTTATCACCCCCCTCCCTCACCCCCACCCCTTTTACCCTCTCTCACTGAAACTTAACTTTTATAATGAACGTAATGCAAAAAGAACCACTGGAATACTACTTAATTTTAAGGAGTTACCCTCTCCAGCTCCGAAGATATTCATCAGATCTTCACCATAATTTTATGGGACCAAATGACAAGCACCAGCTTTCAATCAAAGAAAGAATGGTCGAAATCGGTTCACACAGTACAGAGAAACGAGGTAACAAACATAAAAAAAAAAAAGCAACATACAGTCGAATTGAGAACCTCCTCCTTTTTTTGAAGTCGGTTAAAAAAATATAAGGTCACGCAAATGAAGAACTCCTCCCTTTTAGAGTCGGTTTAAATCCTAACTGACTGCCAATCAACAGTCTTATCTGCCCATGGTTAAGATACCTTTTAAAAATCTTTTTTTTTTCTTTTTTCCTAACTGCAAAAAAGCATTAAAACAATATTCATAAGCTATCAATATGCTATAATAATGCTATAATAATATATAATAATGCTTCTAAAAGTGCATCATAATTACTCCACTGGTCCCCCAGTAGTTAATCCACAGAGACAACATTGCCCCTCGGGCTCTTCTGAGTACTGCGCAAACATTGCCTCAATCCATTACCTAATTATTAATTACGTACCTTCCCCTAGCGATGATGTCTTTATGAAGATGACGCTATTTGGAAATGCAGATGGTGGCGATTTAATTTTTTTAGGTGGTGGAAAAGTTAAGAACCAAATTATTTATTTATTATTCGGAAAACTTACAGCTAGCATTTGCAATATAAATTACAACATACATACATATACACTCACCCCTGTAATCCCCAAAGGGGTAGGCAGAGGTGTAATCAGTACACCCACTTTTCGCCGAATTTCGGTCCCATAATGTGATAGGGGGCGAGCCTATCGTCATACCGGGCGAAGAGAGGACATATGCCTACCAATCGGATAGTGTATAATACAGAGCTATTAAAATACTAAAATCATATAAAATAATAATATTTTTAAAATTCTGCTATAGAGAATTGATAAAACAGGTACCCAAAAAAAGTATCTTACCAATAAAAGTATATCTTACAAGTCAGAAAATCTCACAAACAGCAATTGCTGATAGCTCTAGAAAATATAAAGAAAACGTTGTATGTATACTTTGAAGATGAAAGCATTAGAAAACGCAATTTGCGAAGAATTTCTTCGTCTCGGCCCTCCAGACACCCTTCCTTGGCCACAAATTTCATTATCATGTTATTACACACTAGACGGACATTTCTGCCGTACCATTAAGTAATTGTTAATTATCTTCCCTAGTGATTGCTTTATGTAGCCGATTTAACATTTTTGCATCAGCGAACGGCAACTTTTTTATTCTAGTCACGTAGCTACTAAATTAGTAATGCAATATTTTTCAGGTAATTAGATTGCTTTTTGCGGTTGCTAAATTTGCTTTATTTTGATGGAAATTTTAATTAATTGTCAATTGGGATGCTACAGTGTTATGGCGTATTATTTTCTAGAATTAAAATGGAATATATGTGTAAGTAGGAACTTTTTTTAGTAATATTACTGGCCAGTACGTGTATGATTTTTAAATATGGAAGACGATTGTTTGTAATTATAATGACAGATGATATTTGATAGAAGTTGAATAAGATAAAAAATAAAATAAAAATAAATATATAAAAACGTTTTTAAAATTAAAATTTGTTATCCAAAATCCTGGATCAGTGTCTATTTCAATATCCCACATACTTATGTATATCCAATAATTATGCTTCGGTGGCGGACAACTGCGATTATGATTATGTGTGAGGTATCGGGTTGGATCCCCGGGTCGGATAAATTGAAATTAGAATTTTCTATTTAAAAATACTCATTATCAGCCCGGAGTCTGGCTCGCCCCCTATTACATTATGGGACCGTAATAAATTCCGCGAAAAGTGGGTGTACTGGTTACACCTCTGCCTACCCCTTCGAGTATTACAGGAGTGAGTGAATATGTATCCCATATTTATAGAAAGCTTTAAAAAACAATTATTTTAAAACATTCAAACGCAATGACAACAAAACAAAATAAAATCAAAGACGAAACGATAATTGCCTTTATTTTCACTTAAAATGGCAATATGCCATAAGGTTCCAGTAAAATTCAAAAAATAAACATAACCTAAATTCCAAATTCAATTCTCCGACACCTAAGACACTGAAGTAACACTGTAGCAATAGATACGGATAAAATCACAGATTCAAATTCACCGATAGTGATCTCCAATTTAACTTCAGCTATATTCCACTCGACTCCACAATACGGACAAATGCAGCTCAGTGAACTTTTCCAATACATGATACCGTTCGGATACCTGAAAACGCCTCATAGCGTTACATTCCGTAACTTTGGACCTTATTATACTTTTGTTTTGGTTAATTGCTTTTAGACAGAACTGAGACAAATGTTTGTTTTTTTTATATATATTTTAGTCCGACAAACGAGCTAGTGGGTCACCTGATGTTAAGTGATCTCCACCGCCCATGAACATCCACAATACCGAAAGTATCATGTATGCGTTGTCGGCCTTAAAGGACAGGAATAGGGATTAGGGAAGGGAAGGGGGAATCTGGGCCTCCGGTTATCTCACTTACCATACGAAACGCGACAGTAAACTGTCACTTTAAGTTGGTTTTCTGTGAGACAGTGGTACTACCCCGGACGAGGCGGCCCATTTATGCTGTAGACAAATATGTCTACAGCGTGGCTCTATCACCTACATTTCTGTGTTTGTGTGATAAACATAAATTTGTTTCGTGTGTGGGTGTTGTGGGACTGTAGTCCCTCGTAGTTGTTGATACCCACGATACAGGTTTGATCTAGGGTGGGGTCAGAACTAAGTGTGTGACTGTTTGGTATATTTATTATTACTATTAGATAAGCAATAGCTCTATATTTGCGATAGCCTAATTGAGAACAGTACGAACTGCCGAGACGAAAGGTTAAAAACCAGCTTAATACTACACATCTGTAACTTTTTAAAATTTAAGTGTTAATTGTCGCTTACTTTAACTGAGAAGGAAAACATCATACGGTAACCTGCATACCTGAGAACCTACCATAAAAATTTCAAAGTAAAATTGTACCAACCCGCAGTAGGTGGACTAAGTGCTTGTTCACGTAGAACACGCGGACGCGGTCGTGGGCGCGGTGGTCTAGGCGAGCTCGTGTTCACATTGGCCGCCAGGCGTTTGAACGAGTGTACCGCGTTGTCAGTGGTTGTAAACATGAACCAAGATCCTTTTTAATCGAAAATTCTTACTTAATGTGGGAGATGACCAAAATTAGAATTGGTGTGCATGAAATTAATAAAGAAAATGAATAAATAAAACAATGTGATACGTTTGAAATGGCCGGGCGCGCGGAGCGCGCGCCAGTCGCTAGCTTGCCCGCTACTTCCACCGCACTAGCGTTTTGTATATAATGTTTATAACACTTGCATATAATGCTTTGTGTTTGATATTTCGCGACCGCGCCCGCCACCGCAACAGCGAGTTAACGTGAACGGGCACTAAGGCCTACTCCTTCTCGTTAGTAGAAGAGGCGCGTTTAACAGAGTTCCAGTGTATACTACAGACCTCACACTAGGTCAAACCAGTGTCGTGGGTATCAGGAACTACGCGGGACTACGGTCACATTCAGACCTGATATAAATATCTGTTTCTCACAAAAACTTTTGTCTCGATGCGACAATTGAACCCAATTGAAGGCCTCTCGTTTCGGCTGTGCCGCGAAAGCTGTTGTAGACTCTAAAATTGTATTTAATTCTAAAACAAGCTTTGCGAATAAATAATAAACAACCCTAATAAACTTTTCACATTAGTTCCATTCACGGAACTGATTTTCCAACCAACTATTCAACCAAAATTCTTCTGAACAAGATTAAAAGATTGTTTGTCCGTCTGAGACTGAGTCCCTAAGGGATGCAGACACAATGAACCCATAGCGAGTGTTTGCACTACACTCATACGGGCAACCGTCTACGATACAGAGCTAAGTAAATCCATTATTAATTTTTAGAGTTTTCTCCATAGTTTTGGGGTATGTTGTGAGTATTTTGTAGCTATACATATCCCTCAAATCCCTGGAGGGGTAGGCAGAGGTGTGTTACCGACCCATGATGTGATAGGTTAGGCTATCGCCACACCGGACTATGAGCTGATATTAGGTATTTTGTGATACAAAAACCGAATATCATTGTATACCTGAGAATTATCAGGTATGCAGGTTTCCTCGAGATGTTTTCCTTCACCGTTAACGCAAGCGATAATTGTCAATGAATACACACAAGTGTAGCCATATGTGTGCGTTTCGAACTACGACTTTCGTTTTAACTGTCCGTACTGCAACCAAGTAGGATATCGCTGCTTCTATTTTTTAATTTTATTTATGATAACATCTTGAGGAAACTTGCATACTTAAGAATTCTTATACGAATTTCAAAGGTATGTGAAGTCTACCAACCCGCATTAGGCCAGCGTGGTGGACTAAGGCCTAACCTCTAACCCCATTAGTAGAGGAGGCCTGTGCCCAGCAGTGGGACAGTGTTTAATACAGGGCTTGTATTATTTTATTATATATATTTATGATAATGATTTTCATTGTATATTAAAATTAGCTTAATACTTTTCACTTTGAAAATACTTTTTTTTTATTCTGTCGCGGCAAAGTGATCACACTGCACCTGATGGTAAGAGCAGTGCCGTCCAGATAGAGTATCAAGTAGCGAGAGACAGTCTATCCCCGCTACTCAACACAATCATGCCGGCCTGCTGTTTAGCTTCTTCACGTTACGCCTAAAGGACCCAGGATCATAGGAGGGAGGGAACACGGTAGCTAGCAAACTGTTCCCCAGCTTGATGGTGCGGCAAAAATACGAATTTGCGAACCTCTTGGTTCGGGCCGGGGTAGTAGACACCACGAAGCTGTGGCTCCGCAAGCCAGTACCTACGCGTGGTTCTGGTATGGAAGGGAGACGATGGGATAAGATCAAACAATTCTTCAGAGCATTCGCCATGATACAGACGGTAGAACACGCTAAGCGAGGAAATATCCCTACGCAACTGTAGCGGCTCCAGGCTGTTACTCACGTCTGCATCATTCACAATGCGGATGGCCCGCCGCTGCAACCCATCCAAGGCATCGAGAAGGTACCTTTGCGGAACTGACGCAGAGGTGCGAGCAGTATTCCATTCCCGGCCGCACATGCGCTTTATATAAGCGGTAGAGCTGACCAGGCGTGAAAAACCGCCACACCCTGTTCAGGATTCCGACCCTGCGTGAAATGGCGGATATTACGCCCTCGATGAGACTCCTTGGATTAAGATCGCAGCAGATATCCATACCTAGGACACTAAGGTCATTCCGCATTGCAAATGGAACACCCTGAAGAACGGGGATGGGAGAAAACGGAGACTTCTTGCACGAGAACGCGCACACCTGGGTTTTCTTGGCATTAAACTCAACCCGATTCCTGGTACCCCATGATGAGATGAGATCCAAGGTCTGCTTGAGCTCAACGACAAGATCCTCGCGTCTCCTCTCACTATCCGCCCGGCAACCAGGAGGCTTGCTGCTATAACGCCCATGAACCGTGTTGTCGTCTGCATAGCAATGAATGTTGCCAAGCGACAACATATCATTAATATGCAGAAGAAACAAGGTGGGCGAAATCACAGAACCTTGTGGTACTCCGGCATTTACTGACATGAGCTGCGAAGCGTGTCCATCAACGGGGACACACATTCTACGCTCATGCAGAAAGCCGGAAATCCACTTGCACAGGTTGTCGGGCAGACCGTATGCCGGGAGCTTGGAGAGAAGGCCACGATGCCAGACCCTATCAAACGCCTTGGCTATGTCGAGACTCACAGCCAGAGCCTCGCCATGCTTGTCAATCGCCTCCCCCCAGTGATGTAATACGAACGCTAGAAGATCACCCGTTGATCGGTTATGACGGAACCCGTATTGGCGGTCATTGATCAACGAGTGATCCTCTAGGTAGCGAACTAATTGGCTGTTTATCAGTCGCTCCATGACTTTACACATCACTGAGGTTATGGCGATTGGGCGATAATTGTTACGGTCTGACCGATCAACCTTTTTGGGGATCGGCTGCACATTAGCCTCCCTCCAAGATTCAGGCACAATAATACCTGCAATAATAAAGCATGCAATATTTAGACATTTGAAGTGGTGTAATGAAAGAAAAATAGCGATTAAATTTATATTTCATACTTAACTTTACAAGCAGTTTTGAATGGAAATAATAAGATAATATCAGAATGTTATATTACTCGTTATATTGTAACTATATAAAAAAGGGATTTGTTACTGACTAAGTTCATGAAGAAAAATGTCAATAGAGTAACTAAGGCGTACGACCGATTCAATCGTACACAAATAATTATTACTATTGCTAAAGTCTTTCATAATAGTTTCTTATGTTTACCACAAATATACAATGAAATAAAATTACTTTTACGGATATTATCGTGGTTTTACCCACGAGAATGAAGACTATAATGTTTTCAAAACGTCGTGACTTAAGTAGAATAAACTGCTTTAAAAAATAGATTTATTTTAATGTATAATATTCGCGTAAATATAAGAAACATTTGATTCAAAATTTCACGAATATATTTACCTCGGACAATGTCTGCAGTTGGGACGAAACAACTTCGAGAGGGAGGTAGCCAGAAGGATCCAGTTGGGCTGGGCAGCGTTTGGAAAGCTTCGTCAAGTCCTTTCATCGCCCATACCGCAAAGTCTGAAGACAAAAGTCTTCAATCGGTGCGTCCTACCCGTGATGACCTACGGAGCCGAAACGTGGACACTCACAGTGCGACTGGTCCATCAGCTTAAAGTCGCTCAGCGTGGCATGGAGAGGGCTATGCTCGGAATTTCGCTGAGAGACCGAATAAGAAACGAGGCTATTCGCGCGAAAACCAAAGTCGTCGACATAGCCCAAAGAATATGCAAGCTGAAGTGGCAATGGGCCGGTCACATCTGTCGTAGAACCGATCACCGTTGGGGTAATAAGGTTCTTGAGTGGAGACCGCGTACAGGTAAACGCAGTGTGGGACGCCCTCCTGCTAGATGGAGCGACGATCTGCGCAAGGCTGCAGGCAGAAATTGGATGCGTAGAACCGAAGATCGGGTTCAATGGCGAGCCTTGGGAGAGGCCTATGTCCAGCAGTGGACTGCGATTGGCTGATGATGATGATGATGAATTCAAAACGGTAAAATTTAAACATATAGTAGTTGTAAATAAGTACATATATGCATATGTACAGTATCTCAATTTAAAAACATTTTTTAACTTTTAAAGTATAAAATTGTATATAAAAAATATATTTGAAAATATAAAAATGTGAACCCTCCGATGGCGAGACCTAGGACACAAGCCACCGGTGGTTAGGACCACAGAGTTAGGAACCTCCTCACAATGCGTGCCTAGAACATTAAAACTGCCTTCTGTATGGTTTTTGACCCAACGACCAATTGAGAGTCCCTGAAGATGTTGGTCGAGGCTCTTTGGTATCAGCCCATTGGCAGAAACAACTATCAGGACAATGATAGCCGAGTCAACATTCCACATAACAACCTCATGAGCCAGATCTAAATATTTGGACATGTTGTCTTGTTCAGCTTTAACTAGGTTATCGTTATTTTATGCATAAGTATTATTATAATCATTAATTTCTAGTTCCTAAATTATATTAAATAAATACATTTGCTTTTTGCTTAACCAAAAGCCTACTTTAGACGCAACTGTAGCACAGCGGACAATGCATAACAAAGCTTAGAGGACAATCAGACAAGCGCTTTGCTATTATTTGCAAGCCATAGCTAAGTTTTAAATAAATATTGCAGATGGGCGAGCACGACACTAACTATCAAATATAGCTCAAATTTTAGTGCAAGCTTATTATTGTTTCTAAATATCTAAGTTATCACTTTTATGGGGTAACAGCAAATGACAGCAAAACAGTAATGACAGCAAACTACAAAGCTGGTGTAATATTTAATTTATAAACAATGACTTTAATAATAGTCATAAATTTACTACGTTTGAAACAATAGGAACTAAATGGGTAGGTAATGAGTTAGGTGTTGCTAGACTTTAGGACATTGGTACGCAATTACGCCTGTAATATCTAATGGGATAGAGGTGTAACCAGTACACCCAATCCATCACCATACAGGGCACAATTCTAGACTCCGGGGTGATACTAAGTATTTTGTGAATGTGCTAGGAACCAACAAAGAAGAGAAATATTATATTTCAAAAGATAAATATTAATCGCTTGAATATTGGTACGATCCAGGATATTTTATCAAGACCTTCATCAAGTGAAGCTAAATTACTGTATGAACTGGCCGCTTTGCGGGATTCATAATATTGTTTTTTTATACTTTAGTATCTATTAATTTAATATTATTATTAATTTAGTTGTGTAATTATAGGTTAAGATATGATGGGACTAACATATCCATGTTGGATAAAAGTCCCTAAATTAAATAAAGAGAGAAAAAAAAAGTATTTCGTAATAGAAAAACCCAATACCACTTTTACTCGACCAAAGATCGAACCCAAGACCTTAGCACAGTAATACAGCGCCACCGAGATAGTCAAAGTTGAGTGCAGACGGATAAAACTCTAAGTATAAACCACCCAATATCCATTCTTTATTAGTATAATACCGCCTGCATACGCCAGGATCGATATTGTCGCATAACAACTCCCACTTTGTTCACTAGAATTCACCCACATTACGGGAAACGCGAGGAAAATGTATACGAAGTATGTATAATTGTGCCGCATACATACATCTAAGCGGAATACACACTGACCTCAGATACGTGCGATATAAGCAGCGATAGCCTAGTTGGTTGCGATACGGACTGTCGGGACGAAAGTCTTATGTTCAAAACCCAAATGGCATACCCCTCTGACTTTTTTAAAGTTATGTGTGTATACATTATTAATTATCGGTTGCTTTAATGGTGAAGGAAAACATCGTGAGGTATCCTACAACCTGAAAATTCTCATAAGAATTTAAAGGTATATGAATTCTACCAACCCACATTAGGCCAGCGTGGTGGAATAATGCCTAACCCCTCTTATTATTACAGGAGGCCCGTGCCAAGCAGTGCGACAATGTTTAATACAGGGCTGGTTTTTTTCAAGTAATTTTAAAGTCTATTAACTCACTGCACCATGAAGGATATTTCAAAAGATTGTATATCCACCACTCAACACATTCAATACCTAACAGTTAAAAATTGAGTTCACACTTAGAGTAGGTAACTAAAAAATACTCTAAGAATTCACAACGATCTAACTCCTAAAGACGCCACTGTATTAGGGTATTTACTATTATTAGAAATACCGAAGGTATAACTAAGGTATTTAGTTGGGGGTGGTTAATAATGACAACCAAAGTGGGAGTAGTAAATGTTTAATATAAAACGGTGTGCCTTCCGCGCTCCGGTGTTCAGTTCAGAAGACTAGTGGTGTAGCAGTGAGTTGGTAGTGAGAACATTCGTGGTTCGTTGGCGGGGCAGTAAGTAATTGTAAACGGTTCAATGGCGTTGTTCAGTTTAAAAGGGTAATGCTGGTAGATTAATTACAAAGAGAAGCTTTAAGTGAATCCTGACATGCGTGTGTATTATGTATTTAGCACTGAGATGTGTAACAGTGCCGTGTAAATCAATCAATAAATTATAAACTTTATATTTGTGCCTTTTAAATATACATCTTGCATAGTTTTGTTGATGTTCCTAACAACTGGATTATCAATAATTGTATATTATTTTAAACAAAATCCGATAATAATTTCAAATAACCCTTTCAAACCACGATCACATAAAATTTGTGAAATATAATAAAAAAACACTTTCCGTTCCATAATCGTGTTTATACAAGATGGCGCCGATATTTTCCCAGATAAAACTGCCCACTTGACACCGCAATATCGGATACAAAACGTCGCCACTCTGTTGCCATTGCACAGTCATGTTTACAGCCTGAATGGGTCTGTTTCGAGCTGAAATCGAGCCTGCACTCAGCTATGCATAAGATTGTACGGGTGTGGATGTGTTAGAAGCGCGAGCGTGGGCGTATTATACAAGCGAGACCTAATCCGAGATCAGAACACACATTTAAAAACTTTTGCTAACCACTACAAAATAGAAGTAATTTCATTACAGAAATCTCAACTTGTGTATGTGTATACAAGATTAGTTTTTGTATATCATAAAGCCGAAACACCCAAATTAGATTTTGGTATAAAAGATCAGATAAATATATGACATAATAATAATAAGGAAAACTCATGCGGTGACATGCAAAAATAATTTATCTCGTTTCTTGAACGATGCATGGGTATACGCGCGCCGTGCGCTGCTGTTTGTTTCCCACCAAAGTAGTATAGGTATAGGTGAACGACCGACACGCGCCGGATTTTTATTAAGTAATAAACAAGGTAACCAGGTTGACGAAATTTTTTATATGTTTTTAGGATACCAATATAACACGTTAAAAATTAGTGCAATAGATTGTGCTACTGATTCTCAACCAACTACTTTCGGCTTTGTAGAATACTATAAAATTATGTTATATATTATATGTTTATGTCTACATATGTTTTTATGTATCTATACATTTATGTATATAGAAAATGTGTTTTTGGAAAATAAACAATTTACTTACTTACTATTTACATAAGCAATGCTATAAATCTTTATTTAAAACTTCAATATCTAAAAAAAAATTAACAATATTAGTTTAGGAATTTAGTCAAGACGAAAAGATGATTTTGCTAATTCGCTTTAAGTTATTTTGAGTTATTCAATATTTTGTTAGATTTATTTTTATTTTTATTTCTTTTCGTGGTAAAACGATCTTCAAAGTAGATTTAAAAATAATAATAACAGCTCTGTAAATATTGCTAGCCATAGGCATTCTCTAGTAATGAGAAGGGTTCGTCCTTATATATATTATTTAAATCAAATATTTATTGAATCCATGAAATGTAATGCATTATTTAGATTTAGGTATTAGGTGTATAAATACCAAAGAATTACAAATTTATCCCTTATTTTAGTCCTTTAACGTTTTTTTTTTATCTTGGCACGGCAAAGTGACCACACTGCACCTGATGGTAAGCGCAGTGCCGTCCAATTAGAGTATCGAGTAGCGAGAGACAATTTATCCCCCGCTAATCAACATTATTATGCCGGCCTGCTTCCTCACACTACGCCATGGGTAAGTAGGTGAAGAAGGAGTCGAGGGTCTAGTGTCAGAGTATTCAGAAGGCCACAGGACGGCCAAACATCGTATCCCTACTCAATACTCTCGACAGAAACCGGATATACACTGGCTGATCCCGGAAAGCGACACACTTGCGTGTGCCACTATGACGGGTTTTTACACCCTGTGACATATTTATAACAATATTATCTTCACTTGACAACAGACCGTAACTCGAGGATTAGTCTACGGACTCCACTTTCAATAAATCTGCCACGCTACTTCTATCACAATGCTCCAAACCTTTCAGTGTACAGCCCTGACTTATTCCAACGGTGGCGCATAAAAGCTCGCCTCGAAACGTCGCTTCGACACTATTCCTGAAGATTTAAAGAGTTTTAATGCAGTGCAATAACTAGTGGAGCAACTTCGAGTTTACAGTTTTAACACAAATTTTATGAATGTTATTTGATTTGTCAGCATTAACCATGGGATGCGAATTGTACGAGTTTAACATGTTTCAGAATTAATAATGAAAGAAATAATATAATAAATAAATTATTGTAAAAACGATTGCTGGATTGTTTTTTTTAAGTAATCTTACTTACTAGACGTCGTACTAAATGTTATTCCGGTAACACGGAAAGTTTTTTTTTATTTTTTTTATGATGATTTTACTTTTTTTTTATAATAATAGTAACGTCGCCTAATTGGTGGGAAAATTAAGAAACCTATAAAATTCCAGGTTAAAATCCCAGGCCGGCCAATTTATATTTGAGTTTATCGATTCCAAAAATGAGACATGGCTTGGCATGGCAGAATGAAATAATTGTTTACACTGGCTGGACACGAAATGCGACTGGCCGGAACTTTTTCACCATAATATGTACGGTGGTCGGGCACAAATATATAAAGTAGGTACCCTCTCATCATTCTGTGTTATGGGTGAACAAATAAACAGACTGGGAGACTTCTGTTTTAACATATCGACGATTGGCGGGCTATTTGATTTTTTGCTATATTGAATACATATTGCCTCAATTGGCAGACGAGCATACGGGCCACCTGATGGTAAGTAGTCACAGCAAAACCGCTGCCTACCGTAATAATATATTAATTATACTAAAATCCACACAATTTTTATATTGATTAAAATTAAGAAACATAAATTTAAAAAAATTACGCTTAAATTATAGACCGCCAACCTTCGATTCGTATAAAGGACTTTGTACACTGTTTTCCTTTGTACTAGACACAAAATCGAACAACTGTTACTGTCTCCACACCAACAAAGCGGCATTGTAATAGCTTCAACGTATTTACAGCAAATATAGCGCTTTTAAATGCTTCACCCACTATAAAAGCTGGCTCAAAAACATTTAAAAGTATCGGACCATATAAATGGTTACGACTTCAATGACAGAAATTATATTTATTTTCAGTCTTTTATTTTTATTTCTTTTATTGTCATTTGACAATTACCCCTTCTATTTCCTTCGTCTAGTTTGCTTATTTTTGTTCGGATTCATACAATTCTTTCGATAATAGGTTTTAGGTAATGTAACTTGTTGATTAAAATAAATAAAAAAAACATGTCAGCTACCCTATTTCAACTATGGACCATTACTATTTTATACATACATTCTAATAATTCCAATCGCTTCCCCTATATACTTGGGTACGTTTAACTAGTGTGACTCCTTAAATTAACACTCTACCGCTTAATTAAACTTAGAAAAAGTAAATTAAACAAGGTTGGTTTTAACAACTTCGTTTGATATGAGGCGCATTCATTAACGCGCTTCCTTTAGTTTTATTAAAATTGTTGCAATTTCGTTAAATAGCTGAGAATAATTTAATACACATTAAATGAAAACTAGTTTTACGAGTTTTATACTCTAAGAGTTTTACTGATGTTTCGCGGTTTATTTTTAATTTTTTAATCCTGACATTTCAAAAGCAGCCCATATAGTCACGGGGCGGACTGAGTTGAATGTCGTCACAAATTGATAGTATGACGTGTCTCAATGAAGTTATTTTTTTTTATTTATTTACTCTATAAAAGAGAAGGCAAAGGTTCTCTACCATGCAGCCATGTCTATCGTTATTTTTTCCAAATCTGGGCTAGAATTAAAGTCTTCTTCTTCTCTGGTTTTAACTTATACAAAAGACCGGAGCCATTTCTGCAGTCTTCATCCATTCAAAAGGAGGAAGCCATGTCCGATATTTTTCTCATTCTAAAGGCCGGAGCCATGTCTGAAATAAACACAATTGAAGAGGCCTAAGCCATGTCTGTAATAGTCACAATTTAAAGGCCTAAGCCATGTCTGAAATAATTTTTTCACTTATTAATCATAATACAACATCACATCACATTCCCGCCATTTTTTTTTCTCTGTGAAGTTAGTAAAAATTAACTTCACTTATTTTATTTATTTTTGTCCGATCTATGCAGAAGGAACTCATAGTGTCTTGAAAATACCATTATTTAATACATTTAAAGCCTAAATAAAATGTGATGCATGCTGAGGTAAATTTTATCTGTCCTGCTTGCAGCAATCAAAATAATTCTATCTCTAAAATAACTAGCATTATGAAGTTCGTAAAATATCAAATAGGAACACATGATGGGTATACGTCCCTAATCCGCAGCACGGGGACCACTAATGGCGGATTACCGCGGACACTCCGCAATCAAACCGGGATGAACGCCGAAACGGTTCGTGTGAAATACTCACTACTCACTACCGAACCTTCTTCTCATTGATTGAGGTTTGTTTCAACTGTGGGATAGTTTATATAATAATACTAGTCCTGTATTAAACATACCTACTCCTTCTCTATTAATGAGAGGGGTTAGGCCTTAGTCAACCACGATGTTCGAATGCGGTTTGGTAGACTTCAGTTAACTGAAATTCAAATAAGAATTCTCGGGTATGCAGTTTTCCTCACGATATTTTTCTACGTTTGTTGGTGGTAGGATATTCATATCCGCCCGGATAGCGACCACCGTACACAGGGTGTAAAAGCCGCCATAGTGGCACACGCAAGTGTGTCGCGTTTCGGGATCAGCCAGTGTACATCCGGTTTTTGTCGGGCGTCTAGAGCCGTTTCGCGGCCTTCTGAGTACTCTGACAATAGACTCTCGACCGCTTCTTCACCTTCTTGCCCATGGCGTAGTGTGAACAAGCAGGCCGGCATGATTGTGTTGAGTAGCGGGGGATATATCGTCTCTCGCTACTTGATACTCTAATTGGAACGCACTGCGCTTACCATCAGGAACAGTGTGGTCACATTGCCGTGCCAGGAAAAAAAGCGGTAATTAACAATGAGTTTACACGTAACTTTAGAAAATTTAGATACCGACTTTAGTCCGACAGTCCGCACTACTACCAACTAGGCTATTGCTGCTATGAGGGACAGTATAAACAAGGCTAATATTATCGTAGAAGTACTGATCGACTGGTTCGGAGTGGCACGGACTGCTAATACGAAAGCAGCAGGTTCGAAACAGCCCAAAATTAGGAATGTTTGAAATAATTTAGTTAGGATTTCTAATGTGCATTATTTGTTTACCTCTATGTAAACATAATACATTACTTAAAAATGTATATTTTACAATAGTAACGGTTATGTAGTAAGACATAGTTCAAGATTAGCACCAAAAACGTAGTATTTGAAAGCGCCCTAGCACTGTAGATCACACAACGTAGTATTTACAAAAATTGCTAGTAAGTGAAAAATCTCAGAATTATCGCCACCTGATACTGAATATTTCTAAATAGAAAAATCTAATACCACTTTACCCGACCCGGGGATTGAACCCGAGACCTCAGCAAAGCAGTCGCAATTACAACTGCGACACCGAGGTCCAGTATAATATTTACATTATAGTTAATCCCTAAGTACATAAACTAATGAAAACGGTATTCACAAACACGTTCCCCTAAGTTAAAAAGACATGACACAACATTACACGACGATAAGTTATGTAGGCCTACTCTTGAAATCAATTCCAATCTCTAACTCGATACAGTTTCAATTCCAATCTAGAAGATATTGGCACTCTAACTCACTCAACTAAACGTAATAGAAAAATTACGAACTAGCGATCGTAGATACTCTATTTCATTTAGTTACTAAAAATTCCTGCGTATTCAGCTAAATCGTGCGCTAGTGTTGTGTTCAAGAGTGCTAAATGTACAGTTTTCGAACCCAATACCAAATTTATATTAGAATCGAGTGTCAAGAGTAACCTTTTGAATGCGATAAACATTCTATATTTCCTCGTCCATTCGTTTCCCCCAAAAGCCGTAAAATTTAGATGTTATTTAGAATTCGAGACAGCTGGATTCACATTCAATATCAGTTTATTTATCTACGATGTAGTGCGATTTTTAAACGAAAACACGCCGTTTCGGGCGATTTGCAAAGATATACGACTGGTTTTAAAGTTTCCGAACGATCGTGTGTACATTTCCAGTGGATAAATAAAATTTATTAAACGAAATTTATGCACGACATTGTAAAGTATTGATTTACCGGACGCATGCATCGGGGTGCATGGCATAGAGTGTAGAACGTGGCAGAACGGACATTTATATTTTAAAATAGTTTTCTTTATTTCTTTTTGTCGGGGTACGATGTTTGGCCGTGTTTCGGCCTTCTGAGTACACTGGACACTAGACCCTCGACTGCTTCTTTACCTCCTTGCCCCATGGCCTACACAGCAGGCTGGCATGATTGTGTTGAATAGTAACAGATAGATTGTCTCTCGCTATTTGATACTCTAACTGCACGGCACTGCGCTTACCATCAGGTGCAGTGTGGTCACTTTGCCGTGCCAGAATAAAAAAATCATGTTTTCTAGCGGTACCTCACATCCCCAATACATCCGAGTTGTATTCATATAGAATTGGGTTTACATCGGTTAGGTTTGAATATTTGCTCTTCACTATTCATATGCATTTGGATTAAAACTCACCAGTGCATCTACGCCTTTTGTGTGCTTTCACGAAAAAATATTTTGAATTGCTTGCATGTTTTTGACTGTGCATATTGCAAATTGGTTTAAAATATTGAAGTTTCTGTGGAGTATAATGGTTTTTTATATTTACGCGAATATTATACATTCAAATAAAATTAATTTTACGGATTAAATCGCGGTTTATTTTACTTTTTTAACCCGTCGTTTCAAAGGCTTTACAGCCTTCATGGTCACGGGGCGGACTGAGTTGTATGTCGTCACGAAAGTCGTTTGTATGGAGTAATGTATAACTACAGTATTGGCTTTAAATTTATTGTAGGTTATGTGAAGAAAAAATGTTACTAAATAATTGCTTATCTATTTTGACAGTGTTCGTGATTTTCATTTGTGCCAATTTCATTTTCATTTCATGCTGCCAGTGATGTTGAAAATATTTTAATCATAATTACCAATTCGAAGTTATTAAGTGGTAGAACAATGGGCCAGGTCAATTGGGGTGGTAATATTGTTTTAAAAAAATGGACTTAAAATCTCATTGCTGGATACCATACTGTCCATAATATTGCCAGAGGTCCAAAAATTCTATGGCGACTTTTTTATTTTTTAGCAAACACGATTGATCTGGCTCTAAGATGCCATGTAGATGTGTGTGATGACTTACAAGTAGGTGATTGATTTGCTCCTTTGCCAGCATTTTTTTCATATAATAAGATGTAGAAAACTTTAATAAAGACGACAATTCAGGCATTTCCCTATTTTATATGTAATATACGTATATTACTTATAAACTATTTTTTCAACTGCACTAAATTTATCAGGTAATGTAACAATTTACTGAGTCAGAAGAAAAACAATAAGCAACACGGCTCGTAATCACGAATCCATCAAACGGAAGAAAGCATTGTGTTTCCACGTCGATTTGTGTGAAAAAGGCAATTCTCGTAGCAAAAACTATTTATAGTTTTTCCTGGTATTTCTTGCGAGGCGGCCAGTGTGCGGTGACGGGTGGTTTTGGCCAAATATCGGGGAGGCACTACACTGTCGTGACTCCGCATTTTCACGTTAATTATTTTTCTTTTAGGATATTTGGGCATTGAGATATTGAAGAGTTCCCCCCTTCCTATGATCCTGGGTCCTTTAGGTGTAGTGTGAAGAAGGTACACAGCAGTCCGGCATGATTGTGTTGAGTAGCCAGGGATAGATTGTCTCTCACTACTTGATACTTTAACTGGACGGCACTGCACTTACCATCAGGTGCAGTTTGTTCACTTTGCCGTGCCAGGATGAAAAAAAAATATTGTGAGACTTTATAACGGTAGGCAGCGGCTCTGCTGTGCTCTGGCATTGCAGAAGTCTATGGGCGGCGGTGACTACTTACCATCAGGTGGCCCGTCTGCTCGTCTGCCTATCCAGGCACTAAAAAAAAAAAAAAAAAAAAAATTCTCTAGCTTGGGATCTTTGAAGTGAAATCTTGTTTAGTCGCGTTGAGCGTATTTTGGCAGAGGAAAACTTATGGGTTCGCGTTACCGACATGCTTCGTTCAACCGTTTATTTTACTTTAGACACGTCTATGAAATTCTATAATTATTGTCAAGCAATCATAACCAAAAAAAGTTATTTCTTCATGGACGCTGTTTCAAAAAAGAACACAGTAATTCCAAAGTTGTAAGTTTTCAGTTTTATCGGCAGACGCCAGGATTGTTTAGATTTTTTTATCAGAAGTTCAAGACAGATTCGATGGTCTGAAATGTACATCCTATTACTTATAGATAGCCTCGTGGGGAGAGGACAAAACTATCAAGACCTCCGTGGTGGATCTAGTGAGAAGCTGACTTTGAAACGGATGCCACGGGTTCGATCCCGCGCTGAGACAGATGTTTGTAGGACCCACAAATATTTGTTTCGGGTGTGGGAGTTGTTGGACCGTAGTCCCTCTGAGTTCTCGATACTTACGATACAAATTTATCGCAGTGAGCAGTAACGACTATGTGTGTGACTTTTGGGTGTATTATTAAAGAGAGGGGTCGCGACTTAAATGCGGCTCTGTAGGGTATACAGATGTTTGTTTTAGGTCTGGGGGTTCTGGGACCGCAGTCTTTAATATATATAAGAAGTCTACCAATACTTACTCAGCGTCGTAGTCTGAACTCTGGAATTTTCAAATATGCAGGTTTCCTTACGCTGTTTTCCTTCACCGTTAGAGCAAGCGATAATTAACAATGAATCTAAGACACGTCAAGCACGAAACGACAAAGGTGTATACTATTTGGGTTGGTTTAGAACCTGCGATTATCGTCTTAGCCGTCCACAATCCTCAACTAGACGAAAAAAATACTCTAGCGTACTTCCTACATGGACAGCACTGGCCATAACATTTGACATCAACTACACGATCTCTGAGTGATCTCTCTTCTCCTATCTGGGACCATTTCTTTATAATAAAATAAATAAATCAATCGACATAGTTCCTTTGAACCTAACTCAGTGTAAGATTAAAGCTAGGGAGTATATTCACAGTTTAAGCTATGAACAGACAGAGGACCTAGTCAGGACATCATAGTAGCCACTTCATACACACCCTCTTTCATTCACTCAATCGCTTTCATTATACTCACAGAGAGGTCACTACACTACACTCACCCACCGTAAACCTTAATGTTGAGTTTAAATAACACAAGGTTAACTGTAAATACGGTGTTGGTATAATTTACTTTTAATTTTTTTTTGTTTAGTTTTAAAGTTATATTTGTCTTTCTTTTACTGTTTTTTTTTTATATTTGCTTAAATTGCTGCATTAATACGGAGGAGCGCTGATGTCTGAAATACAGATTCTGAATCTAGTTCAGACACAGATGCACATATTATATATTTGTAAGCATTTTATATTGGAAATAAATAAGTTAAGTTATTTATTATTGAGTACTGATTTACAACACGATTATTAATTAGAGAAACACAGAGAAAGCACATTATCCTATAATTGTAACGGACGTAAGGGGAGACGACGGAGGGAGAGCTATCACATTCCAATAGATGACACATGTTTACTCGCTGCAGAATTGCCATAATTCAACTTAGAGCCGTTGTGTCGAAGGCAATTATTAGCTAGTAATTGGATGGTCTCCAGTGGTCAGTTTTACATCGTTTCATATACAACCATATACGAAAAAGAATGCAATTTGAAAACAGATTCAAAAATAACGGAGTTTTTTTTTAACTTCTTGGATAGGCAGACGACGACTTGATGGTAAGTAGACACCGCCCCAATAGACTTCTGCAATGCCAGGGCACAGCCGCTCGCCTTGCTGCGCAAACCGCAGCGTTTGTTGGCGCAGCGAATAGTAAGGGGCTACCGCACGGTCTCCCACGAGGCGGCCTGCGTATTGGCCGGCACCCTCCCTTGGGAGTTGGACGCAAAACTCCTCTCGTCCGCGTTCTTCTGGCGGGAGGAGGCGTCCAGTCGCCGTCAGGTGAGACTGGCCCCGAGGGAGATTGCGGCCCGATTTCGCAGAACCGCTGTGGAGGAGTGGCATACCAGGCTGGAAAGCCCAAGTGCGGGCTTGAGGACCGTCGCGGCAGTGCGTCCTGTCCTAAAGAGATGGCTAGACAGGCGCCACGGTGCGCCAACTTTCCGGCTGACGCAGGTACTGACGGACCACGGATGTTTCGGTTCGTTCCTGTGTCGGATCGGAAAGGAGGTGTCTGCCGTGTGCCACCATTGTGGCAACTGCCACGAGGACACGGCCCAACATACGTTGGAGGAGTGCCCAGCCTGGGACGAAGAGCGCAGCGCTCTCAGAGCAGTCGTCGGAGGAGACCTCTCGCTGCCGGCCGTGGTGTCGTCCATGGTCGCCAGTCGGAGGTCCTGGCGTGCGGTGGCCCACTTCTGCGAGAGCGTCATCTCGCAGAAGGAGAGTGCCGAGAGGGATCGGGAACGAAATGATCCCTCCCGCCGCCAGAGAAGACGTAGGAGGCGCCGGGTGGACGACTGACCGGCGTCTCCCGCCCTGTGGAACGGGGGCGTTTGAATTCCACCACGGTAACCCCTGCCTGTCGTACGAGGCGACTAATAGGGGCCATCGGGGGTCGCGGGCTCGCAGCGGGGGGCTGTCAGCCCGAATCGATGCACTCCCAGTTTCGGAGCATCGTGCGACCCCGAGATGGACGGCAGCGCGTGTGGTAAGGCCTCGTTCGCTGTCGTTGTTCGGTGCGCGGGGGCTCCTAAGCCCTCCCATGGAGATGGGCTGCTACGCAGCACCGCGCAGGGGCGGTTCCGGCAGCAATTCTAGCACTCCTTAGAATACCCCGGGATCGCTCCGTAAGCGCCGAAGAAGGCCACCGCGGGGTTTTAGCTGGTAGTGTCGGGTGGGGTGTACATAGGGGGTAGGGACTCGGCCCAGCGGCTGCCCGGATAGCCATCATCCGGGCGAGGGGGATGCTGGGTCGTAAGACCGGCTAGTCCAGCATAACCGTTTTATTCTTTTTCCGCTTCCCCCCGGAGCGGGCGGTAGTAATGAAACGCTTTCCCCGCGACAAAAAAAAAAAAAAAAAGGGCACAGCCGCTGCCTACCGTTAAAGAGTGAGATATGTTACTATCTCCCTCGCACGCATGTACCGTAATGGCTATTGCAAGCGGTGACGTCATGAATTATATCGTAGGGCCCTTATTCAGCTGTCAGCCCGTATCGATGCACTCCCAAATTCGGGGCATCGTGCGACCCCGAGATGGACGGCAGCGCATGTGGTAAGGCCTCGTTCGCTGTCGTTGTTTGGTGCGCGGGGGCTCCTTAGCCCTCCATGGAGATGGGCTGCTACGCAGCACCGCGCAGGGGCGATTCCGGCTGCAATTCTAGCACTCCTTAGAATACCCCGGGATCGCTCCGCAAGCGCCGAAGAAGGCCACCGCGGGGTTTTAGCTGGTAGTGTCGGGTGGGGTGTACATAGGGGTTAGGGACTCGGCCCAGCGGCTGCCCGGATAGCCATCATCCGGGCGAGGGGGATGCTGGGTCGTAAGACCGGCTAGTCCAGCATAACCGTTTTATTCTTTTTCCGCTTCCCCCCGGAGCGGGCGGTAGTAATGAAACGCTTTCCCCGCGACAACAAAAAAAAAAAAAAAGGGCACAGCCGCTGCCTACCGTTAAAGAGTGAGATATGTTACTATCTCCCTCGCACGCATGTACCGTAATGGCTATTGCAAGCGGTGACGTCATGAATTATATCGTAGGGCCCTTATTCAGCTGTCAGCCCGTATCGATGCACTCCCAAATTCGGGGCATCGTGCGACCCCGAGATGGACGGCAGCGCATGTGGTAAGGCCTCGTTCGCTGTCGTTGTTTGGTGCGCGGGGGCTCCTTAGCCCTCCATGGAGATGGGCTGCTACGCAGCACCGCGCAGGGGCGATTCCGGCTGCAATTCTAGCACTCCTTAGAATACCCCGGGATCGCTCCGCAAGCGCCGAAGAAGGCCACCGCGGGGTTTTAGCTGGTAGTGTCGGGTGGGGTGTACATAGGGGTTAGGGACTCGGCCCAGCGGCAGCACGGATAGCCATCATCCGTGCGAGGGGGATGCTGGGTCGTAAGACCGGCTAGTCCAGCATACCCGTTTTATTCTTAATCCGCTTCCCTCCGGAGCGGGCGGCAGAAATAAAACGCTTTCCCAGCGAAAAAAAAAAAAAAAAAAAAAGGGCCCTTATTCAATTGGCAATTGCCCGTTCAATTGGATTTGGAAGCAGCAGTAGAACCCTGTTATATAGAGAGAGTGAAGCATATTAAAAATATTACATTTAGTATTGTCTCTTAATTATTGAAACTACCTTTTCAGAAGCAAGACTACGAGCTTAACTCAAAAAAATATATATATCAAAATACACACGGTAATAATATAATAAATATAACGGTATGCAGCGACTTTGCTGTGCCCTGGTATTGCAGAAGTCTATGGGCGGCGGTGACTACTTACCATAGGTGGGCCATCTGTTCGTCTGCCTATGGAGGCACTAAAAAAAAACACAGCGCCTCTAGGGGATGCGTGTGTAAATTTGGTCCTATAAGAACGAACCATTCGTATCGTACCTTTTTTTACACAAACTCATGGTTGAACTAATTTTATATACATATATACTGTTATAATTTAAACATTCGACATAATTTGATATACCACCTGCTAACGAACGTAAGGTATCTATTATTGTCTTATCTTCAAGGGACGGGCCAACTGAACTTGGCACTTCCTTTATCTAGTTATCCCATAAATCATTTTATCCTGTCGCTTTTTATTACTGCCTTTCAAGGACTAAAACGTAGTTTAAGATATAAACGAAAGCGGAAATTTAGTTTAACTCATTTTAAATGTATAAAAATTAAATCAATTATATATATTTTTTTTAGTACATCATAATTAAATATACGCGCTTATTACAATTTAACTGAATGCGAATGTAACTGAGTCCGGTTAGTATTCTTTATATGAACTTTAATGGATATATGCGCTCACTACATTAACTCCGTAGCGTCACCGGATCGCCTCGGTCGTAAGCCGTCCGCGCGTGGACGGCGAGTTGTCCACTGGTTGACCCCGCGAGGTCCTCTGGTTGACCACAGGACGTTTACTGGTGAGAACGCGGCGTCCACCCGTAGACCACCTGCCGACGACTAGTGGACGCCGAGCGACGAGGCGGTACTGGCCGGGTGCCGGGTGGCTCTAATGAGCTGTGACCTTTATATAACAATCTGATTCCCATACGCGCCCGTATAGCAAGCGTTTTGCAGCTTATACAACAGCAATAAAAAACCTTGTCTCCACGCAATCTTCTTATATTTTGGACCACCGTAAAAGGGTCTTTTGTTTCCCTTATCTTAATGCGGTTTGATTAAGGCATTGTGTATCGCGAAATCATTTGTTACTTCGTTACGAACTTGGCTGTAAAGTTTTACAAGTTTTTTTTTATCAAGTGACAAAGATAACAGTTTTTACAGACTGATTTACTGCTTGAATATTGAGTGAAGCGTATCTAAGTAATTGAGTTTTTATCAAATTGGTTGTATTGGTTTTTTTTTTAAATGGACATGAAAATAGAATTTGGGATAACGTACTTTCAACACGAAGTCTGGATTGAAAACTCTCATTGCTTTAGTTGAATGTTACATATACCAATAAAAGACTTTTGAAATAAAATTTAGAACTTTGTAAAATTACGTTTCTGGATCATTGTGTAGATTTTTGTCTTTTAAATTATAATTTATCTTATTGTTACTACAAAACGCACTACTATGCAGGCTGGCATGGTTGTGTCGAATAGCGAGATATAGTTGTCTCTCGATACTTGATACTCTAACTGGCTGACACTGCGCTTACCATCAGATGTAGTGTGGTCACTTTGTCGTACCACGACAAAAAACTTAATATGTACCACGATCCGATCATCTAGTTTCGATGACAAGAAAATCAAAGTAAACCTACCGAGAACATTAAAAGCATATTGAAAAAATATTGGATGTATAAAATTAAATAACACAACTAATAGTAAAAACAACACTAATTTAGAAGAAAGATAGAACATTTTTTTTTATATTATGTCTGGAGATTTTTTTTTAGTGCCTCGATAGGCAGGCGAGCAGACGGGCCACCTGATGGTAAGTAGTCACCGCCGCCCATAGGCTTCTGAAATGGCAGGGCACAGTAAAGCTGCTGCCTACCGTAAAATAATTAAATGCATTGACTCGTCCCTTTGTAATTTTCAGGAATCACGGTCGGTATAGCTACTGACATACCGCAAAACCAATACGATGTATATTATTGAAATGTAACCAGTTCTCTCTAGGGTGATATTAAAACCGACAATTGTATAATTTATGCAACGGCACGCACCCCAGGGTGCCGTAGTACCACACCGTTTGATTATTGAATGTTCGCAAACCCAATGTTTTTCATACATTTATGTAGGGCACCTTTTTATGCTAACGTATTGTTATTGCTTTAGTTTTTAGTGCCTTTGCCGATCTATTTTTTACTTTTTTAATATTAACGGCTCAGACACTTGTGATTTAAGTCATTATTAATAATAATATTGTTTTATGAGAAATTTTCTTCTAGGAACAGCCTCGGTGGCGCAGTTGTAATTGTGCATGCGTTACGACGATTCCCGGGTCGGGTAAAGTGATATTGGGTATTTGTTTAGAAATATTCCGTATCAGTCCGTATTCTGGAAATGTGCCCGGTATGGCGATAGGCTCGCCCCCTATCACATTATGGGACCGTAATAAATTCGGCGAAAAGTGGGTGTACTGGTTACACCTGCCTACCCCTTCCTGGATTACAGGCGTGAGTGTATATGTATGAATTTTATTCTAATAATAATTATGTTTAAGTTGCATTGAAGTATTTTAAACCAGCTTTCTCTTCCGTTCTGGATTACATTTATATTTTAGCAATATAATAAACTAGTATGCAATTGATTCGAGTAAAACTTTACCTCTATGGCAGCTGTTTACAAATTTTCAAAGCTAAAATTTACGTTGGATTGCCAATTTTGATGTCTGTCTGTCCATTTTGAAATTGCGTTGTTACGGCCTGGAATATATCGAAGTAAATAATTTATTTAGTTTTCTGTACGGTTTTATACACACAAAAACATAATAACCACCTGATTGTAACGTAATCTATTACATTTTAAAGAATAAAATCTAATTTACGGTAGGCAGCGGCTCTGCTGTGCTCTGGCATTGCAGAAGTCTATGGGCGGCGGTGACTACTTACCATCAGGTGGCCCGTCTGCTCGTCTGCCTATCAAGGCACTAAAAAAAATGTTTTTTTTTTATCCTGGCTCTGGAAAATGATTACACTGTACCTGATGGTAAGCGCAGTGCCGTCTAGTCATAAATGTGCCCAATTTATTTTAGCCGTGAAACGTACAAGCTGGTTATTCTCCAAGAATGTTTATAGTAAAGAATAATACTATGCCTGTATTAAACACTGTCCCACGGCTGGGCACGGGCCTCCTCTACTAATGAGTCCACCACGCTGGCCTAATGCCGGTAGGTAGACTAACAAAACGGGATTAAAACCAGAGTAATAACGTTAACATAAACAAAATGCAGTTTTATCTCGTGCTTACCTGCAAACGTTAGCTTAATTTATGGCAACAAAGGGTTGACGCACATAATTCTAGTGGCTAGTGCCATTTTCAGGTCATTAGAACATCGCCCCACCATGTGGTGTAATGTGTGTGAAATATATCGTGGGAAATACACCTCTTGGGAAATACATAAATACATACATATACACTCACGTCTGTAATCTCTGAAGGGGTAGGCTGAGGTGTTACCAAGTAAACCCACTTTCCGCCGAATTTCAGTCCCATAATGTGATAGGGGGTGAGCCTAGCGCCATCGCCTCTTGGGAAATATAGTTTGCTATTTAATATCTATTTGAATGAACACGACAATGTGACCACACTGATTCTGATGGTAAGCGCAGTGACGTCCAATTAGAGTATCAAATAGCGAGAGATAATGTATCCCTCGCTACTCAACACTATCATAACGGGCTATGGCTTCTTCACACTACGTCATGGTACAAGAAATTTTTGCTATTTCACCCACGTTAGTTGGTGGCGCCCTCGGCGGTTTGTAGTGAAAATCACATGTGGGCCATAGTCTTAAAATAATAAATAAAAAAGTTTACTACCTAACTTACTTTATAGGGTAGACATGTAGCGGCTTTGATGTGTCCTGGCATTGCAGAAGTCTATGGGCGGCGGTGACTACATACGATCAGGTGGCCCGTCTACCGTTTGCCAATCGAGGCACTTAAAAAAGGGATTTTAATATTAATTCTCTGAAAAAACATATTTTTCATCTGAATAAATTTGACCATCTTTTCTAAAAAAGACTGACGGAAAGCTATAGTATCTTATCAACAATACAATAATTCATTCTGCAATACAAGAATACATACAATACAATCTGTGACAATATAACAGAGCTTTTGTTCAAAACATAATATAAACTCATTCACTCAGCGAATTGATTCAAGTACCAAACAAAAAGTATGAAGGAAATATATTTCTGTGAACTTGGGTACTCGGCAACCCGTTTCGAGTTTTTCTTTGCTCATTAAGCGAGGGATAGTTCTGCGGTTCAAAATGCACAACTACTCAAAGTTTGGACACAACTCATCCCAACCAACGGCTATCTGGTACAACACGGAACAAGAAACTTGGATGAGGTATATTATTATTATTTTAAGTCGTAATTTCATAATACACTTAAAAATACGTAAGTTAGAAGGCTTTCAAATAAGATGGAAACAGGTGTTTTGTAAGAAAACAGTTACACTGCTGCTTAATGGCATGTGTTTTAAATAAATTAACCGACTGCTTTGGTGGTGCACTTGTATCTGCGCATGGGTTACGACTACTGTGCTGAGGTCTCGGGTTCGATCCCCGGGTCGGCTAAAGTGATATTGGGTTCTTCTATTTAGAAATACTCAGTATCAGCCCGGAGTCTGGAATTGTGCCCGGTTTGGCGATAGGCTCGCCCCCTATCACATTGTGGGACCGAAATAAATTTGGCGAAAACAACCAGTACACACACTTTTCGAATTTTATTATTATTTTAATTAAGAGCTTTAAAAGCGGATGAAATCTACCAATCTCCATTAGGCCAGCGTGGTGAAGTAAGGACTCATTAGTAGAGCAGGCCCTTGCCCAGCAGTGGGATAGTCTATAATAAAGCTCTAGTGTAAAGAATATGACTATAAACTTGCTCACAATCACATGGTTGCACTAATTGTAGCTCTGCCTACCACTTTTGGGAGTAAAGACGTGAACTTATGTTAATATTGAATCACAAAACCATATCCATTTGTGTCAACCATATTGTAAGTAATGCACATCCAACAGTGGCCACATTTCCAAATTCCCATCCAACACTAATTGAGGCGTGTCCGGTCATTTTGTTCGCCAACTAAACTTTCGAGGTCCAGGCTTGTTAAGGGCCAACGAATTCGGAAATCGCGTTCAAATGTTAACGGCAACCAATTTGCGGGTCGAACTAGCCCCGGGCACGCTCCGGGATTACAGAACGTAGTATTTTATTAGATCGTTGATTGGCGGTCTTGTTTATCAAGATTCTGCTGGATTATTAGTCCAAAATAGTGATCCGTATACGATAGTATTTTTCTAGCCAGTATTTCTAAAAGAAACTAGACATCTATGGTGCCTGCCTGGTGTCTCAATTAAAAAAAAAAAATTACGGATAATAATTTACGGATTCTATCCCGTTTCTAACGTCGGGTTAAAAAAGTAAAATAAACCGCGATAGAATCCGTAAATTTCGTTTTATTTCATTTAATAATATTCGCATAAACATAAGAAACCATTATACAAAAAAAAAATACACCGATTTCAATAAAAAACATATTATGAGTCCCTATAAAATTTCAGGTTTGCCCTCGATTTTTCTGAGATCCCATCATCAGATCCTGACTTGGCGCCAATGGGATCTGGACGTGGGAAGTATACCATTTTAACAAAAAAAGAATTTCTCGAATCGGTCCACCGTCCAGGCGTCTTCAAGTAATCGGGGAACATTCATAAAAAAAAAAGATTCGGACGAATTGAAAACCTTCTTCTTTTTGTGAAGTCGGTTAAAAAAAGAATGGTTATACATTTAATTATAAATATTTGAACGCAATTTGACGCCTACGATCTAATTTCATGTAATAAATTATTACTGTCGTGTGATAGAACATTTTCTCAACCACATCACTCATTACGCATTCATAACACATTTAGTCCAATTTCTGCTATATACGCATGCTAATTCATACTATATACATATAAGACTCTATATAAACATGTCCATTAGCTAGATCAACACCGGGCGTCCATAATTTCAACGGTGGTTTAATTTTCCAGTAATTTGCAACGGGTTGATGCGATTTTGAGGTTATGTCTCGCCCGGGGCTGTGACGCCTCGCCGGCCGCCATATTGAATTATGAAATGACGTCATCGTGATGGCGGTAAACGAAATTGTTGGTGAAAATTGTAGGATACGAAAAACTGCACGGCCGTTCGTAAAATGATTTTATGCGCTTAAATTTCAACCTTTATTTTTTGATAATACAAACCAGGGTGAAATGAGGATGGGGATGATTGATGAGGGACTTGGATTAAATAAGAAAATATATTAATGCATGATATGTACTAAGTAAGTATGTAGTGATAAAGTATCTAATTTTATTGTATTTATATCGAATTTGAAGTCAATCAACATGGAAAAAAAAGATTTTATAAAAGTGTTTATTCTTATACTAATGTGTATACATACCAAACAAAAAGAACATGTACCTACTATCTGTTGTATAAAAAAATATTTTTCTCCAAAGTTACATTCCAGTATTGTTGGATCCATTTTTCTTTTTTCACTATAGTCAATTCCGTTCAAAGCAGACGGATAAAATAAAAGTAAATAAAAAGGCGGAAGTAAAGCGAAATTTTCATAACCTCAGTGTCATTTTCACGGGCTGTCAGCTTCACCTGTTGATGTTAATAAAACGGACAGGTCTGGATTCCCGATTCGTTCCATGCGAGAACTTAAAGCAGATGTATTATACCTTACAATTATTTATTTAACTTATTTATTAAGCAGCGATAGCCTAGTTGGTTGCGGTACGGACTGTCACTGTACTGACTGACGAAAGTCGTATGTTCAAAACCCAAGTGGCATACACCTCTGACTTTTCTAAAGTGAAGTGTGTATTAAATGTTAATTATCGCTTGCTTTAACAGTGAAGGAAAACATTGTGAGGAAACCTTTTTTTTTTTTTTGTTGTTGTCGCGGGGAAAGCGTTTTATTACTACCGCCCGCTCCGGGGGGAAGCGGAATAAGAATAAAACGGTTATGCTGGACTAGCCGGTCTTACGACCCAGCATCCCCCTCGCCCGGATGATGGCTATCCGGGCAGCCGCTGGGCCGAGTCCCTACCCCCTATGTACACCCCACCCGACACTACCAGCTAAAACCCCGCGGTGGCCTTCTTCGGCGCTTACGGAGCGATCCCGGGGTATTCTAAGGAGTGCTAGAATTGCTGCCGGAACCGCCCCTGCGCGGTGCTGCGTAGCAGCCCATCTCCATGGGAGGGCTTAGGAGCCCCCGCGCACCGAACAACGACAGCGAACGAGGCCTTACCACACGCGCTGCCGTCCATCTCGAGGTCGCACGATGCTCCGAAACTGGGAGTGCATCGATTCGGGCTGACAGCCCCCCGCTGCGAGCCCGCGACCCCCGATGGCCCCAATTAGTCGCCTCGTACGACAGGCAGGGGTTACCGTGGTGGAATTCAAACGCCCCCGTTCCACAGGGCGGGAGACGCCGGTCAGTCGTCCACCCGGCGCCTCCTACGTCTTCTCTGGCGGCGGGAGGGATCATTTCGTTCCCGATCCCTCTCGGCACTCTCCTTCTGCGAGATGACGCTCTCGCAGAAGTGGGCCACCGCACGCCAGGACCTCCGGCTGGCGACCATGGACGACACCACGGCCGGCAGCGAGAGGTCTCCTCCGACGACTGCTCTGAGAGCGCTGCGCTCTTCGTCCCAGGCTGGGCACTCCTCCAACGTGTGTTGGGCCGTGTCCTCATGGCAGTTGCCACAATGGTGGCACACGGCAGACACCTCCTTTCCGATCCGACACAGGAACGAACCGAAACATCCGTGGTCCGTCAGTACCTGCGTCAGACGGAAAGTTGGCGCACCGTGGCGCCTGTCTAGCCATCTCTTTAGGACAGGACGCACTGCCGCGACGGTCCTCAAGCCCGCACTTGGGCTTTCCAGCCTGGTATGCCACTCCTCCACAGCGGTTCTGCGAAATCGGGCCGCAATCTCCCTCGGGGCCAGTCTCACCTGACGGCGACTGGACGCCTCCTCCCGCCAGAAGAACGCGGACGAGAGGAGTTTTGCGTCCAACTCCCAAGGGAGGGTGCCGGCCAATACGCAGGCCGCCTCGTGGGAGACCGTGCGGTAGCCCCTTACTATTCGCTGCGCCAACAAACGCTGCGGTTTGCGCAGCAAGGCGACGCAGCGGGGTTTCAGGGACTGGGCCCATACGGGACATCCGTACAGGGCCATTGACCGCACGACTCCAGCGTATAAACTTCGGCAAGGGCTATTAGGTCCCTCCAGGTTCGGCAGCAGGCGTCCGAGCGCGCCCGCCGCCCGCACCAATTTCGGCGACAACTCCTTGAAATGGGCACGGAAATCCCACCGGCTGTCCAGAATCAATCCCAAGTACTTCATTGTACAGCCGATGGGAATCCGCACCCCCTCCACATTGATGTTGGGCATTAAAGGTGGCCGAATCCGAGGACCGTGAAAGTAAAGGGCCTTGGATTTGTTCAGGGCCACCTTAAGGCCCAGTCGCCGAATCCTGCCCACCACCTGTTCGGTTGCGAACGAGGCGAGCAGGGTGGCCTCCTGGAAAGACCTGGCTGTCGCTGTTACTAGCGTGTCGTCTGCATAACAGACGACAGCGACGCCTCGGGGGTTAGTACCACGGAGCACCCAATCGTAGCCGATGTTCCACAGGAGAGGGCCCAGGACTGAGCCCTGTGGAACACCGCAGGCCATCGCTCTTCGGTGCCACCTGTCGGCGCCTGGATACACTATGTACCTGTCTGAGAGATACGAGCGCACCAGACGCCGGAGATACGGTGGCACCACATGGTACCGCAGTGCTTCCAGTATACAGGCCCAGGGCAATGTGTTGAACGCGTTGGCGATGTCTAGAGACACCGCCACCACCACTTCACCCCGAGCCACTGCCTCCTCCGCTTGTGCCTTGACCCGCAGAATCGCGTGAACTGTCGATCGGCCATTGTGAGGAAACCTGCATACCTGAGAATTCTAATAAGAATATCGAAGGTATGTGAAGTCTACCAACCCGCATTAGGCCAGTGTGGTGGACTAAGGCCTAATCCCTCTCATTAGTAGAGGAGGCCCGTGCAGTATGACAATGTTAAATACAGGGCTAGTATTATTTTTATTTATTAAACTCCAACTGGGGCCTACCACGATTTCTTAGAGTAGAATTATTGTAATATTACAATTCATTCAATTTATGGTACAAAATCTCATTGTTATATATTTTTTTTTATCCTGGCACGGCAAAGTGACCGCACTGTACCTGATAGTAAGCGCAGTGCGGTCCAAATAGAGTATTGAGTAGCGAGAGACGATCTATCCCCGCTACTCAACACACTCATGCCGGCCTGCTTCTTCACACTACGCCATGGGCAAGAAGGTGAAGAAGCGGTCGAGGGTCTAGTGTCAGAGTACTAGGAAGGCCGCAAAATGGCCATTGTACCCAAACTCCAGACCCCCGACAAAAACCGGATGTACACTGGCTGATCCCGAAACGCGACACACTTGCGTGTGCCACTATGGCGGGTTTTTCGCCCTGTGTACGGTGGTCGCTATCCGGGCGGATATGAATATCCTTCCACCAGCAACAACACTGCTCTAAGAGGTGGTGGCAGGCCAGCAGGTTACATGTATGCATTGACATTATGGGAACACGTATGTTAGACAATAGTAATGACACAAAACGGTTTTATTAACAAGTTACATCAAGTACGAGTAATAATTATAATTAGAAAATGTTAAACAAACTATTATTATTTAAATAAAACTTACGTTTTACGGACGGTTTTTTACGGTTTAATTTCCTTTTTTAACCCGACGTTTCGAAAGCTTTACAGCCTCTATGGTCACAGGGCGGAGTGAGTTCTATGTTGTCACATAAGCACCTTAAGGATATTGAAATAAAACGAATTTTACGGATTATATCGCGGTTTATTTTACTTTTGTAACCCGACGTTTCGAAGACTTTACAGCCTTCATGAGTCTCCCCCGTGAACCGCGATATAATCCGTAAACTTCGTTTTATTGCAATGTATAATATTCGCGTAAATATAAGAAACCAGCACCTTAAGGATAGTTTAGAATAGTTAGCTTTCGAAACTTCGGGTTAAATGTTTAAAAGAAACCGCGATAAAAACCGTAAAACTAGTTTTATTTCAATGTGTAATATTCGCGTAAACAGAAGAAACCGCTAAGTAAACTTTTAATAGTTACAGAAATAAAATACAAATTTACATAGTTTGAGATTTGCTAGTTCCGGATCTTTGAGGATATAGTGAATTTGTCGTGTGTATAAACGTAAATTATTGTTAAACAGGCCTAGAGAAGAATTGTCTTTTATTATGTTGTATTGTCTAAACATACGTAAGTACAATCATTCTACTGTACGTGTGTATGTCACTGAACTCCTCCTAAACGGCTGGACTGATTTGAATGTTTTTTTTGGGTAGCGCCCTGGATGGTTTAGATTCACAAATCAGCCCCGCAGATGGCGCTGCAGTCGGTGTGGCGCTGCTTTTACGGGCAGGACGACGTCTGCCGGGCCCGCTAGTGCGATTATAAAAAGGTATCTACTATTACGAAAAACATTTAGGGCGAAAACATTAGGATTGCGGCTTCTTAGGTTGATACTAAGGCTGGAAACAGTGCTCGACCGACGGTCAGCGCTGACCGTACGTCCTGACCGTCAGCGCTGACCGTCGGTTCTGAAAATGCATTCAGTGATAAGCTGACGGCGAACTGCGACGCGTGTGTACAGTTGTCAAAAAAATGAATCCTTTTGCTGTAAATGCTGTAATATGTGCGTGCTATTTTTTGCGCAAACGACGGAATAGAAGGCGGCGAAGATATCATGTACACCCAATCCTTGTAGAACGGTTACTTGAAGGCGAATTCTGCAAACTATTTTGGAGGTTGCAACAAGACGAGGAAAAGTTTTTTGATTATTTCAAGATGTCAATCAGAAGTTTCGATGAACTACAAGCAAGGTTACATGATACTTTGAAACATTCCAATATGTTTCGAGCTTCTGTCCAACCTATTGAAAGATTGGCTGTGACTTTGAGGTAAGTACTTGTTAAAATAATAAAAAACTCCGAATTATTTATCAACATTTATTAAAAAAATTACATTTTTTATTGAAAATAAGAAAATTGTCTAATTGCTTTTGACTGGATGAATCATTCGTCTGCATATAAATCTGCTGAGAAGAGGGTCGTTCTTCTACCAAATACGACTGCTGGATATTAGAAGAGGGTTCCTGTACTAAATAGGACTGTTGGATATTTGACTGATCGGGCAGTGTTTGAAAAGGAGATTGTACTACTGGGTACAACGGGCTAGGAGTAGTATGTTGCGAATCTGATGAGATAAAAGAATGCGATGTTCCTGGGCGGTCTGAGCCAAGCCTTGAAATTTCCATGGCTTTTTGTAGCACCTCTTGACGAAATATTAATTTTTGCTCGATAGAAAAAGTATTAGTAATCGGCAACAGTGAACAGAAAAACGCCATGTCATCGTTTTGCATAACTTTTGCATTCTCTTTAAAGAAATTCATCATTTCTCTGTCAAACTCATCTTCATGGCGATTTTTTTGACGTTGTTTTTGCGTGAATGATTTTATCTATGGTTAGAGGCAGGTTTTTGGCTGTTACGGTTAATGATGGAATCATCGGAATTTGGAGATTGAGGTTCAACAGTTCCTTCATTTCCGGTAGGTTGAGATACAACAGCTCCTTTGTTTTCAACAGTTTCATTTTGGTTTGACTCCTCATTTGACAAAATTGAATCCTCGGTATTCAATTCTCGTTTATTATCCAGAAATTTCATAAACTCGAAATAAACATATGTCTTCCTTTTTTTAGCTGCAGATCCAGACGGCAAATTCTTTAATGCAGCCTTACACCTCACATAAGCGTCTCGCGCAGTTTTCCACCTCTGCTGCACTTGTTTTTCTGCAAAAGAAGATTAATATTTGTTTTTTGTTTCAGATATTTTGTGACGGGAGAGACATATCAAGATCTTCATTTTAGCTACCGTTTGGGGGCTTCAACTATTGGTGAAATTGTAAAAGAAGTCTGTAAGAATATTTGGACTCTACTCCATGAAGAGTGTCTTTCGATACCTAATACACAGAAAGGGTGGCTACAAATCGCAGATGGTTTTGAAAATAAAGCAAATTTCCCTAACTGCATCGGTTGTATAGATGGGAAGCATGTCAGAATAATTTGCCCTGAATATAGTGGAAGTCTGTATTCAAATTATAAAAAATTTTATTCTGTAGTTCTGTTGGCTATGTGTGATTCTGACTATCGCTACACCTATATAAATGTGCGGGGCATATGGAACAGATTCTGATTCGAATATTTTTCGGAGAAGTTCATTATTTACGAAATTACAAAACGGAGAAATAACATTGCCTCCACCGAAACCACTACCTCACACTACAGAACCCATCCCATATATGATTATCGGCGATGCCGCATTTGGTATATCAAACAAAATTTTAAGACCTTATGCACGAAGTAATCTGACACATAAGAAAAAAATATTCAATTATCGATTAAGCCGTGCTAGAAGGTATATTGAGTCCACATTTGGAATAATGAGTAATAAATTTAAGATATTTCACAGACCAATGAATACTTCCCTACCGAATACAATAGCAATCATAAAGGCTTGTTGCGTTTTACATAACTACATTCGAGAAAGAGACGGGTACAGAATACAGGATACACTAACTGTTGAAGGCTTTGACGACCTTACTCTTGATACGAACATTAATATCAGATCAGGTGACGCAATAAGGGACAAATTTGCCAACTATTTCGTTTCTCCTGTTGGTAGTGTAAAGTGGCAAGATGCTTATATTTTTTAATAAAATTGTATTTTACAACAATAATGATGTTTTATTTACTTACCTATATCCTTTTTCTCACTGTCAGACTTATCGTCGAAATCCGGAATTATTTCTTTACAAACTTCTTGCCAAGCACTTATTTTAGCATCACGATCTTTATAAAATGCAGACGATAAATCCCATAGTGCCGGTCGAAGCCGCACTTCAGTAATAAGGCGCTCTGTGTCAATATTCATTTTTTTGGCTGAGTGTACGTTCGGTCGCTCCGTCAGCGAAGCACTGAACGCATCCACACAATCTCATAGCTCGTCGGTCGACCGACGTACGCGCAACCGACGAGCTGGACCGACGACTCGACCGACCGTACGCGCGGACCGAATCACGCGCGTACCGTCAGCGTAGCTGAGTGCGCATTCATAGGCTTGCATAGATATAGCTAGGCCGACTGACGGTCAGCGCTGACCGTCGGTCGAGCACTGTTTCCAGCCTAATATTTCAATAAGATAGTTAAACATCGAATGTAATATTTTAAACAGATAAATAAAATTGCTTATTTTGAGTCTCTCTAATTGTAGATTCGATATGAATATTTTTTCTGAAGTTGTTTGCTACATATATTCAAAACACTAAATTCTGACAGTCAATTAGGCAGCATGCAACAGCTTTCTTGGCCTTTCAAAAAACAAACATATCCAAATAATAATCCAAAGCAAAACAACCCTAATAAAAGCGAAGGAATGTCGGCGCAAAATGGCACCACGCGGCACCGGCGGAAGTCGTGACGGATCCGCTACGTCGCCGTCGCGTCAGCGAGTTTTGTCAACCGTAATCCAATATGGTCCCAACCCGGATGGCGTGCTGACGTAATGCTTGCCACAAGACATGGGACTTTGGAGTATTATTTTATAATTCTAATATTATTATGTCTTTAACGCCTCTCAGTTGTATTAAGGGACTGGTGGTGTACTCGCCAATTGGGAATGGTGTTACCATCTCAAAATAAAGATCAATTACATATTTACCATTCATACGTCATACTAAGTAAAATAACTTGAACGTATGGTTAATCATAATTCGTTAAAGATGGCTCAGATTTGCTCTCGTCTTTTTATTACAGTTTTTTTAGTCCTTCGCTAGGCAGACGAGCTTACGGGCCACCGGATGGTAAGTAGTCACCGCCGCAAAGCCACTGCCTACCGTTAAAACGGTAAACGTTGAATAATCATTATATTCTATTTATGAACGAAAACAAAAATAATTTTACTCCATGCTTCTGACATTTTCAAGTTATATAATACACTTTTCGCCGAATTTCGGTCCCATAATTTGATAGGGGGCGAGCCTATCGCCATACCGAATTTCTAGATAGAAAAACCCAGTATAATTTTATCCGACTCGGGGATCGAACCCGAGATCTCAGCACAGCAGTCGTAACGCATGCGCAAATACAACTGCGCCATCGAGGCAGTCGTTATATACATGTATTTTATTGTATATATTTTGAATTTCAATAAATCTTGGTAAATAAACCTGCTTCCTTGAGATTTTTCTAATAATAATTTCGAAAGTATGGTATGTCTACCAACCCTAATTAGACCATTATGAAGGAGTAAATTCTAGTGCTCTCATTAGTAAAGAGATCCGTGCCCAGATGTAGAATCGTATATTACTTCCTTTTCGAATTTGTTGCGTTCTAATTTCAAACGCCTTTCACTCGCTACTCGCGCTCCAATAAAAAGATAAAATACTTTAGTTCTGCCAACTTTCATTTTGTATTTTCGCAGAATTTTATTAAAGCGTGATTTTTGATAACATACGCGTCCACGGTCCACTACAAAATTGACCGACATGGTTCATCCCATAAAATATGTATGTACAATTTATACCACAGACCGTTTTTATCTTATATTTTATTTGACATTTCGATTTAGTTTCTGGTTGCTTTATCTATGATTATATTTTTCCTCTGAAACAAAGGCTACTTTTTATTTATTGAACGTTTGCCAGTTTTTTAACAGTTGACTTTAGTGTATTGTACATGAATTGCGTTTTATTTTTGAATTTAGTTTTGTTTGAGTTTATCATTTTTCTAAGGCGAATTGGTTTTAACAGACGAAATGAAGCATAATAATATTGTTCGCGAAATAATTCTTTGTTACAATCGTATCCATTATTACCTAAATTTAAATTTTCTATATAGGCAACACATAAAGAAACCAAGTTGTAATTTGCTTTAATCATTTCGCTGCCTATTAGACTTAAAGGCGCTTAAAACAATGCTTAAAATCTTCACCATGTAAAGAATTGATATAAATTAATATATAAAGCCCAGAATAAAAACCTTTCACCAAATAGTAGTAGTTTCTTTAGTGGTAGAGCCACGCTGAAGACATATTTGTCTACAGCATGGATAGGCCGGCTCGACCTGGGTAGTACCACTGTCTCACAGAAAACCAACGTAAAGTGACAATTTACTGTCGCGTTTCGTATGGTAAGTGAGATATCCGGAGGCCCAGAGTCCCCCTTCCCTTCCCTAATCCCTATTCGTGTCCTTCAAGGCCGAAGACGCATACATGATACTTTCGGTATTGTGGATGTTCATGGGCAGTGGAGATCACTTAACATCAGATGACCCACTGGCTCGTTTGTCGGACTATGCTATAAAAAAATAGAAAACTGAATAAATACTGCGCTTTTCACCACTAGTATTTACCGTTTAATTTTACCAGATCTGATAAGATAAGTTTAGAACACACATGAATAAACTTAAGCCGGCCATTTTGCTATCCTAAGTGCTAAACGGGTGCCAAGGGAGCTGCGGCTGCCGGAATACCCACTGTTTCGCGCTTTATTTGCATAAACTACTGCAAAATTGCAAAAGTAAGTGGAAATTTTGTTGTTGCTTGAGACTGTTTATATTTTTATAGGTTTAGTTTGCGAATGAAAGTATTTTGTGGGTTTGTTTCTTGGGATTTGATAGTTAGTGCTAGTAACATTGGATTTTGCCTGTTAGGCTCATGAATCGAATGGCCTTTATATCACACGACGACTTAAATTAACACGATTTGTTTTAATTCAGAATTAAAACAAATCGTGTTTAATTAAGTCCTACTAATATCATAAATTAGAAAGTTTCTGTATTTGAATATTTGTTACACGATCACGCAAAAACGGCTGAACAAATATGGATGAAATTTGGCACATGGATAGTTTATTAGCTGGATTAACACATAGAATATGAATTCCTATTTATTTCCCCAAATATATAAAGTAGTATTCATAACATAAATGATTGCGTAGTTCATTCGCCCTTTTTAAGTAATTTAATCTCCTTTAACTTTATAATACACTAGCGGACCCGGCAGCCTTCGTCCTGCCCGTAAAAGCAGCGCCACAACGACTGCAGAGCTATCTGCCGGGTTGATTTGTGAATCTAAACCATCCAGGGCGCCACCCAAACGCATACAAAAAATATTGGAATATTGGAAGTGGTAGAGCCACGCTGTAGACATATTTGTCTACTGCATGAATGGGCCGGCTCGACCGGGGTAGTACCACTGTCTCACAGAAAACCAACGTAAAGTGATAGTTTACTGTCGCGTTTCGTATGGTAAGTGAGATAACCGGAGGCCCAGATTCCCCCTTCCCTTCCCTAATCCCTATTCCTGTCCTTTAAGGCCGACAACGCATACATGATACTTTCAGTATTGTGGATGTTCATGGGCGGTGGAGATCACTTAACATTAGGTGACCCACTGGCTCGTTTGTCGGACTATACTAAAAAACAAAAAAAAAACATTCAAATCGGTCCAGCCGTTTAGGATGAGTTCAGTGACATACACACGTACAGTAGAATTATATATATAAAGATAAGTTGCTAAAAGTTTTTCTATGGGATTTCAGTCTCCTATTTACCAATAAACATAATCACGCATGAGAAGCTGCAGGCAAAAGCCAGTATAGTATATAAATAATATCAGAATAGATTTAATATCAGAACTATTATTGAATTCATATTGAATGTTATAACAAGCTTGCGTATTTGTATTATATTATTCGCTTACTCTTGTAATGCTGATATCAAATCAAGCAAATATTTGTAAAATAAATCTAGCTTGCTAAAATAGAATACTGTTGAATATATTGTTGACTTTTACGATATTGTGTATCTTTTAAGTAATATAATAATAATTTAACGTGGTTCTCGTATTTTGGCCGCACCATCAAGCTGTGGAACAGTTTGCCAGCTACAAAGTCCTTCCTATGATTCTTTGAGCGTAGTGTGAAGAAGCGACACAGCAGGCCTGCATGATTATGTTGAGTAGCGGGGAATAGATTGTCTCTCGCTACTAGATACTCTAATTGGACGGCACTGCGCTCTGGGTTCAGTAATAGACACCAATCTATGGCTTCGTAAGCCAGTACGCGTGATTTTTGTATGGAAGAATTAACGGACCAAATCGGCAGGGATAATATGAAACAATAAAATAAAACATAACATTCATCGTGCAATCGGTAATGTTACTCCGAAATAAAAGGAACATAAATTTTTAATGAAACATCAAATTGTATTGAGATGTTTTAACATTGTAAATCCAATAATAAAAATTACTAAATGGTCAGATGGACCCTTTCAAAAACAAAAGAACGGGTAGGCGTGTCAATGCATACATTATTACTATTACTTTAAAGTTCTTCTCAAGCGTAATAGCCAAGCTGAATTAGATCTATGAGAAGGCATTAATTAAGAACATTCATGTTTAATCCTACTATTTCCTACTAATATTATAAATGCGAATGTTTGGATGGATTGATGATTGTTACTCAATCACGCTACAACGGATGGACGGATCTGGTTGAAATTTGGCACAGATATAGTTTATAGTCTGGAATAGCACATAGGCCACTTTTTATCCCGGAAACATGCACAGTTTCCGTAGGATAGTTGAGTTTGTTACGGAGCAAGGGATCGTCATGATTTTTTGCATAGCGGCAGTTTAGGGATCAGAAAATGACATAGGATACTTTTATCCAGAAAAAATGCCCGTTTCCTATGGGATAGCAAAATAAAGAAAGGTGTAATAGTTTAAGAAACCTCCATGGATTGTATACCTTTTCTTCCAAAAATAAGCTCCACGCGGGCGAAGCCGCGAGCAACATCTAGTACTACATAAATTACATAAGTTCACGCCTGAATCCAAGGGACAGGCAGTGGTACAAATTGCATAGTAACACCGTCTTATTTTGTTAGAATAACACCCCATCAGTCCCACACATAGCTCCGACCCCACACTAAAATACGAGTCTTGTATTGTGGGTATCAGGGACTACGAGAGACTTTCAGTCTGACAACACCCAAACCCCGGACACAAATATCTGCCTGTCACACAAACATTTGTTCCGGTGTGGGAATCGAACCCACGGCTCGATTTTCACAGCCGGCTACTAGCCAACTGCGCCACGGAGGCTGTCAATTAGAAAGGACGCAAATCCATGGCAATTTTCGAGTCAAAAAAATTAAACACAAATCGTACTTGATCAATCTGGGATATGAAGACTTCAACTGTTTCGTTGTTTATTCTACCACTGGACCAATTGATTAGTATGTGACGTAATAACACGGATTAAAGTACTATATCAGTCATTAAGTTAAGAATACTTAGGCAGCGGCTCTGTTGTGCCCTGGCATTGCAGAAGTCTATGGGCGGCGGTGACTACTTACCATCAGGTGGCCCGTGTGCTCGTCTGCCTATTCAGGCATTAAAAAAAACCACTTCTTTGTATAAAGCCTATAAAAAAATAACAAATAAATTCGCTACAAAATTTGTCTACAAAATGTATGTAGACATTAAAGATTACTGACTTTTAACAAATGTTTAAAGTAAAATAAAATCATAATCTTTATTCATCATTAGGCATATAAAAGGCACTTATGACAGGTCTAAATACAAATGGAAATTCTCCATACGGAATGAGTAGTTATGGTTAATGGCATAGGAACTTGGAATCTACCATCAAGGGTTGGTAGGCAGGGATACAACGCCGAGGATAGGACTGGAAAAGGAGAAAAAGTGATGACCGGAAAATTAAAGGAATCATGATCGTCGGTAAAGGAAGTGACGGGAGATGATGATCAGGAGAAGGACAGGAATGGGACGGGAGAAGTTGAAAGGAAACAGGACGGATTTGGAAGGAAAGTAAACCCAAGTCTAGCTAACCTACCAGCCTTTCACTTACTAAAAGTATACTTCTATATAAGCATAGTCACAAATAGTTGCAGAGCTCACCACAACATGTGTGAACATTTATTGGAATATCTTAGTACAAATATGTGCATACTGCATACAGGGTTACCAGCGTCAGAAATAGTATGCACTGGGTACCGAATTTAATAAATTAGGGTTAGACAAAAATTATATTTTCAACTACATAAAAAATACAAAGTAAAGCTGCTTTGTAGCCAGTTTTACAATACCAGTGTCTGAAAATATGATGTTGGATCTATTTGTTGTATTGCGTGAGAGAGATTTACGAAGTCTTAAACCGTATATTCTTGTTGGATTGTAAGTAGTAGCGGTCTGTTCAAAACATATCCATTAATAATTTAGTAAGACTAACGTTTTGATGCCATGCCTACAAATAATAATTTGATTTAGCTATTTTTCAGATCGATCTTTACATGTCGATTTAAACTGTTTGTTCAAATAAGTCAATAGGAATAAGTCTCATAGTTACAAAATATATAATAACAACTAGATTGTTTTTTTTTCTGATCGATACAAGTCGATTAAAATTATTTACTGAACTCGGCTAGCACTATCAGGTGAACCAGTTTCTTGTTTGCCAATTTTTACTATAAAAAATCATATGTATGTATATATATATTTATACATAAAAATCATATATATGAATATATATAATTATGGGGACTACCGACAGAAGTGAAAACATAAAACGTTTTTTGAAACAGCGTCCATGAAGTAGAAACTTTTTTTGTTTATGATTGCTTGTCAATAATTATAGAACTTCATAGGCGTGCCAAAGAAAATAATTTGAGCGAGACGATCACGCGAGTTCAGTGCTTTTTCTCCATGCCAAAAGTGCCCAACGTGCCTAAAGAAGTTTTTACTTCAAAAAACTTACGTCAAGCCGATTAAAAGACGTGACAACCCTACTCGTAGATTAATTTGCCCGCTGTAACAGACACTTGTTTGTGGTTCATTTAGAGCGAGGCGTGCTTGACTAGCGTAAATATTTTTGCACTACATCCAAGGTTGAAGAATTGAAGCCTCCAATTATCACGTCGCCGTCCTGTTATTTTAATCTTGGCACGGTTTAGTTAACTCTCTTTAGCCCTTTCTAATTAAGTTTTGCTCACGGATATACCCGAGTGATAGAATTTATACTGAACAAGCGCCAAGCCCCGACTTTGCACATTTACTACAACTTTAGGGGATACACATGCTACCGTGGCCTTTTCTGTAGGAAGATCTTTGTAATATTGGCGCGACCCCGGGATGGGGTGGCGCAAGGTCTCGTGCTCCTGCAGATCCCATTCTATTATCTTCCCCAATCTCGCTTCCTTCGAAGGCAAAGGGCACTATTCTCTTTGTCCTTACAAAGGCGTAGCGCGGCGCGTTACATTAACTCCATTGTGGTGGTAGGATATTCGTATCCGCCCGGATAGCGACCACCGTACACAGGGCGAAAAACCCGCCATAGTGGCACACGCAAGTGTGTCGCGTTCCGGGATCAGCCAGTGTATTTCCGGTTATCGTCGGGGGGCTAGAGTTGGGGTACGATGTTTGGCCGTGCCGGTATTAGCCGGTTCACAGTCGGTTGGAGGCGTGTTGATCCGTCGGCCAGGGAGATCTGTAGAAACGGTTGTACCGCTGGCCGCCCGCGGTACAGTACAGGGGCCCAATCGTGGCTAACCACCACGAGAGGCTGCCCCACCATGCCGCGCATAATCTTGGGTGGGTCCGTCGTGCCGGTTGGTGACCGGATGTGGGGTCCCGGCGGCCTATCCCGGGAGGGTACGGGGGCCCTTCCGTCCGGCGGATCAGCTCACCTCCTCTTGGCTCTATTAGTGGAACGGCGCTTGTTGCGGCCTTCTGATTACTCTGACACTAGACCCTCGACCGCTTCTTCACATCCTCCCCCCATAACTCCATGACAGTGCCTATAAAGAGAACAGGACCTACAGCGGTGCGTAACCCCACCACCGCTTTCACAATGGAGTTCGCTAACATCCGCGGACTCCATTCGAACCTTAATGCCGTCCACCACCATCTTGAGACGGCCCGGCCTGCTCTTCTCTTCCTGACGGAGACGCAGATTTGTAGTCCGACCGATACCACATACTTGCTTTACCCCGGCTACTCACTTGAAGAAAACTTCAGGCCGAGGGCCGGGGTATGCCTGTATGTTCGGTCGGACGTCTGCTGTCGCCGTCTGCGCTGCATGGAGGACCCCTCCTTCTCCACCCTGTGGGTACACGTCGACCTCGGCTCTCAGAGTCGGGTTAACGTGTGCCTTTACAGGTCACACGACGGGGACGTTGAGACAACTCGGCTATTTGATTACATTAGCCAGGCGACAGACGACGCGCAGGAGCAGTTCCCAACAGCGGAATTGGTAGTTCTGGGGGACTTCAACGCACACCATGAGTTGTGGTTGGGCTCCTCCAGAACTGACCATGCTGGCAGAACTGCTCATGCATTCGCCTTGACTCATGGCTTGACACAGCTGGTGAACCAGCCTACCAGGATCCCAGATGTGGCGAGTCATGCGCCCTCTCTGCTGGACCTTCTGTTGACGAGTCACCCGACCGGGTATACGGTGTCGGTTGGTGCTCCTCTGGGGACCTCCGATCACTGTCTGGTTGGGACGTCAGTACCTCGCGCTTTGCCTCCACGTCCCGTGAAGGTCAAGCGCAGGGTCTGGCACTACTCGTCGGCAGATTGGGATGGTATGCGGGATTATTTCGCATCCATCCCTTGGCAGCAGCGCTGCTTTGAGGGAAAGGATCCTTCTGCGAGTGCCGACGCCGTTGCCTGCGAGATCAGACTAGGAATGGAATATTACATTCCTTCCTCTGAGATCGCGGGCAACGGCCGAGGACGCTCCTGGTTCAATCGTGCATGCGCCGATGCTGTTGGTAAAAAACAGACGGCGTATCGCGCTTGGATCAGGGGTCGCGCTAAGAAGGATCCCAATCTCAAGTCCCTCAAAGCAGCCTACAACCGTGCTGCCAAGGCTTGCAAGAGGGAGTATGTTAGAGCGGATGCCCAGCGCGTCTCCAAGATTGGATGTGCTTTGGCCGATCACCCGACAAGCAGTCGTGCTTATTGGAGCTTGGCTAAGGCGGTCCAATCTAATTTCTGTTGCCCTTCGCTGCCACCGCTGAGATATCGTAATGGAACACTGGCCCATAGCTCGCAAGAGAAGGCCGATTTACTGGCAAACCTCTTCGCGGCTAATTCGAGACTCGAGGACTGCAATGCTCCTTTACCACCTACGCTGCCCGGTTGCGGTCACACAATGCCTGATATCCGTATCAGGCATTGTGATGTGCGGCGTGAGCTGCAGTCTCTCGACGTCCGGAAGGCCAGTGGTCCGGATGGTATCCCAGCGCTTGTTCTCAAAAAGTGTGCAGCGGAGTTGTCTCCTGCACTGACGCGCCTATACCGTTCGTCCTACCTCTCAGGTGTTGTGCCTGAATCGTGGAGGGAGGCCAATGTGCAGCCGATCCCCAAAAAGGGTGATCGGTCAGACCCTAACAATTACCGCCCAATCGCCATCACCTCAGTGATCTGTAAAGTCGTGGAGCGACTAATTAACAGCCAATTAGTTCGTTACCTGGAGGATCACTCGTTGATCAGTGACAGACAATATGGTTTCCGCCATAACCGATCAACGGGTGATCTTCTAGCGTTTGTATTGCATCACTGGGGCGAGGCGATTGACAGGCATGGCGAGGCTCTGGCTGTGAGTCTCGACATAGCCAAGGCGTTTGATAGGGTCTGGCACCGTGGCCTTCTCTCCAAGCTCCCGGCATACGGTCTGCCCGACAACCTGTGCAAGTGGATTTCCGGCTTTCTGCATGAGCGTAGAATGCGTGTCCTCGTTGATGGACACGCTTCGCAGTTCATGTCAGTAAATGCCGGAGTACCACAAGGTTCTGTGATTTCGCCCACCTTGTTTCTTCTGCATATCAATGATATGTTGTCGCTTGGCAACATTCATTGCTATGCAGACGACAGCACGGTTCATGGGCGTTATTGCAGCAAGCCTCCTGGTTGCCGGGTGGATACTGAGAGGAGACGCGAGGATCTTGTCATGGAGCTCAACCAGGCCTTGGATCTCATATCATCATGGGGTACCAGGAATCGGGTTGAGTTTAATGCCAAGAAAACCCAGGTGTGCGCGTTCTCGTGCAAGAAGTCTCCGTTTTCTCCAATCCCCGTTCTTCAGGATGTTCCACTCGCAATGCGGAATGACCTTAGTGTCCTAGGTATGGATATCCGCTGCGATCTTAATCCAAGGAGTCACATCGAGGGCGTAATATCCGCCACTTCCCGCAGGGTCGGAATCCTGAACAGGGTGCGGCGGTTTTTCACGCCCGGTCAGCTCTACCGCTTATATAAAGCACAGGTGCGACCGGGAATGGAATACTGCTCTCACCTCTGGGACGGTTCCGCAAAATACCTCCTCGATGCCTTGGACGGGTTGCAGCGGCGGGCCATCCGCATTGTGAATGATGCAGACGTGAGTAACAGCCTGGAGCCGCTACAGCTGCGTAGGGATATTTCCTCGCTTAGCGTGTTCTACCGTCTGTATCATGGTGAATGCTCTGAAGAATTGTTTGATCTTATCCCATCCTCTCCCTTCCATACCAGAACCACGCGTACTGGATTGCGGAGCCACAGCTTTGTGGTGTCTACTACCCCGGCCCGAACTAAGAGGTTCGCAAACTCGTACTTTTGCCGCACCATTAAGCTGTGGAACGGTTTGCCAGCTACCGTGTTCCCTCCTGCCTATGATCCTGGGTCCTTTAGGCGTAGTGTGAAGAAGCTACACAGCAGGCCGGCATGATTGTATTGAGTAGCGAGTGATAATCTATCCCTCGCTACTTGATACTATAACTGGACGGCACTGCACTTACCATCAGGTGCAGTGTGGTCACTTTGCCGAGCCACGATAAAAAAAAAAAAAAAAAAAAAAAATTTGTATTATCATAACATGCAAATTACACGCAGTTAACGTAACGCGCCTTGTAACGAGGTTGTAAGGATACAGAGAATAATTTCCAAAGCTGATAACTTAATACTAGCCCTGTATTAAACATTTTCCCACTGCTGGGCACGGGCCTTCTCTACTAATGAGAGAGGTTAGGCGTTAGTCCACCACGTTGGCCTAATACAGGTTGGTAGACATCGAAACTTTTATGTTTCCTCACGATGATTTCCTACACGGATAAAGCAAGCGATAATTAACATTGAATAAACAGAAAAGTCAGAAAAGAAGTTAGAAAAGTCAGAGGTGAGTAAGCAAGAGTGTGTAGAGGGTTGCGAACATACGACTTTCGTCTTGACAGCCCGTACCGCAACCAACTAGGATATCGTTGTTATTAAGCTGATGACTTATCCAAGATCATTTAATACTATCGCTGGGTTCATGGGTGATGAATTTCACCTACGATCGGTGAAAGTGACCCCCTATATCATTATATAAAACTACACTAGGTCTAGATTATATAATAAGTAAAAGATTTTTATTCATAAAAAGTACACCGACTTCAATAAAAAACAAATTATGCGTCACTATAAAATTTGAGGGTTGCCCTTGATTTTCCTGAGATCCCATCATCAGATCCTGACTTGGTGCCAATGGGACCACCTGGGAAGTATACCCTTCTAAACAAAAAAAGAATTTCTCGAATCGGTCCAGGCGTCTTCGAGTAATCGGGTAACATACATAAAAAAAAGATTCTGACGAATTGTTAACCTCCTCATTTTTTGAAGTCGGTTAAAAAAGATCCAAATTTATACCCTTGTAGTATGGGTTTTTTTAGTGCCTCGATAGGCAGACGAGCAGACCTGATGGTAAGTAGACACCGCCACCCAGACTTCTGCAATGCCAGAGCTCAGTAAAGCCGATATCGTTGGATCACAAAATATATGTTCAACAAACCGCGAATGCTTCAAATGTAACTTACAAGATACAGTTGTGATTATTTGTACTCTCAAAAAACGATAGAAAACACAGAAACCCGTGTCAAATAAATTACAATGATTTTCATATATTATTCTCCAGGTTACAAGCAATAGTTTAAGGAAAGTACAAATATGTTACCCCGGGGCACACCCGTTCTCGATTTATGACGGCCCTGTCAAACTTTTACCGTGAACATATGTTACTCCTGTCCGGTATGTATCTATCAAATATACATAGAGCATTTTTGTTAGATGAATTATAATAATAATAATAATACCAGCCCTGTATTAAACGACGTCCTTTCGCTGTCTAAAACGTCTAACAGAATGGATACCAAGAGACAGCAAAAGGAAAAAAGGGAGACCAAGTAAAAGGTGGAGAGATATATTTTATCAGAGATGTGGACCGCTATGGATGCGAGAAGCGCGATAAAGAGATGTATGGACAGGTTTAGGAGAGGCCTACGCCATAGAGGCGACTACTACTCATATTAATTAAGTAATATATACAAAGTTACACATAACCAGTGAAATACTTAGTACCTATCATTTTAACCTAAATAAATTGTATGTTAAGTTTTTTTATTGTGGTTGAAATAAGAGCTATTTTTATATATTTATCGCTGGGCACGGGACTCCTCTACTAAAGAGATGGTGTTGGACCTTAGTCCGCTGGCTGATATACTTCAGTTTCGAATGCATATAAAGAATTCTCAGGTATGTTGGTTTCCTTGTGATGTTTTCCTTCACCGTTAACGCAAACCATAATTAACAATAAATACTTCTAAAAGATAGAGCTATTGTGTCTTCGCAGTACGTACCACTAAGCTATCGCTACTAGTTTAATTACCTAATCTCAAATGACGAACCACGGCCATCCTAGAGGTCACAAAAGTCATGCGTAGCCCAACTTAGCAAGGAATGAGATTTTGAAGTAGTAGTTTTTATTTTCTATGGGAATTCGTACAAAACGTAACAGCAACTCGTGTGTTTAGCAAAACCTGCCTATTGTATTGCCTATTATATTTACTTGTGATTAAATAAACTCGCCAAGAGATGGCGCCACTTTCGCTGGCAGTTTTACTTATTTATTTTATTTTAGTATTTTAGGAAAACTAACAGCTAATATATGTATAAATAGGAGGTTATATAACTAAAGGCTAATTACAAGTTTCCACTTATATAGTAAATGCATATTTTATACGTAACCGTCTTGTGACAATAAATAGCCAACCAATTAAAGTTAAGGTTTATCAATCAATTAAAGTTATTTAAAGTATAAGTCAGAGTTATTTACCAACATATCGCATAAAATTAATATTAGAATGAAATAAACCCACATATTTGTGGATGCAACAATGGTGTGTGTATGTGAACAGTATTGTAAAAACACATATTTCTGATGTTATTATTGTTTAAACTTACCCAGACTTAAAGTAACTCTTTATTCGACATATTTTAAAGTCTCTATAATAATTGTGTATAGAATAGCTCTTCGTATTATAAAATTTCGAATATTTTTAATCTACGCTCTACCAACCTGCATTAGGCTGGGGTTAACGTTCCACTCCTCATGTTTTGTATTCCTACTCCAATCTAAAAAGAACACTTTATTCCTATTTTCGCCTTATTCGTGTCTCATAAATATTCAAATTTTCTTTAGAGTATGTCCGGTCAAAAACAGTTTAATAATTAAGTCGAGTTTAACTATGTTAGTTAGCAAACAAAGTGTTTCAGGAAGGCGTGCGTCTCTTTAATATCCAATATATCATTTTCACGGTTTTATGCAAGTCAACTTTCATAACTTAAACTTGGAAACTTAACTCGTTGCATGGGGTTGGCCATAATTCAAGATAACTTAAGATTTAGATTTGTTCAGATACGTATTAAGGGTTTTGTAAAGTGTTTAATATTACTTTCATGACATTGCAACTTTAGGGTGGTAAATAAAAAATAATTAAAAAAGCAGTAATTATTTTATGGTAACGTCCTTCAACAACTCTTCTACTTCCTCGTTCCGTCAATGCTGAGGATCGCGACCACATGTCGTAACTCACCACTGTTTCCGGTCTAGAGCCGTGTGGACCGATGTGGACCCGCCACCGCCGCCCGTAGCATGCTGCCGCCCACCGCTTTCCTCACTGTATGTGACCACCATGTAGGTGCCCTTCCTCGAGCACGTCTGCCTTCCATTTGCCCTACAATGATCTGTTTTTCCAGACAATGCTTTGACGACCGCATAATGTGTCCCAAGAAACTTAGGATCCATATTTGGCGGATTGCGTAACATAGTATAAATATATATATGATAAATATAGATTCTCTTTCTCCTTTTTTTAAATCGGTTTAAATCAAAACCTTGATCTCTTAACATTGGTTTTTCTTATAATAATGTTTTTGTACATTATAATAAGAAAAAAAAATGATATTTAAAGTATGTATTATTAGACGTTGTCTTGCCATTATCTCGGGACTATAGGCCCGGGCTTATAATCCGGGCTTTTGAATCGCGTGCGTGGGGCCGAAATCAACACTTAGAGGCCCGTTAGACAATTTTAATCGTTATAAGACTTTGTTATTATTATCGAAAGCAACTACACATGTAAATCAAAACTAGTATGTAATATTTATTATCAATGATTTTCTGTTTTTACGGGACTTATGTGTTCAGTAAAATTAAGAATATAATTCCAATAGCATGTACATAAATTAAAACAAAACCGCTATAATTTGTTTTATTGGCTTTTATCAACCAAACTCTAAGACCAACTCGCAATTCAGTTTTCTAACAGCATCCAGTGTTTTACTCCACTGGGGGTAGCTAACCCCCTCTCCGGCACACTGTTACATCCCTGGGGGCTAACTGAGGCTAAGTTGGAGTTAAGTGGTAAGTTAGCAACGTCCAGCTCTGTAAATCGAATTTAGTCTGAGGGGGTTTAAATTTCGTTACGCTTTCGATATATGGTTCCGTTGGAGAACGTTTTAAAATTCAAGATCAGCAAAAAAACGTAAACCTTCGTTAGATTATTCTTGCACAAAATTACTTTTATGTTTAATAACATCCGCCTTTCTATTATGTGTCTATACATAGAGGTAGGTTTTCGGTTTTAAGATGTGATTTAAATTGAAAGCACTGATAGACTAGCGAAGATTGATACACAAAGCCGAATCACATGCCGTAAATTAAATACCAACCCTCACGCACATGATTTTTCGAAGTTATATTATGTGTGGACCTTTTTGGTTGTTACAATTATGGCTGGCCAGTAGGTTGTATGTTTAAATATAGAAGACGAATAGATGATGATATGACAAACGGCATATAATAATCTTTGTGATATGAATTCAAATAAATTAAAGAGTAAAGACGGATTAAAGACATATGCCCTAATACTCATACGCTACTCAACTGGCCGACCGTCTAACGGCTACTTACTTTGTTACACGCCATAGAATTCTGATAAATAAGCGGGCCTCAAATGTTTAACACCATCTTAAATGCTTGAGTTGTGTTTGAGTATTTGCACGTAAATGACGTGAATAAAATATCTTAGTGGACTAAGGCCTAATGCCTTATTAATGCAGGAGGCCCGTACCCAGTACCAGGACAGTATATAATGCAAAACTGTCATTATATGTCAATAACGAATACATTTAAAGTTATATTTTTTACATAAATATTTTTTTCGATAATCGAGCTCAAACTCAAAGTCCGCGGCTGTCATATGTTCCCTCTCTGCTAATAGGCCTATGTATAAATATTTATAGCTCAGTAGAGCGAAAATGAGCGGTCTGCCTCTGAATTATTGACAACCTACTCTATAGGTGGTTGGTCACTAAAGCGACATTCATTTATTATTTAAAGATGATATTTGAGGCAAATATGACGTACTTTGTTAAAGCTTTTTTATAGAGCCTAAGGTTAAGTTTGGGCAGTAGTAGAAAAATAAGAAAATTATTTGAATAAAGAAAAAATTTCGGTAGAGCCACGCTGTGGACATATTTGTCTGCAGCATGAATGGGCTGGCTCGACCGGCGTAGTACCACTGTCTCGCAGAAAACCAACGTAAAGTGACAGTTTACTGTCGCGTTTCGTATGGTAAGTGAGATATCCAGAGGCCCAGATTCCCCCTTCCCTTCCCTAATCCCTATTCCTGTCCTTTAAGGCCGACAGCGCATACATGATACTTTCGGTATTGTGATGTTCATGGGCGGTGGAGATCACTTAACATCAGGTGACCCACATGCTCGTTTGTCGGACTATGCAATAAAAAAAATGACATAGCATATGTCTGCATATATGAGGTACGACAGCTGTGCGGAGGTCTCGGGTTCGATCACGGGTCGGGTAAAGTGATATTGGATTTTTCTATTTAGAAATACTCAGTATCAGCCCAGAGTCTGGAATTGTGCCCGGTATGGCGATAGGTTCGCCCCTATCACATCATGTTACGGTAATCAGCTTGGCGAAGAGTAGGTATACTAGTTACACGATTTCGAGGATTAGAGGCGTGAGTGTGCATGTATTTATGACATAGCATCCGACGTAGAAGGGAGAATAGAGCAATAATAATACAAACGTAAAGCCTTATGTCAGAAAAACGTATTAAAGTAAACCAAAATGCTGTTCTGTCTTTATTGTATAATTCAGCAAAAAGCATTACAAGTTTTATTTCTTGTATTACACAGCAAATATTTATACACTTACTAAGTCTCAATTCAAACGTGACAAATATTTCTTTTGCGAGCCAGTGTATTACAACACTAACCTCTAACACTTATTTCTTAGAAGGTAGGCAGAGTGCATACATTCAGTAAATATAATATTTCCATAAAAACAAACCGCTTCACATCTAATATTCGCCAAGTCCGCATAGTATCTGTCCACTGTACTGTTCCTGCTGGTTGTTTATTCAAAATCCCCGGACGCGCATCATCGTGACCGCAGGCCAGCAAATAATTAAAACAAGCCACACATAACAGCCGTCCACTCGTGTTTCACGAGATTTATGCCATTATAAAAAACCAGCTTATATGGAGCAAAGGGAAAATAAAATTTTACATCCACTGAGAACAGTCTGATAACGGTTTTGTTTAAAGTTTTGTGTTTTTAATTATTTTTTGTTGACTGCCTCGGTGGCGCAGTTGTAAATGCGCATGCGTTACCACTGCTGTGCTGAGGTCTCAGGTTCGATCCCCGGGTCGGGTAAAGTGATATTGGGTTTTTCTATCCAGAAATTCCCCAGTATTAGCCTGGAGTCTTGAATCTGTGCCCGTTATGGCGATAGGCTCGCCCCCTATCACATCATGGGACCGAAATTCGACGAAAAATGGGTGTACTGGTTACACCTCTGCCTATCATTTCGGGGATTACAGGCGTTTGTGTATGTGTGTATGAGTATTATTTTTTGTTTGTCAGGTAAATAAAATATATATGGTTGAGACTATCCCACCCACGCACCCGCCATTGTAACTCTGTTCAGAGGATCGACAATGGCACGCATTTTTCGACACCGCATAAAGACACTGCAAGTCGCTGAGAATGCGGTACTGTCTTTTATCCCGCAAATAAATCAAATAGAAATATAGGGAGGACTTGGAAATATAAATTGTCTTCTTCCCTCCATAGCAAAGCCGGAGACAAATAATGAACTAAAGAGGTATTAACCTCGACATTTACATCTGGAGAAGCCAGACGTAAAGCACCACGAAAGTTACTTTTAGGACCTATCATGCGAACTGTTAAGCTTGATTCCAATAATGGGTATGGCAAAAACGCCGGAAAGCTCGGAAATTCCTCCTAGTCTCCACAAGATAGTATACATCAGATGAACAAACAAACAAATTTACAACTCCAGATGTTATCTGCATACTGTCTAGCATAATGTTGCGCTGATTTCGCTAGAGTCTTTAATACCAATACTTTAATCCTTTACTTATTTTTTTCCACGTCTTTGAGACTATCACTTTGCTGGAAGCCAACCCGATTCAGTCTGCGACTTATGGATCCTCAGATATTGAAAGGAAGGTCCATACAAATCAATCTTGTTTTCGACAAACTTCACTGATAAAGGTTCGGGAATGCCCTTACGTCCTCTACAAAACATTCTTGTCATAACGCATAACAGAGGACACTTTGAAGGGTTAACGAGTCAAGTTAGTTGTCGACTTCGCTAACATTGTAACGTGGTTCGAAGACACAAGGGACCCTTTGAGTTTCAAATGTTTTGAGATATTGATTGCGAGGTATTAATCTCTTAAGAATGTTCGATGTTTGTAAACTAATAAGGATTCCAGTGGGATTAATATTAATACTGAAGATTTAGGGTGTTACATATAGTATTTACTGCCTCGGTGGCGCAGTTGTAATTGCGCATGCGTTACGACTGCTATCCTGGTCTCGGGTTCGATCGGTCGTGTAAAGTGATATTGGGTTTTTCTATTTAGAAATACTCAGTATCAGCCCGGACTCTGGAATTGAGCCCGGTATGAGGATGGGCTCGCCCCCTATCACATTATGGGATCGTAACAAATTCGGCGAAACGTGGGTGTACTTGTTACACCTCTGTGTATTATATGTGATATAGTATTTAATTGACGGTTGGCTTTGTAAGTGTCATGTATCTCCCACTCCCAAATCGTGTGGCATTAAGAATTAAGGGACTAATAAATGTATGTTTTGATGAGACGACGATAAACGAAGGTAGATTTGTTCTTGCTCGTTCATTAGAAAGAGAGCTCCGATTTCGGGCCTTAATATAAATGTACTATCTTCTAGTACTAGTAGTAATAGGTAGATCAAGACACAGATTGCCGATCTCAGTCTGAACGAGAATAAATAAATGTATGTACAACAAGTGAATTCACTATTTGTGCACAAAGTTGTTCAATCTCGAACAGTATACGGAATTAATACTTATTCCATATACCTACCACACAAGTGTATGCAGTTTCCACATAACTGTACAGAGCGGATGTGTCGCAGAATTTTTAAATATTCATCTTTTACGTGCTACGGTTGATTGCAACACCCATTGTGTTAGAGAACACAGCTATGGCCTTGGTTTTATATTGTTCTAAAGTAAAAACATCTAAAGCAGCGATAGCCTAGTTGGTTGCGGTACGGACTGCCAAGACGAAAGTCGTATGTTCAAAACCCAAGTGGCATACACCTCTGACTTTTCTAAAGTTATGTGTGTATTAAATGTTAGTTATCGCTTGCTTTAACAGTGAAGGAAAACATCGTGAGGAAACCTGCATACATGAGAATTCTTATAAGAATTTCGAAGGTATGCGAAATCTACCAACCCGCATTAGGCCAGCGTGGTGGACTAAGGCCTAACCCCTCTCATTAGTAGAGGAGGCCCGTGCCCAGCAGTGAGACAATGTTTAATACAGGGCTAGTATTATAATTATTATAAAGTAAAAACTAAATGCGTGTCCTCAGTGATTCAACAATATACTATACTTATAGATATATTTATTTCATATATTTTTCTAAGTCAATATTGCTATTGCCGAATATATTTTTCAATTTCGAATGTTTATTTGATATGAAATAAAGAAATCGTGTGTAAGCACACAAATTACTTCTCAAATAAATAAAAATGTAAAACAAATTTACTTAGGTTTCAACAATAGATACTCTGTATAGAAAACTCTTTAATAACCGAAATAACTCTTTATTCAAAGAAAGGAGGAGGTTAACAATCCGTCGGAATCTTTTTTTTATGTATGTTTCCCAATTACTCGAAGACGCCTGGACCGATTCGAGAAATTATTTTTTTGTTTAAAAGGGTATACTTCCCAGGTGGTCCTATTGGCACCAAGTCAGGATCTGATGATGGGATGTCATAAAAATCAAATTTTATAGTGACGCATAATTTGTTTTTTATTGAAGTCGGTGTATTTTTTATGAATTATTTATTAGATAGTATAGATATTGTCCTATTATTTGTTTAGAAAAATTTACAATCATATTCAAGAGCCACGGGATGACATTAGACACGAAGAAAGTCTTTTCTTCTTTGCATGACACATTCAGGAATAGTGTCATTTTAAAACCTTCGCGGAAATATAGGTACTAATCTTATTGATTCTTAAAGTCTAAATAAAAATATCACTTTTTAATATCGCAATATATGCAAAAGGCATTATGAATTTCATTTTAATTAGTTTGTTCCAAAGACCTTCAGTCCTCAACCAAAACCAACTATCATTAGTAAACAATTAATATTAAAAAATACCACCAATTATTAATATTAATCAGTAACTCTAGCTAGTGTGGACCACAGCAAAATTATCCTGAATATCAATAACTACGAGATAATTCCTGTCTTTCTATATAAAAATAAATAATTGCGGATCACCAAAACATTTACCAATACGGGAATCAAACCCGAAACTCCACGCAAGTTGCAATAATAAAATCTGAACATTGCTTCGTAGTGTGGCATTTCTTGAAGGCGCGTATAAAACAGAAATTCAGATCCTTTAACAAGGTGTATGGTCACGTTTCGGTCCTGTCAATGTTTGTAGTCCATTACTGGGTAATCCCTCTGTTACGTTATTTGATGGATTAGCCGTTCGTTTGTTTGTTTCGAATTTTTCGTCTGGTCTTGCAGAAAATGTTTGATGTATGCACAATATTTTGTTATAATATGATATTTTAAAATGCTCAGTGTTGGGGTCGTTTACCTCGCAATGGAAAAATCTTAAATTATTACTATAAAAAGGAGGTTTTCTTTAAAAAATGTTTAAATTATATGTTACCCATAATATCCAGCAATTTATAAGTATGTCATAGAGATTAAAACATAATATTATTATATCTATTTTATCGTTCTATTGTATATGTATTTCCAGTTAAATTTACTTGAAATTCATTTGTATCCCATGATTTTACACGTATTTAATAACTTAAAACTCGGTATAAATATACTTAAAACAAAAAACTCATATCTGTGTGGTATAAATACAAATTCTCCCAATATATAGGTTATGGCGTGGTTGCAATGAAAATATATATTACATTAATGCTCGAGAGATGGCGTTATACAAGTTTTCAGAATCAACAATGGCCGTACAAACATATGTAGTATAGCGCCATCTATTATCTTATATTATGTCATATTATTTTTGTGTTTCCTACATATTTAAAACTCAATTTATTTACTAGTCATTTAGACTAATTTTGCTGTTTATGGGATGTAGCAAAAATTCTTAATTTATTCAATACGACAAATAACTACGGTAATAATAATACGGTCTGTGGCTGTTGAAATAATGTATATGAATGGCCCTAACCAATCATTGAGAACGGAACTTGCCTATTTTTATCTCTAAATGACCTAACATACAAGTGCATTATGAATATATAAAACTTCCTTGTTTGCTACGGAACTCTCAAATATACAGGCTTGAAATCTGAAAATAAATCCCACTCACAGATCAAATGTCAATCATGTCATTAACATCGAAAACACACGGCAAAAATAAATAAACCCCACGTCAGAGGTAGCCGGTGTACAGCAAACAACTCCGCAAAAGAGCCGCTTAATTGCCAATTTATTTGTGTTTACAATACTATTGTTTGACGGAGCTCAATTTATTTTTGCAATTTAATATATGAGAATATCAGGTAAATTGGTCTGGTAGCCTTATTTTATTGAACTGGGCAGTGGCGGATTTACACATTTGCCGCCAGTAAGCTATTCAAACTTTGCCGCCCCTACCAATCTCTACAATTCGATACCCAAATTCATAATGATATTAATTACAAAACACCCAGAACCAAAACAAAGATCTGTCTGTCACACAAACATTTGTCTCAGTGCGGGAATCGAACCCACGGCCTATTGTTTCACAGCCGGCATCTCACCCGCTGCGCCACGGAAGCTGTCGAAAACGGATAATGGCCCAAAACTTGCCCCTCTGAAATTGGCCCTAGGCTGCTGGTAAAAGGGTAGTTTCCTGTGATTAATTTTGTACATTATTGTCTATGCAATCGAATATAATACGCAAAAGAAACTCTTTTGCGAAAACAGAATCCAAATTGCTTGAACAATGAGGTCACAATATTTATTTTAATTATTGGTATGAGCAAATACTCACAGGCATAAGCGAAAACGATGGGGTATTGGGAATATATCGCTGTCTCCCTCGCACCACGGTACAGTACAGGCGATTCATAGTACCGTGACGTCACGGTATCAGATATGCATCCTTGTACTGTTATTTGACAACTACCCCTTCCAGCAGATTTGAGTGGTGTCTAATTTACCTATTTTTGTTCGGATTCATAAAATTCTTTCGATAATAGGTTTTAGGTAATGTAACTTGTTAATTAAATTAATAAAAAAAATCAAGTCAACTACCCTAATGCGCCACTGGTACTTGCAGATTTTTAAACATATTATTGAAATACCGTATACTTAGTCTATGAAACTGATGAAATGTTGGCCATTTTCAGGCCAATCAAAACGTGTGTTGGAATTATTCAAATTCGAAAAAACTTCAAAACGAACCATCCCATTTTTTATTCTCACTGGAATAAACAGTCGGTATGAAATTCTCAATTATTCATATCGTCACATTCACAATACTGTGTGTTACAGGACGTATAAAAGTTAGTTAAATGATATAGAAATGCTGTGGCCACTACTTGCTAAATTAAAATATTTTTAATTATGTAGATTTTGACAATATTTTTTTACCACCAGTTCGAAATGTTATTTCGTTCGAGAAATACTCGCAAGAAACTCAAGCGTATCGCTCTAACAGTTCTATATCCAGTCGTGAACATAGACAAATTTCTAAATAGACAAAGCATGTAGTTCTAATTAAATAAAACTTAAAAGTGTTACATTTTTGTTCCTATTGTGATAAAAAGATAAATTTTGACAGAATATCTTAAATGACTCTAGATAAACTATAAATCACATTACAACAAGGAATATTTGTGAGTTACAGCGGTAATTATTATTACTATAATACCCACTCATCCACTGGCCTCGTTCAGTTTGGTAGACTTCACATACCTTTGAAATTCTTATATTGAAACTAGATGTTTTTGGAAGAAAAGGTATAAAATCCATGGATCCATTTTAAGCTATTACACCTTTCTATATTTTGCCATCCCATAGTAAGCGTGCATTTTTTCGGGATAAAAAGTGGCCTATGTCATTTTCTGATCCCAAAACTGCCACTCTGCAAAAATTATATCGATCCCTTGTTCTGTGAAAACTAAACTATCCCACGGGAACTGTAAATTTTTCCGGGATAATAAACAGCTTATGTGATATTCCAGGCTATAATCTATCTCTCTGCAAAATTTTAACCAGATCCGTCCAGCCGTTGATTGAGTAACAAACATCCATCCAAACATTCGCATTTATAATATTAGTAGGATACCTTAGTATTTTTCAGCACGATGTTTTCCTGCACCATTAAAAAAAGCGATAAATAACAACGAATAAACACATAACTTTCTTAACTAACACTGGGTAACACTGAGTTAGTTTTGAACTAACGACTTCCGTCTCGGCAGCCCGTACAAGGCTATCACTACTTTTTAATATCATAAAACATATACACTCACACCTGTAATCCCCGAAGGGGTGGGCAGAGGTGTAACTAGTACACCCACTTTTCGCCAAATTTCAGTCTCATGATGTGATAGGGGGCGAGCCTATCGCCATACCGGGCACAGATTCCAGACTCCGGGCTAATACTGGGAATTTCTGGATAGAAAAACCCAACATTACTTTACCCGACCCGGGGATCGAACCCGAGACCTCAGCATAGCAGTCGTAAACGCATACGCAATTACAACTGCGCCACAGAGGCAGTCATTTTTAATATCACTATTAGAAATAATTAGAATACGGGTCTATTCACCTAATTATATCATTGTGATTTCAGTAATGGCTCTATAATAACACGGTCGAAAATCACGAAACAACACACCAACTCAGTTACGTAGCTGGCTAACTAAATAATGATAGTTATGACAGTTTAATGCACCACTGTTATTAGCTAACTATTACTAGTTATGGTATCTGTTATAACATAACTAAGTTAGAAGTTAGTGTGGCGCATCATATTGGCTCAAAAATAGATTAAAAGATTGATATATTTATTGGTGGATAGGACGAGGCATTTTTGGATAAAACGGCCATAAGCATTGGTCTTAACACCAGCATGTCGCTAATGATTAGATATTTCCCCAGAAAATTTATAAAAAAATTAATATGCAATAGACAATCACGAAGTATTTTGACAGTCTCCATGGCGCAAAGGACGAATAGCTAGCTGGCTGTATAATCGCTGATGTATAATGCATAGTATAATGTGCACAAATATGAAAAATTTAAAAACAAAATCCACTATGCAATAACAGCAACTTCATCATAGTGCGAGTCAAACTTTTTTAATATCTAAAAAGTTGAACAGTTTGTATCTTGTATTATTCGAAATTTGAATTTGCCCACTCCAAGGTTTAGCGAAAGAGGAAAGTAATGCACATTACGGTCTATGAACGGCAGAACTTTAATAGTAGCGGTATTGTAACATTTTATTCCATTTAAAATTCGAAATATATTTTTAATTTTATAAGATTTGGCGGGAATTCTGACCCCATTCTCGATTGTTTTGTTTCATGATATTTATAGTTTGGTATTGTTTGAGTGATAATGCAATAAAAATATGTGTAAGTATTAAATTAGTTAAAAGTATATAACCATAGTTTTATAATTTAAATTATCCTTTATAATTTAAACTCTGTTATTAATATTGTTGCTTTTATTTCGCCTAAAAAAGTTTAGTTCATTAACACTTTGGTGAAAATAAAACATAAAACGAAAACCTTAGGCCTTACTAAACTGAAAATTTTCATGACAACAATTGTCGAGGCTGTATGGGCTTGAACCCTTTGCCTTCCCATTATAATGGAAAATGAAAAAATAATGTTGAATTTATTGAAACTCGTACTTTTACGAAAAGAAGACGCGTTAGGGAAAAAATGACAGAACTAACTTATTTGAAGTAACTAAAATGAATATTATTTTATCTGAAAGCCTAAACTAACAACATAAATGCTCCTTTAAGAAAGACATAATTTTCAAGAAGTCGCTTTAGAACTAATTTTGATTGGCTTGGCTGCGTTTCGCAACTTTGTTTCACTATTACTGTGGCATATTTACAAAATTGACAGGCAGTTTAGAAACATATTGAAAATGAACTGCCATTGAAAAGTAAGTTCTAAGATATAAAAAATAAGGATCATTAAATATCGTGTATTGTTTTACGCAGTGGTAATATTAAAATTGTTTTAGAATACGATATTGCTACCACTGAATGAAATCCCGATACAAGGGGAGTTTTATTTGAGTTCAAGCCTTGAATATTCTGCAGCGATCTTAATAGATAAAGTTTTGCGAGCATAATTCTGAAGTCCTTTTTTGTTTTGTAGTCTATGATTCTTTCTCTTTGTCTAGATCTTTGTCTAGATGAACTTGAAGTGGAACAATATGAAACCCAGTTTGTGCTATTAATGCAAGTTTGAGTTTTTTGACGGACCTCATTTTTACAGCTTGATTTATCCAACATACCACCAGTACCAGCCATATATGTCGGCATGGCGTTATATAATGCGTTGTTACTTTTCAATGCAATAATATTCAAAATCTTGCAGTCGAAGTTAAAAGTTGTTAGCACCGTGGGTGGTTTTAGCTGGTAGTGTCGGGTGGGGTGTACATAAGGGGTAGGGACTCAGTCCAGCGGCAGCACGGATAGCCATCATCCGAGCTAGTGTGCTGGGTCGGGAGACCGGCTAGTCCAGTAAGACCGTTTTATTCTCATTCTGCTTCCCCAAAGCGGGCGGCAGCAATAAAATGCTGTTCCCCGCTACAAAAAAAGCGGGTGAGTAGCCGGCTGTGAAACGAGGGGTGTACAGTTCACTACACTGTACATTAAATGGTCCTTCGAGCCGGATGCAAGTGATTTGTGTGTCTTAAAGTGTGATAGCGAATCGGTTTGGCTGGCCTCCCACAAGCGGGTCTCCCCAGTTCAGATTGAGAGTCGAGTGTTACATTACGAGGCCATAGATTTACTGAGCATCAACAACTTTCAATTTTCGACGGAGCTAGCGGACAAGACGAGCAACGAAGAAACATTGAAATTTGAAGACTAGTGAAACTACGGAACTATACCCACTGTCTTCCTTGTATCCAGGACACAACTATCTTGGAGTCTACACTGAACTTAAGGTACTTAGCTATTAACTTAACTACTTACCATGGAGCTGCAACTTACTAAACAATGCGGCATCTTTGAAGACATTAAAACATTGTGTACCAACTATAAAAAAGACAGCATAACTAGAAAAACTGTGGATTATTTGGAAAAACGTTTGGCGAACTTAGAAAAACTATGGGTGAGCTTTAAGGAACAACATCAGATGCTGGTGGAAAATATTGACAACAAAAATATTGGATATTTTAACAACTGTATTTACGAGAAAACTAAAAATTTGTACGACTCAACTAAGGAAAGTATTTTGGATTTGTTAGCTGTTCAACGGAAACAACAACAACAAAATTCCGACTTTGACTTAACCGGACTTATGGACGAAGACACTGAAGACGATGTAAAAAAGCTAATAACTCAACAAGAGCGGAATTTTAAGGCTTTGAACAAGGCTATGTCAAAAATAAATATTAATTCCATAACTGAGAAGTGGGAGTTCGAAGAACATCTAACGACCTTGAAATCAAAGTGGGAACTGATTGACAAACTACACTGGGAGCTGGAAGATGAACTAAAAGCCTCTAGTATGAGCACAGATTACAACGAAAAATACGAAGCCATTGAAGAAAAGTATGAAAATCTCAAACGAGATTTAAACAGCAAAATTTGGTCTACCATACATTATCAGCGTTCCGCGCCGAAAATCGATGTCCCGGAGTTTTCTGGAAACTACATTCACTGGATTACTTTTAAGGACATCTTTGTTGAAACTATTCACAATAACCCGAGTATTTCCAAGGCCCAGAAAATGCAGTATTTGAAGACGAAATTGAAGGGTGAAGCAGAACGCCTCGTCCATCATCTGTCTATTAGTGCGGACAACTACGATTCGTGCTGGGAGATATTAGTACACCGGTATAACAACCGTCGACTTCAATTTACATCGTTCATGAGTACCATGCAGCATTTACCAATTATTCAACAACCTACCGCCTACAACTTGAAACGCATGCACGATGTAATAACAGAATGCCTGAATGGCCTTGGTAACATGGGAGTTGACGTATCGACTTGGGGACCAATGATTGTTTACAATATGTCGCAAAAATTGGATTCGACAACTCTGAACGAATATACAAAGGAAACCCAGAATAACAAGGAATTGCCGGACTTACAGGAATTCCTTAGTTTCCTAGAGCTCAAATTTCTCGCTTACGAAACTGCGAAAAGCTGCATTAAAGACTCTACTGAAAACAAAACTCAACGGCCCAACAACAAGGGTTGGAACAATAACTATAAGCCCAATATTTTTTCTTATAAACAAAAAGACACGAAAAAATCGGGCTACACTAAAATTTTCCATGCATCTTATGGACAATGCCCTCTTTGTCACAAGGATCACGTTTTGATGCAATGTAACAAGTTTATGGATATGGATATTGCGCAACGAAATAAAACTGTTGCAAAAATCAACGTTTGCAAAAACTGTCTATACAGCCACGGCAGCGCCGTTTGTAATTCGAGGAAAACATGCCGCGAATGCAACTCTAAACATCATACATTATTACATTTGAATAAACTTTACTACAATGAACCAAATGTTAAAAGAGATCATGACCGGAGTTCGAATCCGGGTCCATCAACTTCAACTCAACCCGGCGCTCACCACTTGGCGGCGGATGGCACTGAAATCCTATTAACTACAGTACAAGTCAAGGTGCAATCTGCCGACGGTGACTATATAACTTTGCGGGGTCTCCTTGATCAAGGGTCCCAAACAAACTTGATATCTGAAAGGGCAGCTCAACTACTACGCTTACCTCGAAACAAATTTGACGCCGCTATTACTGGAATCGGATCTACGTCACGTAACTGCAAAGGCCTTCTGCATCTCAACTGCAAATCAATTCATTCAGATTTTGCGTTCAGTGTACAAGCATTGATACTGACCAACTTAACTAATAAGTTGCCCGGCTGCACATTTCAGAGCACTGGTTGGACACATCTGCAAAACCTAAAGCTTGCCGATCCTGACTACAATGTGTCCAGCTCCATAGATCTGTTGCTGGGAGCTGATGTTTACGCGGACATCATCTTAGACGGAGTAATGAAAGGTGACCAGCACTCACCCATCGCCCAACAAACTCGTCTGGGTTGGATTTTGTGCGGCAAATTGAAAACTTTCAATTGTCACCTAACTTTAGTAGATACGACTGATTTGTCAAAATTCTGGGAGAGTGAAGATATTACTCATCAAGTTTTCAAGACATACAACGAAACGATCAATGTGAAAATCACTACCGACAAACAACTAAGAGATGTCCTGACGGCAAATATGTAGTGACAATGCCCATGGTTCAATCCTTCGAACAACACCTTGGATACTCAAAATCTGCTGCCATTGCACAATTTTTAAAACAAGAAAAACGGCTACATAGTAACAAACAACTATTAATTATGTACAAAAACTTTATGAATGAATACTTAGAATTACAACACATGGAGCCGGCGTCTCAATCTACATCGAAACAATTAGAATATTATTTACCGCACCACGGCGTTATACGGGACCAATCCACTACAACTAAATTAAGAGTCGTGTTTAACGCATCACAAAAAACTTCTAGTGGCAAAAGTTTAAACAGTTTGATGGAGAAAGGGCCCAACCTACAGAAGGACATTCAAGCCCTCATTTTGAAGTGGAGAACTTACCGATACGCGTTTACAGCAGATATCGAGAAAATGTACCGTTGTTTATGGATTACTGAAGAGCAAAAATCACTTCAAAAAATCATATGGAGGAGCTCGCCCAATGAACAATTACGAGAATACACCCTATGTACTGTAACATACGGTACAAAGTGCGCGCCATGGTTGGCGATGCGGACTTTACAACAGTTAGCGGACGACGATGGTCACTTATACCCCGAGGCAGCGAATCTATTACGTAACGAATTCTATGTTGACGATTTGACAAGCGGGCATAACTGTCTCGAAACTGCCAAAAATCTCCAAAAAGATTTAATACAACTATTACAACGCGGGGGTATGAATCTAAGAAAATGGTCTAGTAATTGTGTCGAGTTATTAGAACAACTGAACGAAGATCAAATCTCAAAAACCAACTTTGATTTTAAACACGAAGACTCCATGAAAACTCTTGGCATTGGCTGGAATCCTCATTCGGACACATTCACGTTCAGCTGGAATATTAAACAAAATTCTGAGAAAATATTAACGAAGCGTTCATTACTATCGCAAATTTCACAACTGTACGACCCCCTTGGCTGGTTCTCACCTGTTACAATACGAGCTAAGCTTATTTTCCAACGCGTATGGACACAGAAACTAGCATGGGATGAGTCATTACCCACTGACATACAGGATGAGTGGCTGAAATTGAAAGGACAACTTGAAGAACTTAGAAATGTAAAAATACAGCGCTGGATTGGAAGCATTCAAAACAACATTGAATTATTGGCATTTAGCGACGCAAGTGAGAAAGCTTACTCATGTATAATTTACACACGTGCATTAAATGAAAATGGACAACCGACACTAAGTTTGCTGGTAGCTAAAACAAGGGTTGCCCCACTTGCACAAAAACTATCTCTGCCACGACTTGAACTAAGCGGTGCATTACTTTTATCACAACTTGTCAAAAAGGTATCTCAGTCTCTTCTGCCACATAACACAACTGTGTGGGCATGGTGTGACTCGAAGGTGGTTTTGGCTTGGCTACATGGACAGCCGTCGAAATACGAAAAATATGTAGAAAATCGCGTCATTAAAATCACACAAGTGGTACCAGCATCCCAGTGGTTTTACATAGAATCGAAAAATAATCCTGCGGATTGTGCAACTAGAGGGTTATATCCGAAACAACTCGTAAACACTCAGTTATGGTGGCGCGGTCCGGAAATGATGAAATCATTCACGGGCAAACCCGAAGAACAACGTTGTCTATTCACAACAACAGTCGATGAAAAACGCAAAGTGTCAGCCCTAAGCCAAACAGACAATATTATAAACAATTTGTTAAGTAAACAGAGTACATTGAGTCACGTTACGCGGATTATCGCTTGGATTGCGCGATTTAGTACTAATGCACTAAATAACTCAACAACAATGAAGAAACTCGACGCCGTTCGACGAATGCCTCACAATTACTTAACAATATATGAACTTGACAACGCTATGAAAATAATAATAAGAAATATTCAACGACTTGAATTTCATTCAGAATACGACTTATTACTTAAAAATCAACCAGTAACTACCAAAAGTACTATTTGCAAACTGTGCCCTTACTTGGACAAGACTGGCATCATACGCGTGGGCGGACGCTTGAATAAAACGAACTTACCGGTTGGAATGAAAAATCCCGCAATTATTCCAAGAAACAGCAAACTTACTCAGTTATTAATAAATCAAGCTCATGCGGCGACATTACATGGAGGAGCCCGACTCACCCTCTCCTACATCCGTCAAGAATATTGGATAGTAGGAGGTAACAGAGCAGTAAAAACACAATTACACCGTTGTGTGCGCTGCCATCGATTTAGGACTAAAGAGAACTACCAGATCATGGCTGATCTTCCGACTCAACGCGTGACGCCTTCACGACCCTTTACTCATACAGGGGTTGACTTCACGGGACATGTGGATATCAAATTAAACAAAGGAAGAGGCGTTAAAACATCGAAAGGATATATTGCCATCTTTGTTTGTTTATCCAGGAAGGCAGTTCATATCGAGCTTGTTTCTGACTTGGGCACTGAAACTTTCATAAGTGCTTTTCAGCGGATGTGTGCAAGACGTGGCACACCGAGTCACGTTTATTCTGACTGCGGGACAAACTTCATTGGCGCATCGAAGACTCTAAACAACGAATACGAGTTGTTTAAAACAGAGTTATCGCCCGACTTTTTTGATAAAATGAGTCAAATGAAAGTAGAGTGGCACTTCAACGCGCCTGCTTGGCCAACGGCTGGTGGAATTTGGGAAGCTGCTGTGCGGTCTATGAAACACCACTTACGCCGCGTACTAGGCGATCAGAAACTCACTTTCGAGGAGTTTACGACTTTACTAACCAAAATAGAAGCATGCATGAACTCCCGGCCGCTTTGCCAACTTACAGAGGACCCAGATGAGTTCTATAACTATTTAACGCCTGGACACTTTCTCACAGGCAGTCCAACTATGACGCTTCCACTATCGAACTATGCAGATGACCGGCACCTAGATCTACGGAGAAGATGGCAGTTAACTGAAAACATGTTCTCTCAGTTTTGGAAGCACTGGTCCTCGGAGTATTTAACAACTTTACAGGCTCGCAGCAAATGGCTAAAGCCTACACCTAATATCAAAATTAATGATATCGTATTAGTCAAGGACAACAACATTCCTCCGGGAAAGTGGGCCCTCGGGCGTGTGATCGAAGTCCACCCTGGTAGCGACGGACACGTGCGAGTTGCAACGGTAAAAACGCAAGCTAGCATATTGAAGCGACCTATTGCGAAATTATCGCTACTGCCACTTGAAACCTCACAATAACTTATAACAAAACTTAAATAAATTCATTATTACTTTATCAGTTAACTGAGACACATTATATACAAGCAGAAAGAAAAAATAGTCTACAAAATGTTAACAAGTTTAATAATTTTTATTTTTTTGGCGGCTGGAACATATGGCAACGCCATACCATCGGCAGTCCTCACTTCAAGTGTTCAAATCACAAGTTTGGGGAGTGATCGCCCTATATACTACGACAACATTGGAAGAGTACAACTGATTCATAACGAATGGAAATTGCTGATGTACTATAATCTATCTACTTACTGGAGTGGAGTTCAACAATTTGAAAATTACTTGCAAGATATTTTAGAATTCTGTAAAAGTTTGGAGCCGAGATATTGTGAAACTACAATACATCAGCTTTCGCACGAATTGGACCTTCTACAACATTACAACAGTATACTATTGGTCCCACACAAACATCTGTCGGGTCGTACTAAACGGGGGTTGATCAACGGCGTCGGTTACGTCGCGAACAGTCTCTTTGGAATCCTCGATCAGAGATTTGCTGCACAATATCACAAGGATATCCAAAACATAGAGAAAAATGAAAACTATCTACTGGAACTCGTGCGAAATCAAACATCCATTGTCGAAATTGAGAATGAAATTTTGAAGAAAAATGAACAAAACATGAATAACCAGTTTACACTTATAAACAAATTTATGAACGAAACAGATATTAAATTTGCGAAGATCGAATCAGGGATCGAAGCAGCTATGGCAACAACTTTTTTTACTTCGGCTTCGCTTGCTGCACATCTACTACTAACAAACTTGAAAAATATTCAGGAAACTCTTTTCAACACCCTGATGGACACCTATAAGGGGCGAATCGATGTTCATCTACTTACTCCAGTCAGCTTGATCCAACAGCTCACTATTATCTCAGGACAGTTACCTAAAACTTTAACATTACCAGTAGCCAACATTCAAGATGAAATTAAAGATATATATGAATTAATTTACGTGAAGGCTCGAGTTACCAACAGTTACTTTATGTATGAGCTTCATATTCCACTGGCGAATGATGAAGACTTTGTTATATATCAAATACTTCCTTTGCCTATGAAGAATCCATATGAAGCAAACAAGACAATAGCTGTTACAGTGTCCTCGAAATACATTGCTGTGAACTTGGAGAAGAATACATACGTCAGATTTAACGAAAAGGAGTTAAATCACTGCGTTCAACGGCAAAAGGATAATTTCGTCTGCATTTTAAACCTACCTATTTTCAATTTACAAAACACCGATGCACCTTGTGAAGCCAAATTATTAGGACATCAATCAACTTTACCGTGTGTTACAAAGAAAACGGAATGTGACTCAGCTTGGGTTGAATTACACAACACGAACACATGGCTAGTGACGTGCTGCGACTCATGCAATATACGTACAGTATGCGAAGGTGACGTCAGAATGCACGTCATCAATACGACATCTATAGTGTCTCTGAAACAAGGATGTCTCCTTCAGACGAAAGACTTAAAAATACACTCTCATAATCATTACTACAGTAACGTCAAGCTAGATTACGACATTCAAATTCCTTCTCTAGATAGAACGATAAATGCCATAGTTAAAACCCACTCCACGCCGCTGCTGAAGACGAACCATAACGAAGACATTGCAATCGTCGAGGATCGTCTGCGATTCCTAACGGGTAAAGAACAACTCCCAACGCCAACATTAACGACTCACGACATTCATCACTATGTCATTTCCTACTTACTACTGGTTGTTATTGGAGTCGCAATAGCCATATGGGTGACGAGTAAACGAGGTTACTGCAACAAAAAACTATGTAACACCAGCAACTCTGCAGCTACCACTGAGAACATCGAGATGCAGTCCATTAAGCCTACTACCAAGACAAAGATGTTGTTCCGGTCTCGCTCTGCGACGGAGCGCCCGCATCCAAGGACACGAGATGTAGCGAAGGCAATGGTCGCTGCGGGTGCATGTTCGAAGCCTGCCCCCGACGTTGAATTTCATTTGTAGGAACATATACTTATTGTTTTATGTTACATGTTTACTTTATACGTATTTTTATGATTTTTTTGCTATGTACAGGTGATTCTTACATGGTCATACTAGTATTTTTGGTACTTTTCTCGGGTTGGGAATCGTAAACAAATCTTGTAAACCGTACAAGGGGCAACGGGTTTAATTCCTGCAGCGAGAGAAATATTTGTGTCACCTACAAATATTTGTGTGAGACCAAAAGTCTTTAGTAGTTCCTGATACTCACGACACAAGACTAGTGTGGGATTATTTATTTATTAATAATATCAGTTCTAAAATACCAAGTTTCAAGCTCAAAATAATACAATAGGTAACTACCTACACTTTGTCCACTCTATAAAAAGCATTCCTTGTCAAACCAAGTATTATCATAAATCAATGAATTCCCCGGCCATCGCGTGCGTGATCAATGTTGCCACACCGAAAATATCAACCAAAACAACCTTTAAAAAGTGTAGCAACAAAAAAGCCCCATAATATCCGTTCCGCATTATCAATCAATCAAGGTCCCGCGGACACTTGAGGCGGGTTAAGTGTTCGGTAATAAAACTCCCCGATTTTGGGGTAAACTATCGGGGTAAACCTTCCAAACACCTGGGACCTCTCGGTGTCAGTTAGTGGGGTATTAAGGGTGCGAGTGGATTAAATAAAAGGCTGCCACATTTCACTTTTATTAAATGCTGCCTCGGTTGCAGTATGCATTAAAATTTATGTCAAAAACTGCTTAGTTAGCTTTTCATAACCGTAAATATAATAACAATGGTTGTTCTCTTCCAACTTCAAGTTTAATTATTTAAGACATACTTGGTTAGTTTTGAAATTAATTATAAAAAATAAAACATTATGTAAGTTTAAATAAAATTACAAGATGAAAAGCAAATCTACATATTGAACCGGTTTTTACACTTCCTACTAATAAATATCGTTATGCTTTACAGTGTCCTCATTTCTTTAGGGACGGACAGTTAACGTTGCACCAAATTCTCTATCTTTTGACATACCAAATAACGCATACGTCAAAAATAACTGAGATGCATACGTCTGAAGTCAGCCCCGCGCTTTCGTTCGTCGCCAACGTGTTTATTTCTGTCCAGAGAGCGACCGGATTCAAAAATAGAAAAGTCTACGTCGTCTCTTCGCATATGGTGCACGCACGTGGACAATTCAAAATATTCACAAACATTTAATATAATTAATTAAATTGCGCATTGTCTTACACGTCTATTCGGTATGGCGGTCGAACATCAAGTGGCCGCCATATTGTTTTTATTGTTTGGTTTGGCGATAAGTTGTGATGTGGACGATGTGGCTGTTTACAAAGTGTCGTTGCGCATGATGTGGAGTGAGGAAAGGTTCCCTAAGGATTACCCCAGCCAGCACCGGCCTAAAGCGCAGTGGTCGCAAGTTTTTGGTAAGTAATATAATATAATAATATAGTAAGTTCTCGAGTGGAGGCCATGTACCGGCAAGCGCAGCGTTGGACGTCCCCCTGCAAGGTGGATAGACGACCACGTATAAATCGCAGGAACTTGCTAGATGCAGGTCGCTTCTGACAGGTTAGTCTGGAAATCTTTAGGGATATGTTCAGCAGTGGACGTCCAAAGACTAAAGAAGAAGAAATAATATTATTTATTTATAATGAAACTTCATATTTTTTATGTCCAAATAAGATTTTAAATTCAATATTTTTTATTCTATAAAGTAGTTATACCTATAGGGTTTGGTTTTCATATATAAAATATCAAACCAACATGCATATGTTTTACTTAAATTTCTTAAATGCAATACATAATTGATGTCGGCCAGACATTCAATTCATTCACAAATGAGCAAAATACTTTATATAACATTTAAACAAATATGTGTTAACTATTTACACATATTGAAGTTTCTGTATGTGTAAATAGTTGCCTCGACTGCCTCGATGACGCAGTTGTAATTGCGCATGCGTTACGACTGCTGTGCTGAGGTCTCGGGTTCGATCCCCGGGTCGGATAGAGTGATATTGGGTTTCTATCTAGAAATTCTCAGTATTAGCCGGAGTCTGGAATTGTGCCCGTTGTGGCGATAGGCTCGCCCCCTATCACATTATGGGACCGAAATTCGGCGAAAAGTGGGTGTACTGGTTACACCTCTGCCTACCCCTTCGGGGATTACAGGCGTGAGTGTATATGTATGAAGTTTCTATTACAGCGATCCAAGTACGAGTATTTGGTCAGTACACACCGATAAAAAAGCCAAGCAGTGCCATTTTTTACTTGATTTACAAATATTCATTTCTGAAATTGAAAACTTATTTAATTTCTTATTATCCATGTTACTAAGAAATAGTTTAGCTTTGTAATATGGAAATAATATTTGGAATCGTTTCCTTAGTTCCAAAAGATAAGATATACGTAGATACAAATAAAGCTATTTTACCTCTTTATAAAGTTTAGTAAAGCTCCGTTCAATATTTATTATCTTTTGGGATAACTAAGTATTTTTTGAAGAATAAGATCTTAGATCTAGAACTTCAAATTACTTTTCATTTTTTTAAGATATCAATACGTTTTCCAATTTATTTTTATCAACACTTACTCAACAAAATGATTTGAAGGACAAAATATATTGTATTGTACTGTAGAAGATTTAAACACAAACACTCCAGGCCCTCTCGACGCAGAATCATAAGCTTAGTGAAACAGACGAAAGAAAACTGAAAAGAAAAACAATCGTACAAATAATTCCTTTATTCCAACACAAAAGACGTATTGTCACACAAAAGCCGCAAAAAAACACAATAACATCGTGTCCACAGACGATAACATCTAAAGCGTTCGTCAAAAAGTCCAACAAACTTTTATATCTGTAATTAAATCCAATAGCCGTCCCCTGGATCAAAGTAATGGGTGGACGTAACTGGGTATTTTCGGAAAGGGGACAAAAATACACTAGTTTTTAAATGATTTTCCTGGAATGTGTTGAGTGTATTAATGGCTATGTTACCAAACATGTACGCTTTTTATTAAAAGACTAAATGACTAGAGGTCGCATGTTTTATGGTAAAATTCTATATCCATAGACAACATTATCACTCAGGGCTTTGCTCAAAAGTACTTTACAGCACACTTCGAGGCAAACAATGCTAAATGTCGTAATGTCTTGTAATTTTACTGACTTTAAAGTCCTTGAAACTAGGTAATTAAAGTGCTTACACAATTGCTTGACGGCAGTAATAAAGCAGAGATCTATCAAGATGTACTTCGGACATAGAGAGACTATTTTAACTTTTTAAAATATTATTTAAAATTTTTGAATTTTTGATATACAAAACTATAAATAATTATCTACCGAGGCACTAAAAAAAATATTATTTTAAATAATTTAAGAGTAGAATTAGGTAAAAGCTCGTCAATGTACAGCAGTTTACCTTATTTTAACAGTATGAAACACGACAATATTATGACAATTAGTTAGAAAGCGCTGCTCCTGCGATAATGCAGTCTTGTTCTATATTACAACTTTGTACTTAACAGTAGATGCATATACATTGCATGAGATTAAAAATACATAGCTGCTTTATAGATTATATCGACAGTTCATCTGCTCACCTTTATCGTTATTGAATGACAATGAATTTAATACCAAGTACTACCCATTTTAAAAGCAAATAAAAGGTAAAAATATCTCTAAACTTGAAAGCAATTGCTGTTTGCTTCGAACCTACAAACCGTGCCTACAAATAATTCTTTATCTTTCAATTGTTAGTGACATTTCGCGGCTTCACTCCGAGATAAGGCTTTCCCGTTGTTTTTTACAACGAACCGATATTATCTTAACGACTCTTCCGTTGTCTTCAACATTTTTACGTGAGATTCCCGGTGTTTGCGTTTGGGAAATTATGTTCTCTCTGGTTTGGGTAAAAAAGACAAATCAAATTGTGAGCAATGAAATTAACAATATTATCTAACATATTATTGGATAAATTACTGACTGACTGACTCGACTGGAGTGCCTCGGTGGCGCAGTAGTGATTGCGCATGCGTTACGACTGCTGCTGTGCTGAGGTCTCGGGTTCGATCCCCGGGTCGGGTAAAGTGATATTGGGTTTTTCTCTCTTGAAATTCTCAGTATTAGCCCGGAGTCTGGAAACTGTGCCCGGTATGGCGATAGGCTCGCCCCGTATCACATTATGGGACCGAAATTCGTCGAAAAGTGGGTGTACTGGCTACACCTCTGCCTACCCCTTCGGGGATTACAGGCGTGAGTGTATGTGTGTGTGATTATTGGATAAGTTAATTATCCATTTAGTAACATGAGAAACACTCTCGTCTAACTACATGAAGGATCTATTATAAATCATGGGATAAATAAATAAATACATAACACCAAACAGTCACACATAGTCCTGACTCCACATTAAGATACGAGTCTTGTGTCGTGGGAATTAAGAACTACGAGGGACTACGATCCCACAACACCCAGACCCAAAACAAATATCAGTCTGTCACACAAACATTTATCTCGGTGCGGGAATCGAACCTACGTACTCTCGTTTCACAGCCACTGTACCACGGACGCTGTCAATAATAAATGGATAAAAATCAATTAATTAAGTGGCAGTCATTCCAGACTTAAGTGACTGACGTCAATACGACGGGGACAAAACTATTATGATAGCCTCAAAAAGTACACCGACTTTAATAAAAAACCATTATGCGCCCATATAAAATGTGAGGTTTGCCCTCGATTTTTCTGAGATCGCATAATCAGAGCCTGACATGGTGCCAATGGGACCACCTCGGAAGTATGTCCTTTTAAACAACAAAAGAATTTCTCGAATCGCTCCAAGCTTTTTCGAGTAATCGGAGTACATACATAAAAAAAATATTTCGACAAATTGTAAACCTCCTCCTTTTTTCGAAGTCGGTTAAAAAAGCACTCCCAAATTTTTATTGTCACAATTCGTCTTAGAGCTTGGTTGCCTACTCTAAGCAATTCGTACTAATTTACATTACTGAACAAAGTCATTGTTATATATTTTGTATCCCAACCAGACAGTACGTATCTCTATTATTATGGGAGTGAAACGTAATTCAATATAGGACAAATCTTCGTCCGCGACGGTATTTGAAAGGCATTTGTCCTTTTTCGCCGGGAATCCTTTTGTCTGTCTTTTGTAGGTCGGACGGGGTTGGTAAATTACCGGATAATCGGATGCTACTGAAAAATATTTTGGCAATGCTGGAACTCTGTGGATTAATTGCTAAATCGCTTTTGGGTTGTGTAATATCTGAGCACAATAAAATCTTTTTCGCTAATACTGAAGAGTTGAAGAACATGGTTTTAGGTTAGGTTATGTATGTACAACTTACGAACGTATTAAGAACGTTAGGGCAGTTTTTTTAGTGCCTCGATAGGCAGACGAGCAAACGGGACACCTGATGGTAAGTAGTCACCGCCGCCCATAGACTTCTGCAATGCCAGGGCACAGCAAAGCCGCTGCCTACCGCTAGTTGTTTATAAGTTGGTTAAGCATTTCCAAGAAAATAACGCAATATACTTATTAATACGTACATACATATACATATACATGTGATCCTATCATGAAATTTCACTTTAAACTCCAAAATATCTCACCAAACATTCCTGTATAAAAGACGTTATTAACTCCACACCCAGTAGAGTTAACTAAAAGCTCTCGAAGCTGTTATCTTGACCGTTAAACTAACAACGAACTTTCAGGAGTAGTTTTGGTTAACAGAAAATCCCAGCGTCTCGTTTGAGCCTGTTCAAACACTTCCAGCTACTTTGTATTCATATTGGGACATTTTCATTTCAATAGTTTTTATCACGGAATAAAATGGCTTGTTCGCGTGATGGTAAGTCCCACTCAGCGTCTTATAAACATCATTCACGCTTAGAACTTTGAATTAGAAACTGCATGGCGCACTGCATTCGTCATCTGTATATATAAAAGAAGAAGCTGACTGACTGATCGATCAATGCACAGCCTAAACGGTTGGGGTTAGAGACTTGAAATTTTGACGGTAGGTACCTATTATGACGTAGGCATCCACTAAGGAAGGGTTTTTGGAAATACCACCCCTAAAGGGGTAAAATAGGGGATGAAAGTTTGTATGAAAATCCGTCATTTTTTAAGTTAAATTCATGAAAATTAGTATTTGGCATTTTAGTTAAAAATAAAAAATATATCTTTCAGGATTTTTGGAAATTCCGCCTCTAAGGGGGTAAAATAGGGGATGAAAGGTTGTATGAAAATCCATAATTTTTTAAGTTAAACGCATGAAAATTATTTTATGAAAATATTATGGTATTTTGTATTGTATACTTTTTCTCCCAAACATGACCTCCACGCGGGCGGAGCCGCGAGCAACAGCTAGTCTCAAAATATAAGATCTTTTGTCTGTAGCTTCGCACGCGGGTATACGTTTAAATAATACGCTGCAACACCATCTAGTAGCGTAATAGTAAAATATATGTTCCGTAATTAAATAAGTGTTTATAGCTTGGTTGAAAAGTAACTAAGTTGAAGCACAGCACCATCTGGTGATGACTTGAAAGAAAATGAATAGATTAAAAAACCTTCTTTTTTTAGTGCCTCGATAGGCAGACGAGCAGACGGGCCACCTGATGGTAAGTAGTCACCGCCGCCCATAGACTTCTGCAAAGCCAGGGCACAGCAAAGCCGCTGCCTACCGCTTCTCTATAACATATACATAGAGATTAATGTTTTTACACTGAGGACGGGTCTTAATCGCGTGATATTTTATGGCAAAAATACCAATTTAATTTAAGGGAAGATTCGATTAGATAGATTATGTCTCATGGTAGTTAAGAGTGATGGTAGTAACTAACAAACACCTCTGACTTTTCTACTTATGTGAAAAATGATTGTTAACTGTTGCAGGCTTTAAAGTCAGGGAAACATCATGAGGAAAGCTGTATACCTAAGAATTCTCTAACATTATTTCAAACGTATGCGAAGTCTACTAGCATCAGGGCAGCTTGGCAGACTAAGGTCTCATCCCTCCAATTATTAGTGAAATAAATATTAGCCCTGTATTAGACATTGTCCCACTGGTAGGCACGGGCCTCTTCTACTAATGAGATATAGGCCTTAGTCCACCACGCTGGCCTAATACGGGTTGGTAGACTTCACATACCTTCGAAACTCTTATGAGAATTCTCAGATATGCGAGTTTCCTCACGATATTTTCCTTAACCGTTAAAGCAAGCGATAATTAACAATTATACACACAACTTTAGAAAACTCAGAGGTGTATGCCACTTGGGTTTCGAACATACGACTTTCGTCTTGACAGTCCGTAGCTCAACCAACTAGGCTATCGCTGCCAATAATTAGTATTTAATATTATTTATTACTCTGCCTGACTGCCTCGGTGGCGCAGTTGTAATTGCGCATGCGTTACGACTGCTGTGCTGAGGTCTCGGGTTCGATCCCCGGGTCGGGTAAAGTGATATTGGGTTTTTCTACCTAGAAATACTCAGTATTAACCCGGAGTCTGGAATGGTGCCCGGTGTGGCGATAGGCTCGCCCCCTATCACATTATGGGACCGAAATTTGGCGAAAAGTGGGTGTACTGGTTACACCTCTGCCTACCCCTTCGGGGATTACAGGCGTGAGAGTATATGTATGTATGTATTATTTATTATTGGTATTAGTGGTCTCATAATGCTTAGTAATTTACGACTTTAATGTCTTTCAATTCAATTGAAGGTTCCGATTGAAAGACATTACTGCTTAGCGAGAGAAAATGTCAATAAATGCTTTAGTCTAGGTACGTTACCTATTAAGGCTGTCTGTCATAAAGGAAAGACCTAAATAATTCAAATATTTCCAGCTCCTCTGTCTTCAAGAATTATTTCCATTAAATTGTATTCTACTTATTGGAATTAGTTTTAATGAAATATTTGTAAAGGTATCGTAACAAATATCACTGATCCACGGTACAACCTATCGAAGAATCAAGGCTTTGGTGACCAAGCCGCATTGTACTAGCGTGGTGAGACAATGGTTCAAACTGACTACTAAATTATAGGGTAAGGTTTTTGCACAGCAATGGGAAAGTAAAGCTAAATAAGATAAATTATATTAGTACGTTACTGCCTCGGTGGCGCAGTTGTAATTGCGCATACGTAACGTCTGCTGTGCTGAGGTCTTGAGTTCAATGCCCGGGTCGGGTAAAGTGATATTGGGTGTCAATCTAGAAATTCTCACTATTAGCCCGGAGTCTGGAATCTGTGCCCGGTATGGCGATAGGCTCGCCCATTATCACATCATGGGATCGAAATTCTGCGAAAAGTGGATGTACTGGTTACAGGTTCAGGGATTACAGGCGTGAGTGTATATGTATGTATATTGGTACGTATTTATTGTAAAGTAACAATATTTTATCTATAATTACTGATTTTATAGGAGAAAGGTTTCTTCTTGTAAATGGAATAAATTATATTGAGCTTAATATAAAAAGGAATGAGTATATGTTTTAAATTTATTTACCTACGGAAGTAAGTTTTTAATAATAGCACATTTTTTCTAAACTATAAACACAACATAAATCTATAAGGATTAACTAAAACAAAGTATATTTTCCTCATAAAATTATATAAGTACACCATTATAGTGATAAATCATATTTAACGATGTTAATGTTTATACTGTCATGAATTTCACCAGAATAATGTAGTGTTCTATTTAAACACAGAGCTTTTTGATGTTGCGCGTCATTATCTATTTATACCAAGTTTGTTGAACTTTTGATGACAGTTCCCCTGTTTTATAATTAGGAATTTATGATAAAATTGTTATAATCAACAGTGTTTTTGAAACTAGCTAATTTTAATTCAGTACAGAATAATCATTTATTAATGACAGCCTCCGTGGCGCAGTGGGCCGGCTGTGAGACGAGAGACCGTGGGTTCGATTCCCGCACCGAGACAAATGTTTGTGTGACAGACAGATATTTGTTTGGGGTCTGGGCGTAGTCCCTCGTAGTTCTTGATACCCACGATACAGGTTTTACCTAGTGTGGGGTCAGAACTATGTGTGTGTTGTATGGGTGTGTGTAGGGAGTATTATCCCAGAATTATGATAAACTCCGTATGTACATGAACATTCATAATTAATCAGTACTGTACAATGAAGTAAAATTTTGTATGCAGAGAGCGATCTCTGAAATGACTGATGCATACCTAAATAATATTTTAAGTATTTTTGGCGCACCATCAAGCTGTAGGAAAGTTTGCCGGCCGCTTTCCTATAACCCTGGGTCCTTTATGCCATTATGATACTATATAGATAGATTATCTCTCGCTACTTGATACTCTATCTGGACGACAGTGCGCTTACCATCAGGTGCAGTGTAGTCACTTTGCCGGGCCAGAATAAAAAAAAAATACTACTCAGCAGGCCGGCATGATTATATTGACTAGCGAGTAATGTCTCTCGCTACATGATACTCTGATGGCTGATACCTGGACGGTACTGCGCTTACCATCAGATCCAGTGTAGTGTGGCTTGGCTACTTTACCGGCGCGCGCTGACCAATTGGTCATTTCAATAGGGTAGTTTCCTGTGTTCAATTTTGGACATTATTCGATATGCAACCGATATTTGACCATCAATCCTCTTATGACAATCCCTCTCATAATAAGGAAATTATGACGCGAAGTTCCAATTATGAACACACTTAAAACACCCTAGCCAATAATAAAAACATGAGTAAAACTGTTGAATTATTGTAGAAAAACAAAAAGAAACAAAAAGTAAACATACAAATTCCCTATTAATTGAAACGACCTGCGTTTACAAGATGTTTCCCCATCATTGCTGCATGTCTAGGCAGTTTGCTTCATAATTAGGTTAAAACGCACATAGTTGCTTAGAAGATAGCTTTATTTGCATATCTCACTCGGGTTATTCTGAAGCAAATGGCCTATAAAATGCTTCGATAAAGGCTAAGGTATCAGCTTGCAGGTATATTCTATAACATTGATATTTTGAGATCAGTTTTTTGGTTGCGAAGTAAGTAGTAAGAAGTAATGTGCTTTTGGTTTCGATATTTGAGCAACGAGCATACTTCCGATTTGATTTAAACAATACGTGGAGAGCCACGCATTTAAAAAATATGATAAATGTGATGTTAGAATTGATAATAAGTAAAAGTTTTTTTAATTCATAAAAAGTACACCGACTTCAATGAAAAACAAATTATGCGTCTCTATAAAATTTGAAGGTTTCCCTCGATTTTTCTGAGATCCCTTCATCAGATCCTGACTTGGTGCCAATGGGACCACCTGGGAAGTATACCCTTTTAAACAAAAAAAGAATTTCTAGAATCGGTCCAGGCGTCTTCGAGTAATCGGGTAACATACATAAAAAAAGATTCCGAAGAATTGTTAACCTCCTCCTTTTTTTGAAGTCGGTTAAAAATGGACGAACAACACCATTGTTATGCGGGAACTGTAGGCAAAAGCTATTAAATTTTTAGGCACTGCAAGCAACTCGCGTCAAAATACGACATATCCGTAAAATGTAGAAAATACATATATTTATTAAAAAAAATCTATGTGAAAAATTAATCAAACTATTAAGACTTTTGTTACAAAGATATACATTAGTTTACGTATATTCCCTTTTATGAATATTTAATTCCAAGCATTTTTATATCAATATTTATAAGTTAAGAATAACCCGCCAGTCGATAGTGGGACGCTCGGATGGACCGTTTCCTTTTAAAGGCCTTCATGTTACGTTGAATTTAACTTGATATAGTAGAGACGTGGCTAACACTTCTTGGATACTTAATGGTACTGTACAACACTATCCGGAGAAAGAATTTTATATACTTTAGGGTATTTGCGATAGAAATATATTTGTAGATAAATAATTACTCATTTCTATCTAGTTAGAGACTACTATGACAACAGCTACTTTTTCAATCCTTGGAAAATTTCGTTTAACTACTCTGGAATGCAACATGAATTGTGGATGATATTATTTTCGGGGGTCTATAGTTGGGGTACAATGTTTGGCCATTTTGCGGCCTTCTGAGTACTCTGACAATAGACCCTCGACCGCTTCTTCACCTTCTTGCCCATGGCGTAGTGTGAGAAAGCAGGCATGATTGTGTTGAGTAGTGAGGGATAGATGTTCTCTCGCTACTCGATACTCTAATTGGACCGCACTGCGCTTACCATCAGGTGTCAGTGCGGTCACTTTGCCGTGCCAGGATAAAAAAAAAGATGTATTTTAATTGACTCTGCTTTCATTAATTTTGTGTCTACAGCCATTCATAAATCAGCTCGGCCATATTGTTTATACCACACATAGTCTGCAGTAGGCCGTGCAATACCTTTAACGAAACCGATTGTGCTATAATTTTTTTTTATTGCCTGGATAGGCAAACGAGCAGACGGGCCACCTGATGGTAAGTAGTCACCGCCGCCCCTAGACTTCTGCAATGCCAGAGCACAGCAGAGCCGCTACCTACCGTTAAATAATAATATTGTGTGATGGATTTCATTAAGAGAAAAGTGTTGATATTGTAACATTCTCCGTGCTGCACTGGACCTGCAGCCGTTGAAATGTGAGTCTATAAGTTTGATTCCCGTACCAAGGCAAACGATATTTGTATCGAGATACAGTAGCAAAAACCTTGCGTAGTTCCTGCTAATCACGACACATCTTAGGGTAGGGTCAATATGTGTGCAACTGTTGGTTGAATTATATTTTGCTGACTAATATAATATATTACATCCAAATAATATATGACAGCCTCCGTGGCGCAGTTGGCGAATGGGCTGGCTGTGAAGCGGGAGGCCGTGGGTTCGATTCCCGGACCGGGAGAAATGTTTATGTGACAGCCAGATGTTTGTGTCCGGGGTCTGGGTGTTGTGAGACCAAAAGTCTCTCGTGGTCCCTGATATCCACAACACAAGACTCGTATCTTAGTGTAAGATCGGGGCTATGTGTGTGACTGTTGGGTGTTATCTATTGATTTATTTATTTATTTGGTTCCAGGTCAATCACACAACAACAGTTACAAACTCTACCGAGTTGGCGATGTAGCAAGACCATCTGTTCGTAACTTCGCACAATTCTCCAAATATGATGACCTGGTGAAGGAAGGCGAAGAAGATTCTAATGTTTACGATCAATTCACGACTCCAGCAATCGGTGTTGGGAGCGGAGAGACAGAGAATATGGTGTTTGTTGATGGAGAACATACTATGGTGAATATATTGATATATTTAGGTAATAGTGTGATATAGTATATCAGATTCCAATTAAAGTAATGAGGGCATAAGCTTCGCATAAGATTTCAGTTTAGCAGATGTCTCTAGATTAAACTAGGCTAAAGTTATTTTTAATTTCACTTCATCACAGAGATTTAATTTATTCAAAAACAATACTCAAGTGGACTCTTTCCGTGCCTCTTTATTTTTATTTTAAGGTCGATAACGCTTTTGATTCATGATAATTCTTGATTAATGATTGTCAAGTAGTGTAGGTGTCGTGGGAGCTGCAGATCACTCGCTATCAGTCAACTCTCTTGCACGTTCATCAAATTCTGCTTTATGATGTCGATCATGACAGAAATAGAAATAGATATTTGTGAAATTAAAATAGTGACTTTTTAAATACAAATATAATAAGTTGTTTTTGAGTACGCCTATCTTGTTGATCAGATTGTTCTTAATCTATAATAGAGTAGCCTAAAAGTGTTGCTTTCAGTGGTCTACCGATATTAATTTCTCATATTATATTGCTAACTGAAATGAATACCAGACAAAATAAAAATAGAACTTATTTTTCATAAAAATGCAACCTTGGAAAAATATTATCCTGATGCTAATAATATATCTCTTTCAGGTATCCTTGATTTGTCGTATAATTCCTTCGCCAGACTGGTTTATTGGACTTGATAGTCTAGATCTATGCGTGGATTCCTCGTGGGTGGATCAAATCACATTGAATGTGAGTATCGTTAACACAATTTATTTATTTCAATGTTTAATGGTCATATAGATTAATCAGTGTTGACAATACAAAGACTATAAATATACTAAAATATACTCAAAATACTGTCCACTAATGGAAGTAGGCATATTCTAGTAACCACTAACAATCACGGTACTCTAATTATTATGCAATAATATATATTTGTTAGCATATTTATATGTGTGTATGTTTATGTGTAAGTATGTATATATTCAGCTATCTTTCTATATATAAATATTTATGTATGTGTAAATATGTGTATGTATGCATGTGTATGTATATGTTTGTGTATATATGTATATGAGTGTGTGTGTGTTTGTAATTAATTTGTATAAGTATCAACATTATTCATTCTACTTATTACTATTTCTATACATAAATATATTTTTAAAATGTATGTTTTTCCTAAATATTTATTATGTACACAAACTGCCCTCCCTTTTTCTTTTCTTTTTTCAAACTTTTCCAGCCCATGGTTGTCTTGAAAAGATTGCCGAGAGCGATAAGACCGCCAATTGTACTTTAAATCATTTTTGTTTTCCTATTTCATGTATCTTAGTGTACAATAAAGAGTACTAGAGATTATCCCGACTATCCCCCATACACCCGCCATTGTGACTCCTGTTTAGCCAGGATCAACAATGGCAAGCATTTTTTCGACGCCAAGTAATGAAACTCGGTGAGTCTCTGGGAATTCTTAACTGTCTTTTATCCCGCAACGAAATGAATTAAATAGAAATATAAGTAGGAGTTGGAAATATAAATTATCCACTTCCTTCCATAGCAAAGCGGGAGACAAATCTCGGTAGTAGACAGCCCGCATTTATCTGCTTTTAATTCGTCGGTGTTACTATACTAACTAAAGCATGTGGCTGCTGCACCATCATATATCTGAAAAGATGACCAACCTACATCAACATGCACATTTTAAACAATATCGATAACTTTAATTACCCGTCGACGCTATCTACTAAATATGTCTCGCTTCACAGCGTGGAGGCGCGTGATTTATTAAAATCTAGTGGACTGTATTTCGCGGTATTTTATTGACTGACTGACACGGCACGCTCTGCGGTCAGGATGGGAGCTGCCTGCGGGAGAAATAGAAATAAAAGGCAGCTCAAAGGATTGGAAGCACAGTACCTTGGGCGTCTGTTCGTGGCACGCAGTGTCGTGGCGGATGACGGCTACCGTAGCTTTGGCGGCGATAATTCACGTTCTCTTCCTTGTACACAACACTAAATGCACTTATAAGTCCAAATAAAGTTTATGAGCGCAAATATGCATTAATTTAGCGGAACAATTATTTTTCGTGTGAAACACTCTCGAGACGTGCGCGTAAGCAAGTAAGTGTCGCGTCCGGGCGGAAATATTGAACAACTCTTTTCGCAGTTGTCTCACTCTCACCATGCGGCAAGGGCTGTGCGGGAAAGGGATGCGGATAGGAAGCGCGGGCCGTGTCATGATACAAAAATAAGGATTGTAATTGACTGAAATTAATGTAAATAGTGGAAGTCAAATGACTCACATATTTATGAATTATGGCGCAACCATTCCCCCGGGCTTGAAGGGACGGCTTCAAAATAAAATAATTAGAACAAACCTAAACTAAACCTAAATATTCGAGATGCGGATTTAAAAATTATTGATTAGGTAAAGGACATAAGCGTACAGCAGGGCGTAAATACGACCCCGTGGCGGTTCTAACACGGACGACGCGAGTAACACCATTCGTCGCCGGGAAAACCTCTTCTACCAGCCCGAGTGGCCAGTGAAGAGGTGGCGCGTTATCAGTTTTTAAAACAACGACGGTGCCTACTTGTATAGGATTAGACGGCGTGTTCCATTTATTACGTGATTGCAACGTGTGCAGATATTCTGCTCTCCATCGCTTCCAAAATGATTGCACTAATTTATCTAGCAAATCGTGGCGAGATAATATATGCAGTCTACTGTCTTCTACTTCTTTCGCGGGTAAATACTTAAGCGGTGTAATATTTAAAAAATGAGCTGGAGTTAATGCAAGAGGCTCTGAGGGATCACTGGACAAAGTTCTGTACAATGGCCTGGTGTTCATTACGGCTTCTATTTGAGTTAGTACAGTACTCAACTCCTCAAATGAGAGAATTTGCTCCCCTATTACGCGATATAAATGAGTTTTAAGGCTTTTGATGTTTGCTTCCCAATTACCTCCAAAATGACTCGCAGCAGGCACGTTTAACAACCAATCAATGCGATTTTCGCTGAGCATATGACCAAATTCATTATTAAAATGTTTGGATCTTACAAACTTCTCATACTCTGATATTGTACGCTTGGCACCGATAAAATTTGTACCATTATCTGAATACATTCGACCAATGGGACCGCGACGCGATAGAAAACGTTTGAAAGCAGCCAAAAAACTGGCGGTACTCAAATCGCTGGCCAGCTCAATGTGTACAGCGCGAGTTGTTAAACATACAAAAAGACAAACGTATGCCTTGGTGGCGCGGATACCACGACCACGGGTTAAGGTGACTTTAAACGGACCTGCGTAGTCAGTACCCGTATGTACAAATGGCTTTGCGGATTCTATTACTCGACAAGATCTATGTTCCGCCATCTCCGGAAATATTGATTTCGGACGAAGGCGAAAACAAGGGAGACAGTTATGTACTCTGTTTCTAATTAAGTTACGTGCAGAGAGTATCCAATACTTCTGACGCAAGAGTGACATAAGTAAATCGGGACCAGCGTGACAATTTACTCTATGGTGATAATCGACTAATAAATTCAAAATATGATGTTTACGCGGTAAAACAATAGGGTGCTTTTGATCAAAATTTAAATCTGAGCGGATTAAACGTCCACCGACTCGTATTAAACCATCTTGCAAAAATGGTTTAAGTCGTTGGAACGTGCGGTTACAATTCCTTCCGGTTTGTAGCTTAGCGATTTCATCACAGAAATATAATTTCTGTAATTCTCGAAGAGCTATGTTCTCTGCATAGTCTAAATCAACAGCGGAAATATTCCCTCGACAGGGTAATAATTTCATAAAGCGACATACGTATACAATACAACGTAATAGTTTGGACCAAGAAGAAAAACGACTAGCTAACTCAATAATGGGCGATTCTAGTCGCGGAATCGACGCCACTAAAACGTTTCTCCTTTCTTCTGGCGGCTCTGAAACCATAGAAGGTTCAAAGGCGGCAATGGGCCATTCCGATGGACTAGACGATGTCCAGGACGGACCATGGAACCAAAGCGGGTGATTTATTATTTGCGCGGGAGTTAGTCCTCGAGATAGACAATCTGCGGGATTGTCAATGCCGGGCACATGATAAAAGTTTTGCGGAGATAACAAAGATTGAATTTTAGAAACTCTATTAGCTACGAACGTATCCCACCTGTGTGGCGACGAGTGGATCCAACATAAAGCGACTGTGGAATCTGAGAATGCGTATACCTTATTTATTTTGTGGCGTTTATTACAAGCGTCAATAATACTATTTATTAATTGAGCGAGAACTAATGTGGCACAAAGTTCTAGCCGAGCGAGAGAAACAACTTTGCGGGGCGCAACCTTAGACTTTGCGCTAATATGATGTACCGTGTTGACATTATTATTTTCTACGTGAAAATATACAACGCCACCGTAAGCCTTCTCGCTGGCATCGGCGAAGGCAATGATATTCACGACGCTAGCCGATGTAATGTCCACATGGCGCGGTATCTTAAGTTGTTCGAGAGTGGGAAGTTCTTCCCTATAACGCTGCCACAACTTTATAATTTTCTCAGGCGGGACCTCGTCCCAACCACAATTAATTAACCAAAGTTCCTTGATGAGGAGCTTGGCGTATAATATAACCGGAGCTACAAACCCCATCAGATCCCATAATCGTGCAACACAGGATAATATGGTACGTTTTGTACATTTTTCATCTGGTGTACAAATTTTTAAACTAAATGCATCAGAACTAGGTGACCAACACAGACCTAGAACCTTATGCGTGTCAGACTCATCAAATTCCTTTACTGATGAAAGGCGATGTGTAGGCGGTATGGAATTTAACACGGTTTGAGAATTGCTTGTCCACTTTACAAGATCAAACTGTCCAGCCTTCATAAGAGAAATAACTTGAGCAGCTGTTGAAATAGCTTCATCCTCGCGGTCGAAGCAGTAAACAAAGTCATCCATATACAAACCGGTTTCAATAGTTTCCTTAGCTTTAGGGGAAGAGTTGCCTTCATCAGAGGCAAGTTGCCTTATTGTCCGTAACGCGTGATATGGACTAGACGTAAGGCCGAAACAAACGCGGTTAAACTGATAAACCTGTAGAGGTTCCTCAGGCGTAAAGCGATATAAAATTCGTTGAAATCTACGATCACATTCGCGCATATTTATACAAAGAAACATCTGCCTTATATCCGCCGAAAGAGCTACAGCAAATAAACGAAAATTAACAATGATATTAAATAAGTTGCCTTGTAGATTAGGTCCACTATGGAGTATATCGTTGAGAGAGACTGACGTGCTCGTCCTTGCGCTACCGTTAAGAACGACGCGTAGTTTGGACGTCAATTTATCCTCCTTAATAACTCCGTGGTGCGGTATAATATACGACGGAGCGGTAATACCTTCCTCCGTTTCCGGAGGAGCGATCGAAAGATATCCTTTGTCTAAATATTCATTAATTACATTATCATAAGCCTGCTTCAAATTAGGCAAAGCTTGCATCTTTCTTTCTAAGCAAAGAAAGCACTTCTCGGCCAATCGTCGGGAATTGCCGAGACTAAATACGTCCCCTTTAAAAGGTAACGCGACGGTATAACGACCGTCATCTTCGCGGGTGGTAGTGTGAGTATAAATATCCTCACACTCCTTATCACCAGGACTTAGAATAGGTGGACCTACCACTTCTTCCAATTCCCAGAACTTGCGGACTACCGATTCTAACGGCTCAACTGCGCAGCAGTACGAAACTGTCGCGTAAGTACGGTTAACAGCGGGCGCGGAACCTACGATCACGTATCCTAATACGGTCTCTAGTGCGTGTGGTGCAACGCGCGCGGGTTGTCCTTGAACCTTGTGCGACAGCAATAGGTGAGGGAAGATAGAAGCACCAACCAACAGGTCAACTTCTCCAGGGCTAGCGTATGTATCATCAGCCAAAGGTAAATCGTTAAAATTAGTTAGCAATGAAGTATCAACCGAAACGGTCGGCAAAAGTTCGGTCACTTTATCTACTACCAATGACTGCATATCGAAGTTAATATTTTTATTAAAGCGGGAAAAGAATTTAATATTTACGGAACCCTGTGTAAATTTAGCGGTACCCCCTATACCTTTAACAGCACACTTTTGATCATTACGACAATTTAAACCTAAACGGTCGCAACACACGCTAGTAATAAAATTACTTTGAGAAGCGCTGTCTAATAAAGCACGAACATAATGTTCGTTACCATAAGCGTCAATAACAATAACACGCGCGGTAGCAAGTAACACGGTGCTAAACGCTTGCGGAATTACAGTAGTGTGCGAGAGTGTACACAACGCCACATCGTCAGCGGTGTGATGTGCGGACGCAGCGGGGAGCGCCCGCGCCGCCGCTTCGGCCTCCGCTAAGGTACCGGGAGCTCCCGGCCGCTCGCTATTGTATTCGCGCACGGAGCCCGTGAACGGTAGACTGGCTGTGCTCACTCTGGATGCGGTATTAGCGTTATCAAAATGCAACATAGTGTGATGTTTCATTTGACATTTACGACAATGTATTTGAGAATTACAATTAAATAAGCGGTGTCGTGTACTTAAACAGTTAACACAATAAGAGTTCGATTTCACGAACTTAAAGCGGTCGCTTGGACTAAGTTTCTGAAATCCCGAACATTTATATAAATGTTCGTGGTTTGTATCACATAAAGAACATTTATGTTGCGGAATTACTGACGCGGTATTAACATAAGTATGCGTGGATTTGAGAGACTTCGATGGCGCATCTGTCCGACGATCGGCAATCTTCTTTATAACTTCTTGTTTATGCGACGTATTTTGCAATATCTTCATTTGATCGCGAACAAATGTCACTAATGCATCGAAGGATGGAATACTAGAGCTTCGGTTTTCTAATTCGAAAGTGTGTGCGGTGTCTTTGTCTATTTTCTTTAAAGCCATGTACAAAAATATAAGATCAGAAAGTTTATCAAATTTTAAATTCTTTAATGCGGATACTGAAGTTGCGAATTTATCAAGAAACTGTTCAAGGTTACTTACAGTTGCGGAATGAAAAGGTTTAAGCTCGAAAATTTGATCTAAGTATGAACTAGCAAGGATACGCTTATCTTCATACTTATTTACTAACGCGTTTAAAATGATATTATAATTTTCGGCGCATGGACTAATGCCAGTAAATACTGCCTGGGCTTTACCCTTAAGTTTACAGGTTAAGTAGTGCAACTTATCAGAGTCGTCCAGCGCGGGATTGTTGTGGACCATGGACTTAAATGTGGTATAGAATAAGGGCCATGATTTTACGTCACCATTAAACTCTGGTAGCTCAATACGTGCTAGTTTGGGTTTATCTTTAAAGTTATATTTTACTTCAGGTTGCGTATTTGTATGTAACAACTTAACGGCGCGTTTTACTCTGCCATATAAGTCATCAAATGCCATAAGCGGCTGATAATTTACAATGTGCGTAGGCTTTAATTTTAATTCTATAGAATTTATTAGATCTATAACACTTTCGAAATCAGAGCGTAATTTATCAACTAACTCAAGCTCACATAGAAACGATTCCTTTACAATATCGTTCGACAAATCATTCGATTTATCTGCTAATGACTGAATGCGGCTAAACATGCAATCTCTTTTAGCGTTTAAGAGTGTTAACTTTTCGTCCGACATAATTAAGTATTATGTATAGTACCGAGGTACACAACAAAATATAATAATTTAAGCGGCGCGTTGCGGTGCGATGGAGAACAGAATATACCTACCCACAAGTTGCGCGGATGTAGTATGCGTTCACACGAATACCTACCTACATATAAAGTATCCAACTTTGTACGGTATATCTATGCCTACCACCGGGTATAAATTACATACATAAGTATATGCAATTTACAAATTGCGTAATTAATATTCAATGCTATGTTATTGATTGCGGTAAAAGCTATACAATAGCGCGGAATGCGGATCCTATAATAGGTGCGATGTATACAATTACGAAAAACTGTATATGCGGAACAAAATTTCAAAAATAATATAAGGATTATATTACGCGGTAATAAATAGGGCTCAAACCTATCTATACAATGAATATTATCGTTTTGAGAAACGATGCGGTACGATTCAAAATATCCGGTTCGTATGGAACCAAAATGGAGGCGCGTGATTTATTAAAATCTAGTGGACTGTATTTCGCGGTATTTTATTGACTGACTGACACGGCACGCTCTGCGGTCAGGATGGGAGCTGCCTGCGGGAGAAATAGAAATAAAAGGCAGCTCAAAGGATTGGAAGCACAGTACCTTGGGCGTCTGTTCGTGGCACGCAGTGTCGTGGCGGATGACGGCTACCGTAGCTTTGGCGGCGATAATTCACGTTCTCTTCCTTGTACACAACACTAAATGCACTTATAAGTCCAAATAAAGTTTATGAGCGCAAATATGCATTAATTTAGCGGAACAATTATTTTTCGTGTGAAACACTCTCGAGACGTGCGCGTAAGCAAGTAAGTGTCGCGTCCGGGCGGAAATATTGAACAACTCTTTTCGCAGTTGTCTCACTCTCACCATGCGGCAAGGGCTGTGCGGGAAAGGGATGCGGATAGGAAGCGCGGGCCGTGTCATGATACAAAAATAAGGATTGTAATTGACTGAAATTAATGTAAATAGTGGAAGTCAAATGACTCACATATTTATGAATTATGGCGCAACCACAGCGTATTATTTGCATTTAGGCGCTGCAAACATGTAACAATGTAATTACATTGGTGTAAAGAATAGAAATAGATTATAATGGGTACTCAGTGAAATAATAAACTCAAAATATTAATCTAGTAAAACAAATAAGTGATATTTAAATGGTTCTTTACATCATCTATCTCATCTTTTTTTAATACAATTTTAAATCGTTTAAACCATAATATTGATATCATCTTTATTTGAAATAGTTCACTAGTATTTGACATACTGATAAAGAATTGTATGTCAAAGTTCAGGGCTCCAATTACACCGTTTGTTAAAATTGAATGATTCAAAAGCTTTCACGAGTAGTTGAAAAACGTAGAGCAATTTAAAAGTACTTTCAAATTGAGTTCGAAGTTGTAAAATTTAAATTGAACCGCATTTCTTCTTGTATATTTAAACAAAAGTACTTTGTAATGTAAATAATTTATAGAAGCTTGAACGATTCTGCATTATCCTGACTAAAAACTCTTTTGTATTGGTTGTCTTCAAGTATAAATGGTTTATTTTATTACAGTCGAATTATAAACGGGCAAGCAGCTCACTTGACGGTAAATAAATACCACAGCTTGCAATTACTCACTATATCTAAATATATGGTAATATGGTAGTTTCCTGTGTTTAATTTTGTACATTATTCGATATGCAACCGAATATAATACGCAAAAGAAACTCTTTTGCGAAAACAGAATCAAAATTGCTTGAAAAATGAGGTCACAATATTTATTTTAAATATTGGTATGATCAAATACTCACAGGCATGAGCGAAAATGGTTGCGGCCTGAGAACATATTGCTATCTCCCTCGCACAGCGAAACAGTATTGGGGATTCTGAGAACCGTGACGTCACGGTATATACCATGCATTCTTTTACTGTCATTTGACAATTACCCCTTCCAGCAGATTTGAATGGCGTCTAATTTACTTATTTTTGTTCGGATTCATATAATTAAATAAATTAAAATAAAAAACGAGTCAACTACCCTATTGAGACGAGTTTTATATAATAACTATCACCTGCCTTTAGTAATTCATCATGCATGATGTGATAGGTGCTAAGCCTATTTCTACTGGGAAAACAATCCAGTCTAAGGCGTATTATGTATTGTCTGTATACCCAACCTGGGATTTGAAATGCGGAGCTCAGCGTTTTCAATTTATTATTTAAATTTCCTCTACTTTCTTTTTAGCTTGAGCCCTTGGACGCAGGGTCTGCCAGTGGACTAACATTCACAGCTCCACGCTGGGACACATCCCCTCCAGAACCAGTGTCCAAACATAAGCCACGAGAGCCGAACCACCCAGCAGCTGGCTTCTACTATCCTGACCTGAATGACCTTCCTGCTATTGCGAAAGTGGAGGTTACCAGGGTAATGTATACTTGATCTTAATTATTTGTGTTGGAGATGTACCTGAAATCTGTTAAGCCATAACAGGTAAATTTTCCTCTTGCAAATTGCGTCTTACTACAGTCTTGATATGTAAAATAGCAGTGTAAGGGTACTTTAGATTTTTATGGAAATATTGGGGGTCACTTACGAAATATTTGTGGGTAGATTGGATACTCGGTGGGGAAGATTTGTTATAAAAAGGAAAGCCTGAACGCTCGCGGGGCAGTCTATACGAAACTAGCGGAAATGCTGCTCGGTTTTAATCAGTGTGCGTACAGTTGTTTTCAGTTTAGTTTGTGTTTAATAGATGATGGCTTATAGTTCAGAAGTGATATAGTGAATCAACACCCACAATAGTGAATAATATAAAAACCCGATTTTTGGAACAATGCTGTATGGATTTATTTGAAATTCGGTGAGTCGCTTCTGGTTTTATTTTTATACCTTTGAATAAAGATACCAATATTAGTTGGTAGTGAAAATGTGTAACGCATAATGCGTAGGATTTCTTGATAAAATTGAATTGGCTCTGGTTCGATTCCAGTACCTAAGGAATATCGATATTTGTGCCGGTGGTAATTATATATTAGTTTGAGTTTTAATTCGTTCTACCCAGTATTTAATGAATTTTATAACAGTTAAGTTAAACTGTGCAATTAGTCAGGTGAGAATATGAGGTTGTGTGTGTCCCATCTCAATGAATAACCTATTTAGATCAAAGTTGGGATCTATGCCAATGGTTCATAAGATTGTCCGTGGCCTGTTTCTTGTATACTCAAGGTCTTTTGGTTGACTGTGAGTTAGCAGTCCGTGCTTAGGCTATATGAGAAACTTAATTGATTGTGATAAATTAATAATACGTAATTACTCCGATTATATTCAGTTAGTTTTTATTGATTAAAGAAAGTGGTAGATCCAAGTGTTGTTGTAAACTTGAACATAACTTGGTTACTTTAAAGGGATTGGAAGGGATAAATAGTTGTCTTAAATTAAATTTTATAGTGATTTGATCGAGATCATGTTTTGCTTAACTTTTATCCACGTTGTGACATTATAAGGTGGGAAAATATTATTGGAGAGATTTTGTGTTACTGTGACAGCAACAGTTTAAAATTGTTTCAAGGTCCAATCAATGTAAGGAATCTTAATTTGCAACTACCCCTAGTTGTTACGGAAAGTTTATCATGTTGTAATCCTCTGTAAATTATATTGCAATTAATAATTATTTGTGTCATAGCTACTAGAGCTTTGGTTTATATAAGGCACCTGATGGTTGGTTTTCAATAATTATCACGATTCTATTGTTCACATCGGTGCTATAAAGATTTACGATTATATTATTATTAATGTAATTAATTAAATTGTGTTTCCTTTTATATAATGCATGCTGTAGTTTACTATAATTGGAGAAGCACTATTGTACATACTATAATATTGTAATCTGTGAATGTGATGTGTATTCTCTGTTGTAAACTCTAAATAAATAAATAAATAAATAAATAAATAAATAAATAAATAAATAAATAAATAAATAAATAAATAAATAAATAAATAAATAAATAAATAAATAAATAAATAAATAAATAAATAAATAAATAAATAAATAAATAAATAAATAAATAAATAAATAAATAAATAAATAAATAAATAAATAAATAAATAAATAAATAAATAAATAAATAAATAAATAAATAAATAAATAAATAAATAAATAAATAAATAAATAAATAAATAAATAAATAAATAAATAAATAAATAAATAAATAAATAAATAAATAAATAAATAAATAAATAAATAAATAAATAAATAAATAAATAAATAAATAAATAAATAAATTGGGTTTCGGGAATGACTTAGGAAAATTTGTAAGTGCATGGTGTCGGCCCAGGATCTGGAGCTGGCCCGGTGAGGCGATGGGCTCGCCCCTGTCGCATTATGAAATCGTGATGGGTTCGCCGAGGGGTGGGTGTGCTGGTTGCACCTTTGACTGCCCCTTCGGGTATTGCAGGTGAGTGTATATGTATAAAGTGATTGATAGCGATGATGACCTTTGTATTTGACTAATGATTTGGCTGTAGAACGAAGTGACAAAGAAAATGTTCTCGATTTTGAAAAATATAATTAGGAATAAAAAATTTAATAATTAACTTTATTTCATATAATGGATTCTTTGATAATTTGTTAATATTTTGTAATGATTTGACTATTGAATTGATTAGTATCATTGATTGTATTTTTTTAATGGGGAATTATCGGGAGCGTAGGAAGCCAATAGGCCATTGTCTGAGGAGTGGCTTATGGTCATTGTGAAGATATGTGTGATGGTCAACTTGCGAAGTATGTGATGGTTACACGGATTGGAATGTTTGCATACACAGGAGGGCGATAACCCAATTATGGAGTATGCTGAAACACAATGGATTGATGGATGTTATTGTGATAAGTTGATAATGTTTAAGCGAATTGAACTTGATTTGAATTCAAAGATCGACTATGAATATGATTCATGGAAATTGGATGAATGGGTCAATTGGAAGTCGGCAGGATGAACGGAGTGAATGACTTGCGATTGAATGTGCTTGAGATGAAGAGCATTTGGTTGGATACGCCCGATGATAAGCGCTTATGAATGCATATGCCTGAGGTTAAGGGCTTGTGGATGAGTGTGCCCGGGGTTAAGGGCTTGTGGATGAGTGTGCCCGGGGTTAAGGGCTTGTGGATGAGTGTGCCCGGGGTTAAAGGCTTGTGGATGAGTGTGCCCGGGGTTAAGGGCTTGTGGATGGATGTGCCCGGGGTTGAGGGCTTGTGGATGGATGTGCCCGGGGTTGAGGGCTTGTGGATGGATGTGCCCGGGGTTGAGGGTTGTGGATGGATGTGCCGGGGTTGAGGGCTTGTGGATGGATGTTCCCGGGGTTAAGGGCTTGTGGATGGATGTGTCCGGGGTTAAGGGCTTGTGGATGGATGTGCCCGGGGTTAAGGGCTTGTCGATGGATGTGCCCGGGGTTAAGGGCTTGTGGATGGATGTGCCCGGGGTTAAGGGCCAACTAATGAGTTTGCCCGAAAGCAAGATACCATCAGTGATTGTGCTCGCGATAAAGGGCCAATTAGTGATTGTGCTCGCGATAAAGGGCCAATTAGTGATTGTGCTCGCGATAAAGGGCCAATTAGTGATTGTGCTCGCGATAAAGGGCCAATTGGTGATTGTGCTCGCGATAAAGGGCCAATTAGTGATTGTGCTCGCGATAAAGGGCCAATTAGTGATTGTGCTCGCGATAAAGGGCCAATTAGTGATTGTGCTCGCGATAAAGGGCCAATTAGTGATGCATTAAAGATATAGGGACTGAAATTGATAACGAATCTGGTGATTCATCGAGTGATGATGTTGATGTTGATGCTGATATACAAAGCGAAGGGACTCGCTTGAAGCAGGATGGCCGAGCTGTAAGGGTACTTTAGATTTTTATGGAAATATTGGGGGTCACTTACGAAATATTTGTGGGTAGATTGGATACTCGGTGGGGAAGATTTGTTATAAAAAGGAAAGCCTGAACGCTCGCGGGGCAGTCTATACGAAACTAGCGGAAATGCTGCTCGGTTTTAATCAGTGTGCGTACAGTTGTTTTCAGTTTAGTTTGTGTTTAATAGATTATGGCTTATAGCAGCATGGTCATACAAAATAATTGAATGACAGGTATTTAAAGGAAACGTGAGATACAAGTTTACACCTCGACTTTAATAACACCAAAATATGTACCTTCAAATATATAACTTTCCTATTCATAAATAACTCTAAATTAAAAACAATTATGATATAAGTTTGTAGTAGTAACTATTTTTCACCACCCTCGAGTTGGAGTATAAATTAAAATACTCGAATACAAAAATGAACCGTCTAAATGCCTGACTCGGTGGCGCAGTTGTAATTGCGCATGCGTTACGATTGCTGTGCTGAGGTCTCGGGTTCGATCCCCGGGTCGGGTAAAGTGATATTGGGTTTTTCTATCTAGAAATGCCTGAGTATTAGCCCGGAGTCTGGAAAATGTGCCCAGTATGGCGATAGGCTCGCCCCCTATCACATTATGGGACCGAAATTCGGCGAAAAGTGGGTGTACTAGTTACACCTCTGCCTACCCTTTCGGGGATTACAGGTGTGAGTGTATGTGTGTAGTAACTATTTTTCACCACCCTCGAGTTGGAGTATAAATTAAAATACTCGAATACAAAAATGAACCGTCTAAATCGGCTACATTCACCATGACTCATAATACAAACATAAAACTTCGTCTATAGATAGATCAAAAATATTGATGTACTGTAAAAATGCACCCACCTTGACAGTCACACACATAGTTCTGACTCCACACTAGTTAAACCCTGTATCGTGGGTATCAAGAACTACGAGGGACTACGGTCCCACAACCCAGATCGGAAACTAACATCTTTCTGTCACACAAACATTTGTCTCGGTTCGAGAATCGAACCCACGGCCTTCTGTTTCACAAGCCAGTCACACTGCGCCACGAAGGCTGTCTATGTAAAGACCCGTAAAACCTTGAAACTATTTATACTTAGTTGTAATTTTTTATAAAAAAAGTACCACGCACATATAACTGAGTTTCTATTGAGAAACACTCTATACCACTTTAAATTCAATTTTCAATACATCAATATTCAAACAACATCCAAAATCTCTCTACAGGCTCCAAATTTGTGCGATATATTATCATTTATCAAAGCTCGCTATCTGTGCTTTAATTGCCATGTTACGCCTCATGCCTGCCAACATTACCTCGGTAATGGCGTCTAAGTGTTTAATTAAATTATTTATTAACTTACATCTCTACTACTGGTGTCATAAATTATTAAACGTTATATGCAAACGAGGCACATAAGTATGTTCCACACGTTCTTACATCCTATAATTAAAGTTAATGAGATTTTCGTGTGTGATTTGCGTTCTAATGATATGTTAATCTTGTGCTCTATTAATATATACTAGAGTACTTCCAATTAATAATGTATATTTCTATTCAGACTCTTTATTTCAATGTTTCATTTCAAAGCTAAGGAACCGCGTCTTATTTCATGTACATTTTCAAGTCTTCATTGACATGAATTCACAGACTACATAAAACTTTGCAGAGTATGTTTTCAAATTCAGAAAGTGTGAAATTAAAACTTGTTTAAAATGTATCTTTGTCTTCATAAAACTCATTGATCTTATGAAGTTCTGAGTGAGACAAAAAGTATTATAACACATACGATCTTGCTTCAAATTTATGGTGACGTTTGAGTCAGGAACTCTTTTGTCAACACAACTACTATCTGCAGTTTCAGAGAATACAAGTCCTTGTAATAGATAATTTCGTGGTGCCGTGGGCTTGCAGCTAGCTGTGAAATGAAAGGCCTTGGGTTCAATCCCCGGCATCGAGACATAACAAACACCCACCACCACCGATACAAATTTGACATAGTGTAGGATCAAGACTTTGAGTGTGACCGTTGGATCTACAGTAATCTTTATTTAAAAAGTTTTTTTTTTACTTTATTAAATATATAATTCCTTAAAAAATACATTTAATAAATATGTAAAAATGTGCTTCTCCGATGGTGAAGCCTAGGACCCAAGCCACCGGCGGATAGGATCCCAGAATGTGGTCCTCCTCACAAAACGTGCCGTGTCCAATAGTACTACCTTTAATATCTGGCATTTGACCCAACGATCAATTGAGAGTCACTGAAGATGTTGGTCAAGTTTTTTTAGTTTTTATCAGAATTGTCATTGGCAGAAATGACTATCTGGACAATAATTGCCAAGTCAACATTCCACATGTCAACCATCTCGTGAGCCAGATCAAAATATTTGGTCATATTTCTCTTTTTCAGCCTTAACGAGGTTATCGTCATTCGGAATGGTGACATCAACAAGTATTACCCGGAGCGCTAATCGATCTATTAACATAATATCAGGCTACAATTGACTGTTGAATGTATTATTATTATTTTCAGATAAAGCAATACTCGACTAAAGAGCTTAACGACTTATTAAGAAAAGACTTAATCACCAAACTCCGAGAGAAAGATTTGCGTAAAGGTCTTCCAAAGAAGAGAATTGTCAAAAAGGATGGTCCAAAAGATTACAGCAGAGATGATATATCAACTAAAAGCTATGCAGAACGACTTAAAGACTTAGAAGAAGATCCAATAGGAACGCCGGTCCCTAATTTACCAGAAAATAAAGTTATTGTAGTAACATCGCCTCCGACAACGTAAGTATGTTTTAAAAGACAAGTTTCTAAAAGTTTTAGGTCTTTTAAGAGCCTATCTAACAATACTTTCTTAAAGAGTAACATAAAGTTCACTTAAGTTCGTTCCTTTTATGTTTGTTACGATTATTTTTTGTATAATATTTTTTTTATGAAGCTTTTATCCAATCGAAGAAATAATGGCTAACGTGTTAAATCTCTTACAAAATAAAAATTACTAAAAAGCAGCGATAGCCTAGTTGGTAGTGGTACGGACTGTCGAGATGCAAGTCGTATATTCGATACCAGCCCAAATGGGATACACCTTTGACCTTCCTAAAGTTTCGTGTAATTCTATTGATATTTAACGCTTGTTTTAACGGTGAAGGAAAACATCATGGCGCAATACAATAAAATTATTCTATAAAAATTCCGAAATTTAATCAAAACAAAACCTTAAAAAAGTAATATACACTAAAAATAATTTATTTGATCGCCAGCGGCTGTCATCTCCAATGACTAATGGAAACCAGTGACAAACTGGATACAAATATATTTGTAAACAAAATAACACAAAAATTCACTTGAAATACATTAATTTTCATATCTGTTACATTTTATTCGTTTATTACTTTTCCATTATTATTAGCATAAAATTTATTTTATTATACACATAAAACGTTATTTGAATATTTTTTAATAATACTGAATAGACGCGTACCTTGTATGAACTAAATCGAATTCGACCGTAGGCGGGTAGGGCTTCATCAAATTGTATTATAATATTAAAAAATATTTCTTAGAATAATCTCAAATATAAAATATGATATTACTAAGGAATTCATTAGGCGCAAATATAAAAGACTCAACAGCTAAAAAATAAAATGTAAGTAGAGAAGCTGTGGAACAGTTTGCCAGCTACCGTGTTCCCTCCTTCCTATGATCCTGGGTCCTTTAGGCGTAGTGTGAAGAAGCTACATAGCAGGCCGGCATAATTGTATTGAGTAGCGAGGGATAGATTGTCTCTCGCTACTTGATACTATAACTGGACGGCACTACACTTACCATCAGGTGCAGTGTGGTCACTTTGCCGTGCCACGATAAAAAAAAGAGACCTTTTGAACAAAGAATGACGTCACATACGCCCGGTTAAAACACCTCTTTCTATGCGTGGATTTCTGTACATCTAATTGTGAAAACTGTTCAGCAGCGAGATCTGAGGATATAGTAAACACCGGTTGTAGAGTTTTGTAGTTGTAGCCAGCTGTACTTATATATACGCAATGTGGGTATTATCAGTGACATATCCCCAAAAATAAAAAGCAGCGATAGCATAGTTAGCCAACTGCCAAGACGAAAAGCGCTAGTTCGAAACCAACTCTAATGGCAATCACCTCTGACGAAGGAAAACATTGTGAGGAAACCTGCATACCTGAGAATTCGAAATAAGAATTTCGAAGGTATGTGAAGTCTCAACCTGTACGCCAGCTGGGTAGACTAAGGCCTATGTTCTAAACCCTCTCATTAATGGCAGGCCCATAAAATAAATAGTACATGGCCGGTATTATTATTTATCCACAAAGGTTCCAATTCATTTTAATCCTCGGTGGCGCAGTTGTAATTGTGAATGCGTTACGACTGCTGTGCTGAGGTCTCGGGTTCGATCCCCAGGTCGGGTAAACTGATATTGGCTTTTTCTATTAAGAAATACCTCAGTATTAGCCTGGAGTCTGGAATTGTGCTCGGTATGGCAATAGACTCGCCCCTATCACATTATGGGGCCGTAATAAATTCGGCGAAAAGTACTTACTGGTTTTTTTTGTCGCGGGAAAAGCATTTTATTACTGCCGACCGCTCGGATGCGAATGCGGAAGCGGAATGAGAATAAAACGGTTTTGCTGGACTAGCCGGCCTTATGACCCAGCACCCCCTCGCCCGGAGGATGGCTATCAGGGCTGCCGCTGGGCCGAGTCCCTACCCCCTATGTACACCCCACCCGACACTACCAGCTAAAACCCCCGGTGGCCTTCTTCGGCGCTTACGGGACGATACCGGGGTATTCTAAGGAGTGCTAGAATTGCTGCCGGAACCGCACCTGCGCGGTGCCGCGTAGCAGCCCATGTACACCTCTACCTACCTTTTCGGGGATTACAGGCGTTAGTGTATATGTATATATGTCTGTAAGTTCCAATTTATTCTAACAGGACAACAACAGAATGGGAATTCGACAGCGAGTTAAGAAATATGGACGAGGTTATACTGGCGGTGGCCAACGGACGCAAATTGGGGCTGCACAAGCACTTGCCGAGGCACTTCAGATCTCGTTTGCATCATGCAGTTAATAGGATACAACGTGAGTAAGCATCAGTTGTATTTTGATACATACTATATTGCAGATAATAATGACGAGAATTTTAGTAGAATTTGTACGATTTTGATACATGCTGAAACTAATTGAAGAGAAATGATTATCTCGGTTAACTGCTTAAAATGGAAGGCAAATTACTTAGTTAACATAAATCCTAATTAAATAAACTGAGTAAGACGAACCATTTTTTTTAATTTGCCGCTAAATGATATTGAAATTATTTTAATTAAAAAAGAAGAACTGGAAGAGTGGGTAGAGGGCGCCCAAGGAGAACGTTTACGAATCAGATAAACGATCTTCTCCTAAAAGGGCAAATCAGAAGTACCTCCAACCGTCGTAAATGTATGAGAAGATGTATGAATGTGGAAGAGGCGAAAGAAGTGTGTCAGGATCGTAGCTTGTGGCACTCAATAGTCTCTGCCTACCCCCATGGGATACGGGCGTGAGTGTATATGTATATGTATGTAATTAAAAAAGATGACAACAATTATTTTATATTATTAATTATTTAATAAATAACACCCAACAGTCACACATATAACCCCGACCCCGCAGTAAGATACAACTATCTTGTGTCGTGGGTATCAACAACGAGAGGCTGCGGGTTCGATCCCCGCACCAGGACAAATGTTTGTGTGATCCACAAATATTTGTTTTGGATCTGAGTATTGTGAGACCAAAAGACTCTTCTAGATCCTGATACCCACGACGGGTAAGTAATATATGATATAATTACAAAATCTCTAATATCTATAAGATATAAAAACTGAATCTATAATTTTATATGTCGGGGCTCCTATTTCTGGGTGGTTATAAAAAAAAACACCCAGAATCCGAATCGGATTGCCCTGAATCGGGATGTTAACCATAATGAAGGTATCAATATATATTTTAAAGAATAGACCTAATGATTTTCGATCTAATAAACGATATATCCAATAACGTTATACGAAATAAGTTGTAGGGTATATGTTATATATAAAGAAATTATACGAGTATCAACAGTTGGTATATCGCATGTTTATTATATCTTGTGAACGTTATTGAAATGTTTTTTTTTATTTATTTTTTTATTCTAGCACGGCAAAGTGACCGCACTTCACCTGATGGTAAGCGCAGTACGGTCCAATTAGAGTATCGAGTAGCGAGAGACGATCTATCCCCCGCTACTCAACACAATCATGCCGGCCTGCTCCTTCACACTACGCCATGGGCAAGAAGGTGAAGAAGCGGTCGAGGGTCTGTTGTCAGAGTACTCAGAAGTCCGCAAAGTGGCCAAACATTGTACCCCAACTCTAGACCCCCAAAAAACCGGATGTACACTGGCTGATCCCGGAACGCGACACACTTGCGTGTGCCACTATGGCGGGTTTTTCACCCTGTGTATGGTGGTCGCTATCCGGGCGGATATCAATATCCTACCACCACCAGCAAAAATATACCAAATAACTTTACATGATATGAGACGCACTCACCCACGACACAAGACTCGTGTCTGAGTGTAGGTTTAGAACTATCTGTAACTTTTAATGTGTATCTAAGTTGTAAGTCTTAGTGTAATAAATTGGTAAAAACTAATAGTGTTTTAAATTTTCTTCAGCAAATGACTGCTTGGTCTCCGAGTGGAGTGAATGGACGCCGTGTTCTGTCACCTGCGGATTCGGCGACAAGTTCCGATACAGGAGTGTGTTGAAACAGAACCAAGGTGATGGTCGAAAATGTCCCAAACTCTCCGAAAGAACACACTGCGGCAATGTCAACTCATGTACTCATATCGATTATTTTGAATGGTAGTTAAAAATGTGATCGAATGTATGATTCAGTTCCAATATTAAACCCTGTTGAAACAAAAGAAACGATAGAATTAATTCTAAACTATTTGAAAGAAGACACTGCGCCAATGTCAACTCATGTACTCCTATCGATTATTTTGAATGGTAGCTAATAAAGATGTGATTGTAATGTTTAATTCAGTTTTGATAATAAACCCTGGTGAAACAAAGGAAACGAAAAAGATTATTATAAGGTATTCGAAAGAAGACACTGCGGCAATATCAATTATTGTACTCATATCGATTATTTTGAATTGTAGTTAATAAAGATGTGATTGTAATTTTTGATTCAGTTTTTATATTAAACCCTGTTGAAACAAAGGTAATGATAGAAATAATTCTAAGCCATTCGAAAGAAGACACTGCGGAAATGTCAATTCTTGTACTCATATCGATAATTTTGAATGGTAGTTAATAAAGATGTGATAGTTATTTTTGATTTTTAATACTTATTACTTAATATAGATAGAAAAATATGATCCAGGCTGAGCGATAGAGAAAAAATTGCTTTATTGCTTTGTAAATAACTCAAATTTGACAAAATATCACTTACAGCCTTTAGTAAACGGACTGCAGCAACACCCTTACACACCCTTACACCCTTGAGTCTCTAATCGACTTCGAATGGTACTTTGATTAATAAATTGTAATCTTGTTTCATTGTGCGTATTTGTTAATTGTATACTACATAAAAAAACTCCTAACTTCCAAAAAACACGTTGAAAAGATACTTTTTGCAATCGCGAATTATTATTGTTTTGTACTGTAATAATGACTGCCTCGGTGATGCAGTTGTTGCGTACGCGGCACGACTACCGTGCTGAGGTCTTAAATTCAATCCCTGGGTCGGGTAAAAATAGTAAGGTATAAGTAAGTAAAATACTCAGTGTCAGCCCGTAGTCTAAAATTGAGCCCGGTACGGCGATAGGCTCGCCCCATGTCACATCATGTGACTGTAATAAACTCAGCGTAATGTGCATGTACTAGTTACACCTCTGCCCACACCTTAATGGATTACAGGCGTGAGTGCGTATTTAATACCACTAATGGAAACAAAATTGAAAATTGAAACATGTAATCAATTTCAAAACATAAAACATCACAGAGCTAGTAAAAAATACAATCCCAAAAAATACCTCTTGAATTATTACAACATGGCGCCTGAACCTAAGAACACGAAAATTCTTTTTAAAGTTTTTACGACTGGTTTTATTCTAGACCCAACTGTGTCCAAACACTTAAAATTTCGTCGGAATCCGTAAATAAATTCGCAGCTGTATCTTGGAAACGTCGAAAACACGTTGCGCTGTGAATAATTAATTTTAATCATAGGAAAATAGTCAAAAAGCCTGTGGTGTGCCGAAATCGTAAAGGGATGCAGCTTTATTGCGGGCTGGAGTGTCTATAAAATGGAGTAAGCTGGAAGATTACAGAATAAATAAATTACGTGCTGACCAAGGTTACTGTTGTGGGACGGTTTCTTGTCTCTTGTTGATTTCTTCTGGAATTGTTACTAAAGTGTTATTTTTTTCATTTTGAATAAACCTACAAAGGTACACCTACATTTTATCAATGAATTACACGATTTAATATATTTTAAATGTCTAATGCCCACTTGCGCGATCATGGGTTAACGTATTTAACTTGGTGTTAACAGCTAACACAGGGTTAAATAAATAATTTATCTTGCGCCATCAACATTTTGGAGCAAACCTAGGGTTTAACTTCTAAATATTTAACCCACCGATTTCGGAAGGTTAAGTCGCTTACCTGGGTAATGTCAAAATAAATTGAAGTTACGTTTCTCTCAGTTTCTCTGTAGGTACGTACTGTGTAATCTATTTTGTGGTATGTAGTTAAAATATTACTACAATGATCAATCAATTGTTATTTTCTGATGATGATGAAGAAATCATTGAATATATAAGTTCAAACTTCACATAAAAGCATATTGTCATCCAACGTGAAATTGGGAGCACGTAATCGAGGTTTTTTTATCCATTATTTTATTCAACAAAATAATATATTATGAAAAAATAAAACACCACAAAACACCGAAAAAGACCCATTTAGTCCAAACTCTTGAATATGATCTAGAATCATCCAATCTACTGCAAACCATATACAAGAATCACAGAATAAGGTATGTTATAAGTGCGCATATTTTTCACATCGGATCCCTGATATTTCGATTATGATCGGCGAACATGGCGAGGGGTTGTCGAGCAAGAACACCGGCGCATCTGTATGCGGACCGTGATCTTCTCAAAATCAAGGAGTATGTGATTCGATTTCTATACTGTGATGAGATGATTTATATGGAGTTGTTACAACCAAACAAAGTATTGTTTTATACAAATGAAGAGGTAGAGCCACGCTGTAGACATATTTGTCTACAGCATGAATGGGCCGGCTCGACTGGGGTAGTACCACTGTCTCACAGAAAAACAACGTAAAGTGACAGTTTACTGTCGCGTTTCGTATGGTAAGTGAGATAACCGGAGGCCCAGATTCCCCCTTCCCTTTCCTAATCCCTATTCCTGTCCTTTAAGGCCGACAATGCATACGTGATACTTTTGGTATTGTGGATGTTCATGGGCGGTGGAGATCACTTAACATCAGGTGACCCACTGGCTCGTTTGTCGGACTATACTATAAAAAAAACTGATTGTAGCAGAAATTATATACAACCATAGTGCTCGAATATGATGGATTGGAAACGCTTGAGTGATCAGCTTTTATGATACATTATCTGAAGCACTCTTACTATTCAAATTTTCATTTATAGATTGATTTATATTAAGTGTAAACTAAGTCCGAAATCCCAGGGGGTGGATTTACTAGTTTTTCAATTAAATAACCCATCCCTCCGCCTTCGTGAATGTCTTTTTCCAGTTTAAAAGTATTTTTTATAAAACATAGTATACAGAAGGTAATATGAAGAGAATCAGTCTGTAGTTTAACAAATTCCCTACTAAATACAGATATAGATTGCAGTAACAAATTTACCATAATTGAATATTATTCGTTTCTAAAATTCATAGTATAATATAAAATATCAAAAATAAAATACAAGCGTAGTTTCCTGTGTTTAATTTTGTAGATTATTTTATTTGCAACCGAATATAATACGCAACGAAAACAGAATCAAAATTGCTTGAAAATTGAGGTCATATTATTTATTTCAAATATTGGTATGAGCGAAAATGGTTGCGTAATGGAAACAACACTATCTCCCTCGCAAAACGGCACAGTAATGGCCATTCTAAGAGGTGACGTCATGGCTCATATTATGCATCATTTTACTGTCATTTGACAATTATCCCTTCCAGTAGATTTGAATGTCGTTTAATTTACTTATAGGTTTTAGGTAACTTGTTGATTAAATTAAAAAAATCGACGCAACTACCCTATTATAGTTACTACTTTATCAGCTCTGACGTTATACTTTGTTCACTCAATCGGAAACATCGATTGAGTGAGTGATCGCGAGTTACATACTAAACACTGAGCCTTCGCCCCCGCCGCGTCCTTATCAAAACAGACTATACTGAGGATTCGACCTGGTGTAATAACTACACGCTACACTAATTGTAATTGAGTTATTTTATTATGTATCTTAATATTACGATATATGCCTCTGATCAAAATCAATGAGAGATATTTTGGTCTTTTTTATTTGCCTGACTAACGATATGAACAAGACCAGTAGGCTTACTCTTGAAATCAAAGATATTTGAACTCTAACTCACGCAACTAAATGAAATAGAAAATGTACGCACTAGCGATCGTAAATACTCTATTTCATTTAGTTAATAAAAATCCGTATTCCGTTAAATCGTGCGCTGGTGTGGCGTTCAAGAATGCCAATTGTACAGTTTTCGAACCCAATCTCAATTTTAAATTGGAATCGAGTGTCAAGAGTAGCCCTCCTGGTGTTGGGTCAGATCTATGTGTGTATCTGTTGGGTGTATTTATTTATTCCTATAATACATACACCTGTATATTGCTGACTCGTACAAAGTCAATCACTAACCGCAGATACCAAGACGGGCTCTAATACTGACTAAAGTTTTAGCCAAAATCTGCTATTAAACTCTCAAGTTAGGTAGACCTTTGATTGTTTGCTATTTGCAAAATTCAATATTGTTTCAGTTAATGTAGACGGTATCCATACTAATACTATAAATTCGAAAGTAACTCTGTTTGTTTGTTTATTTATTTGTTACCTTTTTACGACTAAACGGCTGAACGGATTGTAATGAAATTTGGCAAGCAGATAGATTATATCCTGGAGAAGAACATAGGCTATCTTTTTTTCAAAAAACAACCTTGAAAGTCAAATAGGAGTTCAAAATTTGTATGGGAAATCCATAATTCCTCGACTTAGGGATCTGGAAATAATAAAGAAATACGTGTTTCATATTTTTTACCAAATCATCCCTAAAAGGAGCGAAGTAAGGGGTTAACTTATGAGGGTTTATTTAAATGTCATCTCAAGCGTCAGGCACAACACCTGAGAGTCAGGACGATTGCTATAGGTGCCTCAGTGCAGAAGACAACTCCTTGGATTGTATACTTCTGCTCCCGAGAATAACTTCCACGTGGGCGGAGCCGCGAGCAACAGCTAGTTACAGTATAAATACTAAGCCGATATCACGTATAAGAACTGTGTAAAATGTAGGTAACACCAGATGATATTCTTGGAATGGAGTTCCTTATGGCAGGTTATCATTTATTTGCGGGCTGAGGGGATAGACCGGAAAACGTATAACAATGAACGACACTAAAAACCGACATCTTTTAGCAGTGATTTTTGAGACACTTCCCGATCACCTAGGAAACTAAAACGTTTTTCAATCGATTCAGCTTGTCGTCTATTTTAAGAATATGCAAATATTAATAATTTTATTTAATCATTACTTAATATAAAAACAAAAAGATATAGTAAAAGGAACTCGATTCCAATCGGGTGTCCATAAGACAACTCTCTTTTTTTCATATATATACTTTTCCATATAGTTTTAGCAACGATAGTCTATTTAGGAATGATACTGACTGCCTTTAAGCTGAGCTTGATCCTTTTTGGTTTTTCACTGTATTGTGCATTTTCTTTTATGTAATTTTTTTTGTATTGTTTTTATTGAAAAGCCAAATAAACTCTTTCTTTCTTTAAAAGTCGTAGGTTTAAAATAACATACATCTGTGACTTTTTGATGTAAAATAATACACACACACATACACTCACGCCTGTAATCCCCGAAGGGGTAGGTAGAGGTGTAACTAGTACACCCACTTTTCGCCAAATTTCGGTCCCATTATGTGATAGGGGGAGAGCCTATCGCCATGCCGGGCACAATTCCAGACTCCGGGCGAATACTGGGAATTTCTAGATAGAAAAACCCAACATCACTTTACCCGACCCGGGGATCGAACCCGAGACCTCAGCATAGCAGTCGTAAACGCATGCGCAATTACAACTGCGCCACCGAGGCAGTCAAATAATAATTAATACACCCAAGAGCCACACACATAGTTCTGACCACACACTAGGTAAAACCTGTATCGTGGGTATCAAGAACTACGAGGGACTACGGTCCCACAACACCCGAAACAAATATCTATCTGTCACACAAACATTTGTCTCGGTGCGGGAATGAAATCCACAGCCTTTCGTTTTACAGCCGGTGGCTCGCCAGTAGCGCCATAACCACACCGTCATGGCATAATGAGATGATTTAGTGGTGAAGGAAAACACCATGAGGTAACTTGCATTGAGAATTCTCTATAAGAATTCAAAGGTATGTGAAGTCTACTAACCGGCATTAGGGCCAGCGAGGTGGACTAAGACTAGTATTTATTACATATATATATACACTTACGCCTGTAATCCCCGAAGGGGTAGGCAGAGGTGTAACCAGTACACCCACTTTTCGCAGAATTTCAGTTCCATAATGTGATAGGGGGCGAGCCTATCGCCATACCGGGCACAGATTCCAGACTCCGGGCTGAGAATTTCTAGATAGAAAAACCCAATATCACTTTACCCGACCCGGGGATCGAACCCGAGACCTCAGCAAGCAGCAGTCGTAGCGCATGCGCAATTACAACTGCGCCACCGAGGCAGTACTTATTACAGAGCTAGTATTATTATCCTACTAATATTATAAATGCGAATGTTTGGATGGATGGATGTTTGTTACTCAATCACGCTACAACCGCTGGACGGAACTGGTTGAAGTTTTGCACAGAGATAGATTATAGTCTGGAATAGCACATAGGCTACTTTTTATCCCGGAAAAATGTACAGTTCCTAGTTTTCGGCAAGGGATCGACATGATTTTTTTCATAGTGGCAGTTTAGGGATCAGAAAATGTCACGGGGTACTTTTTATCCCAGAAAAATGCACGCTTCCTATGTGATAACAAAACATAGAAAGGTGTAATAGGTTAAGATGCTTCCATGGATTGTATACCTTTTCTTCCAAAAATAACCTCCAGGCGGGCGGAGCTGCGGGCAACATCTAGTTATATATACATTTTATCCCAAACTCACAAACGGTATCGAGCCTCTAAGTCTAAGGAGAGACATAGCCTCCTTGTGTGTTCTACTGTTTGTATAATGGGTTGTGTTCCGAGGAATTGTTTGACATGATGCCCACGGCCACTTTCTACCATCGCACCGCTCGCCATCGACAGGGAGTTCATCCTCACACTTTAGAACCTAAATGGTCGCGCACAGCGCGGTTTCAGAAGAATTTCCTCCCCTCCCGAAGTGGACTACAGTATGGGATTCTTCAAAAAGGGAGTAAATAGGTTTTTGAAGGGTCGGCAACGCGCATGTGATACTCCTGGTGTTGCAGGCGTCCATAGGCTACGGTAACCGCTTACCATCAGGCGGGCCGTAAGATTGTTTGCTAACAACGTGGTATAAAAAAAAATTTGGGCTCTCTCTCACACACCCGGTACGGTAATTCATGTAAGCTAGGATCGACGATCGAGCCGTAAAGCTCGGCGAGTCCCTGGCAATGATAAACTGACTTTGTTTTATACTATGATGGACATCGAAGTAACTTAGATTATAAGTTTACTAGTTTTTTTTTTCTATTATTTGACTAGTTGCTATATCGTTTATAGGCAACTTACCCTGAGACAAAAAGAAATATTTAAAACAATCAAATTAATCAAAACGGTATATTTTGATATTGTATTTCTGAAGGAAGATTTAGAATCCTGAAAAATGACCAGAATAATTGTGTTGCAAAAATTATGACATAAATTGCATATTATAAAAAAAATTGTATCGAAAACAAATCAAAATAAAATAATTACATAACACTAATCCCATTTTATCAGAATGTTATCTGTATATATAAAAGAAGAAACTGACTGACTGACTGACTGACTGACTGACTGATCGATCAACGCACAGCCTAAACGGCTGGGGTTAGAGACTTGAAATTTTGACAGTAGGTACCTTTTATCACGTAGGCATCCACTAAGGAAGGGTTTTTGGCAATACCACCTCTAAGGGGGTAAAATAGGGGATGAAAGTTTGTAGAAAAACCGTCATTTTTGAAGTTAAGTTTATGAAAATTAGTATTTGGACTTTTAGTCAAAAATAAAAAATATATATTTCAGGATTTTTGGAAATTCCACCCCGAAGGGGGTAAAATAGAGTAAGAAAGTTTGTATGAAAATCCTTCATTTTTCAAATTAAATGCATGAAAATTGGTATTTTGTAGTGTATACTTTTTGTCTCAAACATGACCTCCACGCAGGCGGAGCCGCGAGCAACAGCTAGTTTTATCATAAATCTTTTATAACGTTGTTTTTCTGAAGGCAGATGTAGTAGAATCTTAGAAAATTTCCAAATTACTAATTGTATTAGAAAAAAACTAAATATGACATTATAATTACATAAAACAAGCGTAAAAAATTGGCATTGACAATTTGAAATACGACTTTTCCTGAAGTCCATCAAATCGGGAAAAGAATTGTATAGATTTTACTTCTACCGGCAATTGCATCAAGCATTCCCCCGGTTCAAGCAGTATCAATCGCCGTTGGTTCCCCAGCGTTTAGTAAATCAATCATAACTTGTAGTTGCCTCGAGAACGGCCCGCCGTCTCTAATGTATTGGAAAATTAAATGTTCTCACCCTCGGTGTTTCTTTAAAGAATTTAGTTTTTAATTCTCCTCAAGTCACTAGAACAAATATTGGCTGACATTCGTCTTTTGCTATTTTTTGTTGTGAGATAGAACTCTGGTGAATGCTTTAATTTGTTAAATGGGATTTGCCAAAGTATTTTGTCGGAGCCTATAACCGTAGCTGGAATATATACGGAAATTAGAGTTATAATCGGAATTAGCTAATTTTACTGCGTCTTTTGAGCTTAATTTAAATTTTTCGTGCACTTTTTAGCGCTTAAATTAACCGGTAAAAGATGGCTGATTTTTTTCAGGGCGCATTTAGAAAATACTGCTCATAAATGAATGTAAATAAGTCATAAAGATGCTTACACAAGTAATATATTAATTGTAATAAAATCACGCAATAGACTTAATAAATTAAAAAAAAACGAACAAAACTTTAAACGTCTCTCCCGTAACTTATGAAAAATGTCACTTAAATCAAATCAACCGTTGATATATAAATTTATAAAAAACACTTAAGTACAATATTGCTTATGGTACGATGTGACATAATGAAAATGTCACCAAAAGCTCCCAAATACCTAACAAAATAAATAGATTAAAAAAAATAGATATTTTTCACATTCGCTGTATTGAACATCGTCTACATTCCAGTTATATTCAAAGTGCGTCGTAATGTGATCTCGTACGGCAAATGCCTAACGAAGGGTCTGGAGTGATAAAAACTAATTTTCCCTGTCTAATAGAGATTGCGTGGGAAACAAATGCTTTTTCCAACCATATTCTTTGCGTTTATTATTATTACCCATAAAATGTCCATGTAAATACGTCACAGAATTTGACTAAACAAATACTACATACATATACACTCACGCCGGTAATCCCCAGAGGTGTAACCGGTACACCCACTTTTCGCCGAATTTCGGTCCCATAATGTGACAGGGGGCGAGCCTATCGCCATACCGGACACAGGTTCCAGACTCCGGGCTAATACTGAGAATTTTTAGATAGAAAAACCCAATATCACTTTACCCGACCCGGGGATCGAACCCGCGACCTCAGCACAGCAGTAGTAACGCATGCGCAATTACAACTGCGCCACCGAGGCAGTAAACAAATACTATTATTCGTAATAACAAAAACTATTCATCAATCATTTAGTGAACCACATCTTGACATGACATGACAGCCTCCGTGGCGCAGTTGGCGAGTAGCCGGCTGTGAAACGAGAGGCCGTGGGTTCGATTCCCACACCGGGGCAAATGTTTGTGTGAGAGACAGATATTTGTGTCCGGGGTCTGGGTGTTGTGAGACCGAAAGTCTCTCGTAGTCCCTGATACCCACAACACAAGACTTGTATCTTAGTGTGGGGTTACACCCCTTCGGGGATTACAGGCGTGAGTGTATATGTATGTATGTACCATTAGATCGTTAGCCGTATTTGTGGATCACAATACATATTATCTATAAACTTATATACATATATCTACACCTAATATAATAAGTATAAAATAAATATAATATGAATTAATGACGAGATTTTAGGTAAGGATGTAAGTAATAAGGAAGCAGAATTTAACAGCTGGACCAATTTGGTTATACACCTATAAATATAGCCAAGAGTGCGAAAATAAGAGCTAAAATTGAAAAAAAAAATATACTGATCATGAAAGCAATTCTTTCCTACATGTTGTTTAACCCTCTCGCACCTTTTGTACTCTACACTCTTTTGCTGGTGGTAGGATATTCATATCCGCCCGGATAGCGACCACCGGACACATGGTGAAAAACCCGCCATAGTGGCACACGCAAGTGTGTCGCGTTCCAGGATCAGCCAGTGTACATCCGGTTTTTTGGGGGTCTCGAGTTGGGGTACAATGTTGGCCATTTTGCGGCCTTCTGAGTACTCTGACAATAGACCCTCGACCGCTTCTTCACCTTCTTGCCCATGGCGTAGTGTGAAGGAGCAGGCCGGCATGATTGTGTTGAGTAGCAGGGGATAGATCGTCTCTCGCTACTCGATACTCTAATTGGACCGTACTGCGCTTACCATCAGGTGAAGTGCGGTCACTTTGCCGTGTTGTCGGATAAAAAAAATAAACTATGAACAGTTCTCTCATCAACAATTCCATCCAATAAGGAAAAACTTCCCATAAACCTGGCCAAGAATACGCAAACATTTCATCCACTTAAGTGCGGATACATATTTCATCGGAACGTGGCACGGCGCCGTGTTGTTATAACTACAGACCTCCAGAACGCTGAATAAGAATTTCAGTCACCTTTCGACGTATGCTTGCGGGTTTTATATCCTTGGAAAATATCTATATTTGTAGAAATAGTTACTCATTTTTAACAGACGTAAATAGGAGTAATTTTGAGTCAGTACCATCGAACATTTTTAACCGACTTCAAAAAAGGAGGAGGTTAACAATTCGTCGGAATCTTTTTTTTTATGTATGTTACCTGATTACTCGAAGACGCCTGGACCGATTCCAGAAATTCTTTTTCTGATTAAAAGGGAATACTTCCCAGGTGGTCCCATTGGCACCAAGTCAGGATCTGATGATGGGATCTCAAAAAAATCGAGAGCAACCCTCAAATTTTAAAGGGACGCATCATTTGTTTTTTATTGAAGTCGGTGTACTTTTTATGAATAAATAATCTTAGAATAAAGCATTATTTATTTCATTCAGTCATTCATCAATTCGTTCATTTGTTCATTTGTAATTCGTTCATTCATTCGAGACACACAATTATATATATCACATATTGATAAACACATAATCACACGCACGCAAGAAGTGACTATGTAATGCCAGCCCTGTTATTTATATTGTCCCACTGTTCGACATGAGCCTTTTCTACTAGAGAGGGGTTAAACTTTAGTCCACCACACTGGCCTAATGCGGACTTGGTAGACCTCACGTACATTTGAAATTCTTGTGAGAAAATTCCTAGAGAAGAATTCCTTTAGGCGTAGTGTGAAGAAGCTACACAGCAGGACGGCATGATTGTGTTGAGTAGAGAGGGACAGACTGTATCTCGCTACTTGATGCTCTATCTGGACGGCACTGCGCTTACCATCAGGTGCAGTGTGGTCACTTTGCCGTGCCAGGATAAAAAAACTATGTTTTTCTTCGTCATTAAAGTAAGCGATAATTAACAATGAATACACACGTAAGTTTAGAAAAGTCAAGAGTTGTATGCCATGCTGGTTTCAAATCTCCGACGTTTATTTCAACAATCCGTACACCTACTAGGCTATCGCTACTGTAGAAGTGGCTCTAACAAATTCAAAATCTTCTAATAATGCTTGACAAACTCAGTTGAAATAAAGGAGGAGTCTAGATTACAAGTTCATTGGCTCAAGTCACTGAACAGTGAACATGGATGAGCAACGTTCAATAATCTCAAAGTTTCAAACTCCATACGAGCATGAAGAAGATAGCAGAATAAAGAAGAAGACTCAAGAAGTGATAGTCTAGTTTCAACACTTAATATTCCTTTGAGCTCGTAATCCCCAGAACAATAGAGGAGTATACTTATTATTTTTATTTTAAAAGTGTTCTATTCTTTACTCTAAGATTCTTGATACAAACTATTATGACTGTATACAAAGCATTCATTTTTCAAAATTTGCGGAAAACTTTTTGTTTTTCAACATGATTTTTATTTGATTGGTAGGTTAGGAGTCAGATAATGACATAGGATACGTTTTATCCCGGAAAAATGCACGGTTCCTATAGGATAGCAAAATATAGAAAGGTGTAATAGCTTAATATGCATCCATGGATTGTATACCTTTTCTTCCAAAAATTCCCTCCACGCAGGCAGGCAGGAGCCGCGGGCAACATCTAGTAACAATCATAAACCGCTCTTCCTCATGGGTATACCACCAAAGCATTCCTTTTCCAAATTTTTCACTTCCTATTTTAACGCACATGAATTATTGTCTACTAAGCACAACATTCACTCATATTTAAAAAATAATTAATCTATAAGTGTAGCATAATTATTTATCTAATTTCTTATAGATGAACCAACAAAATTCCATGTCATATTTTGTGAGGTACAAACGTGAAGTCCCTAACACGACAAAATACAGATAGGAACAACGCGAGCTGACACGTACTCAGAAAAATTACGTCACGTCCGCATCATTTGGCGCGCAATCCGCCCAGATTTTTGATCTGTCAGGTAATGAACTTATCTTTATACGGTAGATTCAAGAGCCAGTAATATGATAAGTTATGTTAAAACGCCATACAATTAAATTAAACTTCGATAAAATTCGTAATATTATTTTTATTTCTATATGGAAGATTTGTGTTAACATAAGAATCCATTAACTAGGTATCTTTATTTCTGAACTGATAGCAGCGATAGGCTTGTTGGTTGCGATACAGACTGTCAAGACGAAAGTCCTATGGTCGAAACCAGCCCAAATCAGCAGCATCTTTTTACTGTCATTTGACAATAATCCCTTCCAGCAGATTTTAATGGCGTCTAACTTACTTATACAACATGTAACATGATTAATGCACACTCTGAAAGTAGTTTGTTCAGTATAAGCGACAGAATCGATATCAACAATTTTTTAATAGACGATTTTTTTACAAAAATAATTACCAGTCAGGTAAATAATAGTCACCCTTCATACGTTCAAGACAAACGAAACTGAAGCATAACTCGATGTGATAGTCTTTTCTAAATGCAATAATAAACGAACACTTTAAAAATCAAATAATTAAAATTACGAACTTTATGTCGAAAATTAGTACAACTAATTTCATAAAAAACAATATTTATATGCATCGCCGTCTAATTTCAATACATGAATTATGATTGTAATAATATTTTTAAATCGGGGTGTCTGAGGATGTGCGTTATTCCCGTTATACGTAGTATTATGTTCGGATTCATAAAATTCTTTCGATAAAAGGTTTTAGATTGATAGAAAATTGTGTCACCTACACTATTTACTATCACCCAATATTCGTTATTAACAATACTGTCAAAACACATCGACTGCTCCGTAGTGTTATAAATTATAATATCAGAAGCATGAAATCGGGTTAAAAGTTTGGCTCCGCACGACGCAGTTGCTAAGTCTTTTGACTGCAACTACTAAAGTTATTCCACGCGGATGCACCTTGTACACATAAACATCAAACTCTAATCTCTCGTTGAGAGTATGATCGATAGTTCAGAAATAAGTTATAATACAAGCTCTGTATTAAACATTGTGCCACTACTGGACACGGGCCTCCTCTAGTAGTAAAATGAGGGGGTTAGGGCTTAGTCCACCACGCTGCCGTAATGCGGGTAGGTAGACTTCACATACCATCGAAATTCTTGTGAGAATTCTTAGGTATGCAGGTTTCCTCACGATGTTTTTCTTCGCCGTTAAGCAAGCGATAATTAACATTTGATACACACGTAATTTTAGAAAAGTTAGAGGCGTATGCCATTTGGGTTTCGAACATACGACTTCCGTCTTAACAGTTCGTACCGCAATAAGCTAGGCTATCGCTGCTATAAAATGAAATATGAATATCTAATGTAAAATAAAATAATACCATACTTAGCTATAATAAACCATGACTAAAAATCCGTTTTCTGAATCATTCCGTGGTTCCAGTGAATCCGTTGGTGCGCTCAGTTCTTTCTAAGATTTCAATATTTAATTTGTAAACAATAACACCACACATCGATCAGATCTTTGTCTGAAATCGGTGCAATTTATAAGATTATGGCTAATAGCGATAGTACGTACAATTCAACATATAATAAAATAAATACACCCAACAGTCATACATCATACTGACATACTGTCATACTGACCCCATATTAAGATTCGAGTCTTATACTGTACCCAGATATGAAACAAATATTTGGGGATCATAAAAATATTTTCCTCAGTTCGGGAATCAAACCTTCGGCCTCTCGCCTGCTGCACTACGGCTTTCAGTATTGTGGTTGGTTATGGTATCAATAATAAATCTCATCTCGAAAGAGTATTATTTCTTATGTAGGTATCTGTGAATATTACGACACTTATATATAGCTAAGCCCGCCCGTAACCAAGACTGTAAAATTTTCGGAAATTTAGAACTAAAAATATAAATGGCTGCAATAAAACCCGTTTAATCAATTTTATTACGATTTCGATAAATTATATTATTATCATTATTATCGACAGATATACTACGTGTAACGGGAATAACGCACACCCTCAGACACCCCAAATTTAAAATATTATTACAATCATAATTCATGTATTGAAATGAGACTGCGATGAATATAAATGTTGTTTTTTATGAAATTAGTTGTACTCATTTTCGACATAAAGTTCGTAATTTTAATTATTTGATTTTGAAACTGTTCGTTTATTATTGCATTTAGAAAAGACTTTATCGCATCGAGTTATGTTGCAGTTTCGTTTGTCTTGAATTTTGAATTAAGGGGTGACTATTATTTACCTGAGTGTTAATTATTTTGGAAAAAAATCGTCTATTAAAAAATTGTTGTAATAATCGATTCAGTCGCTTATTCTGAACAAACTACTTTCAGAGTGTGCGTTAATCATGTTGCATGTTGTATATTTGTTTCGGGTCTGTGTGTGGTGGGACCGTAGTCCCTCGTAGTTGTTGATACCCACGATACAGGTTTAACATAGTGTGTGGAGTCAGAACTATGTGTATGACTGTTGGGTGTATTTATTCATGTAATAGCAAATACAATTTTGAAATATCATATTCCACAGTCCATTATATTACAGCAATAACATAACATCTGTCGCTGTTTCCTATACTTTATACCATGAACAAACATTATTAGGTTCGAATCCGTCCCGATTCGCACAAAGAACACAATAACTGATTTGAATACACACCCATCGAATACAAATCAATTCGTAATAGTTGTCTAGGGGCCCGTGGGCACAAATTTTACGCACGCAAATGTCTATTGTCTGTCGTTGGGACTTCTAATGGAGCTGTTTGTTTAATAAAATGTGAATTGTTTTCAGTTAATGAATATTGATTTGTGCAATTATGAGCGGTAAGATTTAATAAGGCTCAACAAATGGTGTATTTATAAGTCACACACATAGTCCTGTCCCCAAACTAGGTTAAACCTGTAACGTGGGTATCAAGAACTACGTGGGACAACACCCAGACCCGAATTTATGTCTTTCATACAAACATTTGTCTCAGTGCAGGAATCGAACCCACTGCCTCGTTTCATAGCCGGCTACTGGCCCGCTGAGCCACTGAGGCTGTTCTACAGTGTATACTTTTAAAATAATGATTGATTTACTGTCGTATTATTATTTGCCGACTTGATCCTGATATTGACCTCAATCTAATATTATCTGAGATTTATTCGTTTATTTGTTATCCTCTCAGTCTCCACAAATGTCGGTGGGCACAACACTCGGCGGTCGTTATTATTTTAGTATCCTGTTTGTGTTGTGACGCGTCCTTTGGGTCCGTCGAATAATAGTCACAGCGAAAATTATACAAAATGGATTTTTTAGACAGTATAAATATGTTGGTATTGCGATTTTTTATTAGCGAAACCCTTCAGCTAGTTGGTTGGTCATCAGATAAGACATTTCAGGTCCAGAAATAAACTTAATACTATAAAAATCGTAAGAGAATTGCCGATCTTTAAAAGAAAGAATATTGGGAATGGAGGAATTTTATTGGCTTATGCTTTGATAATTTATGCCAGTTTTCTGTGAGAATGCTATTCCGGTCTGCTATTCCATGCTGTTGAAATAAATGACAGTGATTGCACATACTTTAATACCTTTAATAATATAAGCATTATAATACACTGTCCCACAACTCGGCACGGGTCTTTTTTTATCCTGGCACAGCAAAGTGACCACACTGCACCTGATGGTAAGCGCAGTGCCGTCCAATTAGAGTGTCGAGTATTGAAAGACAATCTAGCCTCCGCTACTCAACACAATCATAGCCGGCTTCTTCACACTACGCCATGGGCAAGAAGGTGAAGAAACGGTCGAGGGTCTAGTGTCAGAGTACTCAGAAGTCCGCAAAACGGCCAAACATCGTACCCCAACTCTAGACCCCCGACAAAAACCGGATGTAATATTTCATTTCACAAATGTTCGTTTTTCAAATTCAAATCGAAATGTGATGCCTGAGTCTAAAACTGCAGTAGCTTGGTTACTTTCGGAAAATAATTACACAACGCTTTATTTTTGATAATGATTCGAAACAATAATACCACCACGTATATAGATATATACGCAAAAAATCAATGAATACTATTACTTCATACTTCTTCTTGCACAAGGGCGTTAGGCTTCCAACACGATACACTTTTAATATTCCTTACACATATTTCTCCAAACACAAACATTGGCAACGATTTTTACTCCACATTGGTTTTTTCGCATTCCAGCAGTAGTTTTACTGTCGGGCACATCGTATACCGTTCGACCTTTCGTTTTATTCGCTCCCGATCTCGTCCCATTCTATTTTATGCGGTTCCTACCTACCTTACGCGGGTCAAGTGTTAAAACTTTTACAGCCCATTTTAAGTTCACGCGTGGATAGATTGACAAATTGACTGAGCGAATTTCTTTTGTGACGGGAGAAATCGAGAAACGGATAAAATTACCGGGTCAATACCGTCTGATCCTTTACGATATTATTGGATTTTGTTTTGTTTCTTTATAACAATATTGGAGGAATTCTTTGTTAATACGGCTTCGAAATATTTTTTGCCATCGAGGTTAAGTCGACTCGGCTTTTTGAGGGTCCTTAGCAAATAACATTGGATAACGTCGATATGAGGAGAGTGTAGGATTAAGGAAATTTGATGTGCGGTAGTGTAACCTCAGCGTATTAGAAATGTAAATGGAGCTGCTAAATTATGCCATACCATTTTTTTTATACTGGCACGGTAACGTGACCACACTGCACCTGATGGTAAGCGCAGTGCCGTCCAATTATCAAGTAGCGAGAGACAATTTGTCCTACACTACGCCATGGGCAAGAAGGTGAAGAAGCGGTCGAGGGTCTAGTGTCAATGCTCAGTGCATTGACACTACACAACACGGCCAAACATCGTACCTCGACTCTATACCCCACCGACACGACAAAAATCGGATGTACACTGGCTGATCTCGGAACGCGACACTTCCGTGTGCCACCACGGCGGGTTTTACTCCCTGTGTACGGTGGTAGCTATGCGGGGGGATACGATATCCTACCACCAGAACATGCCGCCGTGCACCAAACATTCAGAAGTAGAACTACGCTGTAGACGGGTTGTTTATGGCACGAAAGAGCTGGTTCAACTGGGTCAATACCAATATTTCACAGAAGGCCGACGACGTGAAGAAAACTACTGCGTTAGTACTAGAAGCGAGATTTTCAAGGGCCAAAATCGCCCTCCCTTCCCAATTCTCTTTCCTGCCCTTTATGCAACGAATCCATGATACTTCAGGTATTTTGTGTGTTAATGGGCGGTGGATATTACTCATCATTAGGTGACCCACTTGGTCGTTTCCCGGCCCTGTTATTAAAATTAACTATTTAGGCATGTTCAGCATAACTTCAGGTCGGCATAATTTTAGCCACCATGGAGACTGTATGTATAGAGATTGCACTGTACCATTAGTTTACAAAAAGAAACTGTTCTGAAATTTAAGAAATTCAAATGTACATAAATTGCAAGTCATGATTATTACACCTGTATTCAAGAGGGATACTTGAGTGAGCTCTTTCCTTTGCATAGATTTACGTCATTGGTTCATTTTTGGCGTCTAAGAAAAACTGACTAATCACGTATAAATCAATGTCAAAGAAGCTAGATTTAGTGTTCTTCTTGCACACAACTTTCAGTCGTTCTATTTCTAAATATTACTTTCCATCAGTATGTAATTAGGAATTTTTAGGTAATGCAATGATCAAAAACGTAAATAATAAATAAATACACCCAACAGTGAAACCCATTTATGACCCCACACTAGGTTAAACCTGTATCGTGGGTATCAAAAACTAAGGTGGGCCACATTCAGGCACACTCGCACAACACTCGAACCCGCAACATCTATATGTATGTCTGTCAACCCACGGCCTCGTTTCACAGCCTCACCCACTACACCACATGAGGCTAATATATAACTAATCTTATTTTCTTACACGAACAACATGATCTACCCATATTTTTCTATTACGAAACTCAGCTAGAAGGATTACATAAAAACACCAAACGCAGCAAACATAAAACGTCCAATTCCATTAGAAATTACATCAAACGAACGCACCGGCTTCCAATCCGCCGATACTTTTTTCTAATATCTGGAAAGCTGCCAATCGCCATATCGCATGAACGCCTTCATCCACATATAAGGTGCGTTCAGACTATAGAGTATTACGTCATCTATACATAGTACCTATACAAGAAGTCGCCCTCCGCGTCTTTCCGTTTGTCTTTATTTAATTTTTTTATTAGGATCACAAAACCGGCTTTTACACATTAGGTTAGGTACAATAAAAATAATGTTTTAACATACATAATGCTAATGTGTATAGCCTAAAGTGAACACAGCATGCACAAAAAAAGAAACTAATTATACACTCTTACAATAGATACAAGAAATAATAATAGTGATTAACAATATGTATAGCACTGTTTTTGGAAACACTTATCCGCTAACTCGGATTTTGAAATGGTTTTCACTATCATATACATTTACATTTCAGCACTTTTATAACTTAGGCAAGCCATAAGACATACTGAAATATTAAACATGAAGTTTAAATTCAATAAAAATTTATTTAGCAGATTTATTGTTAATTGCAATATGATAATCCCACGTGTTTGCTATTATTCATTGAGGAGTTTTTTTGAAATGTCATTCCCGTCTATAGCCAAAATATAAGACCAAATCGCAACTTATCGAAAAACTATATTTTATCGCAATTTATGCGGCAAAATCCTAGTGCGTACATGAAAAATATGGAAAAACCTGCGTCGAATCAGAGCCTTCTCCTATTTTTTAAGATATTAAAGTATATATTGGTACCTACGTATATAATGCTGTATTTGTACAAAAGTTCAACATATCGTGGTATAGATGCAAAACGAACCTGGACTCTAAAATTTGTATTATGTAACTCATATATTAACTAATTACTTTCACTTTCTGCAGCACCATGTATAGTCTGAAACGAGCCTTAAACGTTAGGCATCGTTAAGAATACTGGCGCACGTTATCCGAAACATCTAAACTAGATCACGGGACCGCTCATAAATCAATCAACCGACCGCCGTTTCAGGCTTAGGAAAACATTTGTTGGCCCGGATTTGGGTTCCGCTTGATACGCCTCGTGAAGCGTTCTTTATCTAGACATCATCACCTTTTCAGTGTGTTAGTCCAATATGTATGCATTGTACGTTGAAAGTACACAGTCAGGTCATAAGTATTGACACACAGTAAAAACTTTTATTTTAGAATGCTGGCCACAAAAAAGTTTATTGAATTCGAATTTCAAATTGTTCATGAAAATAAAAATGTATACTTTTTAGAATTTTACTCATTTTTAAATATGGAGTGGACGCTTAAAGAAGACCGTGTTGCAGTAATTGCGTTGCATCGTTGCGGTTACGCGCCAATTCAAATTTTTGACATACTGAAAAATTTGAATATAACCAAAAGATTTGTTTATCGTACCATCAAACGATACAATGAAGACTCTAGTGTAGATGACAGGTCAAGAAGTGGTCGCCCGCGGTCTGTTAGGACTCCAGCAGTGATAAAAGCTGTGAAGGCGCGAATTCAAAGAAATCCCAAACGTAAGCAGAAACTGTTGGCCCTTCAGATGGGGTTAAGCAGAACCACGGTGAAAAGGGTGTTAAATGAAGACTTAGGGCTTCGGGCATATCGAAGAAAAACAGGACATCGTTTGAATGCTCGTCTAATGGACCTGAGACTGAAGAGATGCCGCGCTTTGTTGAAGCGGTACGCGGGAAAAAAATATCGGGAAATTCTTTTTTCAGATGAAAAAATTTTTACCTTAGAAGATAGCTACAACAAACAAAATGATAAGGTGTACGCACACAGTAGTGAAGAAGCGAGCAACCGTATTCCGCGTGTCCAACGAGGTCATTTTCCATCCTCGCTCATGGTATGGTTGGGAGTTTCTTATTGGGGCTTAACAGAGGTACATTTTTGTGAGAAAGGTGCAAAAACGAATGCAGTTGTGTATCAAAATACAGTCCTGACGAACCTTGTGGAACCTGTTTCTCATACCATGTTCAATAACAGGCACTGGGTATTCCAACAAGATTCGGCGCCAGCTCATAGAGCGAAGAGCACACAAGACTGGCTGGCGGCGCGTGAAATCGACTTCATCCGGCACGAAGACTGGCCCTCCTCCAGTCCAGATTTGAATCCGTTAGATTACAAGATATGGCAACACTTGGAGGAAAAGGCGTGCTCAAAGCCTCATCCCAATTTGGAGTCACTCAAGACATCCTTGATTAAGGCAGCCGCCGATATTGACATGGACCTCGTTCGTGCTGCGATAGACAACTGGCCGCGCAGATTGAAGGCCTGTATTCAAAATCACGGAGGTCATTTTGAATAAACTTTAGTGTCATAAGAATCTATGTTTTGTTAAGTTCATTTCGGTATATAAATGGTTACATAATGAATAAACTTGTTTCAATTATTTTATATTAAACATGTGACAGAATTTATGACCTGCCTAGGTATATGTCGGAGCGTCATGAATACGGATACTGAATTGAACTTGTAAATAACTTGATCTATTGTAAATTGTGGGTACCGTCAGACATTTTGCTATTTGAGGGTGGTTAGAGTTGTTTATCAACTTAGTTGAGTTGGTGAACTAAAGAGTTGGTGATCTCACTCATAGAGTGGGGCACAATCTAAATCACACAATTTAAGGGAACGCCTTGTAATTTTGTGAACCACTCCGTATACGAGCTTCAACTTTTAACACTGACTATATCTGGTAATCAAAGAGCGATTATAAGCCGTCTCGACAGCCTCGAGATGAAGATCTATCTGCGACATATAGAATAAACAGCATGCCACAGAAATAACGGCACTTAGACACCCCAATTAAAACATATAATTACCATCGTAATACCTACACTATAACTATACTGTGATGAACTTAAATACTGGTTACGTGTTTGAACCTGTATTTGAAACAAACCTTTATTTCCATCGCCATAAAGTTAATTTTAATTGATAAAGAATTTCGTTTAGTTTCATTTTAAGACGCCTTTTCATAGGATTTATGTTTAAATTTCGTTTGTTTGACTTAATGATAATGACTATCAAATCATGTACAAAAACTATGAGCAGTGAGCAAATATTAGAACTATTTTTACCTCAATAAAATCCAATTTATTCAAAGATACAACTAATGGTATGGCACTGTTATAAAATCGTGACCTAACGCATTTTTAAATAAAAATATTATATCTTCTCATTCTACGTACGGGCCTCCTTTATTGAGAAGAGTTAAGATCTAATCCATTATGCTTTTTCTGTAGTAGAGCATTCGGAATTCCCACTCTATGTCAATTTTATGTAAGATAGTGGTAATAACTCAACCGTATCGGCCCATAGTAATATTTCTGTTACATTACATTACTTCAGTACGTATGGAAATAATGTAAAAATCTTTTTCAGTTAGGCATGAATATACGTATTCATTTCTCCTAAAGCTTTTTAGGGTCATTGTCAGCCTTACGAAATAGTTCCACGATAAATTACATAATTTGAATCGATGTGATGTGAATAGATTGCCTCCAATTTTCTCATAACATTACTTTCATAGACATAAGTCTAAACAGACAACACAATTACTTTAATTTGTACTTTCAAGTGTGCTATTGTACCTTCTGTGAAGAATATACTTAGCAGGTTGGCATGATTGTGTCGACTAGCGAGGGATGCTAGTCACTCGCTGCTTGATACTCTACCTGGACGGCACTACGGTTACCAGGTACAATGTAGTTACTGCCATATCAGGATAAAAAGAAATGAAAAACAATTTAACGAGAAACACATTTAAAGTTTTTGTGTAATATTTATACATCGCAATAAGGCGTTTTATACTGGCATTTTACTACGATAACAAGCGAGTACGCATGCTCTCGATTTTGCCTATGATGTCATCACGCAACTGCTTCAGCGGTTCAGTTGTAATTGCGGTACGACTTTTATGCTGAGGTATCGAGTTCGATCCTCGGGTCAAGTAAAAGTGATACTGGGTTTTTCTAACACTGAGTATGGTCATAGGCTCGCCCTAACACATGATGGGACGGTAATAATATCGGCGAAATGTAGATGTACTAGTTACGCCTCTGACTACCTTTTGCAAGCGTGAATGCGTATGTCATAACGCAATCACATTTGCGGCATCTATCAGATCTTTATCTGTCACCACTTCCTGATATTGGCAAGAACATGTCTCCAAACACGATTATCGGATTCTGATCAGGCGAGGGCCGTCGAAAATAACCCGCTTCCTCAACGGCTGGGTCCACAATGCGATATTATTCTCGCCCGAATCCGCGAACTTGCCATATAAAGAAACAATTTGTATTCAATAAGACCCACGCACCCGAGGGAGAGACTATCGAAATATAGCTGCGAATTCTACTTTACATATATAGAAAGGCGCTGGAATGCGTGCATGTAGGTATCTTCTAAGCAAGCGTGCTCCACCGTAGACCACATCATCAGTTACCATCTGGCGAGATAGTGGTCAAACGCAAGCCTATTTCGGTTAGAAAGTGGATTGAGTGAGCCCCTTCTAAAAATAGTTTTTTATACCTTAGGTATTCAGTAAAGTTCTAAAACAATTGTAAAACCAATCCCGGAATTTGTAAAACATAAAACCGGTATATTAATAGGTTTATTTACTAAAGGCACTGGAAAGGTTTATTTACTCTTAGCGTAAGTTTTGAAGGTGCGGCGATTGTGATCGAAGTACCTACTTTTTGGTCAATATTGTTTCGTACTGGTTATCACCGGGATCGGCACAGTATTCCTCTTACCATCTTGCAAAACGAAGTAATTCTCATACAAAAAACCTTTTTTGATTCAAATGAAATGCTCTCTATAAAGAATTTGACTAACGCGGGAGTAAGTCCGCTCCAGGTCCCTAATCTGTAGACTTATCAAGATTTGGTGCATCAGGTAACTTTAATCGAATTTCAAACACCTATGATATGTTTCGTAGATCGATTTCTCTGGCAGATCAGAGGTTTCATATATTTTTTCCGCTCCGGTCTCCTGGCAGGATAATCCGCCACTGTTTCTATATAATGACCACCACTTTATAGTATCTGAATGATATTGAGAGTTTTTCTATCTAGAAATTCTCAGTATCAGCCCGAAGTCTGGAATATATGCCCCGTATGGCGATAGGCTCGCCCCCTATTACATTATGGGACCGAAATTCGGCGAAAAGTGGGTGTACTGGTTACACCTCTGCCTACCGCTTCGGAGATTACAGGCGTGAGTGTATATATATCGACTTTATAGTATCTTTGTTTATAGTGTCTATAAGTTGAATAAATTCCTCAACAGTCACTTACATATACACTCACGCCTATAATCCCCGAATAGGTAATGCAGAGGTAACTGTCACAATTTGACCGAGCTTATTAACGTTCCATGGCGTGATAGCGAGCCTATTGTCATACCAGATCAATTACAGATTTCGGGCTGATACTAAGTATTTTGTGTTATAAAAACCTAATATCACTTTTACCCAACCGGGAATCGAACCTAACCTCATCACTTACTACACTCACTTAATAGTTGCTTTAAAAACAATCTAAATTAGCATGCACCCCATGCTCTTACCCCTTCCAGCAGCTATACATGTACAATGCGCTTCAACTGACGTGCGGCTTTGTTGACTGTAAATAGAATACGACTCAGATTATGAAAAGGGTACTCGGGTGTGGAAAACGTATCAGGTTTGGCGCATTCTTAGCACTTAGCATTTTGCTAGCATATATTATATAATAGCGACCACCGTACACAGGGTGAAAAACCCGCCACAGTGGCACACGCAAGTGTGTCGCGTTCCGGGATCAGCCAGTGTACATCCGGTTTTTTGGGGGTCTAGAGTTGGGGTACAATGTTGGCCATTTTGCGGCCTTCTAAGTATTCTGACAATAGACCCTCTACCGCTTCTTCACCTTCTTGCCCATGGCGTAGTGTGAAGGAGCAGGCCGGCATGATTGTGTTGAGTAGCGGGGGATAGATCGTCTCTCGCTACTCGATACTCTAATTGGACCGTACTGCGCTTACCATCAGGTGCAGTGCGGTCACTTTGCCGTGCTATGATAAAAAAAACCGACTGAACTGAACCGTTGACTTTAAGGTATTTACCTTGCAGCCTGTTGTAGTATTTTAAGGACTGCATTCTATAATTCTGCAACGTATTTTGCGAAGAATTCGAAGTACAGATTACTATTTTGACTCAGTTGTCAAACAAAGGTGACGTTGATTATAGATAAGAACACTAAGTAAGAACATAATATATAAATAAACAGGGTACAAGCTAAATAAAACTGTTTTCAGCTCAGAACGCAATATTAATGCTGAAATTAAACTAAATTCTAGCCTGGAAACACGCATCACACGTGTTACGTGATGCAGAGTGCATATTAAAATCGCTCAAGACCATTCCAAACAGGTGAAATAAAAGTAAGTTTTTTATTAAAGTCGCATCAGAATTCTCGGGCAAACAAAACTCGTTTCTCAAAACTGCAACTCGACGGGAAAGAACTAACAGCGATGAATAATGTCCTTTGAACTAATGCGTCTGGCATTAAGTATTCGGCCTGCAATCGGCAACACACGTGCATCCTTAGTCCAGTCCCGGGGACTAGTCACAGGCGAAGGTCGACGACGATAGAATGAAGTCGATTCTTACTGCTATGCACATTGCTTTTACTTTGAGTAAATGGTAAGAAATTTGACTTCAGACATGCATACTGTTCTAGGATTTAAATTCTGTGATGTGAGAAGAAGATCTATCCAACCTGGAAGCCTTGCCAAGCCATATATTTAAAATATGTCATATATTAGTATAGTAGCTTTAAGTTTTTCATCACTTTCATGGGGGTCATGTAAGGCAATAGGTTTTGTAATAAGTTTTCATTCTGACGACAATAATGCAACCTAATTAACATATATTTAGCTGTTCTTATCTAATGTGATCAAATTTAAATTGTATGTCCAAATATTGTTAACCGGTGTTCGAAAAGAGCAGCGCTAGTTTCAAGCTAGTTCTTCTCTAGCGAAACTATCGGTAGAGTAAAAAAAGATTGACTGAAACTAAATAATACATAGCATTTCGTTGATCCAATAAATATTTTGATTTAATTTGAGTAATACCTTTCAAAATAAGTATACTTTTATAATAAACTAGCGGGGCTGGAAGACGTCGTCCTGTCCGTAAAAGCAGCGCCATCTGCCGGACTGATTTGTGAATCTATACCATCCAGGGCGCCACCCAAACGCATACAAAAAAATTCAATTAATTAAAATTGATTGTAATATACTTAAATTCTACTGTATATGTAAACTACATACATTTGTTGGTATAACTTATATTTATTTTTATTACTTATCATACTGACTTGTTATAAGAGCTATTTAACTATATATGTGACCAATAAACGAATTCCAATCAAATAAAATAATTGGTTACATTTAAATCAATTAGTTATATGCAATTTAAATCAATTATTTTTGGAGTCGGTGCCGGTGTTGTTTTCTTTACTTTTAGATTTATAAAAACCAAGTCTGGATCTATTTTATATTTTTTTGTATGCCTGATTATTCTGTTTTTTCCATGTTTTGGCTGGCACCGACTCCAAATAATTGATTTAAATTGCATATAACTAATTGATTTAAATGTAACCAATTATTTTATGCTTTTTAGTTGTGTCTGGGTTTTTTTGAAGGCGGTTTAATTTTTATTTAAAAAGTAATAATTTATTTTTTGCTTTTTAGTGGTAAATTATATAAAATCGGTTAAAAGCTGCTGAAGATATTAGAATTTACGTGTATTTTAATTTTATCACCCCCCTCCCTCACCCCCACCCCTTTTACCCTCTCTCACTGAAACTTAACTTTTATAATGAACGTAATGCAAAAAGAACCACTGGAATACTACTTAATTTTAAGGAGTTACCCTCTCCAGCTCCGAAGATATTCATCAGATCTTCGGAGCAGAAGTCGGTTAAAAACTTTAGCGCATCAAGGCTGTCATTTTTAACCGACTTCAAAAAAAGGAGGAGGTTCTCAATTCGACTGTATGTTGCTTTTTTTTTTTTTTTTTTTTATGTTTGTTACCTCGTTTCTCTGTACTGTGTGAACCGATTTCGACCATTCTTTCTTTGATTGAAAGCTGGTGCTTGTCATTTGGTCCCATAAAAATATCGTGAAGATCTGATGAATATCTTCGGAGCTGGAGAGGGTAACTCCTTAAAATTAAGTAGTATTCCAGTGGTTCTTTTTGCATTACGTTCATTATAAAAGTTAAGTTTCAGTGAGTGAGGGTAAAAGGGGTGGGGGTGAGGGAGGGGGGTGATAAAATTAAAATACACGTAAATTCTAATATCTTCAGCAGCTTTTAACCGATTTTATATAATTTACCACTAAAAAGCAAAAAATAAATTATTACTTTTTAAAAAAAAATTAAACCGCCTTCAAAAAAACCCAGACACAACTAAAAAGCAAAAAATAATTGGTTACATTTAAATCAATTAGTTATATGCAATTTAAATCAATTATTTGGAGTCGGTGCCAGCCAAAACATGGAAAAAACAGAATAATCAGGCATACAAAAAAATATAAAATAGATCCAGACTTGGTTTTTATAAATCTAAAAGTAAAGAAAACAACACCGGCACCGACTCCAAAAATAATTGATTTAAATTGCATATAACTAATTGATTTAAATGTAACCAATTATTTTTTGCTTTTTAGTTGTGTCTGGGTTTTTTTGAAGGCGGTTTAATTTTTTTTTATTCATTTTCTACTTTGTAATATTACCTGGAAATTACATAAAATAGTAATTCCTATTGCCAACAAAATTCAAAAGCACTATAATACAAGCAACACGAGAACATCACAACGTGCACTCAAAGTTAAATCATTTAGACCCGTCCTGAGCATAAAGAGAAAACAGACACCATCTGCTCAAAAAATATAGCGCCGCGAAGTCATTAAGAAAACTGTAAAGGAAAACAGGAACAACTGTGAGAGGAAATGAGAATTGAGGTGCCTTTTGAATTCAAACTTCATGAATTAGACGACTTTTACGATGCCCATACTTTATGTATAAATGGCACGCCCTGGTTCAGAAACTGTTTTTCGTAATTTGTTCCCGCGAAATATATCAGTGCCAAAGTGGTTTCACAGAAAATAAATGGAAACAATTCGGACGGTTAGAGCAAAAAACTAGGCACTTTTGAAGTTTTTGTGTAGTTTTCGTTTTAACGCGTTCACTTGGAATAATTTTACCGTTTGAAATGTAGGAACATTATGAAGAATTATGCTCGCTATTATATTATTAAGAATTATTGCTTTTTCTCTTATGCACCTAAAATAATAAAATTGGTAAGGTGTTTCATAGTGTACGTTTTGATTTACTAACTAATCTTAATTGTTAAAAATAACTACTTAAAATATATTTTTGAACATAAGACTTGTATATAATGTTGTGAATTGTACATTTTCCCTTCTATAATACACTTGACGTTATTTGTATACAACTGTATTCCGAATGCGTATGTATTTTTTATTTATATCCGACAAATCTGTATTAAGCTGCCGCCTATTATTCTTTATAGCGTGTTATTTCTATAACAAGAACAAATATATATGATAAAACAATAGACAAAATGAGGGTAAGATATTGTATTTCTGGTACAGTGCACGCATTAAATTCAGTAAAATATGCTTACAGGCATATTGATATGTTCTTATTGCATTGAAGAATATACTGAATCTTAACTATTACTGAAAAGTACACAAATAGATTGTAATATTATCGAAAATAGACATCTTGTAGAAAGCGTGGAAGCTGTTGTGGTAAGGAATTTAATGAATCCCAACTACGATCTCTAGCTGCATTATCTTTAGTTTTGATTCTAGGATAAACCACAGCGTGATTTCTTTTCTGTAGTGTATTGTTACTAAAGGCCGAAATTTCCATCAATTCACTAGGAACTGTCTCATATTTATCGATATTGTTAGTGCTTATAGCTTCGATGACGTAGCAACACTCTTCAGACCTTGGATTCTCGGGTACCACCGAAGAACAATCACAAGGCTTTATGACAATATGACGCGATTTATTCGCAGAACTGTCTTTTGATTTACTCCCGGCGCAACATGGTTCCTTGTATTTTTGTGGATTATAGATTTTGTCTCCACTAGTAGATTTTTTCCCTACGTTCTTTAAACCGTCGCAGCGATTTTGGCTTTTTAAATAAGAGCTGCTGTTTTGAGACCACCAATCGTGATCAAATTGTAATTCTTTGCACACACACTTTGGCACGTCACAAGAACAAGTTTCTGGTTTAGCGTTGCAAGTTGTAGTCACTGATTTGTTCACTGGATTTTTAATGGATTCAATAATATGTTTTGATAACACCTCATCTAGACTGGAACCTTCACCACACTTCACATCTTCCACTAGTTCTTCAATAATATTTTCATCAACCGTAACGTAAATATTTCCCGATGCACTAATCTTCAAAGACCCATAACCGCAATTATTGCTTTTGCGGTTACTGTTTAAATCTATAGTGATTTCACCCGTTTCTGTTCTTTTGATAGGGATTAAGCCATGTGAACCAATCAAATAATTTCTTAATTGATTAAGAAATGCTTTCTTGGATTCCTTATTTAAAACCACCAAGTATTGTCCTGATGCAGTTCTGGTAAGAGCAACTGAAGTTTCAGACAAAACATTGTCATCTGGAAGTTTCATTTTTACTTTATCATTTAAACGTGAGTTACTGCAAGATTTCTCATGAGTCAGTGGAGTTTTGTAACTATCTCTTTTTATTTGTTGATTAGATGGTGGTAACTTATCCAATAGTAGGCTAAAAGCTCTGGATGATGAAGTAGACATTTTCTTTGGTGCAATACTATCCACAGTTTCATACGCCGGTTCCTGTACGATCATTTTAATATGCCCTGATGGTGACTTAGTCAATAATGCATTAGGCTCACAATCATCGAGCATATCGTTATCGTCAAGAACAACCAAAAAATTGCCCGAGTTAGTTTTATTAAGTTCTACAAAACATTCGCTGTCATCCCCGATGCATTCGTCTATAGTGTTTGCGAACGTTTTTTCGTATTCTTTATCCAATACAAATGTGTAGTTACGGGACGCTGTCATTTTTAGTACAGCAGGAGGCTCCTCCACAAGTTTATTAGAGTTTTGAATTTTTACTCTAAATAATTCGTTCTTTGGTCTAGAGTCATAGATAAATTGAAGTTTTGAGGATGATTCGGTAGCGACCAATATAATTCCACCTACCGTAGAACGCCTTAGAATTACATTAAAATTATTGTCATCATGACATATTTCTAACAAAAATGAATTGCAGTTTGTGGGTGTTAATACTGCGGGACAGTCTCCACTTTTTAGTGTTATCTCCCCTAAGAATGATATATTCGTTACATCAACAACTATATCGCCAGATGAATTTTTAGTTAAGGTTCCTTTAATTTCTTTACATAGGCCATTTTGTCCCACAACTTTGATAAAAATATCTTTAGTACCATCATCCCAAAGGCGTTCTAATTTTGATAAATAGCTCTTCTGATTTGTGACATTCTTTATATTAGAATCTTTGTAAACATTTTCTGCGTGATCTTTACAATCACATATCGCTTGATATGTGTTATTTACCTGGTCTGTTTCTAGTTGTTTATTGATTATGTTGTTATTTAATTCATTGTGTTTTAGTTTATTCAAAAATTCTTTTCGTATTTCTAGATATTTAGTGCCCGACGTCGTAGTTTTTATAGATATTCTTCGTCTTTTATTTTTTGTCTTTTCTAATGGACTAAAAATAATAACATAATTCTCAGAATCAGTTTCATCTAGTGAAACAAAAAGACTTTGATCTTCTGTCAACTTATCCTCAATCAATCTTATTACTTGTTCATCTAATTCTAGAGCCAAATTTCCAGATACAGTAGTTTTCAATTCAGTGACACCACCTACAAGATCAGCATCATTAATAATTACTTTAAAATGCTGTTTGATCTTTTCTTCTTTTGTATCTTTAATGAAAGCAACACTTTTGCTATCGTATGATTTTTCTGGTAAACTTACTTCCGTACTTAAATATCTTTGATCTCCTGATAAAACATGAGCTAGGACGCTGGGCACTTTTTTAGACTCTTCAACCGAATATTTTGGACTGTATGTCTCTTTACCTATTTCGTTTTCTATAAGAGAGTAACTTCTATTTATTTTTTCTTTGACCTCATCCCATAGAGATTGACATGTTACATTATCACATGACTTGAGTATTCCTGCTTTCAGTCGTTTTGAATCTGTAAGATATTAACAAAATAATCCGTATAGTGTTATTCATATGCTTACATTGATGATAGATTTTACTGTTTACAATAAAAGAACTTACGTGGGAGTTGTAGCAAAACAATTGAAAGCGGAATAACAATATCAAATTATGCAATAAATTATTGTGTTATTCAAAGTAATTGCTATTGAAATGGAACATTCTTTCCGTTTTTTATGTTAGCATTCATTAACCCTAAACGTATTTAATGATAATTATACAATGATTCAATACAGTCATTTGGTCCCTCTGTAACTAAGAATTTGACTGTTTCTAAGTGATTAATTACGTTCAATTATTTTTAAGTTTTCGAATAAAATTTCGTCAATGGCCGTAAACTTCTTCTTGCCTTTTCATGTCTACTATATTTTTTAGGATTTCTTATATTATTGAATTCCAAATTGGTACATGATATTGTGTTGGAATTATGTTTTATCATAATATCATTTAATTTATCAGGACAATAAATTTTTTGATTTTTGTGTTTTATTTCAATAATTTTATCATCACCAATCTCACCGTTCGTTGACACCTTTGGAAATGATTCATCACACTTAGTGGTTCTTTTTTTAACCAAATCAGAATCAATTAAGTTATCGAAGATAAACTGCAGTTGCATCTGCTGTAAATTACATTTTTTGTCAATTTTATTTGCATATTGTACAATGTTTATTGTTTATTTGTTTTTAAATTTTCCAACGATTCTACTTTTATTTCTACTTCATTATGCGCTACATCACTTTTATTGTCTTCTGATATTTTAGTCAATGAAGTTATTTCTCTTATCAAAGAATCAACAGTGACCCATTCACATTTAGATTCGTTGCGCATATTGTTTACTTCATCTCGCACTGTAATACCTTTCAGCAGTTTTTTAACAGTATCGCAAACTTTTTTTCGAACATATCAGTTGGTATATATTCATCTGTTTTATCAGTAGTTTGAACTTCATGTAATTCTATTAAGTCCAGTTCTACATTTTCGGTCTTCTTACTACAGCTTTCAGTAAACTGTGTATGCTATTTATCTGTAGCTATTCCAGCATGTATCCCATTATTTACAAATTCATTGTTCTCACTGTTGTTATAATATAACGTAACTAATTCATATTTACTGCAATTATTATTCTCTGTTTTTTCTTGCTTTTGCATTGATTTTGTATGAATTGTTACAAGAGGTAAAATATTTTGTATTACTCATGCGGGAAAAGTAGTATCTTGACGCTCGCTGTTACGTTTGAAAAAGAACCGTTTGCCGACGAGTGCGACAAGTTTACTTGTCGCACTCAAATTATTCTTGGCACACGCAAATTTAGATAAAATTGATGCATCAAGAAAATGAAAGATCCGAAATTTTAGAGCAGGTTTCATCTAAAAACGCCATGAATTTGAATATTACATTTACGAACTGCACAAACATTACAGTTCTTTTAAATGACACTGAAAAAAAGTAACTTATTTATGTTGCTGTTGTTGTTCTTGTTATTTTTTGTTCTGATCAAATAAATTTATATTTATTTGTAATTAATTGATACTTTTTTGAATGCTTAATTTTTCAGCTATTATTTCTGGTCCGAAAAGGCTTCGTCCTTTTAAAAAAATTTTTATTTATTGTTTAAAATATATTTTTTTCTTCTTTTAAAACTTTTTATTTGTTTATATAAATATGAATAACAATAATTTGAATTGTCAAAATCCTGTTTTGATTTTGCTATTTATGAAAACGGTTCATTTGAGTCGCTGCTAATGTAAGAATAACTTACTTTATCTATAGGTGGAATGTCACCATATCTTCCCATAACTTCCTCTATTATCCTCTCGCGAGGCTGACTTGTACGATCTAAAATGACGAAATATCTTGATACAATATACTCCCACGTAAGTTGTTAGGGTTTTATGATTACATCACTTACCTTGACAACTGCATGGTTTAGTAGGACCATGACTACATTTGCATGTCATCTAAAAATGAAATAATAATTATATAATATCCTTTTATTACTATTGATCCAATATGCTTATTCAATGTTAGACCATGTCATGATATGCTTAACATTAGATCAGAATATAGCAAAACAAAAACATACCAGACCATCCCAATCCTGTAACACCAGCATCTGAGGTATCGTAGTCATGTATCCCTTAGGCAGTGACACCAGAGATTCTGGTCCCAGCATGCACTGAGCAGCCCTCATATTCGAAAAGCGACATGACTGCTCTTTGCAAGGGTCTGGTCTCCAAGCCGCTATGTCTGCACCCACACGACTCGGGACAGCATGCATGGCACAATCAGCACCGCATGCTGCCGTGTCTCTGTGAGGACACTTAATCACCACACCCTATATAAAAAGAAGCACACACACATATACTCACGCCTGTAATCCCCGAAGGGGTAGGCAGAGGTGTAACTAGTACACCCACTTTTCGCCGAATTTCGGTCCCATAATGCGATAGGGGGCGAGCCTATCGCCATACCGGGCACATTTTCCAGACTCCGGGCTAATACTGAGGAATTTCTAGATAGAAAAACCCAATATCACTTTACCCGACCCGGGGATCGAACCTGAGACCTCAGCACAGCAGTCGTAACGCATGCGCAGTTACAACTGTGCCACCGAGGCAGTCTATCATAAGAAGCATACTATCATAAAATTTTAAATGGTACTACACACAACGTTTATAGGTATGAGATGTAGCGCCTGGTATTAGAACAAAAGAGCTACACCTAATAAAAGCTTGTCGCAAATTCGTATCTTTGCCGCACTATGATATGTCTAAAGGACCCAGTGTCATATCATAGAATCCCTAGTGTGAAGAAGCTACTCATCAGGCCGACATTCTTGTGTCAAGAAGCGACGTATAGACTGACTGTCGCTACTTAATATTCTAACTAGACGGCACTGCGCTTACCATCAGGTGCAGTGTGGTCACTTTGCCGTGCCAGGGTAAAAAAAGTCGATTATATTTGTCACTAATCCTGGGTTAAGGTTAGTAGTACCATGCATAACTTCATTACTTCTTGATTTCTCCTAAACAATATATCTAAGATACCTCCTCGTCCTTATCGTGAGTTGGTGGTGGACAAGGACTGGGATCTTGAGGTGGTGGAGGTGCTTTCTTCAGACATATGCACGCTTTGGGTCCTTTAGGGCAATTGCATTCACTTACGCCACCCCAACGACGGCATGAGTCCTTATTTAAAAAAAATTAAACCTAAGTATGCATAATATTAGGACGATAATAATTAAAATCAGCAAATTATAGACAGTTTAGCTTAAAGAAACCATCCATATAAGAAACGTATTAAAAAATCCCACAAAAATTAAACAAAAATATGGTACTTTGTGTCGCTTATTTTCATTTACCAACCTTTTTAGTTGGAGTTGCCTTGTCCTCTTTGGGTGGGTTGACGACTTTCACTTGTTGTAAACAAAGCATTAATTGGCTGTACGTATCCGGATCCATCTAAGGCAACCAAATATAGATTTACATCAGAAATTTAAAATCCAAAATTATTATAAATTGAACCAATGAAATATGGGATTTGAAGAAACTGAATAAAATATACAATTATAACTACGAATTATGTTACTAGAATTCTTTCTATTTGTTCAGGACACTGAAGAAATAAATAACTTAGTCCTCTGCAATCACTAATCTTCCACGATTCTTTGTATGATCCATATTTTAAGCAATAATTCGGCTCATGAGATAACCCTAAAACTAGTCTCTACAGGTAAACGGGTCTCTATAGGTACTACAGGAATTTTCCTACTTAATTATTCGAAGAAAAAAGCAGCGATAGCCTAGTTGGTTGCGGTACGGACTGTCAAGACGAAAGTCGTAGGTTCGAAACCCAAGTGGCATACACCTCTGACTTTTCTAAAGTTATGTGTGTATTAAAATGTTAATTATCGCTTGCTTTAATGGTGAAGGAAAACATCGTGAGGAAACCTGCATATCTAAGAATTTTTCGAAGGTATGAGAAGTCTGCCAACCCGCATTAGGCCAGCGTGGTGGACTAAGGCCTAACCCCTCTCATTAGTAGAGGAGGCCCGTGCCCAGCAGTGGGACAATGTTTAATACAGGGCTAGTATTATTATTAATAATAATTATTCGAAAGATAGAGAGAATATAATTGAATGTGATTATCAGGGCTGTGGTACAAAAGTTTTAAATATTATACCTCGCATCGAGTCTTGACCGCACCACCCACGATCGTCAAATTCAAATTTCTCTTTACCGTCGTTAATATGAATTCTTGTAATATCTTCCTAGTCTCTGCATCCAATTTACCATTCCTACTTCTTTTCAAGGAATTCAACACAGCATCTGCTACAGCTTTGCCTGGCCCTGTTTTTACTTGTCTTTCTAAGACAGTGTACATATTATCAAACACATTGTCTAGAAACTTTTTCTTGACCGTCGTACAAACGCAGTCCATGGTATGATCTGGACTACAATGATCCATTTCAAGTATGCAGTCTCGCTGTTCAACACATCTCGGGCAGTCTGTGCAGCATCTCCTTATATCCACAGTGTCGGTGCATTCGTGACAGCGACTACACTTAACTTTGAATTCCTTTATTTGTTTTTCAACTTTAGCAATTTCATCGGATATTTCTTGCTGTCTGTTCTTACATTTGTCTTTACACTGGTCGTGTGTATGTTTTAGAACGTCCAATTCGAAATTAAGAGCTTCTTTCTGTAAATACATATTACACATAACTACATATCTTTATATAGGGATATTAATAATGAATCTATCTGTAAATTTAAATGTAGATTTTTTTATCAAATATTTCAGTGGAGTTTCTATTTAGACAAAAAATATTTTTACAGCAACGCTAATGCGTTCGGAATATCGGAATACTAATGTATTCCGATATTCTTGTCTAAGGTTGTTTAAATTCAACATACTTCATAAATATTATTACTATTTAAATTACCTGTGAACGTAAATCTTCGTTTTCTATTTTCTTTTGTAGTAGTACTTTGCAAATTTTTTGTAACTCAGCTCTTGCTTCCTGTACATATTGCGAACCCTCTTGTTCTTTGTTGTTTTTTAATCTCCTTTCTTCAATCACAACTTTTTCTAGACTAGATATTTCAGCAGCAATTTTAGATATTTTTGCCTACGTGTTAAAAAAAAAGAATGTTTCTACATCTGATACATAAACAAGTTCTTGAAACTTGAAACAATTTTTAGTTTTTTAATAACTTATTACATACATCACTAGTAAAATCTAAATCGTTTTGCACACCATCTCACTACGTTTAAAACAATTTAGGCCATCTGTGATTTTGCTAATCAGTGATCATTCATTTTGAAGTATTCATCTAGACTCACCTCAGAAGCTTGCTTCTTAGTTCCAAAGGATTTCTTAACAGCCTCCATGTCCTTCTTGTTACTCTCTAATCTCTTTTTAAAATCCTCTATTTCAACATCCATGCACTTGAAGTCGCTGTTCTTTTGGTTGATTTTCTCTTTTATCTCCTCGTGACACTTACTTACGCTGACTAGTTGCAGTTCTAAGTCTTTTTTATTTTTGCGCCATTTTGTTGTACTTGCCTCCAATTCTTTTAGCTACAAACACAAGGTTTATTTACAATTGACCTATTCTTCGTAATTTGAAGGCAATAGCTGAAGTTTTGTTTATTTTTTTACTATTGCACTGACTTCTTTACGTTAAGGACAGGACATTTTTGACAGCCTCCGTGGCGCAGTAGGCGAGTAGCCGGCTGTGAAACGAGAGCCCGTGGGTTCTATTCCCACACCGGGACAAATGTTTGTGTGACAGACGGATATTTGCGTCCGGGTCTAGGTGTTGTGAGACCGAAAGTATCTCGTAGTCCCTGATAGCCACAACACATGACTCGTATCTTAGTGTGGAATCGGGGCTATGTGTGTGACTGAGTGGTATTTTTTTTCCTTTAATCTGCGATCAGTCGCCAGACTATAAGCAAATTTGTTGGGAGACATCTGTTACCCTTTGAAACTATGGCTACAAGGCAGGCCATAGCTTATAATACTATTTCCGACTTATCAATCGCATACTTGTTCCATTAACATCTTCTGTCTCTCCGAAGACTCGTTTATCTTCTTATTATAAGTGTCCTCCATGCATGTCCACATGCAGTCAGCCTGTTTGAGTAATTGTACCCCTTCTTTTTCTCTATGCTCTAGGTGTTGGATCTGATCTTGAAGTACCTTCTGGGTTTCCATTAACTCATTGATTCTGACATTGCATTTCTTGTCGAAAGAAGCCGCCTTGCATAACAAAAAATATTTCACTGAATCATTGATATAAAATCTCTAAAGGGTATGTTAATATTAATAGAGACTAACAATACAATAAATTCTTTACGAATTTCGCCATTCGAATACAGTATAACTCAATAGAAATTATTTGATAAGTAAAAAGAATTATCTAACTAAGTAGTAATTTGGACAATGAAATAGATTTTGGTAGTCAACAATCAACACGTATAGATATTAGATTATATTGTAGTATCACTTCTCATTTACATCCACAAAAATAATGTTCTTGAGTTTGTGTTACGATAACTAAATAGATAATTAACAACAAACAATAAACCAATTCACCTCTTTCAAATTACATAGGACTTTGCTAAGAGGCAGTACTTCGCTGCCACCGATCGGAGAGACAGATCTCGAAGCGCAGCATTTTGGGTTGTTGTCATTGCTGCTACACATTCTAAAGAGGCATAATTCAATAATAATAACTTGTTGAAATAAACTATTGAACAGATCATATAACGTATTTTTTATCTTTCCAGGACGACATACAGCTCTGTCCGCCTCGCAACTATGAAGGCGATAAAATTTAAAAAAATGAGGACAAATAAAGAAAATTAACCGCGATAATATCCGTAAAATTAGTTTTATTTCAATTCTATAAGAATATTTGCGTAAACCTGTGATTGTACAAGGTACTTTTTGACACGAGGCCTCCTTCGCTAATGAGTAGGGTCGGGGCTTTAATGGACTATGCTTGCCTATTGCGGTTTGATAGACTCCACAGACATTCGAAATTCTTACAGAGAATTCTCAAGTATTAATATATAAATATTGTCCCACTGTTGGGCATGGGCCTCCTCTACTAATGACCTCTCATTAGTAGAGGAGAACCAGCGTGTTGCTAGACTTCACATACCTTTGAAACTCGTATCAGAATTCTCAGGTATGCAGGTTTCCTCACGATGTTTTCCTTCACCGTTAAAACAAGCGATAATTACCAACACGTAACTTTCACCGTTAAAGCAAGCGATAATTAACAATGAATATACACGTAACTAGAAAAGTCAGAGATATAGAATTACTCGCGATATATTCCTTCACCGTTAACAGTATCAATAATTAACAATAAATACACAGATGACTTCGAAAAGTTAGTTAGAACCCGCGACTAATATTACCACAATAAAGATACTATTTTCTAACTTTTTGTATTTATGATGCGATTCCCGCCTCTGATCATAGCTGTCGTTTTTCCTACAGCATTTGCCAGCCATGTAGCAAGCGATGCGTTCTGGACTGAAAGCATGACCTTCCTCCCTGGGTTTCTCTGTAAGTCCCAATTTCTGTTGGACTGCATGCTAATAAAAAATTATATAGATGATTATTGAAATGTTAAAAAAACATCGGTTTCGTATCCAATTGGTATTTAGATGACCAGGTTATAGTAGGTACTAGGTACTATAACTGGATTGTCAATAACAGCCAAAATATCTTCAGGCATGGAAACTTGAAGCCAAATATACTACCAATTACAATATTTTTTTATAGATTTACATACATATATTTTTTATTTATGCCTTTATAATTAATGTTGTCTGGCAGAGACCGCTCTTAGCATTAAGACCGCCTTTTGTAACATAGTATAGTTTTAAGGTTTCTTGTTATTTCAGTTCTTATGATGGTGTGCAATAAAGAGTTATTTATCTATATACATACGCACTCACACCTGTAATTTCCGAAGGGGTAGACAGAGGCGTAATTAGTACACCCAAATTTCGCTGATCTTATTACCGTCCCATGATATAATAGGGGGCGATCCTGTCGCCGTACCGGGATCAATTCCAGGGTCTGGGCTGATATATCATGGTAAAAAACCCAATATCACTTTACGTTGGCCCGAAGTCAAACCCGACACTTCAGGAAAGCAGTCCTACCGTATACCCAATTACAAACATTGAAGCAGTCTCAAGTTTTCAACAGATTCGTTATTGTAATTGAGCTTATTTTAAAGCTGGGTTAGAAATCAACTATTTAGCTATAAGTAGTAGACGTACCACCAGGTCGTAATCAGGATCTTCCTTGAGAATATTCCAGAAGTTACACAAGAGTTTAATACCCACATCAGTGCCACGCGAATGGGCACAGCCCTCTGGTGCTCCTTGTTGGGGAGCCGATTTGGTCAATTCTTTGATCACTTCGTCCAATGCTTTATATCTACGGCTTAGGCACTCCGGTATTTCATGCATTTTACTTTACTTTTTTTTAACTAGCAACAAAATATAGATATTATTTGATATACATTTTAAATGAAAACATAATTTTATCTACCGTATGAATGGGACGATTCGAACGATCTACAGCCAACTTCAATAAACAATCACAAACTACATGTGAGTGAATAGGTATCTTCTAGGCAAGCGTGCTCCACCGTAGACGGGACCCTTCTACTCTAAGACGGGACCACATCATCACTTACCATCAAGCGAGATAGTGGTCACACGCAAGCCTATTTAGGTAAAAAAAATATGTAGAGATCAATCCCGAAAATAAACCAATGAAATAATGATGTTGCATTGAAACTTTATATTGGCTCATTTCTGAAAACGATCTATAGAAGATTAAGATTATTGAAACTGGCTGTTAGTACTACTGACTTACAAAAAAATCTACATATATTGTAGCTATTTCATTTCTTACTCGTTTACACGTATATAAATGAGACTTCAGGAGGCACAATACATAAAGCCTTGAGAAGAGAATTACATAAATTGCTTATCATAATAAAATTTGAAAATAGTGTTGAAAGATTACCGTTTAATATTTTATAAGTACCTATTTGAGTTAATTTTAAAAATTATAAACTTTGTTGTTATTTCTTCTTAGACATGATTTGGGAACACGAAATACGATTATTATTTTTATTATTGAAATTTTGGCATGCTTTAAGTGTAAAAAATACAGACATTTGTTGGTTTGAAGGAAATCATATTTTTAAGAAATAGTTCTTTTGCCGGCCAGTTTATTTGATTTTCCCGCTGCATTACCTTAATTGTTTTGCTCTTGCATCGTATCATTTTACAGGGACTCATTAATAAAGTCATCAAATAAATATTCTAAACTTTCTACAATCTACTAGTTTTTTTATGAGGCCAAAGGGCATATAGTATAGTATAGTCTTTAGACCATACTATCTTGCAGAAAACTTTTTTCTTGATGGCAAGCGTCCATAACCTTCGACGTTTGAACTTTTGACACTTGTGAATTGACTTTTGTTATCATCAAAGATATCATTGTTGATAAAATTGTTACAAAACATTCTTATAAAAATTCTCATTTTGTGTAGCGAAAATATATTAAAATCTTCGCAATACAAGTCTTTGAAGAAATAATGTCAGAATTAAATCCAGTAAGTTTTAGATATTCTTTCTACTATAGGCTAAATTTAATTCAAAACAAGATATGTTCTTTACGCATATTTTGTATTCTACTAACAGGAACATCCAAGAAATCTGATTCCTGAGCTTTGCAAACAGTTCTACCATTTAGGATGGGTTACTGGTACCGGTGGAGGAATCTCAATCAAGGAGGGGTCAGTAAGTGATTATTTTATACACTTTATAAATAAATAACACATTGTCACGCACATAGTCCATACCCCACACTATGATAGGAGGCTTGTGTCATCAGTATCAGGAACTAGAAGATTTTCAGCCTCACGACACTCAAACTCGAAAAACTTCGCTTCATGGTGTCTACCACCCGAGCCTGGCAGCGACTTTGCTATGCCCTGGCATTGCAGAAGTCTATGGGCGGCGGTGACTTCTTACTATCAGATGGCCTGTTCCTCTTCCTATCCAGAGACTTAAAAAAAAGCCTGAACCAAGAGGTTTACAAATTTGTATCTTTGCCACACCATCAAGCTACAGTTTGGCCACTGCTGTGTTTCCTCCTTCCTATAACCTTGGGTCCTTTATGCATAGCATGTAGAAGCCACTCAGCAGGCATGCTTGAGTCAAGTGAGGTTAGTTGTTTCACTCTACTTGATACTCTAACTGGACGGCACTATAGTAATTACTAGCTGACTGTGCAGACGTCGTCCTGCCCGTAAAAGCAGCGCCACACCGACTGCAGCGCCATTTGCCGGGCTGATTTGTGAATCTAAACCATCAGGGCGCCACCCAAACTCATACAAAATAATTCATTCAAATCAGTCCAGCTGTTTAGGAAGAGTTCAGTGACATAGACACATACAGTAGAATTATATATATAAAGATTATTTACAGTGACAACATTTACATCGCACCATCAGGTGTCCAGAAGGAGCGCATGCAGCCAAATGATCTGTTTGTACAGACTATTGATGATATAGACTTGGAACTGCCTCCTCCAGAAAAAAAGTAAGATGCTTATGTGTCAAATAATCTATCTGTACTGTACATTTTACTTAAAAAGGTTTTTTTTTCTTTTTTAAATATAAATTAATATATAAAAAAACATTTAAAAATATAGAAATTTGCGATGGCCGAGGCAGATGAGGCCTATGACCAAAGCGACTGGTGGTTAGGATCCCGGAGTGAGGAACCTCCTCATAATGTGTGCAGTGACCTCTGACTCTGAAATAATCTATTATTGTTAATTGTCTTCATTAAATAGAATATAAAAAACAAACTCTTTTTCTGTATTTGAAAGATAATAACAAAGAATATTGTATTGCATACAAAAATGTAACCACTTGCGGTTAAAATTTCCATTGTTTCATAAATAAAATGCCTTCACTGAGCTACGGTGACACCAGAAATCATTGAGAAATTCGCCTTCAGTTAGAATTACATTAATCAGCGAATAGCCCAGACTACTGTGCTTTTTTTCACTATTTTGAGTAAAAAACCCAGTGTGAAATATTACCACATCAAACCATCAGGCTGGTGTCGGCCTTATGCTCTTCAATGATGATTTTTATGGGTACCTTGATCCAATTCCTTCCCTTGGTCACATCAGAGTGGTTATTTCTGTCATTCAACTTACCATAAAATTTTCAGATTGAAGAAAAGCCAATGCACACCTCTATTTATGTTAGCATACCGCATGCGGAACGCTGGTGCGGTCATACACACACACTCTCCTCATGCAGTCAGATGCACACTACTTTATGATAAGGAGTTTGTGATCACACATCAGGAGATGATTAAGGTAAAATATTTTAACTAACCTTATTTCAAATATAAAAACTAACATTGATGTTATGGATTTAAAATAGGCTTGAAAATCTGCATCTGTATTTAAATTCTATGGAAATAGGATATAATTACACATCTACCCTTCTTTTAGTCATAGTTTAAATGAACTGAATTGGGTTCATCTAAAGTACATATTTGGTAAAATTAAATTTTACACCAACAAATATTTAAGGATAACAGAGTATGGACCACAGATATATAAGGTGCTCTCATAAAAAAAACATTGTTATCTGTCCCATATTATATACTGACCTATTAGTAGTAACGGATCTTTACAGATTAAGGATTAGGGCTCCATCCACCATTCTAGCCTAACTTAGTAAAATTCTCTACTATGAAATTGTCTCAATGTTTGTCTTACCATATTCACGGGACTATGGAGTCCCAGACCTTTGGGAGGCGTGCATAGGCCGAAGCCAACACATAGAGGCCTGTTTGAAAATTTACTCTATATTATGATGCGACACCAGCTGACGGTAATCCAGTTATACACTATACAAGTGCACCCAAGGACAACCCCCGGTTTGTTTAGGACTATTGTATGTATGGATTAAATGTGTATTGGACTATTGAGGTGAGGTGTTAGTGGATTGGCTAATTAGGACTATTGGGAGAACTATGGCGCCTCACCAATGTTATCAATGTTTTATTGTTAACATTTTCAAGTCAACACACTCTTTTATATACATAAAGACCTACGGCTGAGTTTCTTGGTGCTTCTTCTCAGACCAGTGGGCATTTCCGAAGCACCAGTAGACCTTAACATTATTATGACATGTAAAAAGTGCCCATAGTGGCCTAATTTACGAAATAAATGATTTGATTTGGTTCATATTCAGGGTATAAAAGACGCATCCCTAGAACGATACTTGCGATACGATGAGAAGCTAGTGGTACCTATCATAGAGAACACACCATTTGAGAAGGATCTAGCGAGCAGTCTGGATGAAGCATTACAGAAGTACCCGGGCACCAGTGCAGTGCTGGTCAGGAGGCATGGTGTGTATGTATGGGGAGACACATGGCAACAGGCGAAGACTATGTAAGTAAATATGTATTGTAGTATATACAAGATTAGTTTTTGTATACCATAAAGCCGAAAGACCCAAATTAGATTTTGGTATAAAAGATCAGATAAATATATGGCATTATAATAACATGGAAAACTCACGCGGTGACATCCAAAAATATTTTATCCCGTTTCTTCAACGATGCATGGGCATACGCGCGCCGCGCGCGTCTGTTTTCTTTTCCCGGCAAAGTATTATGTAGGTATAGGTGAACGACCGACACGCGCCGCATTTTTATTAAGTAATAAACACGGTAACCAGTTTGACGAAATTTTTTATATGTTTTTGGGATATCAATATAACACATAAAAAATTAGTGCAATAGATTGTGCTACTGAATCTCAACAAACTACTTTCGGCTTTGTAGTATACTAAAAATAATGTTGTGTACTATTTTTATTTGACTTGTAATTCCTTGAATCATTTTAAAACAATAAATCTATAAATAATTATAAATACATTATAAATTATTAAGAAATTTGCTAGTGTAAATAGATTTTTGGTCTTTTCCTTTTTAATGTAGGTTCTGACTTGTCATAAGAGCTATGTAATTGCCTACATGATTAACAAACGATTTCATTTCAACCAATAAATTGAAATTGTATATTCAGTAGAGTATCTTATACATTAATTTTATGTAAAAAAAAATAGAAAACACTAAGATAGAAGTCTAATCGCCGTACCTGTTCCAGAAATGTAAAAAATATCTAATAAATATTTATTTAATGTGTATGTATGTCTTAAATGAAATAAAATATTTTAATTTTGTCACATCAATGTAGTGCATATAATAAGTGAGAAGTCAGTATCTTAGTCAATATCTATAAAATGTATTAGTGTATTAATAGCTTAGGTGCAGTTTACGTTAGTAAATAAATGTACTCAATTTCAAATAATTCTAAAATAGAAATTGTATTTTATTTAACACATTTTGAATTTGACCCTACAAATACAATATATCACTAAATTTGTCACCCTAAATCTTGTTATTTGAGCATAATTAGTTTGCAGCTTGATAATTATATCTCACTACCTTATATAATTTACTTTTGTTTATAAAAAATTGTAAAATATTTAGTGTTAACTTTTTAATTCCAGGACTGAATGCTACGACTATTTGTTCGAAATGGCTGTGGAAATGAAAAAGCTCGGTCTTGACCCAGCATTCAATCCCGAAGCGGTTCAAAATGGAAACAAGCCGCAAATTCGATAAAAATCATTCTTTGTATAGAGGTTACCTATACACTTGTTTATTTTACATGATTTATTTGTTATGAAAAGTGTCTTCCAAATTCCTAATTGCTGATTAGTTAGTTGAAAAAAGATAAAGGTGTAAATTACGCACAAAAAGTTTTTGTTTATATTGAATTATAGTATCCATACTAATACTATAAATGCGAAAGTAACTCTGTTTGTTTGTTACCTCTTCACGACTAAACGGCTGAACGGATTGTAATGAAATTTGGTAAGGGAATAGATTATATCCTGGAGAAGGACAAAGGCTATATTTTTTCTCAAAAAACAACCTTTAAAGTGGTCAAATAGGAGTTCAAAATTTGTATGGGAAATCCATAATTCCTCGAGTTAGGGATCTGTAAATTCATATTTAGGCTTTTGGTAAGAAATAAAGAAATACGTGTTTCAACGTTTTTGAAAAATCATCCCTAAAAGGGGCAAAGTGAGGTTAAACTTATGGGGTATTCATTAGATCTCAAGATTCAGGCACAACAACTGAGAGCCTGGACAATCGCTACAGGTGCCTCAGTGCAGAAGACAACTCCTTGGATTGTATACTTCTGCTCCCGAATATAACCTCCACGCAGGCGGAGCCGCGAGCAACAGCTAGTTCTTTATATGTTGTATTTTTACTATAATACCTACAATTAAAATCCCCTATTTTCAAAATCTTAAATATGAATACCAAGAAGTATTACGAGAGCAGATTGTAAGGAGGTTTAGGAGGAATTAGGTTAGCCTCACCTTAGTCCTTACCTAATGCAGTAAAGGTCTTACGTTCGGTAGAATGTATTTTTTTTACTAGCTTTTGCCCTCAAACATCCATTTCAATTTCGAACAAACATTCGCATTTAAAATATTAGTATGGATTAGTATGACTACCTTTAGGGATCATTAATTCTAACCAAAAGCCTAAATATAAATTTTCAAATTCCTCACTTGGGAATTGTGGAGTGCCCATACAATTTTTGAACTCGTATTTCACCCCTTTCAAGATTATTTTTTGAGACAAAAGATAGCCCATGTCCTACTCCAGGATATCTCCTTTCCAAATTTCATCACAATCCGTTAAATCGTGAAAAGGTTACATAAGTACAGTAAGATACATGAACAGTTACTTTCGCATTTATAATATTAGTGGGAACTAGATACGCAGAAATTAGTAGGTGATTGGCATTACCAACGAAATTATGTTCAGCGCTATGGTTCGTCGCTCGTCACAAGGTAATAGACGAGAAAAATAGTAATGAGGTTACCTTTTTTAACAAACCCATCCTTGCAAGGATATTTTTCCAAAGAATATTGCAGACCTAGGATTTTAGTTTGAATTAAAATTAACGATAAGAACAAACTACATATAGAAACACACAATCAGAGTATAACGTATCTATTGAAATACATTGGTCTTTCAATCTTCTCGCAACAATTCAGACAGAATACTATTTGATATCAAACTAAATTGTTTAACTGTATCCCCCTTTTCTTTGTCCAATTTGATCGTCTTCCTACATATCCCATGGACACTTGACGAGCATTTCTTCATGATCAAATCTTTGATATCTTTTAATTCGGCTTTCGATAGTAAATTTTCATCAGAATTATCAAAATTCAATGTTGGGTAGTCCCGCAAGGCCATTTCATATAATGTAATCAAGTTTAACGCAGTACTGTTTCGAGTACTATTGATTACTTGCTTTCTTCTAAGCACTGTCTTTAGGTCATCCAAATAAGATTTGTTCTCGGGAATCTTACTATCGATTATTTCAATTTCTTTTTCGCTTAGATTCTTGAGATCTTCATCTACTATATAAAAGTTTCGTTTCACATCTGATGGCATTTTTGTTATAACGGTTTCATCTAAAACATATAATTTATTAGATTCTAGTCAAAATTTGAAACATCTATACCTACCTGCCTAGTTTTCTATCATAGTAGGTATTCTATCTCGTCGGTAACTCGTAACAGTCTCTTACTAACTATCCATTTAATTACTAACTACCTTCTTCCTTATTAATTAATAAGCTGCACTATTATCTAAGATAATAATAATAATAATACTAGCCCTGTATTAAACATTGTCCCACTGCTGGGCACGGGCCTCCTCTACTAATGAGAGGGGTTAGGCCTTAGCCACCACGCTGGCCTAATGCGGGTTGGCAGACTTCTCATACCTTCGAAAAACTCTCAGATATGCAGGTTTCCTCACGATGTTTTCCTTCACCGTTAAAGCAAGCGATAATTAACATTTTAATACACACTTAACTTTAGAAAAGTCAGAGGTGTATGCCACTTGGGTTTCGAACCTACGACTTTCGTCTTGACAGTCCGTACCGCAACCAACTAGGCTATCATATCTAAGATATGATTATGAAATAAATCAACACAATATACTACCAACAACAGGTTTTTTTTTTACATAAATAGGCTTGTGTTTGATCACTATCTCGCCTGATGGTAAGTGATGATGTGGTCTACGGTGGAGCACGCTTGCCTAGTAGATACCTATTCACTCTTGACTTAAAGAAACCCAGATAATAGTTTTCGGGAAATATAGACTCCAGCAAAGTGTTCCACTCTCTAGCGGTGCCCATGATAAATGTACTAGCAAAACGCTTCGTGCGCACTGGTGGAATATCAACCATGCATCGATGACGCTTCGCCGAGTCTCTTGTCGTCCGAAGATAGAAAGGGGTTGGGGGAATAAAAAATTATTGATTTTCAATAACCTTTTTTGCGTACACCGTCAACACTTTCGAACGGTTTCAGAGTAAAGAACGCTCTCATTATCTGAGCTGGCTTCTCCAAATCACCACTAGACGATTCATCATAAATATCATATTCAACACAAACTATCTTCTCAGTCAATTTTCTCAACTCTATATTGTTCTTCTTGTAACTTGAAAATTTCTTAGCGATAACTTTTATTCTTGGCACTTCTGATATGCGAATGTTTTCTGGAAGTATTTCTTGGAATATTACAGTAGAGGAACCTGCAATTTTATATTATGGAGGTATATCCATTGCATTCCAAAAAGTATTTCAGCTACTAGAATAAACCACGAGGTCAAGAAATTATGACAAGAAAAATTACCCTTCCATTTCGAATACATTTTGTATGTGACTATCTTGTGTAGTTTACGAATGTGTGTGTAGTAAAGTTTTCTATGTGATTCTAAATGATTTTGCATTGTCTATATGGAATTTATCATTTGCAATTTCCAAAATATTCATAATGATATGTAAGCATGCAAATGGAATTCTCTGTACCCGTAGGATCTTCGGGATGATAAATATGCTACGTTATGTAAGGAATACAAGTCAATCCATCGATTACTTTTTTAACCGACTTCAAAAAAAGGAGGAGGTTAACAATTCGTCGGAATAATTTTTTTATGTATGTCACCCGATAACTCGAAGACGCCGGGACCGATTCGAGAAATTATTTTTTTGTTTAAAAGGGTATACTTCCCATTGGCACCAAGTCAGGATCTGATGATGGGATCTCACAAAAATCGAGGGAAACCCCCAAATGTTATAGAGACGCATAATTTGTAAAAAACTTTTACTTATTGAATTTTGCGGCACACACATACGGTAGCTGACTTTTTATATAAAGAAGATAACAAATACAAACTTTTCTGCGTCCCCTTATCTCTGATGATGTACATGTCAATATCATTGGCATTGTCAATACTCTGCCATTGCGAGCTGTCCAGTGTCTCCACTTGAGTTGGGAATAACACCTCAGGATCGACATACTGCGAACCGTTTTCGATCTTCGTGCAACTACCACAGAGTACTTTTTTCAATTCCCGCAACTGTTTTATAGTATCTGGTATTATTGGATCGAATCCGTATTGATCGGAGATCAATTGTTGGTACTGGAAAAAAACAATTTTACAATATTTTATTTCATCATTCATGTTTAAAAATTCATCCTGAATTAAATATACCAATAGCGAATACTATCAGATTCGTTAAAAATTGGTGTTTTCTGTATTAAATATAGTGCACAGCTCTTTCGACAGCCCTCAAAATCACATATACGATTGCGTTTCTTTAAACTCCTGGAAAACCCAAATCACCCCAAAACGCACTCACAATTTCTCTGACACAGTTGTTCTTGGAAACTGGCAGTGTCGAATTCAACCTTAGCGCCGCCCTAGGGCACTGTAAAACTGCCCCCCATTATCTGAATTTGGTAAAAAATAAAGTTTTGATATATTTTAATTTTAAATTGAATCATTTATAGCAAAATTTTCATTATAAATAGGTTCAAATTTTTATAGTGTTTTAAAAAATTTACTACTTAAGTACCTATTTTAAATAATTATTTTTTTGGAAAATAAAAAGTGTATTTTCCCTACCCTGAATTTTGCCGCCCGCCCTAAGCAGTGCCCCGAGTGCACCTTGTGTAAATCCAGCACTGAAACAGATGACTAAATTACTCGTTTCTCAGTCTTCTATATCATTAGTATTGAAATCATCGCTTACCTGATCAGCGTACACATCTCTCTCGGTCAGCTGTGCGAAGTCCTGTTGGTCAGGGGTCACGTGACAGCACCTATTGGTCGTGGGAGGGGACTCCCGTTGTATCCTCGGAACATATATCTCCTCAAGGTCAGAGCCATTTCGAGACCTCAGCGATTTAAGCCTACCTTCGCTATCGTTCCGCCGCGGTACCCTACCATACCTACGTTGATTTCTGTTCATTTCTTTGCATTTTATTTGTACTTTAATTTTCCTTACATTTTCAAGTTTTTATGACGTTTGACAATATGTGATTTTTTTTTTAAGAATATTTGAACTATGGTTATTTGTCAAAAACAAAAAGTCTTGCTTCCTCGAAATATAATTCAAATACATATACGATTTATAAAATTAGTGTTTTTGTGTTAATTTTCTGTACGGTGGAGCATCTTTTATCTAATTTTCATCTGAGTTTAAACTTTGTAATTTCGCATTACAAATTCATCGCATAATTATTTATCCACCTTAAAAATGTGTGAAGTTACTTTTTGTGTCAGTCGCCTAGGGTAAGCATAAACTTAAATAAGTGGAGCTAGGAGCAATAACTAGTCATAAATATAAGCTCATACATACTATATTCTAACATGTGTAACAGGTATATAAAAAACAGTAAGTAGTAGGTTTAATTAATTTATTAGGTCATAATTAACAGAATATTAACAATTGAAACATTTCCCTTGAAGAAGGTAACCATACGCTCGTTACACGTATCAATCACGCCTTCCTTTAGCCGTATGAAAGCCTACTGTATGACTGGCATATTAATTCTTATGGTTCACGCTAGAGTTGCCAACCGTTCTGTTTCCCCAGGACATGTCCTGGTTTTAAGTCTCCTGGGATGTCCTGGATAGTTTTTAAGCATCTTCCTGGGTTTCAAAGCGCTCAATACTTTAAGGACGGCGTCTCGGCTCGAAAGTGTTTACGCTATTTTAAAACAAAGTTGTGTCCTGTTTTTAAACTGAATTGTACTGGTATTTCTAATTTCAAATCCTAGTATTTGAATTCCGGGGTTGGTAACCCTAGTCCACGCGCAGATGCTGGTCACCTCTAGCCTTTGACTCTATACCGCAATAGTTGTGCACTGGTACGATTAAAATCTTTATTATTTCAGATCTACAACACATTATTATTTTATGTATTATGATTAAATCTGTCATTTCAATTTCTATCTCAACCAATGCAGAGTATAAAATATAAAAACACGCTGTGTATATACACGATAACCTCCAAAACCGGCCAACCGATTTCAGTGAAATTTTGTCGATGTGTCAGCTAAAGATAGGCTAAATTTAAACCCGATATGTGACGCTGTTGCCGATATATTATTTTTTTTACAACAAAATGGCTTTCGTTCGCAGGAAACAGTTATTTTATAAAAAAAATATTTCTCCAGTGTTTGTTTTTCTTTTTTTGTTATCCATTACATATGAAAGCATTGTTCATAGGAAATCCGAGCCTACAAAGAATACCGCAGGTATACTCGTGCTTCTGCCATACTGCGGTAATTCTTTTTTATCCGGCAAAGTGACCACACTGCACCTGATGGTATGCAGTGCCGTCCAGTTAGAGTATCAAGTACCGAGAGACATCAGTCCCCCGCTACTCAACACAATCATGCCGGCCTGCTGTGTAGCTTCTTCTTGAGTCAGGTCCTTGTAGTTTGGTCACAATCTTGATATGTCTTCATCATTGACGACGGAGCTGCCTATCACGGCCAGGTGATACTCTTCACGCCTGCTATAGATGCATAATCAATTAATCAGTGAAATTAAACTTTGCATGCACTGTGTAAAACTAGAAATTGAACGGTAGGCAGCGATGAAAGGCTTTGCTGTGCCCTGGCATTACACAAGTCTATGGGCGGCGGTGACTACTTACCATCAGATGGCCCGTCTGCTCGTCTGCCTATTCAGGCAGTAATAAAAAAATCTAATGTATTAACTTCTGACATAACGACGAAAAATTAGTACAAGCCTTCGAGAACTAATCGATATTTATTTATTTATTTATGCTTTATTGTACACCAGAAAAATAATACAGTATAACAGTACATAGATATTGTTGCTGGATTCGTTTTTAACCAGTCATGTATCATTCGGTAGCCGGCTGCCGGACAAAACTAGCAATACTCGCCCTTATTGACGTCCGTATTAAGCGTATTTGTAACGTTAATATTATAGAAATAAAGTTGATTTTGGCTTGGCTTGACTCACTACTTATTACCTTTCTCCGAACACCGGTATCCCTGTGATACATAAGAGGGAAAAAAACTTAAAAAATATTTCTTCAATTTACCGCCGACTGAGAGGTTCATTAAATTAGGTAACAGTCAATCTCTCAAGTTACGCTCCCTCTCAGAGTCCAAACTGAATTCACTAATGACAAATTTCTTGGTATATAATAAACTCGTCAGGTTGTGAATAATTAAGAATTACCTCAAAAACCTTGGTAAGTGTGACATTTCCTGTAAAATTCTCGAAATTTTACAATAATTTACTCATAACACACTTCTAAAATGCTGCAGTTTTTAAATGTTGACTACGTAATGAGATAATGATCAACTATAGACTCGTGAGTACGGCAGTTGGAGAGTAGTTATTTCCCTAGATATGCTAAACAGACATGTGTATAGATTAAACATTTAAAAAAAATTATGTACTTTTGCGCCTTTTGACAAAAATGTGGGCACTATTACAAGCCATTTGTAGTCTCAATCAATATCAATCAAATCAATACTGACAATCAGCGTGTCAAAAATATTTCATTACAAAATATTAGAATAATTACCTGCCAATGTGTTCGCTTCTTATGATCGTACAATTGTCGTGACGTTAAGAATATGCTCTCACACAACTCGCACACGAACTCTAAATGCTTCTTTTGTCTGTGTGATAATAAAAGGCTCGGCGCACTGAAACAATTTCAACATTCATTAAAACATTGACTGCGACATTAAATAATACGTAAAATCCTGTTTACGACGTCGGTAAAACACATACAATGTGCGCAATTAAAAACACGCCAGGCGTGTGGCGACTGCATACAAGATGCGCAATTAAAAACACACTAGGCGTGTGGCGACTGCATACAAGATGCGCAATTAAAAACACACTAGGCGTGTGGCGACTGCATACAAGATGCGCAATTAAAAACACACTAGGCGTGTGGCGACTGCATACAAGATGCGCAATTAAAAACACACTAGGCGTGTGGCGACTGCATACAAGATGCGCAATTAAAAACACACTAGGCGTGTGGCGACTGCATACAAGATGCGCAATTAAAAACACACTAGGCGTGTGGCGACTGCATACAAGATGCGCAATTAAAAACACACTAGGCGTGTGGCGACTGCATACAAGATGCGCAATTAAAAACACACTAGGCGTGTGGCGACTGCATACAAGATGCGCAATTAAAAACACACTAGGCGTGTGGCGACTGCATACAAAATGCGCAATTCAAAAAACACACTAGGCGTGTGGCGACTGCATACAAGATGCGCAATTAAAAACACACTAGGCGTGTGGCGACTGCATACAAGATGCGCAATTAAAAACACACTGGGCGTGTGGCGACTGCATACAAAGTTCGATATTAAAAACACGTTAGGCGTGTGACGGCCGTATACAAGTTGCGTAACAGTGAGTGTTAATTGATGAATTTTCGATAATTATTTTCAAGAACGGCGATGGACAAACGTTCTTAAATACTCTGTGTAGCCATTGTAATTGATTGCATGCTTACCTAAACAACTTCCCACAGTCTGTGCAAGGATATCCCTCCCCATTGTGTAATTTTATGTGACTTTTAGCTTGAGTACTGAAAATAAAATCATTGACACATTTTATTTGTTAGATTAATACTAAGTTAGTAATTAAAAAAAAACTTTTCGCAATGGCTCCATGACAACTAACTAACTAACACTCGAACTTTTAACGAAGATAGCGTTTTAATAACTGATTAACAATTAATGGAATTAACTTTTTATCAAACATATAAGCCCAGCTGTAGTCTTAATGTAATTTCGATATTGAGGAACAATCTGTGCTTTGAAATTCACCATGTTTATACCGGCATTAAGTAGCTGAATATAGATTATACACCAATGGACTCCAGAACGCAACTCGTTGGAAATATGTTTGGTTTTTCCCATGTATAATTGTCCCTATTCAGTCAGGTACAAATATTTATAAGTAGATTACTGGGTCTCAGCTAATAAAAAATAACAAAGTTGTATTGTCTACTTACATAGAATAGGTTTTATATGAGCAAAGCTTGCAAGAAAACATCCACTGGTGGCTATCCATATAGTGCTTAGAGAGATATTTATTTTGCTTAAACCTAACGAGACAAATATCACACTTAAACGCTGCATATCTCTGAAAACAAGTTTTTTTGAAAACATTTATGCAATGATAATAGTACAATCCTCCTTCCTATGATCCTGGGTCCTTTAGGCGTAGTGTGAAGAAGCTACACAGCAGGCCGGCATGATTGTATTGACTAGCGAGGGATAGATTGTCTCTCGCTACTTTATGCTTTAACTGGACGGCACTGAAGGTGCAGTGTGGTCACTTTGCCATGCCAGGATCAAAAAGAATTAATTTATTGGTAAACGCATTTATTTGAAAAAATTTGGGTGTTACCAGTATGTACACAAATATTGATAATGAGCATGCACATAACTTAAGTTGTCTATGATAATGGATGAAATTTATAGATTTGTTTTAAGAAGTTTTCTTAACTGGCAAAATCATCAAAGATGGAGCTGTATAAAACTGGAAATTGCAAGTTTGAACTAAAACAGTATTCAGTTATAATTTAACAGTATTACATATAACGAGTATAACATTATTAGGTATAATTCCCAAATTAGTTTTCGTTTTGTTTTATTTTATTTCAATATAATTGAAATTGTCATAACTAGTATCACCTAAAATGTAAAAATAATCACTACTCACCGCAGTATGCTTTATCATATGATTATCATATGTATTCTTAGATTCAAAGCCCTTGAAGCAAAAGTGGCATTTAAAAAGAGACATCTTGTAATTCGGTGATTCTTTTCTAAGCAATAGTTCCTTTTTCGCATCCTCTGGTGTCAACTTTACAATTGTACCAAAACCTTCAAAAATATTCAACTTTGGAAGTTTATCAATGGTTTTGGAACACACTTGATTAACATTTTTTTCATTGAGGCTTTTGAATACTTTTGACAGAGGTTCATCATCAGATGAATCATCTTCATCCTCACTATATATCTTTTCTTCAATTGGTCTTTTTGTTATGTTAGGCTTTTGTATTGCTTTTGAAGCTTGGGTATTCTCTGTTGTAAGCAATGAGTTGTCTGAGTCATGACTATCTTCTAAATAATGAATATATTCAGTAGGCACATTGTCACTCTCATCATCATCATCAAAATCACTTTTATTATCATTATCAACACACTTTTCTTCATCATCATTATTCTCATCATCACAATCACTATCAGTAGTCTTATCATAACTTTCCTCAGCATCCTCAGTGTCTTCATCACTCTGATTATCATTATCTGTATCAAAAGCTTCAGTAGTGTTTATATTAAGTACATTTTTACTCTCTTCATTCCCTTCATTAGAATCTACTTTCTTCACAGTTGTGATTTTAGTTTCACTGACTTCCTTTTTTATATCCATATTTTCATTTGGTTTTACATCAACTGGTTTTAAGTCATCAATATTGTGTGTACTATTGGTGGTTATCACATAAGAAAATGTTAAATTTGATGTTAATTTATATAATTTACGATCCACATTTTGTAATATTTTTTTAACTGTCTGGAAAAGATAAATAATATCTGTGATTATGCAACAATGATGATAATAGCTTCCATTTCATTAGGATCTATATTTTTTAAATTTTACTTAACCATTGCCTAGTTGGTAGTGGTATAGACTATCAAGACAAAAGTTGTATGTTCGAAACCAGCCCATATGGCATACACTCTGACTTATCAAAAGTTATGTCTATAATCACTGTTAATTATTGCTTGCTATGACGGTAAAGGTAAACATTGTGAGGATATCTGCATACCTGAGAATTCTTATAAAACCAACCAGTCTACCAACATGCATTAAGCCAGTGTGGTGAACTAAGGCCTAACCCCTCTCATTAGTAGAGGAGGCCTGTGCCCAGTAGTAGGATATTTAATAGAGGGCTAGTCTTATTATACACAACCATAACAGACCTGTAAAGATACATACACCAGCACTATTACAATATTGCAAGTGATTTGCTCACGATTGCAGTTTCTGCCTAAAATGCAATAAAATTGTGGAATCATGCATTTTGGGGAAAAGCCTTCAGCATGTGTTAATGGATAATAGGATACACTAAATTCAATACATACTTCAGGTTCCTGCACCTTCCTGAGGTTAGCCAGTAGAGATTGTGCTTTCTGACACTTTGTTTTGAACTCTTGGAATCGGAACATCAATCTGGTGCATTCAAAACAAACATAATGACTTTTCTCAAATTTCTGAAAGTAAATGACTACTTGACACTTATGGTAGTATTAATATTATTGAAACATTATATACTTAAAGTATCTTTCTAAGTTTCTGGTAATAGAAATGCCTCAAGCTCCAAAACTGTACATACATACACTCAAGACTATAATCCCCGAAAGGGCAAACAGAGGTGTAACTTTTCGCCGAATTTCGGTCCCATAATGTGATAGGGGACGAGCCTATCGCCATACCGGGTACAGATTCCAGTTTTCAAGTGAATACTGCGAAAATATCACTTTACACAACCCGGGAATCGAAGCTGAGACCTCAGCACAGCCGTCGTAACGCATGCGCAATGATAACTGCGCCACCGAGACAGTCAAAATTCTGAACACTCCAAAATTGTGACGATAAATTATCATTCATTATAATAATATCAATATTTAATCAAAAATATTGTAAATAAAGAAGCCTTATTTCTTTAGGAAAGGAGTTTGAAAATAAAATATATAATAATAATACACACTAAAGTCATACACATAGTCCTAAGAGACCAGGACTCACTCCAAGTCAAACCTGTGTTATGGGTATCAGGAACTACAAGGGACTATAGTGTATCAACACCCATACTGTAAACAAATATCTGTCTTCACACAAATATCTGTCTCGGTGCGGGAATCGAACCCACGGCGTCTTGTTTCACAATCGGCTAGTCCACTGCGCCCCGGAGACTGTCTCAAATTGGTTTTATAATTTTAAAATAACTAATGTACAGTTGGCTGGTATTTTAATTTGTATTAGATATGACGATAAGCGGGCCATGTATTACATTGTTGGAGGGATGTTAATGTTTTATTTTATAAATTACTTACAGGAATTTGTAACAATCGTGAGAATATATGGCCCAAAGTGCTTGATGTTTTATTATTGATAGTATATTTTGCAGTCAAATCATACATTTTCACATCAGTCACTAAGCACGCGCCACAGTATTTGAAAGTATCCATTATTACAATAAACTTAGATTCTGTCGGATTGTATATTAGAAAATTATAAAGCTAAATATTGAAACTAAACTACATTTTTTTTAAGATATACCATTTTTTTTATTTTTTATTCCTCCAAAATACAGGCTATAGTCAATCGACCATACGGCCTTCTTCTTCTTCTTGTTCTTGTTTCAATGGACTATGCGGAGGAACGATTCCACAATTTCGCAAAGTCTGACATTACCAAAATTAACGTCTTCTGTTGATTGCTGTCAAAATATTTTGTTTTTTTTTTTCATACAAAGGTCAAGCTTTCGACCATAATGCCTAGTCTCACGTGAAAATATTTTGTGTTAGATAGGTACTGAACTTATTAGGGTATCCGATTATGTTTTAAAAAACTCTCTCACAACACGGAAAAAATCCCATAAAGATAATAATTCACCAACTTTTCCCTAAATACTATATTTAGCCTTAAACCTACTTGGAGACACGAAGATATGAATGTAATGTACGCTTAGAGTAGGCAACCTATCATTGATGTATATAAAGTACTGTAATGTGCGTGATGTGCGAATCATATTGTAAAATATTGCAATATTAGAGCCTAACATCGTACCCTAACTCTAGACCCCAGACAAAAACCGAATGTACACTGGCTGATCCCGGAACGTGACACACTTGCGTGTGCCACTATGGCGGATTTTCACCCTGTGTACGGTGGTCGCTATCCGGGCGGATATGAATATCCTACCACCAGCATAAACTTCGTAGTGCGTGCCAAATATTTCTATACTATTTTCCGCTGTCTCGTGTAATAATTGCCATTTTTTTATAGCATAGCCCTACAAACGAGCCAGTGGTCACCTGATGTTAAGTGATCTCCAACGCCCATGAACATCCACAATACCGAAAGTGTCATGTATGCGCGTCGGCCTTAAAAGACAGGAATAGGGATTAAGGAAGGGAAGGGGGAATCTGGGCCTCCGGATATCTCACTTACCATACGAAACGCACAGTAAACTGTCACTTTACGTTGGTTTTCTGTGAGACAGTCAGACCCCGGTCGAGCCGGCCCATTCATGCTGTAGATAAATATGTCTACAGCGTAGCTCAACCACTTCTATGCCATAAAATTGTACTTACTCTACGCACTTGCCATGATAAAATATCTGATATTCATCTGGACCTATTTTACTGCGGAACACTGATTTGTTTGAAACTGGGTTCGTTAGTGCGCTCGTCAGAAATAGACACATCCAAAACAATACGAAGTATAACTTGAAACCCATTTTTATATAACTGAGGTAAGACTGCCTCGGTGGCGTAGTTGTAATTGCGCATGCGTTACGATTGCTGTGCTGAGGTCTCGGGTTCGATCCCCGGGTAAAGTGATATTTGGTTTTTCTACCTAGAAATACTCAGTATTAACCCGGAGTCTGGAATGGTGCCCGGTGTGGCGATGGGCTCGCCCCCTATCACATTATGGGACCGAAATTCGGCGAAAAGTAGGTGTACTGGCCATTGCCTACCCCTTCGGGGATTACAGGCGTGAGTGTATATGTATATGTATGTATGAGGTAAGGCAGCTTCTCGCGCTGTAGTGTACACTGTCTGGAGCGGAATGTGCTGAGATTGTTTCCACGAGGCTTATAAATACTAGCCGGCTAATTTTATTGTTTTCAGAGATAAGAATATGAGATAAGTAATATTTATTTCGCAGAAAGATTGATTTCCGCGAGTGATCAATTTAATAATTTCTCACATAGGGGCGGGACATTATGCGCTGCAATAAATAGGCATAAGACTGGGAAGCTCTCGCAATTCTGAAATTGTGTGTATACACGGATCGCATACGCCTTCTTGCTATAAGAAAATACAAAAAAAAAATACATTCCTATTTTATTAAACTTGTTAAAAAATAATTTTCTTTGTTCCCCTTCTTAATCTCTTTTATTGGCCTTATGTTACGAATAGTGCTCTAAATAACATAAATAAGACTTAACCCTTAGATGGTAATTAAAATTGTGGTTAAAGATCTTTATCTCTCACCAGCTTTTGCCCGCGGCTCCGCCCGCGTGGAAGTTATTTTTGGGAGAAAAGGTGTATGTCGGAGTATAATGAATACGGAGACTGAATTGACCATACAAATATTTTTATCTTTTGTAAATTGTGGGTACCGTCAATTGTTTTACTATTTTGAAGGTAGGTTCGAGTTGTTTATTGAATGATCTCATTCGTATTGGGGCACAACGAAAATCACAATATAAAAGAGTGCCTCGTCATTTGGCGGAGCATTCAGGAATAATTATTAGACGAGTCAATATCCTTTCTCGAATAGTTTCGTAATTTAGAGGTCGTAATGCTCAAGTGCTGTTTAACTGATCGTTGCCTACAATTAAAGTGATGATTCAACGCGATGTGCCTCTCAGTGCAAAGTGTAATTGTAAACCATAGTTTTTCTTGCCAGTTCTTTTTTCCATAATCTTAATAAACTGTGAAGTGTTCAACTCTACGATGTGCATCCTGTCTATATCTGGAGATCGGAGAGGGATGTATAAGCCCTCTTCCAGCCTCTTCATATGGTGACCTGTGACTTGAGTGAGTTGAAGTGGGATCTACCCGTGGATTTATGTGAAATTTGGTGAGTCGCTTTCAGTTTACATTACATTAGTTACATTTAAAATGTAAAGGCCGATTTTTCGTTCTGCTAAACTTAACGATTTATTTAGTTGGAAATATGAGGATTTGTTTCCTAGCTCATTGATTTTTGTTTTTGGATTTAAAACTGATGGTAATTGACGACTATTAAGTTTGATCTTTCTGCTAATCTAAACAATCAAGTGCAAAATAGTATGGTTTGTTTCCAACCTCATTGATTATTTCTTTATTTTAATTTGTACCTACTGTTATAACCGATGGAAATTTTATCGACTTTTTTTTATCCTGTCTCGGCAAACTGACCACACTGCACCTGATGGTGAGTGCAGTGCCGTCCAATTAAAGTATCGAGTAGAGAGAGACAATCTATCCCGATGCATCCTCTGTGGCGTAGTTGTAATGTACGCGGTACGACTGCCGTGCGGGGTCTCTGGTTCGATCCCCGGGCTTGGTAAAGAGATATTGGGATTATCCGCCGTAAGCATGGGATTGTGCCCGGTATGGTGATAGGCTCACCCCTATCACATGGGATGATAATAAGCTGCGCGAATTATGGGTGTACTGGTTACACCTCTGCCTACACCTTCAGGGATTACAGTTGTGAGTGTGTATGTATGTGAAAATACGTAACAGTTGACGCGGGTGATGTTTGATGATATAATGAACCTTTAATTTGATGTGGTTCAATTCTAGCATGTATGAGGGTTGAAAAACATTTCATTCATAAACAAAAACCCCTCAAACCTATGTTTTAACGTGTTATGAAAAAAACTGCATTGAATGAACAATTCAGCAATTTGATGATTACTACTATATTGATTTATGAATGCAAGTTTCAGAACTAATAATCAATAATCAAGTTAGTCAAGTATAACCATATAAATTTTTAATTTTAATGTTGGTATTGGTGGTGACTGTTAGTTCTGGTTTTAATTTCTACCCGGTAATAAATTAATTTTATATTTATAGTTACGCTAAACTGTGAATTTAATTGAGGTAATAAGTGTTTGTGTCTATGCCAATGGTTCATAACATTACAGCTTACATTCGTAGCCTGGTTATTGTCTTCTCAAGATCTCTTGGGTGACTACGGGTGAGCGGTCCGCGCTTAAGGTATCCGTAATTAAATTATCTTCTGGTAGTTATATTAAAGAAAGTGTTACAGTGTGTGGTCACTTTGCCGTGCTAGGATAAAATAAAATAAATAAATAAAATACATCCAACTTTTGTGGAAAATTTGAACATAACATAGTTACCTTAAAGCAATGATACCCTGAGTGGTCTTTATCGACCCCCTGGGGCCGATGACGACAGAGGGGTCCAAGTGAGCGAAAAAAATATAGAATTAGAGATCTATTGGGTGTAAAAGGGGTCCATAAAGTTGAACCCAAATATCGAAAATTTATTATCAAAGCCTCAGGTTCACACCTCCCACTAGAAGGCGTTTATTTTTACTTTTTGCTTTTATGTAATACATAGGTACTTTATTAATTTTGGTATATTTAATTTCGGTTTCTTCTACATCTCACTAAGGTTTAAGTTTTAAAGAAATTTATTCTCAATAAGGCAAAAACAATGTCACTTCCTTGAGAACAATATTAAACATATGACTGCGCCTGCACCATCGTACGCATCCTAAATACGTCCTAGCAATAATTCTATAAACAACACTTGCTCCGATTACACCAGCAGGCGCTTCATTCGATTCGCCCCGCTCTCGCCATTACGAAACTTGTTTTGCTACCTCTATAAAAGAGGCGGAGCGACGGTTGAGCAGTCAGTCTCGGCTCTGGCTTGGCTCGGTGCACTTGTGGTATCCCGCTGCTTGCTTATCCTTGACTCATTGGATAATTAATTTGTGAAAACGAATTATTATACCTGGCTTAGGCTGTACATTAGTCACTGCCCAGGCAGTGCTGACCGATTGTTATGTATCAGCCTATGTAATAGCTGGTGGTAGGATATTCATATTCGCCCGGATAGCGACCACCGTACACAGGGCGAAAAACCCGCCATAGTGGCACACGCAAGTGTGTCGCGTTCCGGGATCAGCCAGTGTACATCCGGTTTTTGTCGGGGGTCTGGAGTTGGGGTACAATGGCCATTTTGCGGCCTTCTTAGTACTCTGTCACTAGACCCTCGACCCCTTCTTCACCTTCTTGCTCATGGCGTAGTGTGAAGAAGCAGGCCGGCATGAGTGTGTTGAGTAGCGGGGATAGATCGTCTCTCGCTACTCAGTACTCTATTTGGACCGCACTGCGCTTACCATCAGGTACAGTGCGGTCACTTTGCCGTGCCAGGATAAAAAAAAAAAAAAAAAAGTGGGTTTCTTACCAGTTTTTCCCACGCTTAGTATTCCGAACTGGCAGTAGCTTAATAAACTATTAATGGTTCAACTTGTGTTATTTCTACGGAACCGTTATACGATGTGCATCCTGTTTGTCCCTGAGGATCGAAGAGGTTGCATAGGACCTCTCCCAGCCTCGGCCTGAAGTACCTACACCTAACCTGACATACATGACATGACACATGACTTGTTGTGTTGTGTTGTGCTGCGACATCAGAACTGCGATCAAGGACATCGCCCACTAGCGTGAATCAGGTGACTTAATACCTACAGTTTGGTTCTATGTTATTTTTGTTTGAGAGTTTGTAAAACATTAGAAGTTTTACCAGCTGTACCTATGCGTTTTGTTGGGTTGTAAAAAAGCTATCTATGATTAGAATTTTAGTGTCAAAAAGATATAGTGATGGTAAAGTGCAGTATTCTACCACGTTATAGGTGGTATGAATTATAATATGTCTCTAATATTAGTCCTTATTAAACAAATGTTGTAAAAAAACGGGAAATATGAAGGGTCTATGATTTCTGTCTTAATAATGTTTGTGTTGAAATTCCATGTGCCATTGATGCTTAACCGTCGCGCCGTGACGGTGCTCTAGCGACGCAAGTGATTCGTGCGACAGCGTGTTGTTTGCGTACCTACCTACCTACCTACATATGTCTAGTGTGCATTGACGTGTTTGGAATTTGGTTAGTCGCTTCTGGTTTTATTTATGTACCCTCAACTAAAGCGAGCAATTAGTTGAGAGGTGAAAATAAGTCTGCCTCGATGGCGTAGTTGTGATTACGTAAACGATATTATGCGGAGATCTCTAGTTCGATCCCGGGTCATGTAAAAGGGATATTGGGTTTTTCTACCTAGAAATACTCAGTATTAACCCGGAGTCTGGAATGGTGCCCGGTGTGGCGATAGGCTCGCCCCCTATCACATTATGGGACCGAAATTCGGCGAAAAGTGGGTGTACTGGTTACACCTCTGCCTACCCCTTCGGGGATTACAGGCGTGAGTGTATATGTATGTATCATTACACTCAAAACTGGCATTTAACGGTGTAATGAGAAATAATTTGTTCAATGCAATAAATAATTAATCCGGATTGTTTGACGGTTATGTTTTTTCAAATTAAAATCAATATTAATTTGTAATTACATGATCTAGTATGATATATTTAATAAAAAGGGTAAGCACATATCATTCTTGACTATTTTCCGCCAAGAGGAATTCAATAATTGTACGGGTGGTAATTTTTCGAGTTTAATATTTTAATTTGTTCTACCCGATAATTAATTCATTTTTATAATGTTCTCCCTAAACAAGAGGTGACAATATGAGGCTTTGTGACTATGTGAATACAGGTAAAACCGATATGTGTCGGTAATTGCCTGGGTCTGTTGTTAGTCCGGATTTATATATGGGTGTAACTTTTGCCAACTTTAGAGTATCGGGGAAACTACCATCTAATAACAATTTATTGAAGCATTTACTCATCGTGTTTGCCACCAAATGGTTTATGCATTTTATTACTTTTGTGTTAATTTCATCTAATCCAGTGGTACAATTTGAATCGAGATTTAAGATTATTTTTATTATTTCTTCAGGTCAACAAGGTTTGAGTATGGACAACGAAGAGTTTTGAGCCAGAACTTTTGGTAATGCTCGCACGTGATTGTCATGAAATTTATTAGGTATTGCTTTCGCTAAAATTGGTCCTATTGTTGAAAAATATTTATTAAATAGTTCACATACACGTCTTGGATCAGTAACATACAGTGAGTCGACAAGTAGTTTTGGAGGAGCACACCTTTGTTTAATATTATTATTTGCTAAAGAGTTAATTAGACCCCATATTTTTTAGGTTTATTAATACAATTTGTGAGTTCTTTAGTGGTAAATTTTTTTTGCATCTTGTATAATTTTACATTTAACATATTTTCTTTTGGTTATAATTTTTTTCTTCTAAGGTCTTAATGTGATCGTTCATCATTCTGCCCACAACATATTTCTTTGATTGATTTCATTTATGATATCCGTATTTATCAATTTTTTTTTTGTGGAGAATTTAGGTTTTTTGTTGTTTTACTTTTACTTATGAGTTTTGTTGTATTTTCGAGTTTTAGTAGTCTTGTAGTTCCTCGAGATTTGTTGTTTCAAAGAAGTTTTATATCATCGTGTAGTTTATTGCTTCACAGTGTGTCCGAATCTTTGGTGGAGGTTTTTCTTTTTTTGTTAGATATATATTTGTTTTTGAACTTGTAAGAATCAGTTATTACCATATGAAACTTATCATTTCTCAAATTTGTACTTACATGATCCAGAATAGATTTTCTTGTAGTCGATTCTCGCGTACAGTGTTTTTTATTTATTTTATTTATAAATGTGTCTTGCTTCCTTTGCGAGGTATTTATATACTTTAGTCAGCTCTTTTCTTGAGATGGCTAGACAGGCGCCACGGGGCGCCTATGTTCCGACTGACACTGGTATTAACGGACCATGAGTGTTTCGGTTCGTTCCTGTGTCGGATCGGAAAGGAGGTCCGCCGTGTGCCACCACTGTGGCAACTGCCGCGAGGACACGGCACAACATACGTTGGAGGAGTGCCCAGCCTGGGACGAAGAGCGCAGTGCTCTCGGAGCAGTCGTTGGACGAGACTTCTCGCTGCCAGCCGTGGTGTCGTCCATTGTCGCCAGCCGGAGGTCCTGGCGTGCGGTGGCCCACTTCTGCGAGAACGTCGTCTCGCAGGAGAGTGCTGAGAGGGATCGGGAAGGATATGATCCATCCCGCCGCCAGAGAAGACGTAGGAGGCGCCGGGTGGACGACTGACCGGCGTCTCCCGCCCTGTGGAATGGGGGCGTTTGAATTCCCACACGGTAACCCCTGCCTGTCGTACATTACAAATCATTGTGGATATACGCTGAGGATCTACCTCCTCTTGAATCAGTTCTATAGTTGTAGTAGTGTGAGTAGTTGTTCATTTGTAGTTCCATTGCTTGTATTTCGGAAGAGAAGACATTGGTTTCAGTCAATAAGATAACGTGAATAGTCACAAGTAGAGATTTTATGACTTGATCTGCCGGTATTAATACTTTGGTATTTATTGAGTATATAATAGTTAGTTGTATTATCATTTATTGTTTGGAGTTTTTTTGAAGTCAGTTTTATTATTTTCGGTGTACCTTTAACATATTTGGTGGTAAGTCCATCTTAGTCTGACTTTTCTACCCTCGAGGTAGCTATCTATGACCCTTCTGATGTTAACTGGACGTCTTTCAAGCAGGTTTTCGGAGGATGATGACTGTTGCCTCCTTCCAGGTGGACGTGAACTGGCCTAGTTCTTGGCGTTTGTTTGCCAGTAATATGTACAATTCTGGGTACTTATTTATTGCTTGCTTACAGAGATCTGCCGTTAGACCGTCTGCTCCCGGGGCTTTCTTTGGGTTGAAGCTATAACAACCACACTTAGTTCGTCTAGTGAAAATGGTGGGTCATGGTACTCAGCATTGACTTCGTCATTTACTCGTTCGGATGTTTACCTCATCTGCTCGTGTTCTGCATTGTCTTCTTCCTCTTTGTCATCTGGATAAAATGTTTCTGCCAAGAATTTTGCAGACTCCTTAGGGGCTCTCCATTTCTAGTTAATGGTAGGTCTTCTTGTCTCTTAGACACCTTTGTGATCACTCTATATGTTTTCCTTGTCCTGTTTCCTACGAAACTCCTTCCAGCTTTCTACTTGTACACTCTTGGCTTCATTCTCATATCTTTCTTTTGATTGCAGGTACTCATCGACGACCTTGTCTCCCCGGATCGGCGCTGCGCATCGAATTCTCCTCCTCCGTGTGATGACCTCCTGCTTCATCTCGGCGAGTTTCCCGGACCACCAGGAGCTCTCCATTTCTAGTTAATGGCAGGTCTTCTTGTTTCTTAGACACCTTTGTGATCACTCTATATGTTTTCCTTGTCCTGTTTCCTACGAAACTCCTTCTAGCTTTCTACTTGTACCCTCTTGGCTTCATTCTCATATCTTTATTTTGATTGCAGGTACTCATCGACGACCTTGTCTCCCCGGATCGGCGCTGCGCATCGGATTCTCCTCCTCCGGGTGATGACCTCCTGCTTCATCTCGGTGAGTTTCCCGGACCACCAGGGGCTCTCCATTTCTAGTTAATGGCAGGTCTTCTTGTCTATTAGACACCTTTGTGATCACTCTATATGTTTTCCTTGTCCTGTTTCCTACGAAACTCCTTCCAGCTTTCTACTTGTACCCTCTTGGCTTCATTCTCGTATTTTTCTTTTGATTGTAGGTACTCATCGACGACCTTGTCTCCCCGGATCGGCGCTACGCATCGGATTCTCCTCCTCCGGGTGATGACCTCCCTCCTTCATCTCGGCGAGTTTCCCGGCCCGCCAGGGAAACCATGGAATCGTATCATTGCCTGTTTTTATAATGTTAATGTTTCTAATAATAAATGACAGACAGACAGACAGACAGACAGACAGACAGACAGACAGACAGACAGACAGACAGACAGACAGACAGACAGACAGACAGACAGACAGACAGACAGACAGACAGACAGACAGACAGACAGACAGACAGACAGACAGACAGACAGACAGACAGACAGACAGACAGACAGACAGACAGACAGACAGACAGACAGACAGACAGACAGACAGACAGACAGACAGACAGACAGACAGACAGACAGACAGACAGACAGACAGACAGACAGACAGACAGACAGACAGACAGACAGACAGACAGACAGACAGACAGACAGACAGACAGACAGACAGACAGACAGACAGACAGACAGACAGACAGACAGACAGACAGACAGACAGACAGACAGACAGACAGACAGACAGACAGACAGACAGACAGACAGACAGACAGACAGACAGACAGACAGACAGACAGACAGACAGACAGACAGACAGACAGACAGACAGACAGACAGACAGACAGACAGACAGACAGACAGACAGACAGACAGACAGACAGACAGACAGACAGACAGACAGACAGACAGACAGACAGACAGACAGACAGACAGACAGACAGACAGACAGACAGACAGACAGACAGACAGACAGACAGACAGACAGACAGACAGACAGACAGACAGACAGACAGACAGACAGACAGACAGACAGACAGACAGACAGACAGACAGACAGACAGACAGACAGACAGACAGACAGACAGACAGACAGACAGACAGACAGACAGACAGACAGACAGACAGACAGACAGACAGACAGACAGACAGACAGACAGACAGACAGACAGACAGACAGACAGACAGACAGACAGACAGACAGACAGACAGACAGACAGACAGACAGACAGACAGACAGACAGACAGACAGACAGACAGACAGACAGACAGACAGACAGACAGACAGACAGACAGACAGACAGACAGACAGACAGACAGACAGACAGACAGACAGACAGACAGACAGACAGACAGACAGACAGACAGACAGACAGACAGACAGACAGACAGACAGACAGACAGACAGACAGACAGACAGACAGACAGACAGACAGACAGACAGACAGACAGACAGACAGACAGACAGACAGACAGACAGACAGACAGACAGACAGACAGACAGACAGACAGACAGACAGACAGACAGACAGACAGACAGACAGACAGACAGACAGACAGACAGACAGACAGACAGACAGACAGACAGACAGACAGACAGACAGACAGACAGACAGACAGACAGACAGACAGACAGACAGACAGACAGACAGACAGACAGACAGACAGACAGACAGACAGACAGACAGACAGACAGACAGACAGACAGACAGACAGACAGACAGACAGACAGACAGACAGACAGACAGACAGACAGACAGACAGACAGACAGACAGACAGACAGACAGACAGACAGACAGACAGACAGACAGACAGACAGACAGACAGACAGACAGACAGACAGACAGACAGACAGACAGACAGACAGACAGACAGACAGACAGACAGACAGACAGACAGACAGACAGACAGACAGACAGACAGACAGACAGACAGACAGACAGACAGACAGACAGACAGACAGACAGACAGACAGACAGACAGACAGACAGACAGACAGACAGACAGACAGACAGACAGACAGACAGACAGACAGACAGACAGACAGACAGACAGACAGACAGACAGACAGACAGACAGACAGACAGACAGACAGACAGACAGACAGACAGACAGACAGACAGACAGACAGACAGACAGACAGACAGACAGACAGACAGACAGACAGACAGACAGACAGACAGACAGACAGACAGACAGACAGACAGACAGACAGACAGACAGACAGACAGACAGACAGACAGACAGACAGACAGACAGACAGACAGACAGACAGACAGACAGACAGACAGACAGACAGACAGACAGACAGACAGACAGACAGACAGACAGACAGACAGACAGACAGACAGACAGACAGACAGACAGACAGACAGACAGACAGACAGACAGACAGACAGACAGACAGACAGACAGACAGACAGACAGACAGACAGACAGACAGACAGACAGACAGACAGACAGACAGACAGACAGACAGACAGACAGACAGACAGACAGACAGACAGACAGACAGACAGACAGACAGACAGACAGACAGACAGACAGACAGACAGACAGACAGACAGACAGACAGACAGACAGACAGACAGACAGACAGACAGACAGACAGACAGACAGACAGACAGACAGACAGACAGACAGACAGACAGACAGACAGACAGACAGACAGACAGACAGACAGACAGACAGACAGACAGACAGACAGACAGACAGACAGACAGACAGACAGACAGACAGACAGACAGACAGACAGACAGACAGACAGACAGACAGACAGACAGACAGACAGACAGACAGACAGACAGACAGACAGACAGACAGACAGACAGACAGACAGACAGACAGACAGACAGACAGACAGACAGACAGACAGACAGACAGACAGACAGACAGACAGACAGACAGACAGACAGACAGACAGACAGACAGACAGACAGACAGACAGACAGACAGACAGACAGACAGACAGACAGACAGACAGACAGACAGACAGACAGACAGACAGACAGACAGACAGACAGACAGACAGACAGACAGACAGACAGACAGACAGACAGACAGACAGACAGACAGACAGACAGACAGACAGACAGACAGACAGACAGACAGACAGACAGACAGACAGACAGACAGACAGACAGACAGACAGACAGACAGACAGACAGACAGACAGACAGACAGACAGACAGACAGACAGACAGACAGACAGACAGACAGACAGACAGACAGACAGACAGACAGACAGACAGACAGACAGACAGACAGACAGACAGACAGACAGACAGACAGACAGACAGACAGACAGACAGACAGACAGACAGACAGACAGACAGACAGACAGACAGACAGACAGACAGACAGACAGACAGACAGACAGACAGACAGACAGACAGACAGACAGACAGACAGACAGACAGACAGACAGACAGACAGACAGACAGACAGACAGACAGACAGACAGACAGACAGACAGACAGACAGACAGACAGACAGACAGACAGACAGACAGACAGACAGACAGACAGACAGACAGACAGACAGACAGACAGACAGACAGACAGACAGACAGACAGACAGACAGACAGACAGACAGACAGACAGACAGACAGACAGACAGACAGACAGACAGACAGACAGACAGACAGACAGACAGACAGACAGACAGACAGACAGACAGACAGACAGACAGACAGACAGACAGACAGACAGACAGACAGACAGACAGACAGACAGACAGACAGACAGACAGACAGACAGACAGACAGACAGACAGACAGACAGACAGACAGACAGACAGACAGACAGACAGACAGACAGACAGACAGACAGACAGACAGACAGACAGACAGACAGACAGACAGACAGACAGACAGACAGACAGACAGACAGACAGACAGACAGACAGACAGACAGACAGACAGACAGACAGACAGACAGACAGACAGACAGACAGACAGACAGACAGACAGACAGACAGACAGACAGACAGACAGACAGACAGACAGACAGACAGACAGACAGACAGACAGACAGACAGACAGACAGACAGACAGACAGACAGACAGACAGACAGACAGACAGACAGACAGACAGACAGACAGACAGACAGACAGACAGACAGACAGACAGACAGACAGACAGACAGACAGACAGACAGACAGACAGACAGACAGACAGACAGACAGACAGACAGACAGACAGACAGACAGACAGACAGACAGACAGACAGACAGACAGACAGACAGACAGACAGACAGACAGACAGACAGACAGACAGACAGACAGACAGACAGACAGACAGACAGACAGACAGACAGACAGACAGACAGACAGACAGACAGACAGACAGACAGACAGACAGACAGACAGACAGACAGACAGACAGACAGACAGACAGACAGACAGACAGACAGACAGACAGACAGACAGACAGACAGACAGACAGACAGACAGACAGACAGACAGACAGACAGACAGACAGACAGACAGACAGACAGACAGACAGACAGACAGACAGACAGACAGACAGACAGACAGACAGACAGACAGACAGACAGACAGACAGACAGACAGACAGACAGACAGACAGACAGACAGACAGACAGACAGACAGACAGACAGACAGACAGACAGACAGACAGACAGACAGACAGACAGACAGACAGACAGACAGACAGACAGACAGACAGACAGACAGACAGACAGACAGACAGACAGACAGACAGACAGACAGACAGACAGACAGACAGACAGACAGACAGACAGACAGACAGACAGACAGACAGACAGACAGACAGACAGACAGACAGACAGACAGACAGACAGACAGACAGACAGACAGACAGACAGACAGACAGACAGACAGACAGACAGACAGACAGACAGACAGACAGACAGACAGACAGACAGACAGACAGACAGACAGACAGACAGACAGACAGACAGACAGACAGACAGACAGACAGACAGACAGACAGACAGACAGACAGACAGACAGACAGACAGACAGACAGACAGACAGACAGACAGACAGACAGACAGACAGACAGACAGACAGACAGACAGACAGACAGACAGACAGACAGACAGACAGACAGACAGACAGACAGACAGACAGACAGACAGACAGACAGACAGACAGACAGACAGACAGACAGACAGACAGACAGACAGACAGACAGACAGACAGACAGACAGACAGACAGACAGACAGACAGACAGACAGACAGACAGACAGACAGACAGACAGACAGACAGACAGACAGACAGACAGACAGACAGACAGACAGACAGACAGACAGACAGACAGACAGACAGACAGACAGACAGACAGACAGACAGACAGACAGACAGACAGACAGACAGACAGACAGACAGACAGACAGACAGACAGACAGACAGACAGACAGACAGACAGACAGACAGACAGACAGACAGACAGACAGACAGACAGACAGACAGACAGACAGACAGACAGACAGACAGACAGACAGACAGACAGACAGACAGACAGACAGACAGACAGACAGACAGACAGACAGACAGACAGACAGACAGACAGACAGACAGACAGACAGACAGACAGACAGACAGACAGACAGACAGACAGACAGACAGACAGACAGACAGACAGACAGACAGACAGACAGACAGACAGACAGACAGACAGACAGACAGACAGACAGACAGACAGACAGACAGACAGACAGACAGACAGACAGACAGACAGACAGACAGACAGACAGACAGACAGACAGACAGACAGACAGACAGACAGACAGACAGACAGACAGACAGACAGACAGACAGACAGACAGACAGACAGACAGACAGACAGACAGACAGACAGACAGACAGACAGACAGACAGACAGACAGACAGACAGACAGACAGACAGACAGACAGACAGACAGACAGACAGACAGACAGACAGACAGACAGACAGACAGACAGACAGACAGACAGACAGACAGACAGACAGACAGACAGACAGACAGACAGACAGACAGACAGACAGACAGACAGACAGACAGACAGACAGACAGACAGACAGACAGACAGACAGACAGACAGACAGACAGACAGACAGACAGACAGACAGACAGACAGACAGACAGACAGACAGACAGACAGACAGACAGACAGACAGACAGACAGACAGACAGACAGACAGACAGACAGACAGACAGACAGACAGACAGACAGACAGACAGACAGACAGACAGACAGACAGACAGACAGACAGACAGACAGACAGACAGACAGACAGACAGACAGACAGACAGACAGACAGACAGACAGACAGACAGACAGACAGACAGACAGACAGACAGACAGACAGACAGACAGACAGACAGACAGACAGACAGACAGACAGACAGACAGACAGACAGACAGACAGACAGACAGACAGACAGACAGACAGACAGACAGACAGACAGACAGACAGACAGACAGACAGACAGACAGACAGACAGACAGACAGACAGACAGACAGACAGACAGACAGACAGACAGACAGACAGACAGACAGACAGACAGACAGACAGACAGACAGACAGACAGACAGACAGACAGACAGACAGACAGACAGACAGACAGACAGACAGACAGACAGACAGACAGACAGACAGACAGACAGACAGACAGACAGACAGACAGACAGACAGACAGACAGACAGACAGACAGACAGACAGACAGACAGACAGACAGACAGACAGACAGACAGACAGACAGACAGACAGACAGACAGACAGACAGACAGACAGACAGACAGACAGACAGACAGACAGACAGACAGACAGACAGACAGACAGACAGACAGACAGACAGACAGACAGACAGACAGACAGACAGACAGACAGACAGACAGACAGACAGACAGACAGACAGACAGACAGACAGACAGACAGACAGACAGACAGACAGACAGACAGACAGACAGACAGACAGACAGACAGACAGACAGACAGACAGACAGACAGACAGACAGACAGACAGACAGACAGACAGACAGACAGACAGACAGACAGACAGACAGACAGACAGACAGACAGACAGACAGACAGACAGACAGACAGACAGACAGACAGACAGACAGACAGACAGACAGACAGACAGACAGACAGACAGACAGACAGACAGACAGACAGACAGACAGACAGACAGACAGACAGACAGACAGACAGACAGACAGACAGACAGACAGACAGACAGACAGACAGACAGACAGACAGACAGACAGACAGACAGACAGACAGACAGACAGACAGACAGACAGACAGACAGACAGACAGACAGACAGACAGACAGACAGACAGACAGACAGACAGACAGACAGACAGACAGACAGACAGACAGACAGACAGACAGACAGACAGACAGACAGACAGACAGACAGACAGACAGACAGACAGACAGACAGACAGACAGACAGACAGACAGACAGACAGACAGACAGACAGACAGACAGACAGACAGACAGACAGACAGACAGACAGACAGACAGACAGACAGACAGACAGACAGACAGACAGACAGACAGACAGACAGACAGACAGACAGACAGACAGACAGACAGACAGACAGACAGACAGACAGACAGACAGACAGACAGACAGACAGACAGACAGACAGACAGACAGACAGACAGACAGACAGACAGACAGACAGACAGACAGACAGACAGACAGACAGACAGACAGACAGACAGACAGACAGACAGACAGACAGACAGACAGACAGACAGACAGACAGACAGACAGACAGACAGACAGACAGACAGACAGACAGACAGACAGACAGACAGACAGACAGACAGACAGACAGACAGACAGACAGACAGACAGACAGACAGACAGACAGACAGACAGACAGACAGACAGACAGACAGACAGACAGACAGACAGACAGACAGACAGACAGACAGACAGACAGACAGACAGACAGACAGACAGACAGACAGACAGACAGACAGACAGACAGACAGACAGACAGACAGACAGACAGACAGACAGACAGACAGACAGACAGACAGACAGACAGACAGACAGACAGACAGACAGACAGACAGACAGACAGACAGACAGACAGACAGACAGACAGACAGACAGACAGACAGACAGACAGACAGACAGACAGACAGACAGACAGACAGACAGACAGACAGACAGACAGACAGACAGACAGACAGACAGACAGACAGACAGACAGACAGACAGACAGACAGACAGACAGACAGACAGACAGACAGACAGACAGACAGACAGACAGACAGACAGACAGACAGACAGACAGACAGACAGACAGACAGACAGACAGACAGACAGACAGACAGACAGACAGACAGACAGACAGACAGACAGACAGACAGACAGACAGACAGACAGACAGACAGACAGACAGACAGACAGACAGACAGACAGACAGACAGACAGACAGACAGACAGACAGACAGACAGACAGACAGACAGACAGACAGACAGACAGACAGACAGACAGACAGACAGACAGACAGACAGACAGACAGACAGACAGACAGACAGACAGACAGACAGACAGACAGACAGACAGACAGACAGACAGACAGACAGACAGACAGACAGACAGACAGACAGACAGACAGACAGACAGACAGACAGACAGACAGACAGACAGACAGACAGACAGACAGACAGACAGACAGACAGACAGACAGACAGACAGACAGACAGACAGACAGACAGACAGACAGACAGACAGACAGACAGACAGACAGACAGACAGACAGACAGACAGACAGACAGACAGACAGACAGACAGACAGACAGACAGACAGACAGACAGACAGACAGACAGACAGACAGACAGACAGACAGACAGACAGACAGACAGACAGACAGACAGACAGACAGACAGACAGACAGACAGACAGACAGACAGACAGACAGACAGACAGACAGACAGACAGACAGACAGACAGACAGACAGACAGACAGACAGACAGACAGACAGACAGACAGACAGACAGACAGACAGACAGACAGACAGACAGACAGACAGACAGACAGACAGACAGACAGACAGACAGACAGACAGACAGACAGACAGACAGACAGACAGACAGACAGACAGACAGACAGACAGACAGACAGACAGACAGACAGACAGACAGACAGACAGACAGACAGACAGACAGACAGACAGACAGACAGACAGACAGACAGACAGACAGACAGACAGACAGACAGACAGACAGACAGACAGACAGACAGACAGACAGACAGACAGACAGACAGACAGACAGACAGACAGACAGACAGACAGACAGACAGACAGACAGACAGACAGACAGACAGACAGACAGACAGACAGACAGACAGACAGACAGACAGACAGACAGACAGACAGACAGACAGACAGACAGACAGACAGACAGACAGACAGACAGACAGACAGACAGACAGACAGACAGACAGACAGACAGACAGACAGACAGACAGACAGACAGACAGACAGACAGACAGACAGACAGACAGACAGACAGACAGACAGACAGACAGACAGACAGACAGACAGACAGACAGACAGACAGACAGACAGACAGACAGACAGACAGACAGACAGACAGACAGACAGACAGACAGACAGACAGACAGACAGACAGACAGACAGACAGACAGACAGACAGACAGACAGACAGACAGACAGACAGACAGACAGACAGACAGACAGACAGACAGACAGACAGACAGACAGACAGACAGACAGACAGACAGACAGACAGACAGACAGACAGACAGACAGACAGACAGACAGACAGACAGACAGACAGACAGACAGACAGACAGACAGACAGACAGACAGACAGACAGACAGACAGACAGACAGACAGACAGACAGACAGACAGACAGACAGACAGACAGACAGACAGACAGACAGACAGACAGACAGACAGACAGACAGACAGACAGACAGACAGACAGACAGACAGACAGACAGACAGACAGACAGACAGACAGACAGACAGACAGACAGACAGACAGACAGACAGACAGACAGACAGACAGACAGACAGACAGACAGACAGACAGACAGACAGACAGACAGACAGACAGACAGACAGACAGACAGACAGACAGACAGACAGACAGACAGACAGACAGACAGACAGACAGACAGACAGACAGACAGACAGACAGACAGACAGACAGACAGACAGACAGACTTGTAATGTACTTGCTTAGTTCTTACCGATCAATAAAAGTGACAACCCTAGACCTGAACTGAATGTTTAGAAGTTTAATTTTAAGGTCACATTATACATTGATTATTTCTCTACAATAGTCCTTAAATAGTATGAACTTAAAGTAGAGAATACCGAAGTTATGAAAGTTTCTGCAAAATGGGAAACTTGTAAAAAGTGGTACATATTATTTGGCCCGCTGTCTAAATTAAGGTTTTTATCATATCAATAAAAAATTAGAAATCATAATATTATTTTAAATATTTCAAATTGAATTTCAAAACGCAAGCAATCTGGGCAAAGTCATGCGGTCTTACGGTAGTGGTTGTTAAGGGATCAGAGAATCATATAGGCGACTTTTATCCCTGAAAAATGCACGCTTCCTATGGGATAGCAACATATAGAAAGGTGTAATAGCTTAACGTGCATCCGTGGATTATATACATTTTCTTCTAAAATTAACCTCCACGCGGGCGGAGCCGCGGGCAACAGCTAGTAATAATATATTTCCACAATGACGGATATATATTTTGTTGACATTCAGACTATCTGACCAAGAATAACAAAAGTCAATCAAAAAATGAGAAACTCAGATAGTAACAGCAAATATTATGTCTATTTCTATTGCTCTTAGCTTTTTCGTAATAAGTGCATCCTGCTCTTTTGGGAATTATAAAAGGAATGTCACCCCTGTGATTGAAATAAATGAAATTACATGTAGTCTTTATTTCGTTTTGCCATAGAATGCGAAGAAAAAACAAAATGTCTTGATTTAATCGACACTGATAAAGTAACCAATCTATGCTTGATCCAGCTTGCTTGCATTATAGTTGACTTTGGCTTGTATTTTTACTCACTACCTATTTCCGAACACCGGTGATCTTGTGATGCTTGAGAGGTTAATACGTTTCAAGATGTTATAAACTTCAGAGATAAAAATACTGATAAAGTAATGAAATATTTCAGTTTTTAAAACTTAAAGGAATGAACCACAAATAAAATACTCCAATAGTAAAAATATAGCTTATTTATTTTTAGATAGACAACATTATCAATATGCTTATAACGATCATAATATATTTTTTCTTACAGAAACATTGAACCATTTTGTAGCATAGAATTCATTATTTATATTTAAACACCCGTGTACAGAGGTCCATTTTAGAGCGGCCATTATCTAAGGCGCAAAATAACTTTTTACTAGTACATAATTAATTTAGTGAATCAAATTAAAATTTGGTTGTCACAAATTATGTAGTTATATTTACATTGACAGTATATTTCTCATATTAATTAAATATTGTGTTTCACACATTCTCTTCAGTTTTTTTTCTCTTTTTTCGGTCTCTCTTCGGCCAGGGCACTTTGTTGTGGACATATTTTATATGCAGTTTCCGGTCACAAGGGCTAATGAACGCTTTGTCGCACATCGTACATTTATGAGGACGTATGTCGAGGTGAGCCTGAAAAATGTATACCGATTAAATATATCATTAATATATATATTTTATATCATAGTCGGACAAACAAGCCAGTGGGTCACCTGATGTTAAGTGATCTCCAGCGCCCATGAACATCCACAATATCGCAAGTATCACGTATGCGCTGTCGGACGTAAAGGACAGGAATTAGGGATTAGGGAAGGGAAGAGGGAATCTGGGCCTCCGGATATCTCACTTACCATACGAAACGCGACAGTGAATTGTCAGTTTACGTTAGTTTTCTGTGATACAGTGGTACTACCCCGGTCGAGCCGGCCCATTCATGCTGTATTCAGCGTGGCTCTACCACTTTTAAAATGGTGTATTACACATTAATATGCATAGAATATACCATGTTACTTAGTAGAAAGTTTTAAAAACAACTGATGATACATGCAGGTCACTCACTCATGTAACCACATCCAGCCCATAAACAGGAAACAGTTTTTTATCCCTGCACGGCAAAGTGACCACACTGCACCTGATGGTAAGCGCAGTGACGTCCAGTTAGAGTATCAAGTAGCGAGAAACAATCTATCCCTCGCTACTCAACACAATCATGCTGGCCTGATGTGTAACTTCTTCACACTACGCACATGGGGCAAGGAGAATGACCATAGGCTACATTAGTTTTTTATAAGAAATGTGAGGCGAGTGCGCCGGGCAGTGAGAACGACTTGTCGCACGACACACACTTGTACGGACGCTCACCAGTGTGTTTGTGTTTGCGTTTCGTTAGTTAGTAGTTAGTACCTTCATATGTTTGTTGAGACCGCTGCGGAAGGTGAAGATGTGTCCACACAAGAGGCAGAGATGCGTGCGTCCGCGCTGGTGTACGTTCGCCCGATGTGAGGCGAGTGCGCCGGGCAGTGAGAACGACTTGTCGCACGACACACACTTGTACGGACGCTCACCAGTGTGTTTGTGTTTGCGTTTCGTTAGTTAGTAGTTAGTACCTTCATATGTTTGTTGAGACCGCTGCGGAAGGTGAAGATGTGTCCACACAAGAGGCAGAGATGCGTGCGTCCGCGCTGGTGTACGTTCGCCCGATGTGAGGCGAGTGCGCCGGGCAGTGAGAACGACTTGTCGCACGACACACACTTGTACGGACGCTCACCAGTGTGTTTGTGTTTGCGTTTCGTTAGTTAGTAGTTAGTACCTTCATATGTTTGTTGAGACCGCTGCGGAAGGTGAAGATGTGTCCACACAAGAGGCAGAGATGCGTGCGTCCGCGCTGGTGTACGTTCGCCCGATGTGAGGCGAGTGCGCCGGGCAGTGAGAACGACTTGTCGCACGACACACACTTGTACGGACGCTCACCAGTGTGTTTGTGTTTGCGTTTCGTTAGTTAGTAGTTAGTACCTTCATATGTTTGTTGAGACCGCTGCGGAAGGTGAAGATGTGTCCACACAAGAGGCAGAGATGCGTGCGTCCGCGCTGGTGTACGTTCGCCCGATGTGAGGCGAGTGCGCCGGGCAGTGAGAACGACTTGTCGCACGACACACACTTGTACGGACGCTCATCAGTGTGTTTGGAACGTTGGTGGTACGTCAGTAAATGGTGCTTCTGTCAAACACATTATGTTAATATGTAAAGATAATTTCACAACACCAATATCAATGAAATTTTGTGAATGTATTTGGTTGGTTCCAGCCCTAAAGACATAAGACACTTCTTTTTTTCCTCAATTTTATCTACTTATAAGATGATCAGGGGCAGGACAATGTCTGCATGGGGCCACTAGTATACAGAACGTGATCAGGGCAGGACAATGTCTGCATGGAGCCACTAGTATACAGAACGTGATCAGGGGCAGTACAATGTCTGCATGGGGCCACTAGTATACAGAACGTGATCAGGGGCAGTACAATGTCTGCATGGGGCCACTAGTATACAGAACGTGATCAGGGCAGGACAATGTCTGCCTGGGGCCACTAGTATAAAGAAGGTGATCAGGGGCAGGACAATGTCTGCATGGGGCCACTAGTATACAGAAGGTGATCAGGGGCAGGACAATGTCTGCATGGGGCCACTAGTATACAGAACGTGATCAGGGGCAGTACAATGTCTGCATGGGGCCACTAGTATACAGAAGGTGATCAGGGGCAGTACAATGTCTGCATGGGGCCACTAATATACAGAAGGTGATAAGGGGCAGGACAATGTCTGCATGGGGCCACTAGTATACAGAACGTGATCAGGGCAGGACAATGTCTGCCTGGGGCCACTAGTATACAGAAGGTGATCAGGGGCAGGACAATGTCTGCATGGGGCCACTAGTATACAGAACGTGATCAGGGCAGGACAATGTCTGCCTGGGGCCACTAGTATAAAGAAGGTGATCAGGGGCAGGACAATGTCTGCATGGGGCCACTAGTATACAGAAGGTGATCAGGGGCAGGACAATGTCTGCATGGGGACACTAGTATACAGAACGTGATCAGGGCAGGACAATGTCTGCATGGAGCCACTAGTATACAGAACGTGATCAGGGGCAGTACAATGTCTGCATGGGGCCACTAGTATACAGAACGTGATCAGGGGCAGTACAATGTCTGCATGGGGCCACTAGTATACAGAACGTGATCAGGGCAGGACAATGTCTGCCTGGGGCCACTAGTATAAAGAAGGTGATCAGGGGCAGGACAATGTCTGCATGGGGCCACTAGTATACAGAAGGTGATCAGGGGCAGGACAATGTCTGCATGGGGCCACTAGTATACAGAACGTGATCAGGGGCAGTACAATGTCTGCATGGGGCCACTAGTATACAGAACGTGATCAGGGGCAGTACAATGTCTGCATGGGGCCACTAGTATACAGAACGTGATCAGGGCAGGACAATGTCTGCCTGGGGCCACTAGTATAAAGAAGGTGATCAGGGGCAGGACAATGTCTGCATGGGGCCACTAGTATACAGAAGGTGATCAGGGGCAGGACAATGTCTGCATGGGGCCACTAGTATACAGAACGTGATCAGGGGCAGTACAATGTCTGCATGGGGCCACTAGTATACAGAAGGTGATCAGGGGCAGTACAATGTCTGCATGGGGCCACTAATATACAGAAGGTGATAAGGGGCAGGACAATGTCTGCATGGGGCCACTAGTATACAGAACGTGATCAGGGCAGGACAATGTCTGCCTGGGGCCACTAGTATACAGAAGGTGATCAGGGGCAGGACAATGTCTGCATGGGGCCACTAGTATACAGAACGTGATCAGGGCAGGACAATGTCTGCCTGGGGCCACTAGTATAAAGAAGGTGATCAGGGGCAGGACAATGTCTGCATGGGGCCACTAGTATACAGAAGGTGATCAGGGGCAGGACAATGTCTGCCTGGGGCCACTAGTATACAGAAGGTGATCAGGGCAGGACAATGTCTGCATGGGGCCACTAGTATACAGAAGGTGATCAGGGGCAGGACAATGTCTGCATGGGGCCACTAGTATACAGAACGTGATCAGGGCAGGACAATGTCTGCATGGGGCCACTAGTATACAGAAGGTGATCAGGGGCAGTACAATGTCTGCATGGGGCCACTAGTATACAGAACGTGATCAGGGGCAGTACAATGTCTGCATGGGGCCACTAGTATACAGAACGTGATCAGGGCAGGACAATGTCTGCCTGGGGCCACTAGTATAAAGAAGGTGATCAGGGGCAGGACAATGTCTGCATGGGGCCACTAGTATACAGAAGGTGATCAGGGGCAGGACAATGTCTGCATGGGGCCACTAGTATACAGAACGTGATCAGGGGCAGTACAATGTCTGCATGGGGCCACTAGTATACAGAAGGTGATCAGGGGCAGTACAATGTCTGCATGGGGCCACTAATATACAGAAGGTGATAAGGGGCAGGACAATGTCTGCATGGGGCCACTAGTATACAGAACGTGATCAGGGCAGGACAATGTCTGCCTGGGGCCACTAGTATACAGAAGGTGATCAGGGGCAGGACAATGTCTGCATGGGGCCACTAGTATACAGAACGTGATCAGGGCAGGACAATGTCTGCCTGGGGCCACTAGTATAAAGAAGGTGATCAGGGGCAGGACAATGTCTGCATGGGGCCACTAGTATACAGAAGGTGATCAGGGGCAGGACAATGTCTGCCTGGGGCCACTAGTATACAGAAGGTGATCAGGGCAGGACAATGTCTGCATGGGGCCACTAGTATACAGAAGGTGATCAGGGGCAGGACAATGTCTGCATGGGGCCACTAGTATACAGAACGTGATCAGGGCAGGACAATGTCTGCCTGGGGCCACTAGTATCAAGAAGGTGATCAGGGGCAGGACAATGTCTGCATGGGGCCACTAGTATACAGAACGTGATCAGGGCAGGACAATGTCTGCCTAGGGCCACTAGTATAAAGAAGGTGATCAGGGGCAGGACAATGTCTGCATGGGGCCACTAGTATACAGAAGGTGATCAGGGGCAGGACAATGTCTGCATGGGGCCACTAGTATACAGAAGGTGATCAGGGGCAGGACAATGTCTGCATGGGGCCACTAGTATAAAGAAGGTGATCAGGGGCATGACAATGTCTGCATGGGGCCACTAGTATACAGAAGGTGATCAGGGGCAGGACAATGTCTGCATGGGGCCACTAGTATACAGAACGTGATCAGGGCAGGACAATGTCTGCCTGGGGCCACTAGTATACAGAAGGTGATCTAGGGCAGCACAATGTCTGCCCGGGGCCACTAGTATATAAAAGGTAGTCTGGGGCAGGACAATGTCTGCCTGGGGTCACTAGTATAAAGAAGGTGATCTAGGGCAGCACAATGTCTGCCCGGGGCCATAGATATATAAAAGGTGGTCTGGGGCAGGACAATGTCTGCCCAGGGCCACCAGTTTATTATCCAACAAACAATATTCAAACAGTCATAACTCAGCATTAGGCGTCATTGAGACTTGTTTCTTTCAATAAAGACAATAATAATTCGACAGCCTCTGTGATGCAATGCTGTGAAAGAAGAGGCCAAGGTATTGGATACCGGCACTGAGACAAATGTTTCTTTGATCCGCAACTATTTGTTTGTTTGTACAGGTTTGACCTAGTGTGGTATCAGAAATAGTTCTGACACCATAGATATAGATCCATGACTGTTGGTTGTATTTATTTTATGTGTCAAAATGCGAACATTTTACCATTAAGTGTTTGTTGATGTACATTAATGTGGGCAACAGTTATGTTCAAAACCTTATTAACCGACTTCAAAAAAAGGAGTGGGTTCTCAATTCGTCAGAATATTTTTGTATGTTGTATGATTCGAAGATGCCTGGACCGATTCGAGATTTTTTTTGTTTAAATGGATATACTTCCCAGGTGGTTCCATGGGCACCAAGTCAGGATCTGATGATGGCATCTCAGAAAAATCGAGGACAACCAAAAATTTATAGCATAATGTGTTTTTTTTTAAGTCGGTGTACGTTTTTAGGCTATCTACTATGGTTTTCACCATGTCTAGCTACTCGCCTATCAAAAGAATATTAAAAAGGTAAGGTAGTACGGAGTAAATAGAAGCCAAAATCAATTTTATTTCCATAATATTAAAATTGAAAATAGCATGTAAGAATGGCGAGTGTTGCCAGTATTTTGTGCATGCCGGCATGCAATTGATACGAGACTGGCTAGAGTAACTTTTACATACCTGAAACATTTGGCCACATATTTCGCATACAAATGAGGTTTGTTCTTCAGGATCCTCCTCCTTGGTATCATCAAACTGTGGATGTTCTGACATCATGTGTCGTTTATACTCGGTGTGGTCCGCCAGCCATTTGTCGCACTGCAAATTAAATCATAATATTTTTAACATAGGCCGCCTCTGTGGCGCAAAGGTGAATAGCAGGCTGCGAAACGAGAGGTCGCGGGTTCAATCCCCGCACCAAAACAAAAGTTTTGTGTGATCCAGAAATATTGGTTTCGGGTCTGGGTGTTGTAGGCCCGTATACTCTCATAGTTCTTGATGCCTGCAGTTCAGGTTTGACCTAGTGTGGTCAGGACTATGTGTGTGACTGTTGGGTGTATTTATTTATTTCAAATGCGGGTGAAACGGCACTTATTCGTAAAACGTTATGTGTCAGAAGTCTGAACTATGTCAGTACAATGGCCAGCAGAATGCCCATTCTTAAAGTTACATTAGGCGAGCACCTGACACTCATAATATTGATGTGACACTTATCAATGATATCAATAATAATGTACTTACAATACTGCAAACTGATGGGGACTTGTGTCTAAAAGGCCGAGGTGGTTGTCTCCTTGCGTGTACCTTTGTGTGGTACTTTAACTCTTCTTCGTTCGAAAACGTTTCGCCACAATGCTTGCATCCGTTGCTAAAAATAATATATCACTATAGGAAAAACAAGTGGTTTCATAATCGCTATTTTAGATATATTTAGATAGACTGACTAATTATAATTTTAAATTGTATTAAACGTTTAAAAAAACCGTTTCAAAGGCATTTACTGTATTTGAGAGGTTTCCAATATTTTCTTATACTCCGTCAGATCCTAACTAAATGTTATAATTCAATCGACTACAAAATAATGATTAAACTCAGTTGACATGTGGCGAAGTTAACACAAATTACCTGACAGAATGTTTCGATGAGAGCACCAAGTGTCTCTTCCAGGCCGTTTCTGTGGCGAAGTGAATGCCACACTCATCGCATTTCGGACCTTGTTTATCGTTTACATCCTAAAAATAATATTTCAGGTAACAAAGTATTTTTTTATTTGTATTTGATAGTAATTTTATTAACTGTACTATGTATACATGATTTGGTAGTTTAAAGGCTGTTCGGGGTTGGGGAGGAGGTAACAGCTAGTATATACTATATAAATAGAATATATAAAAAAATTACAAATCCTTAATTGTTTTTTCAAAGAGTTGGCAAAAAAAATTGGGAATATTTAATCTTCACAATACTTGACAGCAGAATTATCACTAAGTCAATAATAGTATTAATAAATATGTACTGATGGCTCATTTTAGTATGAAAAGTGACTTTCGGTCTTTTTTTTATATTATAGTCCGACAAACGAGCCAGTGGGTCACCTGATGTTAAGTGATCTCCACCGCCCATGAACATCCACAATATCGCAAGTATCACGTATGCGCTGTTGGCCTTAAGGGACAGGAATAGGGATTAGGGAAGGGAAGGGGGAATCTGGGCCTCCGGATATCTCACATACCATTGGTTTTCTGTGAGACAGTGGTACTACCCCGATCGAGCCGGCCCATTCATGCTGTAGACAAATATGTCTACAGCGTGGCTCTACCACTTTCAATTACTTAAAAAAATATTGGGAGATCCTATTATAATCAATTTGGTTAATCTTCACTATGCCATGCAACTGTCATTTAGTATCTCGATCATCATATTTGAACTTCAAAGTTAAGTACTTTACCACCATCATAAGCAACTTACACTGGTACTACTGAAGAACTGAGAAAAACACAGGATGGCCGACCAATTAGTTAATTAATATATCTTTCCATACCTGTCTATGCAGTATATTGTTATGGACGTACAGCCCGCGTGAGTTAGTGAATGTACTCCCACACAACTCACACACACACTCTGCCACATGCTTTATACGTTTGTGCATCAATAAACTGTTCGGCATACTGTGGAAAAATAATTTAAGTAAAATCATTTAAGTCCTTTTCTGTCATTTAATAAAGACATCCTAAATCTAAACCTTGACTAATTATTTACCTAAACCTTCCTCATAAATCACTCTGCCTATAGGTAAAAAACCGCATTAAAATCCGTTCAGTAGTTTTTGAGTTTATCGCGAATAGACAGACAGACGCGGCGGAGGACATTGTTTATAATATGTAAGGATAAATTAATAATACAATATTATAGAGAAACTAATTCCAATTCAGTGTCAAAAACTTACTTGAAAACTTCATCACATTCTTGGCAAGGATATTTCTTACCCAAGTGCAAGCTCACATGAGTCTTAGCTTGGTCTCTGAAAAAATATACATCATTTAGAACTTAGAATTACAAGCGATTGAGCAAGTTAATTATCTGATGGTAAGTGATCTCAAGTACCCACAATACCAGAACATTTGGATTGTACACAGGGTACATGGTATACAGTACCTTAATATAGTGAATAGTCTCAGATAAAGAGTATAACAAGGTGTATTGCCAACAAAGAAAAAAATGGGCATATGGGCCTTTAGAAACCTGCTTCTACGAAACGCAACAGCAAGCTATTATTTTACATTGGTTTTCTATGAGATAGTCGTAACATAACGTAACTGGATGATGACAAAGTATCTACATATCCAAAGACCTTGCATCAAGGCCTACACCTCAGAATACAGAACAGACCAGAAACCGCCAGCGCGCTTAAAACTGAAGAAACAAAAACCACTCTAAAACAGAGTGGTTTCACATTTTTGCGATTAGTCACTCCTTTGCAGTAAGCGCGTCGTGACGTATTGTACAAGTGTCAATTTTAATTTAAAAATGCAAGACCGCATTTTGTTGTCCCTACATGTAAAAATGCTGCTGGGATTACAAAAAAACAGGATGGGATCACATTTCATCTGTAAGTAGCGCATTCGAAAGTATATTTATTTAATTATTGAATTTCTTTTACTTATTATGATCGTCTTAGAACATGACGCGTCCATTTTTTGAGTGTTGCCATTTTATTTTGATCGCAAATTTTACCCACTTATTTTTTTAATACTTTTATAGAATATTCACTATTTTTGTGTATATAGTTCTATTGTATATAGTTCTTTGTAATTTTAGTTTCCCTGCTGATGAAAAGAGAAAATCGGACTGGATGAAAATCATACAGAGCTCGGCTAGATGAGTTTTGGAAACTATCAAGCCGGAGCGTAATTTGCTCAATTCATTTTGAAGAGCAATATTTTTATGACACAAAAGGTGAAGAAAGACAAAAAAAGAAAAGAAAAAGAAGAAAAAAGACTGAGGAAAGCAGCTATTCCAACTAGGGTAGATATAGTCATAATAATTACTTTATTTATATTACATCCCTCCTGTTCAGTATTTTTGTCATGTATTTTGAAGTAAGGTTTTGGTCAACAAAGGCAATGGTGTATCAAGTACGCCCACTTTTCGCCGAGCTTATCCGTCCCAAAGCGTGATACGAGGCAAGCCTAAACCGGGCACAAATTCCAGACTCCGGGCTAATTAAACTTCGGTGAATTAAATATATGAATAATCTAATAGTAACGTTCTATTTCAGCATTTGGCCTTGAACTAGAGTTTTCCGAGTTGCACATAGGAACATCTAAACCTTCGACATCCGACAATGTTCGTACCCACCTATAATAATGTTTACCCATAATGTTTCAACTGTATACATTATTTTTTGTACTGTAGGAAGTCAAATTAGACAATTAATCTATATAGATAGTTACAAGTAAACTAAGGCTCATGAACATTTGCAATCTAAGGCACAAAGTGCTTTTACTAATGCGTTGCCATCCATGAGGACTGAAATGTCATGCCTTGTACGACAGAAATTTAACGCATTTGATTAAACTTTTTGTTTTTCTATTTTATGATAAACTTAAGATTTTTCATTTCAGGTTACACAACCACAATCACCTGCGCGATCAAACTCAGAGATTGTTGAAGTCAATATTTGAATAGAATAGAATCTGTGTTTGATACGCCAAGAAAGGTCAAACTAAAATGTCAATACATTTGATTTCATTTGGAAAATAATCAAATCATAACTTTTTAAAGCCATGTTTTATTTAAAGTTGTTGGTATAACTCACGTTGGACACCTCTCTAGTTATCAGATTCTATAGCAAGTGCATAAAATTTTTGAACATTAGTCGCGTAGTTGTGTACAACGTTAGTTTACTACCCTACTTACAAATATCAGTTATTTTTTAATAAATATATTTTCTTGAGTGTTATAAGATTACCCCAAAAAGTGGGAAACCGCTCCGAGCTAGCAACATTACGCGGATGGGAGGTGGGGCAGGTGCGGGACGTACGTATTGGTTTTGGACACAGCGCGGGGTATGTAATTATTATTGAGCGCGGTTTCTGGTTTGTTCTGTATTCTGAGGCCTACACAGAATACCAGCGCCAGACAGTACTTTACTACCTGACAAATGCTTGCATGCATGCTTGTTACAAATTGAGGGTGTACTTAGTGTTTATAATCGTTATTTTTGTTATATTACTCTTTGTGTTTTTAATTTGAATGTCATCTAAAGTGTTGGCCAAATAAAATTTATATATACTTTCTTTTTTTTAACAAAATTATACCAGCCTCATGACGTTAAATACACACTGGCCGACCTCAGAATGGGACCATTAGTTTACCATGTTCCTTAGTTCCTATAATCCTTTAAGTGTATGAATAAGCTACTCGGCAATCCAGTATGATTTTTGATTCTCGCTTCTTGACACTAACTGGACAGCATGTGCTACCATCACTTTGGCAAATTGCTGTGAATATAAAAAAGCTACCCTGCCCTCAGGTTACTTACGTGCAATAACATACGTAAGAACACACTTTGCAGAAAAACTTCCTCTTGTGGCATGCTAGGCGGTGCTTACCGAGAAGTTTTCGCTCGGGATATCTTAAATGACACACGTCACATTTATATTCACCATGCTCCTGAAATTAGATTTTCTTTTTAATTTTTTGTGTTGTAGTTACCTAGTAGCAAATTGTAACACGTAGAAAAAACGCGTAAACACGTAACGTGTGGAAAAAAGCACACAAAAGATTATGGAAAAAGCACTGAACTTGTGACCAATCTTCATAAACATTTAGGCATGTTCAGATGTCACAATTTAAACCGAGTTTAACGTTATTATTTCTTTTATAAGGCCCAGCAGGTGGCCTACTGTACACACAGCTGTACTAGTAGTCTTTAGTGTATAAAGACAAACCTTTATTACAAACACAAAATTGTTAATCATCAATAGAGCACTCACCACACTATGTCTCTTCATGTGATTTTCAAATGTAGTCTTACCCTCAAAGCCTTTGTAACAAAATTCACATTTAAAGCGACATTTTTGGTAATTTGAGGATTCTTTTCTAAGCAACAGTTCGTTTTTTGCATCTGCTGGTGTCATGAATACAACTGTAGCAAAATCTTTAAAGAATTCAAAGTTAAAATTTTTAGGATTTTTATTTTTGACATTTTCTGTCTTTGAATTCTGGTCTTTAGACACTTTAGATAGAGGTTCATCATCACTGAAATCATTTTCGATGTCCACAGTTTTTATGCTGTCTGCAATTTTTCTTTTCCTCATATTAAGTGGACTTTTGGTTTTTGTTTCACTATTTTCTTTTATCAATACAATATTATCTGAATCAAGACTATCTTCCGAATAAAGGTATTCAATTTCCCCATCACATTCATCTACACTTTCTATTAAATCTTTATTATGCATACTATCATTTTCATCGTATAGTGTATTTGTATTTATCATATTTGAATTTGTAAGTTCCTCATTTTCTGTTTTTATAATCAGTTCTTGTGTTTCATCAATTATTTCATTGTCTGATTCAATATCATTAGATGTATCTGTGATTTTTATACTGGATAAAGATAAATTTGATGTCAATTTATAAAATTTACGATCAACATTTTTTATTATTTTTTTGACAGTCTGTAAAAGAAAGAATAATATTGACATTTGGTGGGCTATTTCATTTAAGAGACATTTTTTTGCGATATTGGTTAATATAATAAACATATACGAATTTTTCTGCATCTTTTGTGCACTTATTTTGTGCTCAAATCGATTGGTAAGACAGGGGTAGGGTAATTTTTTTTAGGCCACATTTCTTTTAGAAACAAATGTCCATAAATGCATGAAAATAAGTCATTAAGATGCAGTATGTGTACACAAGTATTATATTAATTCTACTAAGATCCACACAATGGTTTTTATAGTGATTTTTTTTCAAAAACCAAAAAAAATACTCACTGTACGGTAGCTTAAAAAAATGTGCTTAAATCATATAGCCAACTGTTGATACAATGTATATTTACACTAACTAAATTAGAAATGAGATTAGATTACAAAATAGATGTTACATTACATAATACTAATACTGTAATTTCATTTAAGTTTTTCGTTTTGGCTCTAGACATACTTTCACTATTTGACTTTACTGCATATCTTATGATGTCAAGATTCTAATAAAAAAGCTTATAACAAGATATATCCCAAGATTGTCACACTTCATCTTTAAGTTTTCAAGTTTTGTAGATTCACATGACTTACCCAGGGTTGAAATTTCTACCTGGTATATAAGCTCCTGTCACCATTATTGGACAGAAATAAGATTGGTATAGGTGCTTTATTTGCACATCTTTCCTCCAGGGTTATAAATATGAGCTTAATTATGAAATGGATGATAGGACGCATAATTTTTTTTATTCTTGTGCGGCAATGTGACCACACTGCACCTGATTGTAAGAGCAGTGCCATCCAGATAGAGTATCAAATAGCGGGGGACAGTCTACCCTCTCTACTCAACACAATCATGGCGGCCTGCTGTTTAGCTTCTTCACACTATGCCTAAAGAACTCAGGAGTAATTCAATACATACTTCAGAATCATCCACCATCCTCAGGTTAGCCAGTAGAGATTGTGCTTTCTGACACTTTGTTTTGAACTCTCGGAATCGGTACATCAATCTGGTGCATTCAAAACAAACATAATGATTTTTCTCAAATGTCTGAAATGTAAATTACTATTTTACACATCACTGTAATAAAGATAATAAAACTAGCCCTATATTAAACATTGACCCACTACTGGGCACTCGCCTCTTTTACTAATAAGGGGTTAGGCCTTAGTCCACCACGCTAGCCTAATGTGGGTTGGTACACATACATACCTTCGAAATTCTTATGAGAATTCTCAGGTATGCAGGTACTCATAATAATCATAATAATAAATCATTTTATTTCAGAATTAATCCATATTAATAACATTTTGTTACATATTAATCTAAAAATAAAATCTAACACTAACATTAACTACACTATTTACTATAACAATGTTTTCCTTCATTGTTTAAGCAAGCGATAATTAACAATTAATACACACATAACTTTAGAAAAGTCAGTGGTGTATGCCATTTGGGCTGGTTTCAAACATACAACTTTCGTCTTGACAGTCCGTACCGCAACCAACTAGGCTATGGTTGCTATTTTAATATTAATAATAGATAATGCTTATGTGTTATTAAAATAAACTGTACACTTATATTAAATATGCATATTACGTTGCATTTAGCAATATAGTACTAAGTTTTGTTTCAATTACCAATAATGAGTTATGAAACCAAATGTGGCCCTGCATGTTTAAAAAACGTAAAAAGGATATATTACAATACAATTAACTACATTTTAAACGCTATTGTAAAACGAGACGAAATGAATGAGTGCTAATGTTATTAAACTGGCTGTCTGTAAAACATTCGAATTTGTGCCTATTACGACGATAGGCTCACTAAGTAACAGTATGTGAAGGATACAATTTTAACCATAGAATCCTCTGTCTACTCCTTTGGGGATAAAGAGTGAACATATAAAGGTATTCACTCACTATAGGTATGCTTCAAATCTTCTTTAGAAATTACTTACAGGAATTTGTAGCAATCGTGAAAAAATACGGCCCAATGTGCTTGATGAATTGCTGTTATGTTTTGCATCTAAGTTATACATTCTCACATTAGTCACCAAACACGCTGCACAGTATTTCAAGTTATCCATTATCACAAAAAGCCTAGATTTTGGAAAAGCAAAAGACAAAATATGGAAGTTTCAAGTCGGAATGTTGATAAAATATCGATATATCGAAATTATTATTTAGAAATATCGATATTTGCTACTAATATTTTTTTGGACGATATATCGATAGTTCGATATTGAAATATAGATATCGAAGATCGATATTTTTTGAAATATATAATATGATCTTTTGTGACGACATACAACTCAGTCTGCCCCGTCACCATGAAGACTGTAAAGTCTTCGAAACATCGGGTTAAAAAAGTAAAATGAACCGCGATATAATCCGTAAAATTCGTTTTATTTCAACGTATAATATTCACGTAAATATAAGAAACCATTATAAAAACATACGGTTTGCAGAACACCACTCACAGATAAGCTCGATATAGTTTTGCATAGCAACGGCATAATAAATACTTATAGTTACTGCGTTAAATATTTGTTTGATTATCAGCATACATTAAGTCCCTTATTTTTATAAATTATTAAATGAGACCCATGTCCTACATAGAGGGGATAGTTACAGAAAATGACACTTCACCCTTCAGTAAAACAAGTTCACTTCTCATATTAAGGTATGATTGGACACATTGCACCAGAGAGCCATGTATATCCAAAAAAACAGTTTATGATAAAGTAAAAGATGATTTACCTTTTCAAATGCATTTGAAAAATCTGTGTAAATAGAATTAACTTGTACATTTGTGGAAAAGCCTCACACAGATAATTTTATATTCCAATAGATTACTTATAGTGTACCTATTTTTTAACAAAATCGTGCTCATTAAAGGATAAGTGGGGCTTAACATGATAATATATGACATCGTGAATAACTGTTTCAAATAGCTTCGCGAAACGAGAGAATAGGCCTATTATTGTCACAGGTCTTACTACTTAGAACTGGCACTACATGTACGTTTTTACAGTATAAAGGAAAAACTCCGAGTCGCAAAGATTGGTGGAAAACATAGATTTAGTGGTGAAAAACCATATTAAATGTCTAATAAGCTCATTGGCGCACCTTAAACGGTAAAACTTATTAGTGGAAAGTAGGTATGGCATCAGGGCCAGACCCATTAGAGGAGTCAAGATTTTTGATAAAAAAAATATCGATATATCGAAATGTCGATATTTTAAAAAATATCGACATCCCTAGTTTGAAGTATTTATTTTTATTCGTCCAAAGGACAATCTATAGTCAATCGACCATACAGCCTAGTCTTACGTTTCCGTATGTAGTTTAATACTCTTTGGTCTTACGTTTAAGTTTGAAGTCAATGTAAACGGCGATCGGACACAATGTAAATACATAGTTGTCACAGGATTGGAGTAATTTACTTTACAATTGTACGTATATTTTATTACATATTTTCATTTTTAATTATTTCGCTCAAAGTTGGTAAATATAAAGTTCTATTATATTTATAGGATTATCATAGATTTGTTCACAATTGAATATCTGTGGTTAATTAGAGTTACGGGTTAGTTTTGGTGTTTAATATATGCACTGACGTTAATTATACTGAATAAGATATCTAATACAAAATGACAGCTATTTTCTTGACTTATTTGAAGCGCCCCTCTCGAGTGTATTTGAAACTAAATTTGACATATAATAGGGATGTTGATATTTTTTAAAATATCGGATTTCCGATATATCGATATTTTTAAATATATCAATATCGGAGTTTGATATATCGAAAAAAAATATCGATATTTTTATTAAAAATTTTGACTCCTCTAAGGGTCTGGTCCTGACGCCATACATCATTCATTCATTCATTCAAATATTTATTGAATCCATGAAATGTTATACATTATTTAGATTCAGTCAATTTTTTACTCTAACGCCAGTTCGGAATGCAGTTTCGCTAGAGAAGAACGGGCAAGAAACTTTAGCGTTGCTCTTTTTCAACATTGGTTAACAATATTTGGTAATACAATTATTATACAATTTTAATTTAATTACATTAGATTAGAGCAGCTCAATGTGTGTTAAGCTGCCTTATTGCAAGATTGTGAAATAAAACTCATTACAGCACCTAGTGCCGCACATGACCATCGTGAGAGTGAAATCTCGATTTCTTAAAGCAGTTGGTCCTTACTGAAATAGTCTGAGCAGACCAGTCCACACGAGCCGCACCCGATCACGAGTAGTGACGCATGTGTCAGCCATCGGCCTCCTCAACCATGTTACAGGGAAGAGACCGACCTGGCACATGGCGCCGCAGCAAGCACAGACACTTTAGCGAGCATGACATACCCAGACTAAATACAACAATTAAATACTAAGACAATAATATCAAGTAAAGTCATGTAAGGCATATAAGTTCGCAATGTTAAGCAAATAAAATATTGGCATAACTTAATATATATAACTCTTATACAAACATATAAAGTTCCCAATAATAAGGTAATGACTAACTTCTAAGTAATAGGATAACTTATTCCCAAGCCTTTCGGTCATCTAAATATTCAGAAATTTTGTAATAGGCTTTATTACTTAGTTTTCGCTTAATAGTAGCTTTAAAGCATCTTTCATTAAGTTCTTTAATATGATTGGGAACCTTATTGTAGAAGCGTATACAAAGCCCCTTGAACGAGTTGCCGATTTTGTGGAGCCTTGTTTTATAACTAACGAGATTATTTTTATTTCTAGTATTTACACTATGGACATCACAAATTTTTGGAAATTGTTGTATATTCTTATGAACATACATTAAATTAGCGAATATAAATTGTGATGCTACTGTCATTATATTAATTTCCTTGAATTTTTCTCTCAAAGAACTCCTAGAATTTAGCGAGTAGATAGATCTTATAGCTCGCTTTTGGAGAGTAAAGATGATATTGATGTCAGCAGCACCACCCCATAGTAGAATCCCGTAGCACATCAAACTATGGAAATACGCAAAATAGAGCAACCTAGCCGTATCAGCGTCGGTCAATTGGCGTATTTTACTCACAGCATAAGCTGCGGCACTTAATTTTTTGGACAATACAGATATGTGAGATCCCCATTGAAGTTTGGGATCTAATGTTATGCCCAAAAACTTGGTTGTCTCCACAAGACTCAATTTATCCCCATTCATATAAATATTGGCGTCGATCTTTTTGACATTAGGTTTTAAAAATCGAATACATTTGGTTTTCTGACTATTCAATAGTAAATTATTAACGCTAAACCAATGTACTATTTTTGCGAGCGTGTTGTTTACATCGTCAAGAACAGAATTATGTCGGCTTACTTTGAATATTAAAGAAGTATCATCTGCAACCAACACTACCTCACAGTTGTCCCTTATGCAATAAGGTAAGTCATTTATATAAACTAAGAATAGAAAGGGTCCAAGAATCGAGCCCTGTGGAACTCCCATGGTAAGAACAGATGCAGGAGATAATTTTCCATTGACGTCTACACTTTGAACCCTATTACTTAAATATGACTTAAATAACTTAAGAGCAATACCATTAATTCCATAGTGACTCAATTTCGTGACAAGTGTGTCATGGTGTACACAATCAAAGGCTTTAGATAGATCACAGAACACACCCAAAGCATCCCGTGAATCCTCCCAAGCATCAAAGATATCAGTTAGTAGCTCAACACCAGCATCAGTGGTGGAGCGACCCCTTGTAAAGCCAAATTGTTTATGATGCAACATGTTATTCCGAGAAAAATATTTTTGCATTTGCATTAACATAAGCTTCTCAAAAATTTTGCTTACCGAAGGTAGCACAGAAATAGGTCTATAATTATTGGGGTCAGCTGTACTACCCGTTTTAAAAAGAGGAATAATTTTACTCATTTTCAACTTATCAGGAAATATACCACTATTAATACAGGAATTAAATATTACAGCTAGCTGGGGAGCTATAACAGGGATAAAAAAATTTAAAATTTTTGTAGATATTCCCCATAGATCACATGTATTCTTAACATTAATTGTTCTTACAACTTTTATAACGTCCGTACTATTAACACATTGGAATTCAAATGAATCTTTACACCTTGTAACATTTTCTAGTAATAATTTTTCTGCTGTGGTTGACGACGAATTTAAATTTTTTGTGGTAGAAACTGGAATATCAGTGATAAAAGTTTCAAATGCCCTAGCTACATCTATATCAGAATTAATGATTTTATCATCAATTTTTAAGCTAAAATCGGTGTCACGAAGTTTAGCTTTTCCAGTTTCTTTGCTAATTACAGTCCATGTCGTTTTAATTTTATTTTTAGAGCTTTTTATTAAGTCACTTATGTGAATTGATTTGGCACAATGACATACTCTTTTAAATTTTTTTGAATAATTCTTAACATAATCAATAAAATCACTATTATGATTATATGATCTTTGATGATAGAGATCATATAATTTCCTTCTACTAATATGAATTCCTATAGTGGCCCAATCGCTGAAAGTGCAATTCTTGCCTGTAGAAACCGATTTCGATGTAAAAACTGATTTAAACTCCTCACAGAAGGTGCTAAAGAAAGAATTATATAATATATTAGGATTATTATTATTTAATGTAATGTTAAATGTGTTATTTAATTTACATTTAAATTTCTCTAAGCGGGTCTTTGGTACTGGTATAACAGTGTGTTTTTTATTTGATGTCATCTGGAATTTACTACTATTAGCCATCATCGATTAAACACAAACTAAACTGAAAACGAATGTACACACACTGATTAAAACCGAGCAGCACTTCCGCTAGATTCGTATAGACTGCCCCGCGAGCGTTCAGGCTTTCCCTTTTATAACAAATCTTCCCCACCGAGTATCCAATCTACCCACAAATATTCCGTAAGTGACCCCCAATATTTCCATAAAAATCTAAAGTACCCTTACAGCTCGGCCATCCTGCTTCAAGCGAGTCCCTTCGCTTTGTATATCAGCATCAACATCAACATTATCACTCGATGAATCACCAGATTCGTTATCAATTTCAGTTCCTATATCTTTAATGCATCACTAATTGGCCCTTTATCGCGAGCACAATCACTAATTGGCCCTTTATCGCGAGCACAATCACTAATTGGCCCTTTATCGCGAGCACAATCACTAATTGGCCCTTTATCGCGAGCACAATCACTAATTGGCCCTTTATCGCGGGCACAATCACTAATTGGCCCTTTATCGCGAGCACAATCACTGATGGTATCTTGCTCTCGGGCAAACTCATTAGTTGGCCCTTAACCCCGGGCACATCCATCCACAAGCCCTTAAGCCCGGGCACATCCATCGACAAGCCCTTAAGCCCGGGCACATCCATCGACAAGCCCTTAACCCCGGGCACATCCATCCACAAGCCCTTAACCCCGGGCACATCCATCGACAAGCCCTTAACCCCGGGCACATCCATCGACAAGCCCTTAACCCCGGGCACATCCATCCACAAGCCCTTAACCCCGGGCACACTCATCCACTAGCCCTTAACCCCGGGCACACTCATCCACAAGCCCTTAACCCCGGGCACACTCATCCACAAGCCCTTAACCCCGGGCACACTCATCCCCAAGCCCTTAACCCCGGGCACACTCATCCACAAGCCCTTAACCTCAGGCATATGCATTCATAAGCGCTTATCATCGGGCGTATCCAACCAAATGCTCTTCATCTCAAGCACATTCAATCGCAAGTCATTCACTCCGTTCATCCTGCCGACTTCCAATTGACCCATTCATCCAATTTCCATTAATCATATTCATTGTCGATCTTTGCATTCAAATCAAGTTCAATTCGCTTAAACATTATCAACATATAACAATACCATCCATCAATCCATTGTGTTTCAGCATACTCCATAATTGGGTTATCGCCCTCCTGTGTATGCAAACACTCCAATCCGTGTAACCATCAGATACTTCGCAAGTTGACCATCACACACATCTTCACAATGACCATAAGACACTCCTCCGACAATGGCCTATTGGCCTCCTGCGCTTCCGAAATACAATCAATGATACTCGTCAATTCAATACTCAAATAATTACGAAACACTAACAAATTATCAAAGAATTCATTATATCAAATCAAATTAATTATTAACATTTTTATCCATAATTAGATTTTTCAATATCGAGAACATTTTCTTTGTTACTTCGTCCTACAGCCAAATCATTATTACGTATAGAAAGGTCATCATCGCTATCAATCACTTTATACATATACACTCACCCGTAATACCCGAAGGGGCAGGCAGAGGTGCAACCAGCACACCCCGGCAAACCCATCACGGTCCCACAATGCGACAGAAGGAGAGCCCACCGCCACACCGGTCCGACTCCAGACTCCGGGCTGACTCCGTGCACTTCCAAATAGAAAATCCCAACATCACTTCACCCGACATGGGGATCGAACCCGAGACCACAGCACAACAGTCGCAACGCACGCGCCTATCACAACTGGGCTACCGATGCAGTCACTATCATGTCTACATTTTTATTCTCAATCGCTTTCCATATGTTCCTCACTTGACCCGTCCTGTTTACATGAACCATGCGAATGGGTTCGTCACTTTACCGGATTGAGACATCGGCACTTTGCACGTTCGCAAAGAGGCTATGTACAAATTGTCGTAAGTCACTCCCGAAAACCAATAATAATCATAAAACCAAAAATAATAAAGTACAGCTTCAAACCGTCAAACTAGGCCACTTAGCCCAATCGCATACTCTCCTGTTTCCACACCAATTGCGGCTTTCCAAATATACCTAAACCAAAGCTCAAGTAGTTATTTAACACAAATAATTGCAATATCATTTACGGAGGATTACAACATTATAAACTTTCCGTAACAACTAAGGGTAGTTGCAAATTACGAAACTTGTAAAAATTTTCATCATCATCATCATCAACAAAATCTCTGCAATAATATTTTCACACCTTATAATATCACAGTGTGGATAAAAGTTAAGCAAAACATGATCTCGATCAAATCACTATCAAATTTAATTTATGACAACTATGTATCCCTTGCAATCCCTTTAAAGTAACCAAGTTATGTTCAAGTTTACAACAACACTTGGATGTACCCCTTTCTTTAATCAATAAAAACTAACTGAATATAATCGGATTAATTACGTATTATTAATTTATCACAATCACTTAAGTTTCTCATATAGCTTAAGCACGGACTACTCAGAATCAACTAAAAGACCTTGAGTATACAAAAAAACAAGCCACGGACAATCTTATGAACCATTGGCATAGATCCTAACTTTGATCTAAACAGGTTATTCAATAAGATGGGACACACACAACCTCATATTCTCACCTTGACTAATTGCACAGTTTAACTTAACTGTTATAAAATTCATTAAATACTGGGTAGAACGAATTAAAACTCAAACTCTAATATTTAATTACCACCGGCACAAATATCGATATTCCTTACAGACTGGAATCGAACCAGAGCCAATTCAATTTTATCAAGAAATCCTACGCATTATGCGTTACACATTTTCACTACCAACTAATATTGGTATCTTTATTCAAAGGTACAAAAATAAAACCAGAAGCGACTCACCGAATTTCCAATAAATCCATACAGCATCGTTGTTCAAACATCGGGTTTTCATATTATTCACTATTGTGGGTGTTGATTCACTATCCCACTTCTGAACTATTAGCCATCATCGATTAAACACAAACTAAACTGAAAACGAATGTACACACACTGATTAAAACCGAGCAGCACTTCCGCTAGATTCGTATAGACTGCCCCGCGAGCGTTCAGGCTTTCCCTTTTATAACAAATCTTCCCCACCGAGTATCCAATCTACCCACAAATATTCCGTAAGTGACCCCCAATATTTCCATAAAAATCTAAAGTACCCTTACACTACTAAATGAGATTAATTGCCCACAGTGATCAGAGTCAAGATTATTAATAATTTGTTTATTAAATGGTACTATATCTGTAAAGATATTATCTATACAGGTTGCACTTGTACTAGTTATTCTAGTTGGCTCTGAAAACAAGTGCACTAAATCAAATGACATAAAAAAACTTTTTAGTTTTACAGATAAGGAATTATTTTCTAGTAAATTTATATTAAAGTCTCCACAAACAAGCAATCTCTTATTCGATTTATTTAATTTATTCAATGTTTCTTCAAGTACATATTCAAAATTTTCATATGATGAGGTGGGTGGCCTGTATACACTGATAACAATGAGCTGCTCCAGTTCAATACACGATATTTCTGCAGTCTGCTCCACGGAGAGACTCACTATGTCCTTCCGTTCTTTAAATTTAAGTTTTTTATTTAATATTATAAGTGAGCCTCCACGTATTGCATTTTGTCTACAAAAATGGCTACCAATTGTATAATTATTAAAATTGAACATGAGCTGTTCAGATCTGAGCCAATGTTCTGTTAAACAAAGGATGTCAACATCCTTACAACCCATGAACAATTCCATCTGTAATTCTTTACCTAGTATACCCTGACTATTCTGATGAACTAGGTTTAAGATATTGTTACCTTTAGTGATAAACTTATTCTGAAAAGCAGGTAGAGTGGAATTTATATTTATTAAATTATTATTTTGACTATTATTCTTAATTAATATGTCAATATTCCTGTTTTTATTATCAATGCAAGAGGTGTCCTCTATTGTCTTTTGAACTAATTTAAATTATTTGAATTATTTGGGATAGATACACTAGTATTATCCTCTATGTCAAGAATAGGCTGCTCAATAGAAGCAACTTGAATAGCCAATACCTTGGCTTTGTCAAAAAAATAAGGATATAGCGATTTTGCTATAAGTCTTTTTATAAATTTGCTATAAAAATTATTTTTAATGTTATACTTACTAGAGTAAGTATTAATGTCTAAAAGTTCTACCTTGTTACAATTATTAACAAGGGTGTCAATACTTAAATTTAACTTATACCTAATATACTTTTCTGCGGGTGGCAACCTTGTACTACACGGGAATGTGGACATCACAATCTTATCTACTTTTAAAGATGTTAGTAACTTTATCATCATCCTACATCCTTTCTTCGTGAATCGGTGCGCCAATGAATTTATTAGATTCAAAGATCTTGGAATCATATTTGACGACACCTTAAAACGTGATATTTTTTAGTTTTTTTAACTTATAATTTTTTGCCATGAACTTAATATTATTTTCTACTTTTTAATTCGGCTAGCTATTAAAGCGTGCTATTATTATATTTTTTATTATCTTGGTGAACCTATAGATCATAGGTCCTTGATACATGTGTAAATATTCAAGTAAATCGGATGTCTTGAAGGTGGTGAACATTACGTTGAAAGATTCCGTTACATATATACTTAGTCTACTTAGATACAATTGTAGCTAATATAAAGTGTGTAAAGACAATCATAATGGTAATGAGCTACAAAATTATTTAGCTATACAGTTTATAATCCACTATATTTATTATCAAAATTTAAGTGAATACAATACTAAGCAACTAAATTAAATAGGGAAAGAGGAAACACATATTATAGTGTAAGAAAGTACCGTAGATTAAGTTGACGATGATGTAGTAGTTTCAATAATATTTTCCGGTGGGTTTAATATTATATTCGTTTTAAACATAATATAGTAGATTAAAATATGTTTTGCTAAGGCGATGTTTTTATTATTTTTAAGATTTGTAAACCATCGACTGTTGTGTATCATTGTCGATATATCATCCTTCGTGTCTCAACTCTATCGTTAGTTCCACGGACGCTCACTGGAATAGCTCGCTGCTATCAGCGCCAATATGGCGAAAATCAAATAGGCACACTTTCGCGGATCAAATATCCTGTCCAGTATAATAGACGTCAGTGAATATATGTGAATCTATGGGGACTATGGGCCACACAAGGATTTGTTTTTGTTTGGTATTTTTGAACTCAATAGAAAGATTTCCCTAAAAATTGGTTTATTGTGATAATGTATAATATTAATAATTATAATTACTGTGCAGCGTGTTTAGCGACAGATGTAAAAATGTATCCATTAGTTGCAAAACCTACAGGCAATTCATCAAGCTCTTTAGGCCATACTTTTTCTAAATTATTACAAAGTCCTGTGAGTATCTAAAGAGAATTTAACCATTGCGGCAAGTACGTAAGAATTATAGATAATTGTGATAGATATAGTTGTATAAAATATTGTATATCATATTCAAAATAATGAAGGTAATAAAATTTTAGTTGAATAAATACTACCTGATGTAATCTTTCCTATGATAAATTGCATGAAAAACCTTCATAAATTATTCTAGAATACTCATATTTTAATAATCTTCAAATAACTAATAAATTAACATTTCAGATGTCTGAGAAAAGCCATCACATTTGTTTTGAATGCACTAGATTGATGTTTCGATTTCAAGAGTTCAAATCAAGATGCAGCAAAGCACAGACTCTACTGTCTACAGTGGTGGGAGTCAATGATCCTGAAGTACGTATTTAATAATAATATAATAATACACCCAACAGTCACACACATAGTTCTGACCCCACACTAGGTAAAACCTGTATCGTGGGTATCAAAAACCATGAGGGACTATGGTCCCATAATACCCAGACCTGAAACAAATATTTGTCTTGGTGCGGGAATAGAACCCACAGCCTCTCGTTTCACAGGTGGTTACTCGCCCACTGAGCCACAGAGGCTGGCAACATTTAATACAAAACTTATCATATTGTTTGCATCTTTCTATATAAGAAACAAAAAATGCAGTGAATAAAATATTAGACAATGTTATGTTTTGTGTGTTAAGTGTAGAAATACACTGCTTTCTTTACATTTAGAACACAATATTAGTTTTGCTTGTAGATCCATATGGTGATGTTTTAAAATTTTATATGTTTTTTTTTTTCAGATAATCAAAGGTATAATTAAAAACATTGATCGCAAAAGCCATAAATTAACATCAAATTTAACTTTATCTAGTATAAAAATCACAGATAGTACATCTGATGATATTGAACCGGACAATGAAAGAACTGATGTAACATCAAAGCTAATAACAGAATCAGAAAAAGAAGTAAATAAAAATAAAACTACAAATTCAAAAAAAATAAACACCAGTAAACAGTGTGATGATAATGAAAGTATTGATGAATGTAATGGGCAAATTGAAGACAATTATTCAGAAGATAGCCTTCATTCAGACATTATTGTCATAAGAGAAAATAATGAAAAAAAATCAAAGAAAGAACCTAAAGCAAGAAAAAGAAAAATCAAAGAAAATGTGAAAACAGCAGACATAGAAAATGATTTGTGGGATGATGAACCTCTATCTAAAGTATCCAAAAAATTAAAAACAGAAAATATCAAAAATAAATATCCCAAAAACTTCAATGTAAATTTTTTTCAAGATTTTGCGACAGTTGTATTTTTGACACCAGAGGATGCTAAAAAGGAACTGTTGCTTAGAAAAGAATCCACAAATTATAAAACATGTCCATTTAAATGCGAGTTCTGTTATAAAGGCTTTGAGGCTAAGACTGCGTATGATAATCACATGAAGAGGCATAGTGCGGTGAGTGTAGCAATCTTTGAGATTATCAATCATTTCTTGATAAGTAAGTTTATCTTGTCAATCTGGACATTTCGTACTTTAGGTCTACAATATGAGCCAGAGTTAAATACCCCAATGGTATAACTGTGTAAATTTTAACATATCACTTTTTATTATCATAATAATAATGTCATATTTTTTTTGAATATGCATCTACCTCCGGGTAGATGCATAACATGGCGAGAACCGTAAATAGGGTGTAAAACCCGCCATAGTGGCACACGCAAGTGTGTCGCGTTCCGGGATCAGCCAGTGTACATCTGGTTTTTGTCAGGGATTTAGAGTTAGGGTTCGATGTTTTGCGGCCTTCTGAGTACTCTGGCACTAGACCCTCAACCGCTTCTTCACCTTCTTGTTCATGGCATAGTATGACGAAGCAGGCCAGCATGATTGTGTTGAGCTACTTGATACTCTAACTGGACAACACTGCACTTACCATCAGATGCTGTGTGGTCACTTTGCAGTGCCATGATAAAAAAAAGGATATTTAAAATTCAGAAATGTAAAACTATATAACATCCACAAGGATTATTGTGACTGCTCCACAGAAAGGTATGATTTCTTTTGTGTTAACGGTGTTAGAAACTATGAGATATTCATAGTCACAACCAATACCTTTACCTTAAGGGCACACAAGGACAATGTCCAGGACCCCTATTTTCACAGGGACCGAAAGGCTGATATATTTAGGTAGATATAGTCTGACAAAAAAAGGCACTGGCTTAGCCTAAGATGGCTCTGCTCGCAACACCCAGTTTGAGACAAATACTTGTGTCTTATTATATTCATTTTACAGCAAGCTTTTTGTCAACACTACAAATTAAAAATGTTTCTAATTTCAGGAGTATGGTGAATATGAATGTGACATGTGTCATTTACGATACCCTGAGCAAAGGTTTCTCGGTAAGCACCGCCTGGCATGCCACAAGAGGAAGTTTTCCTGCAAATTGTGTCCTTACATATGTTATTGCACGTAAGTAAACTGGTGGGAGGGTACCTGATGCATATTGTGCCTGACTTGATAGGGTTGTGCAGTCTTTTCTTGAGGTGTGACAATGTTCTTGGTACTTCACAAGGATTTTACTGCCTGGATAGACAGACGAGCAGACGGGTCACCTGATGGTAAGTAGACACTGCCGCCCATAGACTTCACATAGACACAGCAAAGCCACTGTCTACCGTAGAAGGACTACTCTTCTTAATCTCATTTAAAAAAAGTACATCTCATTCACAGTATAGTGTCATGCAGTACTTGTTATTGGAAGTTCTGAATGGTGTTGCAACTATTTATAGGTGCTTATCATTAAGAGGAGACCTCTACGTTTTTTCATAAACCAAGATGAAAATATTTATATACTTTTCAGACACCAAGCTAAAACTCACGTGAGCTTGCACTTGGGAAAGAAATATCCTTGCCAAGAATGTGACGAAGTTTTCAGGTAAGAAGCTATTTAACACTAAATTTAACTTGACTTTGTTCAATGTTATTTATAGAAAACAAAATAGAACATCTCAAAGTTTTATGAGTTACCAGCGATATATATGTACTACGTACTAGATGCGGCGACCAGAACAAACATTATGTTCCACCGAGTTGCGGTGGAACCACCGCACCGACGTTAGTTTGGTTCATGCGACCTAAGCTCGCACACCACATTGCATCTTTCAGTGTCGAGTTAATTTTAGTTATTTGTACCGACATTCCCGAACAAATCTGCCTTAAATTGATTTACAGTAAAACTGTTAATAGTATATAAGGTAAATTAGATAATTTCATAACGTTTAGAACGTAATATCAATAAATATTAATTAATTTCAATTATGAATACGGGAAGTCTATATTTCACAACAAAATTAATTTTATAGTTTGTCCCGTTTTGGCGCGCGGAAATTCCCGTTCGAGAAAAAGTGACGTTATCACGCTTCTAACTACCAAATAGTTCTTAGTAAAATGAATAGATGGCATTACTGTGCGGACAAGGTATTTGAACATATTGTTTCTTCGACAGTTCGTGTCTATAGAATATAAGTCAATATGAGTTACAGACCTTTTATGCGACCTTGAGTGAGTGTGATAGCAAAATAACCCAACTATGGTTACAATTTTCTAAATAATATACAGACTCCGTGGCTCAGTGGGCGAGTAGCTGGTTGTGAAACCGGAGGCCGTGGACTCAATTCCCACCCTGAGACAAATGATTGTGTGACAAACAGATGTTTGTTTCTGGATGTTGTGGGACCGTAGTCCCTCGTAGTTGATACCACGACACAGGTTTGACCTAGTGTGTGGTTAGGACTATGTGTGTGACTGTTGGGTGTATTTTTTTTAAATAATAAATATCTCATGCTTATAAAATATTTTCGACGCTGTTTTCAATTCACGCGTAACTATTAGCTATATTTAATAACTTGACAGCGATGCAACACGCGAAAGAATCTATCTCTATTTATGCAGTCCCCACACACTTCGGTCTCGTTTTAGTGTCTCGATAGTCAGACGAGCAGTTGGGCCACTTTATGGTAAGTAGTCACCGCCGCCCATAGACTTCTCCAATACCAGGGCACAGCAAAGCCGCTGCCTACCATTATGTTCAGTATATGACAAGCTAATACGTGAGAGTTGCCAATCGTCCTGTTTTCCCAGGACATGTCCTGGTTTTTAGAGTGTCCTGGGATGTCCTGGATAGTTTGTAAGCAGCGTCCTGGGTTTTTAAAGCGCCCTGATAAGGTCCAGTATTTTAAAATTAGCACACCACTTTTGGGGGGTGCGTCTCGGCTCGCAAGTGTTTACGCTATTTTAACACAAAGATGCGTCCTGTTTTTAAATTGAATTGTCCTGGTTTTTCTAACTTCATAAACTAAAAATCCTAGTATTTGAATTCCGGGGTTGGTAACCCTATAATACGTTATACCCACAGCATGCCAAACAGTTTGCTAATGCACAAGCGGAAGAAGCATTTGACAGAGTGCGTGTGTGGGTTGTGCGGAAGTACGTTCGCAACACCGCGCGGCCTGTACTCTCACAACATGAAAATACATAGGCAGGTGTGTGCAGCTTATTACCAGTTTCAATACAACCACTAACGATCTTATTCATAATGAGTTATCGGAGGTTTATAAGGCCGTTAATAGGAGCTTATTGAGCCATTATGAATTTTAACAAGCTCCTATTAACGGCCTTATAAACCTCCGATAACTCATTATGAATAAGACCGTTATAGTTTAAACGATTTATAAAGTATATTTTTTAGGATGTAAACGATAAACAAGGTCCGAAATGCGATGAGTGTGGCATTCACTTCGCCACAGAAACGGCCTGGAAGAGACACTTGGTGCTCTCATCGAAACATTCTGTCAGGTAATTTGTGTTAACTCCACCACATGCCAACTGATTTTAATCATTATTTTGTAGTCGATTGAATTATAACATTTAGTTAGGATCTGACGGAGTATAAGAGAATATTGGAAACCTCTCAAATACAGTAAATGCCTTTGAAACGGTTTTTTCAAAGGTTTAATAAAATGTTAAATTATAATTAGTCAGTCTGTCTCAATATCTCTAAAATAGCGATTTAGAAACCACTTGTTTTTCCTATAGTGACATATTATTTTTTAGCAACGGATGCAAGCATTGTGGCGAAACGTTTTCGAACGAAGAAGAGTTAAAGTCACACACAAAAGTACACGCAAGGAAACAATCAGCTCGGCTTTTTAGATGCAAATTGCCCTCAGCTTGCAGTATAGTAAGTATATATCATTCTTGTACCCTGCCATGGATTTATACTCCGGGAGGTAGTGTCAAAATTTCATGGGTCATTTCAGCATAAGGTACCTTTATTGAATATGGTAGATTTTACTTAATAAACAAAGAATAAAATTGTCAGCTGACGCGACTCTGTGGCGTTTGGGCGTGGCAGATCGAAAAACTCTTAAGAAAAACTTATTTTTGTAGTCATTTCAGCAAAGCTGAAACTTCGTAGATTATTTATTTATATTATTTCTGTCATGATAAAATGTGTCAGCTGCACGGGACAGGTGGAAAACTTTGTCAGTTTCCCATGTTAAAATGTATGAAAAATAAGGAAAATCGGGTGATTTCAGCAAAGCTGAAAATCATTTGTAAAATAGTTTACGACCTAAATATTGTATTTATAAGTGTCAGCTGGTATTAAAATGTGGCAAAACCTGTTAGCTACCATTTCAAAGCGCAGCGTAGCGATCAGGCCCGCGCGGTACAATACATAATGTAACATCGCAGCTAACACATTTTTCCACTTTTTATTGGCAGCTGACAAATCGTTTCGTATTCTTTATATAATAAACTGGGGGTGTTATCATTTATATAGTTGCTGATATCACATTACTAACTAAATGTGGTTGAAATTGAATGCAGGAGTAAAACGGCACGAAACATGATATTATTAATGTTACAAATAATGGATAACAGTATCTTTTATAATTTGAAAATGTATCTTATATGAAAATATGATTTCAAGCAGCAAAGACTATGTTTTCTAATGGTACACAGCTACCAATGAAGTATTTGTAACATATGATATCAAGCACTCCACGATCTTTTACAATCAAATTAAACGAATTCTTTTCTACTCTTTAGTTTTTTTTCGCAAGATGGCAACACTGAGCGGAGCATTGGCTCAGTTTCTTGACTATTCCCCAAACGAACAGGCATAAACGAAAATAATTTAAGGAAGTGTTGTATTATACGAAAATGACGAAGCCTTATTGTAATTTTTGTTTACAAAGTAAGCCAAAGTTGACGGCACTCTCAGAAATTACTTTTAAAAAGTCTAAAATAGTTTTAGCAATTCGCGAGAAAAACAATTTATCCTTGAAAGATGTCGTATTACCATCAGCAACATTAACTAGCAACCATTTGTATCATCGCTCGTGCTACCAGCGTTTTACAGCATTGCCACAAAAATATAGATCATCTAGAGATGATCTATATTTTTGTGAAAGAATCATCAAATATTTCAACGTCATCCACAGAAAATTCAGAAGCTAAGTAATTATAGTTTGCCAATAAATTATAAAATATTTTCAGAAGTATGTTTTGTAGAATATCAAAGTAAAAATTACGCACGTTTATGATATGTTATTCAAATTCATTCAACATTTAATTAAAATATTTTTTTTTCTAACAACAATAATAGCAAAGTATTATTGTAGAAAGTTTAAAATAAGGTTTTATTATATAAATGTATAGTAAAGCTATTTTTTGTTTTTATTTTACGGTAATATGAAAGCTATAACATATCATTTTTAACCGACTTCAAAAAAAGGAGGAGGTTCTCAATTCGACTGTATGTTGCTTTTTTTTTTTTTTATGTTTGTTACCTCGTTTCTCTGTACTGTGTGAACCGATTTCGACCATTCTTTCTTTGATTGAAAGCTGGTGCTTGTCATTTGGTCCCATAAAAATATGGTGAAGATCTGATGAATATCTTCGGAGCTGGAGAGGGTAACTCCTTAAAATTAAGTAGTATTCCAGTGGTTCTTTTTGCATTACGTTCATTATAAAAGTTAAGTTTCAGTGAGAGAGGGTAAAAGGGGTGGGGGTGAGGGAGGGGGGTGATAAAATTAAAATACACGTAAATTCTAATATCTTCAGCAGCTTTTAACCGATTTTATATAATTTACCACTAAAAATCAAAAAATAAATTATTACTTTTTAAATAAAAATTAAACCGCCTTCAAAAAAACCCAGACACAACTAAAAAGCAAAAAATAATTGGTTACATTTAAATCAATTAGTTATATGCAATTTAAATCAATTATTTGGAGTCTATTGGGTGTACTAGTTACACCTCTGCCCACCCCTTCGGGGATTACAGGTGTGAGTGTATATGTATATGTATTATATTCGGTTGTTTATAGAAAAATGTACAAAATTAAACACAGGAAACTGCCCTATTGCGTACGCGGTACGACCGCTGAGGTCTCGGGTTATACTCAGTATCAGGCGGTACGGGTCGGGTGCCGGGTAAATGAGCTGTGACCTTAACTCACCTGCGAAACGCCGAGGCGCTCTCTTTTTAACCGACTTCAAAAAAAGGAGGAGGTTCTCAATTCGACTGTATGTTGCTTTTTTTTTTTTATGTTTGTTACCTCGTTTCTCTGTACTGTGTGAACCGATTTCGACCATTCTTTCTTTGATTGAAAGCTGGTGCTTGTCATTTGGTCCCATATTAACCGACTTCAAAAAAAGGAGGAGGTTCTCAATTCGACTGTATGTTGCTTTTTTTTTTTATGTTTGTTACCTCGTTTCTCTGTACTGTGTGAACCGATTTCGACCATTCTTTCTTTGATTGAAAGCTGGTGCTTGTCATTTGGTCCCATAAAAATATGGTGAAGATCTGATGAATATCTTCGGAGCTGGAGAGGGTAACTCCTTAGAATTAAGTAGTATTCCAGTGGTTCTTTTTGCATTACGTTCATTATAAAAGTTAAGTTTCAGTGAGAGAGGTTAAAAGGGGTGGGGGTGAGGGAGGGGGGTGATAAAATTAAAATACACGTAAATTCTAATATCTTCAGCAGCTTTTAACCGTTTTTATATAATTTACCACTAAAAAGCAAAAAATAAATGATTACTTTTTAAATAAAAATTAAACCGCCTTCAAAAAAACCCAGACACAACTAAAAAGCAAAAAATAATTGGTTACATTTAAATCAATTAGTTATATGCAATTTAAATCAATTATTTGGAGTCGGTGCCAGCCAAAACATGGAAAAAACAGAATAATCAGGCATACAATTACTTTTTAAATAAAAATTAAACCGCCTTCAAAAAAACCCAGACACAACTAAAAAGCAAAAAATAATTGGTTACATTTAAATCAATTAGTTATATGCAATTTAAATCAATTATTTGGAGTCGGTGCCAGCCAAAACATGGAAAAAACAGAATAATAAAAAACAAAAAAATATAAAATAGATCCAGACTTGGTTTTTATAAATCTAAAAGTAAAGAAAACAACACCGGCACCGACTCCAAAAATAATTGATTTAAATTGCATATAACTAATTGATTTAAATGTAACCAATTATTTTTTGCTTTTTAGTTGTGTCTGGGTTTTTTTGAAGGCGGTTTAATTTTTTAAAGTGTCGATTGAAGCCTCGTTTCATACATTTGCATGAAGCAATACATTATAATTACAACTGTATTTCTTAGAAAAATATATTGTTGTTCGAAAGATTTTCATATATATTTTTTTATTTTTAAATTGTACAAATACATATTTTATTTAAATATTTTCTCGGAATTCTTTTTATACATTTATCGACTATTTTTCATCAGATGGACCATATCAGTGACTTTTATTTTATATAAATTACTTTAACAAGCAGTGATAGCCTAGTTGGTTGCGGTACAGACTGTGAATACAAAAGTCTTATGTTCGAAACCCTCTAAACCTAAACACCTCTGACTTTTCTAAACTTATGTGTGTATTAAAATGTTAATTATCGCTTCCTTTAACGGTGAAGGAAAACATCGTGAGGAAATCTGGCATACCTGAGAATTGTCATACGAGTTTCGAAAGCTGCGAAGATACATTGTTCATTGTACCGCGCGCGCTTGATCGCTACGCTGCGCTTTGAAATGGTAGCTAACAGGTTTTGCCACATTTTAATACCAGCTGACACTTATAAATACAATATTTAGGTCGTAAACTATTTTACAAATGATTTACAGCTTTGCTGAAATCACCCGATTTTCCTTATTTTTCATACATTTTAACATGGGAAACTGACAAAGTTTTCCACCTATTCCGTGCAGCTGACACATTTTTTCATGACATAAATAATATAAATAAATAATCTACGAAGTTTCAGCTTTGCTGAAATGACTACAAAAATAAGTTTTTCTTAAGAGTTTTCCGATCTGCCACACCCAAACGCCACAGAGTTGGGTCAGCTGACAATTTTTTTCTTTGTTTATAAAGCAAAAACTATCATCTAAAATTGAAATAAATTGTGCTGAAATGGTCCGGGTAAATTTGACATCACCCCCCGGACCATTAGTAGTAAAATATTTATCTATACTCTTTATTGTACACTCAAATACATAAAAATAGGAAAACAAAAATAATTTAATGTACAATTGGCGGTCTTATCTCTCTCGGCGATCTTTTCAAGACAACCATGGGATGGAAAGATTCATAAATAAATAAAATAAATATAAAATAGAGATATCTTTGGCTACATTATAAGCATTCCGCCTTTGAAGTTACTACAATGATAATTTGACAGCCTCCATGGCGCAGTAGGCGAGTAGCCGGCTGTCAAACGAGAGGCTGTGGGTTCGATTCCCACACCGGGACAAATGTTTGTGTGACAGACAGATATTTGTGTCTGGGGTCTGGGTGTTGTGAGACCATGCGTCTCTCTAGGTTCCTGATACCCACAACACAAGACTCGTATTTTAGTGTGAGGTCGGGGCTATGTGTGTGACTGTTGGGTGTTATATATTATATACTTTCCATCGGATCCGGATTTCCGTGGATCGTGGAAAATCCCAAGGGAACAGGACATTCGAAGTAAACACTACCGGAAGGTGATTTTTTTCCGCAGCGAAGCGTGGCCGGCCGCGGCAGGGGAGATCGTGAATTTTTGGGGCCCTGGGCTAATACTACGTATGGGCCTGCCTAATTACTCAACTAATTGCCACTTTGTCAAAAAACTGTTTTCTATAGTGATGTAGGTATACCGTATAGGAAAAAAATATAATAAAATAACGGCCACCCTTCATAAAACAGCCAAAACCAATGAAATTCAAATACAGTGTAAACTCTATATAGCGACACTGAAGGGACTGTGCATTTTATGGCGTTATAGAGAGTTGTCGTTAAATGGAGAGAAGAAACATCAGAATTAGAAAAATAAAAAGTTTATTTCTGACTATTGTTAGTAGTTATGTGCATAAAAAAGAATGTTATTTGAACGCTATTGAGTATAGTCTGTTATTTTTGTCTGACGTCTTTTGCTGCACCAGTAATTTTGTTGTATTTTTTTAGTTATTTTATTAATATCTAGCAATACTGAGGCATCTTGGTTATAAAGGAAATATTTTTCCAATAATTTTGCTGCTTCCAGAGCTTCTTTAATGCTCGGCGGAAGCTCAGGCTCATCCGTCTCATCTTCTTCATCACCTTGTTCTTGATCCTCAGTTTTTCTCACTGAATCCAAAATTTCTTCGTCTGTGAGTGAAGCCGTTGTAAGCAGGCGGTCGTCCACTTCAATGTAGGTTTGAAGATTTACCGTATTTCCTGCCATGTTGAATTGTTGAATCCACTCAGTTAATGGAAGGTCGTCGTCGCTTTCAAACTCAGATTCTGTTTCCACCTCATCACTCGTAGAATTGGTACAAAGTCCAGCATGTCGAAAAGAGTGCTGTATAGTTGTGGGTGTCACTTCTTCCCAGGCTTTAGATAAAAAATTTATATGATGACGCTGCTTGAATTTTCCGAGCCATCCTTCTGATGCTTTGAAAGAAGTTAAACCAAGTTCAGCAGCAAAATTCTCCGCCTTAGCTTTCACGAGCGGCCCCGAGATAGGCATATTATTCTGGCGCTGTCGATGAAACCATGATAGTACAGCTTTATCCAAATCTTCGTATATAGGTTTCTTTAATTTTTTGGAAGATTTTCCCTCGCCCGCAGCGTGGAGGATTTTTTCTTTATTTTTCCATATTGTGGACACGGTAGAGCGACTAAATCCAAAGCGTTTGCCAACATCACTTATCTTCTCTCCCGTTTCTATTGCGCGTATCAGTAAAACTTTTTCGTCAATACACAGTGATTTTCTTTTAGTAGCCATGTTTACTGTTTGCAAGTTTGTGAGCAACTAAGAATATGATAAGGTATAGATAATCCATGACTCCTAGTTATGAATCATGGTCAATAACAGTCTACACGTGCAAGCAATCCCAATTTGTAAACAAAAGAATGAATTTCTTAGAAAGTTCGGTATGCATGATGCCGACAGTCGAGTTTATTGCGGGCTAGGATAATAAAGCGACAATAGATCGTACACAGCTGCGCAGTTTTTACTAATTTTAGCAACTTAATTGTTGTCGTTATTGAGAGTGGGTGTAATGCTATATAGAGTGAAACATTGTATGAAAAACAAGCTAAACCAACCAAAGCCAATTGATTTCGACGCTTAAGAGAGTTTGTCGTTAAATAGAGTGACGTTACATGGAGTTTACACTGTATAAATTCAGATAATAAGGCCTCTTTTATATCCAACAGTAAACGAAATCCCTTATAAAATAAAATTTAACTTTATGTCGAGGGAGTAAAGGTTTCTATATACAATATGTAAAAAACCCTGTTGGGAATTTTAATTCCGATATGAGAAAAAGAATTCAACCCCAAGAAAATAGTTGATACGTAAATTATAAAGATAAAAATAATTTTAATAAAATTTTTTTTTTTTTTTTGAATATTTTTTTTTTTTTATTTATTTATTTATTTCCCATAAACTTTAGAACAAACAAAGTTTTGGTCCCCTGACACCCAAACTAGGCATTAGCCTGTATTTTGGGCGTCAGTGTTCCTCCACAAAATAAATAATAATAATCGGTGATACAATTTGGGATACAACATAATATGTATTAGTAACTGTAAGTGTCATATTTTACATGGTTCAGGCTCTAGGAGTGCTATGGAATTCTACTGTTGTTCATGTATGGGTGTGTGTGTGGGTGTTTGCGTGTGTGTGTGTGTGTGAGTGTGTGTGTGTGTGTGTGTGTGTGTGGTATTTGAGATTTCAAATGGGGGAGAAGATATTTTCTATAGTATCATATGTTTGTTCCAAAAGCCATTTCTGTACTTTGTTTTTGGTTTGGTGTTTGTTGAGTTTATGTATTGAGAGAATTCGATTAATTTTATTGTACAGTTTAAAACCAAGGTAGTAGAACTGGTGCTTCATAAAGTTGGTATAGTGTGTAATAGGAGGAAATATAATGTCGGCTCGACGTTTTTCGGATGTTGTTAGTGGTTCTCGGTGTTTTCTTAGGATACACTGTAGAACAAACAATTTTCTCACCGACAGCACTTTACAGTTCCTATAAAGTTCCGCTGCAGGATACCTGTATGGCTTACATAGCATTACTTTGAGTACGGCCCTTTGTGCTCTCTCTATTTTGAGTAAATAAGTCTTGTGGGCGCCGCCCCATGCTGTTACACAATATACTAATAGAGATTGGCATAGTGCATAATATATTGACAAAAGAGTTTCTGAGTCAGCCGAAAAACGTAGTTTTTTGAAGATATACATAAGTTTTCGAAGCCTTGTAACTAGGCTATCTATTTGAGCATGCCAATTTAAATGTTTATCAATCAGTATTCCTAAATATTTAATATGTGAAGTTACTGATAATGAAGAACAAGAACAAGTGTGATGTGCAATGTGATTAGGACATGTGTGAACTTTAATTGTAATGGGGATATTTGGTTGGGACTGGGTACTTATACAGAATGGAATTACTTTGGTTTTTTCTATATTTAATGTTAGGAGATTTTTGGCTAGCCATACTGCCACGGAGTCTATTGCAACCTGAGCATAATGTTGAGTTTCTTTCCAGTCTTTGCCATGTATTAAGAGAGCTGTATCATCAGCGTAAGTAAATGTCGTGCAATTTGGAAGAGGCAAACAGCATAGGTCGTTTATGTAGAGAAGAAATAATGTCGGTCCCAAAATACTCCCCTGTGGTACGCCACATTCGATTTTGGCTCTATTACTTATCACCTCACCTATTTTAATATGTTGGTATCTATTAGTAAGATAGCTTGTAAAGATGTTAAGCGCAATACCACGTATACCGATACGTTCCATTTTGGATAATAGGATGGGGACAGAGACAGTGTCAAAGGCTTTAGATAAATCTAAGAAAATTCCAAGACATTTCTGTTTGTTATCCAAGAGCTTGGATGCTTTCTCAGACAATGCAACTACCGCATCTTCTGTAGCAATACCAGCACGGAAACCAAACTGGTTTTTTGATAATAGGTCATTGGTGCGAATAAAACTAAGTAAACGCTTGTTTAACACTTTTTCCAGAATTTTAGATATTGATGGTAAAACCGATATTGGTCTGTAGTTGTTGACACTGTCCCTGTCTCCCGATTTATAAATTGGATGGACCAAGGCTGTTTTAAATGCATCGGGAAAGACGCCAGTGGAGATGGTGAGGTTGCAGATGTGTGCAATAAAAGGGACTAACTTCTTGGATGCTAATTTCAGTATCTTGGTAGAGATACCGTCAATACCAACTGCGGAGTCCGATTTTAGATTTTTTATGATTAGCTCTACTTCAGAATTTTCTGTTTCTAATATACACATGGAATGGCAAAGTGTATTTATGCTCGGAGTGGGTGGTAGAGCTGAGTTCCGTTGCAAAATTTTTGTGGCTAATTTGTTACCCACACTAACAAAAAATTCGTTAACTAAGTTAGCCGATTTATTTTGGCATGCATCAATGTTTAAAAGTTCTACAGGTGGTGAGGGAACATGCTTAGTATGTGTTATAGACTTTATAAAATCCCAGGTGGCCTTGGGATCGTTCTTTCGTTTAAGGAATTCTGATTTCTCATAATTAGTTTTAAGTTTGCGCAACAAGGAATTACAAAAATTACGATACCTTGAGTAAGTTATTTTTAAAATTGAATTTTCGTTTTGTGACCTCAACTTCTGATGCATTTTATCTCTGTTTCTAATACATCGCAGCAAACCTGGAGTTATCCATGGTTTTATATTTCGTTTTTTTCGCGAGACTTTTGAGAAACGTGTGTGTTTGGCTATTATGTTCTTGAGTAAAGACATAAGAAGATTTGTTGCCACATTTGCATCATTTGCTAGAAGCACCGGTGTAAAATTTGTGTTTTCAATGTCTCTTTGTATACCAGTTATGTCAACTGCTTTGGCGGTACATGGTAATTTGTGTTTATGGCTATTTAAGTCAAGGAAAACTATTACAGGTAGATGGTCAGTAATATGCGTGTCTATTACAATAGTGGTCGCTAAAAGTTTGGTTCTTAGGAGTACATGGTCAAGGCAATTATTTAACCTAGTAGGATATATGTGAGCTGGTAGCAGCCCGTGAGAGGCTGTGAAAGTAAGGTACTCATAAGAATGTTTGTCTTTGTTGTTTAATTTAATATCAATATTGATATCACCGACTAAGGCAACATGATCTATTTTTGATAGGGATTGTAGAGTGATATCGAGGCTGTTTTTAAACTTGTCAATACAACTGTGTGATGGTGATCTGTAAACGGCCAAGATAGCAACGTCATCCTCGACTTTACAAAGCAAAGAACTTGCATCAAATATATTGGGTTCTGAAATTAAGCATTGCAATGAAGACTTTGTGTATATAACTATACCGTCGTTTTGATTATGGTTATTTTTGGTAGAATGTTCATTGTAGCCATTTAGTTTAGGAATGACAGGTGACTTGTGTAGCCAACACTCCGTTAGTATTATGATGTCACATTCTGTTTTTAAATCTTGTAAAAACACTACTAGGCTGTCAAAATTTTTATTTAAGCTCCGAATATTTAGATGCAATACTGATAACTGATTTTGGTATTTATTTATAAACCTAGAAGTTTCGTGTGACGAGAGTTTATATGACTTAGATACTTGATAGGCATCTAAGTCCAATCCTAACTTGTCTATAGTATTATTAGCCATATTTAATTTATTAATTTATTGGTTTGTAAAATATGTACTTGGATTTGTTACCTCTGCAAGCAACGGTGATGCGAAGACAGAGCAAGATAGCAAGGTGCCACGTCGGTACATCATCAAACGCGGCGGGTTCACAAGGTTCATATTACACGTAATATCACTCAGCTGTTTATCAATGTGGTGAACGATTTCAATTGTTACCATATTATTTTTATTTGTCAAAGCACTGACACTAGTTAATAATAATGTCCACTTAACCACCTGAAAGATGGTGTTCAACATGCCCTGGATCTCTAGGTAGGTATTTGTGATGTCGGTTTACAATGTTGGATCGTACGCTTCGCAGAACCAGTTCTGATTTGAGTTTTTCAAATGCTGCGACTATTCGTAAGCGCATTTCCTCCTCGGAATCACACGTCTTTTGGAATACAGACTGATTAATGGTGCTCCAGAGGTAGAAATCCAAAGGATTCTCGGCCTTCCTGCATCAGCACATTGTTGGTAAGTGCCGTACGTAGGTGTTGAAATGCCATTGCTGACGGCAATGCTATGGAGTACCAAAGCGTTTTTCGTAGTCTTCATGCTGCTGCATAATTGCAATCACACTTCTCGAGACACAATATCATATTAAAATTTCAAAATTTTGCAATTCATACTTTCAGTAAGACATTGCACACAAAGCAAATCACACACAACCGTTACCTAATTTCGTAATGTAATAGATAAGTCCGTCTCGAAGTAATTTGCACGTTCGACTGAGGCGGGAGCGACCTTGAACTTGTACAAGGGTTAGGTAGGTCGTCGGCGCACGCGCCACTGTCGGCACCCTTTGAACTAGCCGCGTCATTTGTACCGATTCCGCATTAGTTAGAAACGTAGGTGTAAATAACATTTTGTTCAGTTGCATTATTTTTCTACGATCATATTTATGGATGGCTATTTTGAAAACTATATTCTTAAATTGCTTTTTTCAAAATGTTGTCTTTCATTTTTGTTATGCCTATATGTATACATATACGGTCCTGAAAGACCCAACAGGGTTTTTGTTACATATTGTATAAGAAAGCAATACTCAAGTTCATCGCAGCATTGCAGTTTTCGCCAAATTTCGGTCCCATAATGTGATAGGGGCGAGCCTATCGCCATACAAGGTACAGATTCCAGACTCCGGGCTAATACTGACAATTTCTAGATAGAAAAACCCTATATCACTTTACCCGACCCGGGGATCGAACCCGAGACCTCAGCACAGCAGTCGTAACGCATGCGCAATTACAACTGCGTCACCGAGGCAGTCTAAAATATGATTATTTTAATTTGTAGTGTGATAAGTGGTTGTCGGATCGCACGGAGTACAAGTTGCACATGACGTCAGAACATCCGCAGTCTGACGTCACCAAGAAGATGGACCTCGAGGACCAAACCCCGTTTGTATGTGAAATATGTGGCCAGATGTTTAAGGTGTGTAAAGATGCGGTGGAATTCCTACCTCTGTACCCTTACTTCTTGGTATATCCATTGCCAGATAATTTTTCTTCCCTGTGACATAAAATAAATAAAGATGTCCTTTAAAAATATAAATGTTAAAATTATACAGTAGTTTTTAAGTTAATCAATGAAAAATAAATATACCTTTCGCTACTCCTTTTAACTTATAGCCTTGACAGTGGTTTCAGAACTCTTGTTATGTACAGAAAAAATATTAAATTAAAATTCTCTGCGCCACCACGCCGTAGGATGTCTGGAGCGTTATTCCCAACACTTAGATTTTTTATTATGATAATTGGCGTCGCAACTCTAGTGCATTTGCCAGTGTCAAGTAGTGTGCATGTCAAGTGCACACTACTTCATCATCTATATTAGATTCTTTTCGACTTCATTCGATTCCATTCCTATTCATTTGATTCCAATCAATTCCTTTCGATTCTATTCGAATTTATTCGTTTCCCCTAGATTCCATTCGTTTACATTCAATTAAACTCTATTCCATTCGAATTCATCCGATTCCATTCGGCTAAACTCTATTTCATTCGATTCTGATCGATTTCATTTGATTCCATTGGATGCCATGCAAATTAATTCGGTTCTTGTCAATTCGATTCCATTCGATGCCAGTCCATTCAATTCGATTTCAGTCTAATCCATTCGGTGCCATCTGACGGCCAACTCTAGCACCGCGGGCTCATCAAATGAAGCATGCGCTTCCTCGGCTTCCTGTTAAATACTTCCGTCTCTTTTCACAAAATCACTCCCAAGTTTGCAGGAAAGCGATAGAAAAAATGTTTTACGTCAAAAGCACAAGTATAAACCACGCTGAGATACGATTCATATATAATGAGTAATGCGTTTCGCAGAAGCACTGTTTCCTAACATACCACCAACGCAAACACACTGGTGAGCGTCCGTACAAGTGTGTGTCGTGCGACAAGTCGTTCTCACTGCCCGGCGCACTCGCCTCACATCGTGCGAACGTACACCAGCGCGGACGCACGCATCTCTGCCTCTTGTGTGGACACATCTTCACCTTCCGCAGCGGTCTCAACAAACATATGAAGGTACTAACTACTAACTAACGAAACGCAAACACAAACACACTGGTGAGCGTCCGTACAAGTGTGTGTCGTGCGACAAGTCGTTCTCACTGCCCGGCGCACTCGCCTCACATCGGGCGAACGTACACCAGCGCGGACGCACGCATCTCTGCCTCTTGTGTGGACACATCTTCACCTTCCGCAGCGGTCTCAACAAACATATGAAGGTACTAACTACTAACTTACGAAACGCAAACACAAACACACTGGTGAGCGTCCGTACAAGTGTGTGTCGTGCGACAAGTCGTTCTCACTGCCCGGCGCACTCGCCTCACATCGGGCGAACGTACACCAGCGTGGACGCACGCATCTCTGCCTCTTGTGTGGACACATCTTCACCTTCCGCAGCGGTCTCAACAAACATATGAAGGTACTAACTACTTACTAACGAAACGCAAACACAAACACACTGGTGAGCGTCCGTACAAGTGTGTGTCGTGCGACAAGTCGTTCTCACTGCCCGGCGCACTCGCCTCACATCGGGCGAACGTACACCAGCGCGGACGCACGCATCTCTGCCTCTTGTGTGGACACATCTTCACCTTCCGCAGCGGTCTCAACAAACATATGAAGGTACGAACTACTAACTAACGAAACGCAAACACAAACACACTGGTGAGCGTCCGTACAAGTGTGTGTCGTGCGACAAGTCGTTCTCACTGCCCGGCGCACTCGCCTCACATCGGGCGAACGTACACCAGCGCGGACGCACGCATCTCTGCCTCTTGTGTGGACACATCTTCACCTTCCGCAGCGGTCTCAACAAACATATGAAGGTACTAACTACTAACTAACGAAACGCAAACACAAACACACTGGTGAGCGTCCGTACAAGTGTGTGTCGTGCGACAAGTCGTTCTCACTGCCCGGCGCACTCGCCTCACATCGTGCGAACGTACACCAGCGCGGACGCACGCATCTCTGCCTCTTGTGTGGACACATCTTCACCTTCCGCAGCGGTCTCAACAAACATATGAAGGTACTAACTACTAACTAACGAAACGCAAACACAAACACACTGGTGAGCGTCCGTACAAGTGTGTGTCGTGCGACAAGTCGTTCTCACTGCCCGGCGCACTCGCCTCACATCGGGCGAACGTACACCAGCGCGGACGCACGCATCTCTGCCTCTTGTGTGGACACATCTTCACCTTCCGCAGCGGTCTCAACAAACATATGAAGGTACTAACTACTAACTAACGAAACGCAAACACAAACACACTGGTGAGCGTCCGTACAAGTGTGTGTCGTGCGACAAGTCGTTCTCACTGCCCGGCGCACTCGCCTCACATCGGGCGAACGTACACCAGCGCGGACGCACGCATCTCTGCCTCTTGTGTGGACACATCTTCACCTTCCGCAGCGGTCTCAACAAACATATGAAGGTACTAACTACTAACTAACGAAACGCAAACACAAACACACTGGTGAGCGTCCGTACAAGTGTGTGTCGTGCGACAAGTCGTTCTCACTGCCCGGCGCACTCGCCTCACATCGTGCGAACGTACACCAGCGCGGACGCACGCATCTCTGCCTCTTGTGTGGACACATCTTCACCTTCCGCAGCGGTCTCAACAAACATATGAAGGTACTAACTACTAACTAACGAAACGCAAACACAAACACACTGGTGAGCGTCCGTACAAGTGTGTGTCGTGCGACAAGTCGTTCTCACTGCCCGGCGCACTCGCCTCACATCGGGCGAACGTACACCAGCGCGGACGCACGCATCTCTGCCTCTTGTGTGGACACATCTTCACCTTCCGCAGCGGTCTCAACAAACATATGAAGGTACTAACTACTAACTAACGAAACGCAAACACAAACACACTGGTGAGCGTCCGTACAAGTGTGTGTCGTGCGACAAGTCGTTCTCACTGCCCGGCGCACTCGCCTCACATCGGGCGAACGTACACCAGCGCGGACGCACGCATCTCTGCCTCTTGTGTGGACACATCTTCACCTTCCGCAGCGGTCTCAACAAACATATGAAGGTACTAACTACTAACTAACGAAACGCAAACACAAACACACTGGTGAGCGTCCGTACAAGTGTGTGTCGTGCGACAAGTCGTTCTCACTGCCCGGCGCACTCGCCTCACATCGTGCGAACGTACACCAGCGCGGACGCACGCATCTCTGCCTCTTGTGTGGACACATCTTCACCTTCCGCAGCGGTCTCAACAAACATATGAAGGTACTAACTACTAACTAACGAAACGCAAACACAAACACACTGGTGAGCGTCCGTACAAGTGTGTGTCGTGCGACAAGTCGTTCTCACTGCCCGGCGCACTCGCCTCACATCGGGCGAACGTACACCAGCGCGGACGCACGCATCTCTGCCTCTTGTGTGGACACATCTTCACACACTGGTGAGCGTCCGTACAATCCATAAGATCTCTACTTGATACCCAGGGTCAGGACTATACTATACTATATATGTTTTTATGTTTTGCTTACTTTTCAGGTTCACCTCGACATACGGCCTCACAAATGTACAATCTGCGATAAGGCGTTCATTAGTCCTTGTGATCGAAAATTGCATATAAAATATGTCCATAACAAAGTGCCGTGGCCGAAGAGGAACAGAACAAAAAGAAAACAAAGTGAAGGGAATGTGTAAAAGACTATTAATGTGTGAAATATAAAAATTCTATGAGAAATACATGTATGGACGCACAGAAATACATGCATTTATCATATTAGCGCATAATATGTATCTATTAGTGTCCGACCGAAACAGAAATTTCTACCGAAACCGAAAACGAATCTTCGGTATCTGTTTCAGTTTCGGCCGAAACCGAATCCGAAACCGAAACTTCTGATCTGACAGCAGACGATGGCGGGTGACACACGATACACGAAGCCTCCCCATTGATATTCCTTTATCAAACACTTTCCCAAGGCAACCGAGCGATGCGCGATAATTCACGAATGCAGTTTCGGTGCGGCCGAAGGATCGGTAGGTTTTCTGCCGAAACCGAAACTGCTACCGAAACTAGATGTTTTGCTGAAACCGAAACCGAATCTTCGGTCGGTCACTAATATGTATATCTGAGAATCTGAACAAAGGAAGTATTTACCCAATGCTGAATTGAAACAAAACCCTAAACAAATTTAAGCCACTAAACAGTTTCATGGTTCTAATAAACAAAATAATTAATTTAATTTGACTGCCCCGGTGGTCCAGTTGTAATTGCGCAAGCGTTACGACTGCTTTGCTGAGGTCTCGGGTTCGCTCAATCGATATTGGGCTTTTCTATTTAGAAATACTTAGTATCAGCCCGGAGTCTGGTACTGTGCCCGGAATGGCGATAGGCTCGTCCTATCACGTTATGGGACCGTAATAAATTCGGCGAAAAGTGGGTTACACCTCTTCCAACCCCTTCGGCGATTACAGAAGTGAGTGTATATGTATATATGTCTAATTAGTTTAATGACCTAAGCAAATATACAATATTTTTACTATATTTTTTTTTGTTTGCCCTACTTTTTGTTTTTCATCACTGATCACTGATTCAATCTTAATAGATATAATTATCGTGCCATGATGTTGGTCTGCGGTGAACTCCGAAACTACTCGACCGATTTCAATAATATTTTGTGAATATGTATGGTTGGGTCCAACTTAAAACATAGGATAGTTTTGGATCTGATAGGTAGCGCTGTTGACGAGATGATTATTTTTATACTATTATCGGGATATTTTGTATCGACATTTCATAGGGCGTGTTGATCGATGATAGAGACTGGATTTTATAATGAAAACAGCATAATAAGCATTAGCCCGTAATGGGCATGTCATACACCAAGGTTCTACACCATGCAGCCTTGAATATGTCAAAACAATAATCATCTACTGCCATCGTGCAATGTGATTATAGATTATTTTTATTTTGTTCATGCACTCATGATCATGAGATCATGCACGAAATTAAAAAGTAACTCCACTTAAAATTGTGTCAAATAAATCGATTTTCTTTCTACTCTATAGTCGTTCGTGTTTACGGTGATATTTAATTTTTTTTATCATTCCATCTATTGGCGTATACCATCTATATATCCATGGCGCTGTAGCCATCTATCAGAGAGTAGCACGGCTAGCTTTTTGAAGGTCGAATCGTCAAAGTCATTGGACTACGTAATTCCCTTAAGCCCACATGATAGTGCACTTAAAGGACGAATTTGCAGGGCCTTAAAATAAATTATAATAAGATTTAAAATGCGAATAACGGCTCTAACCGAATAACTTTATAGATATACTTTGTTTAATAAATAGATAAGTGTAAAGTAAGTCAAGATCTGTTATACTCAAGAAAATTCTAAATATTCTAATCCATTATGATGCAAATAAATAAAACCACTATCAAAAAGGCCTTCATTGATATCATTTTACTTTTAATTTGTATATATAATTTTTTACTTGACTCTTGGGTGATAAACAATCGTACTGGATGGGAAATGACCAGAAGGAGTCAGGGACGTGATCGTACGAATGGTCAGTAGTACTGTATCACAATGCGGTAGACAAGTGACGACGGCCACGCAGCGAGATGGACTCAACACTTTTTGAACGGCTCTCCCATCCACTAGTAACTGCAAATAGATTAAGATATGAGCATTATGTCAAAGCCTTAGAAACTATAAATAAGACATCAAAGTAGATCGTGAGGTCTATATTTTTTTTATACCACGATGGTGGAAAACAAGCTTACGGCCCGCCTGGTGGTAAGCGGTAAACGTAGCCTATGTACCCTTGCAACACCAGGAGCATCACATGCGCGTTGCCGACCCTTCAAAAACCTATTTACTCACTTCTTGAAGAACCCCATACTGTAGTCTCCTTGGATAACCTCGGCAGGGAGCTCATTCGGAGCGTTCGCGGGAGGAAATTCCTCTGAATCCGCGCTGTGTGCGACCATTTAGGTTCCAATGTGTGTGGTTTTATACAAGGGAAAAATTCGAGGATTTCCCTATGTTTATGCCTGAGAGGAACTTCTGCAGCCTAAACAGCATAATAAATGTTATTACATTGTTATTTTGATAATATATACAATAAAATAACATACGAACCTCGTACCCTCTGACGTCACTTGTTACTCGGGGAGCGGTCCATTTTACTAGAACTGTGTGGTCAGATACTCTTCGTAAACCGAGAAAGTTTACTTTGTGCTCTTCGCAGCAGCTTTTAGAACTCTGCCTCATAAAATATCGATGTTCGAAATTAATTAGATCTCTAGTTATACTCTTTTTTTGGAGTTGATTTGTGGAAAATGAATGTACAATTAAAATACGTTTGGACTTGGTTCAGACGTGATAATTAATATAAGCTTTAATGGCACATTATCACTAGTTGTTGTATTTGATTGAAACCAAGTGAAGAACAAGTGTACATATTTAATGAGTTTTATTAACCAAATCTCTCATTAAAAATAATTGTTTTTAATACAAAGAAAATATTGTAAGAAATTTGTTTTTTTACGATAATAATGACACTTTTAGCCAAAAAAGTGTCATCAATAGATATTTTACGAATTTAATATGCAAAACTCGACAGTTACCTTACATTCCATTGCTTTATTAATCACATCACTAGTGTTATCAATGTTATGATTTGTTTGACAAGACGCGGTATTCAAAATATTTGTGAAATCTTTGTTTTGCGCCTGTAACAAATCCTAATAGATAGTAATTCAAATATAGAAATAATGTCCCTAGAAAAGGTTATTTAAAATTCAATACCTTTGGAAGCCACATTGTCTGCTGCGCTCTATACTTATAGAATTTTTCATGAACTTGTAAAAGTGGCATTTCTGAGAGTTTCTTAACTTCAATTTGTAGATTTTGCTAAAAGTACAATAGACTTTAACTACTTCAGTAGGTTTAAGTATATTAGGTACATTGTTATAATTAACACGTGAACTGCGGCGCGAAATAATGTGATAATACATTTATGCCGTTTGCAACACTTAAAACACACCTAGCGCGTGCCGGCTACGCATAAGGTGCACAAATAAAAACACGCCAGGGAGTCAAGACAAAAACCCTTTTCTGTTGGCGTTAACACTTAGGGAAAGATCAAATTCCAGGGAAGTGGTCACGTGACTTTTAAAATAAGTGTAATATCCGTACAATTTGATTTTTTCTTATACGTACACGCCAACAAAAAGAGTTTTTGTCTAGGCGTGTGCGTCGCAGTAAAGGTGTTAAAATTACCAAAGCCTTGTTTCTACGAGGTTTATTTTCATTGATCGAAGCTTTGGTTTGCATTGATATCGATCGCACAGCTTCTTTAACTTCTAGTAGTTCTGGAAATATAGAGATTCCTATGTTTCTCGACACTGGTTTGGTTGTTAAGTAAAAGTTCTTCTTTGAAATTGGCAATACTTCTAAACTTCTTTTTCTTAATACTTTCTGCAACAGTGATTAGTGTTAATTTTGAGTCATCTAGGACGCAATTACAAATACCTACATTTTAATTATTTACCTCTTCCCCAGTCGAAATACAAGTTCTTTGGAGTAAATTTGCGTCAGTTGTTGCTTCTTTATTTTTCATTTGATGTGCAGTTTGCGTGGATACCACAGTTTTCATAAAACAATGTGATACATTTGTACTTTGAGCTCCTTTTGATATAATAACAACTAGTTTCAATATTTTAGTACTAGATCTGTTTGATTTCTTAACCCCTCGCACTTTCCTATTACGAAACACTGTAAACTCATTTATACTTTTTTTGTTTGTTTTCCCTCTTCTTCTACTGTAGAGATCTTCATATTCTGGTTTTTCTACATAAAGTTCACGGTCATTTGAAAATTTAAGTACTGGTGAATTCTCAACTTGTATGCATTGTTCATTCAAATCTTTTCGTAAATCTTTGGAAAAAGACAATAAGAGTGGTGTTTCTTGTTCAATACCGTTGTTTTTGTGAGGTACATTAATTGCTTCGTGCTCGGTTTTCAGATCAATCGATTGTGCACTTAGATGTATTTTATCTTCTTCCTGTTTTGGTTCTTCTAAATCATTTTCATTAAGTTTCGATTTATATGATAAATTCAATTTCTGTGTAATACTTTGAAATTCCTTGTTAGCTTGTTCATACCGTTCTAAAATTTTCATTAGTTGTAGTGAAAAAGCTCTTGCTCGATACAGAGTTTTTTGTACTCCTTCATAATATGTATCATTGTTAAACAAGTTTTCAACCTGTCTGCCATACGGGCGAAGTGAATAATCACCGATATTCTGAGAATATGATAAATATTGATCTCGGGTTGCAGTTGTATTATCCGTTGAATTGTTTTTAGAATCCTCGTCTATGGAATCATTTTGTTTGCTAGCATCTAAGTTTCGACCGCGTTCTTTTAGTGAAATATCTATATATTTTACCCAGTAATGGTGACCATATATTTGTTTATTAGGTTTATTATCATATTTTGCTTTTACTGAATGCTTAATTGAAAAATCTTTATCAGTGTCATCTATCGGAAGAAAATATTTTTTATTAAATTCAAAACCATGATATCGGTCTAGATTTTGATGAGAAACGTTTATACAGTCAGTATCATTCAGTCTCTCTGGTACTGTTTCATCATTCTCATTCATTCTCTCTGTTTCATCTGCATACGAGTCAGAATCATAGGAACATTGAAGTTTATAGTATTCTTGATTTTTTTGCTCTTCGGCTTTTGAAAATTTAGGACAAAGTGTCGAAAAGTCAAAGGAACCATAACCGGAATCACAAGAATCAGCGCATGGGTCATCTTCAGTCGGGACTGGTGATCTGATCTGATTTTCATAATATCCAGCATTCGCTGCCTGAGTACTGACAGACTCATAGATTTTAGAACGTGTATAACTATTTCCCAAGTAATTACTGTAAATATTTTTTGAAAAAGTATGTGTTTCACTATTCTTACTACTATAGTTTTCTATATTGTAATTTATATTTTCTGTTTGAGGAAGCATTTGGGTTTCTTCCCCAGGAGGGGAGAGTATGTATTCCTTTTTATTTATTAAACAATAGTTTAGTGGATACTGAAAGCAAGTGACTCTTTGAGAAGTAATTTCTCTATCAGAATCATTAAATTTATTATTTTTTTTGTCTATGCAATTCTTTTGATTTTCTTTCCTTAATGCAGGTAGTTTAAGTAGTTCATCTTTTTTGATTGGATAAATAAAATCTTTGTTTTGTTGAAAATACTGTTCGCAATTATATTTTTCGTAATGGCATACGTCACTTGCGCGAGTGATAAATCTAGTGCACTTGACACATTCACACGGATTGCATTTACATGACTCTTCCGCAGATTGTTCAATAATAACGTTATCAAACGACTGGAATATAGTGTTACGCTTTTTTATTTCGCCTTCACAATTTAAGCAATCACATACTTCACACTTACAGCTTTTTGGTGCTGTACTGGTCTTATTGGGATTATCTATTTTGTTAGAACATATTTGGCATTCGCAAGGAAAGCATTTACATCCATTTAAAATCGAATTTGTTGCATATTGGACTGTATATGGATCTTTAAACAATTGTGAAGATGATTTAATGCTATCAGCTGCAGTCTCTTTGCAGTTGCAAATAATACATTCACATACATCACAGCTACATTCTTTTTTATAGTAAGTATTACTATATATATTTGGTACCCTAGTGTACATAGCAATAGGGTTATTTTTTATTGACCTAGCCTTTGTTCGTCGAGTAACTTTATCTTCGGCAATCATAGTACGAATGTCGTGATCATGCACGTCTTTTTCAATAGGTTTCGCCGCAATTTTACTGTCTCGTTTGCATTTGCAAGCCTGACTTCCATCAGAAACGCCGGCTTCATCAACACCAGTGTTAGCCTGGTAATATGAATATCTTCTGTTCACATTATTAACGGCTTCTCTCATATAACTTGAAGGTGTTCCGTACCTCCCACATTCGATGCACTCGCATGGGACACACTTACAGTACGGACGTTGGTATTGCTCTTCAACTTGAGCCGCTACAAAAGTCCTAGGAACTTGTATTGACTTAGCTTTACATTCTAAACACTGACACGGTTCACAGTTGCAACACTTGGCATAGCTTTCGTCGCATTTTATATAATTTGAAGGCGGACAATCGCATATTTGAGGTTCATCAAATCTGTTTACTATGCCTTTGCACTGACTCCTTGTGCACCTAACGCAAGGGCAACCATCTGGAGGATCCTTCTCAAGACCTTTAAAGTTCTGGTATTTTGTTGAGAAATTCATACAGTCTTTACACTCACAAGGTTCACATTTGCATGATTTGTTTCTTGGTATTAACGATTTACCTACTAGGCACTCGCAGACTTTGCAACTACATGCTTTGTAGGCGTCTCTGATTTTTTGGACTAAGTCATATGCTGATATTTTATTCGCAGATGTACCAGGCGGCACTTTGTCATGTATGTTTTCACGTGGTGCCGATATAGTTTTATCGCTGAGCCTCGCAGCAGATAAACAATATTCTTTGTGTAAAATATTAATTGCGACTTTGTGAACTTGTGTCGAAGGTTGTTCATTATTATTTTTTTCTGCTACACCACCGTCTTTATCACTAGATAACTTAGCTTTATTGTCATACTTTGTAACATTGCGTGTTTTCAAAACTTCATCAAATTCGTAGGTAATTTCTCTCTTTACTGTTTCTTTTGCTACCTCATCGCCTTCCATTTGCGTTTTTACTGTATTAACCAATTCACTATCAGGGCCAACTTTGTAAGGAAAGTAAAGACAAGTTTTGGAATTCTGGCACTTCTGGCAAGAGCACGACTTGTTGCCTTGTCGTCTTGCAAAACAAACTAGAGAATCACATTTAGGACACGAGCATTTAGGAGTAGCAAACAAATGTTTCTTATTATGCCCTGAATTTGGTAGGCGTGGTCCACTTGCTGCCATTTGTCTGATATATCGGGTAATTAACGCCCACAGAAGCGTTTGCTGGCTTTAGATTCGTTGGAACTGGTAGTGGCTGTTCTCATGAGGGATGCTGCACTTAGGCAACATTTAGGGGTTTTTATTACCTGCGAAAAATATACATTTTCAAGTATGTGAAGATAAAGGCTAAATTTTTCAATGGGACAGAGTCATAAACATAAAAGTGATAGGACATCCTTAGACACATGTATATGCGTTATCCTGATCATATGTCCGATGGCACATATAATTGCATCAGATTAAATGCACTGTGTATTACCTATTGTCTACGTTAACATTTTTATATAATTTTAATATTTTATAGATATACTTTAGAATTTTATAAATTGTCAAACCATTACATCTGTCAAATATTCTTTGATGGATATTCAAAAGACAAGTCCGTTCTTTCCATTGATATATAACAGGTTATGTTATCTAAATTTTTTAATACTCTTTATACTTTAAAACTTGATATTATGCAGAAAAATTGTATTTTGCAATAGTATTAATTCCAAACAGATAAATTAATATGCGTATACAATGAAATAATCCTTGCAATTATAGACAGCCTCCGTGGTGCAGCGGGCGAGTAGCCGGCTGTGAAACGAGAAGCCGTGATTTCGATTTCCGCACCTAAACAAATGTTTGTTTGACAGACAGATATATATATCGGGTCTGGGTGTTGTGGGACCGTAGTCCCTCGTAGTTCTTGATATCCACGATACAGGTTTTACCTAGGGTGGGGTCAGAACTATGTGTGTACATACATATACACTCACGCCTGTAATGGTAAAAGGGTAGGCAGAGGTGTTACCAGTACACCCAATTTTCACCAAATTTATTACGGCCCCATAATGTACAATGGCATAACCAGGCACAATTCCAGACTCCGGGCTGATACCGAGTATTTCTAGACAGAAAAACCCAGTATCACTTTAACCCGACCCGGCAATAAAACCCGAGACCTCAGCACAGCAGTCGTAACGTATGCGCAATTACAACTGCGCCACCGAGGCAATCTGAGTCAACAAATAGAAACCATTATAAAATTCTACCGTCCTTTACTCAGGTAGATTTTTATGACGGACATTCAGCGCTCTAATCAAGGAGCAGTGTTTTTACTGAAGTCCTATCAGGGTCTTCTGCTAACTAATTTGTTCTAGCAATACATAAAAAGGCTGGCAATGTTCAGATATTTCTGGTACTGTAGGTGTCTATAGGCGGCATTGATCCCTTAAAATTAAGTAATCTCCGTGATTGTACCCTCTTTCATCAATCGGCCGATAATTATGCAGATTTCATTATTATGTTTATATTGAACTTAAGATATTTGTTATAAATACTACTGTAAACCCAGAATTTTTATTAATGTAGGCAGAGCCACGAACAAAACCGAATATGAAAAAAAATCATTTTGTAAATAAGAAACCTAAACATTTACAAACTACAAATTATTTATTTATGCATTACATTACTTGAAGCACTAGAAATTACTCTACAATATCTAAAATAAATAATTACACTGCTGGTGCCATAATGTATAATAAATAAGCCAGCGCCTAAGATAGATAAATATTGATTTAAAAATGGCCACCTATATTTTTATATTAATGTCAAGTTTGGCTAAAATAAGCATTATTATACCATACATATTATCTTTCTGTTATCTTTTTCGGGATTTAAAATAAAACAGAAATAAATTTAAATAATCATTTTTATTCATCAATGAAATTTCGTTTCGCGAATAAAACGTTTCTAATGAATACAAAATAAAGTAAATACGATCGCTAGTTGTGTATGACTCGTTTGTTAATAACATTGATTCGTCAATATGTGTTACATTATACAAACTAAACTGGCTTGCAATTCAACTACGCAACTCCATCGAGCCTCAAAATTAAGAGAAAACATTTACAATTAACATTTCGGTGGAATACACATAACTATAATAAAATGTACATTTGCGACTATATCCAACTAATTACATAATATTATGGACCAATCAAATATTCATCTGATTTACCAGACTACCAAAGATTTTATTCTCTACTTAATTTAATGACATAATCTATCCAGTTTTGTTGCAAGCCAGTGTACACAAAACACGATTGGCACAGAAGCGTCAAGACAAAAAACCGAAAAATGTCGAAAACCCATGCGGCATTAATATAATTCGATAAAGGTACGATTGTTCGATATGTTTCGCTTACGTCATTATAATCTTATTATAAAATAAGAGTATTATTTGTATTATGTTACATTTTTTATTTACATTTCGTTAGTTTCTAACGGCTTAACTAATGAAGGCACCAGAGTGAGGTCGGTGGAGGTATACACCTGGAAAAATAACAAAAAGCGATTATTAAACAACACTGCCTCATTTTAATAAAAAAAATGGATTAAGTATAACATTCCAATATGTCTAAAGTTTTCTTTTTTTTGGGAAAAACACAGTTGCATGTTATAGAATATGACAGTGCAACCCAAAAAGAAATTATTTTGTATATAAACAACCCACACCATTGTCCGCAAATTAACAAAAATAAGATATTAGGGCGCAACAGACAACATAATATTATGTAATATAAACAGTATTAGATGACAAATTGTAATGTTATCTAGGGTTGCCAAACATTAGAATTGCTATTTTTAAATAATTGAATTAAAATAGTAAATATATTTATACAACCTATCTGTTCATTAATAAATATTTATTATGTCCTACTTCAATGACTAAAGTTTTAGAGTGCGCACGGAATACGTAGTTGCCACGGAATTTTCTGTTTGCAATATTATGTATCCAATTAGAGTATCGAGTAGCGAGAGGCAATCTATCCCTCGCTACTCAACAAAATCTTGTCGGCCTGCTGTGTAGATTCTTCACACTACGCCATGGGCAAGAAGGTGAAGAAGCGGTCGAGGGTCTAGTGTCAGAGTACTCAGAAGGCCGCAACACGGCCAAACATAGTACCCAACTCTAGATCCCCGACAAAACTTTGTGCTTGGCGGATTATAATGGTCACCCTAGTATCCCTTCTTACCTCGTACCACTTATTTTACACCTGTATTTAATTCTTAAATGTATACTTACACATAATTCCCACGTTCGTGTGTTCACACGTTCACACGTCCGTGCTCCAAACTATCGCGTTTGTACCCAACGCACAAGATGGACAATTCTGAAAAATAAACAATCATGTTAGAATTAGAGTATGGAGTAGTGAGAGACAATTTATACCCCACTACTCAACACAATCATGCCTGCTGGCTTCTTCACACTACGCCATGGGCAAGAAGGTGAAGAAGCTGTCGAGGGCCTAGTGTCAGAGTACTAAGAAAGCCGCAAAACGGCCAAACATCGCAGCCTAACTCTAGACCTAGAGCCCCGACAAAAACAAACAAATTGAATAAACAATCATGTTATTCCAATTCATGCTAAAGTAAACATTTATAGAATATGTCATTACTTACAACAATACTTTCAATCGCATTCGCTAATTGCTCTTCCATGATCTTCACATCGCCATGGTCCAGAACTTCCTGCAACATAAGGGAACTAATGAATCTGGTTCGAAGGACCAAAGTTTGTATAAAGTTTTATTTGAAAAGCGTCACAAATAGATTACGTTTAGAATTTTTTTAAATCAAAAAGTTCAGTTTTTCTGATGACATGATGACGGTAACGAGAAATTACTTAAATAATAATAATTTTTGATTATTTAAAGAGAAAACGGTTGACTCGTTAACAGTTTAAAAAAACGGTTTGTTAACTCAACGCCCACACCTACCTATCGGGCAACTAGCTGAAGGATGTTTAACAAACCTCCTGACAGATCTTGACCGCGTCTGCGAGGTCCGGCAGCGCGGCGCACAGTCTCGCGGCGGCGCACGCACAGCTCACGCTGGCGAGCCGCGCCGCGCCCTGCACCACGCCCGCGTTCCCGCACGCGAGCGGCGCGAACGTCGACAACGTCTCGCCGTCACGCGAGTATGGGACGGTGTAGCTCATTGACGACACGGCACGCTGCCATTCCTACGTAACGTTAGCTAGTACTTAATGTTTTTTTTAGTGCCTGGATATGCAGACGAGCAGACGGGCCACCTGATGGTAGTCACCGTCACCCATAGACTTCTGTAATGGCAGAGCAGAACACAACCACAGCAGAGCCGCTGCCTACTGTTTAATGACTACTCAATTTCAACGCATATATATCGCATCATCAATCTGTGGTACAGTTTGCCAGCTACGGTGTTCCCTCCTTCCTATGATCCTGGGTCCGTTAGGCGTAATGTGAAGAAGCTAAACAGCAGGCCGGCATGATTCTGTTGAGTAGCGAGGGATAGACTATCTCTCGCTACTTGATGCTCTATCTGGACGGCACTGCGCTTACCATCAGGTGTAGTGTCACTTTGCCGTGCCAGAATAAAAAAAATCCCGTGGTTTGGACCGGGGCCCTGTTCATCTAATTTCTAGATAATACAAGTTCTTTTTTTACGTATTGCTAGCTTAGTTAAGCTCGTAATTAAAGATTAACACGGTCGTAACGTTAGCTAGTACTTGATTGTAATCCCGGCAAACGTATAACCAGTACACCCACTTTTCACCGAGTTTCGGTCCCATTATGTGATAGGCGAGCCTTTCGCCATATCGGGCACTGATTCCAGACTCCAGGCTAATACTGAGAATTTCTAGATAGAAAAACCCAATATCAACATAACACTAACACATTCTACAAAAATTATCTGAACAAAACTCTTGAATTGATTTAAGAATGTGATCAGATAGGGACCCTTTACCTTCAGGTTTATACGTAGAAAGTATCACCTATCTGATTAAAAGATAAATTTGCCAATACTAAACGTACGATCAAATGCGTAACTTAATTAATTACGACATGTCATAATTTAAAATATTCTTAGCTCAGTTTGAATATATAAAGAAATGCTTTTACATTAATTACTTACTATATTCTTAGAGACCAAACTTATTAAACAATCACATTTGAGCTAGATCCACCCAACTGCTATTAAAACATTACCAATCACAGTTGCAAAACTAGATCTATCCAATTCTTATTTAGTTATCAGTGAACAAGGAGTGTATTCATGATATGATTAGATTAATGTCGCCATGAGAGTTGTTACCCTAATAGTTATCGATCTAAATGCCATAGATATGGTTATGTTGATCCCCAACCATGATCTGGTCGTTACTATTAGTAGATTCAATGACATTAACTAATACTGTTAAAACATATTTAGTCACAATATGAATATAAAATGAATCCACAACCATACTGACCTCGGTATCAGTCTTTGCATCGGCGTCTCCTATAGACCTAACGAGCTCTTTTGATATAGCCATTAAGAGGTAATTTGTAATTTTCGCTTTGGTTTCGTTTGTCACGTCCCTACTGTTAGCCGGGGCGATGTCCTTGCACAGTCTCGTCAGATCTTCATCGACTGTGTTGTGAATCCTTTCGAACAAGTCTTCGATTAACTGACTGACTAGCTGACTCCTCATCGACGGGCAGGAACAACGGGAATCTGATGTAATGTAACTCATGCTGTGATGCATTCTTCCATAGTCTGTCTTCTTTGGTACAGCGGTATATATTGAGTAACCTTCGTCGACATATTCTGTCCTTTCAGGTTTCAGATCTATGCGCGACGCGTGGTACGACTGTCTCAAAGTTTCGCTTCTTAACTCCTCTAACTCCTCAGTCTTTATCGACAGTTCGTGACTCAACGTTTTTATTTTCTCGTCGCATTTCCTCTTGCATTGATTCAAAGCTTTTTGCGTCAACGCAAGCTGCTTTTCCAGAGATTCGACCTGAGAACACATTTCTTCTTAAAACTGCTTCCAAATCACTTTTTTCCCATGCATATTTACATCAATCCACATGTCGAACATGCACCGGTGTTCGTGTAAGAGCGGACGTAAAATAATATGTGTCAAGCGACATGCAAGATGAATAAAACGCGCCAATTATAAATAACAAAACAGAGAAAGCGTTACCAAATGCCCAACAGAAGCAACTACACTCAAACTAAACAAACCACAAACCATAAGTAACTTTTGCTGAGCACGGTCAAAAATGTTATATTATTTATAATGTATTTAAAAATGTACTCTTGATACATGCTCAAACAATTTTGTGTTTTCATGTTTTATTATACATGAAATATTGCAATGTGCTACATGGTTCAAGGTTTTTCCAATATTTCTAACATTTAACATAACTAACTACTAAGCCAGTTATAAATAAAATAATTATAAACCATTACACCAACCATTAACTACCATATATAATATAAATAAACATGCTGTTAGATTGATTTTTTAAGTACTAGGCCATTATTAAAAGTTCATTACATGGTCGTTTTATTATCAGTTGCGAATTGTTATTATAAAATTCTTTCTTTTAGTTATCTCGTTATTTTGTGTATTACTGTTACTCACCTCCTCCTTTAATTCACTGTTGGTTACTTCTAGATCTTGATTACTCTTGCAAGCTCTATTGAGTTCTTTCCTTATGCACTCTAAATCACCTAAGAAACTCATTTCTGTCTTCTTTGATACTTCTTTCTGCGTTTTCAGATCATCATCCAGCTGTTTATTTATCTTCCTCAGTTGCTCAAGTTCCTTCTGAAAGAAATGTATTAATTTTAAAAATCTACAACTAATTATAAGTTTCAAAAGTAAATGTTACTACATTATTATTAATAAAACGACCGGCGACAACAGGACTGGCATTAATGTTTGTAATCTGTTTACAACTTTCTATACAATAGAAAGTCAAATTAGCTTTTAAGAACTAATATTACCATCATATTTACCATATTTAGTTTTGTCGACATAGTTGCTTAGAACTTACCTTGAATTTGGTTTCAATAGTTTTGAATGCCGCCTCAGACTTCTTAGCTTCGACGTCAGCTTTGCCAAACATCGCTGCCAGATTAGTGTTCTGCGCCTTGAGAATATTCGCGTCTCTTTCAGCCTTTTCTAAAGCTATGCGCATGCCTGACTCGGACTCTTCCACTTCTCTGAGTTTTTTCTTCAACGGCTCGAAACATTTCTTCCACTGATCTTTTTCTGATTCTAGTTTCTTGATCTGAAATACCAGGAAATTATGTAAACACGTATGTGTAATGCATGCCTATGAACGTTTTCCTTAAAAGTGTAGTAACACCACCCAGGACCTTAAATTTCAAAGTAATACATGGCGCTCCGCTCGTAATTTTGAAACAATTATTAAGCCATGTTAAGTCTAGGAATTTGTTGGCTTGCAATGTCCTTCAGACGGACACTTATGCTTGAGAGCAGAATCAAAAAATCAACTAATTAGTGGTAGATAATCAGACATAGCGGTAGGCTCGCTGCCTACATTATTGGACAGAACCAAGCCTGGCAAATCGTGGGTATACTAGTTACACCTCTGCCCACATTTCGAGGATACAGACGGGAGTTTATTTTATGCCATATGTGACGCTATTGTATTTTTCTGTTTCCTACATTTCACTTTACAACTAACCTTTCCTTTCAACTCTGTCTCCGTGGATTGCGACTCCTCGATTTTCTTTTTATATCCGCCTTCCATCTCTGCCCACATGTCATCCGCTTGAGTCAACATTTCAAGGTAAGCTGTTTCTCTTCTCTCGAGCTCCGCGACTCTGGTCTTAAGTTCTTGCTCGCTGATGAGTAAAGCTCGGATTTTACTGCCCATCGATGGATCCACTGGGAGCTGTGGACAAGGGATTTAATCATGAGGGTATTAGTCCATGCCCTGTAGTGGAAGGTAGTTATCATAATTGACACTTGTGATTTCAAGATTTTAACCTATTTTTTGTTCACGGTGCGGCATATCACTACACTGCACTTATGGTAAATACACTTTAAATATAATTTCGACTGAGAAGAAATGTTTTGACCTTCGATAGTCGCCAGAATTATGTTGGCCTTTCTGGATATACATCAGCTGAGGCTGCTAGTTAATATTATCGGTACCTATCCTCCCATCATCAAAATAATATCTTAATATACACGCATAGTAGCAGCGATAGCCTAGTTGGTTGTGGTACGGACTGTCAAGACGAAAGTCGTATATTCAAACAAATGGCATACACCACTTTTCGACTTTTCTAAAGATATGTGTGTATTCATTGTTAATTATCGCTTTCTTTAACGGTGAAGGAAAACATCGTGAGGAAACCTGCATACCTGAGAATTCTCGATAAGAATTTCGAAGGTATGAGAAGTCTACCAACCCGCATTAGGCCAGCGTGGTGGACTAAGGCGTAACCCCTCTCATTATAAGAGGTGGCCCGTGCCCAGCAGTGGGATAATGTTTAATACATGGCAGGCAGGGTATTATTAATTTATACACGCATAAAATAAATTTCACCATTATTGATACCATTTTCCACAAAATATTATATTAAGAAAAAACTTCGATTGTATACTGTAATAATGCTCAAGATTAATTTATTAACGTTCATTTAGGAAATATCGTTCCACTCGTAGGTGTTAGTAACACGTCTAATCATATCTGATCTTACCACACTAATCTAGTTTTCATCAAATCCACCGTCATGCTTGTAGACTTTATGATGGTGTGAAATATATAGCAATATTCACGGTCTAAATAATACGGGAAATGAAAATTACATATTATCAATATATGTAATATTTTCAAAATGTTACAAAGGACGGGATAGAATGGGTTCCGTAGTTAATTAATTTGTTTTTTTTCTACAATATAAAGATAAAGATTTTGATTTATAGTTCCGTTTTAAAGACTGGTACAATAGACGTAAATACGTTACATATTTATGAATAATTATGGCAATAAATTTTTACAGTATTATCAATTTTTTTCTATGTAACCAAATTTAAGTAGCCGCATAGTAGCGAAGTTAAATACGTTACATTTTCGTTGTCTTTCTGCCTCCTTATATTTTCTTCTAAATCAACAATCTTGTCATCAATCATGTCTTTTCTAGCTTCAGCCCCGGAGGCAGCCGCCGCCAGTTGTCTATGAGCTGTTTCTAATTCTTCCTCTAGTTCTTTTACTCTTTTTTCTAAAGCCTTCGTGAGTTGTGACGTTTGATCCTCAATTTGCCGCTTCTCTGCTATTAGCCTAAAAATTATATATTAAAAATTAATTATGATTATAATATTTGATACCCCACGCATGACATGAGGCCAAAGCCATGTCTGTGGTTTTTATCCATATAAAAGTAAAAAGCCATGTCCGATATTTTTCCATTCTAAAGGCCGAAGCCACTACTGAAATAGTTACAGTTCAAAAAGCCAAAACCATGTCTGAAATGTTCACAATTTAAAAGGCCAAAGCCATGTCTGAAATAGCCACAATTCAAAAGGCCAAAGCCATGTCTGAAATAATTTGTCACTTAATAATCACAAATACAACGTCACAATTTTTATTGTCATAAACATCTAAAACTCACTTTGTAACTTTTTTCTGTAACTCCTTGACACGAGGCGGTGGCTCAATGTGAATGTCAGTCCAGGCGACGAGCGCGGCGCACGGCTCCTTCTGGTGCGAGTCCTGCCGTATCTGGGCGATGGCTGCCTTCGTGCTCTGTCCGTAGGGACCCATGCGGTTCATTAATACACGCTGTAATAATACACATTGTATTGAAACCTTAACCTGAACCTTAATCTGCTAATGATAAATAGAAGCAGAAGTCCGTTATACCGAGTCGAAAACATGTAATAATAAAGAGCTTCAGTTTTTTTATCCTGGCCGTGTGTCGTCTAATTATTATCGAGTAGCGAGAAACAATTTATCCCCCGCTACTCAACACAATCATGCCGGCCTGCTCCTTCACACTACGCCATGGGCAAGAAGGTGAAGAAGCCGTCGAGGTTTTCAGAGTATACAGAAGGCGGTAAAACGGCCAAACATCGCACCAAATTCTAAACCCAAAAACCGGATGTACTCTGGCTGATCCCGGAACGCGACACACTTGCGTGTGCCACTATGGCGGGTTTTACGCCCTATGTACCTACGGTGGTCGCTATCAGGGTGGATATGATATCCTACAACCAGCTAATAATGTATTTCGTAGGGTTTTGTATCAACGGCCTTATTAGTTTAATGACAGAACAACATTACTCAAGACCGGGATGTTCAGGTTTCAAAGTGCTGGTCCCCAATGCCTTTTTTTTGGATTTGCGAAATGACACATGAGTTGCGTGTGATTGGAATTTATGCCAGATATGGCGTCAGACTTGCCAGCTATTACATCATACGACGTACAAGCTATGCGTCCCGTGGCATCAGCACGCATAAGCCTATATGGTATTTCAGGATCGTCAATTCATATTTTTGCCGCACCATCAAGCTGTGAAACAGTTTGCCAGCTATCGTGTTCCCTCTTTCCTAGGATCATAATCCTAGGTCCTTTGGGTTATGTGAAGAAGCTAAACAGCAGGCCGCATGATTGTGTTGAGCAGCGAGGGATAGATTGTCTCTCGCTACTTGATACTCTAATTAGCGGCACTGCACTTACCATCAGCTGCAGTGGGGTCACTTTGCCGTGCCAGGATAAAAAAATGTGGTATAATTATAGTACCAGCTCTATAACGTCACCAACGAAATTTGGGATTCGAGCCACGAAGGAGATATTTCCAACATTCGACACATTTATTGTAAAGCAGTCAATAAGTTACCTTGAGTTAGTAGGCAAAATGCGTTTTATATACGTACCTGTCCGCCAAAAGAGATATTTGCCCCTATTGCTTGAACAACGTTCCACGCTATCAGAGCAGGCACGGCCTTCTCCAGCTTGTCGAGCCTCGATAGCAGTTCACTCTGAAAATTAATTAATGGTTTCTTATGTTTACGCGAATATTATACATTGAAACAAAACTACAGTTCGCCCCGTGACCTCACGCTGTAAAACTTTTGAAACGTCGGGACTAAAAGTTAAACAAACCACGATAGAATTCGTAAAATTAGTTTTATTTCAACAATTAATTAATATCTCATGACAAAAAGCTGAAATGGAATTTGTATACTTTTAAATTTCAACACACTTAACAGTTCATGATAACACTGTTAATTAGAATTCTGGAATATTTATAAACATTTAGTAACAAGTACATCGGAAAGTTTACTAAATGATGTAATGCTATAAGTAGCTAATTCATTAATTGGTTTAAGAAATATGTATTATTTCATTATACATTATAATGAAATACATACATATACACACTTGCCTGTAATCTCCGAACGGGTAGACAGAGGTGTAACCAGTACACCCACTTTTCGCCGAAATTCGGTAATTCGAGGAGGCGAGCCTATCGCCATACCGGGATACAATACAGATTCCAGACTCCGGGCTTATACTGAGAATTTCTAGATAGAAAAACCCAAATCACTTTACCCGACCCGGGGATCGAGCCCGAGATCTCAGTACAGCAGTCGTATCGCATGCGCAATTACAACTGTGCCAGCGAGGTAGTCATCAGGCATGTATTATAATGAAATAATACAGTTAAGTTCAGTTAAATAATTACCATGATAATAAGCGTACCTCTCTTGTTTTCAAAGAACATTCTCTGTTGGTTAGCTCGGTCATGAGACGCTCGGCTTGAGCCCTCGAACATTCCCTTTGCTCTGTCATGTCTCTTAATTGTGCTGAACAGAGCTCATAGTCCATCTCAAGCCTGAAAACAAACAACGACCAATTGTAATCACAATTTTCAACCCTATTTCCTATTACAGAGTACAAGTATAAAGAAAATAAAGCAGTTTTTAATATACTTTTTTTGTACCTCTAACATATAAATCTATAAATACTTACTGCTGCCAATGTAAGCGAGTATCATTTTCTATCTCCTCTAATTCACAACATTCCTCTTCTAGCCTTTCATATTTGTCTTGAAGATCTGTCAACTGCGATTCAAGTTCCTAGAAAAATAAAGTTGCAATAGTATCAACAATGCTATTGCTAAAATTTTAAAATGTAATGTATTTTACGTACTTGTATTCGATTTTCTAACAAAAATTCTTTTTGCAGTCTTTGTGCGAGCTTAGCCTCTTTGACGTCTTGCGCCGCCTCGTATATTGAGATTTTACCCTCCAAAAATTTAAGCCTCCTCTCGTAATACTGCTTGTGTTTCTTCCCCAACTTCACGCACCTGCACTCTAGGCCTTCTCCTTCTTCCTTCACACTTAACGTCCTATTCCTAACACCTTGCCTCTCAAGTTTCTCCCTTATGCTATTCAGTCGTTGTATTTCAGTATTCAATTCACCGCTGCATTCAAAACTTTCGTTGACGTCGGTTTGTGTACTCTTTGTCTCTGTTTCGACGCCTTCGAAGATGCCGCTCTCTTGCAAAACGTTGGTTGGTTTCCTTTCTTCACTGCAAAGACTTTCCAATGATTCACATTTGTATCCCTTCTGCTGATATGGTGTGACGGTTGCTATGGCTTTCTGAGTTTTGTGCGATGAAATGTCTGTTTCTTTTGACCTTAGATCACATAGTCTTCTGGGTTTTGCCTGTAGAAAATTATTTTATATTAAATCAATGGTTTATTTTGTGAAATTTTGTGTTGTCATGTAATGTCAAATTGATATTTACCTGATAGCATTCATCTTCGCTGACAGAACTGCTTAACGCTTGTAGGTTGTATAGCAGCATTAGAACCTGTTCCAAGCAACTCCTGTCTTCTGCAGACGCCGCGTTTAAGATCATCTGTTCTAGATGCTCCTTCACTGGGTTGCTTTTTAAAGAATCACTGGCTGCTTCAGAGTTTCTGTCCAAGATGTCCGCAAGCACTTGCGCCTTGGCGAAGTCTTCTTTAAAGTCTTCGTGGGGCGTGCCTAAATGCCGTCGCGGATTGCAGGGACTGCTTGGAACAAGTGGAGATTTGTATCCGGAATCCATTCGTTTGAGTTCAGGCGATGCGGAATCCTTGATACGGGAGCCGGGGGACACGCAGCCCGAATCCGAGTCGGTTAGGTTGTCCCTAGCACCCTGTAATGACATTTTTAGAAACATGAACATTTTAAATACCTTTTTAAGATTTTATCTATCATCAGAGTAATACACAATGGTTACACTTTGAAGTTATATGCGAGAGTAAACGTTTTAGGTGGCGTTACATCATGATATTCTTATTTTTTAGATTGTTCCAGTGGGCGAGGCAAATGGAGCTATCGCGAGAAACAACATCTAAGTTAACGAGGACAAAGGCAGAGGCAATTTTTAAATGCTCCATGAATATAAATCTTTCATTATACTAACAAATGTTTATTACGTCGTTTATAATAAATGCCAGCAATACAAAAGGCTCGATCATAAACAAGCTGCTTTAAATAATTTATTTCTTTTATGATTCAAAATAAGAATTCATTTTAAATAAGCTATTATTAAATTAACTGCCTCGGTGGCGCAGTTGTAATTGCGCATGCGTTACGACTGCTGTGCTGAGGTCTTGGGTTCGATCCCCGGGTCGGGTAAAGTGATATTGGGTTTTTCTATTTAGAAATTCCTCAGTATTAGCCCGGAGTCTGGAAAATGTGCCCGGTATGGCGATAGGCTCGCCCCCTATCACATTATGGGACCGAAATTCGGCGAAAAGTGGGTGTACTAGTTACACCTCTGCCTACCCCTTCGGGGATTACAGGCGTATATGTGTATGTGTGTGTGTGTGTGTGTGTATTATTAAATTAATCACTGAGCGCTGTCAGGAGTATGAACAATGTCACAATAATGTAGGTATTTAAATTTATTTCTGTGGACACGGGAGCTCAGATGGTAGCACGAAAAATCTGACCAACGCTGAAGTTTTATGGGTTGAGGAATGAGGAGATATGAACCATATTAAATAAGAAAAACATCGAGTCGCTCCCTGCCATAGAAAACACACTAAACCAGAGTTATTGCAGCTAACTCGTTTACTCAAGTTAAAACTAAGTATAGCTTGGCAACTCTGATATTAGAGTAGTAAAGATTCCCACGGAGTATGTACGAATGAATGAATTCACAAACCACTCCATTGCAAACCAAACTATGAATATACAGTACATGTCCAAGATCCTTGAAACAGTTGCAATTACTTCGAATATAACAACTGTCATACTATATGAAACGAGTTAAGATTTATGTCCAAGATTAAAGATTATTAAGTTAATGACGTAAAACCGCCTTCGTTGACTCACTCCTACTTAGTGGAGCAGACTGTTTGTTTACTTGTTAATCTCTGCTAGTTTCGAGGTCTTGGATAATTGACTTATTTCTTGAATGATATACCCTTGTTTATTGAAACGTAGTATTTATGTTTGTTTTTATCTTATTGCGTGTTCGTAACTTACTGTACACAGGTGCTATTTGTACTTCTCTTTCATTACTAACTGTTCTTATGCGATTCTTACTTACATCTCCTTTCAAACAATCCATCGTTTTATGTGGTCTTTATTCTTGCCTCGTTATTTTATCACTTTTAACAATAAAATTTCCGTTATCTTTCTATACCAAACACGTCACCAGTCCGTTATCGGAACAGTATTTAAATCACATTTATTTACTTTTATTATACCACAAACATCAGGAATCGCTGATTGCCAATTAGCATCCCTGATTTATGTCACAACTTTTAAAGCAATACCAATTTCAATATCTAACATAAAGATCCGATCGTAAAACATAATTCAAAACACGTCAATCTTTTTAAATCCAACGCAAACACTAAGCAACTAATACATAATTCCAAGGCATTATCCATTCACAAGCTATTTTAACAACGTCAATACCGGAACTGTGAGTGTATGATAAAACGTTTGCTCGGCACATTATGGAAGTTTGGTGGACATTGTGCTGTGACTAACGCTGTAAACGGTAAAGGAGTGCAGCCGGACGCTAGTATAGCAAAGTTCTTCAATACCGTTATTTATATGCCCGTAAAAATACTACACTATAGGTTTTTTAATAATCTAATGTGTGATCAAAGCTAAATTTCGTTCCTAATTAGATGGACTTTGGATCTACCGATTTAATTACTTAAGATCTTTTTTTTTATCCTGGCACGGCTAAGTAACCACACTGCACCTGATGGTAAGCGCAGTGCGGTCCAATTAGAGTATCGAGTAGCGAGAGACGATCTATCCCCCGCTACTCAACACAATCATGCCGGCCTGCTTCTTCACACTACGCCATGAGCAAGAATGTGAAGAAGCGGTCGAGGGTCTATTGTCAGAGTACTCAGAAGGCCGCGAAACGGCCAAACATCGTACCCCAACTCTAGACCCCCGACAAAGACCGGATGTACAATGGCTGATCCGGGAACGGGACACACTTGCGTGTGCCACTATGGCGGGTTTTACATCCCGTGTACGGTGGTCGCTATCCGGGCGGATATGAATATCCTACCACCAGAGTAGACGCAGTGTATGAAAGATATTCTAAATCTAAATAGGGAAAACCTTTAGAGCTCTCCAATGTCTTTACTTTACTTTATATCGGAACTTTCGCTTGGAGCCGCTGTCTCTTACTGTCTGCAAAATCTCTTAGAGGTTTTCCCAGAAGCCTAAATGTATTTTATAAATATTGATGAATATTAATTATTTTATAATTTTCACGTGACATTAGTCTGATTTGATTCTGTTTGATATTATACTCGTTAAAATTGATTTTAAACTGCAGAAATAAATATTAATAGCCTCCCTCCACATAGGTATATTCAGTTCTATCGTGGGTGGTATAAATAATATGCACTGTTATTTTTTTTTACAAATAAAAAAAAGCGTTTAACGGTATTACTTATGATTTTATTATTATTTTTTTTAAACAAATCGTCTGACCGATTAACACAGTTGCAGAATAGCCATAAACTTAAAATCTGTGAGATTGTTTAACTTGTTTTTATAATGGGACCGCATTTAATAATATATTCGTAGTTTTTTTTTTGTTTCTTATGTTTCCGCGAAATTTACTTCCACATTGAAATAAAACTACAATTATAAAATACACCGCGACGCAATTCGTAACATTAGTTTAATACACAGCTTCTTCTACCATTAAATTAATTAAATACATTAACCGTGTTATTTTATTTGGTTTTTTTAGTGCCTCGATAGGCAGACGAGCAGACGGGCCACCTGATGGTAAGTAGTCACCGTCGCACATAGACTTCTGCAATGCCAGGGCACACCAAAGCCGCTGCCTACTGTTGGTTTGCTATCGTAGAAATGTGGTAGCATTATACGAACTCATTTATTGTATGACACATTTAAATTCAACGCCACTGTGATCGGTGTTTTCCCTGAGTTTTCCTTATTAATATATACAACTACTTACATGTGAGTACTTTAAATTAACAGAGACGGTATTTCAAATATATCTTACTGTACCAAATATAAACTGATACTAGTATATCCCCGTTATTTACTATTCGATAAGATAAAAAACTAATGGTATCATTATCACGCAAAATACACTGAAGATTCACTGAACAGTTGACAGCCTCCGTGGCGCAGTAGGCCAGTAGCCGGCTGTAAAACGAGAGGCCGTGGGTTCGATTCACACACCGGTACAAATGTTTGTGTGACACACAGATATTTGTGTCCGGGGTCTGGGTGTTGTGAGACCGAAAGTCTCGTAGTCCCCGATACCCACAACACAAGACTCGTATCTTAGTGTGGGGTCATGTGTGTGACTGTTGGGTGTTATTATTATTAATTACTGTAGCAAAAATACTATTGTAATTAAGTGTGAAAATAAACATAATAGAACTTACCATGTTCAAAATTCATTAATTACTACAAAATGCTAAAATGTCAGAATTTGATAAAAAACGAAAAGACGTACTGTCTTTGCCAGAGCGTTAAATAAACTGCATCACTGGTGAAGCATCAGATGACATCAGTATTTGTTCAGTGGTTAGACATACACTACATAATATTGTATATGAGTATGTGTATAGAGGACGTACCTACTACATCATTTTTCTCTTAATTTATTTCTTCATTGATCACAATTGATTCTACATACTTCTTTTCACTCTTATAAATATGACGGATTTTTAATTTTTTTTTTCTTTGTAAACATTGTATTTTGTAGTTAAAACTTTATAATAATAATACTAGCCCTGTAAACATTGTTCCACTGCTGGGCACGGGCATCCCTTGCTAATGAGAGGGGTAAGGCCTTAGTCCGCCACGCTGGCCTAATGCGGGTTGGTAGACTTCACATACCTTCGAAATACTTAAAAGAATTCTCAAGTATGCATGTTCCTCACGATGTTTCCCTTCACCGTTAAAGCAAGCGATAATGAACATTTAATACACACGTAACTTTAGAAAAGTCAGAGGTGTATGCCTTTAGGTTTCGAACATACAATTGTCGTCTTGACAGTCCGTACCGCAACCAACTAGGCTATCGCTGCTTTACCGTGTAAAAAACAGAATCAAACTTTGGAAGTCTATCCTGTAAAATTTTGTTTTTACACTTGGACGCTTCTACATAGGACCCATCAAGACCAAGCAATAAGGTCTATAATAGTTCAACAAAATACATAAACAACATTGGAGCTCAGTTAATCCAACTAAATTTACGAAACGCAACTGTGAATCAATCGTGTTGACTTGTAGTGAGAGAGTGCACCACCCTGACTAAACTGTCCTAATTCTTGGCAAGGTCAAAAAATTGGCTACCACTCTACCACTTATAATAACCTACTGTTTTCAACAAACAAGCTATTAGTAACAACTTTGAATTTTTAAAACGCAATTTTCGTAGCTGATTCTCAATTATTATTGTAAATGAATAAGTTTAATGCATTATAAAAGAATTAACATCTACATTGCTAAACTTTGTTTCATAAGTATTAATTGTCACCTCACAATGCCTCACAAGCCGTAGGTGTCAATCATATCCGACAATATCATGGACTGCGGATTAAAGTGTCAGTGTCAACATTACAGCCAGATTTGACAGCCTCCGTGGTGCAGTTGACGAGTACCCGGCTGTGAAACAAGAGGCCGTGGGTTCGATTCCCACACCGGGACAAATGTTTGTGTGACAGACAGATATTTGTGTCCGGGGTCTGGGTGTTGTAAGAGCGAAAGTCTCTCGTAGTCCCTGATACCCACAACACAAGACTCGCATCTTAGTATGGTGTCAATTAATTCATTTCTTTCTATTACTATTTCCTTTCAACATACCATTATAAGGAGAATATTTATTACAATCGAAGAAGTTGCTGAGTTCATGAGAATTTGGGTTATCAGTATCAAAACATTGTGGTTGTCTTTCGTTTGATATCTACCAAAAAAAGCCATATACTCAAAAATGACATTCCGAATGTATCTGCGCCTCTGGATCTCGGAGCATAGCAAGCGACTATCCTGGAAGATTTACTACCATGCGATATCTCTTAAATGATAATGGAAAAAATGCTAGATAACATCTCACAGCGACTACTATTGCGCAAGCGGTTTTAGATATACTGGGCTACGAATGAAACTAGACTTGTAAGGTTTCATAATCCTTGGCATGTTTATTTTATATTTAATCATTTAGAAATAGAATGCTATGAGAAAAACAGGGTCTATGGTCAGTGTCATCAAGGCTAGGCTGCATGGATGTGTCCCTTGCCTTGCGAAATAGGAAAAAAGATATGGCATTGAGGGTTGTTGTTGTACTGATGGAGGGAAATTATATAATTATGAAAATATAAGGAATAAATTAATACAGCCAACAGTCAAACACATAGTTCTGACTACACTAGGTAAAACCTGTATCGTGGGTATCAATAACTACGAGGGACTACAGTCCCACAACACCTAGACCGGAAACAAACATCTATATTTCACACAAACATTTGTCTCGGTGCGGGAATCGAACCCACGGCCTCCCTTTTCATAACCGACCACTCGCCTGCTACGCCACGGAGGCTGTCATATATTGCTATACTTGTCGTTTGATTTGGATAATACCTAATAGAGTTAAGAACTGAGTGGAAAGAAATGTGGCTATGTATGAAGCGTTAAGGCATCCCAACACATCTCCGATTCTACAGCCACAACGTTCCTTGAAATGAGCCCTTCGTCCAATTTGTCGAAGTAAGAACGAAGGTCTTTCCCTATTTACATACATACATATACACTCACGCCTGTAATCCCCGAAGGGGTAGACAGAGGTGTAACCAGTACTTTTCTCCGAATTATTACAATCCCATAATGTGATAGGGGGCGAGCCAATCACCATACCACAATTCCAGAATCCGGGCGTATTGGAATTTCTAGATAGAAAACCCCAATATCACTTTACCCCACCCGGGGATCGAACCCGAGACCTCGGCACAGCACTCGTAACGCATGCGCAATTACTGCACCACCGAGGCAGTCTTTTCGTATTTTTCTCAACTAATTTTATATCGTTTTTTTATTTCCGTCCTTGTAAGAACACCTTACCACAGTATGTTAAACATTATTTCCTGAACACAAGCTACTTACATTTGTAACAAGTTACAACAGTCTATAAGGCATCTTAACAAATCACAAACGTGACGTAACGCTCAGTACGCGCACATATTTACATATATAATTAACTCCGCGTGCTATTATGTACACAAAGAATAGCAATAATATAGTGGCAACATAAGGAGGTTGTAAACTTCAAGTTCTTGATTTATTTTATCCGTTTTTTTAGGATTATATTAGCTTCGTGTATAATAGACATCTATAAACATTAAACGACAGCCTCCGTGGCACAGTAGGCGTGTAGACGGCTGTGAAATGAGGGGTCGTGGGTTCGATTCCAACACCGGGACAAATGTTTGTGTGACACATAGTCATTTGTGTCGGGACTGTGTGTTGTGAGACCGAAAGTTTCTCGTAGTCCCTGATACCCACGATACAAGACTCGTATCTTAGTGTGGGATCAGGGCTATGTGTGTGACTGTTGGGTGTTATTGATTTATAACAGTTACACACTGACAACCTTACAGTACATCAAACCTGTATCGTGGGTATCAAGAACTACGAGAGACTACGGTCCCATAACATCCACAACACAAATATAAGTGGATCACAGAAACATTTGTCTCGGTATAGGAATCGAACCCGCTTGTCTCACAGCTATTCGCCTAGCGCTCCACGCAAAGAATATGAACAATTCAGGAGACAGATTGTTGCAGAGCCGCTGCCTACCGTTATTTTAGTTCAGATTCAATTATGGCACCGCACCCTGCGGTTCTATATGTATATAGAATTTTCAAAAATGCAATATTAGCTTAGTAGGGGGTCTACCCAAAACCGAAAAACATAGCAAGGGGTCTATGAGACAAAAAGTTTGGGCACCTCTGTTGTAGAACAATCAAAACAGTGATCTAATACTAAGTATAAAAGGAGAAAATACATTTATCGAGTGAAAAAGTTACACAGTTTAACCTAGTTTACCATTGCGAAAAGTTTTAATTTTTAAACAGTGTTGACTAAACATTCGTTCTCACAGTTTCCATTTTTAAATTCTTGAACGAATGTTGGTTAATTAATTTGCATAATTATAGATACGGACTTAGTGGTTTGTTGTGTTTGCAAACAATAAACTATTTTTTGTACGACTATCGAATAACTCAACCGGTCTTAAACCACATTCACTTGAAAACACACGAACTTATATCACTATGCATTCTTTACATTCTATAACTAATAATAAAATCGTCCTCAGACCACACTATACACTTAGTTCTCATTAAAATTTAGCACACAGTCATTCAGGACACTTGACAATAAAACCAATGACGCACCATACCATGTATCTCAATCAATCTCGAACGCCTAAGTTAAAAACCCCGTAGCTTACTATATCCCCCGTAGACACAAAGGCTAACAGTAAACTAAGTTTATGAAAAAATTATAACTAATATTTAAAAATCGAATTGAGTGATTCTACAATCTAAATAATTCGAATTTCAATCGATTCAAACGTATTTTTCAATTCTATAGTTTTAATAACAAAAGACAGGGAATTCGAATCAAATGCATCAAATGTAATTGAAATTAATGTTTTAAACACGAGTAAGTAAAGCATCAGTACCTTATCGGGGTGTGCGTCCTCCAACTCCAAAAGCCTGAACTCCATGAGTTCGAGCTGGTCGCGCGCGTCTCGCAGCGCGTCCGCGAGCCGCGTGCACTCGCGCGCCGCCGCCGACGCGCGTACTGCCGCCCCGCGGCACTGCCCGCATGACTGTTGGCGTGTGAGGTGACCATTACTTTACGGTATTATGCTGAGACTGTCTCGTAAGTGTTTGATGCGGTTAGAACACAGTTTTCTTTATTACGCTTAAGTGACTAATGTAGAGTGGCCATGTTTTAGGGCTTAAAATATTTTCAAAATTAAAAACGCTGAAAAGTAAAAGGAAATGTTAAGGTTTGTATACCAAGAGTAATATAAATAAACACTAAAAGGTTTAGTGATTGGTGTCAGAGACAACATTTTATTGGTAGTTTTATTCGTATTATTTGCGGCATCTGCCATTAAGAGGGTATATCACACACATCAAGACATTAGCGCCAACTATCACATACAAAAATGGTTGAAGTTGGAAGTTGAGGCGCCAATATGTAGCGTTTTTGATAGTTAATTTTTATTTTATTAAGTCTATTGCAGCACTTGTAGTAAAGGACACGCGTTTACGAAGTTAACTATAATATTCTGTTTTAAAATTCCTCTAGCTACAGGTATATAGCAGCGAATAATATTGACACATAATTGTGGTTAGACAATGGGCTTGTTTGAATAAGTTATACAATAGAAGGCGCTTTATTAATCTTATGACATTTATAACTGAGTTCTAAGCTCTAGATATGCAAATAACAACTGCCCAGAGACAAGGCTGTGTGTATATTTACATTAATTTCTTATCCCTATTCTAGTGTATTTGTAAATAATGTTACTTATTATGTAGTTAGGCAAATGATCATGAATAATTGAATACTAATCATGAAGTGATGAATACTAATCCCTCTCATCAATAGAGGAGGCCCGTGCCCAGCAGTGGGACAATGTTTAATACAGGGCTAGTATTATTATTATTCTATTGAATACAAAACATAAAAAACGGATAAAATGCTGTGGTGTTGATAACTCTAAATCTTTCTTGTATATAGAAATACCTTTTGCTACTCAACAATTTATTAAAATAAATAATTATGTATAATTTATTTTAAATCTAATAGTTATCTCGTTGTCCACCAAAGCTTGCAATTATATTCTCGCATGCCTTTGTTCATAGCCAACACAAGTATGGTTAAATCGAGCGCATAAAAAAAAATGACGCCCACACTTAAAATGTACGAACCCACTTACATAACAAATATGGTAGCGTTTACCAGTATGAGATGGCTAGACAGGCGCCACGGGGCGCCTACGTTCCGACTGACACAGGTATTAACGGACCATGGGTGTTTCGGTTCGTTCCTGTGTCGGATCGGAAAGGAGGTGTCCGCCGTGTGCCACCACTGTGGCAACTGCCGCGAAGACACGGCCCAACATACGTTGGAGGAGTGCCCAGCCTGGGACGAAGAGCGCAGCGCTCTCAGAGCAGTCGTCGGAGGAGACCTCTCGCTGCCGGCCGTGGTGTCGTCCATGGTCGCCAGCCGGAGGTCCTGACGTGCGGTGGCCCACTTCTGCGAGAACGTCATCTCGCAGAAGGAGAGTGCTGAGAGGGATCGGGAACGATATGATCCCTCCCGCCGCCAGAGAAGACGTAGGAGACGTCGGGTGGACGACTGACCGGCGTCTCCCGCCCTGTGGAATGGGGGCGTTCTGAGAATTTCACCACGGTAACTTGATACTCTATCTGGACGGCACTGCGCTTACCATCAGGCGCAGTGTGGTCACTTTGCCGCGCCAGAATAAAAAAAAAAAAAAAAAAAACCCCTGCCTGTCGTACGAGGCGACTAATTGGGGCCATCGGGGGTCGCGGGCGCGCAGCGGAGGGCTGTCAGCCCGTATCGATGCACTCCCAAATTCGGGGCATCGTGCGACCCCGAGATGGACGGCAGCGCGGGTGGTAAGGCCTCCCTCGTTCGCTGTCGTTGTTCGGTGCGCGGGGGCTCCTTAGCCCTCCATGGAGATGGGCTGCTACGCAGCACCGCGCAGGGGCGATTCCGGTTGCAATTCTAGCACTCCTTAGAATACCCCGGAATCGCTCCGCAAGCGCCGAAGAAGGCCACCGCGGGGTTTTAGCTGGTAGTGTCGGGTGGGGTGTACATAGGGATTAGGGACTCGGCCCAGCGGCAGCACGGATAGCCATCATCCGTGCGAGGGGGTCGCATGCTGGGTTGTAAGACCACCATGGGAAAAAACATAAAATTTTCGATAAAACTGAATGATTATAAAACTGAGCACAGTCTCTCCTTATTAATATTTTTTATCGTGTGGACACCCTATTTACCGAGACAATGCAATTGACGCAACAGCTAAGCACCAAAGTTTACTAGGTGACAAAATCTTTGCAATACTGCATGACATTTCTATACTATGTCCTGAGACACAAGGTCGAATTCTTTGTACGCGTGCTGATGCCTATGAATCTATTGGATTTGAATAATGCCGTTATAAATATAAATCAGTGATTTTATTGCTCTAATGCTTGTGGCCCCAGTCAGCTTCGTTGATTAAATTAAATAATTTTACGGATTTTGCTTTTGATACGGTTCTTAAGCAGACTTATCATATTTGTCTAGCTTTAAGCCTTAGACAAAGCGACTGTTTTACATTAGAGTGTTATTTTAAAAGTAGATTTCCGATAGTCGTGTGAAAAGTCAAATTCGATCTTTAGTGACGTCATCGTTTGCCAAAGCACAATCAGATACCACAGTAATGCGGTGCGTTAATGGTGCTGCCATCGATGGGTGTCTTATCGAATGGTTGAATTGATTTACGGCCAGTTTCAAAAAATAATCTTAATCTTGGTCGTACAGATCGTTGGCAAAAATGAGCCAATAAAAATAAAGTTTCAATGCCACGCCCTTATTTGATTGGTTTATTTTCGGGATTGATCTGTACATGTGGTTTGAGATTGTTTATTGAAATTGGCTGTTAGTGTATACTACATGCCACATAACAAACGCAAATGAAATTAAAGAACGGGCCCCAGAATCGATTTCAATTTCTAAAATAGGTTTATTTTAGCAAAATTAATAGAACTAAATAAATAGCATCTGTAAATAACTGGACAAGTATTCACTAGCTTGATAGAGAGTGCTCAGGCCATTCTCTATGTCTATGGTTATTCCTTTTAATATAAGACTATTTCAGACATGCTTTCTCCTTTTAAATGGATAAAAACCACAGACATGGTTTTGGCCTTTTAACTTATACAAATCAGAGAAGAAGAAGACTTCCAATTTTAGCCCAGATTTGGAGGAAATAACGACAGACAAGGCTGCATGATGGAGAACCTTTGCCTTCTCTTATATATATGAAAAAGGGAGAATGAAACAAATGAAAGCGATGTCTATGGTTATTCCTGTGACATGCTGTATAGATATAAACACGTAGGAAGAAAAAAAAATGGCGAGACTGTGATGTGATGTTGTATTGTGATTAATAAGTGAAAAAATCATTTCAGACATGGCTTAGGCCTTTAAATTGTGACTATTACAGACATGGCTTAGGCCTCTTGAATTGTGTTTATTTAAGGCATGGCTCCGGCCTTTAGAATGAGAAAAATATCGGACATGCCTTCCCCCTTTTTAATGGATGAAGACTGCAGACATGGCTTCGACCTTTTGTATAAGTTAAAACCAGAGATGAAGACTTTAATTCTAGGCCAGATTTGGAAAAAATAACGACAGACATGGCTGCATGGTGGAGAACCTTTGCTTTCTCTTTTATACAGAAAATAAATAAAAAAAAAACACGTAGAAGTATTAATGTTTACGTCTGACGCTCGACAGGACCATTGGAAGTCTCCCTTAACCGCGACATTGCCGCAAGATAATAAAAGGTAGTTTTATAAGTTGATAGAATTCCGATAATTCACAATTTGTTTTTTTGTAATATATTTTTTTTTATCTGGCACCTGATATGGACCACACTGCACCTGATGGTAAGCGCAGTGCCGTCCTTAGAGTATCGAGTAGCAAGAGACAATCTACCCCCGGTACTCAACACAATCATGCCGGCCTGCTTCTTCACACTACGCCATGGGCAAAAAGGTGAAGAAGTGGTCGAGGGTCTAGTGTCAGAGTACTCAGAAGGCCGCAAACGGCCAAACATCGTACCCCAACTCTAGACCCCCGACTAAAACCGGATGTACACTGGCTGATCCCGGAACGCGACACACTTGCGTGTGCCACTATGGCGGGTTTTACAGTATACAGTGGTCGCTATCCGGGCGGATATGAATATCCTACCACCAGCAAAGCTCCACTACCACATGTAATTTAGGATTGGAGTGTGCGCCCGATGAGGCTATATCACCAGTTATTACGTTAAAAGACGGAATTAAACTCGACAAACCGTGGTTGTATTGATTGGATCACTACCCACCACTTCGAGGATAGAGGCATGAGAGCTGTAGCAATAAATATCAGTCAAATATGTGGGAGCGTCATGAATACGGGTGCCGAATTGAACTTGCAAATAACTTTATTTATTGTAAATTGTGGATACCGTCACTTGCTTTGCTATTTTGAAGGTAGTTTCGATTTGTTTATCGGATGATCTCACTCACAGAGTGGGGCATAACGAAAATCACAATATAAAAGAGCACCTCGCCATTTGACGAGCAACTCGGGAGTAATCATTGAACAGTTAGTAGCTTTAGACGGCGTAATGCCAAAATACTGTTTAAAGTAATAAGTTAACGTGATGTTAAAATATAATTAGTATCAGTTATAGTAACTTAGATTGTGCTGTGTTTAAAAGAGCAACCATGGGGTTTCTTGCCAGATTCTTCCCCATGGATATCTGCATTCCGAAAAGGCAGTAAGTAGTATATTAAACTCTGAAGTCTGAAGTCTGAAGTGTTAATATCGTATTTTTCTACCGAACTATCATACGATGTGCATCCTGACTATATCTGGTAATGTGAGAGGAATGAGTAAACCTCTCATAGCTTCGCCATGATGCCCGGCCGTCGAATAATAATATGGTAATAACAATTTCATGACATTGTAATTATTCAGATATATAAGTAAGAATTACATGTAACATTTGAAAGACATCTAATATACATATTTTGAGAAATTAGCAATGAAAACCGCAGAATAAACATGTGCAATATTGAAATAATTCTTTCGGAAACACAAGAACGTGATTCATTAAGATTACTAGTAAAAATAATTAGACATAGTAGAATATAATGAAACGTGAAACGTTGTAGCAATCGCTTCCTAACATTATATCTACTTAATTGTTCGTTTCAATTACCGACGGTCTTTCCGTTTCTAAATGATTAATGAACGTTGCTTTATATTTTTTGGATTCCTTTATAAATTTGTTTATGGTCGATTACTAGTAAAGTGTTGTAAACAATTTTTTTTAGTCTATAATAAAGAAATTGAAGCTAGTGCACAGTGTAGCGCACTTAAACTATACGGAATTTCAAAGGAATAACTAACAGCTTCATAAATCCATTTGACAGCCTCCGTGGCGCAGCGGGCGAGTAGCCGGCTGTGAAACGAGAGGCCATGGGTTCGATTCCCGCATCGAGAAAAATGATTGTATGACAGACATATAATTGTTTCTGGTTTGGGTATTGTGGGACCGTACTCCGTCGTAGTTCTTGATACCCACGATACACGTTTTACCTAGTGTGGGGTCAGAACTATGTATGTGACTGTTGGGGGAATTTCTTATTTATTACACACTGAAAGTTTATGAATTCGCGTTCAGGCAGACATAGAGACGAGGCGAAGGGAATTTGTTTTTTAATGTATATTAAATATCGGCTAACTCGATTTCGTCCAATAATCAAAAATAGTTTTAAATGTGAATCATGGCGCACGCTGTTGTATGTAGGAAGCGGTTTTGTGCCAGTGAATTCACCATACGGCCCAACGGAAGACCAGCACTGGTAATTTATACCAGTACACGCTGAGTTGAGGCCGTATTTGTTGTAAGCATGTTGTTTTTTTATTAGTTTGTTGTTTAGTTTTAATTTAATTTACCCATTACTGCTTATAATGAATAAATATTTATTTCTTTCTTCTTTCCAGATATTCTTATTCTTCTTATTCTTTTTCTTTCTTTATATATATTTTTTCCTCGATACAGGCTTGCCTAGTGAGGAAATCGTAGGACATTATAATTTTTTGTACATTTTGATGAATTTAACTTCAAAAATGACGGATTTTCATACAAACTTTCATCCCCTATTTTACCCCCTTAGGGGTGGTATTTCCAAAAACACTTTCTTTAGTGGATGCCTACGTGATAATAGGTACCTACTGTCAAAATTTCAAGTCTCTAACCCCAGCCGTTTAGGCTGTGCGTTGATCGATCAGTCAGTCAGTCAGACAGTTTCTTCTTTTATATATACAGATTAGACGCACCATAGAGCCTGCTTATCTAATACTGACCCACATGTCGTTGAGCGGTTGTGGCGACAACGAGGCGGGTGCCGATGACACCGCCGAGTCCTCGTCTGACGGAGCCTCCTGGGGACAACAGATATATCAAGTATTTGATAATTTGACTCTAAACGAGGCAATAGTAACCCTAGATAAAAATTAACATTACGAATTGTGTGAAGTTAAAAGCCTAAAACAGTAGTAACTGTGTACGTGATACGACTGCTCTGCTGAGGTCTCGGGTTCGATCCCCAGGTCGGGTAAAATATTGGGCTTTTCTATCACGAAATACTCAGTGTGCCCGGCGTCTGAAATAGTGCCCGTTATCATGTTAGGCTCACCCCCTATCACATCATGGGACGGTAATATGCTCGACGGTATTTGGGTGTACGGGTAACACCTCTGTCTACACCTTCAGGGAGTACAGGCGAGTGCGCGTATGTACTTATGTATGAATTGATAGAACGCTTCAAAACTAAAAATGGTGTAGAAGACAGTATGGTTAATTTTTCGACATTTTGCAATCTATCTTTAATTTACATCATTAGATTGCGCTCTAGCAAGTACTTAGGTACCTATATCGAATTGGCGGGATAAAAATAATCTGAAAATTTTGGTTTATGCGTCACATAAAAGGCAGACAGTTTGTTTGCTACTCATACATACATACATATACACTCACGCCTATAATCCCCGAAGGGGTAGGCAGAGGTGTAACCAGTACACCCACTTTTCGCCGAATTCGGTCCCATAATGTGATAGGGGGCGAGCCTATCGCCATATCGGGCACAGGTTCCAGACTCCGGGCTAATACTGAGAATTTTTAGATAGAAAAACCCAATATCACTTTACCCGACCCGGGGATCGAACCCGAGACCTCAGCACAGCGGTTGTAACGCTTGCGCAATTACAACTGCGCCACCAAGGCAGTTTGCTACTCATGTAAATTACTATTTTACGTACAAAGAATGATGGAACAATCCTCTCAATATAAAACATGTAGATGGAACGTACCCTATAAAACGTTTCTTTTCTATGTTGTATATCTGTTTTCAGATCTTCTCGGTTGCTCTTCTCTTTACCCTGAAACAAGAGCAACAATTTCATTTAAAAAGTGTTTCAAACGAAATAATGCATCTTAATTTATTCATTCGTTCAGGCGGTACGATAGATCTACGTTCACAGATACAATGGGATCAAACTTAAATAACCCTTATTTGTTTGGAGTTAAAATATTACAATTGCAACCTGTTTATTGCAACCTGTGTAAAGATATTTATATACAACATGTAACATGATTAATGCACACTCTGAAAGTAGTTTGTTCAGAATAAGCGATTGAATCGATATCAACTTTTTTTTAATAGACGTTTTTTTCCCAAACATAATTAACACTCAGGTAAATAATAGTCACCCTTTAATTTAACGTTCAAGGCAAATGAAACAGAAACATAACTCGATGCGATAAAGTCTTTTATAAATAAACGAACACTTTAAAAAATCAAATAATTAAAATTACATACGAACTTCATGTCGAAAATTAGTACAACTAATTTCATAATCTTTGGCAGCGGCTCTGCTGTGCTCTGGCTTTGCAGAAGTCTATGGGCGGCGGTGACTACTTACCATCAGGTGGCCCGTCTGCTCGTCGGCCTATCCAGGCACTAAAAAAATATTATATTCACCGCAGTCTAATTTCAATACATGAATTATGATTGTAATAATATTTTGAAATTGGGGTGTCTGAGGATGTGCGTTATTCCCGTTACACGTAGTATAGAGTACTTTAATAAGGTGTCATGGTAGAGTCATTAGTCCCTAAGATTCTGATTTCGCCGATTACTTGATAGCATTGATACACTTACAAACATATAATTTAAATTTTCTATAAAGATACCAACATTATGGAAATATATTTTTTGCATGGATATTTCAAGGAATAGCTAATACTTAAGTACCAAAAATACGTTTCCAAGTGTTAAAAATAGAGCTAATTAAAATTGTATACTTAAGTAAAACATAATTATCAATTATAAAAATAGATCGAATGTTAATAAAAAAAACCACCCGTCTTTTCATAATATCTTTGATCTCTTAAAACAAGTATGAAGTAAATATCGAGTACGCAATTAAAGCCGCGGGCCAACATCTGCCAGTCAAGTCGTGACCAGCTCGGATGAAAACAAAAGTAGCTCTGTGGCAGCTAATCTTTATAATTTTGCTCGCGAAGGCTAGCCACTGAACTAACTGCACGGTTCAGAACTTAGTTCATCTGATCTGGTTTACACAACGATAAACATCATAAATTGCAGAACGAGAATATTAATGACTTTAAAGATTTGCACTTATATACCTTAGTCTTCTTGCTTTAAAAAGATAAAGAGTAAAGACTAAATAGTTCTCAAACCATAGGATATAATTATCGAAAAAGAGTATTTTATTGATCTTCAATATATATTATACAGATTTTACTATTTATAATCAAATTATATTATATATTCCATGTGTATTTGCACATAGTCTTTGCATTTACATCATTAAAAGCGCCTACACAATAAAGAATTTAGTATCATATAAAAATGCTATTCAAAATTGACAGGCGCTTGTATTCAATACTTTATCTCACTGGAGAGCGCGAATTTCACAAGAGGCTTTGCATTAAGAACGCTATAGCATTATTTCATGTATGTACGAAAATTAATTATTTTATGTTTAGTTTTATTACTCAGTAGCATTCAAAGTATTTTAAGTTATAAATTATATTTTCAAACCTACTTCATTCTATCTCTGCATCACCTAAGGTTCGACTGCAAGAGAATGCCTCAGGCATTAAGTCCACCTTTACATATAAATGTATGTATGAAGTATAAATAAATAAATAAAATGATATCATAACAAGGTAACATATTAATTGTACAAGGAGAAAATGAGCCGGCTTTTAGTCTAGCAATGTAACTCGAGTTAGTGAATTTTCTTAATACAACCATTTTTACGACGTAAATAAAACTATACCCAAGGATTGCATAGAAACTGACATCACAGAACAATTTTTTTATGCTGGCACGGCAAAGTAACCACACTGCACCTGATTGTAAGCGCAGTGCCGTCCAGTTAGAGTACCAAGTAGCGAGAGACCATATATCCCTCGCTACTCAACACAATCGTACCAGCCTGCTATGTAGCTTCTTCACACTACGCCATGGGGCAAGAAGGTGAAGAAGAGGTCAAGGGTCTAGTGTCAGAGTACTCAGAAGGCCGCAAAACGGTCAAACATCGTACCCCTACTCTAGACCTCCGACAAAAACCGGATGTACAGTGGCTGATCCCGGAACGCGACACACTTACGTGTGCCATTATGGCGGGTTTTACACCCTGTGTATGGTGGTCACTATCCGAACGGATATGAATATCCTACCACCAGCATTACTACAAATATTTTCCCCCATAATTCACTATGAGCGTCCAAATTATGTCAACGAACGTTTCAATGCGTATGGATATTAATTTCTTTTATCTTAGACTGACTATTCTTCAAAATCTAGGTAAAGTATATAACAGAACATTTTATTTACTGTATCTAAAAGTCCTATTAAAATAAAGTTTACCGTGAGTTTTTTAAATGCCTTTAAGAGTTTATTTGGATGCCTCGGTGGCGCAGTTGTAAATGCGTATGCGTTACGACTGAGGTCTCAACCCAATATAATTGGGTTCTTGTTTTTAGAAATACTCAGTATTAGCCCGGAGTTTGGAGTTGTGCCTGGTGTGGCGATAGACTCGCCCCCTATCACATAAATGGACCGTAATAAATTCGGCGAAAAATGGGTGTACTGGTTACACCTCTGTCTACCCCTTGGGGGATTACAGGCGTGAGTGTATATGTATGTAGTTTCTTTGGATGGCCGTCAATATAACTTAAGAACTATTTAATTCAGTTACATCAGCTGGTACAGAAACAAATTGCAATCAGCAGTCGAATTTGTGACTTTGATTGATACACCGAGTAACAGCAACCCAAATACTGAGACTTTTATGCCGTATGAATAGTAAGTACTGTTGCAAAATAATTATTGCACTGTTTACAAATATTTTATACTACATGACTTGTTTTAGAATTTAAATAGATCTTGGCCATATTGTCGCTCTAGGAGTCCTTATGACTATTAACAATAGGCTGGTTGACTGTTTTTGTTTTATATTATTCTTCATGGTTTATATTTTTAAAATATTATTATTAATAAACATAAAACATAAGTTTTAAAATTTAATTTGCATTTTAATAAACCAACTTTATTTTTCCCACCAAAACGCCACCAACTGTCATGGCCTCTCGTGTGACGTGACCATCCGCAAAACTAATAGACGGTTGGCTCAGCGTTTAATAGATGTTTCGAACGGTGACGTAATGCATGACTGATGGGTGTTTCATGTCACGTGACGAAATGCTTTATTTTTACATATTTGTTCCTTGAAAATATTAAATAATCACATATATATGTATTAACAAATTGGTTTAGTTTTCGATATTTTTAGCCTAAAATCTGTTATAAAAAAAACAAAATTCTATCAGGTTTTCACTTACTGTCAACTACCCAATTACAGCGGGCTGTCAAATGAAAAGCTGCGGCTTTGATCCCGGCACCAAATGTTTGTGGGATCCAAAAATATTAGTTTCGAGACTGGGTGTTGTGGGACCGTAGTTGTTCGTAGTTCTACCCACGACACAAGTTAGACGTGTTGGTTATACTGCTACTTAGTAAACATTTAACATATACATACATATACACTCACGCCCGTAATCCCCGACGGGGTAGGCAGAGGTGCAACCAGTACACCCACTTTTCGCCGAATTTCGGTCCCATAATGTGATAGGGGGCGAGCCTATCGCCATACCGGGCACAGGTTCCAGACTCCGGGCTAATACTGAGAATTTCTAGATAGAAAAACCCAATATCACTTTACCCGACCCGGGGATCGAACCCGAGACCTCAGCAAGGCAGCAGTCGTAACGCATGCTCAATTACAACTGCGCCACCGAGGCAGTCAGTAAAATTACATTACAGTAAACATTTAAAAACCGCAAAAAAGTTAATCTTCCGTCAGTCAGTAAAATTTCGATAATTTTACATTTATAATCGCATTTACCAGGCTTTTTGGGGCAACACATAATAAGTACAATTGAACGAGTTTGAGTGCGTAGTTAAGTCTACTAGGTAAAATAAGGATAAAATTTTGTCTCTCAGAGTAATCATTACCTAAAACGTTTAATGATGATTCACTCTCAAGACTTTTTGTTTGGCGGTTTGTGTATATAAGAAAATATAGGAAGAGGAATAAAACATCAAGACATGGCTTATCAATCAACAGTAGCTAACAAAGTGAATGTTGTTCAATACAGTTATTTGATATACTTATTACGTGTTCCATTGAAATAAAACGCAAAAGATCAGTTATGAAACATCATCCGTGCCTTCTTATTATCTACCATGAAACGTATAATTTTCGTAACAGAATGGCTTCATTTCATATTGATTACAGTTTGAATTTACTCAATGCTTTAATGCGAAAAAAAAATTGAACTACTCCCTACTACTGTCTGTTCTGTACTGTCTCGAACAGTCAATACGAAGGTCGTAGGTTCGAAACTACCCCAAATAGCATACACCGTTGACTTTTTTAATGTTACGAGTGTATTCATTGTTATTGACGTTTGCTTTAACGGGGAAGGAAAACATCGTAAACATCAACAACGGTAGGCAGCGGCTTTGCTGTGCCCTGGTATTGCAGAAGTCTATGGGCGGCGGTGACTACTTACCATCAGGTGGCCCGTTTGCTCGTCTGCCTATCGAGGCACAAAAAGAAAATCGTGAGGAAACCTGCATACCTGAGAATTCCCATACGTATTTCAAAGGTATGTGAAGTCTACCAACCCGCATTAGGCCAGCGTGGTGGAAGGCCTAACCCCTCTTATTAGTAGAGGATCATGTCCAGCAGTGGGACAAGTTTAATACTAGACTGGAATTATTATCTTTATACATATATATAATTCTACTGTACGTGTGTATGTCACTGAACTCCTCCTAAACGGCTGGACCGATTGAATTTTTTTTTGTATGCGTTTGGGTGGCGCCCTGGATTACTTCTATCTTTGATTACAAACAACTGGATTACAATTGATCCATATTCTGCGATAGGTACCAAATATATTACATAACAAATAACCTTGACTATATTTAAATTATCTTTATAATTTTCGATAATAATAAAATAAGGAAGGAAAATTCAACATATTCTTCATATTCAAATCCATCAATATTTTATATATCCGACTACAAACATTATTCGTTCGAAAATAGCGTGACTCTACTTCGTTTAAAAACAAACAAAATATTAATTACCGCTAAATGATATGTCATGTTGTTCCACATGTAATTGATGTATTAATAAAATACCAGTAACGAATCTATTCAAGCATGTAATAATTTTGTGTCACGCTCAATCTTGACAAAAAAACATACAAAAAAAGAAGGATTGCAGAACGATAAAGTGAAATTCTAACGTTATTTTTGTTTCAAGTCAGTCAATTGATGGTAAATGATCACAAGCCAGATCACCGCCTAGAGAAACACTCTGACTCATACTCTCTTAGAGAAATTGAAGGTGTGTTGCTGCCATTTAATAAAAGTGTGGTTTTTACGCATAGTGGGGGTGGAGTAGAGAAGGCTGTGAAACGAGAGACCGCGGGTTCGATCCCCGAACAAAAACAAATGATCCCTCCTTCCTATGATCCTGGGTGCTTCAGGCGTAGTATGAAGAAGCTACACAGCAGGCCGTCACAAAAGCATGATTAATACACGGCTTCACTGGCGCCTTCAGTATAGTTACTGGCGCTAGCTTCTGACCTTTGATGCAACCTTCGGCAGCCTAACTTAAGCTTTCATTGTTAACGGTGCCAGTGATTAGCGAAACCAAATAGAAAGTTCGATATCTCGAGTCATCTTCCGATGATATCTCCCCTGTATTGTATAGGGAGGTAGTTTATCAATTTACAAATGTCGATACGATGATATTTATCGATGTATTTTCGATTGATTTGAACTGACAATATAACACTAATTGGAGGTGATTAAAGGAGTAATTGACAACATTTAAGAAGTGTCACGAACATTTGTTAAACGTAATGACTTCTGAGAGTTTGATCACGATTCTTCACTGGCTAAGAGAAAATAAACATAAAAGCAAAGATTTCTTTATTTTTAGTCAGTAAGAAACTTTCATTAGTTCTGTAATAGTACTAGCCCTGTATTAAACATTGTCCCACTGCTGGACACGGGCCTCCTCTACTAATGAGCGAGTTTAGGCCTTTGTCCACCACGCTGGCCTAATGCGGGTTAGCACATTTTACATACCTTCGAAATTCGTATGAGAATTCTCCGGTATGCAGGTTGCGTCTGCTGCGGTGCCGTTAAACGTAATCACAGATGCGAAGCTGTGGTCAAAAGCTAGTAATAATATAAATATTAGTAAACTCACTGCCTTGGTGGCGTAGTTGTAATATCGCATGCGTTACGACTGCTGTGCTCGGGTTCGATCCCCGGGTCGTGTAAAGTGATATTAGATTTTTCTATTTAAAAATACTTAGTATCAGCCCAAAGTCTGGAATTGTCCCCGATATGGCGATAGGCTCACCCCTAGCACATTATGGGAGCGTAATAAATTCGGTGAAAAGTGGGTGTACTGGATACACCCCTGCCTACCCCTTCGGGGATTACAGGCGTGAGTGTATATGTATGTAAACTCACTGTGACTAAAATAACCAGAAACAACACCAAAAACAGCTACAACTCTGATGCAACGCTCTAAAATTCCTATTACCATACATAAAGCCCTAAACTATATCGTAAATATCGAATACAAATACCCGGAATGGCGAATAGTTGGTCAACGATTTTACAACATATCGGATATCAATGTGTTACGAACGAGACACGAATATCGATATCGTATTCGAGAGTGAATTTCGTTCTATTTTAACATCTCGCACACACAATGACGAAAGCAAGGTACCGGCATTCGTTTTGAGCATTTGACCAACGCAATGTTGGACTACAACCAAAAACTTTCACTGCATTGTTTTACTAATTGGCATTCGGTTGACGAATGTATCGATTGGTCTTAGGCTATAAATCGATTTGTTGTTTTTTTGTAGAATAAGGCATCGAATCACAGGCCGTTTCTATGTTACATTATATTGCTAAATCGTGTGATTATTATATATTTTGTTAAAACGAGATCCATCAGGCGGCCCGTCTGATTATTCAGACATTAAAAAAATAAAATAACGAGATTATTTCCACTTCATCTACCCCGACACGGCACTCATAATCTTTATATATATAATTCTACTGTACGTGTGTATGTCACTGAACTCCTCCTAAACGGCTGGACCGAGTTGAATGATTTTTTTGTATGGGTATGGGTGGCGCCCTGGATGGTTTAGATTCACAAACCAGCCCGTCAGATGGCGCTGCAGTCGGTGTGGCGCTGCTTTTACGAGCAGGACGACGTCTGCACGGTCCGCTAGTATAATATAAAATAGGTAGTTCTATTATTTTATATATTAGTTTGATCTAACGACCGTGTAATTAATTATTGGCGTAAAACTCTTAGAGTATTCTTGTATGAACTAGCGATACACAACCACACGTGGCGAAGTTGCACCGAATGCTCTCTAAATAATATTTAGCTGTACTAATTAATATAAACTGAACTGAATGACTGCCTCGGTGGCGCAGTTGTAATTGCGAATGCGTTTACGACTGCTATGCTGAGGTCTCGGGTTCGATCCCCGGGTCGGGTAAAGTGATGTTGGGTTTTTCTATCTAGAAATTCCCAGTATTAGCCCGGAGTCTGGAATTGTGCCCGGTATGGCGATAGGCTCGCCCCCTATCACATCATGGGACCGAAATTTGGCGAAAAGTGGGTGTACTAGTTACACCTCTACCTACCCCTTCGGGGATTACAGGCGTGAGTGTATGTGTGTGTGATTAATATAAACTATACTTAATAATCTCCAAGTATTTGTCTCAATGTTCAAATACGTCTTTACTGAACTATAATTGGTTTTAAATTGATCGTAATCTAAATACAGTGTGCTAGTTATCCTTGCTATGTCTCTTTATGCCTTGCCATGAACAATTAAGTCAATCGATTCTCACAGCCCAGTTATTACAAATAATAATTATACAATTTAGCAGCAAGGATCAAAGTAACATATAAGTTAGAAATTTCCAGGTTTGCCCCCGAACTTCTGTAGTGAAATTTGAAATGCATTTAATAGACTCAAAGACTTTCACTATACCTTTATCGAATCCTATGGGTACGCAATAATAACATTAATAATAATATATTATTATGTTTATTATTTTTAATAAACATAAAAATAATACTGTTTACTTTCTTTGTTATCGTGTCCTGCTTTTATTATCGAAGCCGTTTTAGATACTCATGGCAACACTAGGCATATCAGTGCAGCTGATGTTGGTTTGACATTTTGAATCGTTATCAGAAATCGGTTTATATTCGCTTCCAGACTCAATAAATTTTCAATAATTTACGATCACTTCTAACAGTATCCAAATACAGCTTGAAACAAAGTGTAAAGTGCTAGAATTGCTTTTGTCATGTCTTAGTGTTGTACACCATTGAATACTTATTACTGAAACATCGATAATTTATTGTCTATTTATCTTTTACTAGCTGTTGCTCGCGGCACCGCCTGCGTGGAGGTTATTTTCGGGAGCAGAAGTATACAATCCAAGGAGTTGTCTTCTGCACTGAGGCACCTGTAGCGATTTCCAGCCTCTCAGGTGTTGTGCCTGAATCTTGAGATTGCATCTAAATAATACCCCATAAGTTTAACATCACTTGGGTTTTACACTTCACTTTCACTTTTAGGGATGATTTTTCAAAAACGTTGAAACACGTATTTCTTTATTTTCTACCAAAAGCCTAAATATGAATTTACAGATCCCTAAGTCGAGTAATTATGGATTTCCCATACAAATTTTGAACTCCTATTTGACCCCTTTCAAGATTGATTTTTGAGAAAAAAGATAGCCTATGTCCTACTCCAGGATATAATCTATTCCCTTACCAAATTTCATTACAATCCGTTCAGCTGTTTAGCCGTGAAGAGGTAACAAACAAACAGAGTTACTTTCGCATTTATAGTATTAGTATGGATTTGTTTGTTTATAGATATTATTTTGATTTAGTAGAAGATCTTTATTATTTTAGCAGGCATATTTGTGTCGAATGACGAGAGATAATCGTCGCTACCCACTGTACTTACCATCAGAAATAGCGAAGTCACTTTGTCAAGCCCGAATAAAAAAGAATTTAAATAAGTTACACTTATCGATTACTTAATAAAAAAAGATATTTATTTATTAGTTAAAAAGCATTTAACAATATCGATATTTAAACTTATTGAAGAATCGATTTTAATCACTAGCCATATCGAATGGCAAGACAAGACAATCGGTGCAGTTGTCCTTGCCATGTCTTTGTGCTATGGGCTATACTGGCCTAGTTCCCATGGCTCGATCACACGGGAGCCGCTTGCATAATATTCGACAGCCGAACTGCTTTATGTTTAGATTTTGCAATTTAATTTATAGGCTAATCTGGTTTACAATGTTTATTATTTATGTGGTTTACTTAGAAGCCTCTCGATGGTCCTTTCGGTTTCTTCCTTTGTTCTATTCGTTTACTAGGAATGGATTTATGGTTACTTTAAATGAGGCTTTAAATGTTAATTATTATTATCAATTGACAGCATCCATGGTGTAGTTGGCTGTGAAATCAGATACCGTGGGTTCGATTGCCGCATCAAGACAAATGACTGAGTTCTCCAGATTTTTTTTTCGGGTCTGAGAATTGTGGAACCATAGTTTCTCGTAGTAGATACACACAATACAGGTTTGACCTAGTATCAAATCAGGAATATGTGTGCGAGTTTTTGCACGCGTCTCCGCCCGCGTGGTTGTTATTTTTCAAAGAAAAGGTATTCATTAATCTACAGTCATCTTAAGCTATCACATCTTTCTATATTTTGCTATCCCATATTGATTTAAATATATTTTTGGCTTAAAGATGTAGACAGGTAAGCCGCAGTATATAACATTTACATAAAGCTGTTTTATTAATTTATAAAATAAATTAGACACAAACTACATTCACCATGAAGCATAATACGAAAAGTAACAAATAACACCGCACCAAAATAGTTATTAAAATAAAACTGCACCAAAATAATTTAATCACAGAACTTAATTTGTGTTACTCACGAAGCTTCATAAAAACATAATGCAACAGGAACTAGTTGCATGTTTATATTTCTAAGCAAAGGAATTTAATTATAAATTTTGCTCATGTTCAGAGACACGTGAGGAGAATACCGACGGGTAATGACAAACACGCGACTTTAAACGTATAAATAGACTATAAGAATAGAAGTAAAAGAAACATAAAACGTACAGTCGATTTTAAAACAGTATAAAGATAAAAGTGGCCACGTGATTGGAACTCAAAGAGGTGGGTCAGGGCTGTCACTGAAAAGCTTATTGACGATGGCAGAAGGACACAAAGTAGACTCTGTAAAAGGTGGTACGACAATCTACTTTAAAAACAGCTGAACAATTGCTTTGACATAGAAGAATTTTAAGGTGGTTCGTGGTTTCCCATGATCTAGCAATGGTAAAATATAGGTTAAAAATTATACTAAGATGACTAATTGGAAATTTGGAGCATACAGGATCGTACTAAGTAGTAAAATATCATTACATGTTTCCTTTATTTGATAAAACCTAACATTGTTTGCTCTCATACTGCCCCAAAGCATAGTAGACTATATGAAGTAAACATTCTTTATAGAATCGCCATATGTTTTAATTGTGCCCAATTGCAAGAAAACATAAAAAATCACAATAAGAATAAAGATCAAAACAATTGAATTAAAGTAACGCATTAGCAAATAATGAAGCATTGCATAATTAACATTATCTAACTTCACTGCAACATAAAACCGAATATTAACTGAATAAAATTATACCAAACCACAAAACAAGTTGCTATCATTAAATCACACTTACAAGACATTTCGACTTGTTTACGTAATAGATACAGATAATAATTCAGCCGGTATCGAAATCTGGCATAAATCTAACACTATCGACAATCGAATATCACAATCAATCGATATAGAGAGGTTCCGCACTAGATGGATAGTATTTGTAACGATCAAATTAGTGATGATCCTGATTTTTGATATGTTGATTGATAATTCGTATTAGTATATCTGTTTTATTTGAATTATAAACAATTAGCCACTAGTGTCCCTCTTGACGACGTGTATTAAAGGTATTTTTACTTAAAGGTATTCAAATCTTGCTCATAAAAAGAACTACGGACAAGGGTTGTAAATAAAGTCTTAAATTATCCACAATTCAAATGAAAACAATAATACTTCATTTCATAGGTTTCGTACGAATGATAAGTAAAATTCTGAATATATGAGTGCGCATTAAAGACAATGAGTTGGCACGGGAAAGTTGACCCTATAGGCCCGAGTCGGTAAGGCACGACCGATCGTCATTACGTAGTTATTGAACGGATATGTTATCGGGTATGGGGACGAATATTTATTAATACACCTACAAAACAAACTATGGAATACACATATCAAAATATTTTTAGATAAGTAATATTAAACAAAAAATCTACTTCTTAGGGTGTATCAAGCCGTACGCGTTAGTTTAAAGCCTTCGATAAAGCTGTGGCTTGTGAATTTTACTTCTTGTTTGTTATTACGAATCATATATATGTTAAATAATTGCTTGATAGCGCTTTGGCTATCTATTACTGACGATTTCATAAACACATGCTTAGATCACCACACTGCACCTGATGGTAACGTCCAGTTAGAGTATCAAGTAGCGAGACAACCTATCCCTCGCAACTCAACACAATCATGCCGATCTGCTTCTTCACACTACGCCATGTGGCATTAAAATAAAACATAAGCTACCTGACATGAGTGTATATATAACTGTTTATTATTATGCAAATGTAGCTGGCACTGCACGATAAGGTGCACAAAAAGTAGGCGCGTCTGAAACCTTTGACACGGCTCGCCCGCTCGAGATGCACCGGCCAGCTTTCTCCCGGTGCCACGATGCCGTGCATGCACAAATATTGTTTATTATCTCGTGAGAGAATAGGTAATTTATCTGAACGAACCTGTTCTTTATGTCTTTATATTTTATCAGCTACATATTTGGGAATTGACGTGTGTTTTTTATATGAGACATTGTCGCTGGATAATAATGTACTTTCATCTTTAGAAAACATTTAAGTAGTACCCATGTTAGTCCTCGGGAATCGAACTATCCTTATAGCAAATGACATCAAAATAGTTTAGCAAATCAGCAATGAAAATTCTGCAGAAAGATATTCGAAGTTATTAATATTAGTTATATATTATTAAAGATTCGAAAGTAGCTTTGTAAGTTTTATGCTTAGATCATTAGTTTGTGAATTGTAGTGTCCTGAGTGTATAGTCCTGAATAAGTATTTTTGGAAAGATTAATTATATATATATTTTTATATCATAGTCCGACAAACGAGCCAGTGGGTCACCTGATGTTAAGTGATCTCAACCGCCCATGAGCATCCACAATACCGAAAGTATCACGTATGCGCTGTCGGCCTTAAAGGATAGGAATAGGGATTAGGGAAGGGAAGGGGGAATCTGGGCCTCCGGATATCTCACTTACCATACGAAACGCGACAGTGAACTGTCACTTTAAGTTAGTTTTCTGTGAGACAGTGGTACTACCCCGGTCGAGCCGGCCCATTCATGCTGTAGACAAATATGTTTACAGCGTGGCTCTACCACTTTTAATACTTATTACACTTTTATTACTTTACGATGCAGATATTTAGTTTACATAATAACCAATTAAAATGCACATACGTATTTCAGACAAAACTAGAATAGAACTAAGAGGCAGCAACAATAGTAACTTGACATTATAATTTAAATCACATAAGGTGCTTATTTTTTGATAAACACAACGACTAGAAAATCAATACGACAACTTTTATTATATTTGATCGTAGTGAAAATCGAAAACGTCACAAGTTCAATGACAGGTTATGAGTGGTCCACATAGCGGCGCATAGACTTTTGACCCTGGTCAATTCGACCCACTCGCTTTGGGAAAGTGCCGCAAGTGGGTTACTGACCTACATGGGGATCCCTTATGAACATCCCATCTGGACAATTATGAGTTTTGGACCACAACATAATGCTGAAGCCAAAAGAAGAAGACTTGCAATTGGACTAACTAAACACTTTTGAACATGACAGCTTCCATGGCGCAGCGGGCGAGTAGTCGTCTGTGAAACGAGAGGCTGCGGGTTCGATCCCCACACCGAGATAAATGTTTGTTTGTACATACATATATATATACATTCACGCCTGTAATGCCCGATGGGGTAGGCAGAGTTCGATCCCATAATATGATCCGGGCTGAGTATTTTTAAATAGAAAAACTCAATATCACTTTACCCGGGGATCGAACCCGAGACTTCAGCACAGCAATCGTAACGCATGCGCAATTACTGCGCCACCGAGGCAGTTGTAATTGCATTTTTTAAAAAGAGAAACCTTCATTACAGAGTTGTTATTTAGTCAGTAACTTGATGTACCTAATGATGCCGTCATGGTAACAATTGAACATCACGAAGATACTCTGATACACGGCATATTTCTCATTCCTATAATATGATATTTAATAATGAAACTAAGTTCCTTTACAGAAATAATAAAGATGGTTCAGATCACCAAAAGTATTGATAATGGACCCGCATCCTGCCAAATTCCTTATAAATTAGTCAAAATCTGTAACAAAATTTCAGTAGATCGTACAGAATCCGTATAACCACATCGAGTGCAACGCACGTGGGAATGCGCGAGCTTCCGTTGTCATAGTAAATGTCATTTTACGCACACTCTGCGAACGCTAATAAGACAATTATGATCTGAGTCATAAAATAGTTAAGAGTGAGTTTTTTAAGGACGTCAAAGTACACTGCATCTTATAGTAAGTACACTCAAAATAAATTAAATACACCCAACAATCACATACGTAGTCCTGGCCCCGGACTAAGTTAAACCTGAGGGTATCAAGAACTACGAGGGACTACGGTCCCACGACACCTAGACCGAAACAAATGTATGTAACACAATCATTTGTCTCGGTGTGGGAATCAAACCCACGGCCTCTCGTTTCACAGCCGGCTTCTTAGCTGCGCCATGGACGCTGTCGATGTCGGAAATGTCGATCAATATGAAACGTTTGTTTTAGAGACGTCAATTGATATTGACTCTACTTACTATCAGGTGGAACGCACAATGGCCCAATGTTCAACGGGGTAAGTGCGGAGAAAGGAGCTCACAAGTCACAACCAATACTATTAGGTGCGGTGTAGTCACTATCCGGTTCCAGGATAAAAAATATGTAAGATAAGCTTATACCTATTTCTCATGACACGATGGGCATAACCACAACGAGTAGAACCGCGGTTTGCCCAACTTATTTCCGTTTCATGAGGTGATAGGTAGCCACCCCTTGGGACAAATTCCAATATAGGGCAAATCACGTGTGATGGCCCAACCTTGCATTGCAAGCCAGGTTCTCATCGGTGTCTCAGCTTAAGTACGCATTATACTTATGAGACCGTATACGTACCCCACGCACATATGATGAACTGTTTATATCTATTAATAATGCGCGAGAAACTGCGACTACAACAGAATTTAAAACATAACAATTAAAAACAAGATATGAAGAAAGTGTGAAGACCAGTAAATGCTACTATTATTCGATAGATCTACAAAAAACTGTGCCAGAGACCTCGTTTGAGAATGTTCGTGTGTCATTGTGTTCTTTACATAAAAATATCAAGTTTTTTCTCAATGAACTTGCTACGACCGGTTTTAAGGAATCTTCGTGGGTAAGGCACGGTAAAAAGTAGCTTGTAGGGATGTTGCGAGATAATTTAATAGATCATTTGGAATTTATATTTAAGAAAATTTATATTTAGAGCAGTAATGTAAACTATTCCAGATTATGAATAAGGTCAAAGGTTAGGTTGACAACTTCCATGATACAGTTGGAGAGTGCAAGTGCAAGCTGTGAACCTAGAGGCCAGTGTTCAAACCTCGCACCGAGAATGGTTGTAAGAAATATTTGTATGATCCAAAAATATTTACGGTAGGCAGCGGCTTTGCTGTGCCTTGGCATTGCAGAAATCTATGGGCGGCGGTTACTACTTACCATCAGGTGGCCCGTCTGCTCGTATGCCTACCGAGGCACTAATAAAATATATATATTTTGTTCGGGTATGGTCTGAGACCGAAAGTCTGCACTATGTATGCGATTAGGTAATACCAGATCTGTATTAAACATATGTCCCACCGGTGGGCACGGACTTCCATCTACTAATCTATCGGGTTACACGTGGTCGTACTTTAACAAATCGACGTTGCGTAGTGCTTTGTCGCTGGCACATAAACATAGCCCATAGTAAATAGTCATTTTCCTGAGATAGATTGATGTTGGGTACCTAAGCAGTAAATAACTCACAAAACTCTGTTCCACATTGCCATTCCATAAAGTGATTAGGGTAAGGAATAAATAAACTAGGAATTAGTTCCAAATAAAAATTCCTGATTGGAAATGTGTCTTAAGTATTTTTAGGAGACACATTTTAAGACACAAAATTATTAAAATCTCTGCTTTAAAATGTTCCTTAAAAATGTATTACACTCTAATTCCAAAATATGGTGATCGCCGCAACCCTATCTAAAAGGTTCACGACACATTTTGGGTGGTGCTGTCAAAATTGGACAAAACATTAACAGTTCCATAAGTTTTATTACTAAAGCTATAAAGATCAAATTCCTTTGAAATTTTCTTAAAATTATGTTTGTGAACATGAATCGTTTTGTAGGACATGAATGAATTTTAATATTGGGTTAAATTAAATTCTTGGTCTTGTTGGGATATCTCTTCTATAAGCCAATTTGTATTAGAACGATTCTTAGAAAATTCGTGCTTTACGTTTTTTAAAGTTATCGAAAAAATGATTATCTCTCAGAATTTACTTTGTTTTATTTACTTTTGGCAGATTGATAACTTAAAATGTGGCCATTTTTTCGTATTGAAAATAAAATCAGTGAATAGAGAGATATCTTTTTTTAATTAAAACTTCTTTAGACGCGTTGGGCGATCTTTGAAGAGGTAAAACCTTTTGAGTTTGCGTCACCAACATGCTAAGTATAGTATAGTCTGTAGCTGTAAGTGTTTTTATTTTAATTGTATAATTATTGCTCGTTGTGTCGATAGGTGATAGCCAGATCAATGATAAATAATGATTATAATATACATATAACCAAATTTAAATTTTTAAAAACACTATTATATTCAAAATGTAAAAAAAAAACACTTATTTCTTTTAAGTTTTACTTTGGCGACCGTGCCCAATTGTATATACCTATGTTTCATTATCTGTGACATGGTTTCTGCTGCCAGACATAATAAAATTCTTAGGTCTGAGTAGGATGATTTGATGTCTATGGCTTTGTGGTTTTAGTAGAGAATGTTGTGAGATCCTCCGTGGCACAGTCAGTAGCCGGCTGTGAAAAGAGACCGTGGGTTCGATTCCCGCACTGAGACAAAATTTGTGTGATAGATAGACACCCGGGTCTGTGTTGAGGCACCGTATTTTTTTAGGACCCATGACACAAGCTTGACCTAGTGTAGGGTCGAGACTATCAGTAACTATTGGGTGTATTTTATTTTTCACAAAACAAATGATCAAACATCTTAATCAAAAAGTGAATTTATTTCACTTTATTAATTAATTTAGATTAAGCAGTGTTATCGCAAATGGGAACTAATTGCATGCATTAGTTGGAACGTGTGTGACTGATCCACTTTATGACTCCTTGAAATATTTCCCTTCACTGAAACTCAGAACGAATCCAGTTTTATTGTTGCGTCGAACGTGCAAACAATAGTTGGAAATAAATATTATTATAAATGATTCCCTACCAAAATATGCTATAAATGATTCCATACCAATATTTTATTTTATAAATGATTCCGTACCAAAATTTTATTTTATAAATGATTCCGTACCAAAATTTTATTTTATATATGATTCCGTAGCACAATATGATTTAATAATTTCCCTATGTAGTTCATGCGACGAGGCTCCGGCTGGACTTAAACGAAGCGATGTAATGTGGAATTTAATAATTAGTCATAAGACTTAAATTATATTAAAAGAATCAACTCCGCCATTGACGGTCCCAAGCCCGTATGAAAAAGGAGGAGGGTTGGTGTAGGAGAGACCAAACCCACCGTAAAAAGTCAACGCCGAGTCTCGGGCGGCGGTAACTAGCCTGACTCAGCCGGCCTAACAAGCTTGCTTTTGCTGAAGGTAGTAAATGACCTTCGCAACCCGCAACTCCGTGGTCATGTTTCGCGGATCTGGGGGCATTGACTTCACCGTCCGTGTCATGAGGTAGACAGCCTCTATAAAAATTTACCCTAATCCTAAGGTGGGACACGCGCCGAAAGGATGTATGGCTTGGAGGAACCAAGTCACGAGCGCCAACCTCGACGGACCTGGCAACGTCGCTGTATTGAGCCTTCTCAAGGGAATAGGCGTCACCCCTTGAGTGACGACAGTACTCGTCCTAACTCGTGGGAACAGTATGACAGAAAATAATAAAAACCCTAACTCAAAACAATTAGTACAACAAACTTTTCACAAAAGTATGTTTATAAAAAATCAGAACACCTTACCAACAGTAATTATTGATGATAACAGCCAAGAAGGTCACAGTCTGCCGGAAAGTCAAAATATGACACACACTCAAACAACGGATGATAATATTCCTAATATACAATGGCAATGTGATAAAATACCTTCAAATAGAAGTAAAAGAAAAGAAACAAGCCCAATACAAAGAAACAACTGCAAAAAAATAAAAAATAGCTTCACAATACCCACACAAAACCAATTTGATATCCTGGATACAGAGGACACAGAGAAAACGCAGAAGACTTTCATACCCAAGCCTGAACCAATCTTTGTGACAGGCGTAATAGATATAAAAAGTTTTAAAGAAAACCTATATAAAATAGTCGACTACACGTCGCTAACACTGACCACACTACGATCTGGACATATAATTAAACTAATGCCAATTGACATACCCACTTATAAACAAATTAGAGAAAATTTTATTGCCAATAATATTTCCCATTATACCTACCAACTAAAGTGTGAAAGAGCATACCGAGTAGTTCTTAGAGGGTTACACTCAACTGAAGACATCTCTCAAATAAAAGAAGAATTAAAAGGACTAGGGCACGAAGTAAGACAGATAGTAAATGTACGTCATAGAATCACTAAAGAACCGTTACCAATTTTCTTTGTAGACTTAGAGCCAGAGAAAAACAACAAGGATATATTTATTGTCAAAAACCTAAACCACATGAAAGTGACATTCGAAGCTCCTTATAAGAAAAAAGAAATACTTCAATGCAAAAGATGCCAAAGATTTGGGCACTCTAAGAATCAATGTTTTAGGCCATTTAGGTGTGTTAAATGCGGAGCCGACCATTCGACTGTCACCTGCACCAAAACCAAAGACATTGAAGCTACCTGTGCTAATTGTCAAGATAAACACCCTGCCAGCTACAGGGGATGCATTAAGTACAAACAATATAAAGAACATATATTGAAATTAAACCCAAAAAAGACATCGAAACAAAATACACAACATATCGAAAGAACCAATGAAAATATACAACAACCCATAAGACATGAGACATACAGACAAACTAACCTGACATACGCCAATGCATTAAAAAGAGACAAACAAGAAAACCTCACTACATTTGACTTAAATCCCAGAAACAATAACCTAGATGACATCCTCGATAAAATGTTTGACAAACTCCAAAAGATGATCAGTAATATGATGGACAGCATGATGGATCGTATGATCCAACTAGTGAGCAACCTCGTAAGAAAATGACATTTAACCTTAGAATAATGACTTGGAACGCCAACGGGGTTACTGGACGAAGGCTAGAGCTGGAGACTTTTCTACACACTGAAAAAATTGACATTGCTTTGATATCAGAGACTCGATTCACGGCTAAAAACTATTTTTCGATTAAAAATTATTCTATATATACAACTAATCACCCATCTGGTAATGCACACGGAGGAACTGCTGAATTAATAAAATCAAATATCAAGCACTATCCCCTAGAACCAAATGCTTCTGACAAAATCCAAGCCACACAAATCAAAATTTACGATGGATTTTCGGGTTTTACAGTATCAGCAGTATACTGCCCACCAAGACATAACGTAACGAAAGAAGACTTCAAAAACTTTTTCTCTTCATTAGGACACCGATTTATAAGTGGCGGAGACTGGAACGCAAAACATGTATTTTGGGGCTCTAGAATTATTACGACCAGAGGTAGACAGTTGTACCAAGCTGTAGAAGATCTTAGCCTCGAGTGCTTGGCGTCTGGTGAACCCACCTATTGGCCAACTGATCACGGTAAAATACCAGATTTGCTAGATTTCTTTGTCTCTAAAAATATCCACAAACATAACACAAAAACAGAACCTATTAACGATCTGACTTCGGATCACACGCCTGTTATACTTAATGTTAGCAGCAACATTATGTTATCAGAAGTTCCTCAAAAAATGTACAATAAAAACACCTATTGGATTGAATATCAAAATATTATTACGGAGCAGGTAAAATTACAAACCTCACTAAAATGCCCTGAAGAAGTTGAACAGGCCATAGAAGGGCTGAACAAAATGATACATACCGCCGCAGCTAGATCAACACCTACACTCAAACTAAAGGCAGCTACTGAGCATGTATATCCAGCGAGCATAAGGAATGGAATCCACGAAAGACGACGACTTCGTAAAATATGGCACGGAACAAGGTACCCGAGAGACAAGACAGCATTCAATAAAATGTCACAAAAAATTAAAAGCCTGTGCTTGCACATAAAAAACGATAACTTGCAACATTATCTCAGCAAATTGGCTCCAACTAAAGCAACCAACTATTCTCTATGGAAGGCTACCAAAAAGCTGAAGCGTCCAAAAATTCAGGCAACACCCTTAAAAACCCCGTCTGGAAAATGGGCAAGATCTGATGCTGAGAAAGCTGATACATTTGCCAATCACCTACACAACGTGTTCCAACCACTTCCCAGCAAAAGTCACGAACACGACGAAGACATTGGTAAATTCCTCCTTTCACCTATGCAAATGTGCCCGCCACTGAAGAGTATTACACCTAAAGAATTATTAAAAGAAATCAGTAATCTCCAGGAAGGGAAATGTCCTGGGTATGATCAAATAGATGCCACCTTGCTGAAGCATGTGCCAAGGAAAGGGATAATACATATTGTTTCGATCTTTAACTCTTGCCTTAGACTATCATTATTTCCAAGTCAGTGGAAAATAGCCCAGGTAATAATGATACTGAAACCAGGAAAACCCTCTCATGAGGTCTCTTCTTATAGGCCTATAAGTCTCTTACCAATTCTGGGAAAGCTTCTGGAAAAGTTAATCCTCAACAGAATGCGGGAATACCTCGAATTAATAGTCCCAAAACATCAGTTTGGGTTCAGGGAAGGTCATGGAACCACTGAACAAGTGCATCGACTCGTGGACATAATTCATAAAGCGCTAGAAAAAAAACAGTACTGCTCTGCAGTCTTTCTAGACATCAGTCAAGCATTTGACAAAGTCTGGCATGATGGACTCCTCTTTAAAATAAAAACTTCGATACCTCACTCTTTTTTCCTCATATTAAAGTCATATCTTGAAAACAGATGTTACGAAGTCAAGCATAACACGGAGACTTCACGCATGTACCACATTAAATCTGGGGTGCCACAGGGTAGCATACTGGGACCGATTCTTTACCTGATTTTCATTGCTGATCTACCGACTGCAGTTTATGATACCACTGCAACGTATGCTGACGACACTGCAATACTGTCAGTCCACGAAGATCCAACTGTAGCATCTGAAAACCTCCAAGCCCATCTTAATTTAATAAAGGTATGGTTTGAGAAGTGGCGCATAAAGGCCAATAAAGATAAATCCAACCAAGTAACATTCACTCTGCGAAGAAAAACCTGCCCACCTATCAAGCTTTATAATGAGGAAATACCACAGAAAGATGATGCTAAATACCTAGGAATGCATCTTGATCGTCGACTTACCTGGAGAAAGCACATCTGGACTAAGAGGAAAGAGCTAGACTACAAACTTCGCGGCATGTATTGGCTTACTGGACGCAAGTCACAGCTAACAGACCTTAGTAAAATGGCTATCTACAAAACAATATTAAAACCCATATGGACATATGGCATACAACTCTGGGGTTCTTCCAGCCACAGCAATATAGAAATATTAGAAAGATATCAGAGCAAAACAATGAGAACTATGTTTAAAATACCACCTTATATAAGTAACAAATATGTGAATCTGGATCTCAAGCTACGAACAGTAAAACAAGAGATAGTGACATACAGTAAAAAGTACCAGATCAGACTAGAAAAACATAAAAACGAATTGGCGGCATGTTTGCAGGGTTCTGGCAGCCTACGGTTCTGTCGGCTAAAGAGAAATAGTATACCGGACTTAATTGACAGATTCAAAGACAAAGACTGAGAGAGGCATCATTGGATTGCCCTCTCTAGAAAACACATTTTACTGATGAATATCATCTGACATCATATTAGATTATTGTTTATCACAAACAGATTGCTAAGTAGCAGGATACAAAAAAAAAAAAAAAAATTAAAAGAATCGAACAGTGAGCCGGCACAGTATGAGCTCGACTTAGCGCGACGCCAGTACGCTTCGAACATAGGTCGTTTTTGTTCCGAACCTTTGATACCACGACTGCGTTTTAGAATTTGTATTTTTAATAAAAATAATTAATCAATACTTTGATATCTTACTCACATAAAGTAAGGGCGGTGTGATCGTCAGCTATTTATATCACTTATTAATAAAATTATTATAAACGTTACTGTCTTTGGTGTTAAATCTTTACATTGAGCAGGATGAAGTCATTAGTTTATCAATTGGCCATGGGGCAAAGGACATTGCTCAGCGCCCATGCAAAGTTCGCCTAAGAACTAACAGTATTAGAAAAAATATTTTCGGGTTCTAAAGAACACCTACAAATCCTTAAAAGTTGATTAAAACAACGGACACTTCTTAGAGTTTATTTATTACCAAAAATCTTTTCTATTTTTCTGTTGAGGTTATATTTTTAATGTGAACATGCCTTCAATACAATCTTACGATACTAACATTCGAGTTAATTTGGTTTTATTTGCCATTTAGGTTCTAATTACCGATTAATTACCTAATAATAAACAAACATAATAGGTATATAATAATTATCATTGACAATGATTTCACGAAGTAAGGAGCTAATATATTTTTACAGTTTTACCTGCCTTACCTGACCAAAGTATGTTGTTATAGCCTTATACGGAGGTACCTACCTACATTATAACTGTTATTTAAAAATAGTACCATATATTATTTTTAATACTTACATAGGTAGTGTTAAAAGAAAAACACAACAAAAACGAACCACTGAATAACAAGCAACTTACTTAAAAACAAAAAACATGACCACAGAACACTATTTACTTATTACTCTGACGAACATGACAAGTGAAAACATCGCGAAATCAATAAAATGCCTATTTATTTTTTATCTTATTAATATGAAGTGTCCGTTAAATCCTAGTATTTGGAATAAAGGACATAAAATAAGCTAAGAATTATGGTATAAGTCAAATCTCTGTTGTTTCTTAGGCGACTTTGGACAATCTCCGTTGATCATAATCATTCCGAGCGTGGAATGGTAGTGAATGGAATATCATTTATGAAAACAAAACCCGTAATATTTAGATCGATTAGGTCGTTCTGGAATTAAATAAACGTTATTACTATATGGTTCCACGGACTACAGAGCTTTGTTATAGAGTAAGGAGGGAAAATAAAAAGAATTCTTCAATTCAATTCAATTTTTGATGAATGGCAATTGGTGCCGATGTCGACAATTCTGCCAATGTCTTATGTGCGATGAGTACTCATGTGTTTTGATGAAAAAATAATTCTTAAACTGACAGACATTGTGGGGCCAAGAGAAACCGCTCCGGAGTTCCCTAATGCAGCCGACATTTGCTTGAAATAAGAAATCTGCTACATGCGTCATATTATTCTTAAACTGTTTCACATATAATAAGTATGTCACGAGACAGAAAGTTAAGATTAAAACGTCGCGTTTACAATGGGATCGTGAAGCCATAAATAATAAATGAAGACAGAACTTTTACATTTAACATGACAAAAGACGAGACCGCTTGCAGACGATTGTAATGATTTACTCGGACCAAGCAATTGCGAGTCTGCAAAAACCGCACTATTTTTGGAATTATACACGATTATTTTAATTGACAAAAAAGAAGAAATACAGTCATTAGTGCCAATCTGATCATATGTTTAGACTAGTATTTTTGTACTATATACACAAAAAAGAAATAAATCTAAAAAAAATATTTATAAATTGCTGAAAGTGACTTGATTAATGTGTGATATTAAGGGTCAACTAAGTTTAAGCATATGTTGGTAAAAACGGGCATCAGTAGTTTTGACCCGGGTAATCAAGTCACTTACGATACAATTGGGCCGTCATTGGATAGCTCTAGAGGCAATAAGTATAATACACGAAAAACAATCCCTTTAACCCCGAATATATATAATAATAAATAATACTAGCCCTGTATTAAACATTGTCCCACTGCTGGGCATGGGCCTCCTCTACTAATGAGAGGGGTTAGGCCTTAGTCCACCACGCTGGCCTAATGCGGGTTGGCAGACTTCTCATTCCTTCGAAAAACTCTCAGATATGCAGGTTTCCTCACGATGTTTTCCTTCACCGTTAAAGCAATCGATAATTAACATTTTAATACACACATAACTTTAGAAAAGTCAGAGGTGTATGCCACTTGGGGTTCGAACCTACGACTTTCGTCTTGACAGTCCGTACCGCCACCAACTAGGCTATCGCTGCTAATTAACCTCGAATATCAAGACCTAACTCCTCTTATTAGTATAGGAGTCTCATGAATAACAGTGAGCCAGTGTCTTATACAGACTTTAAAACCACTCAACCGATTTCAATGAAATTTTAAAAGATAGGACAGTTTTATATCCGATATGTGGCGCTGTTGTCGAGATCTGAGTATCTTATTTTTTCAACGAAAATTCGGTACATAAAGAAGGCGGTTTATGGCAGGACAACATCTGCCCGGGACCACTAGTAATTTTATACATATAATAAAAACACTTATAGCTACTAAATAAATATACTGCTATTACAGTATGACGTATATAAAGCGTCCAACGCGCAACACGTCATACTATAGCTACAGATATAGGTACTCAAAAGATTTTACATCGAACAATCGCCCAACGTGCCTAAAGAAGTTTTCACTGACGAATCAGGAGCCCAACCCTGAGTTTTTTTTAGTATATTCGCTAGCTACAAAATATATATATACAAAGTAACAACGCATCTAGCGGTTACGTGATAAACTAAATTTTGTACTAAAAACTTAAACTAGCGACTTCTTTTACTTATCGTAACGCAGCCATGTGAGACAGCCTTCGTGGCGCAGCGAGCGTGTAACCGTGAAACGAGAGGTCGTGGGTTTGATTCCCGCACCGAGACAAATGTTTATGTGACAGACAGATATTTGTTTCGGGTCTGGGTGTTGTGGGACCGTAGTTCCTGATACCCACGATAAAGGTTTTACCTAGTATGGGATCAGAATGTGTGTGACTGTTGGGTGTATTTACTTTTTGACATAAACTCATGCGAATGATAATGTTTTTCGGTAAAGTTGACTCGTAAAAACAATTGGAAGCCCGTGTCGTCCGACCGTCACCCGCGAGGTGTTAACATTTAACCCAATATTCCACATCGACAGCGGAACCTGCTTGCCAACTACAAACCGGCTGTTAAGGGCAAACGCTAACAACTGTTTTTTGAACTTTGTGTGGATTTTTTTTTGTGCAGCGATAGGCAGACGAGCCGACGGGCCACCTGATGGTAGGTAATTAGTCACCGCTGCCCATAGACTTCTGCAGTGCCAGGGCACAGCAAAGCCGCTGCGTACCGTTAGATACTGGGCTATAGTGGGTATTGACTTGAGTTGTATGCAGTTTAGAGGTTGTAATTTTCAAGACATATATAAGAGATTTGGTAGTTAGACAGTGCTTTCTAAGCCATGAAAAACTATAGATATGTGATGAAATCAGACGTTAAAAAAATATTATGATTTACATACATAAACTCACGCCTGTGATTCCCGAAGGTGGTGGGCAGATGTGTAACTAGTACACCCACTTTTCGCCTAAGTTATTACGGTCCCATATAATGTGATAGGGACCGAGCCTATCGCCATGCCGGGCACAATTCCAGACTGATATTGAGTATTTCTAAATAGAACAACCCAACATCACTTAACCCAACCCGTGGATCGAACCCGAGACTTCAGCACAGCAGTCGTAACGCATGCGCAATTACAACTGCGCCACCGAGGCAATCAATCTCATGGCTTTTGGTAAGTAAAATAAAGATTCCCACTACAAGATACATGTCACTTTGATGTAGTACAAAAAATTTGCCTTTTAAGTTGTTGTTACACTTTCAAAATCACAAAATATTATCACAATAGGTACATAGGATACGTAAACCAAGTAATTAATGGTGTAATTAAGGATGTTAGCTTTACTTTATGTAGGCTAGTAGTGTATTCTGAAGTGTTAAATACTCTAAGATTCTGAAAGATGTTTGTATTAAGACACTCAGCTAGCTTATCTTAATGTATAATATTCAAACAAAAGTTTCCCAATTTAACAATTGTCATTGAAAAAGCGGCTAACAATGCCACATTAATAAACAAATAAAGAATTAACGCATCACGCGAAAGTTTCGCAAACGTTGTGAAATTTGACTTCCCACAAATAATGTTTGCTCTTTTAAAACAATACATACTTAATATATGAATAAATATTTAAGCTACATGCGAAAATGTAGTCAAACATTGAAGGCATCAAGATAGTTTAAAATAATTGCTTAAGTAATTTTTGACATACTTATAACTTTCAGAATTAACCGCTGTACATATATTTTTAGTATTATATTGTTGAATGAAACTAGTATCCAACGAGGTCTAATGATGCCTTAATTCACAGACACTGATAATATGCGACGTATCATGAGGATAATTATTTCATTTCAATTCCTAAAATGTATCCAAAAAGACACCAAATACAAAAGACTGACTGCCTCGGTGGCGCAGTTGTAATTGCGCATGCGTTACGGCTCCTGTGCTGAGGTCTCGGGCTCGATCCCCAGGTCGGGTAGAGTGATATTGGGTTTTTCTATTTAGAAATACTCAGGATGAGCCTGGAGTCTGGAAATGTGCCTAGTAGGCTCGCCCTATCACATTATGGGACCGTAATAAATTCGGCGAAAAGTTACTGGTTACACCTCTGCCTACCCCTTTCGGGGATTACAGGCGTTAGTGTATATGTATGTAAGCCACCAAATCCAAATACCCTAAAACTAATACACTATTCAACCATCAACGACAAGCTAAAGTTTCCCCTTAATGGTTGCATCTGTGGTACCGTTGTAGGACCGGTCCAATGATCCGGCCGCTGATTGATGGCGTTGTGACGTCCCATTACAATTTTGCGACTCATACTGCCCGAGGAGTACAGCTGTACTTGTAATGGCGATTAACTTTTATACACACCTGATGGTAAATAACTCAGTTGAGCAACAATTATACACACCTGATAGCAACTCAGTAGAGCTACAATACGGGCAATTGGACTTGATCGAATTATTTAAAGTGGTGTATCAATAGCTCGACTGGGTTATGAACACTGTTATGAACTTGCTATTGTATTTCGTACGGTGAGCGAGATGTCCGGAAAGTCAAATCAACGACGTTACAAAAGACCTACGGCTGAGTTTCTTGGTGCTTCTTCTCAGACCAGTGGGCATTTCCGAAGCACCAGTAGACCTTAACATTATTATGACATGTAAAAAGTGCCCATAGTGGCCTAATTTACAAAATAAATGATTTGAATTTGAATTTGAACGAACCCCGAGTTATTTAAACTGGTAAACCATGATGTAGATAGTTTTGTCTACTGTATTAATGGCTCGACCGGGTTATGAACACTGTTATGAACTTGCTATTGTATTTCGTACGGTGAGCGAGATGTCTGGAAACTCAAATAAAGCTTGAGTTATTTAAACGGCTCGACCGGGTTATGAACACTGTAATGAAATTTTTCATTTAACGTACGGTGAGCGAGATGTCCGCAGTCTCAAATCAATCTTGGGAGTTATTTAAAATGCTAGAGCCACGCTGCCCTTACTAAACTTTTAAGTTCGGCAAAGGACTGAATGATCAGAGGCAACTACTGACCACAACCCACTACTGGTCACGGGCTTCCTCTACTAATTAGAGGGGTTAGGCCTTAGTTCACCACGCTGGCCTGATGCAGCTTAGTAGACTTCAAACGTCAAGTGTATATACAACATGTAACATGATTAATGCACACTCTGAAAGTAGTTTGTTCAGAATAAGCGACGGAATCGATATCAACAATTTTTTAATAGACGATTTATTTTTCCACATATAATTAGCACTCAGGTTAATAATAGTCACCCTTTCATTTAACGTTCAAGACAAACGAAACTGAAACATAACTCGATGCGATAAAGTATTTTCAAAATTCAATAAGAAACGAAAACCTTAAAAAATCAAATAATTAAAATTACGAACTTTATGTCGAAAATTAGTACAACTAATTTCATAAAAAAAACAATATTTATATTCATCGCAGTCTACTTTCAATACATTAATTATGATTATAATAATATTTTTAAATTGGGGTGTCTGAGGATGTGCGTTATTCCCGTTACACGTAGTATAGTCGGTTTTATTGTTTTCTTTTGTGTACAATACAATACAGTAATCAGTCTTAATAAAATTCTGTACTCATTGATTTACACAACGATTTCATCTGCACGTATATGAAATCCAATCATCACTTCACGGATCGCTCGGTCATGATTTAACGCAAATTACGTAATTTTACACCTTTACGTAATTAATACACGCATCGTATCTCATATGGACGATGAGAGGTTATTGACACCAATAACTTCTTGTATATCATCCACATGAGTTACAGGAAATTGAAATAATTTCATGTACAATATTGTCAGATACACATACATACGTATACACTCCCGCCTGTAATCCTCGAATTTGTAGGCAGATGCGTAAGTAGTACACCCACTTTTCGCCGAATTCATCACGGCCCCGCACTGTGATGGGGGCGAGCCTATCGCCATTCCGGGCAAAATTCCAGACTCCAGGCTGATACCGAGTATTTTTAAATACAAAAAACCAATATAAATTTATCCGACCCGGGAATCTAACCCGAGACAGCACAGCAGTCGTAACGCATGCGCAATTACAACTGCACCACCGAGGCAGTTTATAGTCAGTTAATCTATTAATTTTATTGGTCGCGGACCCACTTGCACCCTATTTCGGTAACAATAGTTTTGGCTTATACTTAGGCTATACCAATAATCATAATAATAATTCACAAATAGTGCTGACCCCACACTAGGTCAAACCTCTATCGTGGTTATCAAGAACTACGAGGGACTACGGTCGCACAACACCCAGACCTGAAGCAGATATCTCTGTCACACACACATTTGTCTTGATGCCAATCGATCTCACGGCTTCTCGTTTAACAGCCGGCTACTCCCCCGCTGCGCCACGGAGTCTGTTTCACATGGCTACGTTACGATAGGTAAAAGAAGTCGCTAGCGTTGCGGCGTTGTTTTTATGCACGTTTCGTTTTTGTAGTACCAAATTTAGTTTATCGCGTTACCGCTAGATGCGTTGTACATTTTGTCATATAAATATTTTATAGCTAACATAATGTTGAGATGTTGTGAGGTTCCTCAGAAAACATATTCATGACTAGCTGTTGCTCGCGGCTCCGCCCGCGTGGAGGTCATGTTTAGGAGAAAAAGTATACAATACAAAATACCAATATTCATGCGTATAACTTAAAAATGACGGATTTTCATACAAACTTTCATTCCCTATTTTACCCCCTTAGGGGCGGAATTTCCAAAAATCCTGAAACATATATTTTTTATTTTTAACTAAATTGCCAAATACTAATTTTCATGAATTTAACTTCATAAATGACGGATTTTCATACAAACTTTCATCCCCTATTTTACCCCCTTAGAGGTGGTATTTCCAAAAACCCTTCCTTAGTGGATGCCTACGTCATAAAAGGTACCTACTGTCAAAATTTTAAGTCTCTAACCCCAGCCGTTTAGGCTGTGCGTTGATCGATCAGTCAGTCAGTTTCTTCTTTTATATATACAGATAAAGTCAGTAAGAATACAAGCTACAATTTTCCTACCATGTTTGGTCGACCACGACCTGTCTGTGAAACTACTCTAATTTCATCTATAAATACAATATTATCATGTAATAATGAATGAATAACGCATTATAATAGCACCCTGTCGTCGATTGCGACATTGAATCACTGCATTATATAAGTCACTAGCTGTTGCTCGCGACTCCGCCCGCGTGGAGGTCATATTTGGGAAAAAAAGTATACCTTACAAAATACCAATTTTCATGCGTTTAACTTCAAAAATGTTGGATTTTCATACAAACTTTCTTCCCCTATTTTACCCCCTTAGGGGCGGAATTTCCAAAAATCCTGAAACATATATTTTTTATTTTTAACTGAAAGACCAAATACCAATTTTCATGCCTTTAACTTCAGAAATGACGGATTTTCATACAAACTATTATCCCCTATTTTACCCCCTTAGGGGTGGTGTTTCCAAAAACCCTTCCTTAGTTGATGCCTACGTGATAAAAGGTACCTACTGTCAAAATTTCAAGTCTCTAACCCCAGCCGTTTAGGCTGTGCGTTGATCGATCAGTCAGTCAGTCAGTCAGTTTCTTCTTTTATATATACAGATAAAGTCAGTAAGAATACAAACTACAACTTTCCTATCATGTTTGGTCGACCACGACTTGTCTGTGCAACCACTCTTATTTCATCTATAAATACAATATTATCATGTAATAATAAATGAATAACGCATTATAATAGCACCCTGTCGTCGATTGCGACATTGAATCACTACATTATATAAGTCATCATTCAATACAGCTCGTCATCCATGTAATAGTTCAATTGTAGAATGACAACATTCTAATCAAATTAGGAAAATTTGCAAAGTTGAAAGTGACGCTTGGGGTTGAACCGGATATAAGGGTTGTGACGGTTTTGAAGAAAGGAATCCTTTAAATAATAACAATTAATCTGGTAGAAGCTAGTCCTCTTAGATGAATACTGGTCTTTTCCAACCTTAATACATATAAATAAGTTGTAGTTTTACTGACAAAATATCAAATCCAATATTTATTGAATCCATGAAATGTTATACATTATTTACATTCAGTCAATTTTATAACTCTACCGCCAGTTCGGAATGCAGTTTCGCTAGAGAAGAACGGGCAAGAAACTCTAGCGTTGCTCTTTTTACATATATAATACTAGCCCTGTATTAAACATTGTACCACTGCTGGGCACGGGCCTCCTCTACTAATGAGAGTGGTTAGGCCTTAGTCCACCACGCTGGCCTAATGCGGGTTGGCAGACTTTTTGCATAGTTTAACAATATTTGGTAATACAATTAATATACGATTTAAGTTTAATTACATTAGCTTAGAGCAGCTCAGTGTACGTTAAGTATGTATCAAACAGTATTTTTTGTCTGGGAATGATTACTCTAATGTAAAAATTAACAGCCATAGAACGTTTCTCGTCCTCATATGGTACAGAGGCTGTGCATGCACGTAATCATAATTACGTCACAACCTCCGTAGCGCAGTAAGCGAAGAGCTGGCTCTGAAATGACGGACCGCGGGATTAATCTCTTCTAGACAAATGTTTATGTGATCCACAAATACTTGTTTCGGGTCTGGGTATTGTGGGCCGTAGTTCCTCTTAGTTTTTGATACCCATGGTGTATTTATGATTTATAAAAAAGTCCACACAATGATGCCCAATACGTATTGCATCTCTCAACTAATCGCCAGAATAGGGTAGATTCCTGTGTTTAATTTTGTATATTATTCCCTACGCAATCGAATATAATACGCAAAAGAAACTCTTTTGCGAAAACAGAATCGAAATTGCTTGAAAAATGAGGTCAGAATATTTATTTTAAATATTGGTATGAGCAAATATTCACAGGCATAAGCGAAAACGGTGGCGTATTGGGAACATATCGCTATCTCCCTCGCACAACGGTACAGTACAGGCGATTCATAATACCGTGACGTCACGGTATCAGATATGCATCCTTGTACTGTTAATTGACAACTACCCCTTCCAGCAGATTGGAGTGGTGTCTAATTTACTTATTTTTGTTCGGATAAATAAAATTCTTTCGATAATAGGTTTACGGTAACTTGATGATTTAATTAATAAAAAAAAACGAGTTAACTACCCTATTTACCGGCCTACTCAGCACTTAGTATTTTGACAGCTACTCTCTCAAACCAGTAAGAATTGAAATTGTTGGGAAAAGGTACTAAAAGTAGTATGTAATATTCTGGATGAGAAACAACGCCAAGACAATAATTACTGTTCGTAAAAAGCAGTCTAAAACTAAAAACCACTGTGACTAAATTTGTAATTTTGTAATTTCTTGATTTTGCAGACACGGAACTAATTTCGAACTAAAGATATAAATATCACTATCGATTAATGAAACGAGTTTACATTAGTCTCGGACTTACAATTGACAAATGGCAGTTGTGACAGTAAATGTCATTATATATTTACGACACAAATGTGTAACGTTCCATATATGTAGTATGTTTAATGATTATAAAACTTAGGTAATAGTGGATTAGCCACTCGCGTATCAAAAGGATATTAAAAAAGTAAGGTTAATGGAGTAAATAGAAGTCAACATCAATTTTATTTTCATAAAATTAAAGTTTAAAATAGCATGTAAGAACGGCGAGTGTGCCAGCATTTTTGTCGCGCCGGCATACCATTTGATACGTGACTGGGTAATGACTCTAGATGTCGCGACACTCGACTGATTGAACCTTCTTGATCCGAACGACTGGCTGGTTGCGTGTATATTTTTTTATACACGCACAAAAAATAATGGTTTAATAATAGAATTATGGAAGAAAGCATTATAATACTACTGGGTGGGAGCTGGACATGTAAAAGAACAAAGGGAGATATTTGCAAAATTACGTAAATACAAAATATATAGTTTTATTTTGAAAACTATGTCTTTACAAGAACTAATAAGCAACTATTTGTCGGTCCCATAGTTATTATGACCTTTAAAACCAGACCCAAACCGAGTCACTTATCGAACCACGAGCCTAATGATTTGTATTAATTCAAACGGTCAGTAAAGTCAAATGCCAACTGGTAAGTGGAGCACAATGAGTGTAATCTAAGTAATAATTGCTTATAGTGTTAACCCACAAATGACTGATGGAGTTTGCAAATTCTTTTGACAGGTGTGTTAAACCGGTTGCGTAAGGTTGCGTTTGACAGCTGTCATTAGTGACGTGGCACGCTGGACACGCTCGTAGAGTATGTCAACAGTATTTTCTAACTATTTATTGATGATCCGCTTAGATAAAAAAAGGGAGGCTGCTCATTGAGTTCCCTTATGTAGGGTAAAATGAATATCGAGAATAAAAACAAATTACATGTCGCATATCATGCAAACATTTCTTTATAATGAAACCGATAATATTTTTTGCGTATTACATTACATATGTAAATGTAGTGCAATGAACTATTAATAACTCTATAACACCTAAATGTTATATTTCGGACGCCTAGTGTTTGACTGTTGTCATTTTATTTATGTAATCTTTAGTATTATTATTGTTCTCAATATTTATATTCAAATCTAATTCACTTTTTATTTTTATTGCACCTATATATGTAATCATTGATTAATAATTTTAGCCGTTATGTCTTACACATGAATTTATTAAATACTTGCATTGAAAGCTTATATCTGCATACTCAGAGTTAAGCAGAGGTGTATCTAGTTTACCCAAGATTTGCCGAATTTAATTCTGTCCTGTATTGTGATAGGTGGCAAGCCTGTTGCCAACTATTGTATAGCAATCTATATCGGGTGTTTTTAAAATAACATTACAGGGTCCAGACCCAGAGGGCGACCTAAAACCAAATGGACAGATGTGGTCAAAAAAGATCTTAGTTCCTACACCGTGACCGAATATGATAAATCGAACAGAGCGAAGTGGAGACAAAATACCAGGAAGGCAGACCCCACCATCATATGGGAATAATAAGTGCACAGGAGAGAGAGAGAGATCATACACACGATCTCTCTCTCCTGTGTTTTTAAAATGGAAATGTTACACATTTGTAATTGCCCGTCTTGGGATTGAACCCAGAACCTCACCAATATAAGTACGGCGCCACAAGAAATAGATTACTACACTAATCCCAAAAAATAAAGGATACTGAACGCAATAAATATTACTCTAAAAAAATTCATACAACGATAAAAACTTAAAACAAGACCTCCATGTGTATAAAAAGTAATTACTTTTCGATCAGTAAATGTAAACAGTATATTATCACCTGTCAATAGTACAATAGATAGATGACTGTACCGAAACGAAAGTTATCTATATTAGCAAGACTAATTTATTTACGGTAATATATCATTGTTTCCAGACCGAGTATCATGAGCTTGTTGCTGAGGGGCCCGGGGCTGTTTTGGGTAATGTGTGATCGACTATTGTAACCAACTTGAAGAAGAGCTTCATAATTCACGTGATTTAATGTATTTTACACGATATCTATCAAATTTGGAACTATTTGATGATTCTTATAATTTTATTATTATCTGATGACGTACGAAGTAATAGTAATGATGTACGAAGAATAAATCCTAAACGAATTACAACAAATGTATTAAAATAGATTTTTAATGGTTAAACTTGTGATCCTTAAGGTATGATCATGGATTAAGTAAACAGTAGATCTTCATTCTAGTTCTCATAAGCTTATATTTTTTATATCCAATTGTTGGTCGTAATAAGAATATGATACCTTATTTTCTAAAACATAGATTGTAGATAACTCCCAATATGGCTATTTATTCATACCACATTCTACAATGCAATACAAATACGATTTTAGTAAATTGGTAAAACTAAATAAGATGACTACTAGGGCCCCCGTGCGAATAGTTCACACGGATAGTAATTAACAATACAACAGATTAGTTGATTATACTGTCAACAGGTGGCAGTGTTAATTTTTCACCTTTTGTTGGCGTACATATAAATTCAAAACATTTGTCTATTTTTCGTCTTGTATCATTAAATTTGATGAATGTTTATGGAAGTTGTGGCGTACCACAAAAAACACCTTTGAGAAATAATTATACAAGCCGAGACAACGCCTGGTAAAACAAAGAAACGATATTTACCTGATCGAAACGCAGTTTCCTGCTGAATTCATTGGCACTGCACTCCATCCTTTGCGCCTGTAACAAAAAAACTTTCAGTCAGTTTAAAAATAATTATGAGGCAACAGTGTATTAAAGTATATTTATTAACAACAGTACGTATGAAGACATATAGCTCGTAAAGCTCTTGCCGGTGGTCCTCAAGACACGGCTAGAAACTAATTCTTTGATGCACTGATTATTGGTTTTGAGGTTCCTCGTTTTGTTTTTGCTGTATTCCTTTCTACATTGGTTGTTTTCAATAATAAGTATTAATTTGGTATATTTCTAGTAAAAAAAGAAGCGAAAGCCTAGTTGGTTGTGATACCGACTGTCAAGACAAAAGTCGTATGTTCGAAACAATGGCATACACCTCTGACTTTTCTAAAGTTACGTGTGTATTAAAAGTTAATTATCGCTTGCTTTAACGGTGAAGGTAAAACATCCTGAAAAAACCTGCATACCTTAGAATTCCCCTAAGAACTTCGAAGGTATGTGAAGTCTACTAACCCGCATTAGGCCAGCGTGGTGGACTAAGGCCTAACCCCTCTCATTAGTACCGGTAGCCCGTACCCAGTAGTGGGACAACGTTTAATACAGGGCTAGTATTATATATTTTATATATTTCTAGTAATATTTCTTCATTCAGATGTCATGTCTACATATTATCAATAAAACGATTAAAATAAGGTAAATGTTAAAAAGGTAAAAGTTAAAAAGGTAAGTTCTTGAGACATTAAAAAAATAAATCGATAACGCGAAAGAAAGCAATTGCGATGCATGTGCCCATCCGCTGAACGAGCTTTATGATCTCAATTTATCATTACCGTGCTACGCAATCTGAAACTTTATTGCCCTATAATAAGTGTTGTTAGGACTGTAGGAATCATTTTCTTCAGAAGCAATTGATGGAACTTAGCAATTTCAAGGTTTATTTCTAAGATGGCAGGATACATAATGCAATGGAGTTAGGTATAGTATTCGCAAAGTTCAAAAAACAACTAACGATGGCGTCAGGATGTTACTGATCATAACTAAGCGTTGAATGTTAAGAATTTCTGTTTATAATTTGCATCAATATGGTAAAATAATACATATTTCAAACATAATAATGTATAGAGTAAGATATCAACAATACGAGATTTGATAAATTGTGTGCTTAGTTCCTAGGCAGTTAATTAAGCACAATTGCATTAGATCCAATCGAATCAACTATTTTAGACTCTACAGGATTGATAATAGTAAATGCATATTTATTAAAGTTGTTTCAAGAAATCTGTACTTTTTTACTTATTTTAGTACAATGAAGTAACAATACTACAATGAAAGAACCTTTGAAATGTTTGAAATTTTAAGTACCTGTGCTACTTACAAATTTGTCTCGACTACAATTGGTTGGCAACAGTTGGTATTAACAGTAAGCCTCGTTTCAGCACACATAAATGACATAAAATGTATGTATCATATTATACCAAAATTATATCCACAAAAATATTTGACTCTACTACAAATAGAAAAATAAAACAAGAAATCTGTATATATAAAAGAAGAAACTGACTGACTGACTGACTGACTGATCGATCAACGCACAGCCTAAACGGCTGGGGTTAGAGACTTGAAATTTTGACAGTAGGTACCTTTTATCACGTAGGCATCCACTAAGGAAGGGTTTTTGGAAATACCACCCCTAAGGGGGTAAAATAGGGGATGAAAGTTTGTATGAAAATCCGTCATTTTTGAAGATAAATTCATGAAAATTAGTATTTGGCATTTTAGTTAAAAATAAAAAATATGTTTCAGGATTTTTGGAAATTCCGCCCCTAAGGGGGTAAAATAAGGAATGAAAGTTTGTATGAAAATCCGTCATTTTTAAGTTAAACACATGAATATTGGTATTTTGTATTGTATACTTTTTCTCCCAAACATGACCTCCACGCGGGCGGAGCCGCGAGCAACAGCTAGTTAATCATATAGCAACAGTACCAGCAGGACTGAAAAGCGTCATATCCACTTTCCCACGTGAGATTAATATCGCTGCATCTCGCAAAACAGTATGTACTAAACCAAAGGTTAAAGTGTAAGAAAATAGTGAACGGCGTCACAAAGACATTCCTTAGATATACCAAGGCCTAATCCAGTTCGGAGTAATCATGTTGTTTCCAAGCGAATCTTAGAACTGCAGTGCGACGGAATCGTGACACAGTCATAAAATCTTCAATCTAGAACATTAATCTGTAGACTAAGGTAATCATTCGATCATATCTTGTACTTCTTCAAATATAATTCGTAGTAATTCTATTCTAAGTATCTCTAGCATGAACAACGGTATTAAACGTCAAAAATGTATATGAATTTTCAGACAAATACTGACGTTCTCGATTTCAATACTTATTCGAAAGTCGTCCGTGCTCGGTATTCAGCTCTATCTGAGCATTGGTGATTAAAGTAACATAGTATTTTAAGTACACGTTGCTGACGATGAAACCTTTTAAGTGAAAATTACTAGAATATGCTCTGAAGAAGCTAATTCCGTAGCCATTTTAGAAATATAACCATAATGTGGAAATACCCATACTTTGATGACTTTTTGGAACGAACTGCTAATATTTTGACATTAAATTCTAGATATTAGCACCCGATATTTCTTTTAAACTAGATTTGCTTTTTAACTAAAAGATAAAGATTGTCTTATGCCCATTCTAAATAAGTTCACAGATATAAAAAGCTATAAATGTTAGGATAGGACGCACAGAAAGAACGTCGGCAAATTATGTTAGAACTGACATATCAAAATAAAACCACCTTAAAAAAACCAGACACAACTAAAAAGCAAAAAATAATTGGTTACATTTGTATCAATTAATTACCTACAATTTAAATCAATTATTTTTGTAGTCTAGTAGTTTAGTGTAGTTTTTTTTTAAGTCGGTAAAAATATAGATATTTCAGTAGGTAGGTACCAGACGTTTATTCTATTTAATTTTCAATTAACTGATCAACGAAAATAAAACGAATATATGTTCAACAATAATGATATTATATAAGCATTCAAATGTCTTGCTCGACAGAGAACGCTCTAGATATCCTTAAAAATTACTTTTAATTTGTATGTACGCCATAAAAATTACATGGGAACACTTTCCAAATTAACCCTTAGCCTTATCTGTTTTATTAGAGTTAGCCTCCGCATCAATGATTTTTCTGGTTTTGAGTCTACAGGCCCACACGTACCGCTAGCCCTACTGGCACACAGCCTTCTAGTATAAAAAATACTTTTCACTCACGTACATATATTTCGTAAACAAACAATGTAGCCATTGCTATAAATATATCAAATATGTCATGACGACCCTCGGGCTGTACCGAAGAGTTATTGTGGAATCTCATTAATATTCGCGACGCGTCGAGACGTACGTTATTTAAAAAGGAACGCAAATACAGCAGCCGAAGGTCAGAAATGCGAAAATGTATTTTAGCACACGAACACTACACGTAAGGCTGATGTTGCTGACAGAAGACTAGGAACATCGACGTAAAAGGGTTTTGATTTTGGGTTGTGTAAAACACTATTGTTATTGCAGTAAGTAAGGAATCTCACGTAGTCGCATGCAATACTGCACGGCGAAATGGCATTACAGATTCATGATCAGAAATTACAATGAGATCTCAAATTAGAAAAAGATAGGCGTCGAGAAATGATTAACATTCTACATAACACACTTGCGGAATGTCACATGAGGACGAAATTGGAAAGATTTTTGAAGTGAAAATTTCTTTAGGCACGTTGGGCACTTATTATTTAATAAGCACGCCTATAAAATTCTATAATTATTATCAGGCAAATAATAAACAAAAAACTTATTACTTTATAGACGCCGTTTCAAAACAGAACAAGATAATTCCAAAGTTTTAAGTTATCACTTCAGTGGGTAGTCTCGATGACTGCCTATTTTTTATACTTCACTGCCAACATTGATTAAAGCGATAGATTAGCAATGAAATCCGCTACTAGGTTACGTACCTCTAGTTTTTCGAGGTTATGTGTATTCATTGTTAAATTACGCGCGCAAATAGTGGAGGAATACTAAACAACACAATCACTAAATAACACCATCTCCAAACATATTTGATTTAGGACCTCATGCACATGCATTAGTTTATTTCATCAAAACTTTGAAGATATTTAAACTACCAACACGGTACACTAAATCCTAACCCTATCCACTAGTAGAGCCGTCATGTCGATAAGTAAAACAGTATAGAAATTAGAAACAGATCTGATTGATATGTAAAAGTTTTTTAATTTGTAATAAAACGAAATTTACGGATTCTATCGCGGTTTATTTTACTTTTTTAACCCGACGTTTTTTAATTTATAAAAAGTGCACCGACTTCAATCAAAAATAAATTATGCGTCCCTATAAAATTTGATTTTTCTGAGTTGCTATCATCAGATCCTGACTTGGTGCCAATGGGACCACCTGGGAAGTATACATAACCTTTGAAACAAAAAAATAATTTCTCGAATCGGTTCAGGCGTCTTCGAGTAATCGGGGAACATACATAAAAAAAGATTCCGACAAATTCAGAACCTTGTTCTTTTTTTGAAGTCAGTTAAAAAACAGGGTCATCGGTAAACATGCCATAAACTTCTAATAATAAAGAGTTCCTAATTCATTCACATAACCTTAAAAACTTTTGGATTGAAACGAACGATTAGTTGTTATGTATACAAAAAGTAAATTAATTTGACCATATGTTTAGTATTACCTTCTTACTCCTCCAAGAACAATCTAAAACGGATATTGCTACAACTAAATCCCAAGGTAAACATTAATGACAATAAACGATTAAAGTTTTGGTGAATCTTGATTATGTCTTTTGTTATGCTAATCTAAGTATTTGTTAACATTTGTATCCCAATTTACCTCTTTAATTACCGCAAGTAATTATTAGCTAATCAAAATATAATTATATAGACCAATTTTATTATATTAAATATTACTTTGCAGGTGACACATATTTGTAAAACAAACTTAGACAAAAATTTTAACAAGTACAATAACAAAAAGTAATCTATTGGCACTCTCTTAAATTTGGTCAAATCACAACTTACATTTTCTGCACTATAGTCATTAGTCACGTTCCTTTGATGTACCAGTTTACGTTATCGGTGTCAAAACCGCAAACTACATACATTTTCGCTTTAAATTTTATAGTAAGCATCTGCGTATTATATTATTATATCGATCATAACCGGAGCATGACGAATTGTCGGTATTTCAAGCAAAAACAAAATGCTACTTCTAGAAAGAAAAAAGTTAATGAACTTAAAAATTTACCTGGAAGTTTTTATTATTCATTGTTTATGTCACACATTCAGGGTGATGATAACTCTAAAAAATAGCATAAACTATAATAGCTATATCTGTATTACTCTACCAATTATACTTGGTTTTGTTATTATTTGTACATGATTGGGAATTATTTCATTTAACATCATTCTGACGTATTTCAAACTAAATATATTAGTAGCAATATTGACTAATGAAATTAGCAGACAAGATTCTATTTGAACACTAATATATCTCCATGCCCATAGCCACATTATGTCAAATTGAATAATTTTCTCGCGTGAAAACGAGTGATTAGTGCAAAACATTATTGGAAAGTAACAATTCAAAATTTTACGGTGCACGCAACATTTAGAAATGTTTCGAAACAAATCAATTGTGAACATTGAACATATGAATTTACCGGTATTTTAAAGGTTTTATATGCTAACAATACAGGGGTTTCCGCATCATAGAAGAATAGAGGTTAGTCGGCGCTATTTTTACAATTATCTACGAGTTTTAGGTGAGTAATGTGGTTCATTTGCATATTGTGAATAACTAAATAATTTAAACATCGGATCGTAACAGATACATGAGCTAAAGGTTGCTTGAGGCAACTAGCTAACAAATAGACAAACCTACTCGTAATTGAAAATATAATTAATTTTTTAAGGGTTTATCTATCCGATGTAAGATAGTAAATTAAAGCTCGACGATTTCTAAATTACGATAAAACTAAGGCATCGATGCGAAGAATATACAAGAGTAAATAAATAAACAGACGGACTTCAAGTAGCCGACTGTGAAACAAAAGGACGTAGATCGATCCCCGTTTGGTGCTCTGTAAATACTTTTTCGGGCCTGTATGTTATAGGACCCTAGTTTTTCGCAGTTATTGATATCCACATTTCCTACCTAATGTGAAAGGGAACCTCTAGAAATCTCAAGACATGGGTGGTTCACCGCTTGAGCTGGTCTATTCATTCTCTATACAAAACAAACTACAACTTGCATTTCCACTATAACTCTCTCATCCATAACTAAATACAGTTTAACGGTCCTAAGCCTTTGCTGTTTGTGAGGACGAGAAAAATATATATATATTTTTTTTATATCATAGTCCGACAAACGAGCCAGTGGGTCATCTGATGTGCGTGCATGTGGATTGAGTGAGCACCTTCCAAAAATCTTTTTTTATGTATTAGGTATTTAGTAAAAGTTCTAAAACAATTGTAAAACCAATCCTGGAATTTGTAAAAAGATAAAACCGAAGATAAATCAGTTAATGTCTGCTCACTCAATCCTGATAAGGGGCAACCCAGATCTACAAATGTATCAAGTTTACATATAAAATTTGGGTTCTAGGATTTAGTAAAACCTTAGTGAAGTCACAGTATTTAATTTCAGATCACCTAGTGCCCTATTTAAAAAGTTACAAATTGTTATTGGTGCTCACTCAATCCACATGCTTTGAAAAGTCAAGATTTCTTACGAATTACCTATAAAATCAAGTTTAATTATATTTCTAGATTTAGTAAAAGTAGAATAGAAATTTGTAAAACACAAAACGAATCACTATCATGCTTCGTTTTTGAAAAATTAATTTTTATAGGTGCTCACTCAATCCACACGTTTTTGAAAAGTTAAAATCTTTCATATCTTTAAATCTGTAAGCGCTACAAAAAATGTGAATACGTCAAGATTTAGTAAAAAATTTTACTAAATATTGGCTATTTCACATTTTCGATTTTTTGCTTACTTAAAGAGATATTAATTTTTTTATGTTTTCCATACAAACTTACAATGTAGGGTCGCCACACGTGTCAAAATATAGGATATTCTACTAAATTAATTTGTATTTGCCTACCTCTAGTTATGCCTATATGTACCTAAATTTGTTATGCCTATATGAATCACGACGATATAAATGGTAATAATATGATGGGAGGGTAATAAGCTCAGCGACACATGGTTGAATTAATTTATTTTTACCTATTTATAGGAACCCAAATTAATATTATCAATACCACCTAGCACCAATTTACTAATTAAATTCATATGGGAATTCTGAACTCCTACTTATTATATAAAATAGTTGAAACATACTGCTATCTGAATTTATTCTTTTTAACGTGTTATTTAAATATTTAATCACGAAGCTTAAATACAAATGTGACTAATAAGTATATCTAAATAAAAGTTATAATAATTTTGTTACTTTATATAAATCTGCGTAGTTACTAAAAATATTCTATTGACATTTGGTGTTATTGTATAAATAAAAGGCCTGTCTGTACTAATATATAAAAGAGGTAAAATTTGTAAGTTTGAATGTTCGGGGTAATCTCCGGTTCTACGGAACCGATTTTGAAACATCTTTCACTGTTAGAAAGGTATTTTAATGAGTTCCCTGGGTGCTATAGACTACTCTTATTCTAATTTTTATTCCTGAAAATGTTATCTCATGGGATAGACGGGCCGGGACAAACATATTTTTAAGGCGTTCGCGAGGACAGCTATACCAAATATCATTATTAGCCAAAAAACAAAGTGCCGAAACTTATGCTGAGAGTAAAATACGACAACTGACCGACGCTGACATGGCTAGGTTTTATATATTTTTCATATTGCCATAGTTTGATGTGTCATGGGACTCTACTACGGGGTGGTGCTGCTGACATGAATATCATTTTACTCTTCAAAAGCGAGCTATAAGATCTATCGCTAAGTTCTAGAAGTTCTTGGGGAGGAAAATTCTTCTTTCAAGGGACTTTGTATACGCTTTTACAATAAGGTTCCCAATCATTTTAAAGAACAAAATAAAAGATATTTTAAAGATACTATTTAGCCTATTACAACATTTCTGAATATTTAGATGACCGAAAGGCTTCGGAATATATTATGCTATTACTTAGAAGTGTAGCCATTAAATGCTTATTAGGAACCTTATATATAATATATTTAATTTCCTTAACATTGCGAACTTATGTGAACAGTATGCCTTACATGACTTTACTTGATTTTAGTGTCTAATATTTTAATTGTTGTATTCTGTCTGTGCTTGCTGCGGCGTCATGTTCGGAATCGGTCACTTCCCTGTAAAATGGTTGAGGAGGTCAATGGCTGGCACATGCGTCATTAATCGTGAACGGGTGCTGCTCTTGTGGACTGGTCTACTCAGACTGTTTCAGTAAAGACCAACTGCTCAAGAAATCGAGATTTTTATGTATTTCACGGCGGTCATGTGCAACAATAAGCCTTGTAATAAGTTTTATTTTACAATATAAGGCAACCTAATTAACATACATTGAGCTGCTCTAATCTAATCAATTGTATGACCAAATATTGTTAACCGATGTTCGTAAAGAGCAACGCAAGAGTTTCTCGCCCGTTCTTCTCTAGTAAAACTGCATTCCGAACTGGCGGTAGAGTAAAAAAGATTGACTAAATCTAAATAATGTATATAGCATTTCAAGGATATTTTTTTATATTTTTACTGAAATAAAAAAATATATTTGTAAAGTATCGTTTAATTTAATTACTTTAGTCTAATTAGCATACATACTCACTCAGCTCTGTAATCTCAAAAGGGGTAGGCAGAGGTGTAACTAGTATCCACGTTTCGCCGAGCTTTGTTTCCTTTAGGTATTTACATATAGGCCAATACAAATTAATTTAGTAGAATATCCTGTATTTTGACACGTGTGGCGACCCTACATTGTAAGTTTGTATGGAAAACATTAAAAAATTAATATCTCTTTAAGTAAGCAAAAAATCGAAAATGTGAAATAGCCAATATTTAGTAAAAAATTTTACTAAATCTTGACGTATTCACATTTTTTGTAGCGCTTACAGATTTAAAGATATGAAAGATTTTAACTTTTCAAAAACGTGTGGATTGAGTGAGCACCTATAAAAAAATTATTTTTCAAAAACGAAGCATGATAGTGATTCGTTTTGTGTTTTACAAATTTCTATTCTACTTTTACTAAATCTAGAAATATAATTAAACTTGATTTTATAGGTAATTCGTAAGAAATCTTGACTTTTCAAAGCATGTGGATTGAGTGAGCACCAATAACAATTTGTAACTTTTTAAATAGGGCACTAGGTGATCTGAAATTAAATACTGTGACTTCACTAAGGTTTTACTAAATCCTAGAACCCAAATTTTATATGTAAACTTGATACATTTGTAGATCTGGGTTGCCCCTTATCAGGATTGAGTGAGCAGACATTAACTGATTTATCTTCGGTTTTATCTTTTTACAAATTCCAGGATTGGTTTTACAATTGTTTTAGAACTTTTACTAAATACCTAATACATAAAAAAAGATTTTTGGAAGGTGCTCACTCAATCCACATGCACGCATCTGATGTTAAGTGATCTCCACCGCCCATGAACATACACAATACCTAAAGTATCTCGTATGCGCTGTCGGCCTTAAAGGTCAGGACAAGGGATTAGGGAGGGAAGGGGGAAACTGGGCCTCCGGATATCTCACTTACCATACGAAACGCGACAGTGAACTGTCACTTTACGTTGGTTTTCTGTGAGACAGTGGTACTACCCCGGTCGAGCCGGCCCATTCATGCTGTAGACAAATATGTCTACAGCGTGGCTCTACCACTTTTCAAAATGATGATGCAAGCAGACATCAAATGACTACTAATAGTCTTGTACTCCAAATTTGGTATAAGGATAACCTTGGTAATTGTTGGTTGCCCGAGATTAGCAAATTTCATTCCTAACCGGATTATTGTGATCGTGATGAATTCCAAACATGCATGAGAAGTAAAGTCAGAATCATCAAAATAATAATATTAGCTTCTTTTAAAATCGATTGGGTAGAAATGGGATACTGTGTTGTTTGAATATCTTCCGCAATATAATCTCAAAAGTGTAACAGAGCCAGGCAGATCATACGATAGTGTTAATGATCCAGATAGTATTGAAGATGGTTGATAAACCATATATATTATAAATCAATTCCATTAAGAACCGATCCATAAGAAAATTGAATATAACTCCGAGTAATATGCAGCTGGTAATACAACTCAACATTTCCTAGTTACGGACGCTCAAAGGGCCAGACGTTTACTGACGCATATTTAATGTTTTAATTATGAATTTCGCCGAGTCACAAGCTTTGTAATTAGTTTTGAATGTATTTCCTGCGTATTATCATAATCGTATGCATCGGGAGACCGTTTAACTGCGACCTCACACGGCGGTCTAAATACAATAGGTGATCTGAACATTTATGTTTATGTCATTGAACGAAATTAACCATAATATCTATTTTTGATGTAGATGCTCCTAAATAGAAGTGAGATATAGAATAGAGCAAAAGAATGAGCTATAGGAGCTGTTAATGACACGTGTTCTGAAGAAACGGTGTACTGACGTTAACGTGTGAAATATTATTTTTTAAAATTTATACTAACTAGCACCATTAAACTAACGATTTACTTTCATAAACCGAAAAACACTTGTGGTAATGAAAGTGGATGGATTACGTAATTACAGCCGCACCCGCAAGTCGAAAACCAAGGGGCGACAAGGTCATAGGAAAATAAAAACAAAGAGGCAACATGTATTAGTTTGTGTTGGCGTATCTGCAAGATGTATCGTCAAGGACATATAGGTGCATTTAATTGCCTAATACAATGTGAGCATAATTGGTACTCGACATGTGTGGATCAAAGCCAAGCGACCTAGCAATATAGTCTACATGCGTAGAGTGTTCAAAGAAATCAATTTTGAAAATGAGCAGCTTGGAGAATTTAAATTCGATTATAATAAATTAAATAATACATACATATACACTCACGCCTGTAATCCCCGAAGGGGTAGGCAGAGGTGTACCCAGTACACCCACTTTTCGTCGAATTTCGGTCCCATAATGTGATAGGCTATCGCCATACCGGCACAGGTTCCAGACTCCGGGCTAATACTGAGAATTTCTAGATAGAAAAACCAAATATCACTTTACCCGACCCGGGGATCGAACCCCAGACCTCAGCACAGCAGTCGTAACGCATGCGCAATTACAACTGCGCCACCGAAGCAGTCAGTTATTATTAAATTAAATAATAAGGAAGTTAATACTTGAAATATAGGTTGTGGCATTAGTCAACTATTTATAAGTTAGCTAGAAGAAAGCTAAAAATAACACCAATCTTATTTTGTTAGCTGGACCCCCTTACAACTACTTTTAAACCACTTGCAAATCATAGTTTGTTCTAACAATATTTTATTGGAGACTGTTGGAGCAATTTATTACTAAAACAAACATGAGAAGTAATATTATAATTTCACAACTATCTTATTAAGTACCAGTTATACTGGGAACATAGCTTGCAATATCTTGGTATAGTAATCAAGGAAGAGTTCGCTCGAGCTCATTTATCTTCAAATTTCAACTTAAAATATTACCTAATAGTTACGTCTTAAGTAATATAATCATATTTTTACAACTCCAATATAATCTCCATTTTTATAGATTTCTTTATATCAACCGTGCGCGTCGAAATTACAAGTTCCGTGACCCAAAATCTTACTGCATCTAAAAAGGTTTGAATTTTCATTAGTTTGATAATAGATATTGTATACGCAACGTTTGTTACTTTGATTGACTTTTACCTAGTATTTTTAAGATTCAATTACAAATTATACGGTTTTAAAAGTTATGTACTAGTTAAGGTTGAGATTAAGATTACTGACAAAGCAGACCGATTACATCTGACTATAAATCCAAAATAGACTGAGGTCGAAGAAAAGTTTGGACTACTTATACTCGATGGCTATATCATAGTGGTAATATACTAAACGGCTGGTATGTTTTTTAAGTACTATTCAGGCAATATTTTATTAGTTTATAACTTTTGCTGTTTCATCGTCATTCATCAATGCTGTGTAAGTTAAGTTTAATTCAGTTCAACTTATCTTATCATCAAGGCCGTGTACGTATCTATATCGTGATCTTGAATCCGCCATGGATATTAATGTGCTTTCATTTAAATTGTTATTGATGGCTATACTTCCTCCTTTTTCTATTATGGCGTTGTTATCTTAAAATATTAGGTTCTTAGAGTTATTCAGTGTTTTAATACGAATTTGTCAGAATACTGTGTTTCTTTATGATAAAGCAACTCGAGAGAAAAGCTTTTTGAAGGTGCTTATTAGTTAACGAAGGTAGTTAATATTTCTTGCTTAATTAGACAAGTATTTAAAGAAACGGGAAGAAATTTTCACTGTCTGCATTTTTTTCATTATCTGAGCATAGTTAATTATTTTATACTGTCATAGAAAACAGTACCTGTAATATAGCGGTCTAGCTTTCAGTAGCTGGATATATATTAATGTGAATTTTACGATGACTGCTTTATTTGAGGTATTTTGTTGACAAAGGCATTATCTAAATCAAACTTTCGACCACTATTATATCACACAAACGTAACTTCATCCATATGTATGTGAGCTACCAATAATAAAACTTTGTTATGCGAATAAATTAGATTGCATTCCACAGAACTAATAGGCCGAAGATGTTTATACATACTATTATGGGCTACTTCGTTAGCGAATTAGAGAAATTTTACTACCTGCCTATAGAATACATTTGCATTCTTAATCATGTTTGAGAGTTTTTCTGACATCTCAAGACGGTGATTGCTGTAATCACAGTAGAAATACTGACTGTTGGAGCAGTGTGATCGAGACAAGACTTGCGACGACAGCGATGCATCCGCTTTGCAATTAACTTTTACCTACAGCTACGCATATGTGATCAAGTGGTTTATCGGTACATTCGGAGACTTTAATTCTATAGAAAAAACACTTGATGTTTTACATAATTTGCTAGGTGACTTTTCCAATTTTTATTTCCCGGGACAACTTATTTGGACTATTTAAGAACATTAAAAAAATGGCATATCAGTTCTCAGTTGATGCGCTTACCAACGAACAACATTTAATTTTTGTTTTAGATTGCGTAGGTTTGTTGGTTGCAATGATATTTAATATAACTACATAAATGGGCTTGTTTCAAAAATGTCGACCTATGAAATCTTTCATTTGATCTCATAATATTGAGTTAGATTACGTTAAATACAAGATTTTAGAGCGCTTATATTTTCTCCCAAATGTTACCATTATTTCTTACATAACATTTTAAAATCGATAGCGATACTTCAAAGATAGAGTGATATGCTATATTGATACTTTTCACAGTTCGGATATCCCTAAAAGCGGAAGTATGGCGGTCTCCTATCTCAGACTACCTCGCGCTAGCTAGTTCTGGTTAGCCAAATGATAATCACCACGTATTAGGCTCTTTTAAGTCTTTGTACTGATTTTATTGATTTGTTTGCAAGTGTGTGAAAGACAATAATTGTTTAAATGTTTGAAGTATTATGAGAAGAATATATAATTTTTTTCATTAAATACATCTTCACTTATTCGACTGCCTCGGTCGCGCAGTTGTAATTGCGCATGCGTTACGACTGCTGTGCTGAGGTCTCGGGTTCGATGCCGGGTCGGGTAAAGTGATGTTGGGTTTTTCTGTCTAGAAATTCTCTGGAATTTGTGCCCGGTATGGAGATAGGCTCGTCCCCTATCACATTAAGGAATCAAAATAAATTGGTCGAAAACTGAGTGTACTGGTTACACCTCTGCCTACCCCGTCGAGGATTACATACGTGAGTGTATATGTATATACACATCTTCAGTGAATTATAGATTGTTTCCAATTTACAATTTCATATTATTATTAATAAGTCTTACAACAATTCATAAATAACACGCAACAAAGATTAATGCAAAAAATTGAACAGATGAAACAATTCGATGGCAATAAAGTTTAAATAACGAATGACGTTCGCACGTTTAATCGGAATTTGAAAGTTGTTTGTAATCAATATAAATTACTTTTAATTAAATAATAGCAGATACAGAGAATACCTTAACGGCAGATGTAATACTTAGAATAAATAACAAGTCACGTATCAAAATCGTTGGAGAAGAAAGTTATAATAAATAGATGTCAAAATGTAATTTTACAAAAGCTGATTATGTAATTTCATTTTTAATATGACTCGAACTAAACCAGCATTTGATGATAAAGAACTATTAGAGAAACATAATAAATAATTTCTACACTGCAGACAAAATTTTCATGGAGGCGGTACCCGTGGGGAGAGCTGTCACTTCTGCACGATTTCCATCTATGGGAACTCATCCGACGGTAGTGTCAACGTACATTACTAGCACGTAATGTTATCTATTAACATTACCGTGTCACTGGCGCCTTCAAAATAGCGTTGATAGAAGTTGACGTCAATGGTGTGGATTGAGTCTACGTTAAAGTGTAAAAGAAATTTAAAATGTAATATATAAATAAAAGTGTAAATATGAGGTTGGGTTACAACAATGTCTTGGACAAGCGTCTTGAAGTAATCGCTGTATTTTTATACAGCGGTATGTGAAAAATTCAAGAGCAGTTTTCACTATTGAACCTTCAATATTAATAATTAAAATTTAATTAATTTTTTCAAATAATATATTAAAAAACTCATAACAGACGATAGCAGTTTTCAAGGATTTTTAAACAAAATATTTATACCGTTAGTAGAAGAGGCCCGTGTCTAGCAGTGGGATAATGTTTAATACAGAGCTAGTATTATTATTTATCACGTGTTTTCTATACACAAAGAAGTATTGTACCATCCTAAAATAAATGAGTTGATACGTTTTCAACTTCACTAAAATAAATTAAATTATGAATTTAAAAGCATTAAAATATTGCCACTACATCGCATCTCGGGCACGCGGTAGCTCCACTACGATAGCTTTTCTATGAAAGGACAAATCAAAATCATAGCCGTCGGGCATAATCTTGCAAACGTCTAAAGCAGTCACGATAACAAAAGCTAAAATACTTCACAAATTGCACTTGAGTTTCAAACCACGTGCATTCCTTAGTATTTACATTCAATCAGCATTTAAATCAAACGTAACTTTTACTTCATTTAAAATATGCCCATAAACAACGTCAAGTTTTACTAGCGGTAATTGCACGCTATGGCTGATTTCACTGCAATTTAGCAGCATTTAGTTGCTTGAAGTAGCAATCCTGAGTGTGGATTTAAGAAAAATATCGTTACAGTAGCCATATCTATCGATAAAAGTCGTGAACCCTAAAATCGACTAACTGCAGACTTCATCACTTCTGAAAGTTCATTGCTGAACATTCAGAAGAAAGCTCCAATCATTATCTTCGATTTGACAAACCACAAATCCTTGCCAAAGAACACCGATTCCTACTTAGGATGATACGCGAGGCTATTAAAATTAAAAAACATCCAAATTTCAATAGAGAAGATGGTTGGAAGCTAGCACCAGCCTGGGATCCAATTATACATTTAATCAAATCGGAACCCAAAAGACCAGCTGCCAGACCTCAAGACACTGTGAGCTCCTTCTGCGTAGATCGGGCTACAATGAATAAAAATTAAAATACAACTATATGGAGGGTAGAAACATTGCACTATATTTGCGTGACGACATATAACTCAGTCCGCCCCGTGATCATGAAGACTGTAAAGCTTTCGAAACGTCGGGTTAAAAAAAGTAAAATAATCCGCGAAAGAATCCGTAAATTTCGTTTTATTTCAATGAACAATGTCTATCCTAAACTTCAAGTTCACATTATTTATAAATCTTCCGCTAATGGTTAGTGCATCATATTTTTTATGAGTAAGTATGCGTTGCCAAACATTAGTGCAGTCCGGCATTAATATTCTGGATGATCTTTCTTTAAGTATCTTCTTAATCGTCGATACTTGTTTTTCACGATGTAATGTGTTGAGTATATGGTCTAGTGTCAAAGCCGAAGTTACCAGCACCGTGAATGTCAAGTACTCGGTATCAAATATGGTAGGTATCGACACATCTTAGAAGCCTGTTGTTGAATCCCTTGGAATTAAAGCCTAGACTATAGCAGACGCTAATTCATTTCAATAAAACGTAATGAGACAGGACTCATACGTATTTGGTGGCAGGTGAAAGTGAAATGCCCATCTGCGTTCAGGTTCGCTAAGACAGGACTGAACTAAGAAATTCCTAAGTCAATTCTAAATATCAAATTTGGGTTCTAGCATTTAGCCAACTGTTTATGGGTAATGCAACAGATATTATGGGCTAAGTGTTTTCTTAGACGTTGTCAGCCATAAATCCTATTGTCTAGATCTACCTAAATTGACACATTACTTTAAGAACATTAATTACCTTTTTATACGTGATGCATGTTTCGTTTATTGAAAGGTATTTGCAAGGTCAGTGAGGGTTCACAAAGTTGAAGATTTATGTGCAATTGATATAATTAGCAGCTGAATCTAAAAGGGCTAACGTATTGCTTGTAAGGGTCCATAATATTGTTATTATGGTCCATTGATTAGAAACCGATTCAACTATTATATATTACTTTTGATTTCTCATTGAGCAAGAACTTGAAACTATTAAGGCGATCTTTATGACGCTTGTACGTGTGAACGCTCTACACCAAACTCTTACTAAACAGCTACTTCAGAATCTATTAATATCTATAAGTTAACGGTTAAAGCATTGGCGAATACCAATCAAATTATCCATTCCTCTCGCACCATGTGAACTTTGGTACGTGATATATTCTGTTTCTGCTCACGTCTCCACGTGGCGAGCGTGATATTTGAGTTGAACGTACTTAATGTGTTGCATTTTGAAATGTATTCCCAGGATCATTTTTGGCTTTTTGAATTTTAATATGAGAAGTATCAACGGTAAGGAAACTGTATACATTCCTGCATGTCTATTACTTGTTAGTACTCTCTTTGTTACTGTGCAATAGAACGTTTGTTTTATTTTGACTTTTAGAAATTAAATCTTATCTTTAATCAAGTTAACCTTTTAATTTTTAACTTCATATACATTCATTATTCTTTGTTTACTTGCTATTATAGCTAAAATTACTATTATAATTAGGCTGGTATAAGATATTGACTTCTCAAGGAGGAAAAATTACTGCCCACTCTTAGGAAAACCAACGTAAAGTGGACAGTTCACTGTCGCGTTTCGTATGGTAAGTGAGATATCCGGAGGCCCCGATTCCCCCTTCCCTTCCCTAATCCCTATTCCTGTCCTTTAAGGCCAACAGCGCATACGTGATACTTTCGGTATTGCGGATGTTCATGGGCGGTGGAGATCACTTAACATCAGGTGACCCACTGGCTCGTTTGTCGGACTATGATATAAAAAAAGGAGAGCGGAGACGGTCATTCTAATCTAGTTTCTGCCTTCTGATCTAGTTCTCACTCAGTTACTGCCAGATCGAAACCTTAAGCAGCTTGCTTTTACTTTCTGTTCTGGCTTTCCAGTATACTAAATCAAAACACATCGGTGGCCTTCATCCACGTATGTGGGATTAGTCTATGGGATCCTGAGTTAACTCTGGATGAGCGGCATATTTACGGCTAGTCACCTTTGAGGATCAAAAGTAGCTTACAGTAACATATCTCTCCATTACGACGACAATACGGTGTCTTTGTGCCGCTGTTCATGTCAAGCTTGCACCATAAGAAACAAACAACAAAAGGACATAAATCCGCTGCGTCCTGATTAACTGTACCACCGTACACAGGGTGTAAAACCCGCCATAGTGGCACACGCAAGTGTGTCGCGTTCCGGGATCAGCCAGTGTATATCCGGTTTCTGTCGGGGGTCTAGAGTTGGGGTACGAGGTTTGGCCATTTTGCGGCTTTCTGAGTACTCTGACACTAGACCCTCGACCACTTCTTCACCTTCTTGCCCATGGCGTAGTGTGAAGAAGCAGGCCGGCATGATTGTGTTGAGTAGAGGGGGATTTAGATCGCCTCTTGCTACTCGATACTCTAATTGGACCGCACTGTGCTTACCATCAGGTGCAGTGTGGTCACTTTGCCGTGCCAGCATAAAAAAAAACTATAGAGTCTACACTTAATACAAGCAGAGAATTCTGTGGTGGAAACCTTCAAAAACCTTTAATACACAAGGTAGGTCCCTCATATGCGTGAGTCAGTCCAGAATCAACAGTTAGACTTTTTCCACCATCAAGTAGCAATGAGCAAACGCTGATGTATTTAGGTGTGAAGAGTATTGAAAATAATGAAGTCAGGAATCATAAGACTCTTAGGATCTCAGGGTGATGAGCGAAGTGTAGTGTTGATAATTCAAAGTTCACAGTAATGTCATCACTATTAAAGGGCAGACGCGATCATGCGATCTGCGCATCTCGTTATTCAAATATAAAAAAGTAACGAAATACAAGGCGATCAAGAACAAAATAAAAATACTCAATTAAAACAGGCATTCTTCAGATTAAAATGGCAATATAATAAAAAGAAACTATCAAAATGCACCTGTTTATTTTCAATGGAATGGACAGGATAATCATGAATGCGAATAAAAACCGGCACCACCTTTCTACTTATCATACCAAACGCATACAAAGATCTTTATGCAAACGTAACTAGTAACCACATATCGTTACATTCGCAAAAACCATATATTTGAGTTTTATCGATTGATGGCACGTGAGTTATTTTACAATTCGAATAAGTTTACCAGTTTTTGAGGAATAAAATGGCAGGGTATCTTCAAATGGCTTGAGGCAATGACCGCTGAGGTCTAGCACCTGCAGTTTACGTGGTGTCTATTATGAGAAGAACATAAAAACAGCAGATCGCGATAGTTTCGTGAAATGTTCACAAGGTGTCTTGTAAGTTAATAGAACCCACGGTGTATTCAAAAAGACTTTAAGCTGATAAATGTAGGCCCAGTCGATCTTCCTAAAATGATCTTTACGTTAAATATATTGAATAAAAAACAAAACAAGTTACACTACAGATCTAGAAACAGTCATCAGATGACACAGTAAGAGAGAAACAATAAAAGTACCTTTTGTGTGATTAAAAAATACTTTTGAAGATTTTAAAAGCTATAACGTAATATGAAAGCAGAAATAGATATATATTTTACTTTGGAATTTTGTAACTTATATACCTTAGATTATTTAGAAGTATCAAAATGTAAAGTAGAAAATTTTAATAATGCCAAAAACATAACAATAAATCAAAACGTATTTACAGCAGTATGCAAATCAAAATATCACAGAGGTCAAAAGTAGAATGCATTTTAAAGAAAACATTAATGATTCAAACGGAACGCTATTTAATGGAAATCAACGCGTCTCGTGTGGATTTAATGAAGTGTTTGTATGCAACAGTGTGATTTAAGCTTAGAATAACAAAACAGAGAATGCATTCCAAGTTCACGGTCAATGTGGTATTTGAGAATAATTCTATAGGATATATTTTTAGAACAATTATTAATTTCGAAGTAAAATGAAATTTAGGATCCATGTAAAGCACCCACGTATGTAATAACCGAAAAAGTAGGCTGAGGAGTAACCAGTACACCCACATTTCGTCGAGCTTATCACTGTCCCATGATGTGATAGGGTGTGAACTTATCGCCATACCGGCACAATTCCAGACTTCGAGCTGGTTCTAAATATTTCAAGATAGATAAACCCAACATCACTTTTACCCGACCCGGGGATCGAACCCCAGACCTCAGCACAGCGTCGTTCCGCGTACGGAATAACAACTGCGCCACCGAGGCAGTGTAAATAATTATTTACCATGACCGCTCCACTCCTCTTATGTCGAAATAATTAAACCAATAATTATAAATTAAGTAGATTTTTTTGTGAACTTCGCAGCTTGCCAATGTTAATTGCGGAGAACGGGACGCGATGAACAATAGGAGCAATTAGAACAACGAACACCGTGCGACCTTAGCCTCGGACCCTGCAGCCTCCACTAATGACTACTGAATTAAAAAGTTTTTTAAAGCATCTTTTATATGAAGGTTCTAGCTGGATCATTTAAGTTTCCATTTGACTTCTTCTGTATTAATTTCTTTAGCTTTTTAATATTTTGTCCCTTATCTGTTTATTTTATATTTATTTCCTGCTGCTCACGGAGTGTTACGTTGAGATATAAGATGTTGATTAAAAAAAATCTCTATGGAAATGAAACTAATTTCGAAATGCCACCTAAAATTTCATAAATGACGTGACCAACTGTGACAAGGGCGAGGTATTTGGTCAAAAAATTATGAAATTCGTGTGACGTCATTTATGGATAGCCCCTAGTATTTTAAAACATTCATTCTGGGATTCAAAAGAAGTTAATTGGTATTTACGAGTGATTTGTAATTAGCAACACATCACTTGTTTTATTATATGTTACAGACCACCATCTTCTACAGTAAAAACACTTAATAATTCCAACAAAACAATTCATACAGACACAAATGTTATTACCATTGCTCTACATTAATAATTACTTCAAATGAATGGTGAAAAACTTTCAATGCATGACATTAAATTCACCATTAACATAATGCGTCTAGGAGATTTGCATCAAATGAGAAATTTCGCAAATTAAACTTTTCGGATAACATCAGCATCGGTTTAATAATAAAGAGAATGTGTTTGGGCCTTGGCAATATGAAAAATGATGTTAATGTTCATCAAAACATTATGCAGACCTACATGTTCAAAGTTAGCGATGAGATTATTTGTTACTTGAATAGGTTTTTTTAATGGAATAAGTTTTGATGACTCATGGAGAAGTCGAGAGGTCATTTGTAATAGATAAACGGATGTGTGGATTTTATTTTACAATACTGTAAATTTAAATCCGAATTCTTCCAATATATTACCACGTTATTACAATGCTTTTTTGAGGACTCTAACCGGAGAAGTTTTGTTAAATGTGCTTTCTTTTTATTTCCAAATAATTAAGGAGTTTATAATTTGTTTTGTCCAATTAAGTACCTAAGCATTTTTTGGAGTAAGTTGTAAATACCTTCAAGAGATGAATACAATCCTCTAAACCTGCAATTTCATCAAATGTACATGCTGTGTATTACCTAATGGTATTTCAAAATAAATTAATACATACAAAATTATCTTCGATTTTAGAACACATTACTATAGGTAACTTGATTACACTATAAATAATACTACCATTGTCAATATTGACCGCATCCCACTTATAAAAATGCAACAATTACTGTAATAGTTTTTTATGGATAATATTTTAGCTTCGTATTTTACTCTTAACTTTTATATGTAAATTTGTAATTGGTAATTAAAACACTGTCATACTATTCATTGGATATGCTACGAAATTCAACAAATGCAAACATAAACCTGATTTTGTGTAAACTCGAGATTTAATTCTAAATTCTAAATAGCATAAACTTACACGTCTTTTTTTTATAGTATAGTCCGACAAACGAGCCAGTGGGTCACCTGATGTTAAGTGATCTCCACCGCCCATGAACATCCACAATACCGAAAGTATCATGTATGCATTGTCGGCCTTAAAGGACAGGAATAGGGATTAGGGAAGGGAAGGGGGAATCTGGGCCTCCGGTTATCTCACTTACCATACGAAACACGACAGTAAACTGTCACTTTACGTTGGTTTTCTGTGAGTCAGTGGTACTACCCCGGTCGAGCCGGCCCATTCATGTGTAGACAAATGTCTACAGCGTGGCTCTACCACTTCCAGAATTAGATTGTCAAACTGGGTCAATGAAATAACAAAAACATCTCATAAATCAATAAAAAAGAACAAACAAATAATAAAAAAGAGATCTATGAAACTAGTTCTTTCGTTCATGTTCCTAATGGTTTTTTGATATCAATAAACTATAGTAATGACGACGAATTCAATGCTATCTCTACAGAGATCAGCTTGCGGAAGTGAATCGACTTGAGATTTAGGACGCAGACTAAATGACAATTTCTTTGAGTCCTAAATGACAATTTAAAAGAACTTTGAAGATAAAAACTTGTGAACACGATAGAAGTTAGGTGGTGGGTACACTGGGAACTAACAAAATAAATTATCATACATATTTTCGTGTACTCTGAGTAGCTTCACCAAGATTTCACTATATACAATTTGTTATAGTAGTTTTAAACATCAATAACATAGATTTAAGTATAATATAATAATAATACTAGCCCTGTATTAAACATTGTCCCACTGCTGGGCACGGGCCTCCTCTACTAATGAGAGGGGTTAGGCCTTAGTCTACCACGCTGGCCTAATGCGGATTGGTAGACTTCACATACCTTTGAAATTCGTATAAGAATTCTCAGGTATGCAGGTTTCCTCACGATGTTTTCCTTCACCGTTAAAGCAAGCGATAATTAACATTTAATACACACATAGCTTAGGAACTTAACTTAAGTATAATATAAGTATCATAAATTGATCAACACTACTGTATTAGGGCTATCGTGTAAAAGTAGTTGTTATGTGGTAAATAAATAATAAATAAATAAAAATATATTTTTCCGACATCTTTACTTTTGCAGTTGTAGAGCCACGCTGTAGACAGTATTGCCTCCAGCAAGAATAGGACCTGTTTATTACCTATGTTTATAGAAGACCGATGTGAAATAACAACTTACTGTTGCTTTTTGTATGGTGAAATTCCAGTTCTTTTTCCTTTAACAACGAACCCATGAAAGAATCATGGGTTAGTTTAATCATTAATAATGCACCTATTCATGGAATGTTGTTTTTTTATCATGGCATGGCTAAGTAGCCACACTGGATTATGGTAAGTGTAGTGCCGTCCAGTTAGACTATTAAGTATCAAGAAACAATCCCTTGCTACTAGATACAATCATGCCGGTAGGTGACCCACGACAACAACAACGGAAGCAATCAAACGACCCATTAGGTCGTTTGCTGTTATAGCGAAATGTGTTATATCATTGTCATCAATTAGGTACTAGATTTTAAACTAAAACATTATAAAACGATTCAACAAGAATTCTTTCTGGAATAACTTACATATTTCTATTATTTTACTTATTCTAGGCAGCGGCTCTGCTGTGCTCTGGCATTGCAGAAGTCTATGTGCGGCGGTGACTACTTACCATCAGGTGGCCCGTCTGCTCGTCTGCCTATCCAGGCACTAAAAAAATGAAAAATAGAGTGCAGAGAAATAGGATAAGTAGATAATAGAGGCATTTAATTTTTTATCGTTTTTTTCACAAATATATTGAGTCAAAACTTAATATAAATTTAGCTCTAAGTCATAAGTATCAAGTGTACTTAAATGATCCCTTACTATGACTGAAGTACGTTGTGCCACTAGCTTAAACAGTTTACAATCGTGCGAAAGAGGAATCAAATCTGAATACAGTCACTAACTATCTAGCACGCTCGTGATTGCACCAAAATAATTATGTATGAGAAATAGATTAGTATAAGCCTGTTGTATTATAACACTAGCTTTTGCTCGCGGCTCCGCCCGCGTGGAGGTTTCGGGAGGAGAAGTATATAATCCAAGGAGTTGTCTTCTGCACTGAGGCACCTATAGCGATTATCTTGACTCTCTTAAGAGGAACAATTCCGTCATACATGATTATTACGTAACTTTAACCGTTTACGCAACGAAAGCTCTCAAAAGGAATAGATTTTCCCCGTTTTTGCAACATTTTTCATTGCTGCTCCGCTCCTTTTGGTCAAAGCATGATGATATATAGCCTATAGCGCTCCTCGATAAATGGGCTATCGAACACTAAAAGAATTTTTCAATTCGAACCAGTAGTTCCTGAGATTAGCGCATTCAAATAAACAAACAAACAAACTCTTCAGCTTTATATATCAGTATAGATTTAATCATACTCACAAATGTAAGGATAGATAATTTCTAATTATATCATAAGTTATGCGTTTACAGACCTGCTATTTGTGACACAGATCCGGATTTCGCAGTGTCTGCCTACTTTTGGACAAGTTTTTAACATTCTGACCCACCGATGGTGTTTAATGTAAAATGTGCATATCAAACTTTTTATGTATTCCATTAATTATAATTTAAAACTAATTTCAATAGTAGGAGCTCGTAGAAAAGTAGATAATTATTTGATTCAGAGATCATTTGAAACGATACATTTCAATAATTTAGGATTGAAACAGAGGGACTTAAAAAAAGGAACAGAGCATCCCTTCGAACTTAGACCAACAAATTTAAATGCTTAAACGAACTTTTACTTATCGGAATATTGCTATGGAGGGAAGTGGACAATTTATATTTCCAACTCCTCCCTATATTTCTATTTGATTAATTTCGTTGCGGGATAAAAGACAGTAATTAAGCATTCCCAGAGACTCGCCGAGTTTCATTACTCGGTGTCGAAAAAATGCGTGCCATTGTCGATCCTGGCTAAACAGGAGTTACAATGGCGGGTGTGTGGGCGGGATAGTCTCTATTATCGGAGTATTATTAAAAACAGATTTAAACAATTTCTTCAATACACATAAATGAAATATTTCACTAATCCCGTTATTTTTAAACTGTCCGGGAACCTATGAACTTCATTAATGCCGGAACATTTAAATAGTACTTGTAGAGAAAATACACGGTTATAAGAATAAATAATAGTTAATATCAATAATAGCTTTTTCCGTTCCACTCCTTGTAGAATTTCCCAAAAACAGAAATTAGAAAAATAAGAAAAAGTGAATAAATTTGCCTACTAAAAGGCGTAACGTCGTAATGTGTACACAATAGAAAAGGGTCTATTATGATGGGCAAACAGAACGCCCTTTACAAACACTCTCGCTAACCGTTTGAACACAATAGCCAAGTCTAGAAGATAGTAGAAAGCAATACGGCGAAATCATTTTAATATCAGATTGTCTGGCGCAAACAAATAGTAAATAACACCTACGCTTGTCCCAACTCGTAGGTAGCACGGACGTTTTAGGCCAATATGTCTTTGTATAAACGTTTTCCCTTGAATCGAAGTGAAAACATAAACTGCCACCTAGTAAATGTCGTAAACAATATCAAATAGGTCTTGAAGGCTTTGAATATAAATCAGTCAACCTTATAATTTAAATACTACCATTTTATAGTTATTTATTATAGTTATGTCACCATAAAAAGGTCAACGAGGTCACACTGATGATACAACAGTGATAGTGAAATGATTACCGTTCGCTGAATACCGCCCCATGATGTGATAGGGGGCGAGCCTATCGCCAGACCGGGTATAATTCCAGAGTCCGGACTGATACTGAATATAACATGATAGAAAAACTTAATATCACTTTTACCCGACCCACGGATCGAAATCGAGACCACAGCACAGCAGTCATACCGCGTAGGCATATTAACTATGCCACCGAGGCAGTCTATCATCTTTATTATTTATTATTTTTTATACTAGCCCTGTATTAAACATTGTCCCACTGCTGGGCACGGGCCTCCTCTACTAATGAGAGGGGTTAGGCCTTCTATCATCAGTTTTTCTAAAATGTACAGACGTTTCTTTATAACTTAATTCTTATCAGTAATTAAGTTCTTATGTGTTAAATAACAAAAATGGTTAATTTCCCTATTCACCACGTTTTATCGTTATTATTTAGGCTAGTTAGCTAAGTCAGAGGATATCTTAGCATTTTATAGCTAACTTAGCGTAGGCAAAGTTATGCGTAACGGTCACACACATAGTCCAGACCCCAAACTAGGTTAAACCTGTATCGTGGGTATCAGGAAATATGACAGACTTTCGGTCTCACAACACCCAGACCCGAAGCAAATATCTGTCTGCCACACAAAAAAATGTATCTGTGGGGAAATCGAACCCACGGCCTCTCGTTTCACAACCAGCTACTCGCCCGCTGTATTACTATAGATTAATATTTATAATAATATAATACTAGCCCTGTATTAAACATTGTCCCACTGCTGGGCACGGGCCTCCTCTACTAATGAGAGGGTAACCCCTCTCATTAGTAGAGGCCTTTGTCATTGCCATTGGCCTTAGTCCACCACGCTGGCCTAATGGGGGTTGGCAGACTTCTCATACCTTCGAAAACTCTCAGATATGCAGGTTTCCTCACGATGTTTTCCTTCACCGTTAAAGCAAGCGATAATTAACATTTTAATACACACATAACTTTAGAAAAGTCAGAGGTGTATGCCACTTGGGTTTCGAACCTACGACTTTCGTCTTGACAGTCCGTACCGCAAACAACTAGGCTATCGCTGCTATCTTAGATTAATATTACTATAGATTATTATAATCACATATTTCCCAGCACTAAATGAACTAATAAGGGTCGAACTAACCGCTAAAGGCCTCTATGACGATGAAGCAACAGATAAATCTGACCAGGTGGGCATAAATTGCGTCCACAATGTATGGATGCAATTATGGATCGAGTACCGTTGACCGCAGTTGTGAAACAGTGAGCGGACTCGATGACCTGTGCTACAGTTACAGGTAGGGATGAGCGATATTAATGAAATATCGATATTGTTATCGATAGCTTAATATCGATATTCCGATATTATCCATCCCGAAATGTCGATATTTTATTATATCGATAGTTTATTAACACTGTTATGGCATGTTAGTTATAAATAATAATAATAAATAACACCCAACAGACACACACATAGACCCGACCCCATACTAAGATACGAGTATTGTGTGTTGGGTATCAGGGACTACGAGAGACTTTCGGTCTCACAACACCCAGACACCGGACACAAATATCTGTCTGTCACACAAACATTTGCCCCCGTGTGGGAATCAAACCCACGGCCTCTCGTTTCACAGCCGGCTACTCGCCAACTGCGCCACGGAGGCTGTTTTATGATAGCAAACCGTGATCAATTGTAGGGTAACTCGCTACTCAACATAATCATGTCGGCCTACTTCGTCACACTACGCCATGGGCGAGAAGGTGAAGAAGTGGTCGAGGGTCTAGTGTCAGAGTACTCAGAAGGCCGCAAAACGGCTAAACAACCATGTTGAGGTACGAACCTCAACTCTAAACCCCAGACAAAAACCGGATGTACACTTGCTGATCCCGGAACGCGACACACTTGCGTCTACCACTGTGTCGGGTTTTACACCCTGTGTACGGTGGTTACTATCCGGGCGGATATGAATATCGTACCACCAGCATGATAGTAAATCCGCACATAATAGGCGCCTTAAATAGCTTATAAAGACTTTCTCGACCTGGGCGAGGCTACAGGCAAACGTTATACAATGTACAAAAAGGTGCTGAATGCCTTATGTAATAGCACTCACTTCCTATTAAACATTTATATGACTGTCATATTTCAATCAATGTTTAGTTTTGTAGCTGTTATGTTAATCTTCTTTCATAAAAATGGGACATCATAATAAATATAAAAGCAGACAGTAGTCTTTTTTTTTATCCTGGCACGGCAAAGTGACCGCACTGTACCTGATGGTAAGCGCAGTGCGGTCCAAATAGAGTACTGAGTAGCGAGAGACGATCTATCCCCGCTACTCAACACACTCATGCCGGCCTGCTTCTTCACACTACGCCATGGGCAAGAAGGTGAAGAAGGGGTCGAGGGTCTAGTGTCAGAGTACTAAGAAGGCCGTAAAATGGCCATTGTACCCCAACTCCAGACCCCCGACAAAAACCGGATGTACACTGGCTGATCCCGGAACGCGACACACTTGCGTGTGCCACTATGGTGGGTTTTACCCCTGTGTACGGTGGTCGCTATCCGGGCGGATATGAATATCCTACCACCAGTAAAGTAAGCAGTAATATACATTCTACATTTGGGATTAACGTTCATAAAACCCTGACATTCAGCTACAGCACATTATAAATATACCCAACAGTCACACACATAGTTCTGACCCCACACTAGGTAAAACTTGTATCGTGGGTATAAAGAACTACAAGGGACTACGGTCGCACAGCACCCAGACCCGAAACAAATATCTGTCTGTCACACAAACATTTGTCTCGGTGCGGGCATCGAACCCACAGCCTCTCTTTTCACAGCCGGCTACACCCCCGCTGCGCCACGGAGGTTGTCCTACACTCTATGTTACAAACCTCATTACAATTGGAAAACCAAGAGCATTATTTAGATCATCTTTTTTAACAAAATATACAGCTTAATTATTATAACACTTACCTGTAGTAAAATCTAAATTTAAACTCAATAGTCTAATCAGAATAATCGGAATGCATCTACATATCATTCTCTCAGGAAATTCCCGCATCGTTTCTCACTACTAGAGGCCTCAATCACAATAAAATTACAAACCATAGGCTATTGATATCGCCCGTACACGCGGAAACATGTTATTCAAAAGAAGTTTTTCTCACAACAATGTTACATACAGTATATTAATTACATAACAATGTGTTCTGAATGGCATTTAGCAATGAACCGTGTTCTCAAAAGCACCGTTTAATTGCATCCTGAACATGCTACTTATGTGAATATTTTTTTATTAAAATTGGCCAAGGAAAATATGAAATGCCTAGAAAATTATCTCATTTATAAACTTAGCCTACATCATGCTAATAATCAGATTAAAATTATTCGATCTTAGACAAGGCTTTTGCAATATAGATACCATTGCATATAGTTCTCTAAAAAAACTGCAACTATTTCTTCCATATATTACTAATAAATTAAATCGTTTTCTTTGCACATGATATAGAAATATCAATACAAGTGTGAGAGTCAACACGGTTCTATGCGTGTGCAATTAATTAAACGAACTCACACGACTTTTTACAGGATTCCATGAAACTAGCCTGTCATTTGACGCGAATACAATAAAATTATCCATCAACCGCTACCGCAATGTAATCAGTAGCTGCTAAAAACACTGCCACTTGAGGTGTCTGTTTCTTTTGTCTAAATCATAATGTGGAAAGGCTCAGTTACCAATCACACGGGAGAGAAAGGTATAATAATATCGAAACTGTAAAATGAATGCATAGTACGTATGCGAAATTTGGCCACGCAAAATTTATGTACTGTCTCTATATGTATTTATAACACTTTAATTAGGTAATGCATTGGGGCTCTCGAATCTGGTGCAACAACGATACGCTGAGCATACTATAATCTAAATAAACAAATCAAATATTTATTTGACAGCCTCCGTGACGCAGGAGGCGAGTAGCCAGCTGTAAAACGAGAAGCTGTGGGTTCGATTCCCACACCGGGACCAATTTTTGTGTGACAGACAGATATTTGTGTCCGGGGTCTGGGTGTTGTGAGACCGAAAGTCTCTCGTAGTCCCTGATACCCACGACACAACACTCGTAACTTAGTGTGGGATCAGGGCTATGTGAGTGACTGTTGGGTGTTATTTATATTTATTCAATACATGAAATATTAATATACATTATTCAGAATCAGTCAATATTTACCTCTATCACTAGTTCAGAAAGCATTTTCGCTAGAGAAGAACCAGCAAGAAACTAGATCTAACGTGATTAAGTCGTCAGACTACTCATGAATTTCTCTGACATCGACATAATTTTTACGACATACGGCTGTAAATAACTTGCAGATACTTTTAAATTCACTATTAATAACTTATATGTCAGGTGATCATTTCTATTTGGGAAACGTCTTTGGGCTCGGGAACAAGGAAGCAGAGCAACGTGGAATGTTTACTTTGAATACCGAATGACACTAATAAAGTAATAGCACAAAAAGCCGAATATACTCTGCTCTTTGTTATGTTCGTGGAACATGGTGCATATTGTATTTATATAATATTTCCGGCACTTTCGCCGTATTGTCATTCCGTGCTGCCGACGTCGGGCCGGCACCTTTGACATTCTTGGAAGTGGTCAGACAGTGGGCTGTCAACGCGGCGTAACGCATAATATATACATAATATACGTGATTGTATGACATAATTTATATTATTTTTATTTTGTCCTGTGTTCTGCATAATAATACTAGCCCTGTATTAAACGTTGTCCCACTGCTGGGCACGGGCCTCCTCTGCTAATGAGGGGTTAGGCCTTAGTCCACGCTGGCCTAATGTCAAAACTGAAAGAGTCAAAACTGTGTATGTGACTGTTGGGTGTATTTATTTGTTTTATAGAAGTTCAGTGTCCTACACTATAAAGAAACCTAACCACATACGAAACTGCGAGCAAAATAAGATAGATAATACATCAAGAAGAAATATTTTTTCCTTTTAATTATTTTGATAGTGGATATTATAAAATATTTAGAATGTACTTAAAATACAATGACTGTCTGGGTGGCGCAGTTGTAATTGCGCATGCGTTAAAACTGCTGTGCTTAGGGCTCGGGTTCGATCCCCGGGTCGGGTAAAGTGATATTGGGGTTTTCTATATAGAAATTCTCAGTATTAGCCAGGAGTCTGGAAGCTGTGCCCGGTATGGCGATAGGCTCGCCCCTCATACTTTATGGGACCGAAATTTGACGAAAAGTGGGTGTACTGGTTACACCTCAGCCTACCCTACTTCGGGGATTATAGGTGTGAGTGTATATTATGTATTGTATTAAAATACAATCAAGTGCAGTACATTTTTCCGTGAGAGGATAAAAAACAGAATGCAGTTTTAATTCATCTATAAAGCTAAAAGACTTCGAACATAGTGCTAAATTCTAAAGTCAAAGGCAAATGCATAGAATTGGCTCGATTTGCATTAACTTTCAAATAAATTAGCCAATTTCCAAGTTCACATGAGAAGTGTATGCAAAAACGCTCCCTGACGCCGCTCGTTAACAACCCATGAATAGGGAACAAACGTACGGTAGCTGTATCCAAATATTTAAAGTCTGGGAATGAGCTGAGTAAAAATACCTTACATTCTTTGCATAATTTGTGTTTTCTTAATTTAGATAGATATTTCGAATTATAATCATGCCACTTCCACCATGGCTTAATGTTAGTTGATTTATTTTGAATTACCATTAGGTATTAAGCACATACATTAGAAATTGCAGGTATAGGGGATTGTGTGCACCTCTTGAAGAAATTTACAACTTACTCCAAAAAAATGCGTAGGTAAAGTCTAATACAAAATTTTTATTTTAGATTTTTCAATATATTTTTGTAATAAAGCAAACAATAACTATGCATTTAACTATTTGAGGATTATGCGAACTCTTGCAAAAAAGAGTTTTTTTTTTATTTCTTAGCCAGTTAGTTACCTATATGAAATATCAGGGGGATTACACTTGACACTCGATTCCAATTTGAAATTGGGATTGGGTTCGAAAACGGTACAATTGGCACTCTTGAACGCAATACCAGTACACGATTTAACTGAATACGACGGAGTTTTTAGTAACTAAATAAAATAGAGTATTTACGATCTCTAGTTCGTAATTATTCTATTTCATTTAGTTGAGTGAGTTAAAAGTGCCAATATCTTCTAGGTTGGAATTGAAACTGTATCGAGTTCGAGATTGGAATTGATATCAAGAGTAGGCCTACAGTTCGTAAAAACTCCACACACCCATTTTATTGTATTTAATGATTTCCATTTAATGATGAAAAAAATTTTAAAATATAACGTTACAAATATAATTTGTACCCCATTAACATATTGAACAGTGTCGAAGCGTGACAGTCTCATGGAAATCACTTCGGCGCATGCGTATTCGTGATTGAGCTGCGACCGTTAGCAGCCATACTTTATCGCGTCGGTATACATCGAGGGCCTTCATTATGGTCATATGCATTAAGAGAAACGTGATGTTAAAAGGGTATTTGATAATGTCTCTTTGGAGCATTGACTCTTTCTTTTCTTTGAGACAGACTTCGACTTATTTTTTCGACCTATTTTTATAAATCATCAGATGCATTTTAAAACGCTTTTGTCTGACCTAAATTTTCTACAAATATCAATTTCACTGTTATGTATAAAGATTTACACCAAAAATGTCTGCAACACAGTAAACTTCACAGTAAAACCATCAAGCTGTGGACATATTGCTAGCTTCCGTGTTTCCTCCTTCTTATGATCCTGGGTCCTTTGGGTATACTGTGAAGAGTTACACAGCAGGCCGGCATGATTGTCTTGAGTAGCGGGGGATAGGTTGTCTCTCGCTACTCGATACTCTAACTGAACAGCACTGCGCTTACCACCAGGTGCAGTGTGGTCAATTTGCCGTGCCAGAATAAAAAAAAAACTTTGGTCTGTCCATCCGTTTGTACTTCGTTTGTGAAAATTTATGTCTGCTAACAAAACCGATCAATAAATTTACCATATTGTTTACTTCTTAAAATTACTCAAAAAAGAACATAAACATAGGTACTACATCACAAACAGCATTTTCCATCTAGTCATAAATTGTCCAGTGGAAACATAAACAAAAGTTAACCTCAGGTATATTAAACACCGTGGTGTCAGCGAAAGCGCAAATAGTTAAACGTTGCCGCAAAACGTGTGCCAGCCTACGTTTCTTATTTGAAGTTTACTTGGCATGACCTGTTTCTTAGCAAGGCGGATCAATAGTACCAAGATTACATACATACAGTAGGTAGAAGTTAGATAGAAGTGTAACCAGTACATCCACTTTTCGCCGAATCTCGGTACCATAATGTGATGGTGGCGACCCTATCGCCATACGAAGTTATGTGAAGCCATATGCACAGTATATTTAAATGTCTTCGACAAACTTAAGGCTCTGGTGGACTATCGAATGAAGCTTACTTATCTATCACTACAATAATGCATATTTACAAACTGCCGAGCTTGGTTCCTTGCCCTTAAACATCATACGAACCTTATGGCGATGACTAGCATCGATCACAGTAAGGTCCATTGTTTTTAAAGCTGCAATACAACTTGCAGCCTCTCATAGTTCAACCACTTGCTTTACACTAGCTAGACTCGCGTAATCACAGACAGTTAGAACATAAAAAGGATCTGTCTGAACGTTGCAACACCATCGACCTTGAATGACATAACAATCTAAACATTGAACTCCGTGTTAACAATGAAAGCAACAGGATTTACGTAAATTGTGTGGGTTTCATGAAAGTTATCTTATTCTTATCTTAAAGTTATATAATTCTTCTTTACGTTTGTTTGTCACCTTCTTGATTCTTCTTCTTCACCCTCGACCGTTTCTTCACCTTCTTTCCCATGGCGTAGTGTGAAGAAGCAGGCCGGCATGATTGTGTTGAGTAGCGGGGGATAGATCGTCTCTTGCTACTCGATACTCTAATTGGACCGCACTGTGCTTACCATCAGGTGCAGTGCGGTTAATTTGCCGTGCCAGAATAAAAAAAAACCTAACTCCTCCTAAACGGCTGGACTTATAAGTATGAATTAATTTCAAACTCCTGCATGAAACTGCAATGCTGTCTAAACTCACATCAATCGCCCTTAACAAATACCAGCTTTATGTAATGTTAACTGCAAGCTAGTAAACCCTAATGATGTGGATACATATAGGGAATAGGATAGAATACAAAATCTTTAACTTAGAAGTTAAATGATGAGAACATTCCAATGAAGGACACGACAAATCGAAGCTTTGCATACATTTGTCGTATCCGCAACGAGACAAGCTATTTATGTCAAACAAATAAAGTATGAATTTAAAATCATAACCTTTCACCAGACGACAAGTTAGATTCAAGTGTGAATATCGGTGATTTTATCACTAGCTTTATTACATAAGCAATAATACAACTTTGATTAGATTTGTATGTTAATTGTAGCCTAAAGGCATTTATATTGATGAATTTATATATTGGATAACTATAAGCACCTGACCTTGTTGAGTGTATTCGTAATGAACTACAATGAAAGTGCAGATGAAGTTGAGCAATAGCAGAACAATTAAATATATTGGTCTCAGAAACCATCCGACTGGACTAAACATACATAGACATACACAAGGCACGGGTATAACCAGTACACCCACTTTTCCCCGAATTTATTACAGTCCCAAATTATGATAGGGGGCGAGCCTATCGCCATACCGGGCTCAATTCCAGACTCCGGGCTGATACTGAGTATTTCTAAATAGAAAAACCCAATATCACTTTACTCGACCTCGATCGAACCCGAATCGTGCGCAATTACAACTGCGTCACCGAGGCAGTGGCCTAAACATATAACCTTCTAAACCTTTTGTTATCAGTCTATTTACTCACATAACTGTATTGTTTTCATTTACCTGTAACAAAAAAGAAATATAAAAAAAGAACAAAGAAATCACATATCTCACGACAATATAATTTCAAGAAAAACTTAGAAAATTACACTTTAACAAACATTTAAATTTCATTTCATGCATGTGCATGATGAATTAGTAATAAAGACTTCCTTCACTTAATTTATAGTCCCTACATCCCTGTTCAACTTAATTACATCGTCACAGGATGTGGTGCCTATAAAACATAAAAGTTCAGTAAAAGTATCTGAACAGTCCGTAAAAGAGTTTGAAGTAATCTAAACAAAGGGTAAATAATAAAATCTGGAAATCCTCGGCCCTTACTGAATTTTATTAGATACTTAATCAGACCTACGCCGAGGAAGCATCGTGTAACAAGCATACTTCTAATTTAAACGAGAATCGTTTAAATTTTAATTATAGGCAATATAGTTACTAAACTAACTTTAAAGTAACATCATTATAAAAACAAACAATTAACAGCATTAAAACCATCGTTATAATTTTATTATTAATTTGTTTTGATTCAGTGTTGTTCTATCACGTTGGCCAGCAAACGATCAAGAGTGTAATGACAAGTAATCTCCAATGACCAATACTCAAAACACCAGAATAACCCTAGGTGTTGCTGATCTTAGAGAAAAAATTGGAATTTTGGGCATCTCAGCTACCAACCATGCGAAATTCAATATTAACCTGCCACTTCTGGATTCCTAAGTAAGACAACGTTACCCGGATCCTATTGTCCCATTCATTCGTTTTTGAGTTTTCAGGATCTCGATGAAACGGCGATGTCTGATGTCAATGTCTAACTTCCTTCGCATTGGGCGAAAGATTATTCAATGGCTCTACATAACATAATTCAAAATTATCAGATTTAAATAGTTTAGGATATAAAGCTATAACTAATTGAATTGTAAAATGCGTAGTAACAAAAGCACGAGGTATTCTCAAGGGAATCAAAGTCCCAGCAGTGACTAATCAATATATTGACTAAGATACTATCACTCGCTGACACAATGCATCTGCCTGTTACAACACTTGCAGTCAAACAATGCGTATTTAAATTAGCTAACGTGGTGTAAGTTATAAGAGTATGAGATAATTATTTTACAATATAGACACAGAGTAAAAAGTAGTACTAAAGGGTTTAGGGTTCCGTGGCCAAAGAGCAAAGCAAAATCCTTATATTTTCATCTGGTTCGTTAGTAAGACACAGACAGACACTTTACGCAAAGGTTATCGCTATCAGATAAAATTTGAAATTGAGATATATTCTGCGAACACGAAAAAAATTAAGTGTGGCATCTTTCATCCTGACTAATGGAATTCTTAGCTCTAGGATGAGAGAAAAATAGAAATTTAAAGGTTTTATTTTGATCAGATTTTTCGATAAAATAGCCGCATACCACACAATTGTAAACAACAATCAACGATAAGGACTGTTAAGGAAATTGTAAACCGCACAAAATTACATGTTTACAGCTTTGTTATAGTTACAACCTTAAATGACCATGTAGTAATATTTGTGTAAATAAATAACCAAAAGTATACTCTAAAATATTTTTTACCCTTCTTCAACATCAAATTATGCATCATCACAGCACGTCACCTTTAATCGGATTGCATGAATATTTCGCACAGATTTACATGTCAACTAAACTGTCATTTTCTACTCACTCAAGAATTGTTACGAAATAATTTTTTTTAGTAACTTAATTTACCAAGGCATTGGAGTTTAATCCTACTTATATACAAATAATTTGTACTATTATATTTATTTGGACATAAATACTAAGTTATCAATAATATTTTCAAATCATATAAAGCATCATTCGAATTTATGACTTGCATACGACGCAATTATCAATCGAATTCAGAACTTTATTGCGCAAGTATTATTATTATAATTGTCTGTTTTTTATCCGGTTGCCAAGGAAGAGGGCAATGTTTTTGAGATTATATATGTTTTTGTCCCTATTATTTGTTTATTGGCTATATTTGAGACACATTTAATTTACAATATGCAAACTATCCCATAACCTTTACTAGATTTCAAATATATCGATGAAGAAAGCACCTAAAAAATATATAAAGAGGATAAATAAAAAAACATGGGCAGTCATGGAATTACTGTGTTCTTTTGCGAAAAAGCGTCCATGAAGTTGTAGCTTTATTTGTTTATGATTGCTTGTCAATAATTATAGAACTTAATAGGCATGCGTATGTCAAAAGTAAAATAATCTGAGCGTGACGGTCACGCGAGTTCAGTGCTTTTTCTCTATCCCAAAATTGCCGAACCTAGCTAAAGAAGTTTTCACTCTAACAATATAATAAATTATTGCATTTAAATTGTCATTCAAAATTAAAACGCCTCCGCTCATAAATCATCCACACTTTTATGGCACCATTAAGTTACACCATGCAGTATGATTCACAGTAACTAATATTGAATGGGGGATTAATCGCCGTGAATAAATTCCGGTACGCCGCACGCCGTTTGAATTCTATAACATGCCAACCGTCTACGGTGCGGTCAAAGTGTTATTGACATGTCGGTTATAACTCTCGCTAACACGTTGAATCATCATTTTTTTTCTTTACATACGCTAAAGCAACGATAACATAGTTGGAAATATTACAGACTGACAAGACAAAGTCGCGGGTTCGAGACCAGCCCAAATGGCATATATACCCGTTTTTTCGAAGTTTTTTTTATCCTGGTACAGCGAAGTGACCAGACTGCACCTGATGGTGAGCGCAGTGCCGTCCTGTTAGAGTAGCGAGAAACAATCTGCCGCTCGCTACTCAACACAATCATGCAAGCCTGCTGTGCAGCTTCTTCACCATACGCCATGGGGCAAGGTCGAAGGTCTAGTGACAGAGTACTCAGAAGGTCGCAACACGGCCAAACATCGTACCCCAACTCTCAACGTGAGTATTCATTGCTAATACAGATTTGCTTTTAATCAAATAGTGAAGAAAGACATCGTAAGGGAACATGTAGTAAGCCTAACCTCATAAGTAGAGGAATCTCGTGTCCAGCTTTTGTACAATATTTTTTCACTAGCCCTGTTTTTAAACAGGGCTAGTGAAAAAATATTGCTAACATTTCATACTGCATTGACATATCAAGGCCTGTAATTGTTTACTCTCGCAGATTAAAGGATTATTGAACGTTTTCACGCTTATTTCACGTGCATTATTGAACTTAGAAATTCATACAAGCACTCATCTATATCTATACCTCAACGTTTCAGAGACTTGATTAATGATCCATTCCATCAAGGGGAGTCATGATGTATATTTTATATTCTGTTGATAGAATGTACTTACTAACTTCAATGACTAGCAAAACAGCCGTTCACCGGGCACGAACAAACTGCAAAGTATTCGCATCAAGGCGGCATTTTTACGCATATTTCTAAAAAGTGTTCGTACTCAGTACCCAGACATTTCTTAGGAAGCCGTCGGGACAAAACATTTTTATATACCCAGAATATCGACGGCAGTACACAATATACTAACAAAACCACAAATAAATTGAAATGAATTCCACGTTCTGCAATAAACAACGAAGTAACAGCCAAAAATTAGCATACAAATGCAAAGCGTACTATGCAATAAAATCGGCAATCTGTCAAATTATAAAAGATTGAGGTAACGTTTGGCACACATGGTGTGTCGTAACTTAGACCACACCCAGCAACCTTGATGCATAGTTGAATAAGTTAGGCAATCGTTGCAAGACCTAGGCTGAATACGTAAAATATTAAATCAAATAAGAAATATTCGATAAAAAGTGGAATTAATCAAGTGGCACCTCCACTGTCTGACACTTAAAAGTTACGTAGAAGGAGTAAAATTCAACAGTGCTGACCTAAATTAGTCTGATGTTGCAACCTAATCAGAGAAACCTGCTGCGTAAGTAAGTTATGATAAAAAAATAAATCACACCGAAACTTTACATGAAAAGAATTCTTACATCATAAATCAAGCTGTTCTTCTGTGAATACCGAGAACCTTATAGATTTCAATTTCAATACGACATCCGACATACGACGATATCCGTTCATCGTAAAATGATTAACAAGTCGCTGAAGTCACTTCCCATCACAACTGCTGCTCAGCTCTATTGTATTCGTCTCGGTCCGATGATTGCGAGCGCATCTCGAACAATACAGCCGGCCTCGCCGACAAGCCTTGACCGAATAGTAAAAACACTGCTCTACCAATTATGCTCTAAACAATCAGTACTATCAGTCTTCATCAGATGGACATTATTTTTGGTTACGTTGACAGGTTTACAAATAATTAGACCGTTTGGTTAGGTCTCTTTCAATGTTATGTCTCGGATGATAGATGATTTATAACAGTTATATATTGTCTAAAGCATGTTAGCTAATTCCATCAGCTCTTTTAATTTCATTAAAGGTGGTCACTACAAGATCATTTGTTTAAACTAATTGATTTAATATCATGAAGATGTTATCTTATTCCAGCTCACCCAAAATCTTGTTTGTTTTAGTAGATACAACTGCAAAAAACAAGTACAGCGTGCGACGTCAGATGCGTCGGATCATATTATTACATTTGCCACGGGGAACTCGATAGTTGTAAATTGATTTCTTAGATGAGGAAGTGCAACGATGTTCTCACGACAACTCGTCATGGTAGGGCAGTTGTGGTTACAACATCATCCAATGAGAAATATGAATTTTATTTAAATAAAATAATCATTGCGCTCAATGTGGTAACAGATTATTTAGCGAAAAGAGTACCACTACTGACACTTAATAAATTAACAGTATCGTTGTCTTAATTTTAACTGACTGCAAAAAAGGACAGATTTCCAATTTGAAACGCATTAGTTTTATTTATGTTACTATCTCTGGACTGGTTTTAAAGATTTATTGATGGTTGAGATGAGTTTACTTCAAGGCTGATCTCATAAAAATATATGTTAACACAAGATTTGGTAGAGTAAATTGAAATTTGGAAACTCTTTGACTTTAAGTTTTAATTTAACTAATGATTATTCAAGTACTACCAGAATCATAGTTGTTTCGTCATAATATAATATTAAGTCTAGTATTACCGAAGCAATACAAAAAAGACATCAAGAATGTAATGAATCAATGAAAAGTAAAAGTTACCGTCAACACAAAAACATATTACGTAACAAATTACAGTTGATTTTCTATTCCACATAGATCTTATCATGGACTGTTAACTTGTAATCAGTGTCAATTCGTCTTTAACATTCAGTGATCGCACTTCGCACTAAATATAGTTGTTCAATAACATATTAGTACCACAATGGAACACTATCATGTTGTATAATGGGACAATGTATGTGGGACATCGGGCCGCTTTCAACACCTATAGTGGTTGCACACGATTCCACACCATTTTCGGCAACACATTCTGGGACATTCGCTTTCAAATGATCGATGTTGTGACTGTTAAACTTTTGTTTAATTATCTTTAACAGAAAAGGAGTGATAGCCTAGTTGGTAGTGGTATGTACAGCCGAGATGAAAGTCGTAAGTTCGAAAACAGCCCACACGGCATACACCTCTGTCTATGCTAAAGTTACATTTACGTTTAATTAAACAACTGTACTTTGCTTACATACCTAAGATATCTCATAACAATTTGAAAGATATGCGAAGTCCACCAACCCGCATAAGGGCAGTGTGGTGGACTAAGGCCTAACTCCTCTCATTAATGGAGCTATTGCCCAGCAATGGAATAATGTTTACTACCAGGGTGAGTATTATTATAATACGCCAAAATAGCCTAACTACAGCAGCTAAGTAGTAGCTTTACCTTATTGCGTTAGAAGAAGTGTTATGATTTATTACAAGACTCAATTTGGCGCTGTCTTCGTGACCACACAATACCTTGTTTGAAGTAATGTCGGAAAACTGTGAGGAGGTTATTCTTGACCGCGTGGGTTTTGATAGTGTCTAAAAGACAAAAGTGGCTTCCTTTGTGTCTATTATCATTCGTAATCCTTGAACAATTATTACAAAATGAATAATATTAAACTGTACATTACTTTTGAATTAGCATGAATGAGTTGATCATCTAATTTATTAGTTCCATTATTACAACACAGCATAAAGACAGACTTCGATTAGGGCATCAAGAGGCTGTCGTAAGCATCAGTAGCATCGTCATCTGTTAATACTATAATTGAAGACATCATCGAAAGTCTATCTAGAATTGATAATAGATTAACATCAAATTTCAGATGCAGGTGTAAAGCATACGAACCTGTTATTATATGGTATAAATAGAAGAAAATAAAATCAATAATCCCTTTTGAAATTGGAAACTGATTAGAATAAACATCGACTATTTAATTTTTCTTCGCATCTTTGGGTCAAGTATGAATATCTAGACAAAATAGAAAAGCAAAATTAATTTGATATTTAAATCTATTGAATCAACGTTTATATTACCATATCAAATTGTAATTTACCGCCTCTCTAAGACATCACTAACCAGCTACGTCCAATTATTGAGCAAAGGTTATTTGTGATGCGCACGATTGACATTTCAAATGTAAAATATTGCTTAAGAAAACTGTGATAATGCTGATTTAATAATGAAAATAGGTAAAGACAACCTCGTATTTATAGCTTGACATCTATAATCTTTGAATCCAAATCCTAAACACAATCATCCAATTTTTAAAATCTCAAATTTTAGTAGCAAATTACAATACAAACATTATCGCGGTTATAGTAATTAAAATGGATCTCCAACGAACTAAAGAAAACATCGCCAAAATTGAATTGGAACTAGATATTGCTACACAGAAGTAAATCTGAATTTCAATAGAAGTAAGCTTTTGGTACCACTTACCAAAGACCAATCCATATTAACTTTACTGTGACAAAAGTTCGTTTGATAATCCACTTTTATGTCACACTTCACAAAAGTCATCACATTTCACTTTTTAAATTGGCATTTTAATGAAGTATTCTTTAATCCATAACCACTTCCTTCACAAATTGATCTTGTCAAGTCACACGGCACATTTGATTTTAAGTAAGACGATGCCAAAATTCTCGAATGGTTCCCACCCACATGTTCGTCTATGTTATATGAGATGTATTGTTGTTAAAATGCAAGTTTCCATATTAGAACACGTCCTATTTCGGTGGTATAAAAGAGGCCTCATCATTTAAACTAAGAAATACATTTGGGTTCCATTTAACACCTTACCTTTTTACCTAGTTACCTTCGTTCATCACAAAAGCAATGAAAAAACATGAAATTCAAATCAAGACTTTCAGAGTTTCGAGTGAAGATTCTAAATGGTAGAACTACTCTGTAGACAGTATTGTCTACAGCAAAAATAGGCCGGCTTAAGCGGTATAATGGCAATGTCCTAAAAAACCGTCCATGATCCGTCGAGATTCCAATATAAAATCCCCTATTTAATAGATCCAATTTATTAAATAGTATAATAATAGTTTATTATATAAACTAAAAATACATTTATTGACTTCAATGATAGCACAATCCTCACAAGACTAGCAAACAATATAAGACTCACTAAAATACAAAAAATAGACAATCCATTTAAAAGTCGTCTAGAATATGATGATGTAGCTATACGTAAGACAATACCTAATAACGCCTACGCACGTCATGCTCCGGTACAGGTTAGGACTAGTTCCAAACACAATGAGATGAACGTCTAACAACACGTTTCAGACAAAGCGTGAGTCATGATAGACAGGTTGACGAGGGTGGTAATTATTACAAGTGGTTTTGAAGGACAATTTGAGACTAAGACGTTACTAGCAGATGATGGAACAGAAGTTGCAGAATTGTTAAGCAAATTTAAAGCTTGCCATCTGAGTTTATATTTTTCATGGTAATTACTGTCTCGCTTAAACAAAATACCTTTACATTTTTTTCAGTTTTGTTATAATAGGATTTATCAATGTTTCCTCACAACTCAAAACCAACGATACGGAAGCTTCTCGAATGAGTAAAAGTATTAATTGGAAATTTACAGCAAGACCAAATCATGACTGCCTCGGTAGCGCTGCTGTTATGCGTCGCGGTACGACTGCTGTGCGGAGGTCTCGGATTGAATCACCTGCCAGTCTACTCTTGAACACAATTCCGATCGATCGGTATTGGATTTGAGAGATTTCGTGCTCTTGAGCGCCATATTGTTTCAATATTGTGTAGCCATTAATATGCAGTAATTGGAATTAAGATTATCATATGAATGGTTATACAATATTGAAATAATATGGCGCTAGGATCGCACTCAGAATACGAAATCTCACAAAGCCAATACCGATCGATCGCAATTGTGTTCAAGAGTAGACTAGCTGGTCTTGGAAAAGTAATATCCGGTTTTCATCACGAAATACTCAATCTGTATCTGTATCAATAGGGTCGCGCCTTATCACATCATGGGATGGTAATAAGCTTGTTGAAATGTGGGTGTAATGGTTACACATCTACCTATCCCTTCGGGAATTACAATAGTGAGTACGTATGTATGTATCACAGCATGATTTTAGACCTTATATAGTTTAAAATTAGCTGACACCAGAGAGGCTAGTTTATGTAACAAATCCATATAAAGGACAATCAAAGCTTACACACGGCACTATTACCGCGAGACTCGTTATTTTGGCATTTGTCAAATATCGCCATATTTGTAAGGACTTAAGGCTCATTTCAACGAATCCGTTTTAGCACATGATTGGATAGCCTTCTGTAGTCCACTAAAAGCGAATGTGGAAACAACTAAAGTAGACGTGCGTGATCTGTAAGTAAATCCACTCTGGTGAACTTTGATATTGCATTTCTGTTTATACTGGCACGACAAAGTGACCACATTGCACCTGATGGTAAGCGCAGTGCGGTCCAATTAGAGTATCGAGTAGCGACAGAAAATCTATCCCCCACTACTCAAACAATCACGCCGGCCTGCTTCTTCACACTAAACCATGGGCAAGAAGGTGAAGAAGATGTCGAGGGTTTATTGTCAAAGTACTCAGAAGGCCACAAAACGGCCAAACGTCGTACCCCAACTCTAGACCCCCGACAAAAACCGGATGTACACTGGCTGATCCCGGAACGCGACACACTTGCGTGTGTTACTATGGCGGGTTTTACACCCTGTGTACGGTGGTCGTTATCCGGGCGGATATGAATATCCTACCACCAGCAAATGCCTTTCCGATAAACGTGCTTATGCCATTAAATTTCATAGTCTTGATATGCTCAGCTCGTGCATGCTATACAGGACGTATGCACAAAAATCCACAAGTGTGAACATAGCTCCTAAATCGTATGCCATAACATCGTCTAAATAAGACCTTACTGGGCAGTTAACCGCGCCCAAAACTGCGTTCAAAAATGTTATTATCCCATTACGCTTTAGCGAGGTCGTGCATGAAACAGCCTTGACATGGTAAAATAATACAAATTTAATTAACACTATTCTTTGAATATGTGTGCTTTAGACACGTGATGGCATTGGGCGGAACAGTGACATGTGATTTTCTCTCATCCACAATATTACTAATATTATAAATGCGAATGTTTGGATGAATGTTTGTTATTCAATCATGCCAGAAAGCACCATGTGTAGATCCGGTGTTTAGGAACTTATCAGTAAGGTTAAAAAATGTTTTTTTTTATTTTTGTAGCATGCATGTTGTTATTAAAACTCTTGATAAACTTTCAACCGATGATCTAAGCATTAAATATACTTAGGCACTTCAAAAATAGTTCGTTAGCATTTATCAATGGCTTTAGGGATCATAAAATGAATTATTTCATAAAAAATCAAATTACTTTTACTCAGATATGATGAAGTTTACGGGATTTCAACTTTAGGCTACTTTTTATCCCGAAAAAATGTACTGTTCCCGTGGGATAGTTTTGTTTTTCTTTTACACAGAGCAAGGGATCGTCATGATTTTTTGCATAGTGTGAATTGAGTTGTCTAAGAACAACATAGGCTACTTTCATATGCCGGAAAATGGACGGTCCCTATGGGATCGCATAATATAGAAAGAGGTAATAGCTTAAGATGTCTCTATGGATATTATACTTTTTCTTAGAAAAGTGAAAATAAAGAACTTTAGAATCACTGTGTTCTTTTTTGAAACAGCGTCCATAAAGTAGTGACTTTTTGTTTATGATTGCTTGTCAATAATTATAGAACTTCATAGGCGTGTTTATGTCAAAGTAAAATAATCTGGGCGTCATGCGGATTCAGTGCTTTTTCCCCATCTCAAAAGTGCCCAACGATACAGAAGTTTTCACTTCAAAAACTTTTATAAGAAACAATAATAGCAAACAAAACGCTCTTATAGTCATAGAATTTCCATATATTCTCTTAATAATAACAATGTCATTACCTACATTAAACTTTGTATGACATGACGTACTTATTTATACCTACGCCATAACTACTACATTGCTCACGTGCTAGAGAAAAGCCGCTATTATATCATTTTGTTGTCTCTCAAACAATGTGTGGACCCTACCATAAAACCGTCTTATATTGCTGTGTAATTTCGATATAACATTAAACGATGACATTGCATATTTGATTATCTGCATAAACATTTGCTCTCTCTTGAAAGATTATTAAATACACATTTTGAATATAGGTACTTAATGTTACTATGATCATCAAAAGATAAATACCACGTTCAAACATTATTGTTTTTTTTATCTTGGCACGGCAAAGTGGCAGGTGCAGTGGACCTGAAGAAGCGGTCGAGGGCCTGGTATCAGAGTACTGAGAAGGCCGCAATACGGCCAAACACCATACCCAACTATAGAACCCCGACAAAAACCACACACTTGCGTGTGCCACTATGGCGGGTTTTACACCCTATTTGCTCTGTCCTGGAAGGTTATTAAATGCACATTTAATAACCTTCCAGGCTTTTTTTGTATTACTCCTTGTGTTTTTAATTTATATGTTGTCTAAAGTGTTATTGTCTGACCAAAAAATATTTATTTTCTTTCTTTTTCATTTCTTTCATTTTGAATATAGGTACCTAATGTATATTCTGCATAACACTGCTTTAGTGGCGCAGTTGTAAATGCGCATGCGTTACGACTGCTGGGCTATGATCTCGAGTTCGATCCCCGGGTCGGGTAAAGTGATATCGGATTTCTCTATTTAGAAATACTTCATGTCGATCTGCAGTCTGGAATTAAGCCCGGTATGGCGATAGGCTCGCGCCCTATCACATTATGGGACCGTAATAAGTCCGGCGAAAAGTGGGTGTAAGGGTTACCTCTGCCTCCCCTTCGGCGATTACAGGCGTTAGTGTACATGTATATATAATTCAATAGTCACAAAGTGAAAAACTCCACTTATAATAATGCAATCGCAACGTGAAACTTAACGCGGTATAGTTATATATCAAAAGTACCGGTATTTTGAAAATAATCGCTCACCTTAAGTAATTTGGTCGACGTTGCCGCAACACATTTTTAACAATTATAACTCTCACCTGAAACCAAAAAAAAATAAAATTACACTCCGCGCCTTTAAAAATTATCAAATTAAAGAAAATAAATTGTTTCCAATTAAGTTGAATTACATTATTCATATGTATGTTCAATTCCTTTGGGTGTATTTGTATTTATGTTTTATAAATAATGGCTAATAATAATATCACAATTATAGTTCCTTTTGTTTACGCGAATAATACTCATTAGAATAAAACTAGTTTTGCAGATTTTATCGGGGACTGAGGTGTAGTCCGTGACCAAGAAGACTTAAATTTACGAAACGTCATCACTGAAAAATAAACCACAATAAAATCCGTAAAATAAGTTTTATTAGAATTATCATACAATTATAATAAAACTAGCTGTTGCTCGCGGCTCCGCCCGCGTGAAGGTTATTTTCGGGAGCAGAAGTATACAATCCAAGGAGTTGTCTTCTGCACTGAGGCACCTGTAGCGATTGTCCAGCCTCTAAAGAATACCTCGTAAGCTTAACCTCACTTTGTCCCTTTTAGGGATGATTTTTCAAAAACGTTGAAACACGTTTCATACCAAAAGCCTAAATATAAATTTCCAGATCCCTAAGTCGAGGAATTATGGATTTCCCATATAAATTTTGAACTCCTATTTGATCCCTTTAAAGATTGTTTTTTGAGAAAAAAGATAGCCTATGTCCTTCTCCAGGATATAATCTATCTCCTTGAATGAAAGAATTGAAGTGAAATTTCATCACAATCCGGTCAGCCGTTTAGTCGTGAAAAGGTAACAAACAAACAAACAGAGTTACTTTCGCATTTATAGTATTGGTATGGATGTATTTTGACTTTATAATGAGGACTAGGCTAACACCAAAAATCCTATTTTACAATCGTAAAACATAGAGCATTGATATGTGAGTATATATGTGTGGTCACGTGCCAGAATAAACAAAAAAAACATAGGAACTACTAATAGGGGACTACCAACAGAAGTGAAAACTTAAAACTTGGAATTACCGTGTTCTTATATGAAACAACGTCTATGAATAACTTTTTGTTGATGATTTCTTGTCAATAATCATAGAACTTCATAGGCGTGCTTACGTCAAAAGTAAAATAATCCGTGACGGTCACACAATTTCAGTGCTTTTTCCCCATTCCAAAAGTGCCCAACGTGCCTAAAGAAGTTTTGACTTCAAAAAAATAGATGACTAAAAGTTTCACGCAACTCATATTATACCTAGTCAGGTCATAAATTCTGTCACATGTTTAATATAAAATAATTGAAACAAGTTTATTCATTATGTAACCATTTATATACCAAAATGAACTTAACAAAACACAGATTCTTATGACACTAAAGTTTATTCAAAATGACCTCCGTGATTTTGAATACAGGCCTTCAATCTGCGCGGCCAGTTGTCTATCGCAGCACGAACGAGGTCCATGTCAATATCGGCGGCTGCCTTAATCAAGGATGTCTTGAGTGACTCCAAATTGGGATGAGGCTTTGAGCACGCCTTTTCCTCCAAGTGTTGCCATATCTTGTAATCTAACGGATTCAAATCTGGACTGGAGGAGGGCCAGTCTTCGTGCCGGATGAAGTCGATTTCACGCGCCGCCAGCCAGTCTTGTGTGCTCTTCGCTCTATGAGCTGGCGCCGAATCTTGTTGGAATACCCAGTGCCTGTTATTGAACATGGTATGAGAAACAGGTTCCACAAGGTTCGTCAGGACTGTATTTTGATACACAACTGCATTCGTTTTTACACCTTTCTCACAAAAATGTACCTCTGTTAAGCCCCAATAAGAAACTCCCAACCATACCATGAGCGAGGATGGAAAATGACCTCGTTGGACACGCGGAATACGGTTGCTCGCTTCTTCACTACTGTGTGCGTACACCTTATCATTTTGTTTGTTGTAGCTCTCTTCTACGGTAAAAATTTTTTCATCTGAAAAAAGTATTTCCCGATATTTTTTTCCCGCGTACCGCTTCAACAAAGCGCGGCATCTCTTCAGTCTCAGGTCCATTAGACGAGCATTCAAACGATGTCCTGTTTTTCTTCGATATGCCCGAAGGCCTTAGTCTTCATTTAACACCCTTTTCACCGTGGTTCTGCTTAACCCCATCTGAAGGGCCAACAGTTTCTGCTTACGTTTGGGATTTCTTTGAATTCGCGCCTTCACAGCTTTTATCACTGCTGGAGTCCTAACAGACCGAGGGCGACCACTTCTTGACCTGTCATCTACACTAGAGTCTTCATTGTATCGTTTGATGGTACGATAAACGAATCTTTTGGTTATATTCAAATTTTTCAGTATGTCAAAAATTTGAATTGGCGCGTAACCGCAACGATGCAACGCAATTACTGCAACACGGTCTTCTTTAAGCGTCCACTCCATATTGAAAAATGAGTAAAATTCTAAAAAGTATACATTTTTATTTTCATGAACAATTTGAAATTCGAATTCAATAAACCTTTTTGTGGCCAGCATTCTAAAATAAAAGTTTTTACTGTGTGACAATACTTATGACCTGACTGTATATGAACAAAAAACAATGCAGTTCTATAGTCTGCGAAGTCGACAGACAATTTCATCAATCATCGGCTAAATAACCACATGTAGAACTTATTTAAATTAATAGAAACAAATTCACATGTCAATCCTGTAATTAAATGTAATCAGTATAATCAGATTACACCGGTCCGTCCACGCTCCACACACGTCGCTTTCCCAACTGTTCCGCTTTAATGTGCAACACATTTTTTATCAAATCGGTGCACTGTTGTAATTTGTACCCGCTTCAATTATTTCAAGAAATGCTCGTTTTAATTTGGGTGATATATATAGCAATTTTCGGACTTGAGACTTTCGTAAAAGTGATTTTCGTAAATATGAAAGTTTACGATTAAAATTTACGAAAGACATATAATAAAATTATTGCAAGGTACTTAATTTTTCGTTCTATTTATCTATTGATATAAATAGAATAATGTGGCCTTAATTCCAGAGTTATAGCATTTAACATGCATAATTAGTATAATAAATAAATAAATTGTTATAATAAATAAATTGTCTGTAAATGCAACATATCTGGTGCCACCAGATGGTAGGATATTCATATCCGCCCGGAGAGCGACTACCGTACCGTTGTGTAAAACCCGCCATAGTGGCACACGCAAGTGTGTGGCGTTCCGGGATCCGCCAGTGTACATCCCGTTTTTGTCGAGGATCTAGAGTTATGGTACGTTATTTGGCCGTTTTGCGGCCTGAGTACTCTGACACTAGACCCTCGACCGCTTCTTCACCTTCTTTCCTATGGCGTAATGTGAAGAAGCAGGCCGGCATGATTGTGTTGAGTAGCGGGGAATAGATTGGACGGCACTGCACTTACCATCAGGTGCAGTGTGGTCACTTTGCAAGGCCAGGAAAAAAAATGTCTTTAGTTCATCATCGTCACCGTATTTTCTCCATATTGTTAGCAACATCAACAAATCTATGCAAAATGGATATTTAAAAGGCACAAATACAATATTTATAATTTATTGATTGATTTACACGACACTGTTACACATCTCAGTGCTTATTATCAATACACACGCATGTCAGGATTCACTTTAAGGCTTCTCTTTATAATTAATCTACCAGCATTACCCTTTTAAACTGAACAACGCCATTGAACTGATTACCATTATAATTACCATTTACAGTTACTACACCGAACCACGAATATACTGGCTATCGTCTCGTCTTCCACTCAACTAAACTGAACTGAACCAACTGAACCCCGGAGCGCGGAAGGCACTCTGTTTTATATTAAACATTTACTACTCCCACTTTGGTTGTCATTATTAACTACCCCCAACTAGTCTCCTAAATACCTCAGTTATACCTTCGGTATTTCTAATAATAGTAAATAAGCTAATAATATAACACGGCGAAGGCTCCATATAACACGATTTTCGATATAAACTTTTAAAAAGTATACTACAAACCACTGTATCGTATAATTACAATAATGACAGCAATCGGTACCTTACATTTTCAAAATATTACATGCTTTTTATAAATTACCCTTCGTCACCGTAATCTATATATATAAAAATGAATTCCTTTTTCAGTTGGTCACGGCATCACACGTAAAAGGCTGGACCAAATTCGCAAATAATATTCTTGTTATGTTTTTAATTGTTAGGTAAAGGTTCTTATGATAGAAAAGATTAAGAAAGTTGCGCGGAAAATTAGAAAATTTAAGAAATCTTAACGACCATATTAACTTTTCTAATGTATAGCGCGTATACTTAACTGTCAGTTGTTTGACATTTCGCAAAATACAGAAACATGTAATAGCTTAAGATGAATCTACGGATTTTATACCTTTGCTTTAAAAATAACTACCAAACGGAGCCGCGGACAAAAGCTAGTACATTATATTATGTCTCGACAGAATCTTTTTGCAGACCGGTCTTAACAAGAACAAGAAAGCATTCGGTGCGTCTATTATTCAAAACGAAACAGAACATAATGTGGTCGGCGATAAAAGTCAATTATAATGCATTATGGTGAACATTCAGACCACACAAGCTCCGAGTACAACAATGAACGCAAGTTGTGTATGTAATGAGCTTGGTGGCAATCAATCAATGTAGGACTTTCACGCATGGTTGTACAGAACCTAATCCGATGGCTTTCTGCAGTTAATGATGTTAGGCTGGACTTTAAAAGTTCAAGTAATTAAATGAAAATAAAACCGTCTTCAAAAAGACTCCAAATAATTGATTTCAATTGTATGTAATTAATTGATGAAAATGTAACCAATTATTTTTTGCTTTCTAGTTGTGTCTGGGGATTTTTGAAGACGGTTTTATTTTTATTTAAAAAATAATAATTTATTTTTGCTTTTTAGTGGTACAAATATACGACCTATACGTTTGATAGAGTACCAAAAGAAAACACCAATAAAAAGTCACAGAAAAGCAAAATTCGCAGTTTCGGACAACATATATTTTCCAGTTTTTTTGGTTTTAAAACCAAACCTCTCAACCGATTTTGATAAAAATGGGACTAATCTGGAAGCATATTCTCTGTAATAAAAGAAGAATTTTGCAAATTGGTCAATAAATGACGGAGTTCTGAGGTAACAAATATAAAAAACATACACGTCGAATTGAGAACCTCCTTCTTTTTTTAAGTCGGTTAAAAATATCGCTAAAGACTGGCAATAATACCTGAACTTATTATAATAGCAGAGGCTCAAACTTCTCTCGCAATATCGAGTGGGAATGTGAGTTAAATTATTATTCAAAGGCCAAAAGTAGAATTGATTATGAACAAATAAACGCCCAATACTGTCGTACACGTAATCCTGACAACGTAGCAAAATAGAATTATCTTGTCATGGATACCAGGAAGTACGGGACACTTCGATCTCAACACCCAAAACTATCTGTGCATCACAAAACCCTATGTCCTGTGTTTTATACTCCTGGTGTTGCAGGCGTCCATAGGCTACGGTAACCGCTTACCATCAGGCGGGCCGTAAGCTTGTTTGCCACCAACGTAGTATAAAAAAAATGTCACGGTGCAGGATCCGAACCGCAGCCTCTCGTTTTTTTATTTATCTTATTGTTTAAACAATATAATTAATCCTGTCTCTCAAACTAGGGCAATCTGTATCTTAAGAGACAGTGTTGCATCGCCTACTCAGTACTCACCCACTGTGCTGCGTAGGTTGTCCGATCATCAAGTCTACACATAATTAATCAGGTGAGAGTGGTTTGCAATCTCTCCATATTGCGCATATATCCATACCATTAATCCACTGCAAGAAACTTGTATATGAATGTATAACGTACTAACATGATCATTCAAATAATAACACCCAGTTACACACATAGTCCTGACTCCACACTAGATCAAACCTGTATCGATATCAAGAACTACGAGTAACTACGGTCCCACAACCGGTCCCAGAGCCGAAACAAATACTTGAAGATTTGTCTTGGTGTGGATCAAACCCGGGGCTTCTCGTTTCACAGCCAACTATTTATCCACTGCTCCACGGAGGCTGTCAGAATTTTACGGTAGGCAGCGGCTTTTCTGTGCCCTGGCATTGCAGAAGTCTATGGGCGGCGGTGACTACTTACCATCAGGTGCCCCGTCTGCTCGTCTGCCTATCGAGGCACTAAAAAAAACATGATAGAGTGTTATGCAATCACTAAACATACCACGACATACATCAAGTATTCCAAATACAAGATTCGAAATTAAGTCAGAATGTAAACGATCATAATTACGAGAACTATGTTAATAAAGCTAATACAGTAAATGGCCAGTTTGCACCTAAATTAACGCTAAACGTTACTAAACAAGGTAAACTGGATTAACGCTTCAAATAAGTGAAAGTTGTACAATTGCTATGAACGTATGTAGTAACCAATCCTGATTTTAGCCCTGTATTAAACATTGTCCCCTGCTGGGCACGGGCCGCCTCTACTATTTTTTTTATCCTGGCACGGCAAAGTGACCACACGGCACCTGATGGTAAGCGCAGTGCAGTCCAATTAGAGTATCGAGTAGCGAGAAACAATCTATCCCCCGCTACTGAGCACAACCATGCCAGCCTGCTTCTTCACACTATGCAATGGGAAAGAAGGTGAAGAAGCGGTCGAGGGTCTAGTGTTAGAGTACCCAGAAGGCTCCAGACGGCCAAACAGCGTAGCCCAACTCTAGACCCCCAACAAAAACCGGATGTACAATGACTGATCCCGGAACGCGACACACTTGCGTGTGCCACTATAGCGGGTTTTACACCCTATGTACGGTGGTCTCTATCCGGGCGGATATGATATCCTACCACCATCAAACGAGAGGGGTTAAGCTTTAGTCCCCTACGCTGGCCTAATGCGAGTTGGTAGGCTTCTCATGGTTTTGAAATTCTTAGGAAGGCATGTTTCCTTACAATTTTTTCCATCACCGTTAAAGCAAGGGATAATTGACAATGAATACACACGTAACTTTAGAAAAGTCTAAATTCAGAGGTGTATGCCATTGGACTGGCTTCGAACCCATGACTTTCGTAATCCTATATTGTTGGGAAGTTTATCTCAATATATCACATCTGATAAGAACACACCTGCCTTAAAGACTTTTTCAGTAAAACCACTGGAATTTTCCTTATAATTAAACAACTTTCTTCATAAAAACCTTTAGAAAGGGTTCGTACGTGAGTCGTGAGTGTAATTGAGGAAAAAAATGCTTTTTATCAAACCTTTAGGTAGTTAGGGCGTGTTCACTATCGCGCCTTTATTATGTAATACTGTAGACTTACGTATAAACAATTACTTTAAAAAGTTTTTTTTTTAGTGCCTCGATAGGCATACGAGCAGACGGGCCACCTGATGGTAAGTAGTCACCGCCGCCCATATACTGAGCTTTGACTACAGACAACCATTTGAAAACAGATATAGGAGTAGATTGGTAGAATTTACGAAGCAAATTTTCCTTTAATCAGTTTCTGAATTTATTCTTCTAATATTTACTATATGTAATTGTACATATACTAAATATTAGAAGAATATATTTATTATTTTAGTTATTAATATAACTTACATTACCGTTAGACGTTAAAACTTTAACGTGTGAAGGATACAGTTTATCTAGAAAGTATTACGCTTTTATTTTTGGCCAACTCGGTGCTTTATTAGGCTGTGCTCAATCAGAGGCAAAGTGACCATACTGCAGCTGGTGGTAAGCGCAATGCCGTCCAGTTAGAGTATCAAATAGCGAGCGACAGTATATTCCTCGCTACACAACACAATCATGCCGGCTTGCTGTTTAGCTTCTTTACACTATGCCTAAAAGACCCAGGATCATAGGAAGGCAGACGGCAAACTGTTCCACAGATTAATGGTACGACAAAAATACTATACCTACTTGTAAGTAAGCTCAACATCTGATGAAATTCACTCTCACGATGAAAGATAAAAATATATCATTCATAAACATAAATACTATAATAATAAAACGCAAAAAGTTACGTTCGTGACGACCTGAATGCCTATAAACAGAGTAGATCCGAGCTCAGGCGGCCTAAACAGATCGGAACGAATTTATTCGCGACATTAACGATGGGAGAAATTATTATTTATTATTAGAAAATCGTCCACCGATGAAGAGAACGATGACTCATAAATATGTTTTTTTAATCTTCTTTTTATGTATGTTCCCCGATTACTCGAAGACGCCTCGACCATTTCGAGAAATTTTGTTTAAAAGAGTATACTTCCTAGGTGGTCCCATTGGCACCAAGTCAGGATCTAATGATGGGATCACAGAAAAATCAAGGGCAACCCTCAAATTTTATAGAGACGCATAATTTGTTTTTATTGCAGTCGGTGTACTTTATATTACGAATAAAACCATTTGTTTCTGATCTGTGTGGGGACGACGTTCCTCGTAGTATACCCACGATGCAGGTTTAACACATTGTAGAGTCAAGATTATGTGCGTGTTGGGTGTTTTGTTATTATTTGACAGCCTCCGTGGTGCAGCAGGCGAGTCGCTGGCTGTGAAACGAGAGGCCATGGCTTCGATTCCCGCACCGAGAAATATTTGTGTGACAGACAGATACTTGTTTCGAGTCTGGATGTTGTGGGACCGTAGTCCCTCGTAGTTCTTGGCACCCACGACGCAGGTATTTACCTAGTGTGGGGTCAGAACTATGTGTGTGACTGTTAGGTGTATTTATCATTTATTTATTGTTATACAGCTCAAGTCATGTCTGTTATTGATAATAATATTGCGCACATCTTGATGTTACAATCCTGTACATACACAAGTATCAAATCAAATCATTTATTTAGTAACGGGCCACGAGGGGCACTTTTTACAGGTCAGGATTAAGTTTATCTCCGGTGCTACGGTAATGCCCACTGGTATTAAAAGAAGCACCAAGAAACTCAGCCGTAGGTATTTTTGTCGTAACATATAATATTAATTTGCAATTAATAACAATACTACAACACTTAAATTCCATACACAATTATAGAACGAAACATAATACTGTTTAGGATTGATATAGTGTAAATACAAGGTATAGTAAATGACGCTATACAACCAGTTAATTGAATATCAAATCAATAAGGGAAAACCCACGTGAGTAATTATAATTAATTTTTCCTGTGACTGGTAGTTTTTGTCAAACACACTATTGTTATCCACTAAAACAAAAACAATGACGTTGCCTTCTGGCTTTCCTTTTGCCTTATACTTCAATTACTCACTTCTGGTCTTTTCGGGATATCGTTTTATCTCTAACATGTTTTCTGGCAAAAGAGGGCTAGTAGCATTGGGTATTATTTTATCGTCATTTGATATTACATTTATATTTTTTTGTATTTGCGCATATTTTTTAGACTAACGAACATATTTTATTAGCTTCCCTAGTCTATATACATTTTTGTCTTCAATAGTATCGGCACAGCACTATTCATCAAATCAACAATTTACCAAGCGATTATATAAGAGACGGCGCCAACATAAAGCGGTGACTGACGAGATGTGGGCAGAACAATGCCAGGCGCAGCTTCCTACCGGATGCCGCCCCTACACTGGCAGGTTTTAATTACCATCTATAAATTACTATGCAAATAAAGTTATTCAGAAAAGTGTGGATAATTTTAATATACTAGTGGCCACGAGCGGACGTCGCTCGTCATGCCACAGACTTTTTTTTATCGTGGGAAAGCGTTTTATAACTGCCGCTCACTTCGAGGGGAAGCGAAATAAGTATAAAGTGGTTATGCTGTCCTAGCCGGTCTTACGACACAGCATCCCCCTCGCCCGGATGAGGGCTATCCGGGTAGCCGCTGGGCCGGGTCCCTACCCCCTATGTACACCCCACCCGACACTACCAGCTAAAACCCCGCGGTGGCCGTCCTCGGCGCTTACGAAGCGATCCCGGGGTATTCTAAGGTTGACTAACGACCAATTTCAATAAACGTTCTTAATCCGAAACTACCGATCGTTCCGAAAAATGAACCAGTAAGAATTAAGTTTGAATGCCACGCCTACAAATGACATAGTTTGATTGGTTTATTGTCTGGTTCGATCTGACAATGCACATCGTGATTACAAATTGAAATTGACCTCAAATAGAAATAAAAAAATTAGACCTCAACAACAGCGCCACCTATCGAGTCCAAAACTATCCTTATTTTCATGTTGAATCCAACTATGTACATCATATTAACCAAATAGGATAAGCGATTTCAGAGATTGGCGTGAATATTAATATGTTGTTTTTATATAAATTTATTTATTTAATTTTAGAGTTACCAAAAGAAGATACATTAATCATTACAAATATATCAAACCAAAACAGAAATAAAGCTCAATGTTCCTTCATATACAGGCAACTACAGCATACAATGAGTGGCTTATTATAATCATAATTATTGTTAAAAATAAACACACACACATACACTCACACCTATAATCCCCGAAGGGGCCTACCCCTTAAGAGGTGTAACGAGTACACCCACTTTTCGCCGAATTTCGTTCCCATAATGTGATAGGGGGCGAGCCTATCGCCATACCATAAAAGTGGTAGAGCCACGCTGTAGACATATTTGTCTACAGCATGAATGGGTTGGCTCGACCGGGGTAGTACCACTGTCTCACAGAAAACCAACGTAAAGTGACAGTTTACTGTCGCGTTTCGTATGGTAAGTGAGATATCCGGAGGCCCGGATTCCCCTTCCCTTCCCTAATCCCTATTCCTGTCCTTTAAGGCCGACAGCGCATACGTGATACTTTCGGTATTGTGGATGTTCATGGGCGGTGGAGATCACTTAACATCAGGTGACCCACTGGCTCGTTTGTCGGCCTATGATATAAAAAAAAAAAAAAATACCGGGCACAAATTCCAGACTCCGGGCTAATACTGAGGAATTTGTAGATAGAAAAACCCAATATCACTTTACCCGACCCGGGGATCGAACCCGAGACCTCAGCACAGCAGTCGTAACGCATGCGCAATTACAACTGCGCCACCGAGGCAGTCAGTCAGTTAAAAATAAATTCTTATATCAATAGGAATGGAACAATCACAAAAAAAGGAACATATAGTCAATGGCATACTAACAATAACAAACTAGTAATAATTAAAAATAGTAATTAAAATTAAAAGTAGAAACAAAAATCGATACTCATCATCCGATATTAAAAGAATGGGTCCTAATTATTATATTTTTTTATTATTTATTCGGAAAACTTACAGCTAGCATTTACAATATAAATACATAATATTATACACAAAAAGGCCATTTAAAAGTTTTCACAAATAGGTAGTTATGCCCAGTGTGACTTAATTATTTTCTTGAAAGAATACAACTCATTGTAGAAATAATATATATTATATTATAGAATATCCAGATCCAGTGTCCGTGGTAGGTAGTTATATAATTAAATTATATTAAATTATTATCTGTCTGTCTGTTAAGGCATCACGCCCAAAGTACTGCATTACAACAAAACAATCGATACAATAAAATCATAGAGTGTATCTCGTGGTAACATTTAGTCTTTATTTCATTTAAATCAGTGCATTCAATCAAAAGTTATATCTGTTGGAACGAATATCTGTATTATGCAAAGAGTAGTTGTTAGAGATGAAATTATTTTATAAATAGTATAAGATAACTTCAACGCGAGCGGAGCCACAGGCGACAGCTAGTTTAAACTATATTTAAACAAAGCATAATTCGTGACAGAAACAGACAGACAATATAACGAATATGACACTAGTTTGTCACAACATTAAAAAAATTTAATCTAAGAATCAGTAGTGTTAGTTACATTGTAACGTGTTGAACAAGCCCAACGCGTGAATAACTGGATGTGACGGTAACCGTTATAAAATTTTCATAACGTTATAAAAACCTGTTATTTTTGATTTCTTATCATAGAAGTAGAACATAAACGCAAGTAGCAATTGTATCGTGTTATTGTTATATTTATTGATAACTGGTATTATACCGTATAACAAATTGAAGTAACTAAAGTATTCTGTTTAAATATTATACAATGTCCCACTGTTGGGCCCAAACCTCCTCTACTAATGAGAGGGGTTAAGCATTAGTTCACCACGCGGCCCGCGGCGGGTCTAATTATGGTTGGTAGACATAACATACATTAGAATTTCATATTATGGTGAATTATATGCAGGTTTTCTTTCACCGCTAAAGCACGCAATAATTAACAATGAATACACACGTAACTTCCAAACGTCAAGTGTAAGTCTCATGGATTAGTTTCGAACCTGCGGTTTGCGACTTAACAGTCCGTACTCCGAAGGCTAACTATCTGAATATGCTGCTAAAAATATTACTTTAAAAAAATCAACGAACCCATGTGGTAATTACATGCACCTGATTGATCCACTGTATCTAGATTGCTGGCTTAAAACCCGTCATTATGTCCAATATCGGGGAACCACACTCCGGGGCTAGCCGTTTAATATGTACTTTTCAGAACGATAAAAAGGGGAAAGCCCATCAGCCATTCAAAAAAATTACTGAAATGGACAGTCAATTTTAATAGCCCTTAATTGTATTTAGAATGAAATATTTATAATGAAATAATTCTTAAGTTTGTTTGCCTAAGGCAAAAATATAACGATTATTAAAATATTGAACTTTAACAATTAAGGACTATTAAAAGTTACTGTCCATTTCAGGCATTTTTTCGGCGTTCCACTTGGCGCTAAAATAACATCTCTTGAAATTCAATACTATATTAAATAATACACACATAATTCTGACCTCACACTAGGTTAAACTAAGAGCCTACGGTCCCACAACGCCCAGACTCGAAACAAATATCTGTCTGTCACACAAACATTTTACTCGGTGCGAGAATCTTTTCACAGCCGGCTAATCTAGAGTTGCCAACCGTCCTGTTTTCCCAGAACATGTTCTGGTTTTTAGAGTGTCCTGGGACGTCCTCGATAGTTTTTAATCAGCGTCCTGGGTTTTAAAACAGCGTCCTGGGTTTTTAAAGCGTCCTGAATTTAAAATTAGCACACCACTTTTGCAATCCTTGGTGCGCCACGGCCCGCAAAAGGTGCGTCCTGCTTTTAAATTGAATTGTCCTGGCTTTTCTAATTTCAAAAACTAAAAATTCTGGTATTTGATTTTCGGGGTTGGCAACCCTAGGCTAATCGCTTATTGCGCCTTAGTATTGTAATTAAATCTTCCTATGTATGTTCCTGGAACGTCCTAAAGCAGCGCACATGTCGAGACATAAATATAAACTGACCGTCATTTGTTTTAATAAATTACGCAATATTTTTCCTTCTGATAATCTTCGCATAACCGTCACTTTGACCGTTACAGACAATGTTTAAAATTCCGGAACCGCGAATTGCGACAATCAAATTAGCTAAGGCGACCTTTTTATTGTATGAATCATTCTAAAGACGTAATGAAACATGCGAGATGAGCCGTGCTAGCGGACATCCTCTGAACCGTTACAAATGTAGTATATCATACAGTACATTTCCTGATTTTCTGACTGTAAATACTAATTTCAAACGGGGAGCTATGCCTTACATTTTAGTCTTAGATCAACGGAAATCAGACGAAAGAGTTACAACTTATTTGGGACGTATTATATTTTTAAACGTCGTATGCGAAATTTGACTATTCGGCTATTTATTGCGTTTAAACCTCTTTACAGAAAGAGTAATGTTGAAAAACAAATATTTATATTTTGTAAAACAAAAGACTGTTCTGTTATTATAACATTTTTACGTTTTCGTTACAATGCGAGAGACAGCCTCCGTGACGCAGCGGGCCTGTAGCCGGCTGTGAAACGAGAGAGTTTGGGTTCAATTCCCGCATCGAGACAAATATTTGTGTGACAGGCAGATATTTGTTTCGAGTCTGGGTGTTGTAAGATCATAGTCTTTCGTAGTCCTTGATACCCGCGATACGTTGGATATATTTATTTATAATTGCATTTTTTTAATCCTTCATCGCCGTAGGCCTTTAAAGCGTATTATACGCTTATACACTTATACACTATTTAGCTATACACCCGCGGCTACAAAAATGAAATGACAAAATAAATTTAATTGTTTTCCACTGAATTATCTGCAACCAATCTCGTGACTGTAATCAAATGTGTTTCGTAAAAATAATGTATTTTTAGCAAATATTTCATTGGTAATTGCAATAAAATGCTACTATATTAGCTTTTAAAACACACCACTAAAGATTTTGTTTCACTTCATGGCATTTTTTGGATAAAAGTAATATGTTACAGTTTCGTATCATAGAACATTATACTCTCTATGTAGGGTTTAGGGTTTTAAATCCAATATTGTGGTAAAGTATTACACACCTCGCTTACAAAATTAGCTGACCATATCATACAAAATAAAAAGACATCCATTGCTAAAAATGTACTTTTTCTGGGATATTAATGTACTTTTAATGGGATAGACTGTCTCTCGCTACTTGATACTCTATCTGGACTGCACTGCGCTTACCATCAGGTGCAGTGTGGTCACTTTGCCGCGCCAGAACAAACAAAAAAAAACGTCCATAAATTAGTAACTTTTTTGTTTATGATTGCTTGACGCTTATGACAAAAGTAAAATAATCTGAGCGTGATGGTCACGGGAGTTCAGTGCTGTTTCCCCATTGCAACAATGCCCAACGTGCCTAAAAGAAGCTTTCACACACACACATACACTCACGCCTGTAATCCCGAAGGGGTAGGCAGAGGCGTAACCATTACACCCACTTTTCGCCGAATTTCGGTGCCATAATGTGATAGGGGGTGAGCCTATCGCCATACCGGGCACAAAAATCCAGACTCCGGACTAATACTGAAAATTTCTACACACCTACAGAAAAACCCGAGACCTCAGCACAGCAGATGTAACGCATGCGCAATTACAACTGCGCCACCGAGGCAGTCTGAAGCTTTCACTTCAAATTATATTTTCATTGCCAAAATGCGACTATCTCCCAAACCAAACCAACATAATTTGGTAACGCCCACAGACCCACAATGTAAACAGTAACTGGTCAGTTAGTGTACTGGTTTAAAAGCCTGTTACGAGAAGGTGCAGCGTCTCAAAGTTAACCATCACGTTTAACTTAAAACAACTAACCCAGTATAACACTAACGTTTAACTCACCAAACGACATTTCGGGTTTTACTATTTTAGCAGATCATGTAGACTTACCTGTAACAAAAAATAATAAAACATTAGTTGTTAATTATCTCACTCTTACAAATTTTATAAATGTCATAGTTTGTATGTTTGCTGGTGGTAGGATATTCATATCCGCCCGGATAGCAACCACCGTACACAGGGTGAAAAACCCGCCATAGTGGCACACGCAAGTATGTCGCGTTCCGGGATCAGCCAGTGTACATCCGGTTATTTGGGGGTCTAGAGTTGGGGTACAATGTTTGGCCATTTTGCGGCCTTCTGAGTACTCTGACAATAGACCCTCGACCGCTTCTTCACCTTCTTGCCCATGGCGTAGTGTGAAGGAGCAGGCCGGCATGATTGTGTTGAGTAGCGGGGGATAGATCGTCTCTCGCTACTCGATACTCTAATTGGACCGTACTGCGCTTACCATCAGGTGATGTGCGGTCCTTTGCCGTGCTAGGATAAAAAAAAAAAAAAAATTTTTGTTACTCAACCACACAAAAACAGCAGTACAGATTCGGATGAAATATTGCACACGGATAGTTTCTTAGCTGGAGTAAGACAGGATATGTTTTATCCCAGAAAAATATTAGGTTTATGATAACGTAATCACGCATGCAGCGCTGCGGGTAAACACTAGTTTGTTATAAAATTTATTTAAATTACAGAAATTGTAACGTAAAAAAATGACAGATAAAAATAATAAATTCAAGGCAATAGAACTTTAGCCTTCAGCTAATTTCAATTCACTCAAAGATATAGATAAATGATGTAGCACAATTTTTAATTTCCCATCACAGTGTTGCCAGATTAACTGTAATTTATGTCGGTCGGGTGTGAAAAAGTCGTCGTGTGTGTGGCACTCTGTTCATTGTTTTCTTTGGTCTATTTACCCAATGATAGACGTACCGCTAACTAGCGAGAACTAGATGTGGAATAAGAGGCTCATTTTTTACTTAAATCCGCGGGAAATTTTGAAATTCGAATAGCTAACGGCTTTTTTGTGAATGCTATTTTAACTGTAGAATGTTATGGAAACCGCGATTTAGGAAATAGTGGCACGATAACGTGTCTCATGGATCTAGATCTAGAATAATCTTGACTTTAGCATTTTAGTTCTATGAGATTATCATACATACATATACTCCCACGCCAGTAATCCCCGAAGGGGTAGGCAGAGGTGCAACCAGTACACCCACTTTTCGCCGAATTCATTACGGTTCCACAATGTGATAGGGAGCTAGCCTATCGCCATACCGGGCACAATTCCAGACTCAGGGCTCATACTAATATATGAAATTTCAAACCGAGCACTTGGTGCAATTGTTTTTCCTTTTTTTTACTTAAAGGCACTTCAGTACAAACCAGAAACAAAACCCATAACCTGCTAATAATAGGCATTCGGTTTATTACTCAAACAAAATGACAAAACTAAAACAATACGTGACATTTCCTTGTAATGCAAACTATTAGCGTAAATATTACGCATACAACGCACATACCAATGAAAGAGCGATCGCGTGCACTTTCTGTTTTGACATTTTACGTAAGCCATTTTGCTTAGCCTAAAAGAGTTTTACCGTTTACGAATGTGTCTGAATGAACGAAAAATTATTCGAAGGCACAATCAAAAAATCCACACTGAACATTTTTCTGATGTTGATAGCCCCTGTGGTACAGCGGGCGAATAGCCGATTGTGGAACACGATTCCTGCACATAGGCAAATGTTTGTGTGACAGATATTTGTTTCGGGTCTGGGTGTTGTGAAGTAGTCCCTTGTAGTTGATACCCACGATATAAGTTTGACTTTGTGTATGGATTTATAGCCCTTTTGACATGTAAATGGAACTTCATTTGTAAAACTTTTTTTATCCTGGCACGGCAAAGTGCAGTGCACTTTGTCAGTGCCGTCCTAATTGGACTGGACTATCAAGTAGCGAGAGACAATCTATCTATCTATACACAACACAATCATGCCGACCTGCTCAAACTTGTGATAGAGATATTCAACGCCTTACCTGAATATTCCTCGCATTATAACTCAATACCCAACAAATTAATGTCGATTTCGATAAAACCCGTGGTAGCGATGGGCACGCGCCTATAACGGAACCACGCATTAGAGTTAGACACACAGGTGGGCACGCCTAATGGCCAATTTCAATAAGCAATCTCAATCGGCATTTTCTGATCTAACCAAAAAATAAACCAGTCAAACTATGTCATTGGTAGGCGTGGCAATTATTTGTTAGTGGTTTACTTTTCTGAACGATGTGTAGTTTCGGAGTGTGATCGTTTATTAAAATTGTTCGTAAATCATCTGCCAGCCTGTACACAGTTCCGTTGAATTCTTTAGAAAGTAACAACGAGCACCACCTATTCAATTCCTAGTTATGAAGTAGATACGGTATTTTAAAATCGTCAAGAAAATTGATAAATCAAACTTAAAGTGATATTGCGTATTTACATACTTACATATACACTCACGCCTGTAATCCCCGAAGGGTTAGGCCACCCAGTTTTTGCCGATTTATTACGGTCCCATAATGTGATAGGGGGCGAGCCTATCGCCATACGGGGCACAGGTTCCAGACTTCGGGCTAATACTGAGAATTTCTAGATAGAAAACCCAATATCACTTTACCCCATTATATATATTAGGCTCGCCCCCCTATTACATTTTGGGACCGTAATATATTACCTCACCTCAGTTACACCTCTGCCTACCCCTTCGGGGATTACAGGCCTCAGTGTATATGTATATATCATAAAAAAACAACGTAAAATGGCAGCATGGTGTTGTATTTTATGCAGTCAGTGAGATTTACCAAATTCACTCTAACCATTCTCATTTCCCTTTTTTAAGTCTCGTTTACACATAGAAAGTTTCTCGCACTACAAAGGCAGTACGGTAGGCAACGGCTTTACTGTGCCCTGGTATTGCAGATGTCTATGGGTGGCGGTGTCTACTTACTGCTGGTCTGCCTATGCAGGCATAAAAAAAATAATATAACATAAATCTGTAATTTCCGAGGCCAATTTGATGAAGAGAATTGTACGAAACCAACATCGTTAATGCATCTTCTGTCAGCTTTGCCATTTGTAAGCTTTGTATCTAACAATGCAGTTTTTAGCTAGTTAGCTGTATTTTATTACCAAACCTTGACACTAAAATAAAAGGTTCAAATGGCGTCATTCATTTATTTATGTATTTAAATGCTATCAAAATTAAGAATATAAACAGGGTTATTAACATAAATATGTGAAAATATACAGACAATAATACTAAAATATATATTGTTAATATTCAAATCTTCACCTTTGCACGCTTCAAGCCTTCAAATAATTGACAAGATCCTTAAATCTTTGTTTTAAGTTAGCAATGTTACAAATTATAATTAAATGATGCATTTAAAAAAAACAATACTATTAGCAACATCGATTAAACACACACTACACTGAGAACGACTGTTCGCACACCGATTAAAACTGAGCTAGACTCCCGCTAGCCTCGTATAGACTGCCCCGTGAGCGCTGAAGCGTCCCCTTTTATAACAACTCTTCCCCTACTGAGTCTATAACTTGTCAATCTACCCGCAAATATTTTGTAAGTGACCCGGGTATTTCCATTAAACTCTAACGTAGAGTAGATTAAGCCGGAAGTCATTGAATATATTATTGTTGTATTAAAAAATACCCTCACAATACTTAGGTATAAAGTCGTAGTAAACGTTAAATAGAGAACCTAACTATACACATATATACATATAGTTTCGTAATAGATTATACTTACAAAAGATACATGCAACAAAGCAATTTTTGAAAGTTAAACACGTAATCAAATAATTAAAGAAGAACTCAAGGACACATCATTGCACTTAAAAACAAGTTGGAATTGTAATTCTACAGACACCTTTTACCTCTAAAACTTTTAAAGAATACCAGCCCTGTGTTAAGTGCTGCCCCTCTGCTGGGACGGGCCTCCTCTACTAATCTAAAAATTCAGGTATTAGTCCGCCACGCTGGCGTAATGAAGCTTGATAGACTTCAACTTTTTTAGCTGGTGGTAGGATATTCATATCCGCCCGGATAGCGACCACCGTACACAGGGTGTAAAACCCGCCATAGTGGCATACGCAAGTGTGTCGCGTTTCGGGATCAGCCAGTGTACATCCGGTTTTTGTCGGGGGACTAGAGGTCCAATGTTTGGCCGTTTTGCGGCCTTCTGAGTACTCTGACACTAGACCCTCGACCGCTTCTTCACCTTGTTGCCATGGCGTAGTGTGAAGAAGCAGGCCGGCATGATTGTGTTGAGTAGCGGGGGATAGATTGTCTCTCGCTACTCGATACTCTAATTAGACGGCACTGCGCTTACCATCGGGTGCAGTGTCGTCACTTTGCCGTGCCAGGATAAAAAAAAACATACCTTTCAAATACTTGTGATAATTAACAATGAATTGACACGTAACTTTAGAGAAATCAGAGAAGTATGCCGTTTAAGTTGGTTTCAAACCTGTGACTTTCGTCTCAGCAGTCTACACTACTCCCAAATCTTAGTTGTACACATTTATGTAGGCACTGTAAAATAATTAACAATTATAATTTATCAAGTAAGCAACGATGCATTACGAACGTAAATGAAAGGACACAGCCTTAAAAACACCATTGTTTAAAATAAAGGACTTCTATTTGTGGAGCTCCTGATCCATCAACTGATATACCCATAGTTTTAGACTTCAATAAAGCTTGCTTGTGTGACAAAACCTGGATTTTAAAAGCAAACGAGTCCAGCAAGTCACTGGATAATATTATAAGTACCAACGCAAGCAACGTTAGACTGTTTGAATTACTTCAAACGGTATCACTAAAAGCAAAGCAACCGATCAATTTTATATCTGATATATTATGGCATTATTCTCTCTACGTAAGAAAAACCAGCACCGCGTATAGATGAATATATTTCCATTACTGTCATCTGAGTTCTAATCATTATGCAATTATATTTAAAAACTAAGATTTATTGTATTCGTAAATGTTTCTCATTTGCTCCACACCATAACATGTTACGTGAGTTTTTTTTTTAGTGCCTCGATAGGCAGACGAGCAGACGGGCCACCTGATGGCAAGTAGTCACCGCCGCCCATAGACTTCTGCAATACCAGGGCACAGCAAAGCCGCTGCCTACCGTTTATCAAGGTCTGCACTGTATAAAACAAATATCACAATTACCATTAAATCAGTACCCAATATCGAATACACGCTGGGAGCGGTTGCTCCCGCCATGTTCCGAGTCATTAACCTTTTGTTGACATTGAAACAATAGCGACCACATTTGATACCACATGTACCGTGTAGAACCAATCATAAATTGCTCTTAACTCATCATTCGTTGTGGTTTGTACTTGCAAGTTTTCAAGGTCCATGAGACTTATAAAAATTCAACGATATTTTGGAGTTGAAGTAGTTTGAATTAAATTGAATCAAAAATATATTTACTAACATACTTAATGCCTTGAAAACACTGCCTTGGTGTTGTAATTGCGCATGCGTTACGACTGCCATGCTCAGGTCTCAGGTTCGATTCCCGGATGGGTAAAGTGATATTGGGATTTTCTATTTAGAAATACGCAGTATCAGCCCGGAGTCTGGAATTGTGCCCAGTATGCTCGCCCGATATCGCATTGTGGGACCGTAATGAATTCGGGAAAAAGTGGGTACACTGGTTAAACCCTGGTTATAAGTATGTTTATATATTTACTGCGTTTTTCTAATCAATCCTTTATTACAGTAGCGATTTAATATCTGACAGTGAAAAGATCGCACAAATCGCACTTTGAAATAACATTAATATTAAGAAGTTAAAGAACGAAAAATAAAGAAACATTTATTCAGCAGTGCGATCACATTAACACAAAAAGAGCTCTATGCAATCGATATAATTGATAAAAAAATAATTGATTAGGTAATAATATACATTACAAGCATTAACAATAACACATTCCTGGTACCATTTAAGGCAAAATAAATAACAAATACACAAAATGGATTTCGAGGAATAATTTTAATTTTGGACTTAAATGTTGTGACACTGAAAGTATTTCAAAGTGCCTTAATATTCATACACGATATATTAGTATTTGAATGCAGGATCAAGCTTATTTAATACTTGGGTGTATTTATTTAACCCTCCAACAGAACAGGAGAGAAATTCCATTTCTGTGCCTTGTAAAATTCATTGCATTGTTTCCCCGCATACGCAGACATTGTATCAAGTTACAATATTTCAGAATATTTTCAACAGCAAACTGTCTGCCGGCGCATGTCGTTTCAAATCGGCATTAACTTTTTGCCCGTGCCCGCTCGGTCACTCACCTTCCATGTTCTCTATTAATATAACTTAAAAGGCACCAATCTATTGCATCTTATCTGGCCTGCTATCAAGAACTGCAGTATAATTGTGGTCATTGAATTTGATTGAAATTCACAAAGGATATTGTACAAGGTTATTCTATTTAGGCCAGTTATATCCTTATTCGACTTTTGCTTTTAGTATTCCAAATAAGCAGCGCTAGGTGTGGTTATAAATATGCAAGTTATAAAAAATGTTTGAAGTTTGAATTAAAATTGACCCAGGAGAAGCCAAAATATTTTTTATAATGCACATAAACCTACTCTAAGACATAAACACGCACAAAACATTCGAAGGTTTTTTCTGAGAAAAATAGCTTGTCATAAAGATTTTAAAATCCAAACATAAAACAGTCGTTTCAAGGTTGACTGATACATCAACTGAAGAATTAAACAGTATTGAAAAATGTATGCAATTTTTGGAGACACAATTAACTGTTTTCACTTGAAAACAATTTGAAAAAAGTAGCTTGTGAAAATTGAACCGCTATATCGTTATAGCGGGTTATACAACGGACTATATACAAAGTACTTAAAATAGCCAAGTTGCGACATTTATGAACATCGGAGTGAAGATATGCAATACGCACCAGTCATATAGTTTGCAGATGACTGCAATTTCCGCACGGTGAATCATTGTCAACAATATACTCTATAAGACAAGTAACACAAAATACACGTTGTATAATAGGGTAGTTTCCTGTGTTTAATTGTGTACATTATTCGATATGCATCCGAATATAAAACGTAAAAGAAATCCTTTTGCGAAAACAGAATCAAAATTGCTTGAAAATTGAGTTCACAATATTTATTTTAAACAATTGTATGAGAAATGGTTGCGTAGTCGGAATATATCACTATCTCCCTCGCACAACGGCACCGTAATGGCCATTGACGTCACAGGATAACCATGCATCCTTTTACTGTCATTTCACAATTACCAGCAGATTTGAATGGCGTGTAATTTACTTATTTTTGTTCATATTTTTTTTCACAAAACAGTTTTTATATAATGTAACTTGTTAATTAATATAATAATAAAAAATCGTGTCAACTACCCTATTAAAGCAAGCAGCGTTGAATTCTTTGCCTGCTGTTGTCGCGCGCTAATAGCTTTCATACTGAATTCAGCATACACCAATCACTTTCACGTTGACGATCGGTCAATCATGAATTTTAGAACATTAAAACTGATAACAAGTCTTTTACACAACAACATTACATAAACCCAATTATAAAACTACTAGATGTTGCCCGTGGTTCCGCCCGCGTGGAGGTTATTTTTGCGAGGCATCTTAAGGTATTACACCTGTCTACATTTTGGTTATCCCATCAGAAGCGTGCATTTTTCTGGGATAAAAAGTGGTCTATATCATTTTCTAATCCCCAAACTGCCACTTTGCAATAAATCAAATTGATCCCTTGCTCTGTAAAAACTAAACTATTCAAGGGGCACTGTGCATTTTTCCGGGATAAAAAGCCTATGTGCTATTCCAGACTGTAATCTATATCTGTCCCAAATTTCAGCCAGATCCGTCTAGCCGTTGTAGCGTGATTGAGTAACAAACATCCATCTATCCATCCAAACATTCGCATTTATAATATTAGTAGGATAAGGCACCAATACAATTTGCCAAAATTGCCAGCGGGTCCAAATGACGCTCGCGCCTTGTCACACCAAGAACCATTATGTCCGCACAAAATCAATCTCATCCATGGTAAATTCCTGTCTAATGTAATTGAAAGGTTTTCCCAATATTTGTAAATTGCGTACCCGAAGCCAATGTAAATTAGTTTATCGGAAATTCACCAATGATTTAAAAGATGACCTAAAAATGTACCCTTTTTATTGTCCGAATGACGAGACAAGGTGCTCGCATGACGGCAAGCCCCATAGCTACCTATTAACAACGGGAGCATCACACACCACCTCCAATTTCAAATTACTACAAGACACCGCACTGAGCTCATCGCTCCAACAAATGATAATTATCATGCCCCGTAACTCCATGGGCTTCAATATTCGAAACAAACACAAAATCGCTTCCTCACTATCCGACTATTCATCTACGGTGCCACAGACAGCCTCTGTCAAAAAAATTGCGAACAGTTTAGAGTGGCAGCGGGGGAGTAGGCGGCTGTGAAGCGGGAGGCCGGCTCGATTCCCGCACCGAGACTAATTTTTGTGTGACAGACTGATATTTGTTATGGGTCTGGGTGTTGCGGGACAGAAGGCTCTCGTAGTTCTTGATACCCACGTTACAGGTTGTACCTAGTGTCGCAACAGAACTATGTGTGTGTGAAATCATCAGATAGAACATCTCTCATCGACCAATCATTCATCTATAGTTATAAGTAGTTTTTCTGCGAACATATGCTCGACATTCCACAAACACTCGACATCAGTCACTAAATTAGTTTTTGTCGAGGGTCTATAGTTGGGGTACGATGTTTGGCCGTTTTGCGGCCTTCTGAGTACTCTGACACCAGACCCTCGACCGCTTCTTTATCTTCTTGCCCATGGCGTAGAGTGAAGAAGCAGGCCGGCATAATTGTGTTCATAATGATAGATTATCTCTCGCTTCTCAATACTCTAATCGGACGGCACTGCACTTACCATCAGATGGTCACTTTGCCAGTATAAAAAAAACTTCTAACACTTCGATCTTCTATGAACACTTAATACTCAATACTCGAAATTGATTAAAAAATTAACTTTTTAAAAATAACCTCAAACAGCTGAGCTCTGTACAGATGTAGTCAAAGTCATCATTACAACATCGGATCTCTCACCTGCGCGTACTTTCTCCGGCGGCTCGCGTGTCCGCAGTCGGTCACGACACCTCGTTTCAAACTAGTCTACACAATGTTGGATCGGATATAGCTGGATACCTTCTTTTACTGATATGTGGCATGTACGATACATATGTGTTTTCACAGGATTTAATACAAGGAATTCTGGATTAGGATATATTGAGCATTCTTCTCGTATACATAAATATACATTCACGTCTGTAATACCCGAACGGAAGGCGAAGGTGTAACCACTTTTCGCAGAATTTATTACGGTCTTATAATGTTGAAGATGCCGAGTCTATCGCCATACCGAGCACAAACCCAGACTCTGGTACTGAGTATTTCTAAATAGAAAAACCAAATATTACTTTACCCTACTCGGGAATCGAACCCGAGATCTCAACACAGAGGTAGTTACGGATGCGCAATTACAACTGCACCACCGAGGCAGTAGTATAGTACCTATAGATAAATGTGTAATGACCAGACTCGTATTTTTACGAAGAGTGTCGAGCGTTTGGCACACCAAGCTTAAAAAGTTTGACGGTACGTGGCTTCGAGGTGAATAGATAGAAATGTTATCGTCATCCGGTGAATATGTTTCTAAATTCAAAATAAACACATTAAACCTTTTGGTATAAAGCACAACTCTAATCGAATATTCATTCAGTCAATCCTTTGAATTTACTATGTAATAACTTACTATGAATGACCAGTGTAATGGTTTATTCATAAGGTTACAATGGGACGTGTAGTAGAAAACATAAAGCTGTTTATTATTAACATCAAAACGAATTTCTCCTGTGTGGAATAAAAAACAATACGAGCGAACTACGTGACCTATTTGTTAACAATGTTTGTTTAAATTCGGAATATTATATTCATTAGAAAGAAAGAAAGAAAAACGATTTATTAGTACAGCTAACAACACGCACATACCATAAGACAATTAACAACTTTATTATGATTAAAACTTATACTAATGGCACTTGCGTGGTCTAACATTATTCTATTTATTTAATCTTTTTTTTTTTTTTTTTTTATTCTGGCTTGGCAAAGTGACCACACTGCACCTGATGGTAAGCGCAGTGCCGTCCAGATAGAGCATCAAGTAGCGAGAGACAGTCTATCCCCCGCTACTCAACACAATCATGCCGGCCTGCTGTTTAGCTTCTTCACATTACGCCTAAAGGACCCAGGATCATAGGAGGGAGGGAACACGGTAGCTGGCAAACTGTTCCACAGCTTGATGGTGCGGCAAAAATACGAATTTGCGAACCTCTTGGTTCGGGCCGGGGTAGTAGACATATCTATCTTCGTAACTCAAAAATATATTTATATATACATTACATTAATACACAGTCTATTATTTTTATTTTCTGTACAGGTTATTAAAAATAATTTTATAATATAAATTATAAATAAACAAAAATTACCGAATCCAAATTAATCCAAAACTATAATGAGGAAATAGACAAAGTTCGCAGTTTTATTATTATTTAAATACCTGGGCGAACGATATTCGCTCGGAGTTTAGACAAGAAATTACAAAAAATATTTGATAATACTTATTTAGATAAGCTTAAAATACTTCAAACCCAAAAACCAGTTTTTAATGCAAGAACTTCAAAGATTTACGAGATTCAAAAAATATATTTTGTGTGAAATCGATTTTTTAAAATATAAGTACCTATAAAGGCAAATTTGAAACTCATCTAAGCCATTAGATTCTTCGTTTAAATATATAAGAAAAAATATATGCGCTACCTTTTAATCAGAACTGTTGTCCAGAAGCAGTATACATTAAACCTATAAACGATACTGTAACAAAAATGTTACAAATCTCGAACGCTAGAGTTTCTAACTAAATGTAAAACGAATTAATTACATTCTCGATTATTAAACCTCTCTGCGTTCTTACAAAGTAATCACACTGATTGATACATCCATAGTGCCTTATTAAGAACACTAGCTCGATTCTTCACGATATCGTATGTAAAACACACATGACGGGTTCTACGAAGGCAGTGGCACTGCGTGTTGCAGGAAACGCATCCGTCTTATTATTTCCAACGCACTCTGAGCTGTTTCCTTACACTATAATACTGGTTACTACTTAGAATACGTGCTTGAAGATATAGGAATTGAGAAATGTGTTCTATTATGGGATTTAAATACGGTTTCGCTAAACTTCATTAGGGTAAAAAAGTTCTATGACACTACAATGTAGAAATTCATTCAGGATTTGTAGAGTTTTAATATATTATTTACAATTTAGTATTATACCACGATATTCACTTAGCCTACTTGTTCGCATAATTATTTTTTTAACTAATTTCATTAAAGCATTTAAATTAAAATTTGATTAAAGTTTTCAACCAATCAATTATTCGTTTTATGCATTATCAAACTGTACTGTAATAAAATACACACATACACCTGACACAACACTTATTTTTCACGGGGAATCCATTTACGGATCTTCCAAGGAAGTATGCCGGAATCACCAACTTAGACCGTCTTACTAACTATAGGTTAAACCTTTATCGTGACTATCAAGGACTACGAGGGACTACGGTCCCACGGACCCGAAACAAATATTTGTCACACACATATGTGTATATGTTTTGGTGTGGGAATTGAACCCACGACCTCTCGTTTCTCAGCTGGTTCCTCGCCCACTGCTAGTTTATAACTAAAAAGCTCACAATACAGCAGGATGCACTGTTCTATGTAACGTCATAAACCTATCACAAAAATCTCTTCTGGCTAACCTTAAATCCAGTTAATAAGCATTGCATCTATCCACGATCTACCTATCAGATGATGCCAGCCAGAGCAGAGACCGTAATGACAAGATAATCATCGGAAACCTCATGAGCTGGTCAATTATCAAGATTACAAAATAAGTAGTCGACTTGCCCGACACGACACCGGCACAACATACTGCGGGTGCGACTTACGAAACCAAAGACAGGTCTTGTATTGTATGCAAATGGAGTAGGATTGTATCTATTTGATAATTATTTGTAACTAAGTTCGCAAGGTCGGGAAAATGGTTTTTGTCCGGGTACGATGTTTGGCCGGTTTGCGGCCTTCTCAATACTCTTCTCAAGACACTAGACCCTCGACCACTTCTTCACCTTCTTGCCCATGGCGTAGTGTGAAGAAGCAGGCCGGCATGATTGTGTTGAGTAGCGTGGGATAGATTGTTTTTCGATACTCTAATTGGATGGCACTGCGCTTACCATCAGGTGCAGTGTGGTCTCTTTGCCGTGCCAGGTAAAAAAAAACTTTCACGACTGCACTGCTACGTAAAGGTATTTCTAAACACCCAACAGACACATATAGTTTGATAATAATAAACTGATTTTCATAATCCCACAAATGTTATAAATGCGAATGTTTGGATGTTTGTTACTCAATCACGCTACAACTGCTGGACGGATCTGGTTGAAATTTGGCATAGACATAGATTATAATCTGGAATAGCACATAGGCTACTTTTTATCCCTGAAAATATACGGTTCCCGCGGGATAGTCATTTGTTTTTCACGGAAATGATTTTTGCATAGTGGTAGTTTAGGGATTAGAGAATGACATAGACTACTTTTTATCCCGGAAAAATGCACGGCTCCTATGAGATAGCATAATATAGAAAGATATAATAGCTTAAGATGACTTAATGGATTTACCTTTACCTCACCATTTCTTTAAAAAAATCAAAAACACACCACACCCGACCCTACACTAAAATACGAGTCTTGTGTTGTGGGTATCAGGGACTACGAGAGACGCACGGTCTCACAACACCCAGACCCCGGACACAAATATTTCTCTGTCACACAAATATTTGTCCCAGTGTGGGAATCGAACCCACGCCCTCTCGTTTCACAGCCGGCTACTCGCCAACTGTGCCACCGAGGCTGTCAATGTTTACCTTTTAAATGTACACTTAGGACGCCAAATTTCAAGTCATTGTATATTTATTTACCCATAAAGATAATATAATAGCGTCAATCTTCATAGGCGTTGAGATTTGAACAGCGATAAAACACAAAATAAGGAAGAAAGTGTACTCAATGCTGTGGATTATAAGAGCGATAGAATGAACACAAACGATTCTAATAAAAGTAAAGAAAGTGGATAAACGTGCAATTTAATTGAGCATGAACTTAATTCCTTAAGTAACCAAAGCAAATAAATAATGCACGTAATTGGAGAAGAAACTAGCTTTCATTGTGATTTCAATTAAACATATTCGTCCTCAATTTATTAATAAATAATACTTTTAAGTGCAATCTTTGCTATAATAAAGCTGAAGAGGCACTTTGTCTTCACATTAAGTATTTATGCAAAATTTTGATTGTAACGTGTTATATTATCGATATAGGACCCAAAACAATTGCTTTCGGAATTATTGTTTGTCTGTCTGTCAAGGCATCACGTCCACAGTACCAAAATAATCGACAAAATAATCCTCAATAAAATCATAGAATGTATCTCGAGGTAACATTTAGTCTTTATTTCATTTAAATCGGTGCATTCAATCATTAGTTATACCTGTTTGAACGAATATCTGTATTATGCACAGAGTAGTTGTGTGAGATGAAATGATTTTATAAATAGAAGATAACTTCCACGCGGACGGAGCAGCAGGGAACAGCTAGTAATGTAATAAATTTCAAATAGCTACCATATTATTTTTAAATTATCAGAGTTGACACGTATGATCGATTAATAATGTTATAGTTTGTACCCGCCTGTCACTTTAATACATAAAGCGTGGACCAGTTGAAGAAATCCATTATGACAGTATAAGGGTATTTACTATTATTAGAAATACCGAAGGTATAACGGAGGTATTTAGGAGACTAGTTGGGGGTAGTTAATAATGACAACCAAAGTGGGAGTAGTAAATGTTTAATATAAAACAGAGTGCCCTCCGCGCTCCGGTGTTCAGTTCAGTTCAGAAGACTAGTGGTGTAGCAGTGAGTTGGTAGTGAGAACATTCGTGGGGCAGTAAGTAATTGTAATTGGTTCAATGGCGTTGTTCAGTTTAAAAGGGTAATGCTGGTAGATTAATTATAAAGAGAAGCCTTAAGTGAATCCTGACATGCGTGTGTGTTAATATTAAGCACTGAGATGTGTAACAGTGTCGTGTAAATCAATCAATAAATTATAAACATTGTGTTTGTGCTTTTTAAAAATTCATCTTGCATAGTTTTGTTGATGTTTCTAACAACAGTCACTTACAAAAAAATACATCTAACAGTCTAACATAGTTCTAACCCCATACTCGGTCATACCTGTGTCGTGGGTATCAAGAAATACGAAGGACTACGGTCTCACAACACCCAGACCCTATACAAATATCTGTCTGTCACACAAAATTTTACTCGAAGCGAGAATCGAACCCACGGCCTCCCAATTCACAACCGGCTACTCGTCTGCTGCGCCACGGAGGCTATCACAAAACAACAAAATAATTTGATCAAACGACTAACAACATGACTTTAGTTAGAATGATGGCTGGTTAGGTATAAAGGTAATTTATAGACTTGATTCTAAATCATATTTGGTGTACATAAATCACGAATATAAAAAAACATAGGCAGTCATCGGGCCTACCGACAGAAGTAAAAATTTACACTTAGGAATTACTGTGTTCGTTTTTGAAACAGCGCCCATGAAGTAGAAACTTTTTTGTTTATGATTGCTTGTCAATAATTATAGAACTTCATAGGCGTGCTTATGAAAAGTAAAAAATCTGAGCGTGGTGGTCACACGAGTTTAGTGCTTTGTCCCCATCCCAAAAGTGCCCAACGTGCCTAAAGAAGTTAACACTTTAAAAAACCTAACAATTAAAGGAGCATCGATCTCAAACAACAAGAAAATCCCATTAAAAATTATATCTTCATAAAAAACAATAAATAACAAGAAACTAAAATAAGACGGTCTCAATTAATAACAGTCCAGCTAAATACAGTGTATACAAATCTACAATAAGGTCGTTAATAATAAATAGTTAACAAGCACGAATGTACCTTATCTATGAATTGTTATTTTTTTTAGCAGCAACACGATATGTAGAACATGCATCAAAATAATTGGCGCTTGTACGGCTAATGAGGCTTAACAAAAAAAACGCAATATAAATACGAATCAGCGTTTTATTACTGCTAATGTCCATTACATTTCCACTTTCTACACACATTGTGCATTACTCGTTTGGAAACATCTTTAAATTACATAAAATCTCGCCATTGTTATATAAATATTGTGCCAATTATTTTTACAAATAATAATAGCAGCAATAGCCTAGTTGGTTGCGGTACGGACTGCCAAGACGAAAGTCGTAGGTTCGAAACCCAAGTGGCATACACCTCTGACTTTTCTAAAGTTATGTGTGTATTAAAATGTTAATTATCGCTTGCTTTAACGGTGAAGGAAAACATCGTGAGGAAACCTGCATATCTGAGAGTTTTTCGGAGGTATGTGAAGTCTGCCAACCCGCATTAGGCCAGCGTGGTGGACTAAGCCTAACCCCTCTCATTAGTACAGGAGGCCCGTGCCCAGCAGTGGGACAATGTATAATACAGGGCTAGTATTATCAGTATTTATTTTTACAAAAATGATTCAATAAGCGCAATAAAATTATTTATGGTTTGTTTTTATAGTGTTATCTCAGAACTTGCATAATAAAAATGCACTAGATATTTTTTCTGTGATATAATTGCATTCGATTTGGAAACATGTTATATAATCGCGTACTATTCCAAATACATACATGTTACATTATTTAACATATGTGTGCCTAATACTTGCAGTAAAATCGTAAAATTTTGCTATTTTTAGTTATTCCAAGCTGTCTGCCAACCATCAGTAATTAAAAAGCACACAAAGAAGAATTAATTCAGACACCAATGACAATACTTGACATATTTCGGTACAAAAGTAACAGGGATAATAATTTCGTTGTAATAAAAAGAATCATTATTTAATCAATTAATTAATTTATTATTTTTTTTTATTTATTTAATCATTATTTTATTACAACGAAACCTTGAAAAATTTCACCAGAATATTTTGATAATCCGCCTCATATTGTGCTGCACGTTCCTATCCATGGAAAAAGTTTTCCCGCCAAAAGTGAAAGCATTTATTGTGCTAATGTGAATAACTAAAACGTAGATAGGAATGTAGCACAGCTCGATAATCATAACAGATCAAGGCTCGAGCGAAGGTTAATCGCTTAGTTTCATACATAGACGTTTAATTGTCTTTGATCAATGGATTAAAACGGTCTGTGTGATATGTGAACTTGTTCCATATTCGTGAATGTAATTCTGCACACGCTTTATGCTTTTTCAAATTATATTCTATTTCTTTTTATGTTTTTTCAAATTATATTCTATTTCTTTTTATGTTTTTTCAAATTATATTCTATTTCTTTTTATGTTTTTTCAAATTATATTCTATTTCATTTTATGTTTTTTCAAATTATATTCTATTTCTTTTATGTTTTTTTTCAAACTATATTTAATACTACCTTGATTAATTTGTTATTTAAATTGCGGCTGTGAAGCGTGAGACCATGGGTTCGATCTCCGAACAGAATAAAATGTTAGTGTCTACCACTTAGAGTATTTAACACTGGAGACGCCATTGAGCGCTTACCCCGTTTGACAAATGTAAGAGCACGGTGCTCATACACGTTCTATAAAACTAGTTGCGCTTCGTGATCCGCCACTAAAAAAGTGACATCACGTGCAAATGGAGCTCCGTGAAAAAGCCCGCCTGTAGCGGTATTAACATGTAAAAATAGATCTGACACATGAAACTTCCAAAAATAAAACATTATTTTTCACCTGGACGTATTTTTTTAAAGTAATATTATCCTTAAAAGCAACAAAACATATAGTTTCTAAAAATTATCATCGGGTAATAAATGTTGCCAGGTTAAACTTTTAGCCACAGTAGTGCAAAATTTATTTGCATTCAATATCTTAAACGCAAGTTGTTTTTTTAATATTCATTTTTAACTAATGTTGCCCGCGGGTCCGCCCGCGTTTATGTCTTGGAGCATTTTAACATTCTATATTTTGCTATCCCATAGGAAGCGTGCATTTTTTCGAGTTAAAAAGTTTAAAGTGGTCTTTGTCTTTTTCTGATTCCTAAACTGCCACTATGCAAAAAATCATGTCGATCCCTTGCTTTGTGAAAAACTAAACTATCCCATGGGAACTGTACATTTCTCCGGGATAAAAAGTAGCCTATGTGCTTTTCCAAACTATAATCTATCTCTGTGCCAAATTTTAAGTAGATCCGTCCAGCCGTTGTAGCGTGATTGGATATCAAACAACCATGCATCCATCCAAACATTCGCATTTATAATATTAGTAGGATTACTTTATTTATGCTTTCTTAACTTAATTTATAATTTAAAAATATTACGACTAAGTTTACAATTTCATAAACTTTATTACACTGGCATTTTGGGTGGTTTATGTGGTAACACTGTCGTTTATGCAAGTCTCAAATAGTGTTGTAGATAAACTTATAAAGGTTATCGATAAAATTACTAATCCATCTGGACTGTCTTCTAAACCCATACTTTTAATGTAAATAGTTCTAACACACTAGAAATGTCACAAAATATACCAAAACCAGAATAAAGTATTTGTCAAAAAAATGTGATCCTAAAAATGTATCCGGTATATTTAAAAAATATTTAGGTATGAATTTTAGCGCCATTCATTTATTACGTAAGATGATGTAGGGGGGAGTCGATCATGTCTTATTTTTTCTTTTAAGGGGTGGGAGGGAGTCTTAATAGTTCTTACGTAAGATCACACAAATGCGCAATTTAGGATTATACTTTGAAAAAGCGCGGGCCATGCCTATAATTTTAAAATTGCAACTTAGATTTTTTTATATTTTTTTGATAACCGGTATGACTTGCCTTTTCACCCGGTTCCGGCTTGACGTCGACTTTTGGGACACCCTGTATTCATGTCGAGATATCAAGCCCTTTTTATATGCTCTTCATAATAGATAGCCGTTAGCCGGCTACCACACCAAACAAAACAGGCGATAATCGCTCTCAATGACATACAATAATTTCATTCGCTAATCGCATTCGTTACCAGTAACACTGTATTTCTAGGCTCCGCTTATTTAATTTGAAATTTTATGGAATAACAGAACATTTTCTCACAAACTATATACCATTGGAAAGGTCGTTTTGTACTTTCCGGTGGTATATTTGCTGAATCGAAATACCTCAAAACGAGTGAGTAATCATCAAATACATTTTAAATTTTTTTTTTTTTTTTTTTTTTTATCCTGGCACGGCAAAATGACCGCACTGTACCTGATGGTAAGCGCAGTACGGTCCAAATAGAGTACTGAGTAGCGAGAGACGATCTATCCCCGGCTACTCAACACACTCATGCCGGCCTGCTTCTTCACACTACGCCATGGGCAAGAAGGTGAAGAAGAGGTCGAGGGTCTAGTGTCAGAGTACTAAGAAGGCCTTAAAATGGCCATTGTACCCCAACTCCAGACCCCCGACAAAAACCGGATGTACACTGGCTGATCCCGGAACGCGACACACTTGCGTGTGCCACTATGGCGGGTTTTTCGCCCTGTGTACGGTGGTCGCTATCCGGGCGGATATGAATATCCTACCACCAGCGAAATTATTTGCAACGGCCGTCATTGTTGTGTTCCATGTGCTGACATACCTGAAAAACGCTTCTCTACAATTAGTGTTGACCAAAAAAAAATGGAAGTGTCACGGATGATGTGCAAAGCAACCAAAAACTGATAACAGTAATACACCTTTACGTCCCATTGACTCACCCGGCAAGTTAAGGGACAATAGTGACTCGCTACCTTTTAATGACAATATTACGTATCGAAACAAAGCCACTGTTGATACTAGCGCAATTAGTGGAAGTTCCGGCTTAAACTCGTCCGCGTCAGTTATTACAAAGAAAGACGTTAGGGAAATAATAAGAGAAGAATTCAATGTCATGAAAATGGCTTTAGCACAGGAGCTTAACTAAACCCTTAAGCAGATGGTGAGAACCGAATTTCAATCTATAAAACAGGAAATAACTGCTTTGGAGAATAATGTTTGTTTCTGAATGAAAATTATAAAACCACCAAATCCACCATCGCCAAATACCAAGACACACTGGGAGAGCTAAAGAAAGAGAACGTTCAGTTAACAAATACGTTACAGGATCTGCAAATCAGGCTTCAGGTTGCTGAGCAGCATAACCGTTCTAACAATCTTGAGATAGAGTGTGTCCCCGAGCACAAACACTTGCTATCTATGATTATCTGTCTAAGGTATCCTGCGACTTGAAAGAATCCGACATTCATCATTGCACTCGTGTGGTAAAAAGTAACAGAGACGACAAGAGACCTCGCTCAATCATTGTTAAATTGGCTACCCCTAGGCTTCGGGATACATTTTTAGCGAAAACAATAAATTTTAATAAGGCAAATCCAAACGACAAGCTCAGTACTGCTCACATAGGCATTGGAGGTAATAAATCGCCGCTTTACATTGTTGAGCACCTATCACCTAAAAACAAATTACACGCAGCGGCTCGCCAGATCGCCAAAGATAAAGAGTACAAATTCCTGTAGATTAAGCAAGGTCGTGTTTTCATTAGGAAAACAGAAGAAGACTAGTTTACTTATATAAGAAACCAAGAGACCAGAACTAACCTAAAACAATTCTCTGCCATATCCCGTTTGTCCAAATCATATAACTCTATTTGTGAAACGATGTATGTATGATGTATTTATTGATAAATTGCCAAAATTCAAAAAATCTGTTGTGGCAAAATGGTTAGATGTACATATAGCTAACCATTTTTTCATATAGCTACAATTCTATAATATTGTTATACTTAGATATAATATATATATATATATATTATTAATTAAATACTTATTTGGTCATGCTCATTGTTATTTTTGAAAATTTAATTAACCTTTTACTTTTATTGAATACTGGTGTTACTTTTTTTTCTCCCCGCATGTCGTGGAATCCTTAAAATGTTGTTCATTAATAGTAAGATTATTGTTACCTCATTATAACTTAGTCCTAAGTAATGTAACAACAGCTGGATATCCATTTTAAATAAATTAAAGGCGTATATTTTTTAAATAATAAAGTTTTATTTTTGTTTATTTGGCTTGTATTTTTCTCAGTACTCATTACCTCTATCTTTACAGTATTTCGATTAAATTAGAAATATTAATTTACACTATTTTTAACTATACCTCTCTACTTCCGTCCCTTTTCACGAAGTCACACCCAGAGATTGCAAGAAAGTGATAGAAAAGATGATACACATAAAAAATAATTTTAAAACATTTTATAAATTATAATTGTTTAATTTTATCTATCGATAGATAAGGACAACGCTATCTATACCTCGTGTCGACATTGCTACGCTCTACTGTTTTTACACAGTTGTCAATATATGACACTGTAAATACATTTCACGCCAAGATAAATTTGTAACTGTGTGCATAAATTTGCCAGTGTTGTATGAAATGGTGTAGTGTGCGTGCGTAGCGACGTGATTACATTTTGCATTTGTGTGCACATGTTTATTTGTAGTTGTACGAAGCCCCCCACCGACATTGCTGAATTTTTTGTTCAAGATTCGAGCGTAATGCCGTCTCCTTTTGGTTGCCTACTCTAAGGTCTACCACAAATACTTATTTCGGATTGGGTAATGTACGACCTATGGGTAATGTGGTTCTAAATAACCACAGGTTTGACCTAGTGTGAGATCAGTACTATACGCGTCACAGTTGGGTGTATTATAACTTTTTTATTTATTTAACTATACAATTGTTATACTGTGTTCAGTATAATTGGTTTAAGAACTCAACAAATTAGAATTTCAATTTACCTATTAAATTATTATTTGTATAAAGTTACAATCATGTTTTTAAGTTTCAAGCTTCAAAGCAATAGGTTCGTTGAACTAGAACGGCGACCGCTTTTGATAACAATCAAGTTAAAAGCAAAGCTCAGTTTAGGGCTGGCACTTTACAGGTATTAGTCGCGGTATAAAATCTAAACCTGTCAACCAAAGTGATCGAAATATGACTACAATCTGTATACTAAGGCTACAGTCTTGTTTTTATGGTCGCTACATTTTCCAACCAAATACAGTAATGTTAATTATGTAAGGTGAATTTAATTTCATACATTTCATTTAAAAGTGGTAGAGCCACGGTGTAGACCTATTTGTCTAATGCATGAATGGGCCAGCTCGAACAAAAAACCAACGAAAAGTGACAGTTTACTGTCGCGTTTCGTATGGTAAGTGAGATATCCGGAGGCCCAGATTCCCCCTTCCCTTCCCTAATCCCTATTCCTGTCCTTTAAGGCCGACAGCGCATACGTGATGCTTTCGGTATGGTGGATGTTCATAGGCGGTAGAGATCACTTAATATCAGGTGACCCACTGGCTCGTTTGTCGGACTATGATATAAAAAAAAACAAAATTCATACATAAGAAATATACAATATTTGATAGTTTTTGACTCCGCCTGATAACAGGTGCCGTTAGATGCCTTATATATAATATAAGCTTGCTTAATTACACCTGTAAGGCAATAAGTAACTCTAGACTTAAGCTATTAAAGTTCGGATTTATATGGATATCAAAACGATATAAATTCATTGAAGTATATATAACCTCTTAAATTTCTTTCAAGATAAAATATTTGCTATATACAGTTTAATTGACAACCCTAAGAAAAGTAAAAGAAACCAGTGAGCTAAAAAACATACGATGCCTCCTTATTGGTCAAGTCAGTGCTGATATGGGCACACATATAACTGGTCAGGTTAACAATTCAGTGGCGGATCCGCGGGAGATTGATGTGATTGCTATACTGTATATTATGGACTTTCCTGTAATTAATGCAACAGGATAGGGATGGTAAACGGGTACAGTCATTGGCCTAGGAGTAGAACAAGGACTATAATGTGAATGGTGTCTCAAGGAACAATGGGTATTGATTTAATTGTCAGCCTCCATGAGACTCCATAACTCAGGCAGCCGGAGTTTAATGAGAGGCCGTAGGTTCAATCCCCACATAAAAAATAATATTCGTATAATCTATTAAAATCGGTTTCAGGTTTGGGTGTTGTGGTACCATAGTCCCGTAGTTATTTATAGCCGCGATACAAGTTTGACCTAGTCTTAGGTGAGGACTATGTTTCGGCTGTTGGGTGTAAGTAATATTACACCTAACAGTCACACACATAATTGTAAGACCGAAAAGTCTGCCGTAGTCCTCATAGTCGCGACACAAGACTCTAATCATAGTGTGATTATTGATTGTTGAATGCATTTATGAGTTTATATAACACAATGCAGTATTCTTCGCTGAGTTTAATGATATCTACGTAGTATAATAGTCCTCGATGATTTTATTTATCTGAATTGTTTATTAACCTTAAGAACTGTCGGAATCGGATGTTGATCCTATACATTTTGGCAGTTTGTACCGACATACCTCGAACAAATGTCTTAGTACAGATTTGTTTTAGCTCTTAGGAGCCTTCAAGTATAGTAAATGTAGGAAATATTTGTGAATGAACACCGCTACAAAAAGTAAATTGAATGGTAATTTCATGGAGGCAGAACTGTATACAACCAAGCTTGAATACAGTTAGATTTGACGGACTTTGCGTTTTCCTTGTAGAGTACATTATCACCTGTCGATATCGGTATATTTAGTAGTAACATCGAGGGTGGCCAGTACCGATAAAAAAGCTGTATATACTTTGACAAAACACCAGCGTATCAAGAGTATTGAAAGGAAATATTTTATTAATTTCCTCTTAATACCGGCAGTGCAAAGATCTAAGAAATAGGCGATAAAAATGTCTTTTATAGTTCTTTATCAATGGAAAAATAAATTAAATATTTTGAAATAAACAATCTTTACATTTGACTAATTTCTTGCGTTAGCGATTTTATATTGGAATTAAGATGACTCCGATAATAAAGATATGAATTAACGACGAAAATAGGCTGGTGGTAGGATATTCATATCCGCCCGGATAGCGACCACCGTACACAGGGTGTAAAACCCGCTATAGTGGCACACGCAAGTGTGTCGCATTCCGGGATCAGCCGTATCGGGTGTACATCCGGTTTTTGTCGGGGGTATTGAGTTGGGGTACGATGTTTGGCCGTTCTGCGACCTTCTGAATACTCTGACACTGGATCCTCGACTCCTTCTTCCCCTTCTTGCCCATGGCGTAGTGTGAGGAAGCAGGCGGGCATGATAGTGTTGAGTAGCGGAAGATAAATTGTCTCTCGCTACTCGATACTTTAATTGGACGGCACTGCGCTTACCATCAGGTGCAGTGTGGTCACTTTGCCGTGCCAGGATAAAATTAAATTAAATCGAAACCAATTTGTTTTTTATCGCAATAAGCCGCATTATTCGCAAATTCAAAACAAAGTTTTAGACAGTTCGTACCGTAAAAAAATGCAAATCACTTCCTAAGTTGCTTTAAGACATAAAAAACTAGTCTTGGTGGTGACCTTGATTCAGTTTCCTAGATATTTTGTGTTTTGATGATTTAAAATATAACGTTTACCTACATTTTAAACGATTCAAAATATGCAGTGGAAGGAGATCTCGATTCAACGCATATTTATTTCTTCCTGTTATGTCCTCGAGTGCAATACAAAAAAGTAAGTGTGTATCGAACCACGCATTATAAAGAGCGCCGTCTGGAGATGAACGTTTCCATACATACGTATACACTCACGCCTGTAATTCCCGAAAGGGTAGGCAGAGGTGTAACCAGTACACCTAGTTTTCACCGAATTTATTACTGTCCTATAATGTGATAGAGAGCGAGCCTATCGCCATACCGGGCACAATTCCAGACTCCGTGCTGATATTGAGTATTTCTAAATACAAAACCCAATATCACTTTACCCGACCCGGGGATCGAATCTGAGACTTCAGCACAGCAGTCGTAACGCATGCGCAATTACAACTGCGCTACCGAGGCAGTCATGAACGTTTATGATTAAAATTAGTAAAAATTATTATAATTTTCTTACGTACTTTGTTAATACGGTTTTTTTCACTGACAGTCTCTTGCTTGTATTATGAAGAGTCGAACGAAACGAAACCGTACAAAGCTACCAGGTGGCCAGTAGCTTTGTAAATATTAATAAATAAATAAATACACCCAACAGTCACACACATAGTTCTGCCACCACACTAGGTAAAACTTTTATCGTGAGTATCAAGAACTACGAAGGAGGTGTGGGAATCAAACCCACAGCCTCTCGTTTCCCACCCGGTTACTCGCCCGCTGCGCCACGGAGGCTGTTTTGAAGGGCATACTTAAAACACCGCTGCAAATTAAATTTAACAACGTTTTGATTGAAAGAAAAGATTCTGTCTGCGGCCTTGAGCTAGTTTTAGAATCATTTTTTTCGTTCACCAAGCGTATTAAAAACATTGTGGAAAATGTTAACCAAATTAATATGTATGACCTACCAACTTAGAGTAGGTAACCAAATACTTAAAGCCTACCAAAGATAAAGACTTTAACGCTGCGTTTACCATCTTTTAATACATTACAAATTATCATGAAATTATATAATTGGTGTATGTATATATTTTTTATTATATTTGTTTTTTTTCATATTCTGGCATGACCAAGTGATCACACTGCACCTGATGGCAAGCGCAGTGCCGTCCAATTAGAGTATCAATTAGCGAGAGACAATTTATCCCCTACTACTTAAGACAATATGCCAGCCTGCTGTGCTGTGTGGCTTCGTCACACTTTCACACTACGCCATGGGACAGGGAGGTGAAGAAGCGATCGAGGGTCTAATGTCAAAGTACTCAGACAGCCGCAACACGGCCAAACATCGTATCCCAACTCTACACCCCCGACAAAAACCGGATGTACACTGGTTGATACCGGAACGCGACACACTTGCGTGTGTCACTATGGCGGGTTTTACACCCCGTGTACGGTGGTCGCTGTCCGGGCGAATATGACTATCCTACCACCAGCAAATGTGACGAGGAAAATTTCGTAACGTATTTTATGAAGCAGCGATAGTCAAGTTGGTTGCAGTACGGACTGTCAAGATGAAAGTCGTATGTTCGAAACCCAAATGGCATACACCTTAGACTTTCCTAAAGTTATGTGTCTATAATTTATTAATTGGTAACTATCGCTTGCTTTAACGGTTAAGGACAACAAACCTGCATATTTGAGAATTCTCATAAGAATTTCGAAGGTATATGAAATCTACCATCCCGCATTAGGCCAGCGTGGTGGACTAAGGCTTAACACCTCTCATTAGTAGAGGAAGCCCGTGCCCAGCAGTGGGACAGTGTCTAATACAGGCCTGTAAGTGCATGTCATCCGGTTACCGTTATCAAGGGGTATCAGATATAGAATGGTTGTCTTACATAACACCTATGGCAAACAGTTCACACAACAGCAAGATTGTTCGGCTTACATCCGTTTTAACGTTAAATAATTATGTTATCAATCAAGTTTTATCAGACACTATGCAAGATACCTTAACACCATGTGGGGTCTGCATTCGGCACCTTCTTGTTTTCATATATGCAGTAGATTTTTAATACTGCGTTTTGATTCTGATTAGTTTTTGGATAGGCCAAGTTATAATGTATTACCAAATTAACGGTAAAGGAAAACATCGTGAGGAAACCGGCATACTTGAGATTCACCATAAAGATTTCAATGGACCCGGGAATCGAACCCGACACCTCAGCGCAGCAGTCGTAACGCATGCGCAATTACAACTGCGCCACCGAGGCAGTCCAGTTTTAGTTAGATTTTGCCAATTTTGTCGCATCGCAAATATAATCCATATCTCGAAGTGCAATGTTTAAATAGCTTGTATACAAACTAGAACACTTGCGTAATGCTCCGTAATATTGTCAATATTAAATAATATTGTTTACTATTCCATAATATCGAGAATCACGTTAAAGCCTTGTCGAGTCAGGTGATGCATCATCGAAAAATAAATTATGTGATTTATTTTATATAGTATATTATTGGTGCGTGACTTTATTTGTTAGAATAGGAAATATCTTTGTAGAAATAAAAAAATATAACTGACTAGGACTTCCGTTTCCGCGAAACACCGGGGTAAACAATATTTCAAAACGTAAGTTTAAAAGGGTAAAATAAACCGCGATAAAATCCGTAAAATTAGTATCTCAATAAACTTACAATATTCCTGGAATCCGAAAATTTCGGGGATTGGAATGTCAGAGAAATAAGAACTCTATAGTACATGTTTAACATGGTATCCAACCTCTGTAAGCTACTTAGATGAAAGCTATCAGATATTCATAAATTCTAATTTAGGCGGCAAAGTAACAAGGATAAGTCGTAATGACTAAACATAGCCAACAGCCTCACAAACTCAGTTCAAGTTTCCCCTCAATTAGGCGCGCTAATCATGGGTTTAGAAGAGGAAACGATTTCACCGGACACGCTTCAGAGCACAATAGGTGACTGTAATGGCCGGGGAATAATCCTTTCCACACTAAACAAGTGACATTAGAACACCGATAAAACACAACTGGACATTGTAATAATACACATGTAGAAAATGTATACAATGTAAGACCATAAATGTAAATGTAAGACAATATGTGTTAAAAAATTAAACGAAATTAGTTTGACAAAATCCATGACAATCATGCAAATGTTTGGAGGTTTGTAGATGTTAGATAATCTACTTACATACATGTACAATTTCACTTGGCCGACTAGATAGGAAGGGATAATGAGAGGCATCAAGGGCGGTTGCTATGAGAAACTACTAACCGACCAATTTGTTTGGGATTTATTACAGGTAATATTTATTTAATGATTTGTATAAATTTCCTCATATTAATTATTGATATTTAATACGTAATTTGGGATATTGGATTGGTATGATGGAGGTTAGAAATGAGATAAAATAGAAAGTGGCATAAAATTATTGAGAATTAATTTTTGAATATTTAGGAATAAATATAAATCTACACCAACTAAATACTAATAAATAAATAATAATAAGATTTTTATAAGTTTTTAAGTTCAAGAATTATTTGATGGAAGCTCAGAATACAGAAAGAACCAGAAACCGCGCTCAATAAGAATTACATACCCCGCGCTGTGTCCAAAAACAATACGTAACGTCCCGCGCCTGCCCCACCTCCAACCCGCGTAATGTTGCTAGCTCGGAGCGGTTTCCCACTTTTTGGGGTAATCTTATAACACTAAAGAAAGTATATTAATAAAAAAACATTAACTGATATTTGTAAGTAGGGTAGTAAACTAACGTTGTACACAACTACTTCAAAATACATGACAAACATTCTGAACAGGAGGGATACAATATAAATAAAGTAATTATTATGACTATATCTACCCTAGTTGGAATAGCTGCTTTCCTAAGTCTTTTCAAACCAATTTTTGTGTCATAAAAATATTGCTCTTCAAAATGAATTGAGCAAATTACGCTCCGGCTTGATGGTTTCCAAAACTCATCTAGCCGAGTTCTTTGTATGATTTTCATCCAGTCCGAATTTATCTTTTCATCATTAGGGAAACTAAAATTACAAGAACAATATACAATAGAACTATATATAAAAAATAGTGAATATTCTATAAAAGTATTGAAAAAATAAGTGGGTAAAATTTGCGATCAAAATAAAATGGCAACACTGGCAAAAAATGGACGCGTCATGTTCTAAGACGATCATAATAAGTAAAAGAAATTCAATAATTAAATAAATATACCTTTGAATGCGCTACTTACAGATGAAATGTGATCCCATACTGTTTTTTTGTAATCCCAGCAGCATTTTTACATGTAAGGACAACACAAATCGGCATTTTTAAATTAAAATTGACACTTATACAATACGTCACAACGCGCTTACTGCAAAGGAGTGACTAATCGCAAAATCGTCAAACCACTCTGTTTTAGAGTGGTTTTTGTTGCTTCAGTTTTAAGCGCGCTGGCGGTTTCTGGTTTTTTCTGTATTCTGAGGATGGAAGAAAAGAAATTACAAAATACAAGTAAGAATCGCATTCACATCACAAAGCAGACAACTCCAAAAGAGAAACAATAGAACAGACAATAGTAGGACATAACCATCCACAACGACAACAAAATAGACACACTAAGCACGTAACAACAGAAACCATTAGAGAATCTGTAAGAATGACAACCTCACGTTGATGCGCATTCGCAATATGGATTTCTCTCATTAAGCCCAAATGACTTTCAATAACGAACTCATTCACTTGCGTAATATAATGGACAACGCGGATGATCGACAGATAGTTACAAACCTTGTTTTCTAAACACATCTTACGGTGGCACATTTCACTATTTTGGTCCGGCTATGTTAAGCAGAACAGAAAAGATATGCTTCATGTCCAAACTTATCAAAAAAATAACAGTCACTAGAAAAATAATAATAATATTATTTTTGTATAAAAACTCCACATCACTAATTTAAGGCGGGACTTATAGATCCGGCGACCTGCTCACATCAACCACATTAAGGAATATTTAGCATGGACGTTTTAATAGATATAACTAATACTATGCCTAATGCCTGTACCCTTGAATAAGTTATCCATCTTATCAGGCTTATTGCAAAATCAGCACAAATCCAGTCACAGCACTTCCCTTGTGTTGAATCAAAAAACAAACACAAACTTCTGGCTCCACTTAACCACCATTTCATCGATGTATTAATAAAATCATAAAAATATTATCTTGAGTTGCATCACTGAATTGTGATCACACAATTCACACTAGCTAAAAATGCGTCACAAGTGTAAAATGATAAACGTATTCTACAATGTGTAATACTATCTATTGCTCCAGTTTCGTCTGGCTCTAAAAATATAATTTCAAACCACAAGTATCAACACTATGGTTATGACTTCAACGACACTATATAGTAAACTATTTTTGAACCAAATACACGTACCTAACGCACTGTAGTAGATAAAACTTAGTCTATGGACTATTTAATATTTTGACATATGGTTGCAAAAAGCGTTCTTGTATTTCAGGATAGTACGCCTTATTCTTTAACATTAGAATGGTAGAGATATAAGTTATGGTATTTTTTAATGCTGTCCCTTCCAGCATTAATAGCTACATTTTAATAACGAAAGATAAAATAACTGTAGGCTTTTAAACAAAGATGATCATTCTCTTATTAAAGTCACATGAAGTTCTCGCAGATGTGTTTTAATCACGCTTTCAATCTTTCAAGTAGACTATAAAACAAACAGACAGACCGTTTCTGATAAAGAAGTCTTTGTTAGTGCTAATGTGGTAAAAACGTGACACAAATTTTCCTTTGGAGTTGGTAATTTGGAATACACGCAAAACTTATCACCTTGAATGGTAAAAGATATCCAATATTACAAGAAACAAGTCAGACTATAGCTACATAACCCGGACATGAAATATGAAGTGATATTTAGTAATACAAAAGGAATGTTTATAATTAAATTAGATTACATGTTTCTAACAAAAGAATTAAAACAAATTGTGGTTCGTTGCAAGAAATATTTCTACTTTTTATTGTAATTTAAAAAATATATATTTTCAGGTTATCGACCACGAACATCTTTCGAATAAGTATTTGAATTTAGAACGTCAGCATTTGTTTTACTTACTATTTCTGCAACTTATTCACCACCGGCATAAGTGTCAAAATTTTCTCCAGTGAACCGTCCCGAGTAAAGTTAACAAGCTTAAATAGAAAATGGATTGGTATATAATTGCGTATGTCTGCCGATTTCTACATTGCACCAAGGCGAAACCGAAACTGTTACGAATAATATTACACGCAACGCAGCGCGATGCACGAAAACTGTGTGGAGTGCATGCATAAACAGCCTCCGTGGCGCAGTTGGGAAGTAGCCGGCTGTGAATCGAGAGGCCGTGGGTTCAATTCCCACACCGGGACAAATATTTGTGTGACAGACATTTGTGTCCGGGGTCTGGATGTTGTGAGACCGAAAGTATCTCATAGTCCCTGATAACCACAACACAAGATTCGTATCTTAGTGTTCTTAACTTATTTATTATTTATTAAATATTATCGATTGTGAAGTATGTATGCATTAACACATTCGAAGTCATTCATAATAACTACACCAGCCTTATGTTGCGACTGGGTTATGTTCCTTTATCTTTATATATATAATTGTACGGTACGTGTGTATGTCACTGAACTCCTCCTAAACGGCTGGACCTATTTGAATGATTTCTTTTGTATGCGTTTGGGTGGCGCCTTGGATGGTTTAGATTCACAAATCAGCCCGGCAGATGGCGCTGCAGTCAGTGTGGCGTTGCTTTTACGTGCAGGACGACGTCTGCACGGTCCGCTAGTGCATATATATATATAATCAATCGCCGTTCGTTTGTCTCGCTAAAACTCGAGAATGGCTGGACCGATTTGGCTAATTTTGATCTTGAAATATTTGTGGAAGTTCAGGGAAGGTTTAAAAACACAATTGGACCTGATAGGTATGTATGTATGTACTACTGTCGGTATGTCACCAAATTTGATTTGCTGCGATTTGTGGCAGAAATGCCAAAGATTGTGGTCTGTATAATAAACTTAATGTGGCGCTGCTTTTCCGGACAGGACAGGACGTTAATAAAGTTGGATACGCATATGCTGAGACAAAAGTGGGTGACCTCAACACTAGTAACTACGACAAACGATTTTGATAACTACAATAGTCTAGATTATTATATTTTATTGGCCAGTTTGATTTATTAACCTAAATTTATTATGAACTATAGCCAGCGATTCCACGGAATCTTATAAATTGTTTTAGAAAAATTTATATAAATAGACTCTTCAATTAAGTAATTCCAAAAGATTTTAGGGCGAATAAATCTTATTTTAATTTTACTACTAAAACAATAACTATGAAAGTTATTGTTTTAGTCAAATGTACCATAAACTATTCTCTCGATTACTACAAAACCATTAGACAGAAGAAATAGAAGTATGCTTCTTACATAATTCTATATATGATCTACATTATTTAGAATATGATCTACATTAATAATAATATATATATAATAATACTAGCCCTGTATTAAACATTGTCCCACTGCTGGGCACGGGCCTCCTCTACTAATGAAAGGGGTTAGGCCGTAGTCCACCACGCTGGCCTAATGCGGGTTGGCAGACTTCTCATACCATCGAAAAAATCTCAGATATGCAGGTTTCCTCACGATGTTTTCCTTCACCGTTAAAGCAAGCGATAATTAACATTTTTAATACACACATAACTTAAGAAAAGTCAGAGGTGTATGCCACGTTGGTTTCGAACCTACGACTTTCGTCTTGGCAGTCCGTACCGCAACCAACTAGGCTATCGCTGCTTTTTTTTTTATCTACATTATTAAGTGTTAAATATTTAGTGGTTTAATATTAATTTAAATCAGATAAATTTTGTTAAATATTCGAAACAAAAACAATTGCGGTCAGACCTTCAAGAGCATTAGCATTGTTAGTTAAAAGTTACGCTTCGCTGCATGATGTTTTTTTTATACTTAATTGTACAAATGATTTAGATCTGCACATCCTACAATAATATTTTACGCCTCTTAGATTAATACAGTAACAAATCATCAAACTGCGCTGCATAGGTTATAACCATTTCATACAGCTCTACTTTTATCACAAGACACCAAAAAATATTAATTTCATGGAATATGTTTATATAACATTACAGGAATAGTGAAATCGATAAATCCTTGTCTATAAGAAGTGTCATCCATAATATTTTGATATCTTGGGTCATCATAGAATAGCCCAATGTACCTAGGAGACTTTTCTAGTAACCTACTCAAGATGCTGTTTAGAATCATATAATTATATAAGAGTTCTCTTCACACGGAAACAATCAAACACAAAAGAAGGAGAATTGCAATCGCAAACGGTCGACAAATTGACCCCGTCTAATGTCTGCAATCATACAATTATTACGTATCGCATATATTACTTGCGGCAACAGTAACAAGGATCTGAGAACTTATCTATGTTCCCGTATGTTTTGGGATTGAAGGCTCTCATAGTTCCCAATACAATTGAGACAAAATAATAAACTCATTTGCAAAAAAAAACGGGCACCTAAGCAATGAACCATTTCAAATGTTACTATTGGTTTGTTTGATAATTATTCAATTTTTATGGACGACAACGCTCGCGCCCACCGGTCTGGCGATGTGGAAGCGTATGTGCAAGAGGTCAGCATTCGTCGTTTGGATTGGCCAGCTCGAAGTCCCGACCTCAATCCTATAGAGCATGTCTGGGACGTTCTGAAACGACGCGTGAGATCAGTACAACCGGCTCCGCAGACCATCAGAGAGCTGAAGAATGTGATTACCGCGGAGTGGGAACGTATTCCGCAAGCAAGTATCCAGGATATCCTCGCTAGCATACCCAGACGAATTCAAGCTGTGATTTCAGCTAGAGGGGGTCACACTCGATACTAAACATTTATCTGCTTTTACTTTATTAAAGAAAAAACAAACAAAAATCTTTGTTAACTTTTACTTCACGAGCATATGCACTACTAGTGAACTTTAGCATTAAAACCCATAAATTTTATCAAAATTTTATGATATTACTGACGAAAACGATTATTTGCTTATTAATTTACAAAATTGTGAAAGTAAAATTATCAAATAAACCAATAGTAACATTTGAAATGGTTCATTGCTTAGGTGCCCGTTTTTTTTGCAAATGAGTGTATATAGTGTCTGTATCGATGGGCCCTACATATAAAGGCTAAACTAATATTGTAACTTTTTAGTTGGTGCTTTTTTCAGCCTAATTTACATAGTGGCCTTTAAGAAAATCCTAATTTACGCCCTTCGACATAGGACCCATCGATATATTATTTCTCAAAGGTGTTTATTTGTTTGTTAACGCCATAATTGTTCATAAAATGTTATGATTCAAACGCTATTTTAAAGTTTTTGTTTACTGCGATTGACGAAAAAAAGACAATTTTTTTCAGGGTTAGTTTTTGAAAAATGATGTAAAGAACAGTGCCATCTTTTGACAGTATAATGAACTAACTTTTTGTATTGCTAACTAAAGATTACGCGCATAAACAATTTAGAAACTACTATTCGATTTCCAATACGCAATATGTTTTTTATCAGGGCGTGGCAAAGTCGCGTCCCTTAATCATCAGAATTATGCCAGTAGAAACGGATAAACAGCAACTGACCCTGAGGGGTCAATTTAGTGATTGTAGCGAGTTTTCCATTATGTCTACGGTGGTCGCTTCAAATCGGATATAAGTATTTATCAGAACCCTTCTACCCGCTTTACATGAGTAGTTCAATACAATTTCACCGTTATAATTAATGTTTTAAACTCAAAATAAATCTTAAAACCATGTAAAGCATCAGGGCATGTAAATGATTCGGTCGGATGAACGGTCGGACGAATAGGTCGTTAAACGCGCAAATGGGTCACCTGGTCAAGGTCCATGGATGGAAACCAATAATGAAGAATCATGAATGCGTCTCCGTTCTAAAAGAAAATAACACAACAAAATGTTACATCACGTAAGTTTTTTTAAGACAGTGGTAACCTGGTCGCACTAGTCCAATCATGCTGTAAAATAGTCTGCAGCATGGTTCTAGCGCTTTAGAAATCATTGAAATACATCCTCAAACGAGTTCCAACACGATTGGTATAATATAGCGTCCACACGCCCGATCTAACCATACCTCAACACCGCGGAAACTAACTGTACTCGATTGATGCCACTCCATGGAAATACTATACTTGGTGGTGACCATTGAAGCTATTATGGCGTTTGATGTCCATACGTGCTTATGTTATAGAGTGGGAACTCAGAGCCTAATGATTACAAATGTCAGTAAACATAGTATGATCCCAATTATCAAATCTATTATCATTACCTCTATATCATATAGCTGATTACGGGTACAGTACAATGGATTTTTATATTCATTTTTGTAATTATTTATAATGTTTTCATTACAGGCAATGGAACTACTGACATACAGCCGCACCTATTAAAGAATAAAAACTTTTAGACATTGCCGTTCCTAGGCTACAACAAACCACAAAGTTTCACCAATCGCAACGATGGAAACATTTTACATTACTGGACAGCGTATTTCATACCCGACCAGAGTTTCTTTCAATAATAATTGCAACTTCGTATTATTAAATATAATTTTATAGACATTTCCAATCCTTAATAAGAAAATGCAAAATAACAATGGTTTAATGTTACAAAACAGACAATATTTGCAGACCTTAGAGGTCACGACGAATCCACAAGCGCGACGTCAGATAGCCTGCATTTATATATTTAGTAAAAACGTTTAATAACGGCTTGGTTTATATTTTGTTAATTTTTGCAACAACTTTTACTGATAGACCAGATTCTACTAAACGGATATTCGAGACAGTGCGGCTGGGATGCTCAAGATTACATCAATCGTTCTTCCCATAATCTTATTAATGGACAAAGTCTTTGACATCTCATAAATTCCACTTCGAATTTGCATATGACAACCCGACATCGCATGACTCTTCAGTATTTGTAATGATTATGATATATTTCACTATAAAAGGCCGCATAATACAAAACTACATTTTAAATGAAATACCAACATAATAAATCTTTAGTATTCGGTCATAGTTAATGAAAATAAAGAATACGTTGATACTAAATCATCAACAAAGTGACGTTCCATTCCACGCAGTTTTTGTTTACCTCTAAAACAATAGGTATCTGACGAGGTCACACGTCGACAATGAATACATTTCAATTCTTATTGGTGATGGAATAGTACAATAGTGCAGTTTTAACTCTACAATTCTAAGCATTAATATGACGACTATCACTTAATTAAACTTAAAATTAAAAGCGACAAACAATATACTATACATACATATACACTCACGCCTGTAATCCCCGAAGGGGTAGGCAGAAGTGTAACCAGTACACCCACTTTTTGCCGAATTTCGGTCCCATAATAAAAATAAAATAAATAAAAATCTTTATTCATCATGTAGGCATATAAAAGGCACTTATGACAGGTCAAAATACAAATGGAAATTCTCCATACGGGAATGAGTAATTATGGTTAGTGGCGTAGGAACTTGGAATCTACCATCAAGGGCTGGTAGGCAGGGATACAACGTCGAGGATAGGACTGGAAAAGGAGAAAAGAGGATGACCGGAAAATGAAAGGAATCATAATCGTCGGTAAAGGAACTGACGGGAGATGATGATGATCAGGACAGGAATGGGAGGGGAGAAGTTGAACGGAAACAGGACGGATTTGGAAGGAAAGTAAACCCTAGTCTAGCTAACCTACCAGCCTTTCACTAACTATCTAAGCGATGACGACCCGAAACTCCGGGCTTATTTTTTTCGTCATCAATTGTAACATATTTTTTTCTTCTCATTATAATAAATTTATAAACATATTGTATCAATATATGGATTAATGCATACATAGCACCGTTAAAACGTTAATCTTGATAACATATAAAAAAAACAAATTAAAGGGTGTATCATTGCATTAAATCCACATTTACAATTGACCATACATTGGCATATACCTACGTTGAGACAATTTACATTTAAAATATAATTCAAAGGCATACACTTTATAAATTGAACGATCGATCGGTCGTCTATCTCAAATGAATAAATATGTCAGACAAAGAAAAAATGTCAAAATAGATTTTTTTTAAATAAGTATACATTAAGGACCTTTAAAATACACAGTTTATAATTATTCTAGTAATGTTATAAATTCAAAGAGATGCCACAGTATCTTATGTGATAGGGGCGAGCCTATCGCCATACCGGGCACAGATTCCAGTCTCCGGGCTAATACTGAGACTTTCTAGATATAAAAACCCAATATCACTTTACCCGACCTGGGGATCGAACCCGCGACCTCGGTGCACCAGTCATAACGCATACGCAATAACACCTGCGCCAGCGAGGCAGTCAAACGATAACCAAAAAATCCATACATCTTAATTAATACTAGATTTCTTTTCAGACGACTTCATGGTTACCGTCATTTACGTAATTCTGTAGTAAAAATAAACCCTATCAGTTCATGCCGTAAAGTTTACATAATCACTGCATTTTTATCTCAAAGTACACATGCTATCGTAATCTCGGTGCACGGCCTTATCGACCGCAAGCTGTTATCGAAACTCTTTCAATGTTTTATGAACTCTATGTGGAGCGAGCACTTTCACCGCCATATAGATGAATAAAAAAATTATAGGCTTGTTCTTAGAATACGAAAGTTGGTACGTTGTGATTGAAGGGTAATTAGATTATAGTTTGAGGAAAATAATGTTCAGGATTCGAGGTGATAATGAACATAATTGATGATAAAAGGAAGATTTATCTATTGATGATTCAATTGAGATTAACTTATTATAATCCCTGAAAGTAACTTTCAGTAAAATAATTGTAAATTTTTACTTGTAGTTATTGTTCAAAATTTTATGTATTTTCAATATTGTATGGTGTTTTTTATAAGTGTCAATTACATAAAAAATTAACACTAATCGTAGTAAATAAAACAAGACGTTATACCCGTCACGAAAATAGACCAAGCAAAAGAGAAATTGGAAAATCCATTCTTATAGTAAACGTAAACTTAACAATGCGTGATTAACAAAATATAAGTGGTATTGACGTCCAAACAAACAATTAAATGTTGACAATTGAGCATGAATGTTGGCAAGTTGAATGAATTATGTTTGTAAATCTTTCTCAACCGAGAGATGATTACCACGTGAAAAATGGTGAGTCAACACTCGTTAATCTATATCGTGTACTTGATCATGAGAATGAAATCCTAACAAGATACAGCGATGAACCATTACATCTATTTGATTAAAAACTGCTCATTAAATTTGCTGACTGCCTCGGTGGCGCAGTTGTTGCGCATGCGTTACGACTGCTGTGCTGAGGTCTCCGGGTCGGGTAGTGATATTAGGTTTCTATTTAGAAATACTCAGTATCAGCCCGGAGTCTGGAATTATTCCCGGTATGACGATAGGCCCGCGTATTTTAAACCGACGTAAACGAAGAGATTCATGAAATTAGATGAAGCTAAAGTGGTGTCTCAGGATCGTGCAAAATGGAAATCCAGTCTCTGCCCACCCCTATGGGATACAGGCGTAATATTGCATATATGTAGTGACACTATTTAATTTTGTTAAGCAAAACCTCACATTAGACATATACTACATTATTTCTGTTTTTTTTTTTTTTATATCATAGTCCGACAAACGAGCCAGAATGTTTATTCATGTTTATTTATTTTATTTATTTCATGTTTATTTATGAATAAACATCGAACTCTAATTGGTATCCAATTAGATATTTCTCAAACTTATTTAAAGATAGGCCTCTAATTACTAAGTGAAGCATTGCAAACCGGTATATGGTTAAATGAAAAGATTTATGAAAAGGCAGTGCTTGAGGTGCGGCCTTACGCTGGATGGAAATCCAATTTACACACAAGCAGCAGACTTGAAAGTACGATTTAATAGTAGCTTTGCGAGTAATGATGCAATTTTTTATCACCCCTGGTTATTTTATATCTTTACTACTTTTGATATCAAGTTCATAAGGCAATGTTAATCTGTTCTCTATTATTATACGACTATTAAAATATTCTCTGAATTTTCGGAATTCACATGTGTATTAATTATATATTTAAGTTTTAAAACTTCTCCCATATGTTGGTGTAATAAACCAAAGTAGTGGGCTTTTGACAACATTGGTGGCGAAGGTGTTTAATCTATTGATAGAAACTTCCTGACATTTCTGCAAGTGTTCAGTATGACAACCTTCTGTAAAATGGTGTATGTTAGTGGGTAAAGATGTAACGTTTTGAGATTCTCGTATTATTATCGTTTGTTATGGTGATACACAACCAACATTGATAAAACCTACATGCCTAAAAATTCTATATCAGAATTTCGAATCTATGTGAAGTATACCAAACCGCATTAATCCAGCGTGGTTGACTAAGGCCTAACCCATCATTAGTATAGTAAGCTAGGCCCAGCAGTAGGACAGTGTATCAAACAGGGTATTATTTTATTCTTAAACGTCAACAATTAGAGTAACATTTGTTAAGTGTACCATATATTGGAAGTGTTACCATTTTTCGTTAAAAAAAAATTACATTTCCGTTATTTTACTCAATTTTTTTTTATTTTTTTTATTTTGGCGCGGCCAAGTGACCACACTGCGCCAGATGGTAAGCGCAGTGCCGTCCAGATAGAGTATCAAGTAGCGAGAGACAGTCTATCCCCCGCTACTCAACACAATCATGCCGGCCTGCTGTTTAGCTTGTTCACATTACGCCTAAAGGACAGGTAAGGGAACACGGTAGCTGGCAAACTGTTCCACAGCTTGATGGTGCGGCAAAAATACGAGTTTGTACTCGTTTATCAATAAACATTACTAAATGTTACTTATCATGGCACGCGTTCATTTTATGTGTTTCCTTATGAAACTTAAATAATATACGAGTAGTAAAATCTCGTTTAATTATTTCATATAAATATCATGACGTTATTAAACATTATGAAATGCCGATAAGTGTCAAATGGATGGAGTATTATGCGTTCCACCTTACAACATTTCGAGTAAAATAACTTGAATAACCTTCAAGTTATTTTACCTTAAATGTTATAATTACCTAACAATCTAAGATTATCAAAATAAAAAAACGACAGCGTAAAAATATCCGATAAGTAAAATCGATATCTATAATAAAAAATGTAACTAGAATGTTATAAGCGGAGAAATAAACAAAAAAAAAAACAAAAAAATGTTTATTACTCCTCTGTCTTATGACTCTAAGATGCCATATAACGGTAGGCAGCGGCTTTGCTGTGCCCTGGCATTGCAGAAGTCTATGAGCGGCGGTGACTACTTACCATCAGGTGGCCCGTCCGCTCGTCTGCCTATCAAGGCACTAAAAAAAAATGTTATCCAATAGTATTTTCACAACACAAGAAAAAATCCATCTATAGGGTTTGAAATCGTAAAAAAACGGGCATTAATAAATGAAATAGGCAGTAAAATCAATCATCAAACAATACATGTGAAAACACAATAAGATGACTGGTGTGTTTGCGATCATTCAAGTCCCCGGTCAGTCAAAGTAGAAAGTGGGTACTCACGTACGGAATGTTTATTTATTACTCCGTCTCTATGGTCTTTGAACCTGCTCAAATTAATAATTATGGAAAAGTTATTGATACCGCCTTTGGGCACACAATAGCAGCGATAGCCTAGTTGGTTGCGGTACGGACTGCCAAAACGCAAGTCGTCGGTTCGAAACCCAAGTGGCATACACCTCTGACTTTTTTGAAGTTATGTGTGTATTAAAATGTTAATTATCGCTTGCTTTAACATCGTGAGGAAACCTGCATATCTGAGATTTTTTCGAAGGTATGAGAAGTCTACCAACCCGCATTAGGCCAGCGTGGTGGACTAAGGCCTAACCCCTCTCATTAGTAGAGGAGGCCCGTGCCCAGCAGTGGGACAATGTTTAATACAGGGCTAGTAGTATATATATATTGGTCACATTGCAATTGTTCAGTGGCTGTAGGCCACGCATACAAAAACTAGGTTTATGTTGTAATAAATATTAATTGATTGAATTAAATTGAATCCAATATTAATAAAGGTAGAGACATGAAACGCATGTGCATCCGATTCTATCGATTTGACAAATAAAGTAATTACATACATACACACATATACACTCACGTCTGTAACCCCGAAGGTACCAATAAGGTAACCGGTACACCCAATTTTCACCGAATTGATTTCGGCCCCACAATGTGATAGGGGGCGAGCCTATCGCCATACCGGGCACAAATTCCAGACCCCGGATTAATACTGTCAATTTTTGGATAGATAAACCCAATATCACTTTACCCGGGGATCGAACCCAAGACCTCAGCAGAGCAGCGTAACGCATTCGTAATTACAACTGCGCCACCGAGGCAGTCAAAAGGAAATAAATTAAGAAAGCATTCATAAAATTTGCAGCTGAAAATATATTCCTTTATTGATACAATAGTACCATAAAAAAGGTCAACATTTCGGCCATCGTATTTATAACCAGTCTAAGTTTTACAAGGGACAGTAAACAAACTACCGCATCCTTCTAAACGCCCACTAGTCCATTATGCGAAACGGCACTTACTTTAGAGTAGTAAGTAATCAATTTTTACGTTTAGAACTAAATAAAATCATAAATTGGTGATAAAGGAAGATTGGTTATAGTGGTAGAGCCACGCTGAATACATATTTGTCTACAGCATGAATGGGCTGGCTCGACCGGGGTAGTACCACTGTCTCACAGAAAAACAATGTCAAGTGACAGTTACTGTCGCGTTTCGTATGGTCAGTGAGATATCCGGAGGCCCAGATTCCCCCTTCCCTTTCCTTATTCCCTATTCCTGTCCTTTAAGGCCGACAGCGCATACATGATACTTTCGGTATTGTGGATTTTCATGGGCGGTGGAGATCACTTAACATCAGGTGACCCACTGCCTCGTTCGTCGGACTAGGCTATAAAAAAAGTAATGGAAATAAAGTAAATAGAACAATTACTTTTAAATAAATTACAGTATTTCTTTATTACATTCAATAATTAACGGTAGGCAGCTGCTTTGCTGTGTCCTGGCATTGCAGAAGTCTATGGGCGGCGGTGGCTACTTACTATCAGGTGGTCCGTCTGCCTATCGAGACACTTAAAAAAATTAAACTACATAGAAATTATAGATGTACTAACAAGAAAGCTGGCTCGCTTACATTTTCTGTATATTAACGCGATCAGCACTTTTACCTTGCTCAAAAGCAATTATTACCCTATAACCCACTACAAGTTAACTACCAATCACTTTATACCAAGCCTGTTTCGCTATCGTTTTGTTACTGCAATTACAGTTTACGTTTTATTCTCAAGTTTAATTGCTGAGACTGTTGTCTATTCGTTCCAATATCTTGCATTTCGGCCAGTGCCGTTTTATTATTTATTTTTTTATCTAACCACATATTTCTACTTATGTAGGTCAGTGGTTTCAGCAATTATAAGGCCTAATACACTAAGGCCCAGCAGTGCGACAAGTTTAATACGAGACTGGTAATATTATTATTTCCAATTTGCCTTTTTTGTAACTACTAAACTTTTTGGTCACATTTCTAAGTAGCATAATTAAATTATATTCCGTTTACGCACAGACATCCGTTGCACTAATACTATTAATATAGTAATATTATTGGGCAGAAAATTTATTACCATATTGACATAACACTACGGTCAATAGTCATAAAAAATAAAAACAAGTATTAGTTGGTAAAGGCCTAGAATATCGTAACAGCCTCCGTGGCGCATCAAGCTAGTAGCCGGCTGTGGGTTCAATTCCCGCACCGAGACAAATTTTTGTGTGACAGACAGATATTTGTTTCGAGGCTGGGTGTTGTGGAACCGTAGTCCCTCGTAGTTTTTGATACCCACGATACAGGTTTTACCTAGTGTGGGGTCAGAACTGTCTGTGTCATTGTTAGATTTTTTTTTTATTATGCCTAACATATCCGCAATACCAAGACCCATTTTATCATACAATGGAACATAATATTTCCAGTGAACAAATATGGGGTAATGAAGAATACGTACAAATGTTCAGAGTTCATAAATCCATTTAGTGCGATGAACTCCACTGCATTGTTGTTCTGATTTTATGTCAGGCTTTGCACATAAAGGAAATCAAGATAAATTCACGTAATATGAATACAAAAGATAAATTTAAGGATTTTACGTTTCAAGTTATTATTGATGTATCGTCATGTTTAGAACTCGTATAGAATGGAATCATAAATGACAGAAAACAAATACTAATATTTAAAGATGCTATCCACCGTCTAGACGACATCCAAAACAAAATAATGGCATAGAGACGAATGTAAGGAATAAACAAGTTTTAAAACATAACACTGCTCAATTTAATAAGTACAAGGAAGAAATAAGAATTCCAAACTCGGAATATTACGTGATGCCACAACATTACCACGCAAAATTTTACAATATATTCGTTGCTATTTTTTTATCCTGGCACGGCAAAGTGACCACATTGCACCTGATGATAAGCGCAGTGCCGTCAAATTAGAGTATGAAGTAGCAAGAGACAATTCATCCCCCGCTACTCAAAACTATCATGCTGGCCTGCTCTACACTATTCCATGGGCAAGAAGGTTAAGAAGCGGTCGGGGGTTAAGTGTAAAAGTTCTCAGAAAGCCACAAACCGACCAAACATCGTACATCAACTATATACTCCCGACAAAACCTAACCTCCAACAATAATTGTCAAACTTTACGCCGGTATCAGTGTTCACTAAGAAAAATCTGACAACATTTATGTTGGTAACATGAATAACAGACATAGAAATTGTATTTTTTCCCGGTAGAAAGGCGGTAATAAGTTACCAAAATATAACCATAAGTTACCAAAATTTCATACAGTAACAGACAAGATTAATGCGATCTAGCTGCAGTTCCAATCAATTTTTAACTTCATCTTATCTCAATTTTAAAAAGCAAATTAAACTGAAAAGACGTTTTGTATCTAATATCAAGGGTTATTCGAACAAAATTAATATTCGATTTACTTCTAAGGTGTTGTCGTTTTAATGGAACCGAAGCCAGATGTATAGGTAAGCTAATTTTAGTAGAAAATTATACTATAATGATTAATAGAGCAGAAAATAGCATTGATTTTTATGGTTATTATAAACACATAGTACCAAATACTATACATAAATTATAAGAAACAGGGAACGTTGTAGAGCTGTTTGAAGTAACCGAAGCACATGCAAAAAACAACAAGAACGCGCAGCCGTGAGATAAATTATTTTGAGAAAGCAAATATAAATGCATACATACATACATATACGCTCACGCCTGTAATCCCCGAAGGGGTAGGCAGAGGTGTAACTAGTACACCCACTTTTCGCCGAATTTCGGTCCCTTAATGTGATAGGGGGCGAGCCTATCGCCACACCGGGCACCATTCCAGACTCCGGGTTAATACTGAGTATTTCTAGGTAGAAAAACCCAATATGACTTTACCCGACCCGGGGATCGAACCCGAGACCTCAGCACAGCAGCCGTAACGCATGCGCAATTACAACTGCGCCACCGAGGCAGTCAAAATAAGGTCAGGCAAATATAAATGATGATAGTGAAATCCTCATTAATACTGCGTACTTAATTAAAAGAGCTATGACCTCTTTAGGCACCGAATTGCGACTCGAATTTTTGCCAAACCAGGAAGTATATTGTTAATTTGATAACAAGTAGGCATGAAAGGCTAACTCTACAGTTACAACACACATATTACGCAGAAACCGTTAGAACACGATAACACAGTTTCCTGTCAAATAAATACCGGTATTCTACGTTAATAAATGCGTTTCTATCGTGTGTTTTAGTTATTTTAACTAAGCCGCTAACATCGATAACGATTGTTATTAGCTAATTATTCACCAATACTATATATATTTTAAGTATTTTTGATGTCAACAGTTCATCGGCGTGCCATAGGCGTGCTACATCCTCGTCTCCATCACTTTCCATGAAATCAAGATTAGGCCAAGTAAACGTATTTGAAAATCGCCTACGCATTCACCAATATTATTTTAAATAATTTATTCATATATTCTCTGACCGATAGTAATAGTAACTGTAAATGCCAATAAGCACATTCTATCAAAACACAATTGGTGCAGAATTCCACGGTGAAGATGTACTTTCTCCGACTTACTAATCTAAACGAGATATAATAATAAAACTACTTACAACGATAGAAAGTAAATCCGAAACAGAATCCCACGATGGTGTGGAATAAATCACGAATAACACTACTCCGATCGAGTCAAGAGTTAAATAATTATCACTACACTATGAAGCACTTTAAAAAAAATCAAATGTCACACACTTGAACGGGTTGGCGAACGTTATTTTCAAACGGGACGCGGTTTTCAAGTGACGGTTTACGGTTGATGTGGGGATATGGTCGCGCGTGCGCACTCCGCCGCAACTGAGAGAGCTCTGATGTCTGCGAGAGTCGCGAGGACTAGGCGCGAGCCCCGAGTCGCGAACACACCACACGGATCATGATAATGAATCGGGTTTTTATCATCCCGTCGCGGTCTATACAACCTGCCAGTGCCTGTGTGGCCCCAGCCCTGTATTTCAAGTCAATCTTATATTTGCCTCGCTTGTACTGTTCCAAGTTTGAATAGGACTGTCTTTTCAAAAGATCTTTAAACATTTGAGCACATATTTGATAAATTCTTTGGTATGATTCAATAACTCTTTACTCCTGAATTGGTTCCTTAGTCGGCAGTGTACTGATGCTAAAAAACCGGTAAGATTCTGGGCTTAAATCTCAAATCGAATAATTACAATTTGTATGACTATTATACCTGTAAATACTGGCACATACTGCTTTAATCAGAAACGAATTCTGGCTTACAGCTCCATCTAATGAACTTTTTATAACGACCTACTTTATAACGAAATATATCGCATAACACAGAAATAGCATAGACCTACCGTTTTTATGATGATTATTCATTATGATTTTCATCATGACGGTCATGTGCGGCAATAAGTTTTATAATAAGTTTTATTTCACAATATTACAATAAGGTAATTTTATTAACATACATTGAGCTGCTCTAATCTAATGTAATCAAATTTAAGTCATATATTAATTGTGTGACCAAATATTCGAAAATAGCAACGCTAGAGTTTCTTGCCAGTTCTTCCGTAGCGAAACTGCATTCTGAACCGGCGGAGTTGTAATTGCGCAGGCGTTACGACTGCTGCGCTGAGGTCTCGGGTTCGATCCGCGGTTCGGGTAAAGTGATATTGGGTTATCTATCTAGAAATTCCTCAGTATTAGCCCGGAGTCTTGACCTGAGCCCGGTATGGCGATAGGCTCGCCCCCTATCACATTATGGGACCGAAATTTGGGGGAAAGTGGGTGTGGGTGTACTGGTTACAGTAATAAACAAAATCCCTTTTCAAATTAACATACATATACACTAACGCCTGTAATCCCCGAAAGGATAAGCGTGTGACATTTTTATCAACAGTCAAACGCTCATATATTTAGAAATGCTATTTACATATGTACGCAGGTTATGATACACCCCACGATTTTATTTTTTTGTCTGATCAATGCCTTCGATTGATGAAGCACCAGTAGACTTATATTATTATGACATGTAAAAAGTGCCTCTAGTGGCCTAATTTACGAAATAAATGATTTGATTTGAGGAGAGTGGTGTGTTGACTGGTACTTAAGACCTGTCGAATTATTTGTTAGCGTTTAGTACATTATCCACATCATTATTATCTTTTTTTTAAACCGTTATACTTTAAAATCTTTTTTTACTTATAAACAACTTTCTTTATGTTTATTAAGTTTTACAGAGCAATTATACTAGTAAAATTGGAACAGACAACCACACGATAATTAGGAGCTTTCAATTTCCAAATTCTATCTCTCTCATCTCAACGAGCTAAAATATATATTTACTCACGCCTGTAATCCGATGGGGTAGGCAGAGGTGTAACGGGCACACACAGTTTTCGCGGAAATTATTACGGTCTCATAATGTGATAGGGGGCGAGCCTATCACCATACCAGGCACAATCCCAGACTCCGGGCTGATTGAATGAATATTTCTAAATAGAAAAACCCAATATCTTTTTACCCGACCAAGGGATCAAACCCAAGACCTCAGCACAGCAGTCGTTATGCATGCGCAATTAAAACTGCGCCACCGAGGCAGTCCGAGCTAAAAGTAAGATATTAACATTTTTCATGTTTATAAGAAATTTGTATTCCCATCACATGACTAAAAGATTGTAGATAGCGAACATAAAAGACAGGAACGGCAGTCGGCACACTCATTTCATGTGCAAAAACATCCACTCTCGCTACAATGTTGCTTTTACACGCAAAAACCAGCCAGGCAAAATTGCAAATTGAACTATAAATTTTAATCGTTAAAAACAATGTATGTAATAACATTATCTCCTCACTCATGAAAAAGTAAATAGAGGAGTCAAATGATGCTATCATCATTTGACTGATTGGTAGCCATATATAGGCTGGGATCCGACGATCCTAAAATTTAATCAGTATGTTTGATGCATGATGCGTGGCTGTAGGTAAGTAGCTGGTAGTGAAACGAGAGGCCGTGGGTTCGATTCCCACACCGGGACAAATGTTTGTGTGACAGACAGATATTTGTGTCCGAGGTCTGGGTGTTGTGAGACCGAAAGTCTCTCGTAGTCTTGTGACTGTTGGGTGTTATTTATTTAATGCAGGTTCGATCCCCGCACAGAGAAAAATATTTTTGTGATCTACAAGAAATTGTGTTCGGGTCTGGGTGTTGACACCGAGAGTCTCTTGTGGTTTCTGATGCTTGTATTTTAGTGTGGGCTCAAAACTATGTGTGTGTCTTTTGTGTTTATTATGTCCGAATATTCATCCTTTGGATCCTTGAATATCCATTCCTCCGAATGGGATAACGGAAATGGGTAGGTAGGACTGCAACTAACCGAGATGGCTAGACAGGCGCCACGGTGCGCCAACTTTCCGTCTGACGCAGGTACTGACGGACCACGGATGTTTCGGTTCGTTCCTGTGTGGGATCGGAAAGGAGATGTCTGCCGTGTGCCACCATTGTGGCAACTGCCACGAGGACACGGCCCAACATACGTTGGAGGAGTGCCCAGCCTGGGACGAAGAGCGCAGCGCTCTCAGAGCAGTCGTCGGAGGAGACCTCTCGCTGCCGGCCGTGGTGTCGTCCATGGTCGCCAGCCGGAGGTCCTGGCGTGCGGTGGCCCACTTCTGCGAGAGCGTCATCTCGCAGAAGGAGAGTGCCGAGAGGGATCGGGAACGAAATGATCCCTCCCGCCGCCAGAGAAGACGTAGAAGGCGCCGGGTGGACGACTGACCGGCGTCTCCCGCCCTGTGGAACGGGGGCGTTTGAATTCCACCACGGTAACCCCTGCCTGTCGTACGAGGCGACTAATAGGGGCCATCGGGGGTCGCGGGCTCGCAGCGGGGGGCTGTCAGCCCGAATCGATGCACTCCCAGTTTCGGAGCATCGTGCGACCCCGAGATGGACGGCAGCGCGTGTGGTAAGGCCTCGTTCGCTGTCTTTGTTCGGTGCGCGGGGGCTCCTAAGCCCTCCCATGGAGATGGGCTGCTACGCAGCACCGCGCAGGGGCGGTTCCGGCAGCAATTCTAGCACTCCTTAGAATACCCCGGGATCGCTCCGTAAGCGCCGAAGAAGGCCACCGCGGGGTTTTAGCTGGTAGTGTCGGGTGGGGTGTACATAGGGGGTAGGGACTCGGCCCAGCGGCTGCCCGGATAGCCATCATCCGGGCGAGGGGGATGCTGGGTCGTAAGACCGGCTAGTCCAGCATAACCGTTTTATTCTTATTCCGCTTCTCCCCGGAGCGGGCGGTAGTAATAAAACGCTTACCACGCGCAAAAAAAAAAAAAGGGACTGCAACTAACTAGTACACCCATAGTTCGTAGTTAATTTCCATTCAATGGTGTGATAGGTGACAAGTGATTAAGTTTCAAGAATTTCTGGGAATTAACATACGTCGTCCATTAATTTAACATTTTTTTAATTTAATTATTACTAAATTAATCTTGACTATATTTTAACATAATATTATTTAGCTGGTGGTAGGATATTCGTATCCGCCCGGATAGCGACCACAGTACACAGGGTGTAAAACAGGCCATAGTAGCACACGCAAGTGTGTCGCGATCCGGGATCAGCCAGTGTACATCCGGTTTCTGTCGAGGGTCTAGAGTTAGCGTACGATGTTTGGCCGTTTTGCAGCCTTCTGAGTACTTTGACACTAGACTCTCGACCGCTTCTTGCACATGGTGTAGTGTGAAGAAGCAGGCCGGCGTGATTGTGTTGAGCAGCGGGGGATAGATTGTCTTTTGCTACTCGATACTCTAATTGGACGGCACTGCACTTACCATCAGGTGCAGTGTGGTCACATTGCCGAGTCAGGATAAAAAAATAACAACAACATTATGAATAATAAATTATTTAATCTACACAGTCAGGTCATAAGTATTGTCACACAGTAAAAACTTTTATTTTAGAATGCTGGCCACAAAAAAGTTTATTGAATTCGAATTTCAAATTGTTCATGAAAATAAAAATGTATACTTTTTAGAATTTTACTCATTTTTAAATATGCAGTGGACGCTTAAAGAAGACCGTGTTGCAGTAATTGCGTTGCATCGTTGCGGTTACGCACCAATTCAAATTTTTGACATACTGAAAAATTTGAATATAACCAAAAGATTCGTTTATCGTACCATCAAACGATACAATGAAGACTGTTGTGTAGAGGACTCCAGCAGTGATAAAAGCTGTGAAGGCGCGAATTCAAAGAAATCCCGAACGTAAGCAGAAACTGTTGGCCCTTCAGATGGGGTTAAGCAGAACCACGGTGAAAAGGGTGCTAAATGAAGACTTAGGGCTTCGGGCATATCGAAGAAAAACAGGACATCGTTTGAATGCTCGTCTAATGGACCTGAGACTGAAGAGATGCCGCGCTTTGTTGAAGCGGTACGCGGGAAAAAAATATCGGGAAATTCTTTTTTCAGATGAAAAAATTTTTACCGTAGAAGAGAGCTACAACAAACAAAATGATAAGGTGTACGCACACAGTAGTGAAGAAGCGAGCAACCGTATTCCGCGTGTCCAACGAGGTCATTTTCCATCCTCGCTCATGGTATGGTTGGGCGTTTCTTATTGGGGCTTAACAGAGGTACATTTTTGTGAGAAAGGTGTAAAAACGAATGCAGTTGTGTATCAAAATACAGTCCTGACGAACCTTGTGGAACCTGTTTCTCATACCATGTTCAATAACAGGCACTGGGTATTCCAACAAGATTCGGCGCCAGCTCATAGAGCGAAGAGCACACAAGACTGGCTGGCGGCGCGTGAAATCGACTTCATCCGGCACGAAGACTGGCCCTCCTCCAATCCAGATTTGAATCCGTTAGATTACAAGATATGGCAACACTTGGAGGAAAAGGCGTGCTCAAAGCCTCATCCCAATTTGGAGTCACTCAAGACATCCTTGATTAAGGCAGCTGCCGATATTGACATGGACCTCGTTCGTGCTGCGATAGACAACTGGCCGCGCAGATTGAAGGCCTGTATTCAAAATCACGGAGGTCATTTTGAAAAAACTTTAGTGTCATAAGAATCTATGTTTTGTTAAGTTCATTTTGGTATATAAATGGTTACATAATGAATAAACTTGTTTCAATTATTTTATATTAAACATGTGACAGAATTTATGACCTGACTAGGTATAAGTATATTATACGTAATTCTCTACATTCCATCACATAAATTCTGACGTTCGTTGACACAAACCAAATAATTATGCTTCCGTGACACTAACCACCGGCCAGTTAACCATAAATTACGAAAGGGGTCCAAAACTCGGATAATTTGGCTCGGAAATTGTGAACATTCCCAGCCAGTACTCCTGGAGAAGCGGTGGAACTGCCCCGCGGCAGATTCTCACGCCGCGTGCCCCCGGGAACGAATCTTTACGTAATTTAACTATTAGCCACCGATTTTAATCGCAGTCATTTAGATTATAATAGTTAGTTTGATCTCTAACAAAGGGAACAGAAAACCCGTATTTTCTATCATAATATATTCTTAAAATATAAGAAGTAATACATAAAAATATTTGGTTTCCAACGGGTCATTGTGTAATGTTTTACATATTTATTCAACAAGATCGGAGACATATACTATAACGTACTTTTATAACTGAGGCCAGTGAACTGGAAAGCGGGTCGCCTTAATAAAGAATTAATTTAACTATTCAGTAAAACAAAAATTACATACATATACACTCACGCCTGTAATCCCCGAAGGGGTAGGCAGAGGTGTAACCAGTACACCCACTTTTCGCCGAATTTCGGTCCCATAATGTGATAGGGGGCGAGCCTATCGCCACACCGGGCACCATTCCAGACTCCGGGTTAATATTGAGTATTTCTAGGTAGAAAAACCCAATATCACTTTACCCGACCCGGGGATCGAACCCGAGTCCTCAGCACAGCAGTCGTAGCGCATGCGCAATTACAACTGCGCCACCGAGGCAGTCAGGCACAAAAATCACTTAAAAACGAAAAACCAAATAGGTTCAAACTCAAAATTGTAATTAGTATTTGATCGCCATAGTTTATCAGAATAATCACGAATGGTCAAAAGAGAAACGCTAGTTTCTTGTCTGTTCTTCTCTAGCGAAACTGCATACCGAATTGGAGGTAGTAAAAATACTGGCATAATCTAAATAATGCATACTATTTCATGGATTCAATAAATATTTTGAAAATTGAAGTAAGCTAGTACTAACCTGTTCATATTTCCTAATCATCTACAACGTATTAATGCTCTACTGTCAAGTTAACGTGCAAGTGAATCCACTGTAGATATAGAATTAATGTTCATCGTAAACCGAAAGTTCTAAAGAATTACTTAACAAAGTTCCAAGAAGAAGCCCTTGTACTGCAGGACTCACTGAGTTTTATTCGGAACTGTTAAACCGCAATTTAGTACCAATAATCTCTTTCCTTTGTGAGGCTCCAAGTGTTTTAAACCAGACTATTAATCAGTCTTTACATATAATAAAATACAATATTATATATTGTTGCGATTGTAAATAAATGTAAATAGACGTTACGTATAATAGAATTGCGTAAAACATTTCTATGCAGATTTTACATATTATAGACTATCTACTATTTTTATAGAAGTGTACTAACACTTCTAGTGTGTATAAGTGTATGTATAAACGTATAATAATTCTAGCACTGTATTAAACATTGTCCCACTGCTGGGCACGGGCCTCCTCTACTAACAAGAGGGGTTAGGCCTTAGTCCACCACGCTGGCCTAATGCGGGTTGGTAGACTTCACATACCTTCGAAATTCTTATGAGAATTCTCAGGTATGCAGGTTTCCTCACGATGTTTTCCTTCACCGTTAAAGCAAGCGATAATAAACAATGAGTACACACGTAACTTTAGAAAATTCAGAGGTGTACGCCATTTGGGTTTCGAACATACGACTTTCGTCTTGACAGTCCGTACCGCAACCAACTAGGCGATCGCTGCTTTATTTAAACGTATATTTATGTTAATATCTGTGTGTGTATATAGCGGCGTCTGTTATTTTAAGTGATATTGTAATCTGTGGAAGCTGCTATGGAACGTGTATTATTGTTTGTTTTGTATTTTGTATAATTGCTTCCGTTGTTTCCCTAATCAAAATAAAATCAAAAATAAAAGTAGGTAGTTATATTTTGCGATTGCTTTGAAAGTAAAATAAATAGCAAAATAGTCACGTTGTGAATATGCAGTACTTAAAAAATAAAAATTGCCGCATCGTCTTATTAAGGCGTAAACTACATAAGTTCAATCGAACTAGCAAATGTCTTTTGACTCAAAATCAGTATAAATTATGTACTTTACTCCGAGTAATATAAAATAGTAAAGAGGAAAGGTTTAAAGGAACGAATACATTAAAGATTTAAAATCCAACTCAATTTATTGGATTCCAAAATATTCAATATCGATAATCTTTGACTTGATCATTCCTATAAAGTAAGAAAATCACTGCATTCAATCAATGGCGGCACTAGGGTCCGAGTAGTAATAATGGGTATTATTTATAATCACAGTCAAGCAACTGCATAGTATACGAAGGTTTTTAATTTCGACAGGCGCCATTTGAGATCTCGTTCCACCTAAAAAATTTGCTAGGGCCGTCACTGCATTCAATTTACATAATATACTAAACTGACCTGATCATGTTGTTGGGCGGCTGCCGCTCGCGCCGCCTCTCGTCTCAACTGTATGATGGTCCGCTCTTTCGATTTAATTTCCTCCAGCTGAAAATAAAATCAAAATTTAATAGCATGTCCGATAAGTTATGTTTTCAGTAGGGGTTTTATGGTACACAACTTATTTTTATGAAATAATTAAACATCTATTTATAGGTTATTGTCGCGGAGACGCGGCCTCAGATGTAAAAGGAATTATGAAGACATAAGTGGTGTGTTCATAGGCATATTAATAACCTTAGTATCTCAGACTGAATTTAACGTAATCAATCCGTAACTATAGCATTCAGCTCATGACGCCTGTTGTAACATTATTGTGTGCGGTGTGTAAATTGCTCTTAAAAATATGGTAGGCGTTTGTGCGTTGCTCTTTTTACACTAACGTTTGCTAAATGTTTAATGATATTTTTTATTTTTCTTGTTACTACTATTTGCTGTAATAAAATTTAATCCTGTCTGATAATTACGCTAACAACATAGAATAACTTCAGTCTTAGAACGTACCATATTACATAAATAATAATCAATGAGACATAAAGCCCGCGTTTTATTCCTTTAGTTTAATTATTATCTTTATCACTTCATCAATGATAGCTGCGTATGTACATGTTAACATTTAAGAATCGATCTTCGATAATATCAAAGTATAATCGATACTTGGGTACGAAGTATCGTTCAAAAATAAGAAACTACTCAACTGAGTACTGATTGATGAATCTAGATTTAAGTATCGTTGTATAATAAATGAATTACGTAAGTACAGATTTAAAACTAGATTCACGACTAAGTATCGTTCTGTAATACGGACCATAGATCACACACGTCTTCCTGCTATCACTAATGCATTAACATTCCTTTTAATTCCTGAAATTTCCAAGATTTTTATCGTTACATAAATAAGCAGATTTGCCAAAAACACTTCACTTCCAAAACTAGTTGAATCTATCTTATACTTAACCGACAGTAATGAATAAACCAAGACAGCTAATTAAATGTGCATACTAATACAAACAAAAAGGGAGTTTGTGACATCTATTAATGGTAAAGACCACTAACTAGGGAAAGGGGAAAGTAAATGACGTGGATTTAGAAATTTTCTTTTACTGATGTATGACAGTTGAATGTGATGGTTAGGGCTAAGAAGAAATTGTGGTTCTTGTGTTATTTCTATTTTTTAACGATCTATTAAGTAACTTCTGATAATCTGTTAGAAAATATTATATCAAATAGGCAACGTTTCTAATGTCTTTAGTAAATTGTTAATAAATAAATGTACATCTTAATATATTTCTGTATAAACTGCTTACTGAGGCAGCGTTTCGTTCTACATTTATGCCCTCATCACCATTAAATAAATTATTAACTATGTAAGTATTATTCTCAAAAAATATTATTTTTATTTGTACCGATCCAAGACAAAGTGCCAGAAATATTCAATCTTTGCTGTGATTCAATGTTTGCAATCAATAGATGAGGGAAATTATTGACACTAAGTAGGTACGTTATATCAATATCTGCATCATCGGTATCACTTAGAATCATTTATCTAACAAAATCTCATCTGCTAATGTAGGTGTATGTGAAAATGCTATACAGCAGGCCGGCATGATTGTGTTGAGTAGCGGGGGATAAATTGTCTGCTACTTGATACTCTAACTGGACCGAGGCAGTCGACTTAGTATCAATTGAACTATTTGCTTGTATATTAGCCTCGTATACAAAAATGAGTGCGAGATTGAACTGCCTTTCGTCCTTTATACCCTCGTGATCGGCAATTCTCGTCATGATCTGATCATTTCCCGTCATCATGATATGCCTCGCCCAGCGTGTAGAATTAATTAATAACACCCAACAGTCACACACATAGCCCCAACCCCACTAAGATACGGGTCTTGTGTTGTGGGTATCAGGGACTACGAGAGACGCACGGTCTCACAACACCCAGACCCCGGACACAAATATCTGTTTGTCTCACAAACATTTGTCCCGGTGTGGGAATCGAACCCACGGCCTCTCGGGTCTCGCTACTCGCCAACTGCGCCACGGAGGCTATCAAATGTCAGAATGGGCTTAATATATACCACTTGGATGGTGGTAGGATATTCAAATCCGCCCGGATAGCGACCACCGTACTCAGGGTGTAATACCCGCCATAGTGGCACATTCAAGTGTGTCGCGTTCCGAGATCAGCCAGTGTATATCCGGTTTTTGTCGTGGGTCTAGTGGGGTACGATGTTTGGCCGTTTTGCAGCCTTCTGAGTACTCTGACAATAGACCCTCGACCGCTTCTTCGCCTTCTTGCCCATGGCGTAGTGTGAAGAAGCAGGCCGGCATGATTGTGTTAAGTAGCGGGGAATAGATTCGTCGCGCTATTCGATACTCTAATTGGACCGCACTGCGCTTACCATCAGGTGCAGTGTGGTCACTTTGCCGTGCCAGTATAAAAAAAAACTTACCAGTTTATGGCACTGTGCGCGCGCATCTCTCCGCGCGGCTAGCTCTAGCGCGGCGTGCTTGGCCGCCTGCGCACGCAGCTCGGACGCGCGGGCGCACTCCGCCGCCTGGGCGACCTGAGATACAAATAAAAAATGATTTTTAATTCATAAAAAGTACACCAACTTCAATAAAAAACAAATTATGCGTCCCTATACAATTAATCAAATCATTTATTTCATAAATTAGTCCGCTAGGGGCACTTTTTACATAAAGTCTACTGGTGCTTCGGAAATACCCACTGGTCTGAGAAGCAGCACCAAGAAACTCAGCCGTAGGTCTGTCAATATCAATTTGATGGTTGCCCTCGATTTTTCTGAGATCCCAGCATCAGATCCTGACTTAGTGCCAGTGGGACCACCTGGGAGGTACACTCTATTAAACAAAAAAAGAATTTCTCGAATCGGCCCAAGCGTCTTCGAGTAATCGGGGAACATACATTAAAAAAAGATTCCGACAGATTGTTAACCTGCTCTTTTTTTATATTAACAAGTTAGTTACATTAAAAAAAATCCGAACAAAAATAAGTAAATAGACTCTTTTGAAATCTGCTGAAGGGGTAATTATCAAATGACAGTAAAAGGATGCATGATATGAGCCGTGACGTCAACTCTCTAAATAGCCATTACTGTGCCGTTTTGCGAGGGAGATAGTGAGATGTTCCCACTACGCACCCGCTTTTGCTCATACCAATATTTAAAATAAATATTGTGACATAATTTTTCATCATATCGAATTATGCGTTAAATTAAACACAGGAAACTACCCTATTTGTGACTAAATTGAAATTGACTCTAAATCTATCGAGCAAATTCAGGGAACAAAATTTTTATACTGTGTTAGAAATTTAAATGATTTAGAAAAGCAAACATATTGGGAATATTTGTTATATATGGTTGGTATAGTGTAGACCCAACCTTCAAGGTTTCCACCTTTTCACTATAGCCATCAACTGCAATGGCGACAATGTTTTCCTTCTGTCTATTAAGTGACGTGCTTCTATTAAGCACACAATAGGTTCTGATAACATGCCCGCTAATGATTTTGAACCTATTTAAATCCGAAATGACCTCATACGTTTCAGTATTACTTTCACCAGCTAATATTCCACACGCGAACCATTCGAAAATGCTAAAATTTGCATGTGTATTTTTACTGATCCATCATTGCTTAGGAATTAATCAAAATAGTTCTCTTTTCAGAGAGGTTTTTGAATACCACAGCGAAACAAGTCGTAAAGCTAATTTCGCACGTGAAGTTGTGGATAAAATCTACAATTCATTCCACCAATGGTACTTCACTATAACATTCTGTGACTTCACTTACTTTGAAAATAGAATTTTGAAATACACAGAGAATTATGGTGATGGATACCCAGTGCTCTTACTCAATGGTTGCCCAGACAAGAACACCACTAAAGTCAAACCTCGATATAACATTCACGGGCAGACTGCTTACGTTGTTACGTCAGAAGTCTTACACATAGATTTGAGTGAATTTGTTATCGATGCCTTAAAAAGAACTGGTGTTTTCCAGCCTAGAAGCGCTGTCATATTCGTCATCAATGTCCCAGTAAAAATGGACAGTTACTTCTTTTACAATATGAAGAATCATTTTCAGTTGCTTTGGAGCCGGAGTGTCACTAATTCTGTTCTCGTTCTACGATCGAAAAGACTTAGAATATACAGCTACAACCCTTATTTTGATCAACTGAAAGAAATCACAGACATTAAAGATGTCAGTAGATTCCTATCAGAGCAGTACCACAATCTCTACGGTCATGAACTTCGTTTGAGTGTTTTTAGGAAAGTGTATACTACTGATGAAACAGGACCCGTACTATGTAATTCAAGATTAGCAACAACTGTGATGGAATATTTAAATGCAACCTGTAAACCTTTGGTTCCTAGGGATGGTAATACTATTGGCGATCTACTGGATAATGGAACAGCTACAGGAGTAACAGCAGATCTGATAGATGGATACACAGACTTAGAATTGAGTTCTCGGATACTCAAAAACACATACTATGGATACATTGAAACGACTTATCCGCTCAATCAAGACGAATTATGTTTCATGGTCAAGAAAGCAGACAAACAATCCACGTTTACAACTACATTATACTTGATTTCAACCAAAATACTCTTTGTATTTATATTTAACTTTATATTCTTCATGTTCATTGCAATAGTTGTTCGGAAATACGAGAGCAGAATTTGGGACATCAAGGATAACAAATCTGTGGGCTCAACTATATTGGATTTAATAAAATGTTTTCTGAGACAAACAGTAGATATTAAATTCTTGGGGTTGGTTTTCAGAAGCGTGGCTCTTATTATTATATTATACTCATTGGTGATTAACTGCGCTATTGATGTAAGTATATTATTATTAACATTATGGATTGTCTGATTAAATGTTTCACGTATAGGTATGTGTGCGTTATTATTAAAATCGAATAAAATCGAATATCAAATTAATGTACAGATTCTAATTGATTTAAATCTAGGTATGTATGATTTAAATTGATTATCTCAATTGTATTTTGATTTATTAGTATTGGAATATGCATTGCTACCATCTGTAATTTAAATGGTAATTATCTCCTTAGAGATTACTTTACTCCTCGATGATAATCATATTTCAAAATATCAGGTCTTTTGTCTGTTCAATGATTATGTAAAACACCGCTGTCCCACTATACTTACTTCTTATTGAATATTTTATTTCAGGGCATAATAACTTCAGCGATAACATACCCCCGCTACAAACCAGATATAAACACAATGCCAGACCTAGTGAAAACAAACCTGACATTAGGGGTTCACAACCGAGACTATAAACTCTTCAATAGCAGCATTGGTGATGTATATTACAACCTGCTTAAAGATCGCATTCAATTGTTCAGCGACCAGAGAATCAAGGAATTTATAGACAAAAGAGAATGGCAGTACGCCGCATTGATAAGGAAAACGGATGCTAAATATTTAAGCAGAAGACCGGTTAACATAGTGAATGGAAGACCTTTATTCCATGTTGTTACGGACTGCCCAGTCCCGTGTCCCATCGTATATGGCTTACGGTACGGCAGCCCCTACTTAGCGAGACTCAACTATATACTGCACCATCTAAATCAAGCTGGTATCATACAACATTGGACTGATTCAGAAGAGTTTACGTTGTACAGAAAACTATTAATTCCAGAAAATAAAGAACGTAAACCGTTAAACCTGACAAATTTACAAGAGATATTTATTGTACATTTGGTCGGAATCTTAATTAGCTCGATTGTATTCTTCGTTGAAATCCTAGTTCACTTATTCTTTAAATATAAAGTTCTACTACTTTAAAAGACACGACATTCAATGTTATGTTTATATTAGAAAATTGTGTTATTGCATTGTAAAAGTTAGCTTCTATCATAATGTCTACTGTTAAAGATAGTTATACAATAAAGCCTTAACGAATAAATTAAATGAATGAGATACCTTAAGTTTTTCTTGTAGACCCTTGTTCGCAGCTTTTAAAGACTGAATCTCCATTGTTAACTTCTTTATTTCTGTTAATCTACTATTGCATGAGTGTACATCTTCTGTTGGCTTTTCTTGTTTGGATACTGTTCTGAGTTGTTTCTCTAAGAACTCCTCTTTCTTTCTGTGTTCAGTCTTTATGTATCTCATTGTGCTCTCGTGTCGGGCCTTCAGTGCTCTGACTTCGCTCCGCTCGACGTCGAGCGACTTCTTTAAGGTCGTGTTCTCAAGCCTCAATCTCTCGACGAGACTTTTCAACTTATTAAGGAATGCTTCGTCGACAGTTCGCTTGTGCTCTTCAGCTGCGACGGCGGATATCTGACTGCTGGTGGTCGATGTGTCGGTGGACGCCATGTTGCTGACGTCACCGGGTTCGGTATCTCAACTCGGGAATCTTGTCTCGATCGTCCGCGGTCTTTCACCTCGTACCACGTACGGATCGCTAAACTACCGTTCTACGTTCGCTTCGTGTTTCTTGGTATTGGGATCGCGTTGCCAATTCTGAAATCGAAAACATGCGAAATTATGAACTGGAACAAAGCCAAGCTAGTATATAAACATTGAGTGGAACGTGCAATGCTTCTTTTTTTGATGGCATTCTTTAGCGGCAGAATACAGTTCCGGTTTCTATTTCATATTTCAATTCTTTCATGCGTGTATTATCTAGTTCTACGTCTAGTCAAAACTGAAAGAAACGCTATAATTTACACACTTGCTTCGAAAGTGAATTTGAATTGTGAATAAAATTTATTGGGATAATTATGGTTATTAAAACCATTCATGTGCTATTTTGGTGATTCGTCTAAAATCTAGGTACGTATATACTCACTCACGCCTATAATCCCCGAAGGGGTAGACAGAGGTGTAACCAGTACACCCACTTTTCGCCGAATTTCGGTCCCATAATGTGATAGGGGGCGAGCCTATCGCCATACCGGGCACAGGTTCCAGACTCTGGGCTAATACTGAGAATTTCTAGATAGAAAAACCCAATATCACTTTAACCGACCCGGGGATCGAACCCGAGACCTCAGCACAGCGCTTGTAACGCATGCGCAATTACAACTGCGCCACCAAGGCAGTCAAATCTAGGTCTCGAGATTAAATGAAAATTTAAATGTAATTTACATTTAAAAATACACAACCGCCATTCTATTCAGGCTGTGACAGATTTGTTTTATAGTTAACTCGTTTCATCTCGAGTAGATAATTAACATTTTATTTCAATTCACAACATGATTACCAAAATATTCGTATTCATCTGCCGTATCATTGAAGACGTTTAATTCCCAAGGTTGTTGACAAACAGAGATAGACTGTCATTTTTAGAATTTGGGTAGGTGGGAACTTTAAATATTCCGTGTTCAATTGTTTCTCGGCCTACACTATTAAACATTACGTTGATACAACAAAACAAATCAAAATGGTTTTAACATTAGTTTTGTCAACTGGTTACAGTTAGTCTATTTATTTTCAATCAGGCATTTAAATGGTCGCAGCTAGCGTCAGATAGGACCATAAATGACGGAGCGTTATTCTCACGTATAAGTGTTTGTACTACATACATACATATACACTCACGCCCGTAATCCCCGAAGGGGTAGGCAGAGGTGTAACCAGTACACCCACTTTTCGCCGAATTTCGGTCCCATAATGTGATAGGGGGCGAGCCTATCGCCATACCGGGCACAGGTTCCAGACTCCGGGCTAATACTGAGAATTTCTAGATAGAAAAACCCAATATCACTTTACCCGACCCGGGGATCGAACCCGAGACCTCAGCAAAGCAGCAGTCGTAACGCATGCGCAATTACAACTGCGCCACCGAGGCAGTCATAGTCTTATAATTAATATAAGACTGAGCCACAACGAAGCGTGGCCGGGTTCAGTTAGTTGATCAAAAAATTAACTGTGAAGTCTACTAATAATAATATGAATTAGATCAGAGTGGTGGACCAAGACCTGACCTGTTTATTTAATCTATTCAACTTCATACAAATTATATGTTAAGGTGGACTTAATGCCAAAGGCTTTCTCTATTTACTAATAGATAATATATTATATATATATAATTGATCACTGCACCACCCTAGCTCAGTAGAGCTAGGGTGGTGCAGTGATCAAAGACAGCAAGTGTTTAACCTATATCAGTAGAGGCCTAAACCCCACTACAATAAGCTGTATTAAACCCATAAAGCTTAATAACAGGCTGATATAGTACGAATTGTCAAGACGAATTTAAATCTCATGTTTTATTTTTGATATTAATCATTTCCAACATTATAAAGAAACAAATAGGTAAAAATTGAATTGCGTTAGTTGCGTTGTTTAGTCGGGTATGTAGTACAAGTGTGGGTGAGAGCATTTAATTTAAACTACTATATTGCATACACATGGAGATACGTATAAGTAGATTTGAAAATTATAACCTGGGTATCTTTAAGTCAAGAGTGAATAGGTATCTTCTGGGCAAGCGTGCTCCACCGCAGACCACATCATCACTTACCATCAGGCGAGTTTAACGGTAGGCGGCGGCTTTGCTGTGCCCTGGTATTGCAGAAGTCTATGGGCGGCGGTGACTACTTACCATCAGGTGGCCCGTCTGCTCGTCTGCCTATCGAGGCAGTAAAAAAAAAAGGCGAGATAATAGTCAAACGCAAGCCTATATACATAAAAAATAAATAAAAAGATTGTTACTTTTTTAACAAGTCGTGTATCTTGTGTCAGTGTCTTTCCTTGAGCTGATTGAACGTCTGATCGAAATAAAAACGTAGTTTTTGTAATTTTAAAAGCGTTTAGGCTTTCACTTCGGTGCGATGACTGTTAAATCAAATTATGGGCCAAAGTTGTATGAGAATTGGTATGCAATAAAACAGATTCGTCAGCATTTCGATCAGTAGTTCGTTCGTTAACAAAGCTCATTATTGCATAACTGTAATTTATAAAACTCTTTTAAATACGAACAAGTTTGGTTCGAGGTTCGTTTATCATCACACACAGTTAAGATTAAGTCTTTACTCACAGGTTGATAGCATCACTCGCCATGAGTAAAATAACATAGTCTTAAAAATGTAGTCTATACTAATATTACAAAGAGATAAGATTTGATTGTTTGTTTGTAATGGATAAACTCAAAAACTACTGAAACGATTAAAAATATATTTCACCTATAAAAGGCTAATAGCAGCGATAGCCTAATTGGTTGCAGTACGGACTGTCAAGATGAAAGTCGTATGTTCGAAACCCAAGTGGCATACACCTCTGACTTTTCTAAAGTTATGTGTGTATTAAATGTTAAGTATCGCTTGCTTTAACGGTGAAGGAAAACATCGTGAGGAAACCTGCATACCTGAGAATTCTTATAAGAATTTCGAAGGTATGTGAAGTCTACCAACCCGCATTAGGCCAGCGTGGTGGATTAAGGCCTAACCCCTCTCATTAGTAGAGGAGGCCCGTGCCCAGCAGTGGGACAATGTTTAATACAGGGCTAGTATTATATAAAAAGCTACGTTATTCAAGAGTAACATGAGCTATTTTCATCCGGAAAATTTTATCCCGCGGGATAGTCGGGTAGGGACTAAGATATTTTAAGGCGAAACGGAGTTCCTGGGGACAGCTAGTCTTACTTAAGTCAGTCAGATATAGGTATATGTGGAACCTACAAATATTGACTTTATTTGCAAATTTGTGTACAACAAAAATATTTTGGTTTTAAACCAGCTATTCGCTCGCAACGGCATTGAGGATTCTATAAGTTCTAACTCCAAACCACCAATCCATTCCTGTCATCTTTTGTACGTACACCACATGCACAGAAGTCATTATAAGTACGCATAATAAAAATACTGGCAAGTGGCAGCCTCCGCGGCTTTGCTGTGCCCTGGCATTGCAGATGTCTATGGGCGGCGGTGACTACTTCCATCAGGTGGCCCGGCTGCTCGTCTGCCTATCGACCACTAAAAAAAAACAACGAAAGCCGGTGAGTTCGAATCCCGCATAGAGACAAATGTTTGCGTGGAGAAAGATATTTGATTCGGGTCTGGGTGTTGTGAGTCCGTAGTCCCTCGTAGTTCTTGATACCCACGATAACCTGTGAGGTCAGAACTAGTGTAGGTATTTTTTTAATTTATTACTGACTATAGAATTATTGCCATCTCGCAGGCTTCCAAAGAGACTGAGAACCGAGTAGCTACTGTTATATTTATGAATACTCAGTTGTTGTTAAAAAAACTTTTTTTATCAATGTAACCACACAGCACCTGATGGTAGGCAATAGGCATAGTGCCGACTAGTATCAAGTAGCGAGAGACAATCTATCCCTCGCTACTGAATACAATCATGCCGGCCTGATGTGTAACTTCTTCTTAATGTTCACACTACGCCATGGGGTACCTACCTTGTCAATGTATGTAATATGCGATAAATGTATGTATATGAAGTCATACACTGAATATTCCTTCAAATACAAAAATCCAGGTTGTAAAAACACAAGAAAGGACAAGTTATACATTAGCGCAATATTTTGTAAATAGGGGATAGACCCCTTTTACTCCAGCTACCTCCGCCTATATCAAATAACACTACGCATGAATCGATATTTTAGTAACACGCAAGGGGTAGATAAGTAAAATGTATAATGTTCAGATTTTAACTACGTATTGGTGACAATAGAAATCTATTTACATAAATAAAAATACGCACCCTTAGACCTTTACTTTTCTGAAATCTATAAAAAAATGTTTTGGTGTGAAATTTTGTTCTAAAAATATAATGTGATAAACATAATACAATATAATAGCAGCAATAGCCTAGTTGGTTGCGGTACGGACTGCCAAGACGAAAGTCGTATGTTCGAAACCCAAGTGGCATACACCTCTAACTTTTCTAAAGGTATGTGTGTATTAATTCTTAATTATCGCTTGCTTGAACGGTGAAGGATAACATCGTGAGGAAACCTGCATACCTGAGAATTCTTATAAGAATTTCGAAGGTATGTGAAGTCTACCAACCCGCATTAGGCCAGCGTGGTGGACTAAGGCCTAACCCCTCTCATTAGCAGAGGAGGCCCATGCCCAGCAGTGGGACAATGTTTAATACAGGGCTAGTATTATATAAAAAGCTACGTTATTCAAGAGTAACATGAGCTATTTTCATCCGGAAAATTTTATCCCGCGGGATAGTTTTAATTAATAAACATATTATGGCTGTGATATATATCAAACATCACTTTAACATTAAACTAATAATAGAGGACGACAAACGAATAAGTGGGTCATCTGATAGTAATTATCTTCACCATTCATAAACATCTTCAATTAATATAACAGTTATTAATTGAAAAGTATGAGTTTGAAACTTTACATTGTAGTAACTCATACGGCAGCTGCGGCGAGAAAGATTCAAGAAGTAATAAAGCAAGCCGAACAATTGATGGCAAGCCGTGTAGCGTAAAATCCCCCGTAAGAGCTTTTTTTCCATAGACAAATCCAAAACATAGATGAATTGTAACATATATGACATGTTTACGGTTATTTCACCATCTCGACCAGAGGCGCCGTGGCTTAGTTGGTTAAAGCGCCTGTCTAGTAAACAGGAGATCGGGGGTTCGAATCCCCCCGGGGCCTTGAAGTGTGAAGTGGTTTTTCTTTCATATTTTTTGATGATAACAAAATTAACAAAGATTTTTTAGTAAAACATTTATTTATTCATTCAGTATTTGCTGAAGTCTTATATTTTTCATTTCATTATCTATTGTCAACTATACGATAATACAATAGCAATATTAATATTTATTTTAATAATGTTAGTTTATAGATTTAGATTATTAATATTAGTTTAAATATAGTATTCAAATCTTTGTAAACCACTGATGCATACTGCAAATTTTAAGCAACATTTTTGGAACGAAGTTCCTTACGGCAGCCTTGGAGAGATAGGGATTTTGCGGCGCGACCGAACTGAAAAATATGTGATAGTAAAAAGCGTGGAAAAAAGTGCGTGGAAGTTACAAATTCTTCTTACAAATTCTTGTAAGACAGTGTAAGTGTAAATGTCTTACAAATGATTTCTGGAGGTCCCAATCTAATCTCCTAATCCCCAACGAGGAGGCCCATTTCCAATCGTCCTTTCCTTCAAGGTCACTTATCCTTGATACTGGCTTTATTGTTTTTGATAAACGGAGATAACTCTGCCCTGGATATAACGTGTCCTGGATAATAATTAGTTTATTTATATACTTTATCACAACTGTATGGTTTTGCACTCGACTGTTATCTATATGTTTTATTATCATTACATTTCATGTAATGATCTCTCTATTTATCAGTATACATTAAATATCAGAGATTACTTTTATTAGGCGCCTATTAAAAATGTATTAGTTGTGTGATATTATTTTTAAACATGTGTGTCAACCAATCCCCGAATAATAAAAATTGCAAATTAAAAATAATACTTTTGAATTTTTAATTGAACTCACAACTTTCTCTTTATAAATGTTAAAACGAAGTATACTAGTATTATCGAAACGCTCTTTAGCGTTTTTTTACCTCAAATAATTTGGTATAAGAATCAAAAGCGAAGGTAAAAATAATCTGTGTCGACATTTGCAGACGTGGCATCAGTTTATCATGTCATTAGCTTAGACGCTACTAAAATCCATAAAATTACAAGGATGAATCATGTAGAAACGGCTGAACAGATTTTGATGCTGGAATCATGATTAAACGAAACTCTAAAAAATAAGTAACTATTAAAATGTAGGTAGGTAAAAATTTACCTTTGGTTGGTGAAATCACCAACCCTCAAGGTACACACCTCTATGCCTTTATGGTTATCACTCAATTCTCCAATACAAAATATTAGCGTATTTACTATTATTAGAAATACCGAAGGTATAACTGAGGTATTTAGGAGACTAGTTGGGGGTAGTTAATAATGACAACCAAAGTGGGAGTAGTAAATGTTTAATATAAAACAGAGTGCCTTCCGCGCTCCGGAGTTCAGTTGGTTCATTTCAGTTTAGTTGAGTGGAAGACGAGACGATAGCCAGTATATTCGTGGTTCAGTGTAGTAAGTGTAAATGGTAATCATAATGGTGATCAGTTCAATGGCGTTGTTCAGTTTAAAAGGGTAATGCTGGTAGATTAATTATAAAGAGAAGCCTTAAAGTGAATCCTGACATGCGTGTGTGTTGATATTAAGCACTGAGATGTGTAACAGTGTCGTGTAAATCAATCAATAAATTATAAACATTGTATTTGTGCCTTTTAAATATCCATTTTGCATAGATTTGTTGATGTTGCTAACAAAAAAGTCTCTCAAAAATGTTGAAGGTTTGTAAAGTCTACCAACCCGCATTAGATTAGAGTGGTTAAGACTTAGCCAAGGTGACCACGTAAGACAGTAAGAAAGAAATAAAGAGTTTACTTATCTTTTCACCAAAACATAAAAAAGTTGACAAAAATAACACTTAAAATGGAAAAAACCAAAAAGGATCAAATTCAGGTTAGTGCTGCAGCATATGCTACAGCGCTGATTTTCAATTTGACCTATATTTGATTCCATTACATTGCTTAAATAAATACTATATAAATTAAAACAAAGTAACTGCTACAATAAAATAAATAGAACAATATAATAAATAGAATATAATACAAAATTACTAATCTATAGAAAGCAGTGTGTAGTTTAGGGCTGATATTATTGTTAAATAATACTTTCAGCTATGATACTAACAAAGAATCAGTTCTAGCTATTCTATAGCTAGAGTATAATCATCTACCTCATCATGGCCCACCCAGAAACAAATAATTCCACCTTTCTTACATCACCTGAGCTGTCCTCAAACACGTAAACCGATAAAATAAAAATATCCTCGTTCTAAATAGGACACGGGTCGTCACTCGACACTGCGACCTCATTAGCTAATCACATGCACGAGCTAGTGTTGATGAGGCTTCAATGTGTTCACTCCACTGTTCAGACACGAGAGCTGAAGTTTAAAAACAAACTTACGCATTTAAGAACCTTCGAGGACGACCTGATTCTGTAAAATATCTAAGTACCACACAACCGCAATAAAACGTTGAAGTTACAATGTTAGGAGTTTAGGCAAACAAGCGATCTGATTTTTAAGAATCTCCACCACACTGAACAAGACGATAGGTACTAAAAGCTATAGTTGCGTAACGGCCAAAAGAAAGGAGTCGGAATTGGAAAGGGTAGAGGCATCGAGGTTTCAGAAATCTCACTCAACACACAAAATTGTCTACAGCGTGGCACTGTCTCAAAAAAAAGATCATAAGAATTTCACAGCTTTCACAATAATAATATGAGTTGTGCAAGAAGTATGTAAATCTGTCCAGCTAGGTCGTCGCCGAGTTCAGTTCGCGTCAGTAATTGTTACAATTGCATGCGTCCTTTAGGCCGGCAGCTTCCTTATTAAATTGAACTTAATTCGCCTCGCTGTGAATATCGCTATTTGTGTTTATATTATTACTGTTCACTTTCTAGATTACATATCAAGTCAAGTGAATGAAGTAAAAGTAGGAACACGATTCAATGCTTATTTTTAACATAATTTCCTCTCTATAAGAAGAAGCGGCTTGTTATGGGACTCCTATAGAATGATACTTAAGCTGATGCGGTGTCAGGACTATGTGTGTGACTGTTGGCTGTATTTATTATTGTTATTATCTCACTAATCTTGCGAATGTTTGGATGGATGGATGGATGTTTGTTACTCAATCACGCCAGAACGGCTGAACGGATCTGGTTGAAATTTAGCCCCGAGATACATTATGGTCTGGAATAGCACATAGGCTACTTGTTATTACGAAAATGGACGGTTCCTATGGGATAGCATAATATAGAAAGATGTAATAGTAGTAATAGTTAAAAATGTCTTCATGGATTAAATAAGATTTATGCCAACTAGGTACACAAATAAGCTTTAAGTATTAAAAATAATTTTGTGTCTGATCATAAAATATACGGGATCAGATTATACGATAGTTTATAAAAAACACGTTTAAGGGATTCATAAACTTTATTTTAAGACCAGAGTTTACAAATGGGTCATGGAAACAAACAAATCTTGACAGAAAGCAGACACACGAAGCTAATGTATATTTTTTATCATAAAATCAATGCTCGTAAATGTCGTAAATTTCCAATAACATGTCAGTCAATTAAATATAGACCACAAATGGCTACTTGATACTTTGTGGGATGTGGTTTTAGAACAACAATAACCAGGTTAATATCGTCTACGTTTGTGTATACCATAATAGACTTAAATATATAAACACGAATTATTTGTAGCTATTCTGTTTTGAAACATATTTTACCATCACGGCCGGTTTATAAGTTTGGTTATATAAAGGCCCTTGGACACATCGAATAAGACAAATGCAATAATGAATATTGTTATTGTTCAATCTAAAAAGTTTCAATTGTTTATGTTTAGGTCTATTAGAGGAAATTTACCTCCTTCGTATACACTATTTTGCATAGAATATAAACAAAAATAGACTTTTGAATAAAGAAATTCAGTCATTATATTTCGGAACACCATCAGTGCTCTACGTGCATTTATTAAAGAAACGGAATCATTACATGGATTGCATTTTTTTTTTTAATTAGATATTTGCAAAGTAATCATTATCATTAGGATTAACTGCTCTTACAACTTACTATGTTTCTATCATCATTATGACTCATCTGCAGAATACTTATCTTGGTGAATAATTTAATAAAGAGCTGATAAAAATGCTGATATTAATATTAGTTCTTCATTAATGTATCTGTAACATAAATCTCAAGAGTTCTTATAAATCTTATGCATTTATTTTAAAACTCCTGTTACTACGCAAAGAAATTTCTTTAGGAGAATTTCACTAATTGCTATCATGTTTTTTTCTTGATACACATCTATATATTCAAAAATTAGAATCTGACCTTAAACTATATTTCCAGTGCCACCGCCGCCTCGCGTAGGCGTGTCCCAAATAGGTGAGTTTTTATTATAAAATTTCTTATTTAAGACAACTAAACTGATTCAAGGGTATATTAAAAAAATGGATTTTAAAGTCTGTTGTAGGAATATCTATGACAAAATATATACTCATCTAGATATTATTATTATGTCTGATAATAGAGTCCGAAATTCGGTACTTTTTTTTATCTGGCACGGCAAAGTGACCACACTGCACCTGATGGTAAGCGCAAAGCCGTCTAGTTAGAGTATCAAATAGCGGGAAAGGATCTATCCCTCGCTACTCAACACAATCATGCCAGCCTGCTGTATGGCTTTTTCACGCTACGCCATGGGGCAAGGAGGTGAAGAAGCGGTCGAGGGTCTAGTGTCAGCAACTCTAGACCCACGACAAAAAATTACTGTCTAGTAGTACTGTCTAATATAGAGAGCATTTGTAATTATTTATTCCATTTATAGTATTTTATAGTGAACAGAGTTCATTAACCGGAATAAAATCATATTTATTTATCTATCGTTACCTTAGAGTATTTAACACTACTGTAAGATCGTTACTGACTATCGTAACTAAATTACATTTTATAATTGATCTCTACTCGAATAATTTATGTATTCAGCTCTAGTATATGGTATAAATTAACTAAAATATGTCATACAACTTATTTTTAGTTTTAGGATGCTTCTAATACCGTCTGAACGCATGCAAAGTCGATACATAAGGACGATGTTATACACGAATTCGTATATTTTCAGATCATTCATGCGTCCCGAAATATCAGTGACCGTCGCGCATGCGCACATACTGTGACTCATGCCATATGCGAGATGACTACAGATAGATATTAGATAGTGCAGAAGGACCCGCTGCTTTACTGAAAAATGTTATTCTGTAGAGTGGCTATTTCTTTATTAATATGTTATTAAATGATGTTTAATAAAATTAATAAAATTCTTCATTAATTAATTCAACTAATAAAATTAGCTTCAATAGCGGGGGAGCAGCCGGCTGTGAAACGAGAGGCCGTTTGGCGGGTTTGATTCCCGCACCGAAGCAAATGTCTGTTTGACAGACAGGTATTTTTTCGGGTCTGGGTGTTGTGGGAACGTTGTCCTCGTAGTTCTTGATACCCACAAAACAGATTTGCCTAGTGTGAGGTCAGAACTATGTGGGACTGTTGGATGTATTTATTAAATATTTTGTAATCTGCATATTTTATTTAACACTGTCAATAAAAGTCAATCGTAACTACCCAATACTAAGGAAGTTTCCATTGGTTATAGACAGTGATTGTTTATGTGCGTCTGTTTGTTGTTTTCTATAGACAATTAAGATAATTGTCGAGTATTATGAGAGCGGAAGCAATAACGTATGGGCGCCAGCTTTGTCCACGTCTAGTGAGGCGTGAGAGGCGAGGCTAAGAAAGTGCATCCATACAGCATACAGTCTCAAATTATACACGGCATAAGTTTAATAAAAAAGGTTTTTTAATTCATAAAAAGTAAACCGACTTCAATTAAAAACAAATTATGCGTCCCTATAAAATTTGAAGGTTGTCCTCGATTTTTCTGAGATCCCATCATCAGCTCCTAACTTGGGGCCAATGGGACCACCTGGGAAGTATACCCTTTTAAAAAGAACTTCTCAAATCGGTCCAGGCGTTTTCGAGTAATCGGGGAACATACATAAAAAAAGAGTCCGACGAATTGAGAACCTCCTCCTTTTTTTGAAGTGGTTAAAAATAAGGATATGTCTATGTACATTTTTTTAAATAGAAGTATAAAAGGGTTATTAATTCGTTGATAGTTCTTCCATTGTTTTAAAACGTGCATTCAATATTCAACACTGGTAGTGTAGTACTTTGGTAATATGACAGATATTATGGCTGGAAAAGAGTAACGGAAGACTTAAAAAATAGAAGATGGAACTTATGGTCTGAAGTAAAGACAGAAGCCGGCAGGCAGTAAAATAATTTTAATAGTGATCAGTTAAATTAAAACACATAACTTGCTATCATAAAATTCTCTATAACTGCAAATAGCAATAAATGCACTTCTGCATACGTTTCACGAAACAAATTATAGAAACGAAACGATTTCTTTAGATTTCATTCGCTAATCGCACCGACACATCGGTAAACATAAATATTTATATATCTCTTATATCAGGCCAGTGAACCATCTATCGCAGGGATTGTGAACTTTTGGTATGTACAGTCAGCAGCAGATATAAATGAGCACATAATGTGTTCAAATAATTCTATACACCCAAGAAAATCAATAACATCTACACAACAAAAGTAGTCAAATTATCGTGAGCATCCATTGCGTCAAAATGATCTACACACTCGATTTTCAAATATTTGTAAACAAATCTTCACAGTAGGAATTGACTAAATTCTCTAACCTATACGTACAGGGTTGTGCGTATTTAAAATAAAAATAAATAATATTTGATTTTTGTATGAAAATAAAAATATTGTCTTTAAGATATGAGATATTCACGATTGTAATCCTTGTCACCGAAACCTTATGGCCACGGCTTAGTAAACCCTTTCTGACTAACCTTGTATATCTTATATATAATAATATAGTAGTGTTTTTTTCGACTATTTTTATGACTCCCCATCTAAAATTTGATTCGATATATCGTAAAAATAATTCCCTAGTAGTTATGTATAGCCCTTAATATTAATTGTAAGTACTTTCCCAGAGCGTGAAAAGATTTTTCATATAAAATGCACGTAAATACAATAAACTCTTTTTTAAGTTCTATTACGCAGCGGCATTTCATGCTATCACATTGTTGAATTGTGATATTTAACTTACTTGTAGTATATTTTTTTTATAATTTATTGAATAACAGCAATTGTCTAGTTGGTAGTGGTTTAAACTGTCAAAAAGTAGTATGTTCAAAACCAGCTCAAATGGCATACACCTCTGTCTTTTCTATGGTTACTTGTATATTCATTTTTAATTATCGCTTGCTTTAATGGTAAAGAAAACGTAACGAAGAAACTTTTTTTGTTATCACGGTTATTTGTTATGAAAGCGTTTTAGTACTGCCGTCCGCCCTGGGGTGGTTGATTCCAAGCAATGTCAACTTGGAAATTGGATAATTTAAACTGGCATTGTAATGCCTATGAGCTATTCTAACTGAAAGTGATATCGTTTCAACATAACTAGAAACGTAAAATATTATTAAAAACAAAAGTAAAGTTACCTATGAGCAGCGATCTATATGTACTACGTACTAGATGCGGCGACCAGAACAAATATAATGTTCCATCGAGTTGCGGTTCCGATACCGCATTGACATTAGTTTGCTTCATGCTACCGAATTAATCACGCCACAATGCATCTTTCAGTGTCGAATGAATTGTAATTATTTGTAGCAACATTCCCGAACAAATCTGCCTGAAATTGATATACAGTGCAACTGTTAATAGTATGTAAGGTAAATGACATAATTAATTAATTTCAATTCTGAATATGGGAGAGTCTATTTTTCAGAACTTTATTGGCCATCAGTTTGTCCTATTTTTGTCCCCAAAAAGGGACGGAGTTGTCACGCTTCTAACAGTCATAGATCAATAGACCAGAGGCTGCAAAATAGGCACTTGATGGATGAATTGTACTACTGTATTATTTCAAATTCTTTTTTTTTATCTTGGTGCGGCAAAGTTACGACACTGCACCTGATGGTAAGCGCAGTGCGATCCAATTAGAGTATCGAGTAGCGAGAGGCGATCTGTCCCCCGCTACACAACATAACATGCCGGCCTGCTTCTTCACACTACGCCATGGGCAAGAAGGTGAAGAAGCGGTCGAGGGTCTATTGTCAGAGTACTCAGAAGGCCGCGAAACGGCCAAACATCGTACCCCAACTCTAGACTCCCGACAAAAACCGGATGTATACTGGCTGATCCCGGAACGTGATACACTTGCGTGTGGCACTATGGCGGGTTTTACACCCTGTGTACGGTGGTCACTATCCGGGCGGATATGAATATCCTACCACCAGCAAATTGTATTGTTCTATCTTTGTATTGTTTATCCACATAATTTTAATACAATTCTAATTTTTCTTTTTTAAACGAGTAAGTGCCCGCTTATTGTAAAACACTTCGAAAAATATCAATAAATCTACTGTAATAACTTGAGGCTAAGGTAGATCCCGCATTAGGCCAGCGTGCGTGGACTAAGGCCTAACCCCTCTCAATAGTAGAGGCCCGTGCCCAGCAGTGGGACAATGTTTAATACAGGGCTAGTAATAATCCTACTAGTCAGGTCATAAATTCTGTCACATGTTTAATATAAAATAATTGAAACAAGTTTATTCATTATGTAACCATTTATATACCAAAATGAACTTAACAAAACATAGATTCTTATGACACTAAAGTTTATTCAAAATGACCTCCGTGATTTTGAATACAGGCCTTCAATCTGCGCGGCCAGTTGTCTATCGCAGCACGAACGAGGTCCATGTCAATATCGGCGGCTGCCTTAATCAAGGATGTCTTGAGTGACTCGAAATTGGGATGAGGCTTTGAGCACGCCTTTTCCTCCAAGTGTTGCCATATCTTGTAATCTAACGGATTCAAATCTGGACTGGAGGAGGGCCAGTCTTCGTGCCGGATGAAGTCGATTTCACGCGCCGCCAGCCAGTCTTGTGTGCTCTTCGCTCTATGAGCTGGCGCCGAATCTTGTTGGAATACCCAGTGCCTGTTATTGAACATGGTATGAGAAACAGGTTCCACAAGGTTCGTCAGGACTGTATTTTGATACACAACTGCATTCGTTTTTACACCTTTCTCACAAAAATGTACCTCTGTTAAGCCCCAATAAGAAACGCCCAACCATACCATGAGCGAGGATGGAAAATGACCTCGTTGGACACGCGGAATACGGTTGCTCGCTTCTTCACTACTGTGTGCGTACACCTTATCATTTTGTTTGTTGTAGCTCTCTTCTACGGTAAAAAATTTTTCATCTGAAAATAGAATTTCCCGATATTTTTTTTCCGCGTACCGCTTCAACAAAGCGCGGCATCTCTTCAGTCTCAGGTCCATTAGACGAGCATTCAAACGATGTCCTGTTTTTCTTCGATATGCCCGAAGCCCTAAGTCTTCATTTAACACCCTTTTCATCGTGGTTCTGCTTTACCCCATCTGAAGGGCCAACAGTTTCTGCTTACGTTTGGGATTTCTTTGAATTCGCGCCTTCACAGCTTTTATCACTGCTGGAGTCCTAACAAACCGAGGGCGACCACTTCTTGACCTGCCATCTATACTAGAGTCTTCATTGTATCGTTTGATGGTACGATAAACGAATCTTTTGGTTATATTCAAATTTTTCATTATGTCAAAAATTTGAATTGGCGCGTAACCGCAACGATGCAACGCAATTACTGCAACACGGTCTTCTTTAAGCGTCCACTCCATATTTAAAAATGAGTAAAATTCTAAAAAGTATACATTTTTATTTTCATGAACAATTTGAAATTCGAATTCAATAAACATTTTTGTGGCCAGCATTCTAAAATAAAAGTTTTTACTGTGTGACAATACTTATGACCTGACTGTGTATATATATATATATATATATATTTCAACTCCTTGGATTGTATACTTCTGCTCCCGAAAATAACCTCCACGCGAGCGGAGCAACAGTATTGTATAAAAGCGTTTATTTTATAACTAACTGTCTTCTGCACTGACGCACCTGTAGCGATTGTCCTGACTGTCAGGTGTTGTGCCTGAAGCTTTAAATTGCATTCGAAAAATACCTCATAAGTTACTATATAATAAGGGATGATTTGGTAAAAACGTTGAAACACGTAGGTATTTCTTAATTTCTTACCACACACACACACATACGCTCACGCCTGTAATCCCCGAAGGGGTAGGCAGAGATGTAACTAGTGCACCCACTTTTCGCCAAATTTCGGTCCCATGATGTGATAGGGGACGAGCCTATCGCCATACCGGGCACAGATTCCAGACTCCGGGCTAATACTGGGAATTTCTAGATAGAAAATCCCAACATCATTTTACCCGACCCGGGGATCGAACCCGAGACCTCAGCATATCAGTCGTAAACGCATGCGTAATTACAACTGCGCCACCGAGGCAGTCTTACCAAATTACCAAACAAAACAAGGTAATTTCTTACCAATAGCCTAAATTAGATTTTCCAGATTTGAGAAAAGAAAATAAGGTATTACGGTTTGCCCATACAAACTTTCAACCCCTATTTCACCCCCTTCAAGATATTATTTTGAGACATAAGTAAAAGTTTTTAATTCATAAAAAGTACACCGACTTCAATAAAAAATAAATTATGCGTCTATATAAAATTTGAGGGTAGCCCTCGATTTTTCTGTGATCCCATCATCAGATCCTGACTTGGTGTCAGTGAGACCACCTGGGGAGTATTCTTTTTTAAACAAAAAACTAATTTCTCAAATCGGTACAGGCGTCTTCGAGTAATCGGGGAACATACATAAAAAAAAGATTCCGACGAATTGAGAACCTCCTCCTTTTTGAACTTGGTTAAAAAGATAGCCTATGTCCTTCCCCAGGATATAATCTATCCCTCTGCTGAATTTTATTAGGATTCGTTCACCCGTTTAGTTATGAAAAGGTAACAAACAATCATACAAACGACAATATTAATTCGATACCAGTACACCCACTTTTCGCCGAATTTCGGTCCCATAATGTGATAGGGGGCAATATAATACAATTGTTTCAGAACAAATTCGATAACTATTAAAAAGGTCGGTGAGCCAACCGAAAAAGATAGAAGCTTCGCGGACTTTTTTTTAGAACTATTTAAGAGTGATACATGATTGTTACGTAACTTTAACCGTTTACGCAGCGCATGCAACGGAAGCTCTCAAAAGGAATGAATTTTCCCCGTTTTTTTGCAAGATTTTTCATTGCTGCTACGCTCCTATTGGTCTTAGCGTTTTTTTTTTTTTATCCTGGCACGGCAAAGTGACCACACTGCACCTGATGGTAAGCGCAGTGCGGTCCAATTAGAGTATCAAGTAGCGAGAGACAATCTATCCCCCGCTACTCAACACAATCATGCCGGCCTGCTTCTTCACACTACGCCAGGCAACAGGCGTGATGTTATATAGCCTATAGCGCTCCTCGATATGTAGACGATCTAACACTAAAATAATTTTTTTATCAAATTATAGCCTATGTCCATCCCCAGGATATAATATATTCCTCTCCTGAATTTCATTACGATCCGTTCAACCGTTTCGTCTAGAAAAGGTAACAAAAAACACACAAACAAAAATATTAATTTTTAATATGCATGCGCAAACACGCATTCAGATACCAACATAAAAAACTTGAAATTCAGAAAAGTAACCTACGAGTAAGGTTTGTAATACGCAGGCGCATACGCGCGTATTAACACATACTAACATAACAAAACCTAAAATTTGAGAAAGTAACGTGCGAGTCAGCTTTATAATACGCAGGTGCATACAAGCGTATTAACACACGTACTAACATAAAAAAACTAAAATGAAAAAAATTACCTACGAGTAAGCTTTGTTATACGCAGGCGCGTACACGCTTATTAACACACATTAAAAAAATACATAAACCTAGAATATAATACACTGTGTAATGTATTCTATCTCATTTTCTTGCCACCTTATATTTATGTGATTGTCTCTTAGTGTCTCTTTCATCGAGTTTCAAATCACAGCGATTTTAAATTTTTATAATTTTAATATTTTTTAACTTCAAAAGAATATTTCAGAGAGTAATTAGTGATACATTCCATGTGGGTCCGCTGGTAAAGATTACTTACGGAGAAGGCAAAATCGAATCACTCTATTTTTATTTTTTAGCACACCAACAGAATGATTATATATTAATTCAATTTACATATTGTTAAACTAATTATTTAAAATGCAATGTAATCATACCGATCATAGGCATGCATGACATTTTTAATAATGTGGATAATTTAATGCTACATTACAAGAATCTTAAATAGTAATTTATATCTTACAAAAAAAAAACATCTTAAGTTACATTATGTTAACATTATAATAATACACAACGAATTTACGAAAGCTATGATATCTATAGCTTTAAAATATAATTCATAATTATTTGGCTTTGGATTTGGCAGGTGAGTAAGGAGCGTTTGTATGAATCGTACGCGTGAGAAAATATATCAGTGGATATATTTTATTTTGATTTCATATAATTTGGACAGTATTCAAGTAATTCGAAACAAAGATATGTCACTGACGTCATACAAGGAATGAAATCAATACTTGACTAGTATTTGATAAAATAAATCCATTTGACAAATCATGGCATTATAGTAATGTTATTCCAAACAATTATGAGTCTAAATACATATATATAGGATTTATTATTCATGTTTGTTAATTTGTTCTGGAAATCTGCTTTGATACCAGATTGTTTATCATAACAACGGCCTTCAGTTTGCTACTAAATATTTGACAATGTATGTGCTCAGTTATAATTGACAGATTGAGTGCTCACATCATTTTGAAACTTTTGGTGTGTAGATAATTTTGGTCACTTTGAGTGTGTAGTACTATATGATCACCTTGGTTGTTTAGCTACTTCTGCTGCTGACTGTACCAAAGACAGTTGAAAATTGCTGTTTTCGTTGCTGGTCGAGGACGATGAAGATGGGTCCAGATTTTCGTAACAAGAGGCACTTTCAATACGAATTTAATATATTAAATATAGTATTATAAGATTAAATGATAGTCTTTTCCACATTAATATGGGTAAAGTAATTGTGATTGTCCATAAAATAGTCTAATATTGTAATGTTAATAAAGCTTAATATGTAGGGTAAGCAGGGGGAATGACGCTCACCGGGTAATGGCGCGCACCTCTATAATTCTATGAAAATAGTGCATAACAACATGCCACCATACGTAAAGAGGGGGAGAGGAAAGGCCTCTTACACGTAGCGACGCGCAGGGGGAGTCAGCTCGTGGCAAGCGACGGTCAAGTGTATTTGTTTGTATGCGGCTGCGCTGAACAAATTTTTGGTCGTGATCTTTTCTTCGGTAAGTACAGAATTTTGATATTTATTAAATTGTTAATATAGCTTTCCTAGGTACTTGATCATTCTTTTTTATGATAAATTATTGTATGTTTTATTTAAAGTTAAATTCAAAACGACCGTTTGGGGTTATCCCGCTCACATGAGCGCCATTACCCCTCAGTGACTTATTTTTTATTGTTATAGACATGCTCAGAAATCGCCAAAGAATAACCGCCAAAGTGGCTTGAACGAAGAAAACCTTAAATCCGCTAAAACTGCGATTGAAAATGGGATGCCAAGAGACAAGCTGCTAAATAATATAACATCCCATTCACTACTTCAAAGGATCGACTAAAAAACGAAAATATAAACAACCCAAGATTAGGTCGTAGGCCCGTTTTCACCCCGCAACGAGAACGGGTTCGCTATATTATGGACTCAGTGTCACAGACATGAGTAAAGTGGTTTATAAATATGCTGTTATAAATATGTATCTCAATAATTTCAAATACAATTTCGATGAAAACAGCAAAACCGCTAGAGTGGATTAAGTACACGGCTGTATTGTATTATTATTATTACAAGTATTGCATGCTATGCAACCCCTCAGTTTCTGTACGCAAAGCTAAAGCAACAAACAAGCCTGAATAGGGTTTCTGCTTTCAACAAAGAAGAAAGTATATCGTTGCATACGTTGCTATATTTGTTTATTGTATAAGGCTGCAGATCTCAGGTACAAATACAAATATTTGATGCCATTTTATGATTATAGACTGTTCTTTAATTGTATACTTTGATCTCATGATTATTTGCTAATGATAATAGATCTTACATTTTATATTGCAAAGAAACCGGTTTGGGCTTCATTTCCCTTTCGCCTGAGCGGCATTACCCAATGACAGGGGCAATGCCGCTCAAACCTTCTTTTTTTTAAATGTTTACTACTGCTAATAATTCTAATAATAAAAAATATTGTGAGTTTTCCTTAAGTGAACGCCATTCCCCCTGCTTACCCTACTTTGTCTATAGTCGTATGTTATGCAGAAGATGTAAATCTTTAAAATAAGATATTTTTTTGTATAACACGGATAAATGTCACGCTACCCATAAAAGGCGATAAAAATATAAGCTTAGTATTTGTTATAAATGCACCTAGATGCAAAATGAAAATGAAAAATGTAATAGGTTAGGAATTTATGAATATATCCCACATAATTATTGTATTTTAGCACGGCCACGACTTTTAAGCAATAATCTGCACGCGAATAATAAAAGGTTTTTCAACCCTGATCTATCGTATTCACACACGATACTTTACCAAGGACGATTGAGTGGTTTAGGCACTATCACTTAATGTTATAACTTCTTAAGACTAATCACATCCTAATAAAATATATGTTTGCATTGTGAATACCATATTCCGCGTCTCACTACGCAGGTAACCACCTACGGTAGGCAGCGGCTTTGCTGTGCCCTGGCATTGCAGAAGTCTATGGGCGGCGGTGACTACTTACAATCAGGTGGCCCGTCTGCTCTTTTGCCGATCCAGGCACTAAAAAAACGCAGTGCATAAACAGCCCATAGCGGTCTCATAACCAATCTTCAATTAGTTCACAGCTGCACGAAACGTTTCTATTAATTTAATAGTATAGTATTTTAATTAAATAATATTTTATCTTATTACTTGGCACAAGTATTTTATGAGTTAAAATATGCTGAAGCTTTCTTTTATGGTTTTTAGAAACTAATATTACAATGCAATAGGGTATTTGACAATTTTTGAAAATTGATGGACATCGATAGAGGACTCTTCACTCATAGCCCCCGTAATATTTTTATTATTGAAATATACTCAATTTATATAAAATCCGTGATTTAATTTTTTCACATATAATTTCGCGCTAAAACGCGTTGTCACGTGACATTATCTCTATGTGACGTCATCGCACATATACAAACATTCGTGACACCTAACAACATAGCAAATTATTTGCATTTATCTGTTAGTTATTCCACAAAAATGAATGAGCCAGCATATAAATATTGTTCAATGCCTTTATGTAAAAACTCGACACTAAATCCCGATAAATTGTTCATCCATGTGCCAAAATCCAAAGTTTTAAGAAAGAAGTGGCAGATTTCGACTATCAGCCCTTGTAATGCCTTCTTCCATTCTTATAGAAGACTTGAAGACGAAATTAACACGTTTCCACACGTTTACACAACGAAAAATATGTTCTTCCTTACAATTTTATTTGTCGTAGGATGCAATGTTTATGTGCGATGTCGTCACGAGTAATGGCGGCCGGTATTGCTACGTTTTTGGCACCGAGTGATACAGATTAAAAATTCTAAATTTTAATGACGAAAATAAAATGTTTATAATACATTTAAAATAAAAAAATGTATTTAATAAATATGTTTGCCCACTATCCTTTCTCCTAGTGCAGTTTTATATTTTTTAGGTTATACCAGTCAAACACCCTATTTACGTTTTTTTTTTTCATTTATTCAGGTTAGCAAACAGTAATATATTATACACTAGCTTTTGCCCGCGACTTCGTCCGCGTGGAATAATGACTTCCGGAAAAAACAATTTATCCCCCTTTTCTCCCCGTTGGGAGGGAATTTCTAATAATCCTCTCTTAGTGGTAGCCTACTCCTCCCAACAAACACACAGGCCAAATTTCAGCACTCTACTGCCAGTAGTTTCGGCTGTGCGTTGTCTGTCAGTCTAATAATAAAACCAACTTCACTTAAAACTAAATACCTATAACTACTATAATTAATAATACCTATACCTATAATTAATAAAAGTACCTACGCTTTTACTTACTTATAAACTATTAATAATTTGTAATTTGAACGAATATAACACGCTACCAAAATAACTAATACCTATTTTATGAAATAACAACAAAAGAAAACTAAATTAATTTAAAGACAGAAAGTCGCGCTGATAAACAATATTGCCTGTCAATAAGGTCGAATGCTCGGAACGTCTACTCGCATCAACAGCCAAATATTGTATGAAGTTTGCGACCCGATGCGACGGTTACACAAAAATAATCCTTATAGCATGATTCAGTATTCACGCGCGATGGCTTATTAGCGTATTTCATGTATAACTTTGGTGTTTCTGTACCTATTTCTATAATTCTTTTTTTATTAAATTAATTAAATAGGTAATAATGTTAACATTTATTAATTAGGGATGATTGAGAGTGTTATAAACGTAAGAGTAGACAAATATAATCAGAAATCTCTGAACTGCTAAGCTATCGGGAGTTACACGTGTTATTGTGAGTCAACCATAAAATATAGACATTTGCTGTCGTGGAATATTTTTTATATAATTTTAAGGAGAACATTTCCGTCATACATGATTTCTGTTTAGCTTTAACTATTAAGGCTGCACACGCGACGGAAGCTTAAAAAATGGAGTAAGTTCTCCTGTTTTCCCAACATTTCCCTTTACTGCTCTGCTCCTATTGATCGTAGCGTGATGAAAAGTCTACTATAACCTGCCCAGGAGTATGAAGAACAATTGTACCAAGTTTTGTTGAAATCCGTCGAGTGGTTTTTGTTTCTATAACGAACATACAGACAGACAGACAGACAGACAGACAGACAAAAATTTTACTGATTGCATTTTTGGCGTCAGTATCGATCACTAATCACCCGCTGATAGTTATTTTGGAAATATATTTCATGTACAGAATTGACCTCTCTACAGATTTATTATAAGTATAGATTTGACATAAGGTATGTTCACAATACAAATAGTTAAATATACTATATTTATATACGTCTATATTACTTATTTAGCTAATTAAATTAGCTAACGATTAGGTACTTAATTGTGAATTACTGGCAAATTATACTCTTAGGGACTTATGGTCTATTCTGGAATTTTGTGTTTTCAGTTACATGTAAGGGTAAGCATCATTTTCAGAATATTTTTCAATAATAGTAAAAAATACCTACTCTTCAAATTTCAATCAAAACCTATTGCCAATAAGTTACGTGTAAAATGGTTGAAAAAATCGCATAAAATGGATATAATAAGGGTTTCATTTTACCACAACAGTCTCCGTTGCGCAGCGGCAGAGTAGCCGGCTGTGAAACGAGAGGCCGGAGTTCTATTCCCGCACCGAGACTCATGTTTGTGTCACTAACAAATAATTGTTTCTGGTCTGTGTGTTGTGGAACCGTAGTTCTCGATACTGGTTTTACCTAGTATGGTGTCAGAAGTATGCGTGTAACTGTTGGATGTATTTATTTACCCAGAACCCCAAACGCAGAAATAAATTCAAAAAATCTATCATGTATGATATTAGCCTCAAATCATCTAATATTTTATATTGGTAATACGGTAAATCTCCGTATTAGTAATGCAGAGACCACTCCGCCTCAACATGCATCTGTTGACACACTTTATTAGTAAGATTAACAGTTAGAGCTTGAGTAATGATAAATTGTTTAACAATCTCTCAGCCTCACGTTTGAATTCTAAATAAAGATATGAATAGCACGTATTTAACATCATTTCATGTATACCAATTAGAGTTCCCAATTTCCTCTTTTTGCTCTGAATTTCGCATTTACCACGTGATGAGAAAAAATTGCAAAATGGTAGGATAGTTCATACCGTTTTTCAACTAACATTTCTTGTAAACTACTGTTTAAGTAGTCTTAAACATTGTTTACCATAATATCAAGTATAAATCTTTAAGAAGATCTTTAAAATGAATTAATATATTAATCGAAAAGTACTATTCTACGACTAATAAATTTACCAATTCATAATATTGTGGCAACGTCATACTTGTTATTAAATCCTAATATAATATTCTTTAACAACTGTGACAATCAATTCTTCTTTCGACGCCTGTATGACACACACATGTATTCTAAATTAAACAGACCCTGCGTCCAATCTCTTTCCATGATCACACGTACGTCAAATCTAAAATACTATGGTGACCTTCACGTCCCCGAAGCGGCATCTAGCGAATACTTTATGGCAAAATGCCAAACTTTCTCATGCATATATGTACTTACACTGGAAATTATTGTTTATCTTATACATTTTTGTTACTTTTGCTATTTTAACTAATCAATATTTTCTTTGACGCCTTATAAATTTTGAAAATTATCTTTCCACAGATCATATGTCATAGTCGCTCCACGTGCTGAACTGAGTAGGCGACTCCTCTTGTCTTCAGAGCTTCCTCCTATATCAAACTACATTAGAGTTGCCAACCGTCCTGTTTTCCCAGGACATGTCCTGGTTTTTAGAGTATCCTGTGGTGTCCTGGATAGCTTTTAACCAGCGTCCTTGGTTTTTAAGGTCCTGTATAGTGTATTTTAAAATTCGCACACCACATTTGCAATCCTTACTCTCGGCTCGCAGTGTTTACGCTATTTTAAAACAAAGACGCGTCCTGATTTTAAAACTGGATTGCCCTGGTTTTTCTAACTTCAAATCCTAGTATTTGAATTCCGGGGTTGGTAACCCTAAACTACATCAAATATGGTTTGGTTAATTTCGTTGTGGGATAAACATAGATTCGCATTCCTAGAGACTCGCCGAGCTTGACCTGGCGTCTACACAATACGTGCCATTGTCGATCCTGGCTCATAGAAGTTACAGTGACAAGTGTGAGGTCGGGATAATCTCTAATACATAGGATATAGCACCATGGACGGCTTATTCAGGTGTCGCTGTTTTAAAACTCGATCGAGCTAGTAGTGTTTACAGAATCGTCTTAGATTCAAATCATTTATTTAGTAAATTAGCCAACTACTGGCACTTTCTATATATCTGGGTTATATTAAAATCTACCCGTTCTTCGGAAACGCCTACAAGTTAAGAAGCACTAAGGAACTCAGGCATAGGAGTTTTGTATTTTTTGTCGTTAGATTAGGTAATAATATTAATCTCAGATAAAATTACCATATTTTAAGAATTATTTCTATTTCATAGGTAGTGTTGGCCACCAGGTAAGACCTCTTACATAGTCTTGCTATAATGGCATTGCATTGAATACAGTCTTTAATATTTTTGTAGATACTTACTGTATACATACTAAAAGATCATGATTCTAACTCCTACTCTTGTAATGTTACATTTTTTTTTTACTAAGATGCAAGAGCTTTTATACCTACTTCCAAACTATCGAGATATATTTACTAACTTAGTATATATTATCACTATATTCCAAACGGGTATGTTAGTCAAATATATTTTTCCGATTTAAAATTTATTTGAAACTCATTGCATTTTGGGTCAGTAAGCATAAGTTTCAATGGACCATACATATTCATATCAATATATAAATCTACATTTCGTTGGCCTTATTACCAAAATTCGTAACTCCAAAAATGTATATATTGGTTTTTAATGCCATCAGTACACGTTTTATCAACTATTCGAATGGAGTGGTTCTTATTTCCCACGAAACACACACAATTTTGAATATTTAATCTATATCATAAAAATACGTGAATCCATTTCTAGTAGAATAAAAATAAACAAAGAGTTCATTCTTACTGTTGTAAAATTTTCCGAAAAGGAGTTACGAATTTTGATAACTGGGCCCACGATATACTATAGAATCTATTCGTATCTAAATGATATTTTAGTTTTACATTAAAATTCTGTAAGCTAAGACTAAAGAACCAACCGAGCCAAGATGTTCACAAATTCGTATGCTTGCCGCATCAAGCTGTGGAACAGTTTGCCAGCTTCAATGTTCCTTCCTTCCTATGATCCTGGGTCCTTTGTAGTGTGAATAAGCTACACAGCAGGCCAGCATGATTGTGTTGAGTAGCGGTGGATAGATTGTGTCTTGTAATTAATACTCTAATTGGACGGCACTGCGCTTGCCATCAGGTGCAGTGTGGTCAGTTGCCGTGCCAGAATAAAAAATATTGCAATTTTTTACCTAGATAAGATTTATGTTGTCTCTACAATACACTAACTAAACTTGGTAATAGTGTTAAATAAAACTTACGATGATCAATGATAAAGTGACTTATTGCGACGTGACATGTCGGCCTAGTTCGTTGACATGGCAATTTCATGTCCTTCAGCTAGTATTTGTACGTCCAAATTGAATTATAGAGATAGATGGACATGTATTATACACAGACAAATAAGATGTTTTTTGCTAACCAGTAACATAAAGTGTGTAAATATTACAACTACAGAAGCAATTTCATGTAACATAACTAATTTTACCGATTTTACTGCGGGTTATGGCTTCCAGCTGTGTAAAGCATTACAGTATTCATTGTCACGGACGGAATTCTTTGCAAATCATAGTATTAGTAACTTATATTTTACATATATTATTAAAATAATCAACCGTTATTTATTATTTCTTGCTTCTAATAAAAACGTGAAACAACTAACGCTGCAAGTTCTGGAACATTTATCCAACGCGACATCCAAATGTGGACTAAAATAGCTTGAAGTACATTCGCAAGTAATGAACCCCTTACAATACGCCTGATGATAGCTCGGAACATGTCTTCACATCCTTTATGAGGCAATGGTGTGACTGGACGACTCAGATCGGTGGCTTGCGATAGTTCCAGTTGCCTAGGATGGGCAGGGTGAATGATCGACACACATGCGTAGTTGAAGGTTCAAAGGAACTCGTGTATGTTTAGTTTTACAAACACATCTTCTATACCGGATGTTGCAAAAGGGGGGTATAAATGAAAGCACCATGTATAGAGTCAGTGATTAAAAATTTCTTAGGAACGTTAATAAGTAAAAGTTTTTTATTTCATAAAACGTACACCGACTTCAATAATAAATCAAATTATGCGTCACTATAAAATTTGAGGGTTGCCCTTGATTTTTCTGAGATCCCAACTTAGATCCGGACTTGGTGCCAATGGGACCACCTGGGAAGTATACCCTTTTAAACAAAAAAAGAATTTTTCGAATCGGTCCAGGCGTCGTCGAGTAATCGGGGAACATACATAAAAAAAAAGATTCCGGCGAATTGTTAACCTCCTCCTTTTTTTGAAGTCGGTTAAAAAACGAAAATTATAATTTGGTTTTTTCTTGATATTCTTGTAGCGCGATCTTAAAATTTAATTGTTACTGTTATAACTCTTGATAAAATGTCAACCGATTATCTAAGCATTAAATATACTTAGGCAGTGCAAAAAAGTGTGTAAGCATTTATCATTTGCTTCAGTGGTCATAAAATGAATGATTCCATAAAAATTTCAAATTACAATTACTTACTCAGTTATGATGAGGTTTACGTGATATTCAACTTTATTGATATGTTACTAATCACCAATTCTATGCATGGTGACATTAGTACCCTCCTTTGCAAAACCCTGTATATATTCAAAGGCAAAACAGTTTGATCCTTTTCTTCTGTGTATCAACTGATTTTCTTTTTTTGTTTAGTAGCTAATTATGCAACGATCCCAACCCTATACTTCGGAGGCACTGCGGATCATCATCATCAGCCGGTGTCAGTCCACTGTTGGACGTAGGCCTCTCCCAAGATGCGCCACTGAGCCCTGCGGATGAGGCACTGCGGATGCAACGTCTGTTTTGTCGTAGAATAATGTTTGTCTCATACGGTGTAGCAAGTACGTTATAGCTGGCCTCAGTATCGGCAACACGTGTTTTTATTTTTTTCACATTAGCTTAAACTATTAATTACTATTAACGAGCTTTATTCTTATCAATAAAATCAGTTTATCTTCCCACCTTTATAATTTGAGCTGTGAAATTTGTGCAACGTTCAAACTTATATTTTTATGATTATTATGATAATGAATTAAGGTTGAATTTCAACCAGTAGATGACCACTAGTAATTCATAAATAGACACAATTATGTATTATTTATGAATTAATAGTACAGTAGTAATGCGGTTCAGTTCGAAGTACGCGCGTATTCGTTAAATGCATAAGTTAAAACAAACATTTAACATAAATAACATATTTACAATTATATAATCCAACTTCATAGCGATAAACTATGGAAATAATGCACGCATTCATAGTAAGTACCTTATTCCGTCGTTAGATTCTAAATGACTCGTCGCTAATTATTTTAGACAATGGTCTTTTGTACAACTTTCACATGTGTATATCACGTAAAATTAATTGACATGCAGATATGTAACTAGAATAATGCCCTAACACTGAATACCCTACTACCTGCTACTACCTACTACTGAAAACACCTAATAACCCCTGTAAATATGATATTTGAAACATATCATATGAGTGCTGAACTTGATAGTAAAGTTGCTAGAGAAATATTTCTATAGATGTCAGATTTTGTCGAAGATATATCGAATAATATATATATACTAAAATAAATTATTTATATACTAAATAAATTATTTATGCCTCCTGCGGGAGTACAGTAACAAAGGCGGCCATCTTCTCATATATAAGAGTTCTAAAACATCGAGTCCTCGTATTAAATTTATATTTCTAAATGCATACCAGTGGCCGTGGCGACAAGTGCCATACAGTGCAAGTGGACTATAAAAAAAAATAAAGTGAATGTCGTTCTTGTATTACATAAAAGTACTTATTGATATACTCATGCAAGCAAAGGCGCATTGCGTGTGTACGTAGCCAGTAGCGCAATCATGATAACCAGTTGTATCTAGGTAAAACAATGAATTGAGATCGCCGGAGAAAATCTTATCTTGGTCAGGAGTGACGTTGCTAGTTTGAGATACTGGCCGTTATGCGTTCAAGATTTCAAGGTTATGAATAGAAGACATTCAGAAATATAAAATATCGATTAATATTTGTTAAATTGCGCCCATTAAATTAGATGCATGTGAATGAATGGTGTATATACTGATGTCGAGGTCTAGAGTTGGGGTACTATGTTCGGTCGTTTTGCGGACTTCTGAGTACTCTGACACTAGACTCTCGACCGCTTCTTCACCGTCTTGCCCATGGCGTAGTATGAAGAAGCAGGCCGGCATGATTGTGTTGAGTAGCGGGGGATAGATTACCTCTCGTTACTCGATAATTGATTTGATGAAAATACGGCAAAAAAATTGGTAATGTAGCTAAAATTTATGTTTGAGTTATAAATAAACAAACAAACAGACGGGAACGGGTCTTAATCGCTGTTTAGAGCTAAATCTTACTCAGTCAGCCCGTGACCACGGCCGATGCAACTCGATCGAAACGTCGGGAAATAATTGTGGTATTTATACCATTAAAATATTGCGCGATTAAGACCCGTTCCCAATTTTATAATATGTATTCAAATCGCGAGAGTCTAAAAACATTTATAGCCTATAGTGCCGAAGAATATTATAAAATAAGAAAGAATTTTTTAAAGTCACTAAAAACAGACATCAGACTAATTTAATAAGCCCTACACATAAATATCGATTGTAACACGTGGTTCACATAAATATAACCACACCAGTGGAAATAAGTATGACGATCCAAATAAAGGAGGGTCGTTACCCCTGGGGGTTCAGTCACGCAACGCAAGGCCGTACCACCTAGCTATTTGCTAGGCTTTTAAGTTTACAAAATCTATATGGACTGTAGTTTTATAACGCTGACTGAGTTAAAAACTCCTTGATATTTTTTTTACATCAGACGATTCCTGACAGTAGACGACATTCCAAATGAGTAATATTAAACTATGATGTATTGTTCATCCCATAGATTTTTTTATACCAGAGAGCAAACAAGCTTACGGCCCGCCTGATGGTAAGCGGTTACCGTAGCCTATGAAACACCAGGAGCATCACATGCGCGTTGCTGACCCTTATAGTTTAACTAAGTGTTGCTAGGACATGTAAAAAATTATAAATAAATAAATATACCCAACAGTCACACACATAGTCCTGACCCCGCACTAGGCCAAACCTGTATCGTGGGTATCAAGAACTACGAGGGACTACGGTCCCACAACACCCAGACCCGAAACAATTATCTATCACACAAACATTTGTCTTGGTGCGGGAATCGAACCCACGGCTCTGGTTTCACAACCTGCTACTCACCCGCTGCGACACGGAAGCGGTCGCATTTTCGCAATTAGGTCTATTTTTAGCAGGCCTGCATACGAGAGGTCAACTGATGATAAGTGATGTTCACCGCTTATACCAAAAGTTTTTTAATTCATAAAAAGTACACCGACTTCAATAACAAACAAATTATGCTTCTGCCATGACTTGGTGCCAATGGGACCACCTGGGAAGCTGGATCGGTCCAGGGGTCTCAGAGTAATCGGGGAACATACATAAAAAAGGTTCCGACGAATTGAGTACCTCCTCCTTTTTCTAAAGTCGGTTAAAAATACGTTAGAAGAATCATGGGAGAGGTGCTGGTTTTAACTGAAAGGGGATCGTTAAAGGGGATTTAGGCCTCCTCACTGTTTCATCTAATCGCACTTATTTTCTCTTTAATAATGATAATAACCCTATCGAACTTACTATTCAAGCTGTAGACAAAACCGTGGACAGAATGGCTTTACCAGAATATAAATGTACCTATAAATCTATTCATAGGTTACTTAGAAGCTATTGAAATCTTCTACAAAGCTAATTTAAAATGACGAAATAAGGATGCAGGCCATGACGTCATCCACGGCCATTATAGTGGAGGTGTGCGAGAGGGATAGTGAGATGTTCCTATCACACATCCACTGTTGAATAAACCAATTTTTTAAATAATAATTAAGAGCATATTTTTTAATCAGTCTTATGATTTTATTGCAGAAGTGTTTTGTCGTATTATTTTCTGTTGCATATGCTTAAATATATTTCTATATTTGCTAAACTGTAAGTACTTATGTAGGTACTTCATTTTATTAGATTCAAGATTCTAGAAAGATTCAACGCTTCCTAGATATGTCTTTTTAATATATTTCAAGCTATCTTATGAATAAGTCGTAGTTTTTTTTTAGATTCTCCATTTTTGTAACACAAAATATACTTCTTAGTTCTAAAGTGCCCTTCACGGTCGTCCGTCGGTCCAATTACTACAAAGGCCGACTGAACTGCAATTAATTCCTAAAAACGTCATCCCACTTCCTCATTCCGTGAATAGACGGGATAAATCATTCACCCAGTTTCAACCGCTATTTCAGTTCCGAACATGACAGGTGTTTAATCGCAGAGATATAAAACAAATAGTAAGTCATTTACACTTAATACTGGGTATCTTCAAGTCAAGAGTGAATAGGTATCTTCCAGGCAAGCGTGCTCCACCGTAGACCACATAATCACTTACCATTAGAGAGTAGATAGTGCTCAAACACAAGCAACATTCAAAAAAAATTCAAAATTCGTATGCTACGATTTTGTCACTTAGCAAATTTTTTTGGCAACTTACTCAAATGACAATGACTTATAAACAGTAGGTATGCAAAAGCCTAAATAAGCGAGTGGAGAGCTAAAACGTTCCTCTAAATATGTAGTTTACGACCAGACATGCCTACTACAGTACATTTAGATGTGTTCCCAGAATAATAAATTATTATATTTAATACGACATAATGTTATGCATCCGGATCCGGAGTGCACAAAATTTATAAAGTCAGTAAGTATTGATTATTGCTGTGTGAACCATGCCGGAGGTTTATCAAATTAAATAGGTACAGTACTTAAAAATTTAAAGGGTGATAAAAAAATACAAAATTAGATGCTATTATAATCATCGCACGACATAATATTGTCTTCGTTTTTTTTAACTTTTTCTGTTAATAATTTCAAAATAAGAATGCTGCATGTACAATAAATAATTGAACTTTTTACAAAAAATCTGACATTGCAAATAAACGTTTGGGAAATTATTATTCATCACAGTGTTTTCCATTTGCATTACTTTACAAAATAGAAACTTGTGTATAACACACAAGTTTTTATTTAAGTTACAAACAATAAATTTACCGCACACATGCAATGAAGCTTTTCCTTTCGAGTATATTTATAAAACTTAATGTTATTTACCTTTAACCAAAGAATCCTTCATTTATCCATAAAAACACACACAAACAACTGTTGCCCAGTTAGTTCGAAACACACAACGAACTACGAACGTATCGAATGGAATCGCGTGTCGCCGTTTCCCGCTTGATTGAAAAAAATAATAAAAAAAATAAAATGTCGTCCACTTGTACTACACAGTTTTGATTTGGTTTATAGGTTTATAAATAAGGGTTGTTTTAATATGTTGGCGGGAAACGACAGGCGGACCGCGCGGAGTGGACGTCGAGACTGGAGTTTCAGTGGGCGGCGCACCGCCCAGCCGCCGCCGTGACGCGAGCGCACGCGTCATGCAATAGTGAAATATTTTGAGATCGCTGACGATGCAATGGGTTTTAATGATCATAACTTTACATGAATTTATACGTAACACTCAAATTGTTACAAATATTAGGGTGTTTAAACGGCCCTATTTAATTAAGTTCCTTAATATTCGACATTATAACTTAAATGGTTGAAATGAATATATTATTAAAACAGAATGATTATTTTAGTCATTTTAAATATTACAAAACACTATATTTCTGTTTCTTAGAAAATTGAAAATTGATGAGGGATAATTATACTTTGGTTGAAATAACACGAGAAAAATTTCCCTGCCGAAACTATAACGCAGCAAGGGATTGCGCGGCTGATGTCAAGCCGAAAGTAAACATTTTTATGTTGTTATAATAATCTATATTTGTAACGCATACCCACACAGACTCATACTATAATTAGTACTTTCCATTAACGTGTCTGTTGGCTGTCATTTCAGTTATAAACAAAAACTATATAGAAGTTATTATGAAAGTATGAACCTTAAGCATATAGCATTCAAGTAATTGTAATGTAAATCTCGTAAATCATTGGAAGTGCGCACAAGATATCTCAAATATGACAGTTATATATGTCGTAAACCTGTAGATATTTTAGATTGAGCCGGTGAAAAAAATAAAAGCAAAACGAAATTCATCACAAGCATGTCTGATTCTAACTAAGTATTTAATATATATTCCTGATCTAATCTTATTTACTGTGATACACGGCGAACGCTGCATATCAACATATTTATAAATATGTATCGTGAACATATAATATGTAACGTGAACGTGTGAACGTTCTATATTAATAAATATGTTGATATAGAACGTTCACACGTTCACGTTACATAATAATAAATATGTTAAAAGAGAACCTTAAGGTAGAATAAACAAAACAGCTTTTAAATTGTACCTTCATAGTAACGTAAAATCTGGTAAAAAAGCACTAACTAATATAAGAAGAAAACACGATACTAGGTAACAAAATTATCGATACACGATACATATCCACGTCATAACGTAAACTAGTTGGCTAGTTCATGCATAGCACACGACATTTTCATTGGTACAACTAAGCCGATGAGCGAATTCAAAAGCTATTGACCTAAAAATAACGTACACCGACTAAGAGAAAGAATTGTTTACTATACGGAGTTACGGACTCTGTTCACGCCTGTGAAGCTGACTTAACGATATATATACATAGAACTACAGTCGGAGGAAATGATCACAGTGACGTCACTTCTAATAGATTTACTATCGATAGAATTTTTATGTTTATGACTAGATAAATAGAACTTGATCTTTATATAATAGGTCGTGACGTTAAAATTTATTTTAATATTGTTATACATAATTTAGACGTCATCAAATAATTTATTTTAATTCTATTTTATATGTTGATGCTAGGGTAAATGCTAAGAATTCATGTCCATATTGCAGAAACATTGAACTGCCTACATTTTGCACGCCCCACTTAGTAGTCATTTTGTTTTCTAGTAATATCTAGAGTAATTATCACTACCAACATGAATATTAAAATATTGACATCTTCTACAATGAAGCTTCCTCTGTATAATTACTATGCTTCTACATGTTTAATTACTTTTACTCAAATTATCATGAAAATCTTAAAACAATCGTGACAATTTTCTACATTTATCTTTCATCTTCATGCGCGGCTTACACAAAATTATAATAAAAAATATGCACTATGTCCTAGTATATAAAGTTCAATATGAAATACTTCGTTCTGCTGGATAATAGATCTAATTCCTGTGTAAACAACTAAATACACAGAGTAGAAATGACTCAAATGATATCAAAACAGCGCACGCTAGCATGTGGTCAGAGATACCTATCATTATACAGACTAATGAATTTATGTAACGGTGATAAGTGTATATCGAGCACGTTTATTCACGATTTTTTTGGGGGTCTTGTGTTGGGGTACAATGTTTGGCCATTTTGCGGCCTTCTGAGTACTCTGACAATAGACCCTCGACCGCTTCTTCAGCTTCTTGCCCATGGCGTAGTGTGAAGGAGCAGGCTGGCATGATTGTGTTGAGTAGCGGGGGATAGATCATCTCTCGCTACTCGATACTCTAATTGGACCGTACTGCGCTTACCATCAGGTGAAGTGCGGTCACTTTGCCGTGCTGGGATAAAAAAAAACTCGTTTGATTTATTGATTATACCACAAATTCTAACTTGGTTATTTATCGCTCAACTTCACGTCTTACGTTTATCAAGCGTTACAAAACCTTGAATTATTTATTTATAGACATTTTTAATGGGTTTTTTCTTTTTGTTTTACACCTCATTTCCAATGTTCAATAAATTGACCATCTAAACTTGGTTGCCATCTGTCTATCTCTGTTTAAAGTATTCTATAATTGAAATACATATTTAAAATGTATACATATGCAAATTAATCAGCGGCGATGTTGATTCATTATATATCCATGCCATCCACCTGCGGTCACAACTTCACAAAGTGTACACATATTAAGCATACGTAAGTACATAAAAAATACACCAATTCTATGGAAATAACGAATTGCAAAGGGCAGTGTGACAAACAGAAATATGATTTTATATATTCGATATCTCCATTTAGACAAGCATGTAGTATAGCAGTTCTATATCGAATGTAAGTATATTTTTTAAGAATATAAGTACATACATATAACTAGATTACAAAAAAATATCGACAAAATCCTATAACTCAAAACGAACGCGCGCAGCATGGCGTGGCGTTTATATTTTCAAAAGAAGAATAAACAAACAGTGTACACTGCAACTTTATTCTCCCGAATTGTTTCTTATTACATCAAATGGTATCACACAGTTGAATACCTTACTGAATCTATTCCAGATATAAGTTAAGGTCAAGTGAGTTATGTCTGGTTTCTATTTTCACTCCTTGAGCACACTCAAATCCCACAATACCAACGGAGTCAATAAAAATAATGAGATTAGGAATAAAAAGAAGTTTTTTTATCTTACTGACTGCACACAATGAATCATCAAACTTATTTCAGCTCAACCCCATATTCTTTGTAACTGTAACTATCTATTGCTTTAAGATTTGGATTATTCCCTTCCCCAATATCAATATTACCAACTATTTTAAATATTTCATGGTTGTTACAACGCCTGGAATTCCTACCGCACAAGGCACCATTTTGCCATGACTGGGCTAGAAAACCGTTGGCTCAATTAAAATGAAAAGGAAAGTTAACAGTGAAACTTGTTCCTCAAAGAACTGGACATCGCATAGCATACTTGATTGAAGTGAAGCCGTTAATGCTGTGTTGATTCTCATCAACACAGCATTAACGGCATTAGCATTAACGATGAAAAAACTAGGCAATATAATATGTTTTTCGGCCAAGTGAATAATAAACCAAAAAATATTTTGTTCTATAATAAACCTAATGGACAAAGCACGAGTGCAGAAGAACGTGTCATTTCATGCAATTTTAAATTTCAATCCTACTTACAGCTGGCTAAATGGGTTAAATTAAAATTATCATCGGCCATTGACCTTTATGTTGCATCCACACATAAACGAACCATTCGACTACTTATTGTGTGGAAAGGCTAGTCAGTTTGTAAAAGGTGTCTAACTATATAGTAGTGATGGTGAGCTATCTTTCGCGAATATTTAACGTGTGTATAAATAAAATCCATTAAGACGTGGATTTCAAGGTATAACGTCTGTAGTATAAATATTATTTGCAGTCGGCATGTAGATACTAAGAATAAAATTATTTAAACAAGCATTGCCATCTATATTGCACTGACTAAAACTAACATCGTATTCAGGAAATCGTACGATAATACCGAAGCTTATCAGCTTAATATTTAACACATTTTACAATTATTTATTGTGTAATTATTACCTCTATCTAAAACTTATCGACATCCACACATCTGACACTTATTCTCATACCAATCGACACAATAATTTTAGAAATAACATCACTAGCCGACAACCCTGAGCAAAATTAAATATTAATAAAAAATAATAATCAAGGAAATAATTTCATTTATTTAAATTATCACTTATTTATTGTTTAATACCTACTGAGATTGCAACATAAACCAATTAAAAAGCTATATGTGAGTTTTTTGTAATGAAATATCAAAAAACTTTAATAAGATTAATTTAGAATCTTATTCTTTTTCCTCTAAGTCATTCTGTGCGGATGGACAATGTATGATTCATCCGAAATTCCTATTTATCAGCAACTTCAAAACGGCAACTTGATAGAAAACAAAACACAATTGTACCAACATAGAGAACAAAAATTGTGTATTCCTTTACAAGCTACAATGCTTAGTCAATATAAAATAGAAGTAGTCAATCAATTTTAATTTAACAAATAAGATTTATTTTGTAATATAAAAGTATTTACAATTACGTTGTTTTGTTGTAGTGAATAAAATATTGTTGCTAAGATTTTTGTAATAAAATAAAAAAATGCAATATTCTTGTGTAGTATGAGTGAAACGAAATAATATATATTTTTTCATCACTCAATACTAGTAACGAGTTTGACAGATGATAAGTGGCTGCCCGTCTGAAGGTGTGATCCGTCCGAATAGCCACTCCTATCTTGAAAAAACTTTATTTTGACTGGATACTGTGCAACAAGGAATGTAGTGTAGTGTTCCACATACGTGTTTATAAAAGTGAAATGGCTTAGTTGTTTGAGTGGTACACAAAATCAATTAAGATGAGTGGGCGATCGGGCCGTGGTGTATTTGGTAAACTGTTTTCAAAGAAGCACAATAGGGATAGGGAGGAAAGGGCTACCGAGATTGGGATGCCGACGGACGTTAAACAGCACTTACATGTGAGTAAGAACTCTGAGACTGGCATGCTAGAGGGTTTGCCTCCTGCTTGGATGAGATTATTGAATACGCAAATCACACCAGCCGAGCAAAATGAATACCCCGACGCGGCCATCCAGGCCGTCAAGTTCCACATGTACACGATCAAAAAAGAAAAAGCCCAAGATGAACCTTTCAAGCCATTCGTGACTCAAGAGGTAATCACAGAGGAAGACAAAGAGATTGAAAAGTTGCTCGACCACAAAAATGCTCACCAGAGTCAGGACTCGGATTTATCGATTGGTCAGAGTAGTGAGGAGGAGAACACATCGAACAATGTCCCGTCTGAACGGCAGACAATGCCTGCCACTCCGTTAAAGAACAGCATGAAGAAGAAGGATGGTGTGATGGACTTGACGGCGGTAATGCAGGACCTAACGCTAATTGGAGAAGACAATGATGAAAGTCCAATGTTGAGAAAGAAGGAAATGTCATACGCAACCCTCAGTGATGAGGAGATTTATGAGGAGCTGAAGAAGATTTGCAACCCTGATGATCCTTATGTGAGGTTTGAGAGAATTAAGAAACTCGGTGCAGGTGCTTCAGGTGAGATGTGTGTTATTTAACTTGTTTTTTTTTTCAGTCACTGCAAATGAACCACACTGCATCTGATGGTAAGCGCAGTGCCGTCCAGTTAGAGTATCAGGTAGCAAGACACAATCATGCTCTTACATTTTGCTGAAAGTAGTGTATCTAACAGGATAACCATCAACTTAGCTGGGAAACTGACTGGAAGAGGTATCAGTGACTTTTGGGCCTAAATAGCCCCTAATAGATCTGGTTCAAAAGGCTAGGGAAAACCACTACACTATTTCCTATGAAAACCATATACAAATAATTAATGGTCACAATCCTTATTCGTGAGGGAACAATAAAGAAGAAGTGTGTCTAATACATATTTCTACCTAACTACCACTATCCAATGGCCATTGTACACATAATGTACTGAAAGTATCCATGGTGCAGTAGGCGTGTAGCCAGCTGTGAAACAAGTGGCCATTTTTTGTGTTTGTGTGACAGTCATTTGTGTCCGGGGTCTGCGTGTTGTGAGACCGAAAGTCTTTCGTAGTCTCTGATACCCACAACACAAGACTTGTATCTTAGTGTGGGATCGGGGCTATATGTGTGACTGTAGTAAACAAAATGTAAACAAGGGATTGCAAAATCATGTGGCACATATCCTGCTATTACAAGTACGTAAAATTCTGGCAATTATCAACATTCAATTTGCACTACACTCTATTCCCATCAAGTGTAAATAATGTTGAAGCATATGTAGCAAAACTGCCATATTGTGATAGTATGCCAAAAACAGTTTCAGATAGTTAAAGTCTGTATTAAAGAAGCACTTCTTTTAGCCATTGGCAAAATTTTATGAATTTTTAATAAACCACTTGTGAGTTGTACCCACAAATTGTCATTATACCCTTTCAATCTAAAATAAATTATAAATAAGTGCAGTGAAGTTCCTTATGTATTAAATAACTCATATGGTGGAATACAGGAAAATATACAAATTTTAGCTGTAAATATTACTGGCTTTCCTTTATCATTATTTATGTTGTGTATTTATCTCAAAATATGACATCAATATGTAATGTTTTCACTACATCTTTTCACTATTTATCTTCATTTTGCTATTCTTTTGTGTTGTGGGACCGTACTCCTTTGTGGATCTTTATACCCACAATACAGTCATAACTATATGTGTAACCTTTAGGAGTATTTTTTTATTTAAAATACTGATATTTCAATTAATGTCACTGATAACTGACAAATTATCAGCTATTGCAATTTAAATTGGCTTTGAGAAAAGCCAGAGACCAAATAAATGACTTTCCATATTCAATGGTAATGGAATATAGGTATATACACAAGTAAATAATACCATTGTGTATATATTTCTAGTGGGGTATGCAGAGGTGCAACAAGTGCTGCCGTAGGTCATCAGTATTTGTGCAAATGCATATACCTACTGTAATAGAGTTGCAAATATTTGTAAAAGAAAACAATCAAACCTGAAGAAATCATAAGTATAATGTTAACAAGACTCGATAAATTGATCTAATCCAAGATGTAAGCAAAACACACAGATGTGACCCACAAGTCCTTTCTAGATAAATCACTAGAACAAATCCTTGGATAAGATAAAATGAAAAAATTATCAAAGTTAGCTAGTGTATAGTGTATTTTATCAGTAGTAGTAAAGTAATATTTATTGTATGTGTACTTATGATCAGAATTTACTGACATTTGGTGATCATAAGTTTCATATGCTATTTTTTTATTTAAAAGAGTCACACTTTTACTGTGGCGAACACACCTAGCGTTTTTTAAAAACATGCCACAGTGAAAGTGTTAAATACTCTTTTCATATGTAGTTATAATAGTTCTCTCAACTGGGGGTTTGTAACAGCATTCTGTCAGATCCTCAAACAGATTCAGCCAGAATGTTATACAAATTAATTTATAATATTCACTTAGTGAAAAAAGTAATAAAGAATAAAAAAAATAGTTGTCATTAACAATGGGGCTTTTTTAGAACATAATTAAAATTTCTAAATTTCTAAATTTTAATTATAATAATGTATTATTATTATAATTAAAATTTATAAGTACCTATCTATTACTTATAATGTGAAACTATATACTACTACAGTGTCAATTCCGTTATTATAAACTTCATTATAATGAAATTAATTATTATTTTATCTAGGTTACTTTTAGTTTCAAATCTATAGTTTCTCACATGTATCAATAGTTCAGTGTGAGTCAGTACTGTAAAACTAATATTTTTAGAACCTGTCAATGTTGCTAAATCGAACAGGTTAGTAGCACGGTCTTACGATAACTGATGGCAGGTAACAGCTGCCTGTTGTGTTTTAAAGATAAATTCACCTTCTATTCCCCATTTCATTATTTTTTTAAACTGACAAATCACCCATGATTATTTTTGTACTTTAGATATATTCATGAATAATTGAAATCACTTATAAAACATATAACTCACGCCTGTAATTCCCGAAGTGGTAGGCAGAGGTGTAACCAGTACACCCACTTTTCGCTGAATTTATTACGATCCCATAATGTGATAGGGGGCGAGCCTATTGCTATACCGGGCTCAATTCCAGACTCTGGGCTGATACTGGGTATTTCGAAATAGAAAAACCCAATATGTATCACTTTACCCAAACCGGGGATCGAACCTGAGACCTCAGCTCAGCAGTCATACCGGGCTCAATTCCAGACTCTGGGTTGATACTGAGTATTTCGAAATAGAAAAACCCAATATGTATCACTTTACCCAAACCGGGGATCGAACCTGAGACCTCAGCACTGCAGTCGTAACGCATGCGCAATCACTACTACGCCACAGAGGCACTCATAATACTATCAAAAGATTCAGTTGACTGTTTGTAAATCTCTATTTCAAGTCTACAAAAGTGACAGATACCATAAAAAAAGAAAGCTTAGACGTAATAATGATTTATACTTTGCAGTAAACCCTCTGATCAGTGAATATTATACAGTAAAAATTAGTCCCATATTTCATTGTCCTGTTGGGTCACTGACCTCTAGTGATAATAGATATCCCCCATCCCTCTGTTAGATAAGAAATTATAATGCCTACCAAAGGCACATGGTTTACTAAATTGTATGTTTATTTACTTCAATACATATACTTAAAAATTACTGCCTCGGTGGCGTGGTTGTAATTGCGTATGCAGTACGACTGCTGTGCTGAGGTCTCGGGTTCGATCCCCGGGTCGGGTGAAGTGATATTGGGTTTTTCTGAAATGCTCAGTATTAGCCCGGAGTCTGGAATTATGCCCGGTATGGCGATAGTATCGCCCTCTATCACATTATTTATTATTTATTTATATTTATTTAGGAAACATACAGTCATACACAAAAACAATATACGAATGAAAATACAAATAGACCAAAATTGTTCCATGAAATTATACAAACTAATTTAGAAGGTTGAGTTTTTATACAAAGGAAATAGAAACCAAATATATATATATTATGGGACGGTAATAAGCTCAGCGAAATGTGGGTGTACTAGTTACGCCTCTGCCTATCCCTTCGGGGATTAAAGGCGTGAGTGTATATATATACTAGCTGGTTGTAGGATATTCATATCCGCCCGGATAGCGACCACCGTACACAGGGTGTAAAACCGGGATCAGCCAGTATACATCCGGTTTTTGTCGGGGGTCTAGAGTTGGGGTACGATCTTTAGCCGTGTTGCGACCATCTGAGTATCTGACACTAGACCCTCGATCGCTTCGTGACCTTCTTGCCCACTGCGTAATGTAAAGAAGCAGGCCGGCATGATTGTGTTGAGTAGCGGGGGATAGATCGTCTCTCGCTACTCGGTACTCTGATTGGACGGCACTGCGCTTACCATCAGGTGGAGTGTGGTCACATTGCCGTGCCAGAAAAAAAAACTTAAAGGTCATGCTACATTATTAAGTCAAGCGCGGTCAGTTAAAGGAAGACTGCAGTGCTACCAAGACATAAGACCAAAACCGCGCACGCGAAGCATGTCACACACACAATACACGCGACATTCCTAAAATTGATAATGATTTATGTAACACCTCGTTCTGTTTGTTTATTACGTAGGTACTGCTGATAACATTGGCTTAATATTTGAATTCTACATGCTCCATTGGTTTGCATAGTTATTCACTTGCCATACAAAATTAGTCAAATATTTTGTATATGAACTTTTGTCTATGGCGTATTGTTCCATCATATTTTGAACTTACTCCATGATGTGGTACTATTATTGTTGTATTTATAAATGTGCACCCATGCATAATCATATAGTTCGGTTGAAGATACATCATTTGACGGTCTATACAGGGGTTTATGCCAGACTGGCAGTTAGTCATAAAACTAATGGTGGTTACTAGTGTCCTACCGAAACAGGAATTTCTACCGAAACCGAAAACGAATCTTCGGTACCTGTTACAGTTTCGGCCGAAACCGAAACCGAACCTTTTCAGACATGTTAAAATGTCATGTTGTTTAGTAAAATTTGGCTTATTTCATATACTTATACATTACACAGTGAACACGTGTTAAGTTAAATAAAAAAACAATAATTGAAGTATGTGAAAAAATTAAATAATTATATATATTGCCATTATTTTTACCCGACTACGGCGAAGCAATAGGGAGGGCTATGTTTTTGACCGGAAGTGAGTATTTATGTATGTTCATCTGTTCCCTCATAACTTCTAAACTGCTTCTCATAATTTGACAAATGAGATGTCGTTGGAAGCGTCTTGTAAGTCCGCTAGTTATAGGCTATGTGACGTCACATTCAATTGCGCCTTCTAGGGGGCAAAAAGTCGTGAACAAATTTTTTTTTCATCATGTGAGGTATCATTAGCATGCCTGAAAGTAGCACCAATTGTAGAAAAGATGAGGAGTGCTAGGTTAGATTGGTATGGGCACGTGATGAGGAGGGATGAAAGGCATGTGACAAGACTAGTTGTCAATATGAATGTGGATGGACGAAAGAGTCGTGGGAGACCCAAAAAGAGGTGGATGGATTGCGTGAATGAGGACATGCGCGTGAAAGGAGTGAATGCAGATTTGACGCATGATAGGGTTGCGTGGAGAGTTAAAACCAATTGTGCCGACCCCACTTAGTGTGGGATAAGGTCAGATAGATGATGATGTGAGGTATCATTGAACATGGATTTTAAAATGAAGGTTAGATTTGGTACATCATATTTTTGTCAAACCATCATCATCGTAGCGTTACCGAGATATTACCGTCAAATTCATAAAAACTAATTTTTTACCCGACTAGACCGAGCATAGTGGGCGTCGTGTAGCAACCTTGCCCAGGCTACTAGTGTGCGAAAACTGGCACTGGCAATCTCGACAGATTAATACGTAACTATTTCGCTATTTTTTCAGTATTTCATAACAGTTATTTTCGACAAAGACAGACAATTTACATTAAACATCGTGTACCATTTACTTTAGGATTTTTGTAGATTATTTGATAACACAAAGAAATTCTGTATGTTGGGTATCAAGAACTAAGAGGGACTACGGTCCCACAACACCAGACCCCAAACAAATATCTGTATCTCACACAAACATTTGTCTCGATGCGCAAATCGAACCCACGGCCTCTCGTTTCACAGCCAACTACTAGTGCTACAATTTCTGTTAAAATTGTATTTATGTTAGTTATGCAGTTAATATTATTCAGGGAAAAGCACATAACGATGTTACTAATCCATTAATATTAAGCTATACCCTTAGGCCCACTTGCACGCAAATTAGGGTTAAATTAATAAATTTGGAGTTTATTAACTCTCATTTCACCTTGCACCACTAAAAACTGACGCTGGGTTAGCTAACCCGACATTTCTTTTATTTTAGCTGGGAACACTGAAATGTCGATGCGCATCTGTTGTAGTCCGTCCAAGGATGAATGAATATACATAAAAACGAAACAATATTTGTGTGTCTTTTACACTACAGCACACTATATAGAGATGCGTATTTGTGTGTCCTTCATTCTATGATGGTTGATAACTTTTTAATTTGTTTGTTTTAAGATTGTCAAATTCGTGTTATTTGTTTTTTTGTGGTGTTTTATTTATTTGTTGAATTCAGAAAGTCAGTGTAATGAAGAAGAAACCTCGATTATGTGCTCCCTATTTCACGATAAATGATAATATGCTTTTATGTAAATAGTTGAAAAATTCAAACATTGCCCCTTTATGTGTATTATAATATTCTGACCGTTTTGTAACCCTTTTGTCATAAAAATTTGAGCTTATATATTCAATGACTTCATCTTCATCGTCAGAGAATAACAATTCATGATCATTGTAGTGATTTTTAACTAAAAACCACAAAATAGATTACACAATACCTACCAACAAAAAGACTAATCGCAGGATTAGCGACTTAACCTTCCCAAATCGGTGGGTTAAATATTTAGAAGTTAAACCCTAGGTTTGCTCGAAAATGTTAATGGCGCAAGACAAATTATTTATTTAACCCTGTGTTAGCTGTTAACACCGAGTTAAATACGCTAACCCATGATCGCGCAAGTGGGCCTTAGAGTATTTAACATCTTAGGCTATACCAAATAAATTAAACGAACACCGTAGTTATTAATATAATGCCGAAAACGTCTTTAGTCACGTATAACTTTGGAAATGCATAAAAAAACAATTAACCGACCTTGCACACCCGTATGAACTATTTATAATCTTATCTAATCAACAGTCTGCTTTCTTGGTACGATTATAATACCGAAAGTACGAGTGAACATTGAAAATGGTCGTGATAGCTGTGATAATACGTTATTAAGATTTTATGTTTCAATGTGATCAAATAATATACTCAGCCTGTTGCCGTCCACTGTTGGACGTAGGCCTCCCCAAGTGAACGCCAACCATCCCGGTCTTGGGTAGCCCGCATCCACCCGCTACCCGCCACCTTCTTCAAGTCGTCGGTCCATCGTGCAGCAGGGCGTCCCACACTACGTTTGCCTAAACGCGGTCTCCACTCCAACACATGTCTGCTCCATCGGCCATCTGTCCGTCTGCAGACGTCCGTGACCAGTCCACTTCCACTTTAGCGTGCTAATTTTGCGAGCAATATCTATGACTTTGGTTATCTGGCGGATGACTTCATTTCGAATTCTATCCACCAGAGAAACCCCAAGCATTGCCCGCTGAGCGACTTTAAATTTATGGACCAGTCCAATTGTGAATGTCCACGTTTCAGCCCCGTAGGTCATTACGGGTAGGACACACTGGTTAAAAACTCTTGTTTTTAAGCATTGAGGGATCGACGACTCAAACAGGTTAAAATAATACAACCAAAATATTGTGAAACTATACATTCTAACAAAAAATGGAATTTCGACATATCTATTATTGTATTAAATGACGTCAATGAAGAAGTGCCCGCGTAATTCTTTAAGGCTATTCGTTTTATTTTTCCAACGCATCGAATCAAAATATTGACGAAAAATATATGACTTTCAACAATTCTTTGAGAAAACAATTATGATTTCACACATAACGTCAGTTGTAGTGACGAAACTCCGCTAAAACAACAAAAGGCGTAAAAAGTAATGGCGGCCTTCATAATAAACGTTGCTCATTTACAAACAAACACTTTGCAACCATAGTAAAAGATTCTATAAATAATATCATATTCCTAAATTTTTATTGTAAAATAATACCAATGTTCACGTTTTATTAATATGCTCTTTTTTTTACAGGTGTTGTCTTCATCGCCATAGATAGTAAGGATAATTCACGAGTGGCCATCAAAGATATAGACTTGACCAAACAATCCAAAAAGGAATTAATACTCAATGAAATAAATGTACTGAAAGGGTTCCACCACAAGAATCTTGTCAATTTTCTCGATGCATTCCTCAGCTACGACCATCTTTGGGTCGCTATGGAACTACTCGACGGAGGCTCTCTCACAGACGTGGTCACAGAAGTGGTGATGAAGGAAGGACAGATAGCTGCCGTGTGCCGTGAAACTCTTCAAGCAGTAGCTTTCCTACATTCAAAAGGCACAATCCACAGAGATATCAAATCTGACAACGTTCTACTCGGAATGGATGGTACCGTCAAAGTGACGGACTTTGGATTTTGTGCCAATATTGTAGGAGATGAGAAACGACAAACCATGGTCGGCACACCATATTGGATGGCCCCAGAAGTGGTCACAAGAAAGCAGTACGGCAAAAAAGTTGACGTTTGGTCACTCGGCATAATGGCTATTGAGATGATAGAAGGAGAGCCGCCGTACATGAAAGAGACGCCTCTGAGAGCTCTATATTTGATCGCGGCAATGGGGCGGCCGAAAATATCTTGCTGGAAAAAGTTATCGCCTCAATTCCAAGATTTCTTAGACAAATGTTTGCAAGTGGATGTTGATTTAAGAGCGTCGGCTGAAGAATTACTCGTTCATCCGTTTTTAAATTGCGCGATGGAACTAAGAACCTTAACGCCACTCATTAAAGCCGCCCAGAAAATCCTGCACAAGAATTACGACTGAGACTGGTAGTGACTTTCATTCCCGTTTTTTAAATATTACACTTTTGTAGCCGTTTACAATTTTTGTACTTGTACAATTTTTTTGATGTATAAGAGTGCCAAGATATGGATAGACCAACGAATGATAACGATTTTATGAGAGCTGATTATGTAATTATTACTTTGTATAGTTACTACAGGGGATTGAGTGAGGACGGGCATGTGTTAGCTGCGAATGACATTCGTTGTATTAGCATGAACTCGCAAGATATTATATCGTTTACGTGCAGATACGGTATCTGCTACTGATATACACATTGAAATGCAATATTTTCATCATACTGCCAAATTCATTTATAAAAGCTTATACAAATGTCATAAATCTTTAACATTCTCTTACAAATTGGATTAGATGCTTAATTAGTGTTAAATATATTCTGTCCAATTTATAATAATTGATTGGTGTGTACGTACAGTTGAGTATTTTTTTATAAATCTTCGCAAAGATACGAAGAGAAGATTGATTGCCCCTAATTATGGTATTTGTTTAGGTTCCATCAATTGGGTACCTATAACCACAGCATACTTAATATGAAGTACAGGTTCAATAAAATATTTACACATGTAATTTCAGATTTTTGGGTTGGGTTTTGAAACACGTAATATTTTTCCTAATTAGTATACTTCAAATTAAAACATGTTAACGTAATTTTACGTAAAGTGCCATTATTCGCTATGGTTTAAGCGATGCGACACGACGATGCCTAAATGCCACTCCTTGAGGAACGAAATGCCACTTTAGCTAATTGAAAAAGACAATTTTTATCTATACTAGCAAAACCACCAGACAATAGGGTGCAATGAACACACTTCTCTTCGTTGCGTGATTAGATTTCGGATTTTTGGCCAAGTAAGTATTTTTATTAGCTATCTAAGATTGCTGTCCGATAGTTTTATATGTACTTTGAACTATCGTGACAAGGCAAGAATGAACTATTTACAAAAAAAAAGTGTATATACGTCATATTTTTTTAGCTAGTCGTAATAATTTGCAATTGTATTTGATTTTATAGTTTTATACGTTTTTTTAAACCAACCAAAACATTAACGGTCCAGTCCGCCATTTTTGCATTCCTTTTCACGAATTATTTTCACTAACTTATGAAATCACTTTTGATAAATGTAAGACTGTTTATGTAACGTATTAACGAACCAAACTTTGACTGCCATGTTTCTATTAGTTGAAAAGAGTAGTGCAAAATAAAGTATATATGTAATTGTAAGAAATACATTATAAGTTTTTTTATAACATACGCTTTTGCTACAAAGGTATATTCAAGTTTTTAAATGCCTGTATGCTGTTCATGTAATATGCAACAGAAATCACTGGTAAGTCAAAATTTCTATTGTAAGTCGGGTTGCCAACGCCGAATTTCAAAAACTAGGATTCGAAGTTTAACATACCAAGACAATTCACCTTAAAATAGGACGCGTCTCTGTTTTAAAAAAGCGCCAAAACTCGAGAGCCACCCCTAACATCAGAATTGTAAAAGTGATTGTAACAGGGCCCTATTAGGGAGCTTTAAAAACCCAGGACACTAAAAACCATGTCATGTCCTGGAAACACAGGATGGTTGCCAACTCTAACGTAAAATAAAGTGTAAGTGTAACCAGGTGCCATTACGAAAAATAACTATTTAATGGATATACATGAAAATACATATAAAATTCATACAGCTACGCGTTATCTTATTTTCATAAATAAATTACTAATATCAGGACAATGCGAAATGAGGAAACAATGTAATTTTATTCATGAAGCCTATCAGAATTACTTTAGTGTTCGCATATTATATTTATTTGTAACATGTGAGTTGGTGCGTATCAGACGTACTCAGAAGTGGTACAGTGACCCTAATGACGTTTCCCTAAATCCTCTCATCTCTTGACCAAATTATAATTTAAACACAATTTTCACTCAAGGAAAACCATGTATTTATTTAATAACATCAGGCGATTAGTTTGTGCCCACTTTGTTAAACTCTGTACTAGGAATATTGGATAATGAATTCTAGTGTATTTTTATAGTAGACGCTGGCAGAGCGAGTGATTCGCCTGATAGTCTATGATCTCTTCCACACACACACAATACCAGAACTATGGATGCGTTGTCAGCCTCGAAAGGGAGAAATGGGAGGTTTGGCATTAAGCATTTATCTTTCTTGGTGAATTCACGATAGTATATTATTATGATCTCTTTCTCCCTTGAACTCACACAATACCATAACTATGGATGTGTTGCCAGCCTCAAAGGGGAGAAGTGGGAGGTTTGGAATTAATATTATCCACAAAATAATGGTCACTTTATTCCAGTACAGCAAAATATACATTTCATCTATTACTGCATTTTTTAATACAGTAATAAAATTTTGTCCTTTAAACAGGATAAAGTGTTTATATTATTACAGTATTGTTACATACCAGACTAATTCCTATATAAAATGTGTATTACGTGGGTTTGCAAGCCTAACTTTATATAAGGATAACATATATATTTCAGGTATATAATAGTAATTCCAATTTCTTCAAAATAAATCAAATCAAATCATTTATTTTGTAAATTAGGCCACTAGCGGCACCTTTTACATGTCATAGTAATGTTAAAATCTAAGTCTACCGGTGCTTCGGAAATGCCCACTGGTCTGAGAAGAAGCACCAAGAAACTCAGCCGTAGGTCTTTTGTAGTTTGTCATTACATTACAAAAAAAATCACACATAAAATACATAATATTGTTTTTACCATCAATGAAATAGCATAATCCAAGTTTCCCACATAAACCATTGACTTCTACGCTGCGATTGTCTAGTTCATTGCAATAACTGTAAAAAACTGTCTAATATTGTATTTAAATTTTTACGCATATTATGGCCTTTGAAAATTTTCTTCTTGGCGTCTGATGTTATATAACTAGAAATAGATAAATAACATCATAATGAAACAAAATATGCAATGCGATTGATATAAAACAAAGATATTTTGTAAATACAAATGTTTTCAAGTTCTATACAGTTTTAAGATAAAATTAATATATCAAACGCATATGAAGGTGATAATGTATGGCCTAAGAGAACAATGCAATACTCACGAAGACAAGGAAGTCTCACTAAATGTCCCACTTTATAAAAGAAATTCCCAACACGTGCCTATTAAAAAATTATTATATATTAAAAAATGAAACGCAGCAATAAAATTTATACTGCTTCTTTAATTTAAGTGCTTTAAGTGTAATCAGTATAAAAGGTATGATTAAAATCACTACAATGGAAAGAAGAGAAAAAGCCATTTATAGTTTAATCAAAACATTAAATCAATGCAGTATTTTAATGATTTCAGATATTATTAAGTATATCTTTATTTTTTTAGATTTTTAGGCATTTATATTTCATCAACGTATTATTATTGTCACTTAGCTCATTCTATGTTCTATGAAAATTCAGTTCTATTATCCTTACTGATGCGATGTTTTCTATTTTCTCTCTAAATACAATGTGTATGAAACTATTGAGAAACCACAGGGACGTAGCTAGCCTTAAACGGGCCCTGTATCAAAATTTCTCGCAGTGCCCAAATGAAGGGTAAAGATTTTTATGTAAAGACGATCGAGGCCTCTGTAACTAGGAGTGCGGGTTGAATCAACGAACCGATGTTTTTAATCGTTTTCTTCTGTTAACGAGTCAACCGTTTTCTCTTTACCGAAAACTAGTTGAATTTATCAACCTGCTTCATTCAACGTCGTTGAATCAACGACAGACGCTAACAAAACGGGAAATTAACGTATAGATCTGTGGACGTTTCTGCAAAAACTTTGTCGGTAACGGGGGCCCTGTACCATTGAAACGGCGGCAGCTACGCCCCTGGACATACACAAAGTATTAACTAACTACTTTTTCATACTTTATTATTGACTGCTCCTTCTTTTCTTGTAAACGTTAAGCGAACTATTCATGTATGTTAGAAATTCATCCACCACGTGTGCCTGGTATTAAAAACTATAATTTTATAAGGTGTAGCAGTAATTTAGATTTAGTAAGTATTTTTAGATGCGCAACGAAGTAATTGTAAATGTACGAAGCTAGACTCGCTTTGAATTAGTTTATATACACCAATGATAGGTTTCGAGCGTTGTATTCCAATTTGCCTATTAAATTATTTTTGTAAACAAATGTATTTTCCTTGTAAACCTTTGTAATTTCTGAATAAAACCTAAAAAATATAATGTCTGTTTGTTAATGGTGGAAGGAATTTATTCTGAATTTTCTGGTTATTCCAACATGAATAACTTATTGTAACGGAACCTAATTTCTTCAATAAACAACTTTACGGCTTTATGGCCGGCGGTGACTACTTACCATCAGGTGGCCCGTCTGCTCGTCTGCCTATGAATTAAAAAAGCGAAAGAATATTTTGCATAAAGCTATTACCTGTGGGAGATTGAACATAAAGATACGGTGAAACTAAAATAATGATTGAATTGAATAATAACAATAATAGACACAACCTGGTGGCCAAGATCATACAGCAACAGCTTGTTCTTCGATAGTGCCTTTTTATATCTGAGGTGCCATATACAAATATTATGTTCCCCAACCAGTTCTCGAAAACGGTCATGCAACGCTGTATTGGGATCGATCTATTATCCCAGACAGGACTGTTGTAGTCAATAATCCTGATATTGTGTTAATAGATCGATAAGCGCGCCGGGAATACTTTTTGACGTCACCATTCCGCATGACGATAACCTCGTTACAGCTGAAAAAGACAAAAGTGGTAGAGCCACGCTGTAGACATATTTGTCTACAGCATGAATGGGCCGGCTCGACCGGGGTAGTACCACTGTCTCACAGAAAACCAACGTAAAGTGACAATTTACTGTCGCGTTTCGTATGGTAAGTGAGATAACCGGAGGCCCAGATTCCCCCTTCCCTTCCCTAATCCCTATTCCTGTCCTTTAAGGCCGACAACGCATACATGATACTTTCGGTATTGTGGATGTTCATGGGCGGTGGAGATCACTTAACATCAGGTGACCCACTGGCTCGTTTGTCGGACTATGATATAAAAAAAAATGTCCAAATATTTAGATCTGGCTCACGAGGTTGTTGACATGTGGGGTGTTGACTCAGCTATTATTGTCCCGATAGTCGACTGCCAATGCGCTAATACCAAAGAGCCTCTAACAACATCTCCAAACTTAATTGGTCGTTGGGTTGGGTTCGTTATATAAGGCAGTTTACTGGAGACAGCACGTATTGTGAGGAGGCCCTCACTCTGGGATCATTTTTTTATGATATATTGAGGCACTAAAAAAAATATAGCGTCAAACGCATACGAAACATGTCGAATTGTTTTTAATGGACAATTTCAATAAGCAACCCGTATTTACAGATCGATCCAGAACCAATCAAACTATGCCATTCGTAGGCGTGGCATTCAAACTTAATTCTCATTGGCTCAATTTTCGGAACGATCTGTAGTTTCGAATTAAGATCGTTTATTGAAATTGGTCGTAAAACAGAAGGATTTATGAAGGCGATTTAAGATCAGGTACTAGCTATACAGAAAGTACGTAATCCGTGACAGCAGTTAGAGTAGCGACCACTGCCGTCATTGTCATAAACATCCAGAAACTATCCAACATATTACAGGCGCTTGTTCACCTATAACACAGACACGGCCAGGTAGCGGCAATCATTCATCAGGCTCTAGCATTCAATCACAATCTCATCGCAGAAAAAACGGCAACTACTACGTGTAACGGGAATAACGCACATCCTCAGAAACCCCAATTTATATTACAAACATAATTCATGTATTGAAATTAGACTGCGATCAATATAAATATTATTTCTGATGAAATTAGTTGTACCTACTAATTTTCGACATAAAGTTCGTAATTTTAATTATTTGATTTTTTAAAGTGGTCGTTTATTAATGCATTTAGAAAAGACTTTATCGCATCGAGTTATGTTTCAGTTTAGTTTGTGACTATTATTTACCTGAGTTTTAATTATTTTTGGAAATCAAAAACGTTTATTAAAAAAATGTTGATATCGATTCAGTCGCTTATTCTGAACAAACTACTTTCAGAGTGTGCATTAATCATGTTACATGTTGTTTAAATACATATTTATTAGTCTTGAATCACTTGACTACAACTTGTATTGGGACAGGAGTTTACTGACAGACAAGACAGTCCATCATAATCGACATGATATCACACTATACGATAAACATAATAAGACGGTTTATCTCATATACCCTATGATTCTGGGTCCTTTAGGCGTAGTGTGAAGAGGCTACACAGCAGGCCGACATGATTGTGTTGAGTAGCGGGGGATAGATTGTCTCTCGCTACTCTAACTGGACGGCACTGCACTTACCATCAGGTGCAGTGTGGTCACTGCCGTGCCAGGATAAAAAAAAGACATTGGCAATGCCTAATACACACAAACCAACCTCACAGACAAACAAGCTCTCAAAGTACACAGACTTGGCCATTGGGCCCGAAACTCAGTGGCGCGTTCAAACTATCAAGACATTTTTCATTATCATATCAAGAACCGGTGTAATTTCTAAAATACTTCACACAAGTCTCAAACCTATTAATCCTTACACCACACTATTACAAAAGCACTCTAATTAAACACAAGCAGAATCCTCAGAGAGTTTCTATCAATAGAATAGGAAAGACATCAACAACCAAAGTTGTTTGGCCAAATGTCCGCAACTTCGGTGTAATACCCCAGAAATGGAAGAAGTTTAAAACTTAAAAATAATAATAATAAATATAGACAAAATGTCCAAATATTTAGACCTGGCTCACGAGGTTGTTGACATGTGGAATGTTGACTCGGCTATTATTGTCCCGATAGTCGTTACTGCCAATGGGCTGATACCAAAGAGCCTCGACCAACATCTTCAGAGGCTCTCAATTGGTCGTTGGGTCAAAAGCCAGATACAAAAGGCAGTATTATTGGACACGGCACGCATTGTGAAGAGGTTTCTCACTCTGGGGTCCTAACCGCCGGTGGCTTGGGTCCTAGGCCTCGCCATCGGAGGGTGCACATTTTTATATTTTTAAATGTATTTTTATATTATAATTTATATTTAAAAATGTAAAAAAAAAAAAATTAAATAAAGAGTACTGTAGATAATAAATATCGTTCATTGGGAAAGTGATTAAAACTATTGAGTGCATTCTATGAGTCTTGAACCAAGCATATGCTTATCTGTATATATAAAAGAAGAAACTGACTGACTGACTGATCGATCAACGCACAGCCAAAACGGCTGGGGTTAGAGACTTGAAATTTTGACAGTAGGTACTTTTTATGACGTAGGCATCCACTAAGGAAGGGTTTTTGGAAATACCACCCCTAAGGGGGTAAAATAGGGGATGAAAGTTTGTATGAAAATCTGTCATTTTTGAAGTTAAACGCATGAAAATTGGTATTTTGTATTGTGTACTTTTTCTCCCAAACATGACCTCCACGCGGGCGGAGCCGCGAGCAACAGCTAGTTGCTTATACATATTTCAAGACTCTGTTGAGTGTTCACAATATTGACAATTCTAGAATTTACTGGTTTATTCATTTGCTACTGTTTTTTGTCATTCTTATTAGTAGATACTCATGTGTGTGGGTGGGTTAATGTGCCTTATCTCCCCCACAGAACCCCCACCCCCCCTTAGTGTGTGCGTGTTTTAATTAAAAATCAAATACTTCGCTTCATTGTAAGATAACTGTAGAAGTTCCTTTTTCAGTAATCGAGTACATTGGGGCGCAGTACAGTTTTTGGTTTGGTTTGGACTTGGTTGTATATACGAGGATGGGAGAACGAAGGAGAGCGTCTGGCAGGCTGGGAAATAAAGCTGGGTACCGTGATACTATACACAGTTATTTACTTAGAGACCAGATATTTCAATTTGTATCATGAAAATTTAGATTTGTGAATAATCTGATTTATATTTTCATCATAAATATTTAACACCTACTTTGTTGCAATAATTTCTAATCACACAAGCAATGAAACAAAGAAATATCTAATATGCATATATTTTACCATTGTAAATTTAGCTATGTAATTCGACTCATTTGTGCACGTTTCGCCATGTAACGGTAGCTTGTATATAGGGTTTTGATTTCTGTGTGTCCTATTAAAATACAGAGCATAGTCATGGTGTCTACAATTTGTATAACTACAAATACACGGGGCTTAAGAGTAGTCCTTCAACGGTAGGCAGCGGCTTTGCTATGCCCTGGCATTGGAGAAGTCTATGGACGGTGACTACTTACCATCAGGTGGCCCGTCTGCTCGTCGGCCTATAGAGGCACTAAAAAAAAACACCGTGCGCAATAATGAGTTGAATTTATCTTCCAACAAAATGTTCGTCAACTCCACGCGTCAACGCAATATCTCTTCTCCTTCAACATATCATTTATCAACTTGTCCGCCTCATCTTGTGTCATATTGTGTGACGTCATACATTTTACAAAAGTCTCTTTGATTTGTGCTGCCATTGTTTTCAAATCACCACTTATGAATATAAAGGCTCCGTCGTTTATCATTTTTGCTATACTTTCGCCTTCTTGCCATAATGCGTCCTGGAACAAGATAGTATACAATTTTTTTACGGCACAAGTGAATTTTGCCTGAATGTATTGTGTACCTATGAAGACATTTTTTATTCTTTATTTAAAAAGCTCAGCTATACTTAAGACTATGCCGCTATAGACATTTACTCATGGTGTATTAATCATATACGGCTTAACGCTACTTTTGTTAATTTTAAAAGCATCTGTCAACATAAGAGCGGCCAAGACACTTACATCCCCCGATATCGTCCAAAATATCCCAACATTGTATATATATCTCTCGTAATGGACATATTAAGACATTTGGAATTATGATAATCATAAAGCGTCCGTTTTAAGTCGACTTAATGAGAAAAAAGTAACCACCTTCGATCAAAGCTGCCGATTCATGCAGTGACACGTGGTTATAAGTATAATATGGTTCAACTCATTTTTGCGCAGTGTTCTGTGTGCGTGAGTATGATAAATTTTTATATACATGCAATGTGTAAGCCAATCAGTAAAATGACAGCTAAAATCAGGGCCGCCTTAGGCCATGCCGGGGTCCTTGGGCAAAAGTATTTGAGGCCCTTTTGGACACTAAAGAAAGTGAATTTATTAACATTAAATACATTAACTCATTTTTTGTTGTCGTGATATATGTATGCACTTAAATTAAAAAAGAATAATTTAAGCGAATATCGGTCTTTCTGGGCTCCCGTGAGGATGGGGGGCAGAAGCCCTGTGAGCAATGACAAAAAGAAAGAGAGATAAAGAAAAGATTTTGTAATGACGATACTGGCCTACCACAAATCAAGACTACAAGTCCATAAGATCACGCAACTGCAAGACGTGTATAAATGAATCGAACTATCTATACATATACTTCGCGCAAAATAACCATTTTATATTCATGAGTTTTTTTTTTCTGGCGCGGCAAAGTGACCACACTGCACCTGATGGTAAGCGCAGTGCCGTCCAGATAGAGTATCAAGTAGCGAGAGACAGTCTATCCCCCGCTACTCAACACAATCATGCCGGCCTGCTGTTTAGCTTCTTCACATTACGCCTAAAGGACCCAGGATCATAGGAGGGAGGGAACACGGTAGCTGGCAAACTGTTCCACAGCTTGATGGTGCGGCAAAAATACGAATTTGCGAACCTCTTGGTTCGGGCCGGGGTAGTAGACACCACGAAGCTGTGGCTCCGCAAGCCAGTACGCGTGGTTCTGGTATGGAAGGGAGAGGATGGGATAAGATCAAACAATTCTTCAGAGCATTCGCCATGATACAGACGGTAGAACACGCTAAGCGAGGAAATATCCCTACGCAGCTGTAGCGGCTCCAGGCTGTTACTCACGTCTGCATCATTCACAATGCGGATGGCCCGCCGCTGCAACCCATCCAAGGCATCGAGAAGGTACCTTGCGGAACCGTCCCAGAGGTGCGAGCAGTATTCCATTCCCGGCCGCACCTGCGCTTTATATAAGCGGTAGAGTTGACCAGGCGTGAAAAACCGCCGCACCCTGTTCAGGATTCCGACCCTGCGCGAAGTGGCGGATATTACGCCCTCGATGTGACTCCTTGGATTAAGATCGCAGCGGATATCCATACCTAGGACACTAAGGTCATTCCGCATTGCGAGTGGAACACCCTGAAGAACGGGGATTGGAGAAAACGGAGACTTCTTGCACGAGAACGCGCACACCTGGGTTTTCTTGGCATTAAACTCAACCCGATTCCTGGTACCCCATTATGAGATGAGATCCAAGGTCTGGTTGAGCTCAACGACAAGATCCTCTCGTCTCCTCTCAGTATCCGCCCGGCAACCAGGAGGCTTGCTGCTATAACGCCCATGAACCGTGCTGTCGTCTACATAGCAATGAATGTTGCCAAGCGACAACATATCATTGATATGCAGAAGAAACAAGGTGGGCGAAATCACAGAACCTTGTGGTACTCCGGCATTTACTGACATGAGCTGCGAAGCGTGTCCATCAACGAGGACACGCATTCTACGCTCATGCAGAAAGCCGGAAATCCACTTGCACAGGTTGTCGGGCAGACCGTATGCCGGGAGCTTGGAGAGAAGGCCACGATGCCAGACCCTATCAAATGCCTTGGCTATGTCGAGACTCACAGCCAGAGCCTCGCCATGCTTGTCAATCGCTTCCCCCCAGTGATGTAATACGAACGCTAGAAGATCACCCGTTGATCGGTTATGACGGAAACCGTATTGGCGGTCATTGATCAACGAGTGATCCTCTAGGTAGCGAACTAATTGGCTGTTTATCAGTCGCTCCATGACTTTACACATCACTGAGGTTATGGCGATTGGGCGATAATTGTTAGGGTCTGACCTATCACCCTTTTTGGGGATCGGCTGCACATTAGCCTCCCTCCAAGATTCAGGCACAATACCTGAGAGGTAGGACGATCGGTATAGGCGCGTCAGTACAGGAGACAACTCCGCTGCACACTTTTTAAGTACAAGCGCTGGGATACCATCAGGACCACTAGCCTTCCGGACGTCGAGAGACTGCAGCTCACGCCGCACATCACAATGCCTGATACGGATATCAGGCATTGTGTGACCGTTTACTTATTGATTCACGAATCACGACTAAAATTACACTTGAGTCAGAAATGGAACAATTTTACGTAGTTCTAAATTTCACCTGAATCACACATTTGTGTCTACGATTTCAAGGAAAATGAACTAAAATAATTTTATTTATACTTCCATTCAATATACACCAACATTAGCGAGTTCGTATATGTAATTGACTGGCATGTGTTCAAATCATAAATAAAAATAAAACCGTCTTCAAAAAATCCAGACATAACTAAAAACCAAATAATAATTGGTTACATTTACATCAATTAATTACATACAATTTAAATCAATTATTTTTGGAGTCGGTGCCGGTGTTGTTTTCTTTACTTTTAGATTCATAAAAACCAAGTATATTTTTTGTATTATTCTGTTTTTCCATGTTTTGGCTGGCACCGACTCCAAATAATTGATTTGATTTGTATGTAATGAATTGATGTAAATGTAACCAATTATTATTTGGTTTTTAGTTATGTCTGGATTTTTTGAAGACGGTTTTATTTTTATTTAAAAAGTAATAATTTATTTTTTGATTTTTAGTGGTACAAATATAAGATAGGTACGTTGGATGGAGTACCATAAGAAAACACCACTAAAAAAGTCACAGAAAAGCTAAATTCGCAGTTTCGTATATTCGGACAACATATTTTATCAAGTTATTTCGGTTTTAAAACCAAACTACTCAACCGATTTTGATAAAAATTGAATGGGACCACCTGGGAAGTATACCCTTTTAAACAAAAAAAGAATTTCTCGAATCGGTCCAGGCGTCTTCGAGTAATCAGGTAACATACATAAAAAAAAAAGATTCCGACGAATTGTTAACCTCCTCCTTTTTTGAAGTCGGTTAAAAAAATGACTTGACTGAGGGAAAAACGGTTGTATGAACGGTTATTTTATCCCCTTAGGGGTGAAACTTTCGATAATCCTTTCTTAGTGGATGCCTACAACATAAAGAGCATCAACTGGTAAAATATCAAGTTTGTAGCCCCAGGTGTTTAGGCTCTGTGTTGATGCCCCCAGACTTTACCACAAATGATTAATTAATTTGAACACTTTTACGTTCGAAAAAGAACGTCACAAATTTCTATCATATCATGCATTTTTGGTAGGATAGATATTGGGAACGAAAGAAAAGGGGCCTCGCTGATGCGACTTCGCCCCCGTCTATATTAGTCCGCGCTACGCCTCTGTTGATGAATCAGTGAGTCAATCAGAGCAAATAATTTTAGATGCATCTCTGTCAAATTGGTCGACCGATTGATTGAGTGACAAAAAATTTTGGTATAACAACCTATACACATCAGATAGTGTAGTCAGAGCTACTCTGTGGACAATTTTGTCTACAGCAAGAATGGGCCACAGAAAATTGACGTGGCAACTTGTGTTTCGAACAGTGTAGGATATACAGGGCTGGGCAAAATACATGCTTTGCTGTAATTGAAATACAAATTACAAAATACTGTCGCGGATGTATTTAAAATACAAAATATTTTTAACTCGAGTATTTAAAATATAAAATACAAAATACAGTATTTTGTATTTTATATTCATCAAAATACAAAATACAAATTACAAAATACAATCAGGTGTTAGGTTATGTAAATAGAATAGTATAGGCCGCACCAATGAAGGATGAACTATAAAGGACAATGGCGAAATCGTAGTTACAAAAAATGTATTGTATGAACATATTTTTTTATATTTGGATAGCGTTCAAGAATGCTAAGCTCTTTGCTTTTATCATTTAGGAAGCTGACTAACTCTAACTCAATTTTTGATGTCTGTGGTTGATCACTGTCCCTGTTCACAAAAACAATAAAATCATCATCATCTTTACTAGTAGTGCTACTCCTGCTACTCCCAGGAATTTCATGTTTTTTGTAATTTGCCTCTAAGGCATGAATAGCAAGATTTTGAATTCTTTGCCTCTCATCTGTTGTGATGCTTGCTGGGAAAAAAAAAGATGTAAAAAGTGTAGGTAAATGAAAATTTACCCAGTGTGCAGTTACACCAAGATAGCTCCTAGTTTTAGTTGACCATATATCTGCAGTGGTTGATACATACATCACATTGCTCAAAATGCTTTTAATTTTTTCCATGATATATTTTGAGTCATTTCAATTTTCCTTCCTAATGTTCTTCTTGACATTACATTTAAGTTTTATGGAAGGTCAGTAAAAATCTTTACAAAATTGGGATCATCTACAGTACTCAAGGGTTTCATACTCTGTACAATATAATTCATGATGTTTTTATCAAGTTTTTTCTGACATTCAGTTTCATTTAGTAATGTAAATCTAGTTTAGTTTGTTTCCTTTTTTCTTCGTTTTTAATGGTTGTTTTCTTTTACCAGAAACATGTTGATTTATTTTGCTGTTCTCATATTCACTCTTGACATCACGGACACTTCTAGATATAAAAAAACAAGTCTGGCAAATATTATGCAGCTAATCATTAGTATGTTAGTAACTAGTATCTATTTCTTTCCTAGTGTTGTAAAATTAGAGTAAATAATAATATTCAAAGTCACTATATAAAATTGTAAATTTGCATGCTGTGGTCTCCTGTAATTGAAGGAGCACGTCACAAAGTTAATATATAAAATGTAACACTTTTTCTTTTATATACGTGTAACCTTTGTTGGAGGTCCTTAATAATAAATAATAATAAAAACATCAGGGTGCTTTCTCTAAAAAAATAAAGTAAATAAATAGTATAAGATATAATAGGTATGTATATTATAGTAAGTATATATTGTATTAATGCAATCATTTCGTAACCTGCAAATTCTACAATAAAAAATTCTGGATCCCACTGCACTTACCATCAGGTGCACTGGGGTCACTTTGCCGTGTCAGTATATAAAAAAACACAATAACATAAATCGTTTCATAACTTACTTTCAAATGCAATATGAAGTTGCTTGTAGCCTTTAAATTACCTTTAATGGTGGCTTTGCATTTAATACAAGATGCCTGGACATTATCATGGACGCTATTGATTACTGTGAAATATATTCCGCCAGTTAAAATTTGCGGATACGTCACTTGATTCACCCCATTGCCACCGTCGTTTGGCATCGTAGACGTACATGTGGATTGATCATCCATCGTGACAATCTTAGTAATAAACTTAAAGCTCATAAGAGCCACCCGGCACCCGACTCGTATCGCCTCGTTGCTCGGCGTCCACTCGTTGTCGAAGTGGTGGTCGTCCAGGTGGTCCACGGGTGGACGCCGCGTTGTCACCAGTAAACTTCGCTACGCGACTTATGGGTCTTGTGCGTTGGCAATGCGCAGCAACTCGCGATCCACGCGTGGACGGCTTAGGACCGAGGATATGGAGGCGAGGTGACGGTATGGAGTTTATGTAGTGAGCGCATATCCATAAAGGTCCAAATAAAGAATACTAAACGCACTAGGCGAGGCGGTGCGGGTCGGATTTCGGGTGGCTCTTACTTAATTGTTACACAGAAGTTTTGTAAAAATAACCGTTTGTTTCATTCTCTCTTTTTTATATAAAAGAAAAGGCAAAGGTTCTCAACCATGCAGCCTTGTTTAATAACATCGCTATTTAATGTATTTTGGTCAAATGTATTTTGTATTTTATGTATTTTTTATTTTGTATTTGAAATACTAAATACAAAATACCCCAGCGTCAGGTATTTGAAATACCAATTACAATTACATTTTTTAGAAGTAATTGAAATACAAATACAAAATACGTATTTGTATTTCAATTACGTATTTCAATTACAAGTAATTCAAATACTGCCCAACCCTGAGGATATATCAGGTCAAATTAGTACCAACTACCTCCCACCGTCGCGTGGTCTTCCCACACCTAATCGTTTTCTATGAAGTAGGCTTAACGGTAGGTGGCGGCTTTGCTGTGCCCTGGCATTGAAGAAGTCTATGGGCGGCGATGACCACTTACCATCAGATGGCCCGTCCGTCCGCTCGTCTGTCCATCCAGGCATTAAAAAAAAGTGGATAAAGCACTCATGATTTGTTTAACATTTTGGGTGTACATGGGGATGAGGTCAGTTATAATGCACACACTAGTTAGTTGGGAGGCAGAGCTAAAAAAATAATTGACATCACATGTCAAGCAGCAAGTGACTAACGCCTACGCGTTAAGCGAGAAAACCGAAGTATATAATACGCGTAATAATTCATAGATCAATTTGTATGATTTTTTTTTTGAGTTAAAACTTAACCAAGTTTAAATTATTTACCTGTAATGCTTTGGTTTGACATTGCAGGACTTCTTCATAAAGGTTGTTAAAATACTATGTCAATAATTTTTATCTTTCTACTCTTACGCCACTATATAACTTGTATTATAAAAGGATAATAAATTAAATATTACCTGAACATATTTAACATTTTCGTCTGTCCTTGAAAATGCTGTACACAATTTATTTAAAACACCTCTTGAAAGGAACCCAGTTAATTCTTTCTCATAAATAAAGTCCAGTGTTGGATTCCTGCATCCAAAGAAAAGCCACACCTCTCCAAATTTTTTATCAGGATTATTCTCTTTAGCAAGCTCTAATTCCTCAAGAAATCCAATAAATGGGGATACACCTGTACCTGGCCCTATTAATATTAATGGTGCCTCCAAATTCTGAGGCAATGAAAACTTAGATAAATTATTTCTTATGTAAAGAGGTATTTTGTTATTATTATCACAGTGTCTTAAGCTTAGTCGATTAAAATCTTTTTCTAATCCAAACTCATTGTTTAAAATAATATTTTCCATCCAGCCAGTGGTTAGACCTCTTCTGTTATTTCCTATGTCTATGACAGAAAAACAAATTTTTATTTTGTCTGAATCCCTCAGGCCACTGTTCACTATGGAGTAAGGTCTTGGTAAAAGTCTGGGTAAATGAGCTATCAAAACTTCAATGGGAGGCTTGCAAGATTTAAAAATACGAAATATGTCGAGTATACATAAATTTCCATTTAATATATATGCCTGATAAGCAGTAGACCCCTGTTTACTGCTTAGATATTCTAGTACTCTCCTTTCATCTTCATCTTTTGTAAATCTTGACAGTGTAAGAAGAAAAAGCTGGAATTAAAAACAAGTATAAATTAAACATAGTGAATTAGTAGAATGAATTATAATTAGTACAAAAGTTTTTTAACAAATTAATTGGTGATTAAAAGTTTGTTAAAACACAAACTCTTCAATCTAGTTATGTTAAAGGGCCACTCAGAAAGTTTTTGAATGATCTGAAACACGCTGGTGGTAGGATATTCATATCCGCCCAGATAGCGACCACCGTACACAGGGTGAAAACCCCGCCATAGTGGCATACGCAAGTATGTCGCGTTCCGGGATCAGCCAGTGTACATCCGGTTTTTGGGGGTCTAGAGTTGGGGTACAATGTTTGGCCATTTTGCGGCCTTCTGAGTACTCTGACAATAGACACTTGACAGCTTCTTCACCTTCTTGCCCATGGCGTAGTGTGAAGGAGCAGGCTGGCATGACTGTGTTGAGTAGCGGGGGATAGATCGTCTCTCGCTACTCGATACTCTAATTGGACCGTACTGTGCTTACCATCAGGTGAAGTGCGGTCACTTTGCCGTGCTAGGACAAAAAAAAAAAACAATTTCATTAATTCAAAGCAAATAAAGCAAGTTAATTTTTTATGTATAACTACATAATAAAGTTTACCTTCTTTAAAACACTTCTAAGATCAAAACAATGTTTGAACAAATGTCTTAGAGTTGATTGCACTGGTATATGGGGTGGAATCTTACATCCTTTTATATTAGTATTTACACTCAGCTTGTATGAGATATCTGCTACAGAATTCAAATCTAAATGGTCAAGGATTGTATTGACTTCTTCTTCATGGTTTTGAGGCACTATACCAATGGTGTCGCCAGCTTTAAATATAAAATTGCTATCCTAGAAACAAAATAATTTTCGACAAGGTTTATAGGTTGAAACAGTAACATTTTCATAGCTGTAAATGTTTATAGAAAAAATAATTTCTGCTAATACTGACAAAAACTCATGATAATGTGCAAATCATAAGTAATATAAATAATATAAAGAAAATTGGATGAATAATTTCTTATCCATGAGTTTTCCCTCAAGTCAGGAAGGATATTAAAAAAAGTAGGTAGTAAAGCAACAAGCTTTTATTTCCATAGCATTAAAGTTAAAAAAAGCATGGAAGAACGACGAGTGTTGCTAGTGTTACGCGCCGCCGGCGTGTCTATCCGTCATGACTGGTTAAAAGGCAGAGTTTAATGGTTTAGTTTTATTCTTCCTTGATAGACTATGTTTTTTGTGGGATTGTTTTCCTCTGATGTTTGCTCATAGTAATTTCAAATTGTGAAAGTCCAATGAAAACAGCGAGAAAGTATCAACTACATTAATTAATGAAAATATGGAATATATTGTAAAATTAATTTATAAACTGTATAGAAGAATTTCAGTAACATATGATTATTTTTTAGGTATGAATTCAAACTATGAAAAATAACTGTAACATCTCAGTAAGCCACAGAGTATAGAAATCTTATTATACCTTTTTTTTTTAATAAATTTTGCAAATCTATTTATGTCTCCATAATGTACCACAATTTTGCCATCATTGAAATGATCATCATTATTCAATTTTTTTTGTTTTTAAGTTCCTGTTATATGTCAAACTATTTATATTGTGCAATATTCAGTATGTATTTCATAATAATTTCATCATAACATGATTAATAAAAACCGCTTACCGAAAAATCAAAGGTGACTTCATAAACTGATTTACAACGTTCATCTACTGGTGTCAACCTTCTCCAGTCACAAATATCAGCATAAAACAATTCACTGTTTGCAAAGGGAAAAGGAGGTTCCACTCCATTGTAAACTGTTAGTTTGTTCTGTAATGGTATATAATATAATATAATAAACAATTACTGAGTATCACACATGTAAGTTATACAAAATATTCGAAACTTACATCATCTTTATTGAAGTCAACTTTTAAGCCATTTTCCTTGGGTGCAGGTAACGTTATTAAAGAATTTTCGGATAGTGAAATAAGGATATTTTGTATACTAAACGGCACAACCATTTTTAACTACAATTTAATTAATAAATTAACACAAAATTATACTAAAACCTTACATCTGACGTGACCAACACATGTTTTAGATTTTTTTTTTTTCGTTTTTCCCTTGTAATGGGAAGGCAAAGGGTTCCAGCCCATACAGCCTCGTCAATCGTGTACATGTTTTAGATTATTTGACAGTTCTCAATGTCACCCTTGTGTCACCTCCATTGATATATATTCTATTCCACTTACCACACAACGATAAAATATTATATTTAACATAAAGGTAATAAAAAAATAATTTTGAAATTTTATCTAGTAGAACTTTATTGGTAAAATAAACAATATTTATTTTTCATCGTCCGAGAATACTGGAACAAAAATCATAAAATACATTATTTAATATATGAAATGTTTTAAGATATTTTTTGAAGGAAATTATTCAATATTTCTTACTTTCAATAGCTTCGCCTGTGTCTTCGGTCATTCCTTCGATACACTCAGGACATATAGTAGTCTCACATGGATTTTCTGATGTAGTCGGGAAAGATGGCGCCATTTCTGCTGGTGGAGGCTGTGTAGTGTGTAGAAAAAATATTTAGATCAGGGCCGAATTCAGAACTCATGAAGGTGCAAATGATGTTAATCGTACTTGCCCTACATTATTTTACAAATGTCGCAATGAAAAGGCATTTTATGCTGATTTTCACTTAGACTCTTTAACAACATTTAGATTTTATTTTTATGTTTGGAAAAATTACTAAATATTTTAATATACGTAGCTTGTTTTTGTGGGAAGCAAACTGGACAGCTATACAATCGAGTCGAGATCTACAATTTTTTCTTACATTCCTTTAATAGAATATTTATGCCCAGAACTACCAATGTATCTTGACAATGACCTTTTATACATTGATATTACGTCACCTTAGTCATTTTTTTATCCTGGCACGTCAAAGTGACCAACCTGCACCTGATGGTAACCGTAGTCTACTAAATACTATTGCCAATCTATGCTTCCGCATACGTTTATTTTACTGATTATATGTAGTGTTTACCTCAAGTCGGTATAAATATGACAAGTGACATGGATCCCACGTAGTACATAGCGTTGCATTGTGCATCATATCCTTCCTAGGTTCATCACCAAAGTATTCGAAGGTGATGACTATGTTATAATCGATCGCACATTGATCCAAAAATTCACCAACCGATACCTAAAAAACAAGTAATAATGGTCACAGCTCTTTTAACCCCCGGGTGCCAATTATTGTAATTGGCAATACGCAACAAATCAATCCACATCTACAGATCAAGTCAGAAAGTAAACGAATTAAATTATAGCGTTTTAGGCGGGACTAAATAAAATCTTTATTCTTACTGTAATATTATTTGTAGGAAAAATTAGTAATATCGGTTTGAACTTGGCTGTTACACAATATCATCCCGGCATAGCCAAGAAGGTTTAAATATGCATCAATGCTGTGCTTTGTAGAAATATTTTACACTAGCCAGAACACTGCAAGCTCTTGCTGTATCATTTTAGCTATAGTATATTTGTATAAAATACTAGAGAGTACCGGTTTATCGTGTAGTATAATGAACTACGAATGCGAAGTTAATTATGCAGAATAAGCTCTTTATAGGTATATAAAGGCCAAAATATAAATAGAGACCTGGTATCCTATCTAACATAAAATAAAATATTCATGCACATTACCTTGGTTTTATTGCCACAATCCAAAGTGCCGTTTTGGAAGTAATTATTTTCTCTTTCACCGTTACCAAGGCAGAACATCCATCCTTCGTGGAAGGAGTACTCTATAGGTGCCACTTCCGCCTCTATACACGGGTCAACTGGCACTAATATGGATTGCTTACCGAACGTACATTTGCGTTCGTGCATATTCGCCTGCACTCTGTATGCGTCTAAATCTGGCTCCGATCCCGATGGACATTTGTAATAGTTTCCTAAACCAAACACAATACAAGATACAATTAATTTGTATCTTAAGTATCAGGAACTACGAGAGGCATTCGGTTTTTTTTTCGTCACATCTCTCGGAACACAGATTTGTCGCATCGAACCCACAGCCTCTAATTTAACACCCAGTCAGTCACCAACTGCGCTATAGCGGATGATATTTCTTTTTACTTTTTGTTCAACAAGGCATGTTTAATTGTATTTTACTTAAGATTATTACAGCAACGTCGATATTCTACAAAATGAAAATATTCCTTATCCAATTATACACTAAATTAAATTGGACCCCAAAGTCCCGACTGTCAGACCTCAAGACTTATGAACTCTCCCTGCGTAAATCTGGCTAACAATAGATCAAATTGAAATTTAATAAATTGAATGTAGAAACGTTACGCTATCGTTTCATGATAACAAACAACTCAGTCTATCTCGTGACGTCAAACGTAACATTTTCCGACGAAGTCAATCCAACTTAAACACCTCTAGCAGACCAAGGACCCTTCAATACAATTTACTTTTTTTGTTCCCGCACCCACAAACCACACTGGACCTGATGATAAGCGCAGTGCGGTTTTTTTTTATCCTGGCACGGCAAAGTGACCACACTGCACCTGATGGTAAGTGCAGTGCCGTCCATTTAGAGTATCAAATAGCGAGAGACAATCTACTCAACACAATCATGCCGCCCTGCTATATAGCTTCACACTACGCATAAAGGATCCAGGATCATAGGAAGGAGGGCACACTGTTCCGCAGCTTGATGGTGCGGCAAAAATACCAATTGGTGAACCTCTTGGTTCGGGCCGTGGTAGTAGACATCACGAAGCTGTGGCTCCGTAAGCCAGTACACGTGGTTCTGGTATCGAAAGGCGTGGATGGCACTATCTGCGACACATACCATTCTGTATGATGTAGATGGTCTTCCTGTGTGCGCTGATGACAGTCCTGACGGTAAGTCCGTTGCCGCCACTCTTGATGTTCTCCATGAGCACCTCCTGAGCCGCGCGCTGCTCGCGTGACCACTTTGCAGCCTCCTCAGCCAGGATCTGTCTACTTACCTTACCTGGTGATTGCGTGGACTGGAATTATGGAGGTTGGATAATGTTTTTGTTGCGACAATGACCTCTAACTATGCGTATTGCGATTGTTTTTGTTCTAATTTTTTTTTGTCTTCGAGAACCATTTGCTGCATATTTAGGAAAAGAATATGATTTTTTTTAATGGGCTCAGCGGTTCTAAAGAATACTTTCTACATATAACCTTATATAATATTATTATAGAGCAGATGGAAATGATTATCTCAAAACTTTACCTGTGGTGGATTTTCCAAGATAACGTGTGGTCGCCCCAATGTATGCTGCCATATTAACTGCGCAGCTACTTTGTGCTTCGAGCTGTGATGAAGAGGCTGAATTTGCAGGATGCCATACCATGCTAGTTCTCTATAAACGCTATCAGGAAGGTAACCGGTCTGAAAGAATGAAACATTGAATTACTTAATATGTATTTTATTATTTGTAAATGTTTACTGAGTACTTATCTGAAATATCTTGAAGTGATAGTATGCAAAGTCGATCTCAGTCCCTTTACAAAGTAAAGCGAGATAGAACTATTAGTAAGACTAACATGGCATCTTCCCTTCGATATTGAAAAAGGTGCCAACATTTTTTTACCCATATCCACTCCCCTTGGCTTACACAAGATTGACTTTAGTGTAGCGACTTATACTTATAATAATAGTTCGAATTGAATATGAGTATTTATTTTCGACATATATTATTTTGATCACTTACAGGCATAAAGTCCATGTGCCACTGTAAATGAAAAAAATTACCGCAATATAAGTTAACCGCAAAAAAATAACATAAAGTAAACGATAGTTTCGTATTTTGTTTCCAATTGATTGAGATTTACACAAAAATACTTGAAGTGTAAATAAATGAGTAGGTATAAATTATATTTCAAACAAGAATTAAATTTTAAAGTTAAATTAGTATTTGTCAATTGCCTAATGTTTATTTATACCTTACATAGTCTAATACGTTATATAAAAAAAAGTTAAATACCTCTTCCTCAGTTTGTTCGGTAGTAAATGACTCTGTGAAATATAATTGGTTAATATACATATCTATTATAAACGCTTATATTATATTTTAGTAAGAATTACAAATATAGGTAATATTATCAAAAACCTTGGCGATATATTTACCTTCTTCATCGCTTATTATTTCAGAATGTACCAGGACCTTCAAATAAAGAATGTAAACATAATTATTATTTTAATGTATGAGGAAACCCATAATTGAAATTACCTGTATAATTATAGTAGTAAAATAAAATGATATTGATTTCGTCATTTTTATTTTATAGAAAGTAACGCGCCTGCGAAACAAACTAAGACCTATTAGAATCGATATATTCTTGCACCAATTATTAGTTATCGTTCTGCGGTTTGCAATCTATAAATTGGAAGTCATAAATAATAATTGATTGCAAAAAATCTCGCCTTTTATTTCATGGAAAAATATACTTTATGATTTATTGCAATCGTTGTATTTTTTCGCAATATTTTAACCGTATAAAAATATATCATACATCACCATTAAGTGGGACTTTTTTATATCTAGGTTGGAAGTGAAATTGTTGTCTGTATAGTATTTTTTTCATAAAACGGAATGTAGAAAATGTTGCAGGCTGCAGCCTGTGGTCAAGTCTGTGACCCAGATAAGAAATGTCTGAATAAACATAAGACTAGGCAGTATGGTCGATTGACTATAGCCTGTCCGTTGGACGAATAAAAAAAAAATGTCTGAGAGTTTGTCAGATTCGCATCAAACACTGTTGGGCGTAACAATATTAAATATTACATGAGATTTTATTAATATAATTGCTTTAATGAATAAAAAATGAACACATTAGATAAGCAGTTAGCCGATCTACGGATATATGCGAATGAATTGGACGCGAAGTTACAAGACGACATAAATGCAGCGAAAAAGAAGCCTACAATTCCTCCAAAGAAGAATAAGGCGCCGCTGCCGCAAATACCGCAAAGCTATACTGTAAAGTCCGCCTGCGAGCCGTCGTACTCTTCAAGACTTGAGTATGGGAGCCGGACAAGTTCGACATATTCAAATTTGGTGCCAGTCAAGAGTTGTATAGTTCGTAACACAGCAAGAGCTCGAAGCGGCGATGTTCTGCTTTACAGCAACCTACTGCCTCCAGGAGGGACCAATCATTTGTACTCCAATATGATGATGCAGCGCAATGCCTACGGAGGCGACAGCATATACGATAGAGGGTCTGATGTGTCCAGAATTACTGATTTGGGTGCTCAGTCGAACTATAGCGAGTTGAGGCGTCCTGGGTCTGCTTACCCTCCGTCGTCTGCGTCGGTAAACGCACAAGACTTTTCGACCTATGGTGGGTCACAAACTTCATCCACTTATGAGTCACTGTATGAGCCTATTAACCCTAGACCATGTAGCCAACTGTCCGGTACTTCATTGTATGGTGGTTATGTTGGCACGGTGGAGCCGACCCCAGAGCCGGAGGATGAGTTGTACTGTGGCAACTGTTATAAGTGTGGTGAGAAGATCATGGGTGAGACAACAGGCTGCACGGCTATGGAGAGGATATATCACATCAAGTGCTTCTGTTGCCATCAGTGTACCATTAATTTACAGGTATGAACAGTAACTATAAATATATGTAACTTGGCACTACAATTTAAGGGCTGTTCAAAAAAGATGTCATGCAATTTTTTTCCTTTTTAGACTCTCCGCCCCTTCGTCATGTCAAAATTTCTGCGACCCCTCCTATTAATATTGCGAAATAAGAAAGAAATTAACAGAAAATTTCTATATTCTAATATATTATTTGCAATAATAAATCAATAAAAATCTGTAATAAGGAATAAATAAATATTTCTGTTATTTATCAAAAGTCCAAGGATTTTTCTAAATGTTCCAAAATATCTATAATCAGCTTTCCAACATCTCCTTCTTTTGATTATCTACATTACCATTCACTTCATCTTTTTTTTATACACCATGATGGTGGCAAAAAAACTAATGGCCCGCCTGATGGTAAGCGGTTACCGTAGCATATGGATGCTTGCAACATCAGGAGCATCACATGTGTGACATCACTGACCCTTCAAAAACTTATTAACTGCCTTCTTGAAAAATCATCAAGAAGGGAGTAAATAGGTTAATTAATTAAATTATTTTTTAATAATTTCATCTTCATCTATTCTCTTATATGCACAGTAAGTTATGAGCTCAGCAAGCTTTTCTACATCTTGATTGTATACAATGAGCACCACATTTCCTGAGACCCTCTGACCCCCTTATCACATCTTGTCACAGTAAGATACACCTCTCCCTGCCAAGTCTGAATAAACTGCTTGGGTGACCTATAATTAGTAAAGAAATTTACAAACATAATGTAAATCTATTTCTTTTTTAATAAAATTATAAATGCAAAAAAATAACACATAAACTAGGATGCAAAAATAACAGGTCACTTAAAAGTTGTGAAAGTTCATGCATAGAATACATAAAATTGTAGTATGTATTATAATTATATGCATCAAGCAAATAACAATGATGTGATGTGATGTTAAATTATAAAACTAAATCTGGAGGCCAATTAATTGTGACCAATCTTCATTATGTTTCAAAAATTCAACACTCTTTGGAAGGACCTATGTTGAATCATTTAGTACTAAACATCGGATTGTCAAATGTATTAGTATCTAAGAATGTGCAGCCGTCAATACAGAATGTATCTATTATGGTCTATAGGTGCAATGACCGAGCAATGTTTGTTGTTTGACAAATATTTCTTATTTACACAACCTAGTAAAGGGTTGTATTGTTCTAATTAGTTTGTATCTTATATCTTAAAGTAAATAACCATGTTAATCATATACATAAACATACCATTATGTGTAATTTAAGTTACAGGTTGTAGACATACAATAAAACATAAGGATCAACTAAAGAAATCACCTAAACATTCAAAGTATGCTTGTACTTGGACAAATAAGGCAATCAAGCCAGAACTGGCATTAAAGATGTTAACATTGTATGATACAAAACGATTAATTTCTTGGTATATTAATTACTGGATAAAGCAACCATTCTTATTGATGTGTTCAATGCATTCCAGGGCCGACCATTTTATGCGGTGCAAGGACGGGCTCTATGCGAGCGTGACTACTTGGATACATTAGAAAAATGCTGCGTATGTGGTGACCCGATCTTGGATCGCATCCTGCGCGCCACCGGCAAGCCCTACCACCCACGCTGCTTCACTTGCGTCGTCTGCCAGAAGAGTCTCGACGGCATACCGTTCACTGTAGACGCAGTCAATCGCATACATTGCATTGAAGACTTTCATAAAAGGTAACTATGACCCGTTTTCTAACAGAATCAAATACAAGGTCTACTTGCCTATGAACCAATTACAAATTTTTTAATCCTTGGTGAATTGCAAGAGTGCCTACTTATAATTTCTAGAGGCAATGGTTTCTTTGCAACACTACACAAAATTCCACCTTTTTAACATGTCAAGGTTAAAGAGTGAATGTTTTAATTACAGATACGCCCCACGTTGTGCACGATGTCGCGAACCAATAGTACCTGAAACCGGCGCTGAGGAGACAGTCCGGATCGTGGCCTTGGACAAGAGTTTCCACGTGACGTGCTACTCTTGCGAAGACTGTGGCGCCTCGCTCTGCTCCAGGCAGGAAGGAAGAGGCTGCTACCCACTAGATGACCACCTTTATTGCAAGGAGTGCAATGCGAGACGTATCCAGGATTTGTCCAGAAATATCAATTAACTGTGGTAGTTTTAGCTCCATTGATAAGGTTTATTGTGAGGCGATATAAACATTTCATTTTGAAACATTATAAGATCATTTGAACAATCAATGAAAATACACAAGTATCTACAACAGTCTCTGAGATAAAAAAATGTAGCATGAAGTTAATAAAATTTTGGAGGACTAAAAATTTATAGATGCATGACTTTAGAAAATTATTCATCTATATCCATTCTTCAATCGTTATCTTGTAGCAAATTTTTTATTAGAATTTTAGTAAATGGGTCTTGATCGTTTTGCTAAAAATGAAATTGTTGTTAGTCAAAATGAGATTCAAAGGTATTTTATTGTTAGGTAATGTGACGTAGTTTGATGTAACATTCCTGTAGCATTTACATAATTATAAGGCTGTGTAGCAGTAACCATTAACAATATTTACAGTATTAATTTGTATATCTATGTGATCACTTGATTTGTAAGTTTTATAATTTCTATAAGGCCACCTATTTGTATTTTAAGAACAGACTGCATTTACTCTTTTTTATTTTTATAATCAGCTAATAGTAGTAATCATATACATTACAATATAGAAGTTATTACATCACATTATTGGTGAAAAGGAATTATGAAATTAAAAAAACACTGACAACAAAAAAGGCTGCCTTGGTGGCGCAGTTGTAATTGCCCATGCGTTACGACTGCTGTGTTCAGGTCTCGGGTTCGATCCCGGGGTCGGGTAAATTGATATTGGGTTTTCTATTTAGAAATACTCAGTATCATCCCGGAGTCTGGAATTGTGCCCGATATGGCGATAAGCTCGCCCCCTATCACATTATGGGATCGTAATTCGGCGAAAAGTGGGTAAACAGGTTTACACCTCTGCCTGCCTTTTCGGGATTATAGGCGAGGGTGTATATGTATAAAAAAAAACATATATCATTACTATTGGTGAGGTATTTAAGGTTTTTTTCGAAACATATACAATTTTTTTTACGGTAATAAGATTTTTTTTATGATTACGCACATACACCACCAATTATTGAAATTATTAGGTTCTTCACACAACAGTGCCATGCTAATTTTATGATTCCGTTGGGTTGTGTCTGTATTATGTGTTGATCTTAAAGTTTACAATGTTGCTAGTTATAAGGTATACTCTATGTACTTACCCGTGAGTCAAAGAATAAATTGATGTTATGGACAATATCTTTTATTTCTAACTCTAAAACGAATCCAATGTGAGTTAACCAAAATTAAGATTAATTCGGCATAGTCTGTCAGTTATGAGTCTTTGTTCCCATCATAAGTTGAACAAAGGCCAATGTACCTTATTTTCATCGTCGATTAAACAGATTGCATTAATTAATAAATCGATTCATAGATATATGAAGAATTGATATTTATAAAATCGGACATATCACCAGATGTTGCTGTAAACAATCTGCTGAAATAAGCAACTTCCACAATGGTTCATTGCAATAAACTGAATAAACCATTTCAAACCAAATGTACAAAACAATCCCAATAATTAGGCATGTGGTTATGTATGCATTCAGTATGCACGCCTAGTTATATACGACTTTTATATTTCATCCATAAAGCCACGATTTGAGTGTAAATGTTAACGGAATATCTGTTTTATGTATGCTAGAAATTACGTTTATATTTTTAAACAACCCGTTCAAAATACATTGAGAATTCAAGGTAAAAGGTTCCGCAACGAAATAAAAAATATGATGAGTCGTCATTTTTTTATTTTACTATAATACAGACATTAGCTTTTCTATAATATAAATTCAAGTTGTCATCTTAAAAAAACTAGACTATACTTATGTATCACTAACAAAATAAGAAGGCTTTGGCTTCTTTGAAAATAGAAAGAAGAAAACTGCTCCATTTGCAATAGTTAATATTTTACAAAATTATCAAGCAAGTGCTTGAACTCTGAAAAGGAAAATATGAATATGACAATATCTTAGTTTCTCCATAATATTTTTTTAAATTCCTGCAAAGTTTTTGCATCAACATATAAGTTCAAGGAAAGCATTCTGGGCTAATAAGAAAATACAGCACTGAAATACTAAACTCGTATGGATAATTATTTTGCAATATGACAATTTAGAAGTATAAAACTGTTCCGCATTCAGTGTTCAAAAAAGGTCGTAACAATTTCCTATTAACTGAATATATACATGGAAAATAAGGCAATAGATTTGATTTTAACAGTATCGAATAGTAATAATAAATACAGTCATATAGTCCTGACCCTACTCTAAGTACCGAGTCCTCACTCTAGTATCGTAGTATCTAGAACTATGAGAAGCTACTGTATAGATTCTATTCATCTTTGGACGTGTTGTATGCTTGGGATTGAAACATAGTTTTGATTAGACAGTTACACGTCAGCTGTAAATTTTAGTCATTGTATATTGAAATACATCACGCACTAACATGGGGCTATGCAAGTATTATGTAAGCACTATTACTATGAGAGCCTCCATGGCGCAGTAGCTGGCTGTGAAACGAGAGGCCGTGGGTTCGATTCCCACACCGGAACAAATGTTTGTGTGACAGACAGATATTTATGTCTGGGGTCTGGGTGTGGAGATGCCGTGCGTCTCTCGTAGTCCCTGATACCCACAACACAAGACTCTTATCTAAGTGTGGGATCAGGGTTATGTGTCTGACTGTTATGAGCCATGTGTATGTGGGGGTCTGTGCTTAGCTTATTTTTTAAACACAGGGGCCAGGGGTCTGAATGATGATTACATCAGCAGTATTTATTTATTAACTTTTGGATTCTTATTGAAAATGTAGTAAATTCTGATGTGAACAATCCTACTTGTCTATGCTTAAAAGCTGAAAGGATGTTTATGTCATAGACTTTGTTAAAATTATGACCAATGCTGTGCGTAGAGGGAGGGGTAAGAACTGTGCTTTACATTTGCTGACAAAAGGGAGGAGGGGATTAAAAATAACTAAAATGCTGGTTACATACTACTTGAATGACCCCCCCCCCCCCCATGCGCAAAGATGAAATGAAAAATCTATAAAGACACTTGCATTTAATTTGAACAGAAGTATAGTTGCCAATGATCAGAGACAGCACAGAAATGCTTCTCCCTAAATTAACATTATGACTTAATGTTATAAACGAAAATGAATGGTTGAAAACATTTACATGCATATACCAACAGAACTCTTACAGAGATTCAATTAAATTATTTTTATAGCCAGTCCATTAGTTACTATTCAGCGCCCATCATTTTACAATATTTACACACGCTTTGCGACAACAGGGCATTCTTACATCGACCTAAACTAATGTATCCAATACTCAATGGAACTTGAAATACTCACACATTGCAATAAAAAAAAATACTAATCATTACCAAAAACTATGAAACAGCTTTATTACTTACGCCACTAATATTTAACATACAATTTCTGCGCTCATAGAAGGAAAACATATTTGACATATCTGTGGCTAATCAAGTGTAAAGTAACCAATGCGATATAAAATCAAAGTCACTTTTCAACGCTGGCATCTAAAAGCGCAATAAATTTATATTACTTATTAAATTCATTTACGCCACTGAGGCAAGTATCTACATGGTGTATTTTAACTTGTCGGTCTCTATATTACAAATATATTTGACACTCACGTTTCACTGAAAGGAATGTAACAGCGACAATCAATCAACAGCAAAAATACAGCTAATTATGTTTATAGTGGCATCAATTCAAATACACAACACAATCTACAACTGAGACAGCTTGGTGGTCAACATAAGATAAATATTTGGTATACCATTATGACAAATTGGATGAAAATATAATCACACACAGTAATAATTCGTTTTATTAATTTATATTTGGTTATGTGCATTTCTGCCTTCCCTGTAAAATGTGTGTTTTGATGTTATGTTTTCTGTATGGATATAATATATTAGGTAAGTTGTATACTGCAAGGTACAGATTTTTTACTTCATTTCTCATTTGCCGTATCATCATCAGTAATGACCGGTGACCATTTTTTTTATTACAATTTAACTGTGATAAACACATTACAGTGGTTTAGGATTTCTACACATGATGCCAACCAGTAATAACATTGTACTAACTGGTGCCATTTCAGAAAAATAATATTTATTTCATGCCAACTGTACACTTTTTACTTTTACACCACCCTATTGACAAAATTTTACAAATAAGACGTTTTAAAACGCAAATCAAACATTTACACACAAACAATTCATTTATAATTGAACCCTATTAATCAGAAAAGATCCAATTATTTAATGAAATCGAGTTAAATACATAGCCACAAACTCCTCATCAAGTTTCATATGCACAAAAGATTTGATGACATTAAACTAAAAAACTTAGCATGTTTTATCACCCAACAATTTTCAATTAGTTACTGCATAGTAGGTACTATGTCTAAATTCGCTGTCAACCTTTAAACTGCATTTACTCAAAAGTATGAAAACGTCAGTTGGATCTTTTCTACTTAATGGGGTCCAATTGTCAAATTAAACTTAATTAATTAAAGTAGTTAACTAAGTATACTCTAACAAATTATTTGTCTAGAGATGCATACTGGTGTCAAACAGGCTTTTTTAAGATTGTCAAAATCAGCTTAGTATATGGTTTTGGCTTAGCCATAAAAGTGGCAAGAACATAACATGTTTCCTTGACTCATATCTAAAACAATATATTCAATTGTGTGGATATTGGAATCATTTGGTGATTGAAGTGGTCAAAAACCCGGCTTTGCAATACATGAATGTTGACATTTTACAGAAAATGCATTTGATTCTATAGACAGGTTATTCCTATTATGCACATGTACGCGTTAACTTGTAGGGTAGTTTCCTGTGTTTAATTTTGTACATTATTCAATATGCAACCGAATATTATACGCAAAAGAAAATCTTTTGCAAAAACACAATCAAAATTGCTTGAAAAATGAGGTCACAATATTTATATTAAATATTGGTAAGAGCAAATACTCAAAGGTATGAGCAAAAATGGTTGCGTGGTGGGATCATATCACTATCTCCCTCGCACAACGGCACAGTAATGCCCATTCTGAGAACCGGTGCCCCATCACGTAATCAGTAACATTACCAGCAGATTTGAATGGCGTCTAATTTACTTATTTCTGGTTTGGATTCATAAAATTCTTTCAATTATATGTTTTAGGTAATGTAACTGGTTTATTGAATTAATAAAAAAAATCGAGTCAACTACCCCATTATGCATTTTGCATCAGCCATTTTCTTATACCCTCTAGTAATTGTATCGATAAAAAATCATCCAGATTGTAATTGTAAGTTACACGAGAAGCCAAAGTCATTTATTTGAACACATAAAGTTAAAAGAGATCTGTTTCCAAGGTAAAAATCCGTATATAAAATCCTTCTTAAATGATGAATAGAGTACTTGCAAGACCTGAAGTTTCATGACACATGGGGAATTATAATGAAAGTACAGTGTATTGTCAAACATTTTACTAATAGGACAGGACTCGTAAGAGTAATAATTTATCTTGTAAGATGATAAATACATATTAAACCCATGTTCATTAGTATAAACATTGAGGTTTATCAGAAAAACCTTTTAAATAAACACAGGTTATTTAGACATTTCAAAATAGTCCCACAACTAAGATACACAATAAATTACCACATTTACTGTTATCTGTATTATGCCGCAGATCAATAAGTCTAAAACATCAAATTGATTATATTTACATGAAAATTGGAAGGGTTTGGGTTGAGTCAAATTAATCAATTTATAGTGGACTTTAAAAACAATAGGATACTTTCCTGTGTTTAATTCTATACGTAATTCAATTTGCAACCGAATATAATACGCAAAAGTAACCCCTTTGCGAAAACAGAATCAAAATTGATATCGTAAAATCATTGTAAATAGAGGTCACAATATTTATTTTAAATATTGCTATGAGCAATCTCACTATCTCCCTCGCACAACAGTACTGTAATGACCATTATGAGAGGTGACGTCACGGCTCATGTCATGCATCCTGCAACTGTCATTTAACAATTACCCTTTCCAGCAGATTTGAATGGACTCTAATTTACTTAACTTCTTTCGGATTGCCAAAATTCTTTTGATAATAGGTTTTAGGTAATTTAACTTGTGGATTTAAATAATAGAAGAATCCGTGTCAACTGCCCTATTGGCTTATATAGGCTTGATCAGTAGGGATACACTGTGATGTAGCTTCATGGGAATATTTGTTCAAATAACATATTTATATTTACGTAACATTAATATGCACTACCCACATATAGAACAATGAGTAGTGTATAAAATTATTTGATGTGTGACATTGTTCAAAATGTCAGATTTCATAATATAGACAAATAATTAGCCAATATTGACACTATAAAATTTTCCTGCAACTTTATATTCACAAAGTATTCTAAATGTCCATTGTCAGTGTAATGGTATATGCAAAATTCACATTTGGTTTGTGTATTGCCAAATAAAAAATATAACAGGCTTAGTACTGTTTGTTTTATGCCATTTGCCTTATACTTTTCATCATTACAAGGCTTTATTTCACCAGTCTGTACTAAAATGTGGCCAAGACATCAAACATTGTTTTGGCACACCTATATTCCTTAAATCCTGATAAACAAAGTAGCTCATTCTTTAACATACATGTGGACTACCTAAGTATTGCCAATTCTCTTTCATTAAAAACTGTATTATTGATGTGAAACAAAAATTTTACAGTATTTCATAGAACTCAGTAGGTATTTTGTTGCGACAATTTAAATATTCTTTGTTTAAAATTATTTTATTGTTTACAATAAAAAATGACTTGACACTGTGTTTGTTAGGAAAATGCCTATTTTAAGCAGGCTATCGACATACAAGTGTTAACCTCTCAAGATCGACCTGTTAGCCGGTCGGCACCAAAACAGGCGATATACCGTGGTATTCCTCATAATGACAGAGACTGCTCGAAGGAACAAGTCAAATAGTCTAGCACTGATGCTTCTATGACAATGGACAAGCCACGAGACATCATCAGTGTGTACTCATTGTTTGGTAATTATATTATTAACACGTTGACTGCGGCGCCAAATATTGCGACGCTACGCCTATGCGGCTGGCACACGCTAGGTGCGTTTCCCGCACTCGCGTAACAATCCCGAACGCCAGTGCGCCTCGCGTGTTGTATATATCGCTAAGCTAAAAACCATGTCTGGCCGTGCAAATTTATAAGCCACTTTTCCCCACGTATTTATGGTACTGTTGAATTACTTGCAATACAGTAATTGCGCATCGTTTTAATTTAAAACTTAAAATAAAACTTTAGGTATTATTACCATTCTTTATTTAGAGCAACAGCTACCAAAGCTGTTATTGTATTTTGATAAAATTTGTGTCCCTGTTTAGATGTAATAAAAAGGTAGATATTTTACGTGTTTGAAATAAATTTTATGTATGAAATTTGACTATATACTTATATTCGTAAGATTTATCGAAATAACTCGTTCAAGTTAGCTTTAACATTTAGGATAATCATTCCTATAAATATAAATCAAACCAATCATGGCTATCTAAGACAAGTAATAAAATATTAAATAAAAATACGTGGGTGAAGCCACAATCTTTGTATATATTTATTTACAACGCACCTAGCGTGTGCCGCCCGCACAGGCGTCGCGCAATAAAAACACACCTGTTGTGTGCCGGCCGCACTCTTGTATAGAGATTTTTAAAACGCACCTAGTGTGTGCCGGCCGCATGCGCGTAGCAAAATCAAAAACACACCGTGTGTGTGCGCCGCAGTCAACGTGTTAAACACACTGTAATAGTGAACACCCAGACCAGAAACATTTTTGGATCACACAAACGTGTTAGGGGCAGTTCATAAAATACGTCACACAAAATGTTACCTTTTCAAACTCATTTCGTCACACTATGTCACATTTTCTGCGACCCCTGTGAATATTGCGTCACAAATGATCAGCCGCCCCTCTCCCGTACATAATATAAAGCAATTAACAGTACACAAATATCTATATTTTATAATATTGATTATTTGCAATAGTAAAACTTTAATAAATCAATAAAAATCTGTAATAACGAGCAAATAAATATGTCTATTAAATATCAGAAGTCCAGGGATTTTTAAATAATTTTCAAATTTAGAAAACCGATGAGCTGCATATGTTACATTTCTTTAGACATCCGACTCCCTCTGTCACATCTTGTCACAGTAAGACACCCTCCTCATAAGTGCAAACGTATTTTATGAACGGCCCCTTGATGTGGACATCAAACTATCTTCTCGTTTCAGTACTTGCTCACCCCACAGCGGCTATCAGACGAACACTCACCATAAACATGTCCGATTCATCTAAAAGCACTTTTCCGTCTTTCAGCCTTCTCACTGCTGGGATCCCACTCGTGGTCGTCGGGGTCGTCTCCGTCGAAGATGGTGGGCGACATGGGTGAGAGGGTGCTGGAGCGGTCCGGCTCTTCTAGTTGTGGGGATGATGGGGATGGTGGTGGAATGTGGCGATACCCTTGTGGCATGGCCGATATCATGTCCTCGTATAAGTAGTCCGGCAGGGGGAACTGGCGCGGCGTATACGGTCTCACTGTCTGGAGGAATAAACAAATCTTAACGTTACACAGGCTTGTCGTGTTAGTAATGATTGATGAATTGTTATTATGATTAGTATAGGGTTGGGGGGGCCAACCTGCGGGTTGGGGGGGCCAACCTGCGGCTCGCGAGCCACATGTGGCTCTTCGAAGGATTATTTGTGGCTCTCAATAAATGTACCCGAGTTCCCTTTTCATTTTTGTGCTATTATATTTTAAAAAATTATTATTATTGTTCCGTGTGTTTTTCAAAATGTCTTTGTGTCTAAGTGCAACGTTGTAACAAATTTCATTTCCGTCCAGGTTAAGAATTAAATACGAATTTAATTGAGGCAGTGGAAAATTTCAAACTTTGAAAGATGGCTCGACTATCAAGGAGTTTGGCAACCCCTGGTATAAGGGTTGCAATAAAACATTTGTGTTTATCCTGGCACGGCAAAGTGACCACTCTGCACCTGATGGTAAACGCAGTGACGTCTAGTATGAAGTAACGAGACACAATGTATCCCTCACTACTCAACACGCAGGCCAGCATGATTATGCTGGCCTGCTTCTTCACACTACGACATGGGGCAAGAAGGTGAAGAAGGAGTGGAGGGTCTAGCGTCAGAGTGCTCAGAAGGCCGCAACACGGCCAAACGTCTTACTCCAACTCTAGACCCTGACAAAAACCGGATGTACACTGGCTGACCCTAGAACGCGACACATTTGTGTGTGCCACTATGGCGAGTTTTACTCCCTGTGTACGGTGGTCGCTATCCGGGCGGATATGAATATCCTACCACCAGCAAATGCTTATCGGTCAGGAACTTTCATATATCGACTCAGGTGTCTGTCTAATGTTGCCAAGAAATATAAAATTAGTTTTATTTCAATGTGTATAATTCTGGTAAACATAAGAAACCACTGTAAAACATAATATTTTTAACAAGCTTAGAGATGTCGGTAGCAGCAAGTATGTACTGTGGCGCCTTGTATCGTGGACTCTGGATGTAGTTTTTTTAACGATTTTTCATACAGACGGTACACTCTTTCCGGCGCCACCGACCAACCTACCCTAATCTATCCTTCTTGTACACACCTGCAACGTATCGTCATCCCATTGTTTTTTTAATGGAACTTATAACAATTATACAGTGGTTTCATAATTATACCTTAGAGGCGATATTTACATTTAATTGCGCCGCTTATAACAGGATACAGGTAACAACAACACATGCGATTCTTATCATGAAGCGAGCCGATGCCACCATAATTATAAGTGAGACTTGCGGTAATATTGATGCGATGCAGAAACAACGCCGGGGCGATAAATTATGTAATATGGATACAAGAAAATAACGCAGACATGATGAATAAATACACGCCACAGACATACACTAGTCCTGACCCCACACTGGCTCAAGCCTGTATCGGGGGAATCAAGAACTAAGCGGAACTACGGTCAACACCACAACACCCAGACTCGAAGCAAATAACTATCACACACACATTTGTTTCGGTGCGGGAATCGAACCCACGGCCTCTCGTTCCACAGCCGACTACTCGCTCACTGCGCCACAGAGGCTATAGGACACTATATGAACAGGTAGACATCAAATATTTGTATGTCTAAATTATCAATAATATCTGGGTGTCCTGTGATGGTGAATAAATTAGTCTTGGCTGAACACGCTCGTTTTATTGACGTACCCGTCGGTTACCCATCATTACAATAGAACTGTCAGACATGAGTTGAACTATGTATAAAATTGGCGAGTACTTGCCTCAGTACCAACGTCGTCTGGTTCCGGCTGCGGTTCGTGCGTGTGTTGCGCACTCGCCTGTAGTTCGCGTTGCAGCTCGCGGCGCTGCTCGCGTTGCTGCTCGCGTAACAGCTCGCGATGGTTCTGAGCGAATCGTGTTCGCTCGCTACGTTCGGCGCGAGTGTGTCGCGCCGCCACGGCCTGGTCAGATACATCCTCTTCCTGTTGGGACAATAAATATAATTTCTTATATAGGCAATGCCGAAAAACCTAATAAAGGACCTGGTGTAACTAAGGAAAAAACGTGTATACCTAATGACAGTTAAATAGCGCCATGAACTAGTGCTGTCTGTGTGCTATTCCACATATTTATAATCGATATTTGGTTATAACCACTTCTGTACCAACAGGATAATAAGTAGGGAGTAAATACAAGCCAAAATCAATTTTATTTCCATAACATTAAAGTTAAAAATATCATGTAAGAACGGCGAGTGTTGAAAGTATTTGTGGCGCGCCGGCATACCATTGATACATGACTGATCAATGCACTTCAAGTCCTTGTGAAGGTCTCTTTCGTCGTTGTATATAGGCAGAATCATTTGTACACCTCTGTATACTACGGAGATCTAGTGTCTAACGCGAGTACAAAACGTACTTTTAAATTGATAGGTTATTATGCTTTCCAATTATTTATTAATTGAATTAAAAAACGCAAGCTTATCTCTTATTTTGTCTTAATACAAGAATGGAAAGAAAAGCTATTTGGAGATAGTGATAAGGTACAGATGTACAGACAAACAGAGAAACAAAACAACACACTGTGTCTGCGTTAAACAGAGAAAGCAAAAGAAAACAATATAATTGTGCAACATCACTTTTTTTTTCTTTTCTATCGCGCGAATTAAGGACACTTACACTTACTTTTCCTCACCATGTATACAGTTCAAAAGTAACTAAGAGTAGGATAACGTAAAGACAATGCATAGCATAAAAACTGTAGTAGGTAAGGGCAGTAAGTAAACCAATAATACACAACAATGTATAACCAATTAATTTCAACAAACAAATGACCACATTTCTTCATTTTCCTGGCACGGCAAAGTGGCCACATTGCATCTGATGGTAAGTGCAGTGCCGCCCAGTTAAAGTATTAAGTAGCGAGAGACAATCTATCCCTCGCTACTCAACACAATCATGCCGGCCTGCTGTTTAGCTTCTTCACACTATGCCTAAAGGAGCCAGGATCATAGGAAGGAGGGAACACGGTAGCTGGCAAACTGTTCCACAGCTTGATGGTGCGGCAAAAATACGAGTTTGCTCTGCTCTTGGTTCGGGCCGGGGTAGTAGACACCACGAAGCTGTGGCTCCGCAAGCCAGTACGTGTGGTTCTGGTATGGAAGGGAGAGGATGGGATAAGATCAAACAATTCTTCAGAGCATTCGCCATGATACAGGCGGTAGAACACGCTAAGCGAGGAAATATCCCTACGCAGTAAACATAAATAAACATAAAGTGTAACAATTGCATTTAACATCATCATCATTTACTGGCTCACCTCACTTTCCATGGACAGTCGGGTAGACGATTTAGAAACACCATTATTTAACGGCGTCTCAGGTAATTCTATTACTCGCCATCTGTAAAATAAATAACATATATTTTTGAATACAACAGTGTAACTGAAGAATGTTCATAAATGATTTAAATCCATGTGAGTTCTGTTTCACTTAATCCTAATGTAGGTCAGATGACCTAAAACTCTATAGAATTTGTTATCACTATTTCGTAGCTGGAAAATAACGATAAGTTATTTTTGCCTTTAATAATCTTTTATATATATCATATTTTATATGTACCTTTATTTTATGTCCCATATTTTATATGTACCTTTATTTTATATACCATATCTTATATGTAACTTTTTTCTTTAAACAATCTCTTAACAAATACTATGTATGTATGTATACTGTTTGTCCACTTGAAAATTATTTAAACTATATTTCCTAGGCAATAGAGTCATAGGTTAAAATACTGGTAAAATCAGAAAATTTAAAAGCTTTTACTTCAAGAGGTTTTGTGTACATAATATCTGTACCTCAACCATGAGTTAGTTCATGTCAAAAGGTTACGATAGGTTAACAAAGTCGCTAGCGGTGTAACATTGTTTTTGATATATATATATATGAAATGCTTCGTTTAATTCAAATTTAGTTCACATAACCAGAGGTTCACCTAGAGGTGCTGTAAATTTTGCCATACTAATATTTTTATAAATAAATAAATAACACCCAACAGTCACACACATAGCCCCGACCCCGCACTAAGATACGAGTCTTGTGTTGTGGGTATCAGGAACTATGAGGGACTATGGTCCCACAACACCCAGACCCCGGACACAAATATCTGTCTGTCACACAAACAATTTTACTAGTATAAGAAACATAATGGTTACCCATGTTTATACGAGTATTACACATTGTAGCCAAGTCAGTAGCCCATCCTAGCCTAACTCTGGATTAAACATTTTTACAGTACGCGCACACTTCGGTACACAATACTAGAATTAATATTAAAACAGCTGTGATGTACCGTTAGTTCGGCATCAATGCAAGCCCGCAAAGATCGCAGACCACCAGTCGTAACCATTGATTGACGCGAGACCCTTGTCGCTTTCAATTAGCTCGGTACGCTTTGTAATTACATTTAGTCTATCTGTACAGTTAATTTATTTTCTAAACTTTTCTCTTCCGCTCTGCCTACTCTTCATCTTGCTCTGTATATGCTTGAACTGTGTCTCACACCTTCTGTACTGTGTGGCAATAAACACTATATCACTGTGATTCGGACTACTTTATTTACCACTACCTAGCCTCAAGACACACGATATATCTGTCTGATACACATTGAAGTAACACTATTTTTAAGAATTTTATCGATTTTATTTGTGCGGAAAATGTATGGTTGAGCTACTGGAGCAGGGTGGTACTCCTTATAATACTCCGGGATCGCTCCGTAAGCGTCGAAGTAGGCCACCGCGGGGTTTTAGCTGGTAGTGTCGGGTGGGGTGTATATAGGGGGGTAGGGACTCTGCCCAGCGGCTGCACGGATAGCCATCATCCGGGCGAGGGGTGCTGGATCGTAAGACTGGCTAGTCCAGCTTAACCGTTTTATTCTTATTCCGCTTCCGGCAGGCGGCAGTAATATCAAATCATTTATTTTGCAGTCCAGCTTAAGTTTATCTACCGGTGCTTCGGAAATGCCCACTGGTCTGAGAAGAAGCACCAAGAAACTCCGCCGTAGGTCTTTTGTATAAAACGCTTTAACTGCAAAAAAAAAGTGGTAGATGATAGCTTACATACTTGGGCGTGATGATCTCCTTGTAGGTGAGTATCTGCGGGCGCGTGTTGGCGGCCACGCTCTGCGGGATGACGATGTTGTCGATGTCGTACGACTGCCGGCGGTATCGCGTCTCAGTACTCGACCGACCGCGCGACCTGCACCAGTACAGTGTACACAAATTACACATACACATATACACTCACGCCTGTAATCTCCGAAGGGCTACCGGTCACGTATCAATGGAACGCCGGTGCTCCACAACACTGGTAACACACTCGCTGTTCTTACATACTATTTTCAACTTTAATGTTATGTAAATAAAATTGATTTTTGCTTCTATTTACTCCATACTACTTTACTTTTTTAATATCCTTTAATATTTGAGGGGTTTTAAACATGTTTCTTCTAAATTATTGTTTTATTTAGACTGTGGTCCCGATTAAACATACTACTTTATATTTATTTATTATATGCAAAGTTGAACTCCGACTTACGCGAATTCGACTTACACGATCATCGCTCGGTCCCACCTATCGCGTAAGTCCGGGATATTACTGTACTTAAATAACTTAGTGCTAGGTTTCGGTCCCGGTCGGTCGATGTATTGTGCTATTTATGAGGGCCCACCCAATATTCACTCGCAACCCATAATTTGAGAAATGCTGGCATAGATCAATTGAAATAACTATATACGCCTTCCGAGTACACAGTCCTATATGTTGTCGCACGCGAATATTACTTACCATCAAGTCAACCACTTGTAAAATACTTTTTTTCTATTTAAGTTACTATACTAGTGTCTATTTTTTTAGTTAGTAAGTCTCATAGAAACAAAGACTGCATAAGCAATTATTTACTAATTAATTATTACATAATCACATCAATACCTGTCATGTCCAGATGTGTCTTCGTCTCTCTCGCGGTCTCGTATTTTCCTTGATAACGGCGGACGCCCTCTTTTCAACTCTGTAATATATATATTTTTTAATTTAAATATTTTTTGCTACAATAACATGTACTAGAGAAAATGAATAGATCCTCTCAAAATCCTATTCACAAGATTTGCAGTAAAGTCGTTATAGGAAACTGCGCGATGTATTTTTTTGTTATTGTGTTGCTGAAATAACCATCACTAACAAAAAATGTCATGCGAAAAGCGTAAAACTAGTATTCTTAAATGTAAACACTATTTTGCGAGAGAATAATTTATACATGTTAAAAATAACAATGTCTCTCAATACATATATTTGGATAGAATTATACTTAGTAGTAAGTACTTTTCCAGAACAGGAGAAACAAATGTCACTTGCAATGTATGTTATTGTGAACTGGACCCAGTTATGCCAAAATGTACCCACAAATTATTAAAAAAAATTTTATTGACACCAAATTGATCAGAATGTGATATATTACTACTTGCAAAACAGCCCAACCGTTGTTCACATCGGACATAAAAAGTATGTATGAACCAAGTCACACTTTAGGAACATGTATAAAATATTCTGTTACTGTGGTCTACAAACATTTTTCAATTATTAAAAAAATCCCAATACAGAAACAACTCAAACATGTATCTATGTTCTGAAGCAAAAGGCACAACTGGCACTAACAAACATATTATTCAGATTATTGGACCATGAGTCAAAATCAAACTTATGCAGTAGCAAGAAATCAACTTTATGCAGTTGGTATATTTTGGCATAACTCTTTTTTTTATCCTGGCACGGCAAAGTGACCACACTGCACCTGATGGTAAGCGCAGTGGCGTCCAATTAGAGTATAGTATATGAGAGTACGCGACACACTTGCGTGTGCCACTATGGCGGGTTTTACACCACGGGAATATCCTACCACCAGCTGCGTCCAAATGTATACTTACTGTTGGGATGTCGCTTGGACCGCGGCGTGGTAGAGTTATGGTTGTGTTGCGTGTTGTGTTGCACGTTGTGTTGTGTGTTGTGTTGCGCGCGCGTGTTGGACGCGTGGTGCGCGCCGCGGAACGACTTGTGCGCACGCGCGTGGAACCACGGGCGTGACGTCATCAGCGACAAGTGTACAGACGGCAACACGTCTGGAGAAAACATATACGATTAGTATACTCGTGGCAGATACGGGCATATATCACAGTTTAACACATTTCTGAGATCACAAAATTGATTTTGTAATTTCAAGTAACTTCATAAACATATCAGATGTTAAAATTCATATTTATAATATACTAGCTGTTGCCCGCGGCTCCGCCCGGGTGGTAGTTATTTTTGTAAGAAAAGGTATAAAATCCATGGAGTCACCTTAGGCTACTACATCTTTCTATATTTTGCTATCCCATAGGAACCGTGCATTTTTTGGGATAAAAAATAGCCTATTTGATTATATCTAATCTCGAAACTACCACTATGCAAAAAATCATTACGATCGCTTGGTCTGATAAAAACAAAAACTATCCCACGAGAATTGTACATTTTTCCCGGGTATTAAAGTAGCCCTATCATTTGCGCGATCGAATAATCTAAGCGTATTCTAAATCTCAAGATGATTGGTCAAGCCGTTTTTGAGTTAATACCACATATACAGACAGATATACAAATTGCAGAATTGGGATCAGTGAGTCATTAAATGAATATTTCGCGCAAAATCGGGTCAATTACTTAAATGTACAGACATAATAAACGTATTGTCGTTAATCTGTTAGACAGCCTCCATGGCGCAGTTGGCGAGTAGATGGTATTGTCATTAAATAAAATAAACGGATATATGATAGCAAAATGTATTTTCTTGTATTCGTCACATACCAGTGTCATGAACCATCTTTTATTTTACACACCATATTTTTCTATACCAGCCAGATAGTATATTAACAAGTTTTACTACTCTAATAAAATAAATACCAAAAAGGCGTAATTACATTGTAATATTCAACAGATGGCTGTGAAACGAGAGGCTGTGGGTTTGATTGCCACACCGGGACAAATGTTTGTGTGACAGACAGATATTTGTGTCCGGGGTCTGGGTGTTGTGAGACCGTGCGTCTCTCGTAGTCCCTGATACCCACGACACAAGCTCGTATTTTAGTGTGGGAACGGGGTTATGTGTGTGTATTGGGTAATGGGTTATCATCATCGGGTTGTGAGCAGACGAGCCACCTGATGGTAAGTAGTCACTGCCGCCCATAGACTTCTGCAATGCCAGAGCACAGCAGAGCCGCTGCTTACCGTTGACCGTTATGTGTGTACATACCACGGTCGTCGCTGAGCACCGGATGGTAGGCGGGGTCGAGTAGCGCGCGCGCGTGGTGGGTGGGGGGCGGCGCCACACACACCGGCTGCAGCGAGGGGTCCGCGCGGCCAGTACACACGGGGCACGACTCCACCGGCGCCATGCATCTGCAACTGTTCACCGCACCACATTACACATCATGTACTATACCAGTTCACCCTGCGGCTCTTTTAAGGATTGTGGCTCTCGATAAATATACTCGAGTTCCCTTTTCATTTTTGTGCTATTATATTTAAAAAAATATTATCGTTCTGTATGTGTGTGTGTTTGACAGCCTCCGTGGCGCAGTTGGCGAGTAGCTGGCTGTGAAACGAGAGGCCGTGGGTTCGATTCCCACACCGGGACAAATGTTTGTTTGAAAGATAGATATTTGTGTCCGGGGTCTGGGTGTTGTGAGACCGAAAGTCTCTCGTAGTCCCTGATACCCACAACACAAGACTCGTATCTTAGTGTGGGGTCAGGGCTATGTGTGTGACTGTTGGGTGTTATTTATTATTATTATTATTTATGTGTTTCAAAATGCCCTTTAAATTACTGACAACAAATATGAGAGTGAAAGTGCAACGTTGTAACAAATTTGATTTCCGTCCAAATTAAGAATTTAATATTATTTAATTGCGGCTCGCGAAATATTTCTAATTTTGAAAAATGGCTCGACTATTCAAGGAGCTTGGCCACCCCTGTACTATAAACACCATGCATCTGCAACAGTACACCACACAGCACATATTATTACTAAATGGCCTGTTAATATTTATGCTGGTGGTAGAATATTCATATCCGCCCGGTTAGCGACCACCGTACACAGGGTGTAAAACCCGCCATAGTGGCACTTGCATGTGTGCGTTCCGGGATCAGCCAGTGTTCACCCAGTTTTTGTCGGAGATCTAGAGTTGGGGTACGATGTTTGACCGTGTTGCGGCCTTCTGAGTACTTGGACTAGTGTCAGAATAATCAGAAGGCCGCAGTTACTAAATTCGGTAAAGCACTCGATAGGGATGAATGCAAGGGATGTTTTTGCCTTACAGGAGAACATGATGTAGGATGATCTAATGTAGACTCATAAATACAAAGTTTAGAGTTGGGGGTAAGGGGGTTTACAGTTGGAGTACGATGTTCTGAGTACTCTGACACTAGACCCTCGACCGCTTCTTCGCCTTCTTGGCCATGGTGTAGTGTGAAGAAGCAGGCCGGCATGATTGTGTTGAGTAGCGGGGGATAGATCGTCTCTCGGTACTCGATATTCTAATTGGACCGCACTGCGCTACCCATCAGGTGCAGTGTGGTCACTTTTCCGTGCCAGTATAAATAAAAATTGAATTATGTATAACATACATTCTCTAGCAGCAATAGCCTAGTTGGCTGCGGTCAGGACTGTCAAGACGAAAGTCGTATATTCGAGACCAGCCCAAATGACATGACTGACACCTCTGACTTTTCTAAAAGTTATATGTATGTTCATTGTTAAATATAACTTGCTTTAACGGTGAAGGAAAACACCTTGAGGAAACCGGCATACCTGAGAATTCTCATAAGAATTTCGAAGGTATGTTAAGTGTGCCAACCCGCATTAGGCCTAGCCCCTCTCATTATTAGAGGACGCCCATACCCAGCAGTGGGATAATGTTTAACACAGGGCTAGTATTAATATACATTCTCTCATCCAGGCATACCGAAATAACATTAGCAGTTTCTGTATATACTAACTTAATATCTGAAGGTTTTGCTGCCTTCTGTGTGGCGATGTGTAGATTATGCATCTGCAGTAGTTTCCGTTTCTTGAATGTTTCCCTCCGCAGCGGCCGCACTCTAGCACATGTTTCTGAAGCGGGATCATTTTCGGATATGTCTGGTATCACAGCTCCGGGCAACGAACCCACGTACCCCTCCGGCTCACCCTCAAACTCCACTGGACCTTTGGCTTCACGCACCTGTAAATTATTTTTGTATATTATTTTTAACCGACTTCAAAAAAGGAGGAGGTTAACAATTCGTCGGAATCTTTTTTTTTATGTATGTTTACTCGAAGACGCCTGGACCGATTCGTGAAATTCTTTTTTTGTTTTAAAGGGTATACTTCCCAGGTGGTCCCATTGGCACCAAGTCAGGATCTGATGATGGGATCTCAAAAAAAATCAAGGAAAACCCACAAATTTTATAGTGACGCATAATTTGTTTTTTATTGAAGTCTGTGTACTTTTTATGAATAAAAAAACTTTTTTGGTTTACCATTTCTATAATTCATTCTATTATTAATCATTGTATTATTTCTGCCTCGGTAGCGCAGTTGTAATTGCCGAAATAGAGTATTGCGGCAATGGTTTTTTAAGGTAATAAAATTATTTTAATTGGGAACGTTAAAAATGTACTTATATTAACCAGTCATGACTCATAAGCTTGCCAGCGGTGCGTTCAAATACTGGCCAGATTCGCCGTTCTTACATGCTATTTTTAACTTTAATGTTATGGAATAAAAATGATTTTAGCTTGTATTTTACTCCCTACTTTTTTTAATATTTCTATAGACACGAGTGATTAAACCACTATATTGGGACACGGGTGTATAGTGTATGCCTTTTTTTTAGATATTTTGCTATAACATTTGAGAACACTTAAAAATCCCATTGGAACAAAGTACCATAATGAAGCTACATTTCACATACATTGATTTGGCAATCCCTAAAGAGAAAAGAATTTCTTACAACCCAATTTTAGTATTTAGCCTTAATTATATCCTTAAAGAAATTGTGTGAGGAACCAAATTGTCGCGTCGGGTGTAAGTAGGTCAGGACGAGATTACTAGCAGCTGCGTTTGGATTAGTGTTGTTTATCCACGAGTCATGACCTTGAGACCGTGTGCATATTATACAGTAAGTGTGCTACGTAGAGTTACGTAGTAATTAATGTTCTACAAATAAGTATGGTATAGAGCAGTGGTGGCAAAGCTACTTGATGGTCGTCATTTTTCAAAATTTGAAATTTTTCCCGAGCCACAATTAAATATGTATTTAATTCTTAACTTGGACGGAAATGAAATTTGTTACAATGTTGCACTTAGTCTTTCATATTTGTTGTCAGAAGTAAAAGGACGGTTTGAAACACATACGAAACTATATTTTTTTAAATATAATAACACATAAATGAAAAGGGAACTCCAGTACATTTATCGAGAGAGAATTATGATGTTGTTTTCACAGAAGAATTTCTGAGAATTCTAAAAATACATAAAACATATTTTAGGTATAAATATTTACTGATTCCAATAATAAACCATTTGTACTTGTATAAAAAAAGCATTCAAAACTTGCTACCTTATGTAAAATAAGTACATAAAATGTGTCAACATATTGTGCAATATGAACTTGTACCGAAAATACTTGACGAAATCAATAACTCCGCGCTTCTCAGTATGGGAGCCAAGCGACGGCCTTCTAGTAACAAAGTAGAAGAAAATATATTTTAATTTTTGCTTTTGATTTTATGTTTCTCGTTTGTTATTACACGTCGGAGTTTGTTGTACTATGGTGAACGACGGTGGGGTCGAGCTAAAAATCAGTGCTGTGTTGTGCACATATTGCAGTGATTCGTTTGTAAATTTATTTATTTATTTACACTTCATACATAAATTTACTAGCTGTTGCTCGCGGCACCGCCCGCGTGGAGATTACATTTGGGCGAAAAAGTATACAATATACAAATTTTCATGCGTTTAACTTCAAACATGACGGATTTTCATACAAACTTTATACCCCTTAGGGGTGGTATTTCCAAAAACCCTTCCTTAGTGGATGCCTAAGTCATAAAAGGTACCTGCTGTCAAAATTTCAAGTCTCTAACCCCAGCCGTTTAGGCTGTGCGTTGATCGATCAGTCAGTCAGTCAGTTTCTTCTTTTATATATACAGATATATGTAAAGGTGGACTTAATGCCTGAGGCATTCTCTTGCAGTCGAACCTTGGGTGATGCAGAGATAGAATGAAGTAGGTTTGCAAATATATTTTATTTATAATAACTAATAGTAAATTAGTTACTTAATTTGTTCACTTGTTTCTGTTAATATGTGTGTTGAATGAATAAATGGTTTGTGGTTTTATGGTTGGTCTATTGTACGTATAGATTAGGAATGTGGCCGACACTAGACATATTTCCATAATTTGCAATATTAATGCGATTTTGAGCAATGACTAACGTCAATACCATTAGTAAATATGTACTTAAGCTAATAGTTATGACGTGTGAATTATTACTTTACATAACAAAATGATGATGTCTCAGTATGTAACCTCAGCTATAATACCTATACTTAGCTATATGATTTTTTTACGTTAAAGACAACATAATTGACACAGCCTCCGTGGCGCAGCGGGCAAGTAGTCGGCTGGGAAACGAGATGCCGTGAGTTCGATTCCCGCACCGAGACAAACGTTTGTGTGACAGACAGATATTTATTTCGGGTCTAGGTGTTGTGGACGTCCTTCGTAGTTCCTAATACGTACGATACAGGTTTTACCGAGTCTGGAGGTCAGAACTATGTATGTGAACGTTGGTGTATTTATTTAAAAAAACTACAGTATTGGCTAGCTTTTATCATGAATATAAGTCATGACTTTACTAAACATAAAAATAAATTATGCGTCCATATAAAATTTGAGGGTTGATCTCGATTTTTCTGATCCTGGACCTCTTCTGTTCAATATATATATAAATGATGTCACAACAAGTTTCAAATCATCTGAAGTTATTCTTTATGCTGACGATAAAAAAATATATAAAATTATTACAAATATTAATGATTGTTCAGATCTACAACATGACCTTGATAGATTTTGTAGCTATTGTAGAACGAACCTTTTATTTCTTAATGTCAAAAAATGCAATGTTATATCTTTTACTAGAAAAAGAAAAATGATTGAGTATAAATATAATCTAAACAATGAAGATATTGCAAGAGTGTCTGAGGTGCGTGACCTAGGGGTTCTTCTCGACAGTAAACTTGTTTTTAATTCTCATATTAACCATACAACGCAGAGGGCTTTCCGTATGTTAGGATTTGTACTCAGAACTGGCAGAGATTTCAAAAATTTATCAACTTTAACTTTGTTGTATAAGTCTCTCGTACGACCTTTGCTTGAATATGCTTCGGTGGTTTGGAACTCGAATTATCAGGTATATATAAGTAAAATAGAACGTATCCAGGATAAATTTATTAAACATCTCCAATGGCGTAATCGCTCTGATAAAGAGTTTATACATGGATTACCAAGCTTGAAGAACCGGCGGACTGAGCGTGATTTAATGTTCCTCTACAAAATTATGAAGGATCAAGTTGACTCCCCATACCTCCTTAGTAAGATATCATTCGGATGTCCACGACTTAGTGCACGTAAAAAGTTTTTGTTCAATAACGATACCTCTAGGACTAACTATGGCATGAATGTGTTTATTAAAAGAACTTGTCGGCTGTATAACAATATCACATCAAGCGATCCAAACTGTATTGACATCTTTCACCTTTCTCCTTCTCAATATAAGAAAACATTGCATTCAGTACTGTTATATAAGTGATATATTATGTGTACATTGTGTGTGTGTATATAGTTTTGTATATTTAAACGTTATATATATATATTTTTTTTTGCTAATTTCTGTGTGTATGCGCGTGTGTATGCGTAAATAGCGGCGTCTGTTAATTTACGTGATTTTGTAATCTGTGGAAACTGCTATGGAATGTGTATTATTGTTTGTTAATTTTTAATTATTGTATGTATTATTGCTTCTGTTGTTTCCCAAATAAATAAATAAAAAAAACCCCATCATCAGATCCTGACTTGGTGCCAATGGGACCACCTGGCAAGTATATCCTTTTAAACAAAAAAAGAATTCCTCGAATCGGTCCAGGCTTCATCGAGTAATCGGAGAACATACATAAAAAAATACCGACGAATTGGGAACCTCCTCCTTTTTTGGAGTCGGTTAAAAAATACGCTACAGACGAGACATGAATGACGAGAATGAAGTTTTGAATACATAATATAATATTGATACACGTAATATTCTATTTATGTGCAAATAAAGTAGGTCACAACAGAACATATTCAAATCCCACAGGCGACGGGGCTAAGTTGTTAACGGTAAGCGACACGTGTGACGCATGTCTTTTGATAATGCCCTAATTAAATTAAAATCTTATCGCTTGTTCAAACAATAACGTGACACAGGTCAACGCACCGCAAAACTGAAAATGCGCCCGTTTCATTTGCAAACATTAATAAGTGATGTTAAAAACACATAATATGTTCAGTTAGCGCGCAAGAACACAAAGTTTTCTGTCTGTTACGTTTTCACGGGTAAACTACCAAACCGATTTTGATAAAATGTTGTATACGGCTAGCTACCCCGAGGACGGACATAGGGTACTGTATTATTTCTGAATCATCTATCTCTTAAAGGGGTGAAGTAGGGAATGAAAGTTTGTATGGGAATTTAGAAACCACGAAATTCAGAATATCATTTGAGATACTTTGGAATCAAACTCTTAGGGGCTCACCCCCATTAAAATAGGGGAACCGTTTAATATACTTCTTAGGCAAATAGAATTATTGTTACGATACCACGGAGTAGCGACAAACTCATTCAAGACTGACAAAGTCACGTGAAAAAACTAGTTCATAATATTGACGGTTGGCTGGCAATTAGATTTAAGCAACATGTTTGAAAAGTTACAGGGGAGAGGCTTATAGATTTTAGGTGTCTGAAAAAAAAAGTCGCTATAATAAAACTTTTTCGCGGATTTTAGTTGAAATATTATAATACTTGTGTAACCACGTACTTCATCTTTATGACTTATTTTCATGCATTTGAGCATTAACTTCTAAAACAATTGTGCCCTGAAAAAATATGAGCCGATTTTACCAGTTGACTTGAGCCCCAAAAAATGCAGAAAAATACTTGAAACTAGGCTCAAAAGATGCTTATTCCGAATATGTATATACATAACTCAATCATCATCATCATTTACCTGCCCTTATCCCACACTAAGTGGGGTCGGCACAATTGGTTTTAACTCTCCACGCAGCCCTATCATGCGTCAAATCTGCATTCACTCCTTTCACGCGCATGTCCTCATTCACGCAATCCATCCACCTCTTTTTGGGTCTCCCACGACTCTTTCGTCCATCCACATTCATATTGACAACTAGTCTTGTTACATGCCTTTCATCCCTCCTCATCACGTGCCCAAACCAAGCTAACCTAGCACTCCTCATCTTTTCTACAATTGGTGCTACTTTCAGACTTCCCCTTACATACTCATTCCTTATCCTATCTAACTTTGTGACCCCACACATCCATCTTAACATACGCATCTCAGTAGCATGCACTCTCCTCTCATCCGCCTTTTTCATTGCCCAACATTCAGATCCATACATAGCGACAGGTCTTATGACAGTCTTATAGATTTTCCCCTTAAGTTTAAGGGGCATCATCTTGTCACATATTGTTGCTGAGACCTGTCGCCACTTCATCCAACCTGCATTCTTTCTACTATTCACATCTCGGTCAATATTGCCATCATTTTGGAGAAGCGAACCAAGGTACTTAAAATCGGAGCATACCGGTAGGGATACACCATTTAAGGCAATGTTAGAGAAATTGGAAGAGCCACCGAAATCACAAGACAGTTGTTCGGTCTTAGTACGGCTGATCTTGAGGCCTACTCTTTCCAATTTCTCTTGCCATTTTACCAGTCTGCTCTGTACCTCAGCTGCCTCCTCTCCGACGAGTACAATGTCGTCTGCAAAAAGCATGCACCAAGGTGCTTCCTCCTGTATGTGTGATGTCAAAGCATCCATGACCAGGAGGAACAGATAGGGGCTTAAAGCCGACCCCTGATGCAGGCCCACTGCCACACCGAACTCGTCAGTGACGCCGGCTTCGGACCGAACACTCGTACGCGCCCTTGCATACATCGCTTTCACTAATCTTACATACTTCCCAGGCACTCTTTTTTCTTTTAAAGACCACCACAGAACTTCCCGGGGCACTCGGTCGTACGCCTTCTCCAGGTCTATAAAAACCATGTGCAGGTTTTTATGTGCACGCTGGTACTTTTCTATGAGTTGGCGTAAGGCAAATATTGCATCTGTAGTCCCCCGTCCTGGCATAAAACCAAACTGGTTCTGGGTTATCACACATTCCTCTCTCATTCTTTTATCTATCACTTTCTCCCAAACTTTCATGCTATGTGACATAAGCTTTATTCCTCGGTAGTTGTTGCATTCTTGTACGTATCACCCTTATTTTTGAAGATGTGCACCAGAAGACTGCTACACCATTCGTTCGGGATCGTCTCTAAATGCAACAACTTGTTGAAGAATAAAGTCAGCCATTTCCATCCGTCCGCTTTCAGAAACTTCCATACTTCGACAGGTATGCTATCTGGGCCAACCGCTCTTCCGTTTTTCATACTTTGTACAGCCATTCTTACTTCATCTACACTTATTTCTTTTACCAAACCCAAATTATTTAAATATACATAACTCAATATCGCAAAAAATTACATTTAAATTTATTAGCCCGCCAACCGTCGAATATAATCAACAACATTCAGTTGCAATACCAATTAAATAAGAATACCGTGTTATGAGGAAACGATGGGAATATGCGAGAGAAAGGGTCACGACTCACGACGATACCAGGCAGATAGGTATCTAGAGACCGAGCCCATATCGTCGGCAAGAAAAAGACGCATGGACTAGCTCTCTCGGCCAACTAACAAGAATGGGAAGATACACACAATATAAAGTACGTACTATGGACTAAAAAACAGGCAGAACCTGTTTTTCTTCAAATTCAACTAGGGGGATGAAATAAAGAAATCTGTCAGTTTTGTGCCTTTATTGTTGCTTAGTGACACCATACAACTTATATTTAATGGGACGTCAGGACAGACAGAAAACAGATTCGTCTATTTCATATGAATTTATGCTCACACACACATACACCCACGCCTGTAATCCCCGAAAGGGTAGACATAGGTGTAGCCAGTACACCCAATTTTTGCCGAATTTCGGTCCTATATTGTGATAGGGGACGAGCCTTTCGCCATACCGGCCAGTTTCCAGACTCCGGGCTAATACTGAGAATTTCAATATAGAAAACCCAATATCACTTTACCCGACCCGGGGAACGAACCTGAGACCTCAGCACAGCAGCAGTCGTAACGCATGCGCAATTACAACTGCGCCACCGAGGCAGTCATGAATAAAATCATTTTATATTACCATATTATGGCAAGGGCATATGTAGAGTAGCAAAAGGTGAGACATGTGTTATTTCGAGGCCAGGGAATATTAGTGTCTGCACAGAGGAGGATAAATAACATAAAAAAACACTCAATAGTCACACACACAGCCCTGACCTCACACAAGGTCAAACCTGTATTATGGGTATCAAGAACTACGAGGGATTACGGTCCTACAACACACAGACCTGAAACAAATATCTGTGTCACACAAACATTTGTCTCGGGACAATTCAGTTTAAAAACAGGACGCATCTTTTTTAAAATAGCGTAAACACTTGCGAGCTGAGACGCCGCCCCTAAAGTAAGGATTGCAAAAGTGGTGTGCGAATTTTAACAACCCAGGACGCTACTTATAAACCGTCCAGGACACCCCAGGACACTTTAAAAACCAGGACATGTCCTGGGAAAACAGGACGGTTGGCAACTCTAACATATACTCATGGGATAAATCATTATTAGCAAATAGATAGTACCTTGAGATAAAAAAATATAAAAACTACAAAGTATGCAGTAAGGTAATGTGAATCTTACTTATTAATATTATAAATACGAATGGATGGATGCTTGTTACTCAATCACGCCAGAACCGCTAAACGGATCTAGTTGAAATTTAGCACAGAGATAGATTATAGTCTGGAATAGCACTTAAGCCTGTTTTATCCCGGAACAATGTACGGTTCCCGTGGGATAGTTAAGTTTTTCACAGAGCAAGGGATCGACATGATTTTAAAATGATTAAAATAACCTCCACGCGGGCGAAGCCGCGGGCAACATCTAGTAAATAATATTTACAAATTCTAGCTTTTTTATGTCCCGCAGCCCGTATATTTGGCAGCTTCGTGTGCAAGATTACGTTTTATCGGTACCGTAGGAGACTAGTGTTCTAGCGTTTGTATTACATCACTGGGGGGAGGCGATTGACAAGCATGGCGAGGCTCTGGCTGTGATTCTCGACATGGCCAAGGCATTTGATAGGGTCTGGCATCGTGGCCTTCTCTCCAAGCTCCCGGCATACGGTCTGCCCGACAACCTGTGCAAGTGGATTTCCGGCTTTCTGCATGAGCGTAGAATGCGTGTCCTCGTTGATGGACACGCTTCGCAGCTCATGTCAGTAAATGCCGGAGTACCACAAGGTTCTGTGATTTCGCCCACCTTGTTTATTCTGCATATTAATGATATGTTGTCGCTTGGCAACATTCATTGCTATGCAGATGACAGCACGGTTCATGGGCGTTATTGCAGCAAGCCTCCTGGTTGCCGGGCAGATACTGAGAGGAGACGCGAGGATCTTGTCATTGAGCTCAACCAGGCCTTGGATCTCATATCATCATGGGGTACCAGGAATCGGGTTGAGTTTAATGCCAAGAAAACCCAGGTGTGCGCGTTTTCGTGCAAGAAATCCCCGTTTTCTCCCATCCCCGTTCTTCAGGGTGTTCCACTCGCAATGCGGAATGACCTTAGTGTCCTAGGTACGGATATCCGCTGCGATCTTAATCCAAGGAGTCACATCGAGGGCGTAATATCCGCCACTTCACGCAGGGTCGGAATCCTGAACAGGGTGCGGCGGTTTTTCACGCCCGGTCAGCTCTACCGCTTATATAAAGCGCAGGTGCGGCCGGGAATGGAATACTGCTCGCACCTCTGGGACGGTTCCGTAAGGTACCTTCATCCAAGGATGCCTTGGATGGGTTGCAGCGGCGGGCCATCCGCATTGTTAATGATGCAGACATGAGTAACAGCCTGGAGCCGCTACAGCTGCGTAGGGATATTTCCTCGCTTAGCGTGTTCTACCGTCTGTATCATGGCGAATGCTCTGAAGAATTGTTTGATCTTATCCCATCCTCTCCCTTCCATACCAGAACCACGCGTACTGGCTTGCGGAGCCACAGCTTCGTGGTATCTACTACCCCGGCCCGAACCAAGAGGTTCGCAAATTCGTATTTTTGCCGCACCATCAAGCTGTGGAACAGTTTGCCAGCTACCGTGTTCCCTCCCTCCTATGATCCTGGCTCCTTTAGGCGTAATGTAAAAAAGCTACACAGCAGGCCGGCATGATTGTGTTGAGTAGCGGGGGATAGACTGTCTCTCCGCTACTTGATACTCTATCTGGACGGCATTGCGCTTACCATCAGGTGCAGTGTGGTCACTTTGCCGCGCCAGAATAAATAAAATGGACTAAAATCTCATTGAAAAAAAGAGTTTTTTTTCAGAATTTGTCAATTTTCCTAACAACTATTCCAATTATTATTACCCTAAAAATGTTCGCATGCAGCATAAGCTATATAGACCGTTCACGCGTTACTACACACATATGCCTTACACAAATCACATGTATATTCACGCCACACACACACATGTACATAGATGTGTATAGTTGTGTAACCTGTCTGTGCAGATCGTTGTGCTGCCGTATCTTGTACTCGAGCTCCTGCACCTGCGCCTGCAGCCAGCACCAGCGCGACGCGATGGAGGCGCGCGCTCGCTGCCACGACCACAGCGCTCGCTTCTCCCTGGAAAACAAACATACATATTCAGATTAATTTCACTCAAAAACATTATGTATAGCAGAAATAGATATCGGGGGTCTATGGGGTACGATATTTGGCAGTTTTGCGGCCTTCTGAGTACTCTGACAATAGACCCTCGATGGCTTCATCACCTTTTTGCCCATGGCGTAGTGTGAACAAGCAGGCCGGCTTGATTGTGTTGAGTAGCGGGGGATAGATTGTCTCGCGATCTATTCCCCGCGATGCTCTAATTGGACCGCACTGCGCTTACCATCAGGTGCAGTGTGGTCACTTTGCCGTGCCAGGATAAAAAAAAAGAAGCTAGGTGGCTGCGGTTCCGATTGTCAACACGAAAGTTTTATGTTCGAGACCAGGCGGCTTACCACTACATCTTAAAGCAGTCCTGTTGTAATAGTAGGGGAGCCCAAGCGGGGATTTCGGGATTTACTAAAGCGCGACAGATTAATATACAGGGGGATACCTTGTACCCGGTTAAGTACCTCCACAAAACATGAGACCCATATATAAGGCCGCCCGTGAAGGATACAGGATCAGATTAGTAAAAAAAAATTGACCATCAGAAATTCTCGAGCGCGTCAGATTAAGGTAGGGTGAGTTAATTACATCCTAAAAAGTGTATATTCCACTAATCTGACAATTTGAGAGTGACGTAAAAAAAGGGGGAGGGCAACAAAGTTGTAAAAAAAAAACGTCATCTCGACATTCTCGAGCGTAGCTAAATTTTTTTTTATTTTGAAGGAAATAATTCAAGAATAATGAAAAATATATAATCTGACAATTTCCGCAAGCCGAAATAACAAAAATTCGTCGATAAAGTTAAATGCGTGCAGCTGCGTGATGCCTACATTTCCTTCTCCGCGTTTCTATTCCTCTCACTCTTTCTCTATCTATTACTCTCTCACTCCGTCCCCACTCTGGTTTCTGCTGCCATGACGCCATCACAGCTGATCATAAAGACTCGTGGCATACTGTTTACAACGTGTTTGCAACGTTTTGCTATTTTAATCCCTGACTACCCCCGTGATGTTGTCACTATGTCTGTATGTATGTATGTGTGTGTGTGTGTGTGTATGTGTGTGTGTGTGTGTGTGTGTGTGTAACTCGCTTATAACTTTTGAACGACTAAACCGATCGGAATCTACTAAACGGCGTTCTAAAGATTTCCCTCAAAATTAGATTTCCTGTGAATTTGAACCCATTCGGACCGATAGATTTTGAGAAATTTTGAAAAATCTCAATTTTTTTTTTTAAAGTGTTTTTTTTTTAAATAACTTTTAACCGGCTGTATCGATTAACTTCAAAAACTAATCCGTCTTTGAGCTTGAAAAACCACATTGATCGCCACCAAGCTCGTCAAAATCGGTTGATTCGTTCGAGAGCTATATTTAGATATATATAATATATGTTTCGTTCTAAATATAATTTATGTGATATTTTGAGCTCGCTGAGTTCAAAATATAGTTCAAAGTACAATTTTAAGCGCCCAGGAATGGAATTAGCGGGAAGTTGCAGGGATGGCCTTTAAGGTGAACCGTTTTTCTAATTTTTTTTGTCAGATCAGGCGAATCCCTCTAGATAATCGTCAGATTATGAGACAGTACGTTTAGAACATAAAGATGAACCATATATATCTTAATCTGACGCGCTTGAGTATTTCAAAATGGCGAATTTTTTTTGCACATTATGAAAATGGCCGCGAGTTTGCGTCCCATCGAAATCGTCAGATTAGTGAAAGAGAGCTTTTTTGTGGTGCACTTAACACTCCCTTAGAAAATCTAACGCGCTGGATTAATTTTTTTTTTTTTCATTTTCAACCCTTAAATACAACCACCCGCATCATGCAAACGATCAGATTAACATACGTACATTATTAAAAATACGCAGGGCATTGATGCTATCAATATCTGACGCGCTCGAGGATGTCCATGCAACAGTTTTTTTTTACATATTTAAAAATCTATAGCCGCTTCCCCCACCGATGTAAAGGTATATATCATATAACATTTTTTTCTTCTTATCATCTAAGCTTTGCATCCCAATAGGTCTCTACGACGCTCGAGTAAATCCCCATTTAGCATCGTGGGCTCCTCTACCATAATATTACAATGCAATTTTGTACCATGAATTCGCACTGTAATATTATAACAATAATGCTCTAAGAGGTGGTGGTACGCCACCAGGCCAAATAGCATACACATCATTCACTTTTCTAAAGTTACGTGCGTATTCATAGTTAATTACCGTTTGCTTTAACGGTGAAGGATATCATCGTAAGAAAACCTTACATACCTGAGAATTTCGAAGGTATGTGAAGTCTATCAACACACAGTAGGAAAGTGTGGTGGACTAAGGCCTAACCTCCCTTATTGTTCAATGCACTTTATTGGAGTCACAAAGTTATATTTCATTGAAACGGAATTGGGAACCACAGGGAATCGTGGGTGGGCAGAGGAGGAGGTGGAGCAGTAGGCGAGTAGCCGGCTGTGAAACGAGAGGCCATGGGTTCGATTCCCACGAGACAAATGTTTGTGTGACAGACTGATATTTGTGTCCAGTGTCTGGGGTGTTGAGAGACCGAAAGTCTCTCATATTCTGATATTGATGACACAAGACTCGTATCTTAGTGTGAGATCGGGGCTATTGTATGTGGCTGTTGGGTGTTATTTATTATTATTATTTATTTATGAATATAGTACATTCTTATATGAATGCAGGTGCCTAATGCAGGTTGGTAGACTTCACATACCTCTGAAATTCAAATAAGAATTCTCAGGTAAGCAGGTTTCCTTACAATGTTTTCCTTCACAGTTTAAAGCAAGAGCTAATTAACAATGGATATACATGTTCATTTAGAAAAGTCAGAGGTGTATGCCATTTGTGCTAGTTTCGAACATAGGACTTTGTCTCAACAGTCCCTTCCACTACCTTTTAGGCTATTGCTGTTATTTGAATTCTAATTAGGTTACAAGGTAATTTTTAAGCAGATTATTATAACAGCACCATCCATAACTATTTAATGCTGGTTATGAAATCAATTTTATTTATTATTCAAACATTATTCACTAATACTCAGGCCAATAACCTAGTAATGACATAAAAGAATCAACAAAACATCAGATGGTGCATTTTGTTTCTAAGATTCCTTTTTGATTTCTATTGTTCACATAGTACATAATGCCAAATATTTACAATAACCATTGCCTAGTTGGTTATTTATCCATATACTATAGAGGTATGAATTAATACCTATTAATGTAAAAACACACAGCTCACAGACCATTAAAAAAATACAGGAAAATCAATGTGGCTTTTGTTATTATCATTAAAACATACCTTTATCATTATTTTGTTTCATAACAAACATAGAATTAGATAAATGCAGATTAAATAAACAAATATTATAAAAAATATAAGTAGTCATCCTAAGTGTTTTCTAGATAATTTCAGACAAATTTTTTTTCTAATGAAGTTTACATAACTGTAATACCCAGTTTAACATTAGAAGAAAACTTATTAGAATTACTTTGACTTTGTTAACTTTATAGAACCTCTTCCATAATTTAGTACCAAACCTCAATTGCACAATAATTATACTAATTTGTACTTATTGTGACAAAAAAAAACTATCATAAAATTATTTCATACATCAGTGTAAGTATTATAAATTTTAGAGTTGTAATGAAGCCCTTTTCACATATTAGGATGTTATGTAGGGCATGATGCAATATTTACAAATCATGTGAAAGTTCAAGCCATCATGAAATTGTGATTATTGTTATGCAATGAATAGAAAAATACTTAGAGAACTAAAAAGAAAGTTGTATAAACATATTTTTGCAAAATAACAAGCAACAGCATGTAAATATTGTAAGGTTGAATGTACATAATACTACTAATTAATATAAGAAAGTATATAATTTTCTCACAAAAGTAATTTAAAACTATAAAAATTCACAGATTATAATCTCCTTTATTGTAGCATGAGAAAAGATGTGATTTTGTTATGGAAATAAGAATGTATCCCAACAAGTATTCTCAACTTGTAACAATCATGTATCTTGTTTGGTTCCAATGAACTTATAAATGTGAAAGAAAGTTATGAGAAATTATTTTTACATACATATACACTCACGCCTGTAATCCCCAAAGGGGTAGGCAGAGATGTAAACCAGTACACCACCTTTTTGCCAAACTTTGGTCCCATAATGGTCACAGGTCATAGACTCCAGACTTCCATGAATTATTTTTATTACCTTTAATAGCTCTGAATTTCATTAAATTTATAAAAAAATATATATTAATTTACTTTTAATTTTATAAAAGTAAACAATGAATTTAATCATAGTTTGGAAGGACTGGTTAGTAAGCATTATGCATATTTTCATCAATACCTACTTTAACCCCTCCAGTCAGGAAGGATATTAAAAAAAAAGTCGGGAGTAAAGCAACAAGCTTTTATTTCCATAGCATCAAGTTAAAAATTGCATGCAAGAACGGCGAGTGTTGCTAGTGTTAGCGCCGCCGGCGTGTCTATCCGTCATGACAGTTTAACTAACATCTATATCACCCTGATTTACCCTCATTAAAAGCTTATTTCAACCCCCTAATCCATTTCATTAATTCATTGACATTAACTCTATTTTGTATATTCTTAGAAACTTTGACTTTGGACATCATGAAGAATAACATTTATTCAATTCATGATCTTACTTTAATATTGTCAATATTTATTAAATAAATATGTTCAATGGGTTTCATAACTACTGATTAAACATTATACATGTGGTTTCAGAATTTGAAAAGTTTGCATATTTCAAGATAATTAAATTTATTTACTTTCTAACAGGATAGGGGCCTTATCCATACATGTTTTATTGCGATTTAGCAAATATCTCTCTTTAATTGCTAGGTCACAGTATTGGATCATAATCAAATTACCCAAGTGTTTTCTAAAATCCATTAGTCCATCCATTACCAAGGGGTAGGCAGAGGTGTAACCAGTACACCCAATTTTCGCCGAATTTCGGTCCCATAATGTTATAGGGGGGAGCCTATCACCATACCGGGCACAGATTCCAGACTCTGGGCTAATACTGAGGAATTTCTAGATAGAAAAATCCAATATCACTTTACCTGACCCGGGGATTGAACCTGAGACCTCAACACAGCAGTCATAACACATGCGCAATTACAACTGCACCACTGAGGCAATCATAAAAGGCATAAAATCCATTTTATGAGATGATAATTGGCATAGTCGTTGCAATTGAAAAACTGTAACACATGCTTTGCCAGACAGTACATGTGTGTAAAATGTATTCTATTACTCTATATTAAATGATAAATATACTCACATTGGCATGTGTTCCTGATGTGCATTGTTGTATGTGACAGTTTCATCATTACTCTCCGCTCCAGACGAAGACAGTGTGGCATCAGAGTCCAATTGACGCTTCACAACTGTCAAATGTTTCTGTAACGCACCAGCGGTGTCTTGCAGACCAGTAAGTGATCCAGATGGTACACCCATAGAGGCAGAACGTGACACATCTCTTGATGTGCTAGCATTGTAAAGTTTAGGACCAACAACTGATCGAGATGCAGCACTTGCTTGCAATGCAGCTGTGGTCTCTACCCTCTTCAGGAATGCTTTTAATCCCATGGGGCGTCCACCGCCGTCCTTACGAGCGCCACTAGTGCATTTTTCAAATGTCTGCACCACTTCTTCAGATACTCTTTTACCAATAGATCTCAACTGCAATATCCTTAGCCGCCTCTGAAGGAACGCGCACCGTCGCTCTAGACGAGCTTGCGTCAATTTTATCTTCTCTTCTACCTGGTCACCCTCAGAATCCACACCTTCAGTCAAATCAAGGCCTGAGAACTGGAATATCGCGTCCGGATCGCCAGTGGACAGCGTGTCGCCGGCCGTCTCTAACGTTTTTAAAGCCTGCAGCAAATCTGGATGTCCAATTTCACCTCCGCCGAGATCGACGAGGATCTGTTCCATCTCCTGCGAGTCCTTCGCCAGACTCGGCTGGTTCGGGAGGCCCATGTCGTCCTCGTCCATGGGTCCCGCGCGGTTGTCGACGGACACGAGCGCCCGTCGCCGGTGCGAGTGCAGCGCCTCGGGCTCGTCTCGGGGCGCGAGCGGGAGCGCCGGGGCCATGACACGGTGCGCACCGGCGGGTGCCGCCGGGGCCGCCGCCCCTCACACATACACCATCACCACCCTTATGTAACACTGCACACACCAAAGACCGACGCACGCGAACACTACACTTCACTGTTGCACTACACTGTCATCATACGGATATTAGTCCCCCGCTGGTTCCATTGCGGGCGGAGATGAGCGGCGGGCAGCGGGCGGAAGGGCGCGCTTCTGAAAAACAGCGTCAGACACCAGTTATACACCGGGTTTTATTCGTATAACCTGAACGTTTTCATCACAAAACATGCACTATAAAGTACGCACAAAACTGAGTCGTCCCTGCCGCGTAATTCGAAATTTGACCCACGTGATAACGAAAGCAGTAAGCTAGCGGTCGCAATTGCTTGTTTCTGTCCGATATCAAACAGGAAATGATACACTACAAAACACTTTTGTTGAACTTTACACAATGGTATGTATCGATTTATTTACACTAAGTAGACGTTAAACTCATCGCTAGGCATCTAAATAATCACAATGAATATTTTTTCAGTAATAATGGCGGAACCAGGCCAAAAACAGTATCCGACTGTGTAAGCAGTACCTATTCACTTCGAGTGACGAAACAAACGTTTGCCGCACACGGCTTGCATGTCGCCAATCGCCATATGTAAGAAAGAGATAGATATAGAATCCTTGAATGAGTACTTGCGCGGTAAAGTCAAATGAATAATCAACAATTTACAGAATATTATTCGAATCTTTGAATTCTAGCGCCTTTCACCTTATAATTATATGTAAAATATTTTACAGTAATTGGTAAACTAATTTTAATGCATTATTACTATCACGAAAGATGTTTTAAAAAAGGGTATTCGCTTTAGCGCTACACAAAAGACATTTACATATCTATAATACTTGTAAATGTCATGGAAATGCAAGGAAATATGTGTAATTATAATATTTATTTATAAATTGTATAAATAATTAATTGCTTATAAAGTTTTCTTACAAATTGTTAAAGTATTTAGTTATAAAGTAAACATTTCCGGCACTCTACGAAAATCATTAATTACGTTCCAAAATCATAGCGGAAGAAAGTTTAGCATGAATGTTGGTAATTCATATTGTGCATGTAAATTGGAACAATTGATTGTTATTTTCTTTTTCACGTTTAGATTACAATGTTGTATGTTTAGCTATTAATTATTTCCAATTGTATTTTGTAGTGACCAAAATATATAAATAGACGTTAGTATATCATGAATATTAGGATTATCTTTTTAAAAACTGATGAAATAAAATTAAATATGCTATAACCTCAAAATATTTTTACGTTCCGTTCTACTTTATTTTCACTAAACAATCGAAAGAGAACTTAAATATTTTCATAGAATACTTTTTACAATTATGATATAGAAATATCAAAGGTATGTAATAATGATTTGTAGTCGATAGGCATTTATTTTTATACCAGAAATCTCATATCTACGTACTAAAATATCTAATTCCTAGGTAGGTACTAGGTAGTAGGTATATTTAACATATTTAGATGTAATATTTTTCATTTATTTTTAACCCTTTATATCACCGTGGGACAGTACAGGAACATACCAAATTTTTCTTTATAAAATCTAAAGCAAATTACTTTTTCGGTTATAAAATAAAGTTCCCACTCCCTAACACACCGGGCTTCAATTTTTAGTACAGGTCACACTCGACAGATCGCGGTGTTTCAACACAGACGAATTTGAATCAAACTGTTGCGGGTTTCGTTGATTATGTTTGTTCACAAAATTTTGAAAATCGATAAATAATATTTAAACGCCAAAATCGGCCTGTTTGTGGTGTAAACTCATCAGATAAGGGTATGTTCCCTGCTATTTATTGTAGTTATTGAGTAATTTACGGTAAGTATTGAAAATAATCGTCGTTTTGTGTTTGTACCAGTTCTGGTACATTGTATTACTAAGTGTATTTTGTGTCCTAGATTGGCCATTTTTATATTCTTGCAACAGGATGGCTTCCAGAGGTCTAAAAGATGAGGAAAAAGAACAGTGCCTCGTTGATTACGCAGAGAGTGAAGATGGATTTGACGGTGATGACGACAGCATCGCAGATCCTGATTTTAGTCCGGATTTGGAGATTCCATTGGAAGTAGACGATTTTGAAGAAGCTGATGGAGTGGATATTGACACTATCATTGAAAATATTGAGAATCCTAGTAGTAGTTGCCAACTGCCAGCTCTTTCTGAAACCCTACCTCAACCAGGACCATTATCTAGATCTGAACCATCAAGACACAGTCAAGCTAAGTAGAAATTGAATCAACGTTGGAAAAAAATTAACCTCGAGCTAAATGAGCAGCAACTCGGCGTTACAGTTGACGAAGACTTGCCACCAGAGTTTCTAGGACTTGATAGTCCGATACAGTTCTTCTTCAAAATATTTCCCAAAGAACTTTTCAAAGAAATTGCTAGCCAAAATAATCTTTGCATTGTGCAAAAAGACACCACGATGCCATTGCGGGTTACAGAGACCGATATCCAGCAATTTATCGGTCTTGCTTTCATAATGTCGTTAGTACAACGCCACTCTGGCGAAGCATTGGAGCCGTGGCTTAGGAACACCTCTAGTAAAAGCTACAATGCTAATAAATAAATGTGAAAATAGTAGACTATTTATTCACTTCAATGACAACTCCAAAACGGTTCCTCGCGATCACGCAGACCACGACCGACTCTACAAAATCAGGCCAGTTGTGAAAAAACTGAATGAAACTTGCCTCAATGTCCCATTTAAGAAGTATCTCTGCGTGGATGAGCAGATCTGTTCCACAAAAGCAAGACACTACCTGAATAGGTACAATTCTAAGAATCCCCACAAATGGGGATACAAAATCTACGTTTTGAGCGGCGTCAGTGGGTTTGCTTACAAGTTTGAGCCAGAAACAGGTGGTGAGAACATAGTTGCGCCTAACGAGCCGAAACTAGGTGCTGCATCAGATGTCGTCCAACCAATGTCCAGCTTAGTTCGTGCCTCCAGCAGCTATACGGCAAGACCAAGTTGGTCACTGACCAGTATGGGTCGAAAAAAGAATCAGTTGCAAGCTCCCTAAATGCTCTGGTAATTCACAGACCATTTCTGTGAAAATTAAGGCGCTACATTATGCAATAATAAACAAAATAATTGTTTAAAAGCATTTCATAGTTTACGAAGGAACACATAACTGCAATGTTCCCGTCATGGCACACTCCCCTTTTTATTGATTTTCAGAGGTAGCTAATTAAAATTTTTGAAAAATAAGAAATACGTGTTTCTATATTTTTACAAGGCTACCTTATAAGATATTTTTTATTATATAATATGTTATTGAGTTATAAAGGGTTAAGCACTTTCGATATGAGTAATATAGCAACTGATTACTTTTAAATTTGTTTGTATTGTATTATTCAAATTTTAATCTGAAATTATGGGAACTTGGAAAGTGAAAATATTTTAAATTATTGCCCTATGTATGTAATATTTGCTATACATTGCTGAAAGTCTACCTATCTATAATATAAAAATTAGTTAACCACATAATATTTTATATTTGACTAAAACTGCAAAAGACAAGTGATTTATTCTATCATCACTCCCAGATATTTTCTTTGAAATTACTTCAAAATACAAATAATTTATTTTCATAGGTTTGAATGCCCATAAATATATATTCTTAAAGAAATATGAATTTCAGTACTTCGAAGCCACAAAATCACATACTTTGTCAAGTGACCAGTCTTCAAAAACATAAGTATATCTTTATAAATTTATATAAATGAACATCAGTGAATATATAATAAACATATTGTTCATCAAATATTTTATTTTAAAATATAAATCTATGAAATCTTACCTTTATAAAATTTCTCATAGTCACTTGTAACATGAGCAATTTGATGTGAAGCAAGCTTGCACATTTCCCCCACTTTGTAAACATCATATCCAATCTATAATAAGTGAAAAACATTTGACAATAACATAAAATACAATAAATTTAACACATCTTTGCAGGACTTAAAATCTCAACACACTGACATATACTTGGCACAGAAGTTATAAAAAATGACATTAATGTCAATGATGAATGAAGAAACAAAACTACCAAATTAATTTAAAAATTAATAGTAACTATTTCGGTTCAAAACAAAACAAGGTAGCCCAAGTTAGTTGGAAAACATTATGTTGCCAAGTAAACAGGTTGATTAACTATTGCCATACATTCTGGATACACTTAAAAAATAATTAAGCCAAATGGAATTTTTACTGCTACTAGATTCATGTGTTGAATTTGTAGCCACTATGTACTAATTTATACAAGTACATAAAATCTATTTGGTGGCTTACTTTCTGTGACACAGTTAAATTTTAGAAAGAATATTGGGTACAATAAAAGGCAATAAAACAGAAATAATGCACAGGTTGGGTTATGCACAAAATGATCAGAGCAGAATTTTGTCTGTAGCTTAATGTGGATTCTATACTGATCACCTTGGTACCATATCAATAGCAATTATTTTTCAGTTTACTTATACTCTGTGCTTTAAGACTCCACCGCTTAGTTCAAAATAGCCGATATTATAAAAGTAAATCCTGAATGATTAACAGTGATAATTAATTTAGAAAAATATGAATACAAAGTAATAACAGTAATTTTTTTCTATTTATGTTGAAATATCATGTTTATTCTTCAGTATAATATATTTTTAAATCCACTGTCACCGCTTGCTTGTAATATTGGAAAATACTTACAATAATTTTCATTATTACTGAATATCGGAAACATTTTTTTCTCAGCCTAAATGATCTTAACATTACCAATATTATTGTGAACTATCATACAACAGATAATTCTGTAGTGCATTTCACAGAATCTAATGTTTTAATGGATAAGTCAGTGAGATTTTGCGAATGAGCAACCACTATAAACAGAATTCAGATGTATTATTGGAACATAGTTATGAATATACAAAACAATCCGAACTACTACTCGAAGATGGATGGAACAATTTTACTTTAGAATTAGGGATTTCACAAAAAATAAGGAATTTTTTAAGTTCCTCAGCATTGAATGTTTGATTGATTTTACGATTACGATTTAAGAGTACGATTTTATGATTTAGTAGAATTATAATTTTTTTTGTCATTAATTATAATGTCTTTTCATCATGTATCTACGATGAGTCCATTCATGAAAGCCAAGCTCTTAAGTTACTAAGTTTTGTAAATTGAAGTGAACTTGATTAGTATCCATATTTAAGTGTTAAAGTACTTATAAATAGATAACTTGTTACTAATTTTAAGTCATACTGTTCTTCAATATACAATTATTATTTGCATACATTTTCTGGTAGATTATTTTTCAATGTAACAGATTTTTGGTATACATCAGTATATATTAATGTTAATAATAAATATCTGAATCTAAAGCAGGTTTAATGAATTTGTTATAATATACAAAACTTACGAAAATACTTAAGAAAATTGTGAAAATATATTGATTATTTTTGTTTTTAATAAAACCTGTTTTTAAGTTTGATTTAATTTTTTAGGTTTGTTTGAAAATATAAATGCATCTTTTATAATAAGAGTATTGGAATAAAAACAAATCGAATTGTGGATAAGATAAGCAACTTCAAGTTTTAGTAGGCATATAACATTCATGTGAACTAAAAATAAATAATATCTTAACAATATATACAATGATAAAACAAACGTAGAAAGTGGCAATTTTTTTTATGGAGACATTATTACAATTAATTATTACTAATTATTTATTTCTTATCCTTACCTTTGCGCTCAACGATGTCTAGAGAGGGAAAGACAAAAAGTACGGACGGTCGTTTTGTGTCAATGGGGATGTACATGTAAAGATGTAAACAACTTTGAAAGTTTATAATTTTATAAAAATAGTATTTTATTGTGTTATTTAACCACAAATATTTACTTTTTGTTATATTAATAATATTTAAGTCTCCTATTTCCGTAAGATACGCAATGTGAACCGTTCAAATATGAATAAATTTATCTTTATATATTTCACCACAAATAACTTTAAATAGGAATGAATGTTTATTCTAGTAGTGTTTTTTCCCATATAATATAATATTTATAATGTATTTTATTAAAACGAATTCATCTGCGATTTTTTCTTTTTCCACTTCCAAAATTCAAAATTAAAAACGTAACTTTGTTCCATATACCCTATATATTGCGAAATTCACAGTAGTTTTTATCTTTCTCTCTTTCGCACTTAACTACATTTTCATAAATAACATTACGCTTATTGTGGCGCATGCTAAATTGTCTTTTGTGTCGTACGAAGTTTGTACCGTACAGTGTACACAGTTGACAGTACTTGAAATTCAATGTATAATGTCAACGAACGGCGCGTAAATATTTTATTTGCTATCTTAAAATAATACAGAAATATAGTCTAAAATGTCGTTAAATATATCCCAACAGTTACACTCTACGCAATATACGCCATTGAAAAATAAAAGAAACCGACATTTGATAAGAAAGGAAGACACGTTAAATTTATCACCAATTTTAAACGAGACATCCATATTCAAAAACCTTAACGATACAAGTCTCCGGCAAGTTCTCGATGAATCATCTATAATAGTGAACGCAGGTACAGTGGGTGCGGGTCTGAATGAAGCATTTTTTGAGATTATTCAAACAAGCCGGTCGAGCGATGTGCTCGACACATTAGCGAGGTTAGCTCAAGTGTGTTGTGACTCTTTGGAACTAGTTGAGCCATGGAATAGGTATAACACACAAAACTACTGGCTAGCAGAAGAAGCGAACACTTGGAAGCTTCTTCTCTGCTTATATTCGGATTCTATTACTGAACATCCAGAGTCGTTGGATAATTTAATAACAGAGACTACTCTCTCACAACAGACCTTGGTAAGTGCTTTATTTAGAGTCGACTCAGAACTCAGACTATTGCAGTTGTTGGTGGACTGGTTGGAGGCAACTGCAGCCTACCAAGATGAGGCTACAAAAACATCTGCACCAGTCATTGCCAACAACATCCATTGGGGTAACACATTACATCAACTGTTGTTGGGGACTAGCTTATTTAACAAAGAGAAAAGTAAAGCCATGATCACTTGCATGGATCCAGATGCTCCAAGGCGTCAGAAAAGAACTATACATTCCGATGATTTGAAAGATGATAATGATTTATGTAAAAGAATTTTCACAGAAGTTAGATGTGGCAAATTCAAGGAAGCCGTTTCATTATGTATTAATGCTGGTCAAGCTTGGCGAGGTGCAGTTTTGCAAGGCTGGATTTTATTGAACTATCTACCAAGAGAGGAAGTTACTTCTCCACTAGAAATATCAGGAAATCCATCCAGAGACCTTTGGAAATGGTGCGCTCTGGGAATTGCTAACAATATTGCCGAAAATATTCATTACAAGGCCACTGTAGGAATTTTGAGCGGACATTTATCTAGCGCAGTCCCAGCTTGCCAAGGCAATTGGGAGGACCTGCTATGGGCTCATTTAAGAGTACAAATTGAAGCCAGAGTAGACAAATTCCTTCATGAACATCATATCACAGTTGATGCCAACACAACCACATCTGAAGTATTGGAATTGTTACAATCTGAGCTTCAAATTGAAGAGATGACTCTCCAGCAAGTCTTTAATGCTGTAAAATCATTAATGGATGGTAAAAGAGAGTCTGATTATCAAACTTGTCAGCGTCATCTTATGCTAGGCAATATCAGAGCCATTATGCAAGATTCATTACAATGGTTGGAAAATACAGATGAGAATTTTTTAAGATTTTTGGCACATCTCATATTGGTATTGAGGAATATGGGCAAAGACCCCCAACACGACATAGGAGACAAAGTACTGGAGAAATATGTGGTGCAATTAATTGGTGGACTGATGGAAGGAGCTGTGGAATGTCCTGAACTTATAGCTTACTACACCTCTACTGTGCCAGTTGCAAGGCAGACTACTCTTTATGCTGAATTGATGGATCAAATACATAAAAGTGATTACAGAGAAGGGGTTGTCAAAGCTGGTTTAAATGCAGGAATTGATGTAGCAGCATCAGCTCGAATTGCCATCAACAAAGCAATATCTGATATTCAACAAAGTTATGGAAATTTGGATTTAAATTTCACACAAACAGCCTCTGTCGAGAAAGATAAAACACTTATTAACAAAGTTATATCTTCACTGGAATGGTTGTCTTTGTTAGGGAATCAATTGCAAGAAGCTCTTTGGCTGAGTAATGCCATGATTCGCACATTCATTTTTCTTAGCAACACTGAAGCAGCACAGGCATGTCTCAGCAGCATTAGTCAAATGTTCCCAGATTTCATGAAAAAGATTGATTCAAATTCAGCAGAGTTGAGAGAGCATTTATGTCTGAAAGCATATTTGGAATCTCTGGAAGGTTTTGCTACATGGTACAGGCATTTTATTAGTGGGCAGCCTAAGGATGTGGAGGCTTTACAGCCAGATGCATCATTTTCTGATAAAGTCCACCATGAGCAGAGAGTTGCCCAAGTAGAACAACAGAAGGCTCGTTGGTCTAACGCAGTATTACATCAAGCTAGACACACTAAAAACTTACTTTACAATGTCTTACTGTTTCCTGGAGGTTGGCTGCATGATGAAAATGATAGTACTACATCACAAAATTTCTCCGAATATGAGAAAAAGGATAGACTGAAACAGCTGGAAACTTTGAGATCTCTCTGCGTTCCTGAAGTGGTGATTTTGATACTTAAAATTTTGCAGAGCAATGATGACATAGATAACCACAAGGAAGCCATAAAATTGAGCAATTTAATTGCAGCTGAGAACAGATGTCTCTATAAAGTATTTACAAAAAACAAACTAATGGAGATATTGGATAGGATTAAAGAGTCTTGTCTTCTATTGCTGGAAAAAGGCAATGATGTGCTTGGTTATGAAGTGAACAGTGATTAATTATTACATAAATTTTTGGTATGAAAATTTAATAAATGTTTTTGGTAATAAATTTCTTTTATTGAAATAATGAATATAAAATAAAACATTACATATAAGGTGAATTATTTAATTGTTCTGTGACATGACCAGTGCAGTTAGTTTAATGGATTATAACTATCTTTACGGCTCACAACATCGTAGTTGTTTCTCTGTCGAAAAATGAGGTAACAAGATTTATTTTAAATATTGATAAGAGCAAAAATGGGTGCATAGTGGGAATATCTCACTATCTCCCTCCCACAACGGCATAGTAATGGCCATTCTGAGAGGTGATGTCACGGCTCATATCATGCATCCTTTTGACAATTACCCCTTCCAGCAAATTTGAATGGCGTCTTATTTGCTTATTTTTGTTCAGATTCACAAAATTCTTTTTATAATAGGTATTAGGTGATGTAACTTATTGACTAAAACTATTTAAAAAATTCACTCTACTACCCCGTTGATGTTCTTTACTATGAAAAAGTTCTTGATGTTAATGAAAATATATTAGCTTGTCAGGTAACAAAGTATATCGTATTTATATAAAAATAGTCTTTTAGGTATTATAATCTCTGAAATAAAATTATGTACATATTTTATTCAACTTTATAACAAAAATATAACAATTAGACAATGCAATGTAGTGGACTGGAGAATTAAAGTCTTTTTTATTGTTTTTTGCACCAGATGATAAACCTAAACTACACTGACAGGAGCTAAGTTGATCAAGTCATTGCTACATTCAGCTAGCTCAGCAATGGACACTCGTCCCCTCTGTTTTATGAATTTTGCTACTGCTTCCAGCTCCTTCTGAGATATGTATATGAATTTCCCTCTATCATCAATGACTCCAGTTAGTTCACCAGAAGCTTGCAATTCTGTTATTCTATCAATTGCAGCTTGAGTTTTTAATTTGAAATGTGCTGCCAAATCTTCAAGTAACACTACTTTCTGTGCCTGAAATAAAAATAAAAAATCTATCAAAGTGATTACAGTTCACTCGATTGTAAATATGGAGCAGTTGTGTGTTCTGAGCAGACTTATATTGATGTTATTACTTACAATTGAAATTTTCAATGTTTCATATTTTTGCAATATAATGAAAAATGTAATGTTTCTTATTTTAAATACCACGACATGGATGCATGAATTGATTATTAGCTAAAATGCTTGCAATCAACATAAATTCAATCAACCACTCACTTTAATATAGTCAATAAAATCCCGTAACAGACTATCTTGGTCCTGATCGTTGTTTTCGTCAAATCCTTCGCCCTCAACGGTAAAAGCTGCCTTTAATGCTTCGTATTCTTCTTGCTCGCGCTTTTTTCGCTCTTCTTCTGCTTTTTTCTCTGCTTCTTCACGCAATCTTTCCTCTTCCTATGTAAAATTTTTATTAAAGGGCATGTCACTACTGTCACTATACACAGTAATAATTTTACTAAAGATACTTAATGGCTCTTCATATCTCAATACACATTTTGCAAGATAATATTTAGAAACTACTCCATAATATTGATCAAATATTATTATTATTGGGCTGGACTCTTATTTTACTTTATTAACCGACTTCAAAAAAATCAAATCTCAATTCGTCGAAATCTTTTTTTTTATGTACTTACCCTAATTACTCGAAGACACCTGGACTGATTAAAGAAATTATTTTTTTGTTCATAAGCGTATACTTCTCAGATGGTCCCATTGGCACCAAATCAGGATCTGATGATGGGATCTCAGCAAAATCGAGGGCAACCCTCAAATTTTATAGGGACGCAATAATTTGTTTTTTATTGAAGTCGGTGTACTTTTTATGAATTAATAAACTTTTATTAACAGGATTTTACGCCCTTAAATGCAAACAATAGTATTCTAGTCGGCAGGAGCACATTTTAATAAAATTTATTACCTACCATTGTTATATAAGTTCAACCAAATCAAAGCAATGACAATAGTTTTGACATTAAGATTCCTAAGATTGAAACACAGTATTGAAAACTATGATTCAAATTAGGCAAATATCATTTTTAGTCAATCATTGATCATAATAATAGTAGTCCCGTATTACAGATAGGGCTAGTATTATTATTTATAATAAGTTACTAATTCTTGGAATTTTAATTTTTTACAGGCAATATGAACATTTGTGATAACTCTGTGTGAACTTGCCTCTTGCTTTTCCTCAATTTTTTTCCTCTCTTGTTCGATTTCTTCATCTTTTTTCTTCTTTATCTCCCTAAAATGTTCTTCTGCTTCCCTTGCTTTCTTCTTTTCCATTTTGGCCTCAAGCTTTGCTCTTTTCTATTAATTAAATATAATTTAAATATAAATTATAGCTATGTAGTATGTTTAAATTTATTAGTATTTACAAAATGACTGTAATTATTTCACTGTCTATTCATAAATGCAAGTTGTTTGTGACAGCAACATTGCCATTGTTAAAATGATCAATTTATACTCATAAAATATTCTTGAATATGGATAGCTGCCCAGCTATATCAAATTTAGGGTACTTTTTATTCCAGAAAACATTCACATGTACGCAGCCATAGACAAATCTAATATAACTAGAAATTGAAACTATACACGGCAGATCACACAAATCACAACTATTAATGAGTGTTACATCAGTTAATACCAGGTCTCTTCTACGTGAGAGTCAGTCAGTTGGTTCACTGCTTTGTCTATTTCTGACCCTAAGTAGTAGTGTATATACATAATAGGGTATTTGACAATTTTTGAAAATTGATGGACATCGATAGAGGACTGTTCACTTATAGCCCCCGTAATATTTTTATTATTGTAATATACTCAATTTATATAAAATCCGTGATTTTATTTTTTCATATATAATTTCGCGCTAAAACGCATTGTCACGTGACATTATCTTTATGTGACGTCATCGCACATATACAAACATTCGTGACACCTAACAACATAACAAATTATTTGCATTTATCTGTTAGTTTTTCCGCAAAAATGAATGAGCCAGCATATAAATATTGTTCAATGCCTTTATGTAAAAACTCGACACTAAATCCCGATAAATTGTTCATCCATATGCCAAAATCAAAAGTTTTAAGAAAGAAGTGGCAGATTTCGACTATCAGCTTTTGTAATGCGTTCTTCCATTCTTATAGAAGCCTCAAAGACAAAATTGACACGTTTCCACATCGAAAAATATGTTCTTCCTTACAATTTTATTTGTCGTAGGATGCAATGTTTATGTGCAATGTCGTCACGAGTAATGGCGGCCGGTATTGCTACCTTTTTGGCACCGACAGATACAGATTAAAAATTCTAAATTTTAATTACGAAAATAAAATATTTATAATACATTTAAAATAAAAAAATGTATTTAATAAATATGTTTGCCCACTATCCTTTCTCCTAGGTTAGTTTTATATTTTTTGGTTACACCAGTCAAACACCCTATTGTATTGCTGTGTTTAGATTTAAAGGTAGCCTATAAAACCACTGACTGTTATGAAAATTTATAACATTGTTACTTTTAGATAAAAACCTTAATTCCTGTTATAATGTAATTTTTCACAAAATATAATCACCAACCATATCTAACCATATCCTTTTTAAAAGTTTAGCAGGACTCTCATTACCTTGGCTCCCATTTTGTCCTCAAAGTCCACTTTCTGACTTGCGCCAGGAGTTTCCTCATCTACCTCTTCAGCTTCAACCGGTTCTTCCTCGAGTAGTGCTGCTTGGTGCCGAGCAGCTGTGTAATAGAAGTTACTTTAGTGACAAAAGCAAGCTTAAAATGTATTTACTTGTTATTCAGGCAGGCAGTGATGCCTGTATCCAGTTTTACACACAGTTATTAAGTTCCTAGATGTGGTTTTACATTTGAGGTAATTATCAGACGATTCTTGAACAGATTTATAACAGTACAGATAACTCTATTGTAAAATGAGTAACATATAATAAACAATTTCAATAAAGTAATATATAAACTGAGAATAGTAGATGTAAAATATAAGTCTAATAATGTAGAATAATGATTTTTAAATTTACCTATTTGTGAAAACTTTTAAATGGCCTTTTTGTGTATAAAATTCTGTATATATATTGTAAGCTAGCATGCTGTAAGTTTTCCGAATAAATAAATTTATTTGAAAATAATTTTGCTAGTAAATATACATACCGTTTGCTCTCATCCTAGCCCTTTGATTCCTGACCGCTTGTACTCTTCCTGGACCTCCATCTCTCTGCACAACAGCTCTGGGCCGTCCGCCAGCTGGCAGTACAAAAATAAGGATATGTAACAATTAAACTCTGGTTATGACTTATAAGATAGACAAGGCATACCTGGTGCTTTCACTTGAGACACACGAAGGAACGCTACGGATAATAAAACTATAACTATTGCACTTATTATTGCTGCAATTATAAATGGATCCATGTTTTTAAATGTAACCTAAGATTTTAAAGCTTGTTTTCACACTAAGAGTAAAATATTACAGTAAAAATACTTTTTTATTTTATTAGTGGTTTAACGGTATTCTACAAATATACAACGTTTAAATAAAAAAAAATTAATATTTTCGATTTTTATAAAAAAAATTTTGGTGACAATTGACAAGTACATTGAAACGTCACCTAAACCTTTTTTTTTCTTTCGTTTTATTCGTCCAAAGGACAGGCTATAGTCAATCGACCATACTGCCTAGTCTTACGTTTAATCACCTAAACCTCATAGAATATTTCGTCAATAAACTGGTTATGAATGGCACATAAATAATATAAAAAAACATTTTTATTATAAATGCTGTTTTTTGTAATATTGATTCATTTTATAGTATTATTTTATGAGTATGCAAAATATACAATATTAAAGAATGGAAGAAATATGTTGAAACTCATAACAATAAAATAATGGGATATGGAAAGTGATCGGTCCGACGTTTTAGGTCGATGACGTGTGTATGTCATTTTAAGATTTTCGCCGAAGCATTTATCTCCAAAATGGAATTATTAAAATTATCTTCCGCTATAGCCTTATTCCTTTTGTTAGACGTGACGTCGGCTCTATATTTCCACATAGGTGAAGGAGAAAGAAAATGCTTTATAGAAGAAATACCGGACGACACGACTGTAATAGGTACAACAACTTGGATATTATATTTTTATCTTACATTTTGGAGTACATAATCCCTTCGTTATTAAAATATTAATTAAGTCTTTCACGTCTGCATGTTTGCAATGTTATTTTTCACATCGAATGTAATCAATAGAAAATACTTTCATTACACTAATGTATTGCCCGTAGCCCTCATGATTCTATTTTCATTTTAAATACCATAAACAATTTTTTTTATTTCAGTTAATTACAAAGTGGAGCTATACGATCCGAAGTCTGGTGGGTTTATGCCTTCAACTCCAGGCATAGGCATGCATGTGGAAGTCCGAGATCCGAATGACCGTATACTATTGTCCAGAGTATACTCTTCTGAGGGCATGATCTCGTTCACATCCACAACTCCTGGTGAACATGTGATCTGCATGTACTCCAACAGCACATCATGGTTTAGTGGTTCACAATTGAGGGTAAGCATTGTGGTTAACAATGTTCAATAGAGTTTGCTGTTACAATATTTTCTTAGTTATTAGACACCTATACATAAACACCTGTTTAAACAATATAAATAAAAATAGATATGCTATGAAATTACTGGCACTGGATAATTTAATGTAACATGACATTTGTTTTTCTGTGCTAGGAAAATATTTAGTCTCATTTTGATATTCTCAACTAGTGTTGACTTCTATTAAAATATTTTTAAGTAAGCTTTAGGTTTTATAATATTAAAATTATAATTGGCCAAAAATGTTTAATTTAAAAAGAAATTAGTAAATGTGGCTGAAATGTTTTTATGACCTGTGCCTACGTTCATCCACCTTCAGATAATATAATTGAAAAAATATGAATACTTCAGGTACATTTGGACATCCAAGTGGGTGAGCATGCTGTTGACTATGCCAATGTTGCACAGAAAGACAAGTTGAGCGAACTACAGTTACGTATTAGACAACTTCTGGACCAAGTGCACCAGATTACCAAGGAACAAGCATATCAAAGGGTTTGTGTCAAATTTGTCGTTTTTAAACTGTATAATGTTATACCTTCAGGATACACACTATTAAACTCTATCGAAACTAAAACAAAAATCTCTAAGATAATAAGTTAAACTGAACTTGTTTTTTTTCGTTTTTACAGCGTTATAAATGTGTTGTATAAATAGCGCAAAAGGAATTTTAGAAGAAATACAATTGCATTACCCAAGTGCAAACATAGTATTCTCAGTGTTAATGTTATCTTCATTTATCACTTGTTTACAAGCTTCGGTTGTACATAATTTTATAACGATGCAATTATTTTCACAGCAAAGAGAAGAGCGTTTCCGTCAAACGTCAGAGAGCACAAACCAACGTGTACTCTGGTGGAGTCTCCTACAAACTGGAGTACTTGTCAGCATTGGTTACTGGCAGATGAGGCATCTCAAGAGTTTCTTTGAGGCCAAGAAATTAGTTTAATAAATAATTATATAATTAAGTTTTAGTTGTGCTATTTTTTCATAATTTCCTGAAACCTATTGGATTTAATTTAATGAAACAAATTGTAAGCCTATTTGTAAATGATCTGTATTTTTGCAATAAAAACAAACTATACATACTTTTTTATTTATGTCATTAATATTCCATATTACATTTCAAATCAATAAGCAATATTTTAGAAGCAGCAATAGCCTAGTTGGTTGCGGTACGGACTGTCAAGACGAAAGTCGTAGGTTCGAACCCAAGTGGCATACACCTCTGACTTTTCTAAAGTTATGTGTGTATTAAAATGTTAATTATCGCTTGCTTTAACGGTGAAGGAAAACACCGTGAGGAAACCTGCATATCTGAGAATTTTTCGAAGGTATGAGAAGTCTGCCAACCCGCATTAGGCCAGCGTGGTGGACTAAGGCCTAACCCCTCTCATTAGTAGAGGAGGCCCATGCCCAGCAGTGGGACAATGTTTAATACAGGGCTAGTATTATTATTATTATAAGCAATATTTGGTCCCATTTAAAAATAAAGAATTCATTTTTTAAATCAATTAAATGTAATAAGACATTTGGAAATGAACAGACATTTGTATATCTACAATGCAGTGTTCTACAGATACATAGATAACACATCCAAATACTCAAACGCAACTCAACTGGCTGACTGTCTAATTGCTACTTCTTTGTAACTCTCCATATAATTATGAAAAATAAGACAGTCTCAATGGTTTAACACAATCCTAAATGCTTGAGTTGTGTTTGAGTATCCGGGTGTTGGTAAGTCAATTTGCCTGCACTGCATTTAATCAAAAACACCTCATATGTATGTTTCTAGCTTATCAATTGCTTTGAGATGTGAGGTGTTATTACTCTGCAATTAGCATCCATATGTAATATTCTTTAGGTCCACCCTCAGATTACATTGTGCTAGGAAGTTTTTATTCAAATTCAGCATAAAAATGTATACTTGTGAATAATTGTATAAATTGAGATAAATCTTTGTGTGTCAGACAGATATTTGTTTCAGGTCTGGGTGTTGTGAGACCGTAGTCCCTCATAGTTCCTGATACCCACAACACAAGACTAGTATCTTAGTGTGGGGTCAGAACTATGTGTGTGATTGTTGGGTTTTATTGTTATTATTAATATCGATATTATGAACATATTAATGCTTTTCTGCAACTTTTATCAAATGGGGTAAGCCTCAAAGAAATGGTATTAATACATTTTTAATCAATCAACACACTGCTTAACCTTAAAAACATCATCTAAATATTTGACAAACAGTGATGGGCTTGCCCTAGGAAATGGGTGTAATAATTTAAAGTCCACCATATTTAATGTAGTGACAAGCGTGTCACATGTGCAATAATATAAATGTCCGTCTACTTGCAACTGTTCAGCAAGTTCTAGTTGGTGATTATCCATTAAATCTTCGTTTACTACAACTAAGAGTGGTTTATTTGCGCCTAATACTTCTAAACAGCTTCCAGCCCCAGCATGGCTTATTACTAAGTCAGCATTAATGATATCCTCTTGTATAGAATCTTTAAATCTATACAAAGTTAATTTCACCCCTTCTTGCTCATATTCTCCAGGATTTTCATCACTATTTCCGATTTGAAAGATAACCTCTTTACATCCTACATTTTTCAACGCAGAGAGGACGGCAGTTGTTAGGATATATTCACAAAGTAAGTCGAATCTAGTCGTACCAACTGTTATGAAGATCTTTCGGTACTGATTTTCCATTTTTATTGTTTAATTAGTAAATAGGGAAAGTATGCATATAATTCATGTGATAACGTAAACAAATTTTGATGTTAGGTTATGTTATGGAATTGTCATCATGATGTTTTTTTTCCGTTTTATTCGTCCAAAGGACAGGCTATAGTCAATCGACCATACTGCCTAGTCTTACGTTTAAATTGTCATCATGACATTGAGAACATAATCCCATGGAGACTAGAGTATAAGGAGTGCAATCTTATGTGACAAGTTGAAAATCCGTAGCAAGTGGTGTGACCTTGATTGGTTGCTTTATGATATATATGAATATAGCAGACAGCAGTTGTAAACGGAGTGAAGTGTGTTGAACTGCTGAGAGCGCTGAGAGACTATCCTACTGTAATAACTTTTGGCGCTAACTTTGAAATTACACTACTTGCTACGGCGCGGGCGCGTGCTTGCTAGTGGCGCTACCTTAATTGATCGCTTTTCGACGAACACGTTTTCATAAGTACAGAAAAGTATTAAATTTTTACTTAAATGACACTATAGACATGCGTGTCATAGTTTTGTATTTAATTGTTTATATGCAGCTATATGTTTAGATACATAGTTATCGACACATAGCTGCTACCTACATACATAGTTGGCGTGTACCAATCCAGCATTTTCACCTTCATGTAGCAGGGTTACAAAATAATATAACTGTGCTGGGCACATATATGTATATGTATACCTACAAAAACAAAAAATCTCAGCTCTAATCCCCACTAATAATTCCCACGTCACATAGCACTATTGATGGTCTGCTGTTGGCTGCATTTTTATAGAAGAATGTGAAGGCGTGGGCTGTGAGTCCCTAGAGGCTAGGCTATGGCCCACGTCTATATTCTTTTAAAGTATAAACTTATTGACAACAAGCAGTAGTGTGTAACCACATTGTGTTCTAGTTTGGAGGAAATTGAAGCAATACTGATATTAATAGGAATTTTGGTTTAACAATTTATGTCTCGGAGTGAGTCAGTGTAGCGCTAACCAGTGCTTTATATATTTTTTTTATCCTGATAACCACACTGCACCTGATGGTAAGCGCAGTGTCGTCCAATTAGAGTATCGAGTAGCGAGAAACAATATATCCCCCGCTACTCAACACAATCATGCCGGCTTGCTTTATCACACGACGTCATGGGCAAGAAGGTGAAAAAGCGGTCGAGGGTCTAGTGTCAGAGTACACAGAAGGCCGCAAAACGGCCAAACATTGTACCCCTACTCTAGACCCCCGACGAAAATCCAGAGTTCTGGGAGGTAGTCCTTCAAATCCAAATTATATTGCGTTTAAGCAAGCGCGGCGCTGTAACTCGATCGCTGTAACTCGACGTGTTAATTTATTAAGCTCTGTTCTGATGTATTTTTATTAAATATTTCAATTATGACGTGATGTGGTTGTAATCACTATGGTATTCCTACCTTGCGTGGCTCGCTAGTGATTATCGTTAATTTTTAATCATCTGACCTTTGCGAATCAACTCTTTTCATGATACAGTGTGTCCCAATCCACCTTAACCCTTTTAGATACAGTTCTTGAATCTACAATATCATTATAATACAATATTGTATTGTCTGGTCTTATAAGTTGGTACTTGGTAAAGAGTGTCGAAGCAAGTCGGTTGAACATGGCTCTAAAGGTTGTGTCATTTTTGAGTACCTACATATAGTATATCGTACAACTGGGGAAGAATTTCCATATTTGATCACGGCAATTGCTTTTCAAAGAAATTAAATATTTTTTCAGTTGACGTTCAGCTATTAGGTATATAGTTTTTATTGCACAAGTGGTATACTAGTTTAAATAGCCTATATTTTTTTTATAACCCGCCTTATTCCATTAGGATGTTTGTTAATTCCATATATGGGTTTATTAATTACGATTAACCTAAATACAGTCTACTCTCGATAATTTGACGTTCGTTAATTCGAATCTCTCGATAATTTGAACTATATTCCCAGACCCTTGAAAAGTACTCGATAAATTGAATAAAATCAATATTAATTGGTCCCCTAGGTAATTTGAAGTTGACGGAATAGTATATTGCCCGCCAACATGCAATAATTTGAATTCTGGGCTTCCCTACTCTCTAATTCTCTATAATATGAAGCGTTTATCATGTGCAGGCCTATCGTTTATTTACATACATGTACAGATCTGACGATTGCTTACATAAGTTCCTTTCCAAATGAACATTAATTGTGAATTATTGTACAAATGTTTAAAATAATAAATCACGAAATAAGAAAGAAAGAAAGAAATAATTTAGAATAAATTAAACTCTTGTTTACTTGATTTTTTCATCCATTCCACTTGCTTATCGGTCCCTCTTGGTTATTGGAAACTCTTGTTATTTTGAACTCTTGGTAATTTGAAAATATTTACTATAATTTATAACATTTACTAAGTCTTCTAAATTAAATAGAGAGCTTGATTGCATGTATGGAAACGATACCACCTGTATACAATATTATGTCCTACAAAAGGCACATGTCTACCATGCCCATTAAGCAGTGGCCTGCTACACGTGTCTTATATTGCATTAATGAACTCCTAAATAATAAGGTTATTTCTTTAATTGGATACATTTATTTTGACGAATTATGACTGGTCTATTAGTTGGTAAAGGGTGTCGAAGCAAGTCGGTCCAACATGCGTCTAGAAATTATGGCATTTTTAAGTTTAATATGTTGTGCATCTGGGGAAGAATTTCCATCTTTGATCACCGCAAATGCTTCTATAGGTAACAAGCTTTTATTACATTTTATTCTATATATTAAGGTTGAAGTATTGATAATTTATTGGAATAAAGCTATTACTTATTAGAAATACTTAAAAATTTAATTTTTTCATCAAATAATAAGAAAAAGTTAGATACACAAAATCAAAGTACATACATATACCGCACTCAAGACTATAATCCCTGAGGTGTAACTAGTACACCCACATTTGGCCGATCTAATTACCGTCCCATGATGTCATAGGGGCGAGTCATACAGGACAATACTCCAGACTCTGGACTGATACGGAGTATTCCGTGAAATGATTATTTTTATTAGCATAGACTTGATAATGAGGAAGTTAGGCACCTGATGATAAATGACCTCTATCTCTATGGACACCTACATTGCAAAAGATGGTGCGGGTTTTCAATCAGGACTAGAAATGGGAATCTAAAAGAGGGATTTTGGTCTCCGGAAATAGCTGTAATCTTACGAAAAACAACAGCAAAAGGATCCTTCATGTAGAATCTACACACTAATGCTGTAGGTTAGATTAGCTACAGAAGAGGTCCCCAAATTTGTTTGTTGTAAAATTGCCATGTTTTTCGGAGACTTTGTGTAAGACTAAGCTAATATTGCATTTCTGAAAATTCATTAACTTCAAATGTGTTTTATGATGAAATTGACTGATGTCTAACTGTAGTGAGGTCTAGAAGAAACCAAAATTAAAACATACCACAGTAAAATTAAGTGACTATGTATTACATAAAATCAATAAGTAAAAATAAACACATTCTAGTGGGCGGGATGAACGTGGTGCTTTGATAATAAATGTTCAATATTTGGCATCAATTTAGTGAGGTTTAGGTAGGAGGTATGGACCCCCGTTTACATCCCCTAATTCTTATTTTTTCGCTCACATGGACCCCTCATAGGTCGTCGTCTACCCCTAGGGTCGATATAGACCACTTTGGGTATCATTGATCTACAGGATAATCTACCCATGAAAAAAATAGACTACATTTTCCTTTACACACTCCCCAAATTGCCACTAACTACAGGAAAGGTTCTTTACAAATTTGAACTTCAAATTTCATCAACAAACTTGCTAACTTCCCAGAACTGGCCATATTTAATTCAAGTTCGCGCACTTTCAAGCATATTTTAACAGATCACTGGTTTTGATCGGTTCACTGACTGTTATAATAATAGTTCCTGCTTTTCTTTTGTTTTCTTTAAGATTGAATATTTACTAATGTGTAAACAAATCAACAAGGATTGATTATCTTAAGTAACGTGCGAAAACTTGTGAAACGGTAATAAGAGAACTAAATTGCCATATTTATAGATTTAAGAAACTGTTTGTTTTCCATACAAAATCAAATGAGTATCTATTTACCATTTAACTATATAAAATACTTAGATCCACTTTACCGTTTACTTTTAAAATGTTTTACGTATCAATGCTTCGTTGGACTTAGGGCTATCCATTCAAATATTCATGTAGCGTTTCTCATTTACCTTTACACCTTCGGAATTGGTTTTAGAATATCAAGCATATACTATTGACCTAATTTTTAAAAACGGGTTTAAGTTGAAATTGTTGTTTGAATTCAGTGGAATTTCATGTGTTATTAGATTGTTTTTTGTCATAAGTAAATATTATTTCTCGTAAATAAATAAATACAATCAAACTTATACAAGTTATCGTGGGTATCAAGAAATTAGAGGGACTGTGGCCTCACAGCACCCAAACCCGAAATAAATATCCGTCTATCACTCAAACATTTGTCACAGAGCGGGATTTAAACCCACGGACTCTCGTTACACAGCCAACTTCGCGCTCATTGCGCTACGGAGGCTGTCGGAAATGAAATATGTTATATAGATCACGTTTTAAAACTATTTGTACGTAAAATGTTTATAGGTATAAATAAATAATACTAGCCCTGTATTATTTATTTACCCCTGCCCTGCTTTCTTCTTTTCCATTTTGGCCTCAAGCTTTGCTCTTTTCTATGAATTAAATATCATTTAAAAATAAATTATTGTTACGTAGTATGTTTAAATTTATAAGTAGGTACATCTAGCATTTACAAAATGACTATAATGACTTCACTATCTATTTATAAATCCAAGTTGACTGTGAGAGCAACATTTCCATTGTTAAAATGATCAACTTGTTCCCAGAAAATATTCTTGATTTTGGATAGATAATAATAATACTAGCCCTGTATTAAACATTGTCCCACTGCTAGGCACGGGCCTCCTCTACTGAGAGGGGTTAGGCCTTAGTCTACCACGCTGGCCTAATGCGGGTTGGCGGACTTCACATACCTCCAAAATTCGTATGAGAATTCTAAGGTATGCAGTTTTCCTCACGATGATTTACTTCACCGTTAAAGTAAGCGATAATAATAATTAACAAAGAATGTACACCTAACTTTAGAAAAGTCAGAGGTGCATGCAACTTGGGTTTCGAACATACGACTTTCGACTTGACAGTCGTATGCCACAACCAACTAGGCTGCACTTAAAATGTTTATAGATATTTATATGTTTACAATTGCAGCTGTAGTTCTAGATCGCCAGTACTTAGGCGACAAACACCAAGCTTTGTTGGATGAGCTCAAGGATTACATCAAGGAACTAGCGAGGGTTGAGTTGAAGCTGGGTGGAGTCGTCGTCCATTATTACTCTTGGACATCCATCAGTCTTAAGAAAGGTATAATGCAAACATTTTTGAAATGTTTTCAATGAACACGATAAAGCTAAAGTGGTAGAGCAATGTAGACATGTATACGTCTGATTTTCTGAAGTTACGTGTGCATTTATTCTTAATAATCGCTTTACGCTGCAGCTGCAAGAAAATATCGTGAGGAAACATGCATACCTAAGAGTTATACATTAAAATTTTATTCATTAAGATACATAAATTCCACCACCAATGTGGGTTACATTAGAGCAGTTCGTATAAGAAGCTCTATTTTACTCCGCTAATTAGTAAGGTTAAAGCCAGTGTCCAGGAGATGGACAGTAAATACGGAGCTAATAATATTGTTATAAACTATTGTTTGCTTTTTAAGAGTATAATTTTTTTTACAAGGTTTTCTAGCAGTCTTCAGCATCGCATCATGTTTAGAAACGTGGGACCTGTTTTCTCGTACAGAAGAAGAGGAAATATTGTTATTTGCATTAACAGAAGTGGATTGTCCGCGTCTTCCACTGCGTTCTGCCATCACTGTTACATACGCCGGTGCAGGCGAAGAGTTGCCTCAAATACTTTTAGATTTAAGGACATCGAATGCTTTTAAATGGAAGTCTGCTGTCATGTTGCATGATGATACATTAAGTAAGTTTTTATTTTGATTTTCTGTATTAGATCTTAGTGTTCGATTGAAATTTCGGATTTTATTTGTAAACACTAGAAATAAAGTAGGTAGAACCATAGTCTAATATATAATTAGTTCATACGATCTGCTGACGACAAAGCTCCTATTCTTGAATGTTAATACCTTCGTAGTTTATGTTCGCATAACGACATACCACCGCACGAGCTCATAAACTATCAAAACATTTATGCTCGTCTTCGAAGAGTATTATACTATGTACGGAAACTTGTCTTTTATCTTTTAAAGAGGTATTGATATTGGTTATTGTGCTTTTGACATGCTAATGGCATGTTTCCGTATATAGTACAATACTCTTTGATGGCATGTATCGATCAAAGTAATAGATGTGCACGGAGAGCTCATGCATTCCAGCATCTATTATCCATATAATTATTACAATCCCATGATCAGGGATTGGTAAATATAATTTCGTTTATTACCCAAAGGATACGAAAAAAGTCATTCGAAAAGATGACGGGAATGTTCTACAAGCGTACCCTGACCGGTGTACGATAGTTTTAACGAACCACCTCTAAGATTTTTCATTATCGTTGATTATAAATGCTTTAACATACCCACAGTCACAGAGACAAAAGGATGCCAACAAGGGGAGACAAATAAAACCGTTACATTTGAAAAAAATTAAAATAAATTTATTATAGGAAAACACACAATGAACAGGTTATATAAAACAATTAACAAAATGATCCTGACAATATGTTTTGCTGACCATCAATGTACATAAATGAAAATTTCCTTCGATTTCCTCACTAGTACTAGCCTGTATTGAGGGGAAAAAATAAAATAACATAGCTTTTAATATAAAAATTGCCTCCTCATTCTTTGTCTACAGACCGAGATATGATATCCCGCGTGGTCCAGTCCTTAACCTCACAAATAGACTATGAGAGCGCATCGCCAGTTTCTGTATCAGTGTTTAAGATGAAACACGAGATCAACGAATATCTAAGGAAGAAAGAGATGCACCGAGTATTGTCGAAACTGCCTGTGAAAACTGTTGGTGAGTAGGTAAATAGTGAGTAGATTTGTCGGGGTTCTAGAATTGGGGGACCATGTTAGGCCGTGTTGCGGCCTTCTGAGTACTCTGACACTAGACCCTATACCGCTTCTTCACCTCCTTGAGCCATGGCGTAGTGTGAAGTAGCTACACAACAGGCCGATGATTGTGTTTAGTAGCGAGTAATAGATTGTTTCTCGCTACTTGATAATTGGACGGCACTGCGCTTACCATCAGCTGCAGTGTGGTCACTCTGCCGTGCCAGAATAAAAAAAAATGAATGTAAACAGTCAAAACAGCTGTAATGGTTACAGCTACCAAGTACCGGTTTTTATAATATAAGAGAGAACGAAAAATATGATCGTAATATTGAATTCTTTTCTATGTTTATCATATCTGAATACGTTGTAGGTACAAATTTCATAGCAATAGTAACGTCTGACGTGATGACCACGATGACGGAGACGGCTCGAGAGCTATTCATGTCGCACACGATGGCACAGTGGCTTTATGTCATTTCCGATACAAACATACACAGCTCTAATCTATCTGGACTGATTAACGCCTTGTATGAGGGGGAGAATATAGCTTTCATTTATAACCAGACAGATGACAGTCCGGATTGTAAGGTTTGTTGAGCTGTTCTTTACGTTACATACTCGTTTGTTTATAATGCGAAACAAATTGTAGACCGGATAGAAAATATTTATGTGATTTTATTAGAAGACAAATATTATTTTTTATCACTAAGCATTTATTGTAACATAAGTATTATTTTTTATTCTAATAAAACGAAATTTACGGATTCTATCGCGGTTTATTTTACTTTTTTAACCCGACGTTAAGTTTTAACCCGACGTTATAAACCGCGATAGAATCCGTAAATTTCGTTTTATTACAATGTATAATATTCGCGTAAACATAAGAAACCATTATATTATTTTTTATTTATAAACTACATAATAATATGGAACGTAGTGTAAGTATGTCTTGCTGGTATTAATTTATAAAACGGCCTTGTTCGATGACTTCTTAAATTTAATTTTAAAGAATCTGGTAAATATTTGATCATTGCGAGTTTTTAAGGGTGTTTTGGAAATTCCAGTTAATCAATAAAATTATACTGAGAATGTATTCAAAAGTGGAATGGTATAATCTTGTGTAGAATTTGGTTAATTTAACATTTATGAGATACAGCACACACGCGCACAGGCACCTAATCTAAACTATACAGCACTATGTATCAAGTCCAATAAAATTCTTAGGTCAAAAGCTTTTAAATAATTGTGTAAATCGTGAGTAGTGTTGATAATACTTTCAAAAGTTGTACTAATCGTTCGTTCATAGGCACAGTTTTGGTCTATCTCATTCATAAAGAAAACAAGGGCGCGAAATACCGCCATCTGATCCAAATAAACTAGGCCAATCTTCATTGAAACATTCAGTCTCAATATAGCTGTGCAAAATACTATAGCATCCAAATTACTATTCGAATTGGCTAGGAGAAACAAAAATTCTGGCTCTGCAATTGGTCAGCGCTACGCTACGTCAATCTGATGTAGATTGGGTTCAACAGGTCTATGTTTGGGATACTCGTTTGCTGTTTTGTTTTGTTTGTAATCTTTAGTTATTAGTTTGGTTGATGTTCTTTAAACTATTTCCGGTCTTGGGTTTATGGAAAAATTTAAACAGAAATTTATTGAGAAATTAAAAACTTATTTTCTCTTTTTTTAACTATCAAGGTACTCAGATCAATTTCCCTTTTACATCAATTCTTTAGTTGATATTAGCATTCGCTGTCATAATGCCACAGTTGAAATTTTATATCGTCATAAATAACTCTTTAACCAATATTTCCTGAAGCAACTAGTTACATTTCAGAACGGTGTTATGTGTTATTGCCAAGAGATGATGAACGCGTTTATATCTGCCCTGGGTGCGGCCGTACAGGAAGAGTTTGACGTGGCCTCCCAGGTGTCTGACGAAGAGTGGGAAGCGATCAAACCTAACAAATTACAACGAAGGGACATACTGTTAAAACATATGCAGGTGATTTTTAATCATTATGTAATTAGTTAGACACTGGTGTATCTGGAAGAGAACTGTTCTTTTTCAAAAACCTCTCGTTTCACAGCCGGCTACTCGCCAACTGCGCCACGGAGGCTGTCTAAATAAATATGTCTATATATCGTCATTCTCCTTACAGAAACTTAGATATAAGACATAGTAATTTAAAATGTTCAATTAGTTCACTACAATAGGCTTTCTAAATCCCGAGCAGACTCATATCTCGCTAATTATAAGAGCTCTTTGGGACCACCATTTTCCCTGCTTGTTAATAAGTTAGTCAATGTAAATGCCACTGTTATCAAAATACCTGAAATTAAGTATTGACATTGGTAAGCTATGACCCTCAATTGTATTTTTTTCACATCTATTCACCAGCAACATATATCATCCAAGAGTCGCTGTGGCAACTGCACCACTTGGCGTGCATTAGCAGCCGACACTTGGGGTGCAACCTACCGTCAGTTCACCGAAGATGGTGTGTCTAAAGAGAATACTAACGATACAGGGACACCTGGCGTTATAGACAAGGTTACATTATTGGATGTGAGTATTATTGAAGAAATACAAGTAAGCGAATTAGCAACTTAAGAAATTTGCTGTTATATGGTTCACAAAACAAATAAAGAATATGTCATTGTAATTTTTTATATTTTCTCTATGTTTCATTCTATACTTTATACAGGTAGGATACTGGCGGCCAATAGATGGAATGACATTTGCCGATGTTCTATTTCCACATATTCAACATGGATTTAGAGGAAAAGAATTGCCGATCATTACCTATCATGTAAGTTATAGATATTACATATTTAATAAGTTTTGGGTAACTAGTGCTGTTGGTAATGTACAGTTTAATTAGAAATACCCAATATTTAAATATGTAAATAGGTGAAGCAAAAACCTCAAATGTATCTTTTTCAATCCAGTTTAATGGTTCCCTTTATAGAATCCCCCATGGACCATACTACACATAAACGAATCTGGCGGAATCATTAAATACGGTGGGCTTATGTTTGACATCGTCAACCAACTGGCTAAGAACAAAAACTTCACGTAAGCTTTTAGTTTCTCCATATTCTGCTGATAAATGACAAACGTCTTTATTTATTTGTTTGAATATATACAATTGTGAACTTACAGCTAAGCGAAAACGCTCACAAGATATCAACTGCTTGATATATTTGCTCGTACAGAGAGAAGTAAACAACCATTTTACAGTTTTGAGCCATTAAGGCTATAGCTTCACAAAACTCATTATAATTTCAGATAGGTTATAAAAAGTTAGTTGAAATTATTATTTCTTTGCAGCATAAAGATATTATTGCCAGGCAACGTGAAGCATGACGTGTCCAACGATACAGACGTGAGTATTTTCAGATATGTTTTTTTCAGATGCCATCGATGTAGACATGTTTCCTCTTTTAACTATTTTACTGAGGTGAAACATATGCAGCTCAATAATTTCAGTAATACAGTATTAGTGTGATAAGTTTCCGGATGAATAAATTATAGATGATAATAATCATAGAGAAGCTTATGATTGCTAAGTTACACGTCTAATTAATTTCTTTTACCAGCATCCCAATCTGAGGTTATCTGGCAGAGTTCGTTATACCTTAATCTTAGGCACTCTCTACACTTACTTAGTCTTATTGCGAATAAGCAATAACAGTGTTTATGGTAAGATTTTTTATTTTGACTTTCCATTTTCGTTATTTATGCACGTGGTGTACAAACACAATCACAATGTTTTTAACAGATAATGCTAATCTTTTTTTTTAGTGCCTGGATAGGCAGACGAGTAGTCGGGCCACCTGATGGTAAGTAGTCGCCGCCGCCCATAGACTTCTGCAATGCCAGAGCACAGCAGAGCCGCTGCCCACCGTTTAATCGAAAGTTTGATGTCGTTTCTCAACATCACTTAGAATATCCCGCAATAGTATTAATGTCTATATAACATTTGCTTCCTGACAGGCGTTGCACAGTCGAAGGGCAATGCTGGCTCTCGCAGCCATTGCTAAAGGTCAAGCTGCACTTGCCGCTGCGTCTTTTACTATACTATCGAATCCATTTCCAGGTAAAAATATTTTGGAATTGTTTTAACTATTGCACATCTTACATCACACACACACAAACATACACACACACACATACGCATATGCACTTTAAAATTCCATATGATAGCAAATGGTACATATTCACTTTTCCACTGTCTATGTTAATTTTTTGAAAGTACGCTGTAAAGTCGAAAGTGAGCTGAACACTGTCTTTTAAGAACCGGTTGTCTTAGTTTGAGAAACAGGGTTACTTATATATAAAGCTGAAGAGTTTGTTTGTTTGTTTATTTGAACGGGCTAATCTCAGGAACTTCTGGTTCGAATTGAAAAATTCTTTTAGTGTTCGATAGCACATTTATCTAGGAGCGCTATAGGCTATATATCATCACGCTTTGACCAATGGGAGCGGAGCAGCAATGAAAAATGTTGCAAAAACGGGGAAAATCTATTCCTTTTGAGAGCTTCCGTTGCGTGCGCTGCGTAAACGGTTAAAGTTATGTAATAATCATGTATGACGGAATTGTTCCTCTTAAAAAGCGCTAAAAAAACAGTCCGCGATAGCATATGTCTATCTTTTTCGGTTGGCTCACTATACATTTTTTAATGGTTATCGAATTTGTTCTGAAACAATGCATTATTTGGGAAGGGGATTTTTATAAACATGGTATTAATCCTTATCCAAATAAATACTTAATTCATCACAAGTATTTAATTTCGAACAAAGTTGCCCTTAAGTCATTTGATTTCAATCAATATCTTAGGAAATAGAACAGTTTTAAATTATCTCCGCCGCAAAATTAATATTGTTGTTTGTATATTGCTTTGTTTATTTGAACGCGCTAATTTCAGGAACTTCTGGTTCGAATTGAAAAATTATTTTAGTGTTTGATAGCCCATTTATCGAGGAGCCCTATAGGCTATATAACATCACACTATGACCAGTAGGAGCGGAGCAGCAATGAAAAATGTTGGAAAAACGGGGAAAATTAGAAAAGACAACTCCTTGGATTTTATACTTCTGCTCCTGAAAGCAACCTCCACGAGGGCGGAGCCGCGAGCAAAAGCTAGTATTTTATGAACAGATAGACATTAAGATGAATAATAGTACTGATATTATGTTAACTAGTCTACCTATTCGTTTATATTGTATTGCTTGCTTGAATCTATTATTTTTGTTTAATAAATAAATTTCTATGGTATTAATAAAGCAAATAAATTTTACAAAACCATCAAAATGATTTTTTATACTAAGCTAAGCTTCGTTCCAATGTTTTTCTAGTGTAACTTTTATTTCAGGAATAAACTACACTATACCAGTAAGCACTCAGCCGTACGCGTTTCTGGTGGCTCGTCCCAGGGCTCTGAGCAGAGCTATGTTGTTTTTCTTGCCCTTTACAGGCGATGTAAGATCTATAAGCTTTATTTAGGCTATGTTCTTATAGTATAACTACGATTATACAACATACTGTAAATAGTATGGAAGAAACCAAAGTGTAGATATTACGGTAGGCACCGGCTTGGCTGCGCTCTGGCATTGCAGAAGTCTAGGGGCGGCTACTTACGATCAGGTGGCCCGCCTGCTCGTCTGTCTATCTAGGCATTAAAAAAATATTAACAACCATTCTTGCATGGTCTCTCCGGCACATATGGGGACCTCGCATTTTCTTGGCATGCTAATGTGTGAATTGGTAGATTATTTCATATCGTCAGTAGTAGTAATTTCGTAACAAGTAATGGTGTACGAAATTTAATTAAAGATGCATTAATTTTCAATATTAACATTACATCAAATCTGTAGACTTCATGTTTCACTGCTTCCTACGGATGCTTTTATTATTACGGATTAAGACAATGCACCCTGACTGCATCGTTCAAATACTGTTTATCAAAGACCTCAGCAATTCGAATACTTGTTGAAAAACATTATATACGTACTTAACAAATACAATAGTTTTTTGTATATATCAGTCTATGTGATTGTTACAGTAATAATTTAGGTTTCATAGAATAAAATTGAGAATTGTACCATTTTTATCAATAGATAATCAAGCTATGGTTTTATATATACCTAAGATTTGGCATTATTAGTGTTTGTCATATTTTGAGATTCTAATTAGCATGATAATTAATAAAATTTTGGGTATTACATTTTTCCATTGCTGAGACATTTACACTATTTAATTAATTTCAGACATGGGTGTGTCTAGGATTAGCCGTGATAGTAATGGGACCCACTTTGTACATAATACACCGAATGAGCCCATACTATGAAGCAATGGAGATCACGCGTCAAGGCGGGCTTGCTACCATACATAATTGTTTGTGGTATATTTATGGAGCTTTGTTGCAACAAGGTAAAAGACTGAAATTAGATATGAGTTGACTTTAAGGTGTTATGTTAATAAATATTTTTACAGATTTTACTGTATTTTGGTCAATGATATTGGTATTGTTTATTGCATTACAGTTGTTATGTATCTGAAAATGAAATTTTGGCATGAGTATTTATTACTACTTTTATATTATCATATTATATTGTACCATATCTCGCATTATTAGGCAATAATGAATATATTTTTTTACTATTGTATTGGACATGATGCTACACGATCTCTTAACATTGTTAATATCCAAATCCAATTTTCCAGGTGGAATGTACTTGCCCCGCGCAGACAGCGGTCGCTTAGTAGTGGGCACTTGGTGGCTGGTAGTTCTAGTTGTAGTGACCACATACTCTGGAAATTTGGTAGCGTTCCTAACATTCCCGAAGCTAGAAATACCTGTGACATCGATATCAGAACTGATTGAAAACAAAGCTTCGTATACTTGGTCGATCAATAAAGGATCTTATCTGGAAATGGAATTGAAGGTACAAAGAAATGTAACGATAAAATCTATGTCCCGTTTAGGAATTACTTCATTTATATCAATACTCACATTTTTAATTTCGGTAGGCACTAATATTGATCCTTTTCGACAATATACTTCTTGATATTTTTTTTTAAGTTTCAAATTTTCTCATTGATTAATTATTGTATTGTAGTGTAAGGAAATTGTATTGTATTATAGATCATACCACAGGTTTTGTGGTAGATCTTTTTATTTACTTTATTAACTTCTAATTATAGAATTCTCAAGAACCAAAATATGTGGCGCTGCTGAAAGGGGCAGAGCTTACGAAACGTACAAGCGGTACTGATGCCAATTCGCATTCAGGTATGCTTTTATAGCTAACTTCAGTTACATTAGAGATGAAGGTAACATAGGGTTTGGCCGATTTCCTACTCTATGGTCTCTGAATTACCCCTAGCATGGTTTTGTGACAAACCATCTAAGTGGGTGATTTTCGTATTTAATTGACAAGAACTTAAATGTTAAATAGAGGAGTTTGGAATACTATATATTTAGGTCGACACGTTTCATTGTAATTATAAATATTTATTATCATCAGTGGAGAATATATTTCTCAATTGTTGTTTCGATTCTAGAAACTAAACGATTTCGGATAGGATCAATTTGTTGTTTTTTAATTATTTGCAGCAATGAATTTACTGGAGCGTGTGCGACATCAACGGCACGTGCTCATCGACTGGCGGCTGCGGCTCAGCTACCTCATGAGCGCGGACCACCTCACCACCGGCTCCTGCGCCTTCGCTCTCAGTTAGTGTCTTTGATACATACACACTCACATATACACTCACGCCTGTAATCCCCGAAGGGGTAGGTAGAGATGTAACCAGTAGGTACACCCACTTTTCGCCGAATTTCAGTTCCATAATGTAATAGGAGGCGAGTCTATCGCCATACCGGGCACAGATTCCAGACTCCGGGCTAATACTGAGAATTTCTAGATAGAAAAATCCAATACCATTTTACCCGACCCGGGGATCGAACCCGAGACCTCAGCACAGCAGTCATAACGCATGCGCAATTACAACGGCGCCACCGAGGCAGTCATCGATATATCTTTTGATTGTCTTCGATATATCTTTTTTTTATCCTGGCACGGCAAAGTGGCCACACTGCACCTGATGGTAAGTGCAGTGCTGTCCATTTATTCATTTGTCCAGTATCATGCGGCCTGCTGTGTAGCTTCTACATACTACGCCTAAAGGACCCAGGATCCTAGGAAGGAGGGAACGAACCTGTGGGTTCGCAAGCCAGTACGCGTGGTTCTGGTGCGGAAGGTAAGTTATCTTCTCCCAGAAGCTTTTCTCAAGACTTAGATTATACTTTCGGTCACAAATCCACATTTCCTTTTGTGTTAAGTGTTCATAGGACGGATGAGGGCACTCAGTACTACGGATCTAACTTTCAATTAATTAGGTATGGAGCAATCTTTTAAATGCTGTATTTTCAGGTGTGGAGGATTTTATGGATGAACAAGTAGCGATGATTGTACCAGCTGGTAGTCCTTATTTGGCAGTTTTAAATAAAGAGTAAGTGCTGTGCCTACCTTTTTATGCACCATTAAGATAATCTATTACTGCCTACCCCTATGGTATAAAGGCGCAATAACATGGCTATGTTTAGGAATATCAACAGTCGAGAAAACGCAGTAGTGATAGTGTGACAAGAAATAATTTGTACCAATACAAGAATTATACATTTTGTTATAATGTTTTCTATTAATCTAAGCAGCGATAGCCTATAATTGGTTGGAGTATGGACTGTCAAGACATATGTTCGAAACCCAAATGGCATACACCTCTGACTTTTCTAAAAGTTACGTGTGTATTCATTGTTAATTGTCGCTTGCTTTAACGGTGAAAGAAAAAATCGTGAGGAATACTGCATACCCGAAAATTCTCATAAGAATTTCGAAGGTATGTGAAGTCTACCAACTCGCATTAGGCCAGCGTGGTGGACTAAGGCCTAACCCCTCTCATTAGTAGAGGAGGCACGTGCCCAGCTGTGGGACAATGTTTAATACAGGCCTAGTATTACTCTATTATTAATCATATATATTATTTATTGTTATACAGATAATGTACTTGTGTTCAGGATAAACTACATGCACAAAGCTGGCTTGATCACGAAGTGGCTGAGTGCGTACTTGCCGAAGCGCGATCGCTGCTACAGCATGTCGTCGATGGCGGCTGAGGTGAACAACCACACCGTCAACCTCAACGACATGCAGGGCTCCTTCTTCGTCCTGTTACTTGGTACGGAGTTTTGGAATGATTTGATCAAGCGTAGTTTTTTTTATAGCATTATCCGACAAACGAGCCAGTGGGTCACCTGATGTTAAGTAATCTCCACCGCCCATGAACATCCACAATATCGAAAGTATCATGTATGCGCTGTCGGCCCCAAAGGACAGGAATAGGGATTAGGGAAGGGAAGGGGGAATCTGGGCCTCCGGATATCTCACTTACCATACGAAACGCGACATTAAATTGTCACTTTACGTTGGTTTTCTCTGAGACAGTGGTACTACCCCGGTCGAGCCGGCCCATTCATGCTGTAGACAAATATATCTTCAGCGTGGCTCTACCACTATAAGTAGTGTGAAGAAGGTGTTCAGCACTTGGCAGGGTTGTGTTGAGTAGCACGGGATGGTCAGCCAGCCTGCTGAGTAGCTTCTTCATACTACGCCTAAAGGAGCCATGATTTTTTTATCCTAGCACGTCAAAGTGACCACACTGCACCTGATGGTTAGCGCAGTGCCGTCCATTAAGAGTATCGAGTAGCGAGAGACAACCTATCCTCCGCTACTCAACATAATCATGCCGGCCTGCTTTTTAACACTACTTTATGGGCAAGAAGGTGAAGAAGCGGTCGAGGGTCTAGTGTCAGAGTACCCAGAAGGCTGCAAAACGGCCAAACAGCGTAGCCCAACTTTAAACCCCCTACAAAAACCACAGGGAGACAGATTGTCTCTTGCTACTCGATTCTCTAATTGGCAAGGCTAATCCCGGAACGCGACACACTTGCGTCTGCCACTATGGCGGGTTTTACACCCTGTGTACAGTGGTCGCTATCCGGGCGGATATGAATATCATATCAGCATTTGATCAATTCAATTTGACCAAGCGGCATGATTGTGTTAAGTAGCATGGTGTGGTCAGCCGGCCTGCTGAGTTGCTTCTTCACACTACGCCTAAAAGAGCCAGGATAGTTCGATTCCCGCACCAAAACCAATGTTTGTGTGACAGACAGATATATGTTTCGGGTCTGGGTGTTGTGAGACCGTAGTCCTTCCTACAAACGTTCAAAACTATGTGTGTGAGTGTAGGGTGTATCTATGATTATTTAATCAGCACAAATCTGTATATAAAAGAAAAAACTGACTGACTGACTGACTGATCGATCAACGCACAGCCTAAACGGCTGGGGTTAGAGACTTGAAATTTTGACAGTAGGTACCTTTTATCACGTAGGCATCCACTGAGGAAGGGTTTTTGGAAATACCACCCCTAAGGGGGTAAAATAGGGGATGAAAGTTTGTATGAAAATCCGTCATTTTTGAAGTTAAATTCATGAAAATTAGTATTTGGCATTTTAGTTAAAAATAAAAAATATATGTTTCAGGATTTTTGGAAATTCCGCCCCTAAGGGGGTAAAATAGGGAATGAAAGTTTGTATTAAAATCCGTCATTTTTAAGTTAAACGCATGAATATTGGTATTTTGTGTTGTATACTTTTTCTCCCAAACATGACCTCCACGCGGGCGGAGCCGCGAGCAACATCTAGTTCCTAATAAAACTTCTAATTCAGAATATCAATTTGCACGATTTTTAATTACTGGCTATGTCCATTTGGTTTACTGCCCTATGATATTCCACAATTATTGAATAAAATTATAAAAACCTAATAATAAGATAATTATTTCCTCAGTTACTTTAAACAAATCAAAACTAAATAGTGGTGCTTCATGATTATCAATTTAAAATTCTAATGGAACTAATTTTAATTTTATATTTGGAGACTTGTTTGTTTCTTACACTTAATATAAAAATACCGTTCAGAAATTAGCTACCGCATTATGCAGGAAGTGTGTTATTTTTGTGATTTTTAATAACATATTTTTTTAAATATGGTGAGCATATATAATATGGCGATCGTCTAGCAGAGTGAGGAGCTAATATACCGCAGGTTCAGATCAATTAGGAACGTAGGCTATTTGATGTTATGTGTGTGTTCAGCGGGAAGGAATGTATGTATAAGTTTCAATTATCGAAGAAGAATTTTGAGAGTAACTATGTAAAGTTAAAGAACCTGTAAAAAAACAGCGTGGTCAATAAAGGTCTAGCCTCTAGTTAGCAGAGTCTGTGCCCAGTAGTGGGACTGCGTAGTGCTTATATTATTCTTTATCATGAGAATAGTCCATAGGACTTTTATAAATATTTTTATATATTTTATTCCCAATAAATATTATTTTATACAGAAGTTTTAAACAACGTTTGACTAATTTGTCAGCCGTAGCGCGAGTAGCCGGCTGTGAAACCAGAGGCCGTGGGTTCGATTCCCGCAACGAGACAAATGTTTGTGTGACTGACAGATATTTGCTCCAGGAGGGTTACTCTTGACACTCGATTCCAATTTAAAGTTGGGATTGGGCTCGAAAACTGTACAATTGGCACTATTGAACGCAACACCAGCGCACGATTTAACTGAATACTGCGGATTTTTTAGTAACTAAATGAAATAGAGTATTTACGATCGCTAGTTCGTAAATATTCTATTTCATTTAGTTGAGTGAGTTAGAATTTCAATATCTTCTAGATTGGAATTGAAAATTTATCGAGTTCGAGATTGGAATTGATTTCAAGAGTAGGCCTGCAGGTCTGGGTGTTGTGGGATCTTTTTATGTTCTTAATACCCACGATACAGTTTTTACCTAGGGTGGGGTCAGAACTATGTGCGTGACTGTTGTATTTAGTTATTTAAGTTCATAGTTTTGATAAAATGTTGAGTAGTATAATAAATTATAGACATGAATAAAATAAATATGCTGATTTATTTTATTTGATTAGTTGAAAATTTCCACTGTATAATAATCGGGTTGGGCGTGTGTAGTTTTGATAATATCTTACCATCAGCATAAGTGTTTGGTCTATTAAAACATTAATGGATCGAGCGCTTTATATTCAGCTATTAAAGGAATACAGACAGTAAATAAATAACGCCCAACAGTCACACACATAGCCCCGACCCCACACTAAGATACGAGTCTTGTCTTGTGGGTATCAGGGACTACGAGAGACTTTCGGTCTCACAACACCCAAACCCCGGACCCAAATATCTGTCTGTCACACAAACATTTGTCCCGGTGTGGGAATCGAACCCGCGGCCTCTCGTTTCACAGCCGGCTACTCGCCTACTACGCCACCGAGGCTGTCGAGAAAATGTGACAGAGATTAAGCCAACGTGCGGTCAGCAGTTGTCTTTTTCTAGAATTGTGATCGGTCTACGTCACAGACTTGCAGGAGCTAAATGAAATAGGTATTGGCCGTACAGTAACTTAGTCTCTTTCTACAAAGTTGTAAATTTTGTGAGGATATTCTCAGTACATTCTTTATTTTTTTTAGTGCCTTGATAGGCAGACGAGCAGACGGGCCACCTGATGGTAAGTAGTCACTGTCGCCCATTGACTTCTGCAATGCCACTGCATACCGTTTATGTCTATGTTTTAAAACATCTTATAAAAGTAAATAATGTATAGGTATATACCCGTTCTCTATGCCCTATAGACTAGTCTCTAAAAACAATAGCTGCACTGGCACTCTTGACTATATTCACTCTGGCTAAGTTAAATTGGTCGTATTCGAAAGAATCCATGTCATGCATGTCATTTCTAATAAATATAAACATGGTTTTTAATTTTTTATTTATGCAACGGGCCGAGCCAAAACTTACACTCCGGTTTTTTGTATAACAAAAAATTTCTTAAGCCTAGCGATTTATTAATTTGCATAAATGTATTTAAGAATTCAATGGTTTGATTCAGTTGTAAAATTTCACAATCAATAATAATAATAAATAATTTAAACGAATACTGACTTTTTACAGCCTCGGTGACGCATTTGTAATTGCGCATCCGTTACGACTGCTGTGCTGAGGTCTCGGGTTCGATCCCCGGGTCGGGTAAAGTGATTTGGGTTTTTCTATCTAGAAATTCCTCAGTATTAGCCCAGAGTCTGGAAACTGTGCCCGGTATGGCGATAGGCTCGCCCCCTATCACATTATGGGACCGAAATTCGGCGAAAAGTGGGTGTACTCTGCCTACCCCTTCGGGGACTACAGTCGTGAGTGTATGTGTGTGTGTGGTTTACTTCAATTGTTTTTATTTCACAATCAACACACTAATGTGTAATTTAAACTAATACTACAAAATTCGAATTTTTCGTTTCAGGATTTTTCTCAGCGTCATCGGTGTTGTTGGTAGAGTTTTTGTACAACCGCAGAAAACAACGGATTGAAGAGGTCGTCATAAAGCCTTACCTCGACTAATTACATCATATTACTTCGCTTCGCTTCGCTGTGGCTTTGTCCGATAATTATTAGGGGAGTAAATGAAAATAGTCTAGCGATTTGCGCGTCAAGTACGACGGGATATGTTTAGAACGGTAGGCAGCGGCTTTGCTGTGCCCTGGTATTGCAGAAGTCTATGGGCGGCGATGACCACTTACCATCAGGTGGCCCGTCTGCCTATCGAGGCACAAAACAAAATCTTGAACGAGGCATCACACGAACGGAAAACTTTGTGAAAACTTACAATTAAAAGCAAATAATATTCCATTATCGAAAATAAAATATAATTTTGACAGCGGTTGTTTTTGTTGCTGTGCGGCACAATATCTACGAAGGTGCACCGGACCATCAACTAATTAGCAACAAAAATTCTGCGGAACATTTAACCCGTTATCAAGGTCATTAAGGAAAAATGAATTTTTTTTGATTAAGACAGCGGTGGATTTTGTTGCTGGGCGGCACAATATCTATGAAGGTGCACCGGACCAGCAACTAATTAGCAACAAAAATTCTGCTGAACATTTAACCCGTTATCAAGGTCATTAAGGAAAAATTTCATTTTTTCCGATTATGACAGCGGTGGATTTTGTTGCTGGGCGGCACAATATCTATGAAGGTGCACCGGACAAGCAACTAATTAGCAACAAAAATTCTGCTGAACATTTAACCCGTTATCAAGGTCATTAAGGAAAAATTTCATTTTTTCCGATTATGACAGCGGTGGATTTTGTTGCTGGGCGGCACAATATCTATGAAGGTGCACCGGACCAGCAACTAATTAGCAACAAAAATTCTGCTGAACATTTAACCCGTTATCAAGGTCATTAAGGAAAAATGACATATTTTCGATTAAGACCGCGGTGGATTTTGTTGCTGGGCGGCACAATATCTATGAAGGTGCACCGGACCAGCAACTAATTAGCAACAAAAATTCTGGTGAACATTTAACCCGCTATCAAGGTCATTAAGGAAAAAAATCATTTTTTCCGATTATGACAGCGGTGGATTTTGTTGCTGGGCGGCACAATATCTACGAAGGTGCACCGGACCAGCAACTAATTAACAACAAAAATTCTGCTGAACATTTAACCCGTTATCAAGGTCATTAAGGAAAAATTTAATTTTTTCCGATTATGACAGCGGTGGATATTGTTGCTGGGCGGCACAATATCTATGAAGGTGCACCGGAGCACTTGAGTACGATGCTCGATGACCTCAGTAAAGCTTCAAAGCGAGTTGGTCTAAGGATGAACATGGATAAGACGAAGATCATGTCAAATGCCCATGTAGCACCAACTCCCATAAAAAACGGAGACTTTACACTCGAAGTTGTAGACGATTATATATACCTAGGACAGACCATCCATCGATAATCGTCGAATCCGACTCGGTTGGGCAGCGTTCGGGAAGCTTCGGCACATCTTTTCGTCCAATATTCCGCAATGTCTCAAGACGAAAGTCTTTGACCAGTGTGTGTTACCAGTGATGACATACGGAACTGAAACGTGGTCTCTTACTATGGGCCTCATAAGAAGGCTCAAAGTTACCCAAAGGGCAATGGAGAGGGCTATGCTGGGAGTCTCTCTGCGTGATCGCATCAGAAATGAGGCCATCCGGAGAAGAACCAAAGTAACCGATATAGCCCTCCGAATCGCTAAACTTAAGTGGCAGTGGGCGGGGCACATTGCGCGTAGAACCGATGGCCGTTGGGGCAGAAAGGTTCTGGAATGGTGACCACGTACCGGAAGGCGCAGCGTGGGTAGACCCCACAAGGTGGACTGATGACCTGGTAAAGGTCGCGGGAGTCCACTGGATGCGGGTGGCGCAGGACTGGTCATTGTGGCACTCTTTGGGGGAGGCCTATGTCCAGCAGTGGACGTCCTTCGGCTGAAATGATGAGTTGCTGGTCCGGGGCACCTCCGTAGATATTGTAACGCCCAGCAACAAAATCCACCGCTGTCACAATCGGACTAAATGAAATTTTTCCTAAATGACCTTGATAACGGGTTAAATGTTCAGCAGAATTTTTGTTGCTAATTAGTTGCTGGTCCGGTGCACCTTCATAGATATTGTGCCGCCCAGCAACACAATCCACCGCTGTCATAATCGGAAAAAATGAAATTTTTGCTTAATGACCTTGATAATGGGTTAAATGTTCAGCAGAATTTTTGTTGCTAATTAGTTGCTGGTCCGGTGCACCTTCATAGATATTGTGCCGCCCAGCAACAAAATCCACCGCTGTCTTAATCGGAAAAAATGACATTTTTTCTTAATGACCTTGATAATGGGTTAAATGTTCAGCAGAATTTTTGTTGCTAATTAGTTGCTGGTCCGGTGCACCTTCGTAGATATTGTGCCGCCCAGCAACAAAATCCACCGCTGTCATATCCGGAAAAAATGACATTTTTCGATAATGACCTTGATTACGGGTTAGGTATTCGGCAGAATTGTTGTTGCTAATTAGTTGCTGGTCCGGTGCACCTTCATAGATATTGTGCCGCCCAGCAACAAAATCCACCACTGTCTTAATCGGAAAAAATGACATTTTTTCTTAATGACCTTGATAATGGGTTAAATGTTCAGCAGAATTTTTGTTTCTAATTAGTTTCTGGTCCGGTGCACCTTCGTAGATATTGTGCCGCCCAGCAACAAAATCCACCGCTGTCATAATCGGAAAAAATGAAATTTTTCCTTAATGACCTTGATTACGGGTTAAATGTTCAGCAGAATTTTTGTTTCTAATTAGTTGCTGGTCCGGTGCACCTTCGTAGATATTGTGCCGCCCAGCAACAAAATCCACCGCTGTCATAATCGGAAAAAATGAAATTTTTCCTTAATGACCTTGATTACGGGTTAAATGTTCAGCAGAATTTTTGTGGCTAATTAGTTGCTGGTCCGGTGCACCTTCATAGATATTGTGCCGCCCAGCAACAAAATCCACCGCTGTCTTAATCGGAAAAAAATGACATTTTTCCTTAATGACCTTGATAACGGGTTAAATGTTCACCAGAATTTTTGTTGCTAATTAGTTGCTGGTCCGGTGCACCTTCGTAGATATTGTGCCGCCCAGCAACAAAATCCACCGCTGTCATATCCGGAAAAAATGACATTTTTCGATAATGACCTTGATTACGGGTTAGGTATTCAGCAGAATTTTTGTTGCTAATTAGTTGCTGGTCCGGTGCACCTTCATAGATATTGTGCCGCCCAGCAACAAAATCCACCGCTGTCATAACCGGAAAAAAATAATTTTTTCCTTAATGACCTTGATAACGGCTTAAATGTTCAGCAGAATTTTTGTTGCTAATTAGTTGCTGGTCCTGTGCACCTTCATAGATATTGTGCCGCCCAGCAACAAAAACAACCGCTGTCATAAGAGGAAAAAATCGAAATAAAAAATTAAAAAGAAAAATTTTTTTTTTTAATATATTTTTTCAATATTTTTATACTATCTTACAGCAACAAATTAGCAACAAATTCAGGCCCAATAACCGACTCAATATGTGCTCACTTCATTATTTTACTGCTAGCTTATGTGAAAGATAGCAGTGACTCGATTTCTGAGGAACTGGCTTGAGCAACAAATCGAAATAGCAGCAACTAATTAGCAACTAATTCCTAAATAAGTTTCAAATGTTTCTGCTAACTTTTCACTGCTAGCTTGATAGACCTGAAGATAGCAACGGAAAGAATATCATACATATCCCTAAATGATTATCATTGAATGAAAAATATTCGAACAATAATAACGGTTACCATGGCAACCTAATTATAACAAATCGACTCATAATTTGTTAATAAGTTGCCATCGGAGTATGATCTTCAAAATAAAATATTTTCTGTTCCCGTTGTCACTTCGCGATACAAAGTTGGCAAGTACTCTTGGGTAAAAATGCAAGTTGTCAAAATGTCAAGCCAATCCAGCGACTACTTTTCGAGTGTTGCGACAAAAAAAAAACGCGGAGGTTGTAATCCATACCAATACTATAAATACGAAAGTAACTTTGTTTGTTTGTTACCATTTCACGACTAAACGGCTGACCGGATTGTGTTGAAATTTGGCAAGGAGATAGATAATATCCCGGAGAAGGACATAGGCTATCTTTTTTCTCAAAAAACAATCTTGAAAGGGGTCAAATAGGAGTCCAAATTTGTTTGGGAAATCCATAATTCCTCAAGTTAGGGATCTGAAAATTCATATTTAGGTTTTTGGTAGGAAATAAAGTGTTTAAATTTTTTTGCAAAATCGACCCTAGAGTTATAACCATTCTTATTCATAGATACTAATACTAGAAGTGAGAAAGTAACTCTGTTTGTTAGTAAGCGTTAGTTGAAGGGTCTGAGAATAATATAGACTTTTTTATCCCGGAAAATACACGGTTCCTATAGGATAGCAAAATATAGAAAGATGTAATAACTAAAGATCTCTCCATGGATTTTATACCTCTTCTTACAAAAATAACAACCACGCGGGCGGAGCCGCGGGCAACAGCTAGTTTAATATACATCGATGTATTATAAAATGGTTGCTAAGCAAAAAGGGCCTCGAAACCATTAGAATAGTATTATTTTTAAACCAAGTACCTGCTTAAGTTATTTGCCTTGGATTAGTTTTGCTTTATACGGAAACGGGTTATTACATAATATTTAATTTTGTCGTAAACAACAATATTGTAGCATGCAGTAGATTTAGTAAAATATCAATAATTTGATTATCATTTACCCTTTTTGAAACTTTATAAAATGTTGTCTAATTGGACAGATAAAAGAACATTAATGTTATAAGGTTTTCTTTTTATGTTTCTATCGTAAATGGGAAAGTTTGTATGTTTGTTAATCAACTACACAAAATAAGCCAAACGGTTTGGGGTAAAATTTGGCAGAAAAACATTATATTGGTTGTTTTACACTAGAAAAAATAATAATAGGTTATTTTTAGATTCACTATCTGTCTGTTTGTTCCGGCTAATCTCTGAAACGGTTGGATTGATTTTGACGGGACTTTCACTGTTAGACAGCTGATATTTTAAAGAGTAACATAGAATTGATTACTTTAAATTTTATTTTTTTTTTGTCCTAGCACGGCAAAGTGACCGCAATTCACCTGATGGTAAGCGCAGTACGGTCCAATTAGAGTATCGAGTAGCGAGAGACGATCTATCCCCCGCTACTCAACACAATCATGCCGGCCTGCTCCTTCACACTACGCCATGGGCAAGAAGGTGAAGAAGCGGTCGAGGGTCTATTGTCAGAGTACTTAGAAGGCCGCAAAATGGCCAACATTGTACCCCAACTCTAGACCCCCAAAAAACCGGATGTACACTGGCTGATCCCGGAACGCGACACACTTGCGTGTGCCACTATGGCGGGTTTTTCACCCTGTGTACGGTGGTCGCTATCCGGGCGGATATGAATCCTATACACAATATCCTACCACCAGCAGAATATAATTAGGATTCCGCGTAATGATAATAAAATACCGCGCATGTTCCTCTTTGGCGCCGTCGCCGCAACGAAAGGCGTCTTCCACCGCTTCCCCCAACGATTCCAATCCAATTCCAATATCACAGTCACTCCTTAAAAATGTTTTCTAGCAGTGAGATAAAAACTTATAATAAACTTAGTCACACATGCGGAGCTGCGGGCAAAAGCAGTACATTGTAGTATAAACCTAGTAAGTATATTCTTTACACTTAATCTCAAAAATCCAAAAACTACATCTTAAAAATACATACCTAAGTCAAAAAACAAAAGATCCCAGCGCATTGTTAACGATGGCGTCAGGCAAAGCTTTGTTCCTTTGGGACAGGTTTATAGCCTGAGGGTAGCTTGAATATTGTAAACTCAAATTGTGCCTACACGCCGGAAAGAAATTGAAGCACTTCGTAGAATTCTTAATGACAAGAAATTTCAGTTTTGGTGCAGAATCTATTGTTTTATCGCATAGGAATTTATTGTTTGAAAGTGGTAGAGCCACGCTGTAGACATATTTGTCTACAGCATGAATGGGCCGGCTCGACCGGGGTAGTACCACTGTCAGAAAACCAACGTAAAGTGACAGTTTACTGCCGCGTTTCGTATGGTAAGTGAGATATCCGGAGGCCCAGATTCCCCTTCCCTTCCCTAATCCCTATTCCTGTCCTTCAAGACCGACAGCGCATACATGATACTTTCGGTATTGTGCATGTTCATGGGCGGTTGAGATCACTTAACATCAGGTGACCCACTGGCTCGTTTGTCGGACTATACTATAAAAAAAGGTAGAAAAAAGTTGGCATCACACGGATGTAAAGAAAGAGAAAATATAACTTTTCGTAAATAACGTTTCGATATTTCTTCATAAGCTTGGTCAGTGTACATTCTTTTACTGTCGGAATTTGTTTGTGGTAGTTTGAATGACCCATATATGATTATATATCTATAGATATAATAATAATAGCTGTATGCTGATTTGTTTAAACTCATTACGTAAAAACGGCTAAATGGATTTATGAACTCTAAACAACAGTCATACTCATCGAATAAATTAGCTCTTGCTGGTGGTAGCAAACCTGTATCTCTCTATATACAAAAAAAGAAGCTTTATGGTATCAAACGTACAAAATATAATAGATTTTCTGTTGAAAAATAATTTTCGCCCCGGGGTCAATTAAGGTTTTCCAGTATTATTATATACGCATATTATAGCATAATACTTCTAAGTTATCCTGTCAAGATATTCAATTCGTTTGATATCTGTAAAAACATGTAACAGAGTCTTTCAAAATTTATTTAACGGTAGGCAGCGGCTTTGCTGTGCCCTTCTTCTTCTTCAGGTGCCTCTCCAATTACTGAAGGTTGGCCATCAACTCTGAATATTTTTCTCTGTCCCTTGCAAGGCGGAACAACTCTGCAGCACTCTTGACTCCAGTCCACTCCCGAATATTCCTGAGCCACGACTTTTTTCTTCGGCCCACACCTCGTTTCCCAGCTACTTTGCCCATCATGATAATTTGCAGTAGGTCGTACCTCTCATGTCGAAAAACATGTCCAAGGTAGCCAACCTTCCTGTGCATGACGGTCTGCATGAGCTTGCGGTCTTGGCCAACTCGCCTCAAAACCTCGATATTAGTGACCTTTTGGGTCCAGCTAATGGATAGCATGCGCCGGTATACCCACATTTCAAATGCCTCTATACGTTTTCTAAGATCTTCTTTAATGGTCCAAGTCTCGCATCCGTATAGAACAATTGGCCAGATGTAACACTGAACAAGGCGAGTACGCAGGGAAATACTGATGTTCCGATTGGAAAAGATTTTCTTCATTTTGTTAAATGCGTTTCGGGACATCTCAATACGTGCTTTTATTTCTAAATCACTATCCCATTCCTCATTTAACCAAGTGCCCAAGTATTTGTATTTGCGCACATTTTCCAGTCGTTCACCAGCTACAACAACACTCGGACGTGGACCTGTCTTCTTTGAGACGACCATGACCTTCGTCTTCAGCGCATTCATTCGGAGTCCAGCCCTCTCACTACACTCACTCAACCGGTCTACCATACGTTGGAGATCCGATTCTGTCGATGCTATCAGAACCGTATCATCGGCATATCTGAGATTGTTAATATTTATTTTGCTGTGCCCTGGTATTGCAGAAGTCTATGGGCAGCGGTGACTACTTACCATCAGGTGGGCCGTCTGCTCGTCTGCCTATAGAGGCACTAAAAAAAAAATTATCAAAGAAATATTCTTCGAAACAAATTTATCCAAACATCATTTTTCTACTAGACATCGACAAACGAGCAAGTGATTCGTCTGGTGGGAAATGATTTCCACCGTTTATGAACACAACACATGAAGAATCATAGGAGCGCTGCTCGGCCGAAAGCGGAGGGGATTTTGGCCCCGTGACATCTCACTCTGGGTAGGAGACGCATCAGCAAGCTGTACCTCATGGCGGTTCTCAATGGAGAACATACATCATTTAATGTCTATAAACCAGCTTGGTTTTATTACCATAAAATATTTCAACAAAGTAATCTAAACTATAGGAAACATTAGAATTACTTCTGGAGGTTACAGGTTACGCTATCCTTCGGTGACGACATAGAACTCAGTCCTCTCCGTGACCATAAAGGTTGTAAAGCTTTAGGAACTTCGGGAATAAAAAGTAAAATAAACCACAAAAAAACCGAAATTTTGTTTTATTTCATTGAGACATATTCGCGTAAACATAACAAACCATTATACATCTGGAAGTGTCATAAAAGGCAATTGCTTTTGTATTTATTGTATTACAAAGACTGCGTTTTATATATCTTTATCGTAATGTATAACCAATAATAAAAACAAACTGATATCTTCTTTGTTGTTGTCAGTTCCCTATACACACGGTTCGCTTTGTTAATTTGGACACGTCGTTTTATGTTCGATTCTTTTATGAGGATATATTCTTCATGCTCGTTATCATTTCCTCTTTCTAATTAGTCTTTGCAACGGCAGTTTTCATTTAAATACATCACTTTGGAACTGCTTCATCGGCCTTCTGTTGAGATTTGCTTGAAAAATGTTAATGCTGATATGCTCTGGGATCTGAATTTTGTATGATATTTCCATGATAACAGTACGAGAAAGATGGTTTACTAGTCTAGATTGTTTTTATAATAATACTAGCCCTGTAATCTGTATAAACCTTTGTCCCACTGCTTGGCACGGACCGCTTATCCAAATGAGAGGGGGTAGGCCTTAGTCCACCACGGTGGCCAAATGCGGGTTGGTAGACTTCACATACCTTCGAAATTCTTATGAGAATTCTCAGGTATGCAGGTTTCCTCACGATAATTTCCATTAAAGTTAAAGCAAGCGATAATTAACATTTAATACACACGTAACTTTAGAAAAGTTAAAGGTGTATGCCATTTGCGTTTCGAACATACGACTTTCGTCTTGACAGTCCGTACCGCAACCAACTAGGCTATCGCTGCTATTGATGCTTCTATTTATTTATATAGATTACAACTAGTTTACACACTTGATACAGCTTGGTTAGGTATTTCTGGATTGCATCACGACCGGTTGTAGTATAACCTTTCAATGCCGATGACTTTTAGGTGAATGCAGAACATAGAAATGTTTTTTTATTTTAATGATTATAAACTAGCGTATGTGGTCTGTCTGATAGTCTTTCTTAGAAATAATATGGGCGTAAACAAATTAATGTATCATGTTAGAGTTTTAAGGACGCGCGTGATTTTAGAGGACAACGATTTGTGTTATTATTGTTTATCGGAACATAAGTATACTAATTCGAATTAATATATATATCGTTGATGTGTTAATATATTCGTTTTTCCAATTACAGACAACTGAAAAGATACGTAAGGAAATTAAAAAATCATACAACTGAGTCAGTTGGTGCATCTTCTCAAATCAGTTCGCAATTCCGGATTATATAACACAGATACATACATATACACTCACCTCTGTTATCCCCGAAATTATTTATTTCTAAGCATTGAATTTTGTTTTTACTACTAGGCAAGCAAACGAACTATTGAGTCAACTGCTAGTAATAATGTAATGTTAGGTCGTGGGTGCATTGTGAGGGAATAGGACGTAGGAAAGAGGAATTTTTTGTTGTTCCATTGGTTGATACATTTTGCTTTCAGTTTAATGCCGTTTTAATCTGAAGTTTAAAACTAGCGTCCGTCACCATTGTTTAAAACTGAGCGTCTTCAATCAGATCAGAAGACCTTGAGTAAAGCATTCAGTGATAAGTCATATAAATTTATTACATGTGTCAATATGCAAGTTACATACTGAAGGGCGTGTCAACTAGTTAAAGTAATAGTGCTTGTTTACATAATCATATGACATTAATATGCGTTATATAACTAATTTAATTATAATTTATTAAATTGAAGGCATATTCTCTCGACACGTGTACGTTAAACTGTCTAGTTGAATTGAAAAACTATAAAATAATTATTATATTGATTCGGTCCGCCTCCATGGCTGTTACTAACGGCGTCGGACAAGCTAAATTCTCAAGACGAGCAACCAAAAATTCTGTTACAAATTCTAAAATCATATCTGTTTTTAACCGACTACAAAAAAGGTGGAGGTGCTCAATTCGTCGGAATCTTTTATGTATGTTCCGCGATTACTCGAAGAATTCGCGAAATTCTTGTTTTGTTTACTAGGTTATACTTCCCAGGTGGTCCCATTGGCACCAAATCAGGATCTGATTATGTGATCTCAGAAAAATCGAGGGCAACCCTCAAATTTTATGGGGATGCATAATTTGTTTTTTATTGAAGTCGGTATACTTTTTATGAATTAAAAAACTTTTACTTATACCTGGTATTGTTTTATGTCCTACGTGACATCACATCATTTCCGAACTGTGTCTGTTCTCGTTCTACTTCTGCCTACCTCAGGAATACACGCGTAACTTTATGTCATGATTCTATTTGGTGATATTATTTTTAAAGCCAAATGACCTTCGTAATAGAATTTAAATTTGAACTCATGTTTATGTTTCATATAAACTATAAATAATTTGGACCTCAGAAAAGTAACAATTTGTTATTTAATGTCTTTCGGTATCCCAATCTTATAATTCAGGTGAAATTCTTGGTTAGGTATATCTAGTTCTCTATGATTGGCCTACCTTTGTCCCACACCATCGCTGTATTATTGTCACCTGAAAATTGTTTTGTAAATTAATTTATCGATTCAAATGTATTTCAAAACATCTTTGAGATCGAATAAAAATCTCTCTGGATGGATGCGTATGCTCCTTTATATGCTGATATACGTCCAAGCGACCCGCGTCTTTATCCGTCCGTCAATGGGTCGCTTGATGGTAACTGATGACTGCTGTTCATGAACAGTTAAAGTTATTCAAAACACATTGAATTGTACATTTATCATGCGCACCGCTAGTCAAGAGTAAATAGATATATTCTAGGCAAGCGTGCTCCACCGTAGACCACATCATCACTTACGACCAGGCAAGATAGTGGTCAAACGCAAGCCCATTTAACGTAAAAAAAAACACATTGACCACGGCCGGGACGTGTGATAGCTGAACATTTAGCATAAGCGAATGTTTCTTTAAAGGCGTTCCCCTAGATACACTACTATATAGTTTTGTAAAATTCAAATTCAAATTTTGCCTTGGATTTTGTATACCATTCATATCGATAAACCAAACTCATAATAATTTTCAGCCAAATATATTTTTTGGAAACCTCGCGAAATCAGACTAATCCAGGGAGAGTGGGTTGGATAGAAGGTCCAGTTGGCAAAGATACGGAGAGAAAATATACTTTGAAAAACCCAAAGAACATACAAACACGCGTTCATCCGAAATATGAAAGGTCGTTGACAGACGTGAGACTAATCACATTCACCAAGACGTTAGACGTAATACTGTTGTACGACATCCGAAAACTTGTTCAATCTATTGGAAAAATCCACACAAACAGATAATACACGCGACATCGTATATCTACGTAAAGTTATTAACATCGGAGAACCGGTATGCCGACCTGCTACATAAATACAACTCGGTCGGAACCAGCTCCAGTCGTATTCCGTCTTCACGCCAATCGGCAGCGAATTTTTTTCATTTTTCGAAGTGAAAATTTATTAAATCAAAATATAAATTTGTATGTGTCAATGACAAAATCGAAGAGAAAATTCGCGATCACCGACAAATTTTTACCAAGGTTAGTGCTTTCCAGTTGATGGATGGTCCTTAGATTGCTTTTAACCCGTTTACTTGCCTTGTCATTCCCCGCATAAGATTTTGTAACAAATTCCTGTCAATAACCTCATGTTACATTTTAAGGTAATGGTATCATTATACTGGAGTGTCGCAATAGATTTTGTGCCTATCACGATATTATAAATGTTTTAATAAATTCGTTATGAATTTATATTGATAACCATGTTCATTTTAATAATGACTGCCTCGGTGACGCAGATGTAATTGCGTGGTACGACTGCTGTGCTAAGGTATCGGGTTCGATCCCAGGGTCAGGTGAAAGTTATATTGGGTTTATCTATCACGAAATATTCAGTGTCAGCCCGGAGTCTGGAATTATCCCGGTATGGCGATAAGCTCGCCCCCTATCACATCATGGGGCGGTATAAGCTCGGCAAAATTTGGGTGGACTAGTTACACCTCTGCATAGTAATGATTACTAATCATACTAAACTAATAATGCCTATTACTCTTCTAGATTTGCTTATTGTATACTAATACTATACATATACTTCTAATAAAACACTTTATACGTACTTTCATTTAAAACATTTACATAAAATTCTTATAAACTATCTTAAAACTAAAGTACAACTTGTTCCTAAGTTGATCATCAATAAGCTAACAAACCGGGAAGAACCTGGACGCATCCTGTTTAAATCCCAGATCGAACGATAACGATTTGTGTCAAATCACAATTCAAATTTTGGGGTTTTCGATTCGATAACACAGTAAGTCTGGGATGGGGAATTATGCTCAATATAAAGATTGGCTTAAATACCTTACTAGAGATGAATAAAAGTTTTTTAATTCATAAAAAGTACACCGACTTCAATAAAAAACAAATTATGCGTCACTATAAAATTTGAGGGTTTCCCCTTGATTTTTCTGAGATCCCATCATCAGATCCTGACTTGGTGCCAATGGGACCACCTGGGAAGTATACCCTTTTAAACAAAAAAAGAATTTCTCGAATCGGTCCAGGCGTCTTCGAGTAATCAATCAGGTAACATACATAATAAAAAAAGATTCCGACGAATTGTTAACCTCCTCCTGTTTTGAAGTCGGTTAAAAAGAGCTCAGCGATGGTGGGTGCGCCTTAGTACTTGATTCTTGCGACTTAGTGTATATCCCTTTGTGTATTTAAGTGTGAGCATACGCTATGATATGCTTTTGTACTTTTACCCGACTGCCACTGCCACCCGACTGTTTGTATGTTTGTAAACTTTATTACCTCGTATCTTCCGAACGGCTGGATGGATTTCGAGAGTTAAGGTTAAATTCGTTTTAAAAATCCAAGAGTCCTTAGATAGATTTTTGAAAAAATAAACACATTTTTGGCGCGAAATAGTAAAACGTTAATAAAAAAAAACAAAACTGTCGAGTAGGGTATCAAAATAAATGAAATTAAAATGAGATTACAATTTATTTCAAGTTAGATAGTAATTGGTAAAATTTTGTAATAAATATTAGTAAGCGTAATCATACTGTACTAAATTAAGACAAAATAAGCTCACATCTGTATTCCAAAGGGGGAGAGGTGTAATTAGTATTACTCTCGGAGAAAGTCGGCGATGCTTGGTAGTACTGGATTTCATCTCCATGTGATAGGTGGAGAGCCTGTCGTCATATCAAGCTTTTGTTTTTTCTTTGTTTCTTGAATCGAAAACTCAACCGAAAAATGAGGATTGGTAGTTTTTTTTGTTAAATTTTTTTGGATATGAATTAACGTTATTTAATGTATTGGAACCATTTTTCTAAAAATATTTTTTCAATAGTATCTTTTCAAAGACCTTATTTGTATATTACCTTATTTGTTTTATTATGCCGACCTATTTATATCAATACGTATTGTTTCTATTAGGTAAAGTTTATTTATTTGTAGAGCATCATCTTCAAAATTATTAAAACGATTTTCAATATTCTTTAAAAATTAACACCAATATTGTATTAGTGTAACATGGGTTATACATTCATACCTAAATATTCTAAAAAACAACTATTCCAATAATGCTAATTGAAGCAGAGTCAACTGTTAATAAATATATGATGTCACCACCACGACCCCGAAGTTGGACCATTGTGGTAGGATCAGGATCCGTTTACCAATTATCGAAATGGGGAGACCTAGCTCAACAATGAGATAGCGAAGTTGATCTTGACAACTACACATGATTGAGTTCGTTGATATGGCGATAGTATTATTTATTTATTTATTTCAATAGGTACATCAACAGCACATATATTTTAAATTGTAATTAAAATTTTCTTAAAGAATAATTCTTAATATATACGCCAATAACAGATATACACAACATTACGAGTAAAAATATCATTGCTCACCAACACATGGTAACAATAACAATTTAGATCAGTGAAAAATAATACACACTCTAAAACATACCATATATATAAAAACAAATAATATTAAAATAGAACATTATCACATTATGGGGAGGAAATATTCTCAGCAAACCATTATTTACCTGATTGTACCTCTTCCAACTTTGAGAACTACATGCGTCAGCTTTTTTATTTTTCTTAAATTTGATCCATGATCCGACCTGCAGTCACTTGGATGTGAACTAGTTATGTTTAACAGCTGAAATTTTGTCGCTCAGTTTTTCGGATATCACATTTAACAATCCGATTGTTATTCTAAATATAACTCTTAGTAGTTATGACAACGTGGAGCAGCGAGCAAGTAGCCAGCTGTGTAACGAGAGGCCGGGTTCGATCCCCGCATCGACATACATGTGTCTGAGATCCATAAATATTTATTTCCGGTCTGGGTGTTGTGGGACCGTAGTCCCTCGTAATTCTTGATTCCCACAAGATACGAGATCTTAGTGTAGGGTCAGGACTGCGTGAATTTTAGGTGTTATTTATTTTATTATGATCACATTATGTCATGAATTACTTTCAAAATAACGCATTTATATTTAGATTTTAAAGTGGTAGAGCCACGCTGTTCAGACAGCGCATACGTGATACTTTCGGTATTGTGTATGTTCATGGGCGGTGGTGATCACTTAAAATCAGGTGACCCACGGGCTCGTTTCTCGGACAATGATAAAAAAATATTATATTAGTATTATATAGTATTAGGTATTCTATACATGTGTTAACAGTCAGAAACACTCCAGTTTTATTATCTTGCAGCTAGTTTTAACTATGTTGTAATATTGTGTCTCCGCATTATGTACATCGTTATTAATTATTGATTTATATTTAGTGCTATTATTGACCTTATTGCTTACTTTAGTTACTTAATTACTATGATTTGTATATGTATATAAAATGTCAACATGTACCATGGATCTATTATAAGATGTATTTTCTTAGACCAGACTTGAAAGCCGGTCATTGATTGCATATGCTGCTACATAATACTGTCGTACTAATTTGTAAAAAAACGAAGAATGCAAAAGCGGAAACACCCTTATCATATTAGGTCTAACTAGGTTGCGCTAAATGATAGTTGAAAAAGAAATGTAAATTTCGACAATTGGACGTTGTGAAAGATACAAGAATGTATATCCCTGTGGAAAACAGTTTAATTGAATTAAATTTAATTGAGAAAGAAAAAATTCAATTACAAACAATACCAATCAACACAGAAAACTATGTCAATTAGATTATTTTCTTTCTATGGGTTCTTAATTAGTGATAAATGGGATTCACAATAACGAATACTATGGGTCTATGGGCGGTGGTGACTGCTTAACATCACGTGGGTCATCTACTCGTCTGCTTAACAATAAAAAAACCCTGAATTATGGAAGGTACAAATAAAATCACAGTGCCCACTGATGGTATAGCTTTCGGTATCTTTCCCATTTATGCATAACTTGTTGCTAAGCACGTAGCCGAGAATGGTGATGTATTCACAACGTTGCTAATCATACGTATTGCTTATCATCTGGCAGTATTCCGTATTGACAACGGCTTTGACTAGCCTGTTGAGATTCACGTATCTCGTACTGAATTAATAACGTTAGTAAAGCGTATAAAATACGTTGTGTGTATACGCGTACACGCGTATTCACAAACAATATGTAGAACGACAATATGCTATGCTAAGTCTGACATTTACAAACCTAACTTAAGTAGTTTAAAAAGTGACTGTGTTTGTATAGGATTCTTTCGTCATTGCTGTTTTCCAAATTAGATATGAACTCAGCGGTGTGAGTTTTATTCAAAGTCAGCATAAAAATGTTCACACAATTCATTTTTTCGAAAAGGGAAAATTGTAGGATGTATTAAACCTTTAAGATATCAGGTGGGCATAGAGCGAAAGTAAACATTAACAAATGAAAGTAAATCGAGACAACGCGATGGTTGAGTAAATTTTTAATTCAGATTCAGTTATGCCACTTTCAAAATTACTTACGACGATCGAAATTTACATCTCAAAGTGAGACATTTCTTATGCATTCCTCATGGCAAGCCATCTATAGATATCTAACTTTTTTTAAATCCTGACACGGCAAAATGACCACACTGCGCCTGATGGTAAGTGCAGTGCTGTTCAGTTTGAGTATCAAGTAGCGAGAGACAATCTATCTATTTAGTGAGATATTTCTTATGCTTTTCATATGAAAAGCCTGTATGTAGGCAGACAACACTTTTATAACACGCCAGTAGTCCAACACCATTGTGTAATGCTACGATCAAAGAAATCCCAACATATTTGATACAAATTGAAAGTATGACAGGTCATCAAGTATTTTGTATGAAACAAAGTACAATGAGCGAATTTGTATGAGCTTCGTTCTCACCTACCAACAGACACCATAAATATAAATAATTGTAAAATATATAAAGTTAAATATATCAATAGGCATTACCTAAAAAATTGAAATGAAAAATATGCCTAGTAAATAGTGATTTCGCGTAGTAAAATTACCAAAATTCATATATAAAAGAAAAACTTGAGTAAAAATCCCTATATATTTCGCGGTTGACCCATACCAAAAAATGATCGCCTTGCTTATATGAATCGACTGAGACCAATTTTGAACCTGTTGATGGGTGGGGGCACTTCGCCCATTGTCCTTTATCCATAAGATCACGCACCCTACGAATCTTGTAAATACTGTTTTTTATATCGATCGATGCGCTAAAGTCAAAAATGTGGGTATTAATTCCTTTACTCACAACGTTTCGGTCGGAACGAGAATCCTTAGTAGCTGATTCACAAGTTAGACCGGTTATGTTGTTTGTATCGGTTCGTATGCTAAGCAGCTATCACGCGGCCGCGGAGTGATCAGATCGCGTAACTCTGGTATAACAAGTTCTTTGTGACTGCTTCGTTTGCTACTATGTATACTATTAATAGATTGGTGGAAAAATTCAGGAGTTGTATTTGTTTATGGTGCCATCAGGTCATCGTTGTAAATGTTCGCATTTTAAATAACTTTCGAAATGAACTTAATATCAGGGTCATGTTCCTCTGGCGTATAAGAAGTGAAATCGTTTACATTTATTTTATTGTAAAACTGGTTGCTTATTCGTAGTTGATGCTCATATTTATAACAATAATTAATTACCCAACAGAATTTTTGTTGTTATTTCAATTTTTATATACAATGACTTAATACCTTAATTCCGAGACGATCGAACTGTCTGACGGCAAGCAGCAACGCTTACCCGTAAAAATAACAGGAATCAGAACATTGAAAATATAAAATTATCTTTGTCCCGGCCCGTCTATCCCACGAAATAAAATTTTCCGGAATAAAGAGTGGCTCACGATACTCCGGAATAATGTAGCTCTCCATAGGTGAAAGATTTCTTTTAATCAGTTCAGTAGTTTTCGAGTTTATTCATTACAAAACAGCAATCAGCTTTTCTCGTTATAATATTATTATAGTATAGACTACCCGGGCCTGCAGGCCCAAGACTCAGATCTGAAGCACATAGCTTCAATATATTTCAATCTTTAACAGAATAGTAAAGACAAATAGGTGGTGCTTATTCAGGCTTTTGTGTATGAGAGACTATTCCTACCAGACCTAGTAATTCTAGTTCTTAGTAGCTATTTACGTGTAACCGTATTTTAATCTTCACACAACCTTCGCCTATTCCAGGAAAGCTTGATCACCTTGTGGAATGATAATTTTTCGTAAACATCAAACTCAACATCCTCAAATGTTGCATCATCTTGTTGACCGGCGCGGAGAACTTAAACTCGATTATATTATGCAGATTATTGTAGAATGCATTTTAAATGATCAAGGCGCTGGTTGCATTTGCACGAGCTTGTCCTGTGATACGATTACCTTTTGTTTTTTTTTCTCATACATAAATTATCTGATTATATTCAAGGCTATGTTTAAATGAAGTAAACACGAGCCACATAGATTTAGTTGCTATGTCAGAAATATTAATCCTAAATTAAACGCGCATTTAATCTTGAATTAACTAGAAGTTAGAAAACTAGCTAGCTTTCTTAATTATTATTCCGTTTATAGTATATGAATATATGATGACACTTAACCAGTATCATCTTTATTTATAAATAAACTGGCGATCCGGCATGGATTTGCACGTGCAAATTATATTTAAAAATTGCAAACTGCTCAATAGGAAGAAAATATTTAGTCGATAAATTAAAAATACAATTTTCATGATGTTTTCTGGCTTAGCTTACGTAAGCCATGGAAGTAAATCTTTTGGTGACTTGGTTGAGAAATATCTTTATTATTTACACATACGAAGTTTTAATTAGGATGTACCTCAAGCTTTAACCTTTAAACCATCCGGAAAAATATATCTATATGATCAAAAGCCATTACGTGGTAACTCAATACCTCCGACAAAAACCGGATGTACACTGGCTGATTCCGGAACGCGACACACTTGCGTGTGCCACTATGGCGGGTTTTGCGCCCTGTGTACGGTGGTCGCTATCCGGGCGGATATGAATATCCTACCACTAGCTAAATTAATATTTGTGTAACACAGGTTTTATTAATTTATACACTTTATATACAAGGTATATATAGGCGGACTAAAGCCATTATTGCTTATGTCTCCCAGTCAATTTTAAGGTGGTGCTGAAGTCTAAATTGAAAATGTACTTGATTCCAGGCTCGCCAAGAACCTGTGCACCAGAAAAGGCAGTCGTCGGGCGAACACCGGCAACCGTTTGGAACACGCGGTCCTTACTCACATTCAGCACGTGCCGTAGATTTCCTGCCCCCGCAATCCTTCTCATCATCGTCCATTTCCTTCTAACCGGCGTCAGCTAATTACGAGTGAAAGAGATTGATGCTCGCAGTCATGGCCCGCGGAGACGAGTGCAAAACCGCCAGCAAGGCCAACTACGCGTGCAAAGCGTTCGACGTATCTGCTCCTATACAGTGAGTTTCTCTTTTTAAAGAAAATTCTTAGATATTAAAGGTTCTAGATAGACAATTCAATTTTGCTATTAAGCAATTGATTGGAGCAACCAATAGGGTAGTTGACAGTAACTGAAAACCTGATAGAATTTTGTTTTTATCATAGATTTTATTCTAAAAATATCGAAAAGTAATCCAATTTGTTAATTTGGGTATATGTGACTATTTCATATTTTCAAGAAACAAATATGTAAAAAAAAACATTTTGTCACGTGACATGAAACACCCTTCAGTCATGCATGACGTCACCGTTTGAAACATATGAAAACGCTGAGCCAAACGTCTAATAGTTTTGTGGATGGTCACGTCACACGCGAGGCTATGACAGTTGGTAGCGTTTTGGTGGGAAAAATAAAGTAAAAGTATATTAATGCTAATATTTTAATAATATAAACCATGAAGAATAAAATAAAACGGTTTCCCACAAACAGTCAACTAGCCTATTCAATATTAGTCAGTTACTCCGATTAAACTTTGTAACTGGGGAGCCAGCTTTTAGAGTATAATGAAAGTTATTCCGCAAAAAACTTCATTATTAGAAAAAACTAAATAGCATCATCAATTTTGTGGCAATATATGTGTAATTTTATTGTACAAACAACCATTGTCGTCTTTTTTTCCAGGAAACCAACAACCATTTCGACATCATACCAAGCTCCGAAAAAACAGGAGCAGAAGAAGGACTACGGAGCCTGGGGTCCTATCTATAAGGACAAGAAATCTTTCACCGATATGCACTTATGCTGAACGATCCACCGAGCCGGTTCATCATCATCGCTTATCATAGTCACGTCACCGACTGCCATATTTTGATTAACTTTCCATATTATATTAAGTCCCCATAAGGTAAAAAAGATCATAAAAATAAATGAAAAAATATATAAAATAATTGTTGTATCTAATTTCTCACCTCTGGGACTTCATGTATCGAAATTAGTATTTAAGATACGACCAAATATTGTATTATTACTGGTAAATAAAATGTCGCCAAAATTACCAGTTTTGTTTGTGACGGACAGCTTTCATAGGTGTAGGGTATCTTTTGTCGCGCACTAACTTCGTCATGTATCATATTAACCAATTAAATTTCATCATCATTCGCACTGAAGGTCTTTTGTTGCGTGCCCTGAGAAGTGTTTTTGTCTTCCGAAGTTTATTTAAATGGCTACTGGTTGACCAAGACGATTCCCTCGTACCTACTAAATATATTTGTTCGGAAATCTTTAAACTCGGCTCTTTTGTTTGCTTTGCGACACTTTATTTTAGGCATACCTGATTTGGTTCAAGTTTTTCTAGCTTTAAATGAATGTGAAAATAATCGTACCAAATATTTGATTGATGATTATAATTGGAATAAAAATGTGGAGTTATATTGTAAAATTTTGTTTTATATGTTTAAAATTATGTGTCGCTTCAACGTTTCGGTGAAAATTTTGAAAGATCAGAGAAAAATTAAAAAATTATCTACTATGTGTTCGAAATATGATTATTAGAAATCCTTTTCCGAGAGTGTACTATAATGTCAAAAATACAATGATAACAACAGGATATGGGATAACTAAAGTCAAAGATTGCGGGGATTTGAATTATGATGAACTCATTCGTCACCTACATTAAAGAAACTGCGTTCGAATTTAATTCGAATGCAGGGTATTCGATAGATTCAGGGTAGTCGAGTAATAATATGTGACTTAAAATATTTACAATAATATTCCAGAAGACCCGAGCCTGAGTAGTTGAACTAAGCTATGACGACTGCAGGAGTCATAAAAACTTTGTATGTTTTTAAATTAATGTTCCAGAGCAATCATTCCATTGAATTTTGGCAGCATTAGACTATTTATAGCTAAATAAGAAGGATCGTTTATTGCGCCATATTTGCTAGAAATTGGATTACATACTACAGCTGGTGCTAGGATATTCATATCCGCTCGGATAGCGACCACCGTACACAGGATGTAAAACCCGCTATAATGGCACACGCTAGTGTGTCGCTTTCCGGGGTCAGCCAGTGTACATCCGGTTTTTGTCGGGGGTCTAGAGTTAAGGTACAATGTTTGGCCGTGTTGCGGCCTTCTGAGTACTCTGACACTAGACTCTCATCCGCTTCTTCACCCCCTTGCCCCATGGCGTAGTGAAGAAGCTACACAGCAGGCCAGCATGATTGTGTTAAGTAGCGAGGGATAGATTGTTTCTCGCTACCTGATACTCTAACTGACCTGACTAACTGCGCTGACCATCAGGTGCAGTGTGGTCACTTTGCCGTGCCAGGATAAAAAAAGTTACAATATTATTCACACCCGGCACTGTAACTTCTGTAAGACGCACACCGTAAAATGCTGGTCGGAGTTTCTAGAAATCAATCAAATGGAAAGATAGGAAGGCGTTGGAAATATTGGTTCAATAGTACTGTACTTTGTCAGTGATAGCTGGCTTGTGGAAGAAGTTTTCCAATCCTTATAGCGAAAACTAAAACGGTTGGTCTTAGATTAAATCTAGTGAGTAATTTTGGACTGAAGGCTTTGGATTGGCACTTAACATATATTCATCACAAGGACACTAGTGTTCGGAAAAAGGTAATAAATAAAAGTAAAAATACAAGCTAAAATCAACTTTCTTTCCATAAAATTAATGTTACAAATACGCCTAATACGCACGTCAATAAGGGCGATTATTGCCAGTTTCTGTCCGGACACCGGTGTCCGAATGGTATGTGCGTGTTCAGAAATAAAAAGTGAACAAACCGTAGATATAATACATTTCTACCTAACCTTACGAGGATATATAATTGATTTTATGTAGGCTATTAATAGTTTTTGGTAAAACCATTTTTACTTTGAAGTCAAAAATTGTAGAAGAATGAAACAATGAAAGGATATACACATTATTCAGTAGGAAACATATTTTAATACTATATAGGTATAACGAACCATATTATGCCTATGTTCTCTTTGACAGTGACCTCTTTAACGACAGGTTTCCTGTAAGCGGTCATTTCCGAAATATACAATTGCAAAGCTAAGGATTTCCTTTGCGAGTAACAAACGTACGTGATAGAAGCTATTCCACTAATGTGGCTTAATTTTAAGTATTTAGGTTAAAATCAAAATCAAAAATCAAAATCAAATATTTATTGAATCCATGAAATGTTATACATTATTTAGATTCAGTAAATTTTTTACTCTACCGCCAGTTCGGAATGCAGTTCCGCTAGAGAAGAACGGGCAAGAAACTTTAGCGTTGCTCTTTTTCAACATTGGTTAACAATATTTGGTAATACAATTATTATACAATTTTAATTTAATTACATTAGATTAGAGCAGCTCAATGTGTGTTAAGCTGCCTTATTGCAAGATTGTGAAATAAAACTCATTACAGCACCTAGTGCCGCACATGACCATCGTGAGAGTGAAATCTCGATTTCTTAAAGCAGTTGGTCCTTACTGAAATAGTCTGAGCAGACCAGTCCACACGAGCCGCACCCGATCACGAGTAGTGACGCATGTGTCAGCCATCGGCCTCCTCAACCATGTTACAGGGAAGAGACCGACCTGGCACATGGCGCCGCAGCAAGCACAGACACTTTAGCGAGCATGACATACCCAGACTAAATACAACAATTAAATACTAAGACAATAATATCAAGTAAAGTCATGTAAGGCATATAAGTTCGCAATGTTAAGCAAATAAAATATTGGCATAACTTAATATATATAACTCTTATACAAACATATAAAGTTCCCAATAATAAGTTAATGACTAACTTCTAAGTAATGGGATAACTTATTCCCAAGCCTTTCGGTCATCTAAATATTCAGAAATTTTGTAATAGGCTTTATTACTTAGTTTTCGCTTAATAGTAGCTTTAAAGCATCTTTCATTAAGTTCTTTAATATGATTGGGGACCTTATTGTAGAAGCATATACAAAGCCCCTTGAAAGAGTTGCCGATTTTGTGGAGCCTTGTTTTATAACTAACAAGATTATTTTTATTTCTAGTATTTACACTATGGACATCACAAATTTTTGGAAATTGTTGTATATTCTTATGAACATACATTAAATTAGCGAATATAAATTGTGTTATAATATTACACCCAACAATCACACACATAGTACTGACCCCAAACTAGATCAAACGTAAATCGTGGGTATTGAGAACTAGGAGGGAATACGTGCCCACAACGTGAAAGTTTTGTGGATCAGGGACCTCTCATTTTAAAGCCGGTTAGTTCCCTGCTGTACCTCGGAGGATGTTATATTTTAAAATTGGTGACATTAACTCTTGCCTTTGCTTTGGTGGTAAATTACAATTGAAAATTCTACTGCACTACACTCTACTATATGCACGGCTATGGCTAGCCGTGCATGTAGTTCAACTAAGGTTTACTTTGTTGGAATAATTTGATTATAAATTCATATTTTGTAATGTTTAATTCTATATACTTTAAGCGTAGTTTGAAGAAGCTACTCAGCAGGCCGGCATGATTGTGTCGAGTGGCGAGGATTAGCTGTCTCTCGCTAATTGAAACCCAGACGGCACGGGCTGACCATCAGATAAAATGTAGTCACTTCGCCATGCCAGGATACAAAAAAATACATGCATGATGTGTTTTTTTAATAATAAACATTGTAAAGCTGTAGACAGTTTTGTATACACCATGATTGAGGAATTGAGGTTTAGTTCCACTGTATTACAGAAAAATACGTGAAGTAGCTTGCTATTGTCTTTGGTGCGGTGAGCTAAGGTCTAAATTCCCCTCTTGCTTAACTACCATTCCTTACCTTCAAGGCCAACAATGCACTATGATTTTACTCGTGTTGTGGATGTGTATGGACGGTGGAGATCATTTGCCATCAGAAGGCGCTTTGCTCATTGCTGAACTCAGGTATACAAACATCAATGATTTTTTCAATTATAAAATGAATATATTATGTGATATTTTATTTATTTATTTCGATATTTATAAGCTTCTTTTTCATATTTCTTGATTAGACTACAAGTTAGCATAAATTTTTTAGAGTTTATTCAGCTTTATAAATGTTCTTGTCTGAATTATAATTTTGTAGTTCTTCAGAAGCTGGATGCCAAAAACTTACGGCTTATTATGTATCTATAAAAACGTTTTAATATGAGACGTTACGTACGTACACTCTCATATTTAAATAATTATTTACAGTCGCTTGATGTCTACTCTTTCATTCGTTATATAATCCTTAGGAAGTTATTCACTGGAACCGCAGTGCTCATGAAGAATGAATTTACGCAAATTCAACGTATTCTACCGGCAGCATCATTTCAACAAATTGCTATGCATTCAACATCAAAACCGTACAGAATTTTATTTACCTACAACGTAGAAAATATGAATGAGAATGGTCTAATAATAAGGCGGATCGTGCATTGTCAAGTCGATGCAGAGTCGAATCTAGAGCGAATGACACGATCGAATCTAGATTGATTGATTGATGACACGTGTAGCAACATGTACACAAAAAAGAGTAATGTTAGGACGATACTAGGTGGAGTTGAGCCTATGATTTTGCGCATTTATCGTAATGGCACCAGCGGGACTTTTTTATCTGGTAATAAATAGGGTAACAATATGAAAGATTTTTTTGGAACTTAATTAGTGTTCAAAATCTAATAAGATATGCTTTTTAATATCTTGATAGATATACTTATTTAAAATAGTAATTAATAATGTAACTAAAATATATGAATAATAATAATAATACTAGCCCTGTATTAACGATTGTCCTACTGCTGGGCACGGGCGTCCTCTACTAATGAGAGGGTTAGGGCCTTAGTCCATCACGTTGGTCTAATGCGGGTTGGTAGACTTCACATACCTGCGAAAATCTTATCATAATTTTCAGGTATGCAGGTTTCCTTACGATGTTTTCCTACACCGTTGAAGCAAGCGATAATAATTAACATTTAATACACACGTAACTTTAGAAAAGTCGAGAGGTGTATGGCATTTGGGTTTCGAGCATACGACTTTCGACATAACAGTTCGTACCGCAACAAACTAGGCTATCACTGCTTTTTAAACCCATATATACCAGAAGTTTATTAGATTACTAGTCACATTATTTGTTCAATATACATATTAAATACAATTATGTTTTTACTTTGCCTGTAGGATCTGTTTCAACAGGTGTTATTGTAAGCATGGTTAAAAATTCTAAAGGGAAAATCAAAGGTAGGCAGCGGCTTTGTTGTGCCCTGGTGTTGCAGAAGTCTATGGGCAGCGGTGACTACTTACCATCAGGTGGGCCGTCTGCTCGTCTGCCTATCGAGGCACTAAAAAAAGGTATTACGTCTTTATTGCCACCAAATTCTTCATCTGTTAGCGAACAGCCTAACGCTGTCATTGCCAAATTATTGCTCCAGCGGCTCGAAAAATACAGTTGTTAACTTTTAAAACTGTTGCAGACGTCCCCACGGTTTTCAACAATTTTCGTGACTGTTTTTAAAAAAGATCAAAACAAAAGCGTTGAGTCATTCATTTTTGTTTTGCTTTATGCAAAATGTTTAGTCGGTATGAATTGTGATCTGATATTTTAAATTTTTCTCTAGTTTAGTTTTAAAGAGATAAATTTTATAATAGATAGAATGCTTAAAATATTTCAATTAAAATATCGGAATTATTCTTACTTAGGTAGTAGGTACCTAATATCTGTACTAGTACTTCAGTCACCAGAATAATCTTGTGTACATATTATTTCTCTGGAGCAAATAAAAACACGCACAATGACAACTCAAATATGCTTTCAGGTAATTTATGTACGGTCCTTCAAAAATAATTATACTTTCTTTTTAAAAAACGCACTGCCTCAGTGGCGTAGTTGTAATTGCGCATGCGTTACAACTGCTGTGTTGAGGTCTCGGGTTCGATCTGTTATAAGAAAACTGCCAAAAGACTTTTTAAAAAATGATTTAATTATACTCAAAAACTTATTTTAACACATTGGGCTCAATTTGAGGGGCAAGTGTCACGCGTGGATGATGGATATTAACTGAGCTGTCCAATGGACGGCGTCGGGACGTGACGACCCCATCGCCCGCTGGTGGGATAATCTTGTGACAGAGATTATTCCACCAGTGCAATCAGTCAACCCAACTAGTGGTAGTGCCATGCTGCGCACTTTCGGGTAGCAGCCGAATGGGCCGGCACGCCCGGGGAAGAACCACTCTCTCACAGAAAACCGGCGTCAAGTGGCAGCTATGCTGTCGCGTTTCGTTTGGTCTGTGAGAGTCCCGGAGGCCCACTCCCCATCCCTCCCCCACACCACTAAATAACATGGCAGTGCGAGATTTGGTTGATCTACCCCAGGAGGGTACCACCAGCGTACATCGCGGTGGAGAATCCCTCTCTGGACGTCCACGCCCAGATCGTACACCACCTGTGTGTGGATGCCCAGGCTGCCCTCCGTATTCTGGGGGGGGCAATTTTGCACGTGTACGAGGCAAACGGAGCAGGCAACATAAGGCCACCCCTTCCACGCTTGCTGTGGATTTTTGCAACATAAGGGGGCTGAATTCCAACTTGAACGCCGTCCACTTCCATCTTGAGACGGCGAAGCCGGCCTTGCTATTCCTTACCGAGACGCAGATATCTTCTCCGGCTGACACCTCTTTCCTCTCCTACCCGGGGTACAAACTGGAACATTCCTTTGTACCGCGGGCTGGGGTGTGCGTGTACATTAGAGAGGATATCTGCTCTCGTCGCCTCGGCAGCCTTGAAGGGCGGGACCTATCCAATCTCTGGCTACGCATAGACTGCGACGACCATCCGCGAATCTACGCATGCCTGTATAGGTCCCATAGCGGTAATGCCGAAACTGACCGACTTGTTGAGCACATGCAAATGGCTACAGACTCCGTGCTGCAGCAGATCCCATCCGCAGAGATCGTGATTCTCGGTGACTTTAACGCCCACCACGCCGAATGGCTTAGATCACGCACCACCGATCATGCGGGGAGATCTGTTCACGTTTTCGCATTAGCATATGATTTGACACAACTGGTCACCTCGCCAACGCGAATCCCAGATGTGGAGGATCATACACCTTCCCTGTTGGACCTTCTGCTGACCTCTCATCCGGAAGGCTACCTGGTATCCGTCGATCCTCCTCTTGGTTCGTCGGACCACTGTCTTGTCCGGAGTACAGTGCCAGTCACGCACTCAACACGGCCTCGCTTTGCGGGCTGCCGCCGCGTGTGGCACTATAGGTCAGCGGATTGGGACGGAATGCGGTCATTCTTTGCGTCCTACCCATGGGGGCAGATTTGCTTCTCGCCGGATGATCCTGACGTCGTTGCTGACTCTATCACTGATGTGGTACTTCAGGGTATGGAACTCTTTATTCCGTTCTCTGCAGTGCCCATCGGAGGCAAATCCCAGCCTTGGTTTGGTCGCTCCTGCAAGACGGCATTACGCCGAAAGCGGGAATGCTACCAAGCCTGGGCTGACGCGTCGGCGTCTAGCGATGTAAATACCGGCGCATTTAAAAAGGAGTTTAACTTTGCCTCTAGGTCCTTCAAAAGCGCCATTGCTAAGGCGAAGTCGGAGCACATTGGCAGAATTGGCGAGAGACTGGCACGTCTCCCGTCGGGAACACGTGCGTTTTGGTCTCTCGCCAAGGCTGTCTTAGGAAATTTCTGTCAGCCATCTTTTCCACCCCTGCACACGGAGGATGACTCGCTGGCCCATGCCGCGAAGGTGAAAGCCGATCTTCTGGGCTCTCTCTTCGCGTCCAACTCGACTTTGGATGACCGAGGAAATTCACCGCCGACAATCCCGCGGTGCGATGCAACGATGCCGGAGGTTAAGTTCCGGCAAAGTGCAGTTCGCAAAGCACTCCTGTCCTTGGACATTCATAAGTCGAGTGGGCCCGATGGCATCCCTCCGATCGTATTGCAGACATGTGCTCCGGAGTTGGCACCGGTTTTAACGCGTCTTTTCCGGCACTCCTATACATTAGGCGTAGTCCCGAAATCCTGGAAGGCCGCTTTAGTGCACCCGATCCCTAAAAAAGGCAACCGCTCGGACCCGTCCAATTACAGGCCTATAGCCATCACCTCCTTGTTCTCCAAGATAATGGAGTCCGTTATTAACTGCCAGCTCCTGCGGTACCTGGAGGAGCACCGGCTGATTAGCGACCGCCAGTACGGCTTTCGTCGGGGTCGCTCAGCCGGTGATCTTCTAGTCTACCTAACTCATAGATGGGCAAAAGCAGTTGAGACCAAGGGGGAGGCGCTTGCAGCCAGCCTGGACATAGCGAAGGCCTTTGATCGGGTATGGCACAAGGCGCTTCTTTTGAAGCTACCTTCCTATGGGCTTCCCGAGAAATTATGCAACTGGATCACCAGTTTTTTGGCAGATCGGAGCATCAAGGTCGTCGTCGACGGTGCATGCTCTGATCCTAAATTTGTCAATGCTGGTGTTCCACAAGGCTGTGTACTGTCTCCTACTCTGTTTCTTCTGCATATAAATGACATGCTGCAAATCAGCAACATTCATTGCTATGCAGACGATAGCACTGTAGATGTACTGTACACTGGCCGTGCTAATATTTCTCGGGAATACGTCGACGAGAGCCGGAACAAACTTGTGTCTGAAGTCGAGTCCTTGTTAACCAAAGTCTCGGACTGGGGTCGACTAAACTTAGTCCAATTCAACCCCAAAAAGACACAAGTCTGCGCGTTAACCGCTAAAAAGTCACCATTTGTCATTTAGAGAACACTCCCCTGTCTGCCAAACCCAGTATCGGAATACTTGGCGTCGACATTTCGAGCAACGTCCAGTTCCGCGGTCAATTGGAAGGAAAGGCCAAATTGGCCTCAAAGAAGCTTGGTGTGCTCAATAAGGCGAGACGGTACTTCACGTCGGGTCAACGCCTAAATCTCTATAAGGCGCAAATTCGGCCCCACATGGAGTACTGTTCTCATCTCTGGGCGGGAGCCCCCCAGTACCAGCTACTTCCATTTGACCGCATTCAACGTAGGGCAGCTCGGGTTATCGACGATCAAGCTCTTTCCGATCGGCTTGATCCATTGGCTCTGCGTAGAGATGTTGGATCACTCTGCATCTTCTACCGCATTTATCATGGGGAATGTTCCGAGGAATTGTTTGGATTGATCCCGGCCGCTGAATTTCACCATCGGACATCGCGCCAAAACATAAAATTCCATCCGCACCATCTCGATGTCCAGCGTTCCACAACAGCGCGATTTTTACGGCATTTTCTGCCACGCACAACCACTCTGTGGAACCAGCTGTCGCCGGCGGTCTTTCCGAACCGTTACGACCTGGGAACCTTCAAGAAGAGAGCATATTCTTTCCTGAAAGGCCGGCAACGCATTTGCAAGCCCTTTGGTGTTGCAGATGTTCATGGGCGGCGGTGATCACTTTCCATCAGGTGAGCCTCTTGCCCGTTTGCCCCCTTTTTCCATAAAAAAAAAAAAAAAACTTAGAAATTATATAACACTAGCTGTTGCTCGCGGCTCCGCCCGCGTGGAAGTCATGTTTGGGGGAAAAGTATACAATACAAAATACCAATATTCATGCGTTTAACTTAAAAATGACGGATTTTCATACAAACATTCATTCCCTATTTTACCCCCTTAGGGGCGGAATTTCCAAAAATCCTGAAATATATATTTTTTATTTTTAACTAAAATGCCAAATACTAATTTTCATGAATTTAACTTCAAAAATGACGGATTTTCATACAAACTTTCATCCCCTATTTTACCCCCTTAGGGGTTGTATTTCCAAAAACCCTTCCTTAGTGGATGCCTACGTGATAAAAGGTACCTACTGTCAAAATTTCAAGTCTCTAACCCCAGCCGTTTAGGCTGTGCGTTGATCGATCAGTCAGTCAGTCAGTCAGTTTCTTCTTTTATATATACAGATGAGAAATGCTGATGGGACAATAGGATGAGATGGGTAGGCACTATCATATACTAAGGCAGTATATAACAGATCCCCAGGTCGGGTAAAGTGATATTGGACTTTCCTGTTTAGAAATACTTAGTATCAGCCCGGAGTCTGGAATTGTGCTCGGTATGGCGATATACTCGCTCCCTATCACATTATGAGACGGTAATAAGCTCGGTAAAAAGTGGGTGTACTGGTTACAACTTTGCCAAACCTTCAGGGATTACAGGCATGAGTGCGTATGTATGTTTTAAAAAATAAAATTAACTTTGGAAGATCCATGTTAGACATTTTTGACTATAACATGAAACATCTTGACCCAGGTGTTAGGTACACGATTTAACAGAAAACTGAAGTTTTGTATGCTGAGTAAGATTTGCAATGGTCCTACAATCCCTATGCACTTCTAATTCCTATTTCAGCAAAGTACGGCCACGTATTCGTGATTCATTTAGGATTGTATGTTAACATGGCATTAGTTAACTCATATTATGTTCGTTTCCCGACCTTGTGCTATAAGAAAAAAAAAATAAAACCTGCGTCGGTGGCGCACTTGTAATTGCGCATGCGTAACGACTGCTATGCTGAGGTCTCGGCTTCGATCCCCGGGTCGGGTAAAGTGATATTGGGAAATTCTTAGTATTCGCCCGGAGTCTGGAACCTGTGCCAACAACTACGAGGGACTACGGGCCCATAACACCCAGACCCGAAACAAATCTATCTGTCACACAAACATTGGTCTCGGTGCTGGAATCGAACCCAAATCGAATGAACTATTAGATAATCTAATAGTTCAATAAGGCTATTTATAAAGGCTACTCTAACGTAGAGTATCTAACTCTAACGTAATATGTAGTAATAAAACAAGCTAAAAAGTACAGTAAATCCTTGATTCTGTAAACTTTTAATGAAATCTTTAACCCTGCAGACGGCATCAGGCATGGCCGCGCCGTGATTGTGGTCGTGCTGACCGTTCCAGCACATAGTGCAGTCCCGGCGATCCCGCGGGTTTGGACACGTGCTATCGACCGTAGTGCGGGACTGGGATGCGGGAATCACTGGCACGCGGATGTGCACTCGCGCCTTTACCCCAAATTAATGTTACGTCCTTCCGCGGTTATAATGAGAAAAATATATTGTACTCTATTTAGTGTGAATGTTTTACATTTCACACCAAATAACGTATTTTTTATTCTTTTATTTGTAGTCGATAATCAATAATCTTAAAATTCATTTATGTGAGACAGCTATTTCTAGATTATAAAAATACAAATTCCTAATTAACTTAATGTTAATAAGAAAGAAAGAAAGAAAGAAAATAAGTTTTATTTGGTCACACAACGACACTTTGGATAACACACATATTTAAAAAACACAAGGAGTAATACAACAAAAACACAAGGAGTAATACAACAAAAATAAAAAATAAAAAAAAACAATTATAGACCCTAAGTACCCTCGCTACTCCTCAATTTGGAACACCTGTGTCCAAAGTATGACCAAAAAGGCCATAGGCTCAGCATTTGCCAGGTAGTAAAGTACTGCCTGGCGCTGGTATTCTGCCTAGGCCTTACGAATGTACGTCGGATGCCAACAAAACAGCAACGTACCTACTTATTATACATACATACACACACACTCACACACGCATATATAGCATATACATACATACAAACATATGCATATCCATATTTATTTAAATCTATAACGTGCCCCATCGACGGACAATGGCCGTAGTGCAGGTAAGGGGAAGGGGGAAGGCGGCGCGGATGTTGGCTGGGCTCATAAATCGCAAACCATTACAATTCACAAGTCACAACGCTCCCCGGAGCCTTGCGCATATTACGTGTGACTCAATCAGACTTCGCGCCGCAACGACACTCCGATTTACGTCGCGGTCGTGTATCCAGTATTCCTGTTAGCAACAGTGTTGAAGCTTACTATGATTATTCAACCAACTTGGACTTAGCTTGGTAAACCTAAGTAAGTATATTTATGCCCTTAGTACATACTTAAAACAATATTGATATTGATGTATGAGTGACTATAAATAAATTGTGTTCTCTTTTCAGGCAGAAAATAAACATTACGAACGAACGCCGATGACTAATGGAATAAATACCACACTACAAACGTTTTGAGCGGTTCGACGAACATCATATTTCACGTCGATATACGTTCACATAGCAGTATGCCGTCCTCCGGATCGTAAGCAGTCATTACTGCTTTGATAAACATGTGGTCGAAACCCTTAACGTAAGATATTATACTATAAATAAATACATTCCCCAGATACATATGAAACCGAGCATTAAACGTTATATATTGGTTCCAGTCACAAGCTATCTAACATGCGTACATATAGTGTAAAATATATAGGTAAAACTAGTGTAAAAATTAAATAAGTAAATTAATTAATTACATTCAGATTACAAATACAAAATTACATATAATTAATATAGTATTTGGTGACATTGCATTTGTAAAATAACATTATTAGGTTTAATAAATAATTAATTAATTCTATTTCAGACCCCTCGATGTCAAAGCGATATGGCATTTCATCAATCACCAGCAGTCGAACAAAATAAGAGAGTCTAAGTAACTACTTATAAAAAGGATGCATTAACTTGGGTATTGCCTAGTGTCTTTTGTGAGCAGATAAGGAAGTTTTTTAGCTTTTGCCGAAAGGTATTTACAGTTTTACTCTCTTTAATTGGAGGGGGTATATTGTTCCAGCATTTGGTTGCAAAATACCTAAAACTACCCCTAAACGCTGTGGTTTTATGGGAAGGAATACTTAATTGTGGTACGCATTTTCTGGGCGAACGCTCCATCCTAGAGGCAACCCAACTCAATTTATTATATAAGTACGGTGGCGTTCTGAGGTTAATAATACCAAAAAGGATACATGCCAAGTGTAACTTGCGTCGGGACTTCATTTTAAGGATGGAACGTTCGTTCAGATGCGGAGTGACGTGGCCTCTTTTAGGCATTGTGAAACAAAATCTAGCACAAGCATTTTGTACTCTTTGGAGAATGCGATCTGTCCGCGCAAGCAAACGAGGACCGTATACCGCATCTGCATAATTTAGCCTAGATAATACGAGTGATTCAGCCAGCTGAATTCTGAGCTCCTCCGATAGGTACGGACGCATTTTGTACAATATTTTTAGGCGGTAAAAACAGTTCCTAACGGATTCCGTCACATGAGACTCAAACCTTAAATCGGCATCCATGTAAAGTCCGAGATTTCTAGCTTCGTTCACCTGCTCCACAGGGGTGTCCATCAGCCTTATGTTCAGCGACACTGGCAGTGTCTTCAACTGATGTTTTGACCCAAACCGAATGTATTTAGTTTTTGAGGGATTTAAAGCCAAACAATTTACATCCGACCAAGCTGACACCCTATCTAAATCTTCATTCAGGTTTTTTATCGCCAATTCGTATTCGTCTGGCTTGAATGAGGCATAAATTTGCACGTCGTCCGCATAAATATGATAGTTGCTATACTTAACACAGTTGACCATATCTGCGCAGTATAACATAAATAGGATTGGTCCTAGGATTGAGCCTTGTGGCACTCCTCTAAGCACCGGCACCAGCTGTGAAGAGGCAATGTCCCCAGTATTTCGGTCAGCAACCTCTACCACCTGTGTCCTATTATTAAGATAACTGTGAAACCACTGTCTGGTACGAAAATCAAATCCGTAGTACGCGAGCTTTGATATAAGTAGGGGGACGTTTATACAATCGAACGCCCTAGAAAAATCCAATAGAACCATTACAGTGCACATACCCCTGTCTTGTGCTGCGAGTATATTGTCCGTCACGTCCAGTAAGGCCGTTGTGGTACTGCGGTGCCTTCTAAAGCCCGATTGCAGCTCAGGCAACAAGTTGTTTTTCTCAAGAAAATCAACCATTTGCCGACATACAGCTTTCTCCAAAATTTTTGAGAGGCAAGGCAATATATTATATTATTGGGTATTTTTGGCGCTCGACCATCCTCCCCCGGTCGCAACCAAGTTTCATTTATAGCTATGATATCCAAGTCCTGTTTTATCATCGCTATGAGATCATCATGTTTAGTGCCTAAGGAGCCGGCGTTTAAAAGACCAACATTAAATAAATTATTTATCATTATTAAAGTGTATAATCATTAAGAAATTGTAATAACGTGTATATAATACATAAATACTAACGTGATAGGTTATATAAGCAAAATATGTAGTAATTATAATAGCTAGACCGCACAGATAAGTATATACTATATAATTTGATAAAGTAGTCATAAATGAATAAAGAGTCTTCCACATATAATATTTTAGGTCGATAGATATACATGGGCACATGCTTGTTTCAGCACTATGGTCGTGCTTATGCTGTCGAGAGAATTTTCTCGAGTATAATACAAGACACAGGTGTCCAGAGCAAGTAGTATTGTACTTAAGGTTCATGCACGTATTATTATTATAAAAGAAAACTGAGAATGCTGTGCGCGCATACACAAAAGATAAACAAAAATACAAGTATTTAAATTTAAATGAGCAAATAAACGAAAAATTACCAAAAAGCCAAATCAAATTAGAAATTAACCAAAAATTTTTTTTTATATCGTCGTCGCAACGCACTCTCACCACCCGTTTACCATCTTCCTTCCGAGCAAAAATCCTGCCTCCCTTAGTCCAAACGTATCTCCATGATAATATTATAAATGCCATCAAATTAATCGTTATACAAAAATTTTTGCTATATCATTTTCGCATCGTATTCTTTCTACCGGCTTTCCATCCTCTTTGCGGGCAAATATCTTGCCCCCCTTGGTCCAAACGTATCTCCATGAGAATCGCCGACCCAACTCCCGAGCGCGGTAAAATAATTGTTTGTTTGTCCGCGTTAGCCGTTCGTTAGTATAGATGCGCCTCGGTGGGCCCTGCATATTGATATCGGTGGTGTTAAAGACTCTGCGCACACGCGCCGCTTGCAAAATTTGGTCTCGTATTACACGGCGACTTACGCGTACAGCGATAGGCCGCGGACGTTGGGATGCGTGGTCTGTAGGAACGGAATTCTCCACCCTATTACGCAGCGTTGATCCGACGCGTTCAGCATGCACAAGGTCTTGGTCCTGGATTTCAACGCCAAGTTTGTTTGTTAACAGCTTGACTATATGGACCAAGCTCTCACCACTGCCCTCCGGCACTCCAGATATCTCGAGGTCATTGGAAAGGAGATCTTGGTCTCGCTCGTTGACCTGATTCCGAAGATCGGCAATGGTTTCTTCGAGATGCCCTGCATTTGTTGTTGGGGGAGGGACAACCTCGATCTTCTTCTCCATAGCGTCGAGTCTGGTCTCAAGCGACGTTACCTGGGAGTTGCACGAGCTGACGGTTGATCTGAGCTCGTTCACCTCTTGACGGCACTCCTGGACTTCCGCTTTCAGCTCGCTCAGCTTATCATAAAGCTCCCTCAGCCGGGTTAGCTCAGCGCGTATTGCGCGCAGCTCCTGAAGACCAATTTCGACCATTCCATCATTTGATTGGGATGAGTCGAGCGGAATATCTAAAGGCTGCTCGGTGGCAACATTCGCGTCAGTGTTGAAAGCTTCAGCCAGAGCCTTGACTGGCGTTGTGGTGTTGTCGAGTTTGGGCAGACTCGCCTTGCAGCCCGGACATAACCAGCAGCCCTTCAAAGCTGCTTTCTCGGGAACAGCCACACAGGCACGATGAAAGCTAGATGCGCATTTAGTACAGCGCACACAGTTGGCCGACAGGAATTTTCCGCATCCACCACACTTGGTCATGTTTACGATTACCAATAATTTAGCCCTATTATTATCTATCTAATAAGTTTCAATGATGAGCAAAGTAGGTAGTAGCGCTATCTACCGGATAAAGCTGTGTATGAGTTACCAGAGTATACGCGACTCACTTGCTTGAGTACAGATAGTACCTATAGATCCCAACAGGTGGCGCTGTTAATTGTTTATTTTCGATGGTGTTGGAATATGAATTAATAGGGTGAACAGATGGTATCCATGCACTGAACGGAGGAGCTCAGATAGTAAGGCGCCTGTACACACTGTGGTCACGTCACTTCACCGTTTAGGACAAGAGGCATAAAAAAGTGTTTATATATATTTTGATGAAGGGTAGATATTTATGTCCCACTGATGCTATTTTGAAAACTGTTGAATTCCGGATATAATTGTTCACCAAACAACTGGATAACACTTTATGCTATTTTACACATTTGTCCCAAACTTTGATCAATAAAAACTTTACGAACAAAGCACTTGTTATTTTTATTTTAAAAAAGAACGTACGAGTTGTTGTTATGCTGTTGACATCCGTGACGTCCTAGACGCCTAATACATATATACCCTTACGCCTGGAATCCCCGAACGGGACAGCAGAGGTGCAAACACCCACTTTTCGCCCAATTTATTACAGCCCCATGATGTGATAGGGGGCGAGCCTATCACCATACCGAGCACAATCCCAGACTCCGGGCTGATACTGAGTATTTCTTAATAGAAAACCCAATATCACTTCAGCCGGGGATCGAACCTGAGACCTCAGCACAGCCGTCGTAACGCATGCTCAATTACAACTGCGCCACCGAGGCAGTTAATGTAAATACGCAAACAAAAATGTAAAATTAGCAGAATAAGTTTCTTTAGAAAATCATTTTCACTGACTGAAAGGACAAACCAACATACTAAAAAAGTATTTAAAAAATGTTAATTAGCTTTATTTTAAGCACGACAAACATTGCGTGAAGTTTCCAACATCATTAAAGTTGTGCAGTAGTTACGCGCTAAATTGAATCGGTCGCAAGTGGCAAGCAGTGCGGGCAGCCGGCACGTGCGGTGCGGCATTCGAGGTGTATCGCGGCAGACGTCGCATGGCCGAGCGCGGCAGGCATCGCGTCGCGCCTGTCCCGGCGTCCGCCAAGCGACAGTACGCGTACGTGCCGTGCCCACGCTCCGAGGAAGTCGGGACCGACTTGGCCTTGCAGCTCCTCAGGAGTCACAGTCACGATGAGCCGGAGACACCGCAGAAATCGCCGCCTGGTGAGTATTCAGATGCGCTCAACTTTTTGGCGCCAAAAAGTTTTTGTAGTTTTTTTTTCATTCTCTCTTTTTTATATAAAAGAGAAGGCAAAGGTTCTCCACCATGCATCGTTGTCTGTCTTTATTTTTTCCAAATCTGGGCTAAAATATAAGTCTTCTTCTCTGGTGTTTTTTTCTTTTTCCCTTGTTATGGGAGGCGAAGGGTTCCAGCGCATACATCCTCGTCAATCGTGTAAAGATATCATCATTTTTAATCGTGATTTCTTGGCAGATAATTTTTTTATTCCGTCGCAGCAAAGTGACCACACGAACGTTTTAATGTATGTTTTGGAAAATCTAACGCGGTTATATGAAATAGTGAATCTTCAAAATTAAGATCTAGTTATGTATATTTCCATGTAATTCCAGTACGATATTGATGTCGCGGTAGACAAAATAAAAACAGTTTAGAAATAAACTGCTGTTATGAAAACATGTCTCAGGGACACTATCACCAATTAGTGAGCGCGTACGTTTTACATTATCTGGTTTGAAAATCAAAACTAATTCTCGATGGTTCGATAACACCGAATAATGAAACACGTTGTTAAGTTCGGCTTCAACCAATTTTGTTTAATTGGTAAATTTTCCGGGAGCTTTCTATTAACATTTATCGACGTTCAATCTAAATAGTAATTAGTTATTTATGAGCATCGGTCTTTGTGTCTTGACTTGACTGGAAGAGAATCAATTATGTTTTTTTGTTTTCCGAAACTGAAGTAATCTTACACTATTTCATTTTATATATATTCTGATTTAATAATATTAAATCAGAATATATTTAAAATATTGACAGCCGCCGTGGCGCAGTGGGTGAGTAGCCCGCTGTGAAACGAGAGGCCGTGGGTTCGATTCCCGCACCGAGACAAATGTTTGTTTGACAGATATTTGTTTCGGGTCTGAGTGTTGTGGGGCCGTAGTTCTGGATACCCACGATACAGGTTTAACCTAGTGTGTAACTGTTGGGTGTATTTATTTGATTGTGAGACCATAAGGCCCTCGTAGTGTCCGATGCCACTACACAAAACTTATTATAGTAATACATTGTGTAATCGTATATCAACTATATACGATTAACAACCATTTTTTTTTAAATCATTCATATTATGAAATTTATTCAAGTAGTTCAAATCAATAGGCTGATTTCAAAAGTGTGGTTTGTTCTAATTATTTTAGTGACTTAATTACAATTCTATTTCTGAATGAATGGATGTAGTCATTGATAAAGCAGTGACACTGGGAACGTTGGCTCTGTCATTACACATAATATAGAACTTACAGAACACTTGGCACTCAGACGTGGTTCCTATATGCAAATGCAACAGTACTGTGTACGATGTATAACGTTTGGAGATGCTAAATCAATATGTATTGAGGTGGGTCTTTGTTTGATGCTTTCTCGATTTAGTTGGAGTTATAAGACTCCGATTCCATAATATATAGATATATATGAGTCGTATAGTACCAAAGTCGGCAAAGTAGGTAGTTGGGCAAAAATAAAAAAATATATATCAATATAGAAAATAAAAATCTGCAAAACAAATCAAATCAATTTTTTTTATAGCATAGTCCGATAAACGAGCCAGTGGGTCACCTGATGTTAAGTGATCTCCACCGCCCATGAACATCCACAATACTGAAAGTATCATGTATGCGCTGTCGGCCTTAAAAGGACAGGAATAGGGATTAGGGAAGGGAAGGAGGAATCTGGGCCTCCGGATATCTCACTTACATACGAAACGCGACAGTAAACTGTCACTTTGCGTTGGTTTTCTGTGAGACAGTGGTACTACCCCGCTCAAGCCGGCCCATTCACCGGCCCTACCACTTCTAATAGTTAGAGGGAGTAATAGTTGAATAGTGAGAGTAATAGTTGAGATCAAACTCGGTGATCTAGAAAATGCTATAATATTTTGCACGGTTAAGCTTAATTTTTAACATTGTTGTTGTCATTGATTAAATTGAATATCTTCTAAGGTTAAAATAAAATATTCAGCAAATTGTCTTTTGACTTAAAAAAAAGTTATCAGTTTTTTTTATTTGCCTATGTTATAGACTTTGAAACCACTCGACCGATTTCCATGAAATTTTGTGTATGTCTGTGGTTGGGTCCGCTGTTGTCTAGATCTGAATTTCTTATTTTTTAAACGAAAATTCAGTCTACACAGAAGGCGGTTTATGGCAGGACAAAGTTTGCCCGGGACTAGTACTCATTAAAAATTGTATTTTTTTGAATTCGGAATCAGTGGTAGTTTTGCACAGATTTACGGATCCAGCTCAGAATTTAAGCATTTTTATATGTACTACATTTACTCGAAATTAAATAATTTATTTATTTTAGGACAACCGTAAATTGTATGACATAAATTGTTACAAAATATACATTTTAAAATATATAAGCCAAATGTTGCCATAATTACTGGCGACCATATAGCGAAATGCTTAAAAACTACATTAAATTACAATAAACTTTCAATGAATTAACAGTACATTCATAATTCTGAATATTATTATGTAGCTAAGTTTACCACTTAAATAAAACAGGGGTTTATCCTTGATGTACTATATTTAAAGTATTCACGTTAATGTACATATACACTCACGCCTGTAATCCCCGAAGGGGTAGGCAGAGGTGTAACTAGTACGCCCACATTTCGCCGGGCTTATTACCGTCCTATGATGTGACGGGAGGCGAGCCTATTGCCATACCTATGGCACAATTCCAGATTCCGGGCTAATGCTGAGCATTTTGTGATAGAAAAACCCAATATTACTTTACCCGACCCGGAGATCAAACCCGAGACCTAAGCACAGCAGTCATATCGCGTACGCAATTGCAACTGAGCCACCAAGGCATAAACTCACTTCATTGTGTAGGTAGGTTACTGCGGGTATTAAACCCTTTCATACGCCAATATACCTTATTAAACAATACCAATAAACAAACAGAGCTTTATTGGAAGGTACTTTGTTTAGGCACTAACTCGAGGGTAACCGTTTAAGTCAATCTAAAGCCGGTTGTTAAGCAAGAAAAGCGCTGAGAAGACACGTCCGCATTGCGCCTGGAGTTGAGTTACCAACCGTCCTGTTTTCCCAGGACAAGATCTGGTTTTAACCAGACACGTATCAATGGCATGCCGGCGAACCAAAAATACTGGCAACACTCGCCGTTCTTACATGCTATTATTAACTTTAATATCATGGTAATAAGATTGATTTTGGCTTATATTTTACAGACTCTACTTATTACCTTTTCTAACACCGGTGTCCTTGTGATTCGTGAGTGGTGAAGAGTGTCCTGGAGTGTCCTGGATAGTTTTTAAGTAGCGTCCTGGGTTTTTAAAGCCCCTTGATATGTTCCTGTATTTTAACTGGAAAGTCCTAGTTTGTCCAACTTCAAATCCTGGTTTTTGAAATTCGGCGTTGGCAACCCTAGCCTGGAGGCCAGTTGGAACCTCACACATCCGCCGAGCGCGCGCCGCTTCCTTTGTTATGAAAACTGTAACAGCCGTCACTGAATGTTTAATCACTCAAAAGCCGTGAACACTGGGTCCTTAAGTATGATCGCTCCAATATACACTCTACGCGCAAATAATAAATATCAAAATGAAAAAGATTAAAAAGTAGAACAAGATTTCGGCTATAAATTAGGCAATAAATAAGAGTTTGCGCTTCGTCGCCTTTTAGATATTGCGCTATTTCAAGTTTATAAGTTTTGATGACTTCATAACTCGTGTTTTCTTCTTTTTATATTTTGGCACAGCAAGGCTACATTGCACCTGATGGTAAGCGCGGTGCCGTCCAGTTAAAGTATCAAGTAGCGAGAGACAAGTATTCCTCGCTACTCAACACAATCCTGACCTGATAATATAAAATAACGGCAGAGTAAAATAATATATGATTGAAAAATTAGTTATTGTTAAAAAATCGTTACGCTCGCTCCTTATTAATATTATGCCTTAAATTAAGAACATTTACCATTGTTTGTAGTCAGAATTGGAAATTTAATTTTATGTGGAAATGCTTTGCAATATTAGAAAACCAGGTATATTGAATACTTTCACGTAAAAAAACCAATATCGAATCGCAAGTACAGTAAAAATACACTTTCTCCAAATGCGGACGCAAACAACATTTCATTTGCACAAAATTGCGGTTTGAAGGAAAACAACTATCAAAATATACCCAGTGTGTGAGTAAATGGAACTCGCAGCGGCTTTGTGCCATCCGAGCGATATGAGCGCCATCTATCATCGGAGACAAACAATTACCGCATTGTTGTCATTTCGAAAATGTTCATCCATCCGCATTTTAGTGTTAGTACTGAATCCATACTAATACTATAAATGCGAAAGTAACTGTTTGTTTGTTTGTTACCTCTTCACGACTAAACGGCTAAACGGATTGTAATGAAATTTGGTAAGGGAATAGATTATATCATGGAGAAGGACATAGGCTATCTTTTTTCTCAAAAAAACAACCTTGAAAGGGGTCAAATAGGAGTTCAAAATTTGTATGGGAAATCCATAATTCCTCGACTTAGGGGTCTGTAAATTCATATTTAGGCTTTTGGTAGGAAATAAAGAAATACGTGTTTCAACGTTTTTGAAAAATCATCCTTAAAAGGGGCAAAGTGAGGTTAAACTTATGGGGTATTATTTAGATGCAATCTCAAGATTCAGGCACAACACCTGAGAGGCTGGACAATCGCTACAGGTGCCTCAGTGCAGAAGACAACTCCTTGGATTGTATACTTCTGCTCCCGAATATAACCTCCACGCAGGCGGAGCCGCGAGCAACAGCTAGTTAAAAATATTTGAGTATTGAGGGATCGTTGTCTTTCGTTGCTGGATATTTTATTTATTTATTTAATAAACAAAACAGGTTACAATTTTAGGTGCAGAGTGGTCACATTGCAGAGCCACTATAAAAAAACTGGAACTCTTATACATTAATAGATTTTATTTATATGCCTTTGTAGAATTTATATAAATTATTTTGGCATGTAACTAAGAATAGGTATTAGAAAGCGATCTATATGTACCTACTACGTACTAGATGCGGCGACCAAAACAAACATTATGTTTCACCGAGTCGCGGTGTATACACTGCAACGACGCGACGTTAGTATGCTTCATGCCACCTAAGAATGCACACCACATTTCATCTTTCAGTGTCGAGTTAATTTTAGTTATTTCTAGCGACATTCCCGAACAAATCTGCCTTAAATTTATTTACAGTGAAACTGTTATATTGTATGTAAGTATGCTATTTTTAATTCAATAACTCACCCCCAGTTTTACTCCACTACGTGAACACATAAGCTGGTGTACTAACAGTTTATGTACAATATGAATTGGAAAATGATGTTTCTCATTCTTCCTTTATTTCCGACCCACTTGTCTGCACAATGCTCAATGCTCATAACTATTCTACTACCGTTTGTGGTGACTTTTTTGATAAGGCGGATTTATTAATTGATATTTGAATTATATACAATTTTAAATATTGATGCCACGTTTATGCCACGTAATTATTATGTATTGATGCTTTATATGTCTGTGACACGTGTCACCAGCTGACAAGTGTCATAAGTGCTGCCAGATAAAAAAAATAATGATAGAGGAATACATATATATATATATATATATATATATATATACGTAATATAATGTATAGTCATAGTTGTTGTTAGTTTGTTATAATTTTAATAGTTTGAATGTGAATCATGGCGCACGCTATTGTATGTAGGAAGCGGTTTAGTGCCCGTGAATTCACCATACGGCCCAACGGAAGACCAGCACTGGTAATTTATACCAGTACACGCTGAGTTGTGGTCGTATTTGTTATAAGCATGTATTTTTTGTTTTTTAATATTAGTACCTATGTTGTTTAGTTTATAATGCTTATAATGAATAAATATTTCTTTCTTTCTTTCTTTCTTTCTTTCTAATAAATAACATAATTTCATAACGTTTAGAACGTAATATCTATAAATATTAATTAATTTAAATTCTGAATACGGGAAGTCTATATTTCACAACAAAATTCATTATAAAGTGACGGGAGTTATAACTTCCAAATAGTTCTTAGTAAAATGAATAGATGGCATTAGTGGGCGGACAAGGTTTTTGGAACATCTTTTTTCTTCGACAGTTCGTGTCTATAGAATATAAGTCAATGGTATTAGATAGGTAGGTCATAGTAATTTTAACCAATTAGAGGTTCTGTTTTGATGAAATAAATAAAGGTCTTAGACATTAAGTCAGCCTGCACATATTAAGTGTAAGAAAAATTGTGAAATATAAACGAAAAATAAATATAAAAAGTGAAATACTTGTTTTCATAAAATTTAAGACAAATCATTAGTCTAATGTCTAGACTTTCGAAGGATATTATCAACACTCTGGATTTTATTTAATTCTAGCCCACTTTAATTTTTATTCTGCGTACTATAATGAACTTTCGACTATTCGAAATTGTTTAAATAAGTATTTTCAATTAAAATTCCTTAAATATTTGTTCACAAAAATGTTGATTAATGTTTCATACCCTATGTTACAGAAATAGGCGAAACAATAAAGGTTACTGTGTTATACGGGCTTTTGAAGTACTTTATTTGAATAAATTTCATCTAGATAAGACAATAAATGTTTTGCCATCATAATTTTATCTCGACTACCTCGGTGGCACAGTTGTAATTGTGCATGCGTTACGACTGCTGTGGCTGCTGAGGCCTCGTGTTCGATCCCGGGTCGGTTAATATGATATTGAGTTTTCCATTTAGGAATACTTAATATCAGCCCTGGAATTGTGCCCGGTATGGCGATAGGCTCGGCCCTATCACAATATGGGACCGTAATAAATTTGGCCAAAAGAGGTAGTACTGGTTACTGTAGTATCTCTGCCTACCCCTTCGGTGACTAAAGACGTCTTTAATTAAATTACATATACACTTACGTAAGTATATATGTAATTTAAACTCGGCAATGAGCATGTAAAGCAGCGATAGTTGGAAGTAGTACAGACTGCCAGAAGGGAGTCGAGTATTCGAAACCAGCCCAAAAAATAGCTTTGACTTCGTTACAAGTGTATCAACTGTTAATTGATGCTAGCTTAAACGGTAAAAGAAACAATCGTGACGAAAACTGTATGCCTGAGAATTCTTAATAAGATCTTCGAAGGTGTGTCAAGTATACCATCCCGCATAAGGCCAGAGTGGTGGGCTAAGACATAACCTCTTTCATTAATAGAAGACATCGTGCCCAACAGCAGGACACTGAAATACAGAGCTGATATTATTATTATGTTTGTCACACCGTAAGCTCGGGACTATGGAGTCCCGGATTTGCAAGACATGCATGGGGCGAAAGCTAACATGTAGAGGCCCGTTAGACCATTTCAATCTTATAATCCAATCTAATACTGCGATTTGATACCAGCCGACGCGACGGTTATTTCGCTATGCACTACCCAAGTGTACCTAACGGCAACCCCGGGTGGTGTAGGACTGTTGTATGGATGGATAAAAAAATCATATAGTTTATTGAGTTGAGGGGTTAGTGGATTGGGTAATTAGGTATATGGGAAGAACTGTGGTACCTACCAGACCAATGTTAAAAGCACGTATAAAATAGGCAGGTGGTGACTTGCCAACTCGGGTAAATGGGCTCTCGAATAAAGTCGTTAGTAAAACCGACAAAGGAGCAACATCATTTGAGTGGCTAAGGGATGGAGAGGCGTCACTGGACTTTATACAACGATCATTGGCACCCTTTGGTCCCATCACGTTGCCCACTTTCTACTTACGTTTCACATCCACCCTTCTAGAGCAACGCTCTGGCGACTCCACTTTAACCAGCCGGTAAAGGCAAGCTAGAGATCAAGAACAGGGCCTTCCCCCGGGAGCACTCGGGTACGTGGGGTCGCTACTACCCAACAGCTGGCCACAAGCTGCCCTGTGGGCTTTTTATGATTATTTTAACATGTATGTTTGGTTAGTTTTGTGGTTGTAAAGATGGGAACAAATAAAATAAATGCTTTCACACATTGCACACCTTGTGCAGAGTATAACAATAACGAATGAAGGCTGAATGACATTGAATATGGTCGGTGACATGTCCCACTAATTAATTGTGCGTGTCAATATACAAGCACGTCGGGAGGTTATGACTAAATAAAATTGAATGTGTTCTTTTTACATACTTTATATTAGCTTCACCTCTATCAAGTGTGTCGCGTTCCGGGATCAGCCAGTATACATCCGGTTTTTGTCGGGGGTCTAGAATTGAGGTACAATGTTTGGCCGTTTTGCGGTCTTCTGAGTACTCTGACACTAGACCCTCGATCGCTTCTTCACCTTCTTGCCATGGCGTAGTGGGAAGAAGCAGGCCGGCATGATTGTATTGAGTTGCGGGGGATAGATTGTCTCTCGCCATCTCGATACTCTAATTGGACAGCACTGCGCTTACCATCAAGTGCAGTGAGGTCACTTTGCCAGGATAAAAAAAAATAACAACACAACTCATCTTAGAATGTACTATATAAATTGTTCTTTCCTCATTATTGGTACAAAAATGTCGCGGTATGTTGAGTTTTAAAATTAAAATAAGCACGCATGTTTTGTTATTTGTTCATTTTAAATATGTTATTATATTTTTTGCAAACATTGTATAGAAACAGTTACTGTAGGTACATGCCTACATGTGGCCTTTATGATAATTTTCATGAAATTTTCTGAGATATTACAACAAAATGTAAACTAAACGTCCTCTCAGACATTGTTATGTTTAATTTGACGAGATTCAGGCCGTTTCGCATAAGTAGGCCAACATTTTTAAGGATCATTGTTGATATTTACAAAATGTGAAAACTTAATTTACATTTTAATCTTTATTATAGACTAAATAACGATTATCTTTTCATCGATCTGACGTAATCTTAAGTCCAACCACTGTCTGTGTCTCGGCCAATGTTGGTTTTTCAAATCTCATTAATATTTTATTTTCTTATTTCCTGATCATTTTAAATAAAGTAAATTCCAAATATTATTAATATAATAAAAATACATATTATCTTAAACATTATCATTGTAAAATTTTGATACAAGTATAGATTACATTTTTTTTAAATAATTATGTATAGAAACTTCTAAATACCATCTTGTCAATTGACGCAGAGGTAATGACACTGATTTACATTCGGCTTTAAGAGATGTATCACCGTGTTTCATAACGATAACTGATAGAAACAAACTTTAGCAGAGGTTTGATTGATTATGTGTAACAAATAGATGAAAAGAAAATTCTGGGTGAGATGTCCTTGCAAAGTAAAAAATAAATAAAATCATCGTTTATCTGTATCATCTTTAAATGATGCAAATTAATTTCACTTTCCCTAAATACTCTACTCACTATACTATTTCTCACAGTCCTGTGCTACTCGCACCCAGGACTTTTCATTTACGTCACCTACTTAATCTGCATCATTGCATCCTCCTATAATTTGACAATTATCCCTTCTCATCACATTAGATTCGTAGCTTCTAATTAAATTTTTCGAGTGGATTTATAAAATTCTTTCGATTATAAGTTTTACGTTATTAATAAAATATACCAAAAATATCTCCTTTTAATCAAATATGTAATTTTCCTCGATACTTTCTTATACTGAACTCATAATAATGTCGCTTTATTTTGGTAAAAGAAAACAGCGTACTCCGAGCAAGCGATCCTGTAAAAGCTGTCCTAATTGTCTTGTTATGTATGTAATTGGTCGAAAAACAAGACCTTCATTTATCTGTATTGTCGAAAATGTGGAGTAAAGCAATATATTCCCAACGGGCATGACTAGAATGAACACGTGCATTTAGACTTGACCTTCTCAAGGCGATGTGACTATCGTGAATCGCCAATCGTGGCATATCCTTATTGTTAAAAACCATACCCCATTTGTGTTCACCACCTAGCCCAGTTTACATAGGAAACCTGCGGATCTCCTTTTTATTGTTCTTCTTGCTGTTAGACTTGACCTATTCGAGATGACTGTCGCGAATCGTCAAGTATAACCTCTATGCAAATGTGCATTTCTTTTATGACGTTTCTATTTTAAATTCGGAACGCATATTTTTACTGCTCTTCTTGCTGGCTATTAACGCTTACTTATAAATCCATAATCCTACTTATTCTTACTGGATACAGTGCCTGACAATAAAAAAGATCTTTCATTTATTGGTCAGCGTAAAAAGCGGATGTAAATTACAAAAATGGCCACCGTAAAATAAATCCCCAAAAACTGATACAATTGGTTGGTAATAAACTTCACAAATATAACTAGGTTAAAGGTTTTCATTTTGACAAATTGCATTTTGCAATATAACTAGCGATGTAGTCGTCCACTTTTAAAATATTCTTTTTTTTAAACGGAATATTATGTAAAATATAGGGTTATACGTGACAACAGCACGGCATGAATATTAACTAGCCAACTTGAGAACTTCTCACACCTGTTATCATCGTAGTAAGTAATGGGTCGGTTACATATTTCGAGCGTGCGATTTACCTTAGCTAGCTACTGCAGTGTAGCATTTGCACCGCATTACGCGAATTTCTAAAATAAACTAGGTAATAGTAACATTCGATTACTGAAAAAAAATTAGGTCAGGCAGACAAGCTGTTAGGTCACCTGAAAGGAACTCTCGAGAAAACTACCAACCACCAAATAGGTATTCGGGCCTTTTGTTCTGGGGCAGTAGGACTACTCGGCTCGAGCTGGCTGTAAAAAAATGAATGGGCCAAAATTGTTTGTAATATTTCTCCTTGCCGGTACTTTCATACATTGTATGACCAGCCGGTTCCAGTCGAATTACTTTAATGCATGTTATATCTTCTTAAGCATAATTTTGTTACTAGGAAACTGCAGACTCTTTTTAGTATAATTATATTTCTACAATTTATAAACTTCTCGGCTCGACCAGGTTCTTGTATTGCTTATACTATGTGAAAAGATATTTTTTTCTGCATATCATATGCACATATATTGTTGAAGCCCAATTTTTTTTATCCATTTAACAATTTTAAAGATTTGCATTGCACTCATGTTTCTTCTTTCATCGTGTTCGCTAGAAGAGAAGATCATTTACCAATAAGTGCTTTATTTGCTCATTTCCTGATCTGATTTTGTAGTTATCCACTATTAGTTTAGTAGCTCATAAGGTAACCAAACCTTCTCGTTCGAGTGATACCCAGGGAAAAGACTCGTATAAATATGATCGTTGAAAACGAGTGCGCTTCTACATTTTATAGGTCTCCTGAGACTGCCGTGTGCCTTAAATGATTTATATCTCCACGAGGCCTTGGACATATTTCGCCATCCTTGTTTATTACCTGTTTTGCATCGATAACGGTGGATGTTGTATTTGATGGGACTATGTTTTTCATCGAGACTTCTATTATCGGTTTGAGGTTTATGACCGTAAGAATGTAGGTCAACAGAAGACAGTAAGCCTGCTTCCTGTTGTCAAGTAAGAAAGTAACACAAAGTAAAGCGATGAATAACACACGATAAATCTTTCATCACAGTTGCTCCCTGAAGAGATAAACCATGTTTTACGTTAAACTAGATGAAAGTAGTAAAAAGTGCAATGCCGGAACCGGCGACCCAATAACTTCTTACTTTATAAACTTACATCGCGTTGTTAAAACTTTATCGTAATTTTTACAATGAGTACTGTCTAGCTTCGATACTGTGCAACCAATTTTTTTTTTCTGCTGTAGACTACTAGTATAATAACTGCAACTATTTAGATTTCAAATAAGGAATGAGGTAGTTCGGACACATTCAGAAGATGATAGAGGTTCAAAAGAGAGCGAGTGTGGATGGAAAAGTTTGCAGGACGTCCGCATCGAAATTATATCGGCGAAATTGGCGCATGCATGTATCGATTAATGAAAGTAGATGAAGCTAGAGAAGATACTTTTTTTTTTTTTTTTTGTCGCGGGGAAAGCGTTTTATTACTGCCGCCCGCTCCGGAGGGAAGCGGATTAAGAATAAAACGGGTATGCTGGACTAGCCGGTCTTACGACCCAGCATCCCCCTCGCACGGATGATGGCTATCCGTGCTGCCGCTGGGCCGAGTCCCTACCCCCCTATATACAACCCACCCGACACTACCAGCTAAAACCCCGCGGTGGCCTTCTTCGGCGCTTACGGAGCGATCCCGGGGTATTCTAAGGAGTGCTAGAATTGCAGCCGGAATCGCCCCAGTGCGGTGCTGCGTACCAGCTCATCTCTATGGGAGGCTAAGGAGCTCCCGCGCACCGAACAACGACAGCGAACGAGGCCTCTCGCGCTGCCGTCCATCTCGGGGTCGCACGATGCTCCGAATTTGGGAGTGCATCGATACGGGCTGACAGCCCTCCGCTGCGCGCCCGCGACCCCCGATGGCCCCTATTAGTCGCCTCGTACGACAGGCAGGGGTTACCGTGGTGGAATTCAAACGCCCCCATTCCACAGGGCGGAGAGAGAAGATACCTAAGAAGTTTTGTGTGTCAGGATCGTGCAATCTAGTCTGCCGACCCCTAAGAGATAACATACATATACATTCACTCCCCTGTAATCCCCGAAGGGGTAGGCAGAGGTGTAACCAGTACACCCACTTTTCGAAGAATTTCGGTCCCAAAATGTGATAGGGGGCGAACCTATTGCCATACCGGGCACAAGTTCCAGGCTCCGGGCTAATACTGTGAATTTCTAGACAGAAAAACCCAATATCACTTTACCCGACCCAGGGTTCGAACCCGAGACCTCAGCACAGCAGTTGTAACGCATTCTCAATTACAACTGCGCCACCGAGGCAGTCCCTAAAATATAAGCATGATAATATACATGTTTATAAATAAATAATGCACCATTTTAAAGTCTATAATAACAATAAGGTCCGTTGCAGCTTTAAATTGAGGGTCTTGATAATGTTATCTGCAACATCCAAAATAAGATTTAAAATTGTGATCTTAGAATAAACACTCGTTAAAACAAAATTGTTCGTCTGAACTAATTGTTAATTAAGCTTGTTTTAACTGTGAAAGAAATCATCGTGAGAAGATCTGAGAATACACCATAAGAATTTCAAAGGTATGAAAAGTCGTTGCTAGTCTTATGCTAGCGAAATGGGCTAGCGTAGTAGGTATAATTGAAGTATTTAAAAAAAGTATTTTTCATTTTTTTTTATATTCACTAATTTAATGTATGTTTATAAGAATATACAAAAATTTCCTAAAATTTGTGACGTCCATAGTGTAAATACTAGAAATAAAAATAACCTTGTTAGTTATAAAACAAGGCTCCACAAAATCGGCAACTCTTTCAAGGGTCTTTGTATACGCTTTTACAATAAGGTTCCCAATCATATTAAAGAACTAAATGAAAGATGTTTTAAATCTACTATTAAGCGAAAACTAAGTAATAAAGCCTATTATAAAATTTTGGAATATTTAGATGACCTAAAGGCTTGGGAATAAGTTATCCTATTACTTAGCCATAAAATTATTATTGGGAACTTTAGGTACATATATATAGTAATGCCAATATATTTATTTCTTTAACATTGCGAACTTATATGCCTTACATGACTTTACTTGATATTTTGTGTCTAGTATTTCAATTGTTGTATTCAGTCTGGGTATGTCATGCTCGCTAAAGTGTCTGTGCTTGCTGCGGCGCCATGTGCCAGGTCGGTCTCTTCCCTGTAACATGGTTGAGGAGGCCGATGGCTGACACATGCGTCACTACTCGTGATCGGGTGCGGCTCGTGTGGACTGGTCTGCTCAGACTGTTTCAGTAAGGACCAACTGCTTTAAGAAATCGAGATTTTTATCACTCTCACGACAGTCATGTGCGGCACTAGGTCTTGTAATGAGTTCTATTTCACAATATTTCAATAAGGCAACTTAACATACATTGAGCTGCTCTAATCTAAGGTAATTAAACTTAAATCGTATATATTATATGACCTATGATTATAACTATATGACCAAATATTGTTAATCCGTGTGAAAAGAGCAACGCTATAGTTTCTTGCCCGTTCTTCTCTAGCGAGACTGCATTCCGAACTGGCGGTAGAGTGAAAAAATTTACTGAATCTAAATGATGTATAACATTTTATGGATTCAATAAATATTTGATTTGATTTGAAAAATAAACCATATCTGTATATTTAAAAGCTTAAGGAAAGTATCTTATGTTTTTCTCAACACGCATTACACTTTTTAGCAATTTTCCGACCCACTTAATGCCATCCCTAAAAGATGTTATGAACCATTGAAACCAACCTTTATTTGGGTCATAATAAAGTATAACGAGCATTTTTGTTTAGATATTGTGTCAACCGGCTATCCTCGGTCTCGACGTTTGTAAGAATGAATATCTAATTGAACGTGATATCATATCAGGTAATTGCTTATTATAATAATATCACAGTCAAAATAACTCCTCATTTTTAATAATTGGTAGGTAGTAGAGCTGAAAAATAACTATTAACAAAAATTCGTTTGCTTAAATGGAATAACTCTATTAGTTTGAATAGTTGAGTAAAGTTTTGAGATGTGGTTAAATTACGAAACATATCATACGCGTAGTCTGACATGCACTTGGTCGAATCGTTTAATCAATAATTCTTTTAAAATGTTTCATATTTTAATTGAATTTATAATATACACAGGGAGTGAACAAAATTATAATTGACTAAAACTTTGGCATTTATGCGCATGTTGACAGCTTCCGTGGCGCAGCGGGCGAGTAGGCGGCTGTGAAACGAGGGGCCGAGGTGGGTTCGATTCCCAATAGACCAATGTTTGTGTGACAGACAGATATTTGTTACAGGTTTGCCTGTTGTGAGCCATTCTTGATTCCCACGACAGGCTTTTATCTTAGTAGTTAGTGTGGAGTCAGGATAATGTGTGTGGCTGTTGGGTGTTATCTATTTATTCTGACGATTCTTGTAAACCCTGTATCGTAGGTATCAAAAACTATGGGGAATTACGGTCCCACAACACCCAGACTGATGGGTGGGCGGGTGTCTGGGCAGCAAACAAGGTAACCAGCTTGACGAAAAATTTTATATGTGGTTGGGATGCACGTATAATATGTTAAAAATTTGTGCAATGGATTGTGCTACTGAACCTCAACAAACTACTTTCGGCTTTGTAGTATACTAAAAATAAATTTGTATAGTTAAAATTATTGTAAAAACACAGCAAATTACTGTATTCACAAAGTTAAAATAAATTCGCCACGTATTAAACAGTAACAGAAACGGTCGAAGATCTCGGCTTGGATATAATAAAGTGTGTGCGAACAGATGTGTTGTATTGCGGCGGGCAATGCGGATACTCTTTATACTGACACGCGTTTTTGTGAACATTATGCTAGCTCGTATATCGCTTTTGTAGATTGAAGGCGTATGGAACCCAAAGGCACTTTTATGGTTCTTTTTATTAATGTAAAGCGGTGTTCCCTGAGCGCTATGACATGCCCTTTAAACGAAGCTTAAGGAGAGTAGAGTGAGAGAAAGAAAAGGCTTTGCTGTGCCCTGGCATTGCAGAAGTCTATGGGCGATGACTACTTACCATCAGATGGCCCGTCTGTTCCTTGCCCTATTAGGCAGAAAAAAAATATAGTTGTAGTTTTGTGTAAATACTGGCCAGTAATTTTTTTACGGTCATAGAATTTCGATTTTTATAGCTTCAGATTTCATGTCCTTCGGGAGTTGGTTAATTTAATTGAGTTTTTAAGTAATGGTTTCTTATGTTTACGTGAATATTATACATTGTAATAAAATGAAATTTACGGATTCTATCGCGGTTTATTTTACTTTTTTAACCCGACGTTTCGAAGGCTTTACAGCCTTCATGGTCACGGGCGAGACTGAGTTGTATGTCGTCACGAAAGTATAGTGCAATGTTTCTACCCTCCATATAGTTGATATTTAATTTTTATTTTGTTGTAGTCCGATCTACGCAGAAAGAGCTCACAATGTCTTGAGGTCTGGCAGTTGGTCTTTTGGGTTCCGATTTAATTAAATGTATAATTGGATCCCAGGCTGGTGCTAGCTTCCAACCATCTTCTCTATTGAAATTTGGATGTTTTTTAATTTCAATAGCCTCGCGAATCATCCTAGGCAGGAATCGGTGTTCTTTGGCAAGGATTTGTGGTTTGTCAAATCGAAGATAATGCTTGGAGCCTTCCTCTGAATGTTCAGCAACTGCAGACTTCGTAGAGCGTCGGTGTTTTACATCAGCTATATGTTCTTTTACGCGGGTCCCTATATTTCTTTTTGTTTGACCAATATAAGAGAGTCCACAGTCACAATCTATTTTATAGATGCCCGGTTCTTGTAGAGGTATATGACTCTTAACAGGTGGTAGGAATTGACTTATCTTCTTGGGCGGCTTGTAATAGGTTTTAATAGAAGCACGCTTCAGACTGATCAGGATTACGGATAACTATTAACTAGTAATAATAATAATAATCCTGATCAGTCTTTAAGCCACACTGTATATAGAAAAAATACCCTATATATAGAAGATGTTTGAAGCTAGCTACGCCACATTCTTTGTGCCTGATGACGTCGCAAGTACAATTTCATTTTTTGTTCTGTTGCCTAGTGGTGTTTCCTTAAACCATTGTCAAAATATTTTTACACTACTCTTCTATACAAAAAGCATTTTCCGTGTTCAGCTGACTTCTTACTGAATTAACGTCGACTGTACAACTTCCTATTGACTTCGAGTAGTACTTGCGGAATCTATAAGACTTATGTCTGTGAGTACTACGCAACTGACATTTGTATAAATATCAACCGTTACGAAAAAGTCCGCATGAAGTAGGAAAAAAGCGAAATAATATCGACCCAACGCATATTTTATTCAATACGACATTTATTTTAACTAGTTTTGGAACTGGAGTGGCATTCATTCAAGATTTAAAAAATGGAAAAGTAGGAAATAAATATATGTGCGAAATTCGAATTTTGTAGACTCTCGAAGATTCTTATCAGCCTCCATGGAGTGACTGGATTGGACTACATTGTCCAATCCCTTAGAGTAGTGTTAAATACTCTAAGTCCAACCCATATATAATATCATCGAAAGACGTGTATCTTGACAATTCCGCCAAATATGCCAGTAATTGTATCGAGTACATACACTGTCTAAAACTGGAATTTAACTCAATGGAACGAGCTTTTTTTATCCTGGCACGGCAAAGTGACCGCACTGCACCTGATGGTAAGCGCAGTGCGGTCCAATTAGAGTATCGAGTAGTGAGAGACGATCTATCCCCCGCTACTCAACACAATCATGCCGGCCTGCTTCTTCACACTACGCCATGGGCAAGAAGGTGAAGAAACGGTCGAGGGTCTATTGTCAGAGTACTCAGAAGGCCGCATTTTCGCAGTTCATTTTGAATTAAATTTTCGCCAGCTTTTCCAACAGTAATCTTTTATTCTCTAATGTCACAATGTCGTTTCAAATGTTCGCTTGAAAAATGATTTAGAGCTAGTGGTGCTCCACAAAGTCATTTAGATTTACAACTTGTGTCCGATCTAATAGCGTTTTAAACGACCACTGAGAAATTGCTTAGATTAGCTAATGTTACACTCATCCTTTACGGATCTATCTGGTTCGCTTTTAATTTAGATATCACGCTGTGATTACTGTTTGGTACTGGTCTGTCCATACTTGAAATTGATTCAGACTTGGTAAGACTATTATTGTTATACTACCTATTCTTGGCTTGATTAACATTAATTCATATACTATTAATTTTAAGGGTTAGACAATCGTAAATTGGTTCATTGATGACAAATTGTAATGGAGCTTGTAGTTATTGTACATGACATCTGATTATTTTGGTTAAACTTACTATTTTGTATTTGGCCTTTTAGTTAAAAATATATATTTCATGATTTTTGGAAATTCCTCCCCTAAGGGGGTCCGTCATTTTTTTAAGTTAAACGCATGAAAATTTGAATTTTCTATTGTATACTTTTCTTCCCAAACATGACCTTTACGCGGGTGGAGCCAAGAGCAAGAGCTAGTAGGATACATTTCTTCAGGATTCTACTACATGAACAAAATCAGTCTCTAAATGAGAGAGGTTCCGAGAAGAGGCACGAAATGGGAATGATGAAAATTTAATTGACGTCGCGATTGATTCCAATGAATGTTGTAGGTCGGTGCTTCCGTACCAGGCTCCGGCCGCACCGAGAAAGCAATTTCATTAAATAACAAATTCACTGAACAAACTTTCATTGTTTGCGCAATGCGCAAATAAGAGAGTGCAGAACCCGCATTATACCTTATTAAAAATTTAAACGAATGCGTCAGATGTTGGGATGAGCTTCCATCGAGAATATTGAGGAGTTTACGAAATTTTTGGGATTTTGAATGAATAAATAACAAATAAATAACACCCAACAGTCACACACATAGCCCCGACTCCACACTAAGATACGAGTCTTGTGTTGTGGGTATCAGGGACTACGAGCGACGCACGGTCTCACTACACCCAGACCCCGGACACAAATATCTGTCAGTCACACAAACATTTGTATCGGTTTGTGAATCGAACCCACGGCCTCTCGTTTCACAGCCGGCTACTCGCCAACTGCTCCACGGCGGCTGTCAAAATAATGGAATCAAGAATTGTCATAATAACAGTGGAAGACATTTAGGCTAATACTAAATTCTAGTAATACATGTTTCGTAATTAAGATTCATCTCTGTTTATCATCGTATAAAAATACATAGCATTGCCAACCACCAAGACACTAGTTGCTTATCTCGTATGTATATGAATAGTAGGGCCGTGGAGCAACAGGTCTACCAAATTATATGGTAAACGGTTTCTTGCACCTAATGGCCCTTAGGTAGTATGTTAAGTTTGGGAAACAAGCCAGAAATATAGTTACATGAACTAACTTTTACGTAACTAACGTTTAGGTGTAGTTTATTTTATGTTGATTTCTGTACGTTACGTTGACTGGCTCGGTGGCACAGTTGTAATTGCGCATGCGTTACGACTGCGGTGATGAGGTCTCGGATTCGATCCTGTGATAACGTGATATAAGGTTTTTGAAATAATCAGTGGTGCCTGATGCCCGGGTTCGCTCCCTATAACATTATGGGACCGTAATAAAGTCGGCGAAAAGTGGGTGTGCTGGTTACACCTTTATTTATTTAAAATCATATTTTCTACAAAATATGGTGTATTTGTTTAGACTTCTTCGATTTGTATATTTTTGTGATTGTGTGTCAAAATATCTGTAGTACAAACGTTCATAAAAAGGCTGAAGTTGGTTGAAGGCTAAGTGAGGGTAATGCCCAAAAGTCGTTCTTCACAAAGGCGTCACTAAGTACGTAACATTCAACGCAGATCTGTCGCGTCATCTGGAAATAAGTAGATATTCATACCTGTACATATAACGCGAAATCACGACCTATCATCACCTCAGAGTGCACTAGCTGCCTCCTGTCCCTTTCGGGATTTATGTGTCAGTTTCTTACGATAATAAGATACGATACATAATCAACGGTAGGCTATGCTGTGCCCTGGCATTGCAGAAGTCCATGGGCGGCGGTGACTACTTACCACCAGGTGGCCCGTCTGCTCGTCGGCCTATCGAGGCACTAAAAAAAAGGAATATTATTTTACTAGCACAGAAACGTTGTAGACAGTTTTGGCTACAGAACGAATGAACCGAGTGGACTGGGTTATTACTACTGTCTCAAAACACCGACGTGAAGTGAAACTTGTTTAGATTCGTACGATGAAGAAATTTCCGGAGTCCGGATAATGTGGTTTTATCGGATAACCTTATCTTATAACAAATACTAAATGGAACACTGTAAAATAAACATATTTATTAAAAACACCAATCAAGAGGTATATCAAAACATGGTAGCATAATACCTAATCAAATAAAATTACGTGGGTTGAGTTTAAATAATAATTTATATAAGTGTGTCATTTAAATTGGGTTAGATAACGAGTGTAATTAAGGTTACGAGTTAGGATTTTAATTATATTATTACAATTTTCAGGCCACGTAGCAAATTGCGTAATAACGTTTGATTTCTAATTAGGCTGGTCCGAATTAGTCCCAATCTATCAGTTAACAATATGTCGTTGTTAAGCCTAATGCGTTAATCCAAAAACATTACCTTAAGATCCAAGTTTTTTTATAGCATAGTCCAACAAACGAGCCAGTGGGTCACCTGATGTTAAGTGATCTCCACCGCCCATGAACATCCACAATACCAAAAGTGTCATGTATGGGCTGTCGGCATTAAAGGACATACATACAAGGAATAGGGATTAGGGAAGGGAAGGGGGAATCTGGGCCTCCGGATATCTCACTTACCATACGAAACGCGACAGTAAATGACAGTTTACGTTGGTTTTCTGTGAGACAGTGGTAATACCCCGGTCGTGCCGGCCCATTCATGCTGTAGACAAATATGTCTACAGCGTGGCTCTACCACTTCTTATAGTAACAACAATTAGTAATTCCTGAGAAATCTGCTCAAACAATCGCTATATATAAACACTAGCTGTTGCTCGCGGCTCCGCGCGCGTGGAGGTTATTTTCGGGAGCAGAAGTATACAATCCGAGGAGTTGTCTTCTGCACTGACGCACTCGTAGCGATTGTCCTGACTGTCAGGTGTTGTGCCTGAATCTTGAGATTGCATTTAAAGAATACCTCATAACTTAACCCTCACTTTGCCCCTTTCGGGGATGATTTTTCAAAAACTTTGAAACACGTATTTCTTCATTTCTTACCAAAAGCCTAAATATGAATTTTCAGTTCTCTAAGTTGAGGTATTACGGATTCCCCATACAAACTTTCTACCCCTATTTAACCCCATTTAAATAATTTTTTGAGACAAAAGATAACCTATGTCCTTCCCCAGGGTATAATCTATCTCCTTACCAAATTTCATCACAATCCGGTCAGCCGTTTAGTCGTGGAAAGGTAGCAAACAAACAATCAGAGTTACTTTCGCATCTATAGTATTAGTATGGATGAACATATGGGATCATTACGGAACTTTCTGTCTCGATAGAATTTCTATAGCAGTTAGAACACAGTAATTTTTTTAAGTAAAGTGTAAATTATATCGATTTTTAACATGTGTCCTATGCTAAAATAAGTGTTACGACATCCTAAAAAACGGAGTCTAGCTTCTTTTTTACTTTCTTCTTCTACTTTGCCAACAAGGCCTTCGACAGAGTGTGGCACGATAGCCTCTTAAGCAAGCTTCCTTCATATGGCTTGCCCACTGGATTGTGTGCATGGATATCGGACTTCTTGAGGGAACGATTGATTCGAGTGGTCATTGATGGCTGCTCCTCCGATCTATTGGCTATCAATGCCGGGGTACCTCAGGGGTCGGTACTTTCTGCGACTCTATTCCTGCTGCATATCAATGATCTGCTTAAGCCCGGTACTTTTGGGTACGCAGACGACAGCACAGTGGTAGAAAGTTACATATCTAATGCACGAACCAGTGGAGTCCAAGTCCAGTCCCTCAGGGAGGCCTTGGTAGAACGCTTGAACTTGTCCTTAAAGGCAGTCTCCGATTGGGGCGATGCCAACCTGGTCAAGTTTAATGCCACTAAGACCCAGGCTTGTCTATTCTCTGCTAAACGGAGTCCCTTCCAACTGACTCCTACTTTCAGAGATGTGTCCGTACCGATAACTGACCACCTAGAGATTCTAGGCGTAACTTTGTCTCCAACTCTCAGTTTTGGCTCCTACATTGAGCATAAAGCTCAATTGGCTGCCAAGAAGCTGGCTATCCTTGCGAAGGTGAGACGGTACTTCACGCCGGGACAGCTGCTCGATCTGTATCAAGCCCAAGTCCGGTCGTGCATGGAGTACTGCTCTCATCTTTGGGATGGATCGGCCAAGTACCAGCTTGAGGCGTTGGAGGCCATCGAAAGACGCGCCAAGAGGCTCATAGGCAACGATTCCATAGTCGAGGCAAGGCTGCAAAGCCTTGAACACAGACGAAAAGTTGCTAGTTTATCGGTTTTTTACCGGATACATTTCGGCGAGTGTGCCTTGGAATTACACAATTTAATTCCCCCAACCCCTTTCTATCATCGGACGACAAGAGACTCGGCGAAGCGTCATCGATACATGGTTGATATTCCACCAGCGCGCACGAAGCGTTTTGCTAGTACATTTATCATGCGCACCGCTAGAGAGTGGAACTCTTTGCCGGAGTCTATATTTCCCGAAAATTATAATCTGGGTATCTTTAAGTCAAGAGTGAACAGGTATCTTCTAGGCAAGCGTGCTCCACCGTAGACCACATCATCACTTACCATCAGGCGAGATAGTGGTCAAACGCAAGCCTATTTAGGTAAAAAAAAAAAAAAAAAAAAACAATCAAAACTCTTCATCACCTCTCAAACCTCCACTATAGCCGGCAGTCAGCGTTTAAATCATCAACATCATTAGCGAAGGGCGGTCTTAAAATGAACCTTTAACAAATAATAAAGAAAATACTAATGACCCAATACTTCTTTGGTAAAAAAGATTGTCTCTACATAAAATAGAAAGGGCGAAGTCAGTATATCTGCCGAGGTTTAGTTTAAAATCGACGTAGGTCTAGGAATCGGTCTAAATATTGATTGACAGCCTCCTGGTGCAGCGGATGTGTAGTCTGTGATTTCTGCACCGCGACAAATATTTGTGTGACAGACATCTCTGGATGTTGTGGGACCGTAGTCCCTCGTAGTTGTTGATACCCACGATACAGGTTTGAACTAGAGGGGGGTCAGAACTATATGTGTGACTGTTGGGTGTATTTATTTAAAATGAAACACATTTTGTAATAACAATTTATTTATTTAATTTGTCAATACATTAGCCACAGCAGGTATGAGAGACTCATAGATAGTGATGCCGTGAAGGAAGGTGTCGATCCGGAGTCGCTCGTCGTGTTCGTGCAGTCCAGGTATGGTGCCAGACATGGGCGAGAAACCCAGTGCCGGGATTCCGAGGAACCGCAGGACTCTGCTATCAGTGCCGCCCGGGAACACTTGCGGCTTTAGAGATAGGTGGCTGGTGGAATTATATATTTTAGAGTTACCAGAGATACACCAGAGTAAAACAAAACCATAAAAAGGTCAGTGAAACCCTGTAAACAGGCATCCGCAACTGATAAGTAGCTTAAATTATATGGTTTTTAGAAAAAAAAAATGGTCTGTATCACACTTACAATATGTGTTCTAACATTAACGAAACATTTTAACTTTCTTATTCTAAATTCGAATTAAAATCTACGTGCCGTATACGGTAATTTGCATTATTTCCAACAAATGTCTTCCAGTTTCAAACTTTTTCATGATTAATTTCTCCTTTATAAAATGAAAAGTTACTTACATACTATAGGCAGCTGCTTTAAAGGCAACCCAGAATGGATTGGAATCATCCAACTTGGTTGACGGAGTGCAATTATCTTTTTGTTCAAATGTATATGTCACTCCAGCACCGGCTTCTGTGCACCAACTTGCGATCTGGATGTTTAAGATATATAAATGTCTCTAAATTGATAGCAGACAACACGAACAAAAATAAATTCCTTTATTGATGGGTTATGGGTTTTAATTTCAAGTCAGTACAGATTCTGCTGCCAATTATATTACATAATTTAATTTATATTTACCAATATTATATGATTCAAGGAAATGCAATTTTATAACAAAATTGTCTATGGTCTAATGGGGTTTTGTAAAGATAAGTGACGTTAGATAGATAGACATGAATTGTAAGCTAACGCCTTTCATAACAAGGAAATATGTTGAGCTGGTATTAAAATATAATATATCACCAAACATATAATGACAGCGTCTATGACGCAGCGGGCGAGTAGCCGGCTGTGAAACGACAGGCCGTGGGTTAGATTCCCGCACCGAGACAAATGTTTGTGTGACAGACAGATATTTGTTTCGGGTCTGGGTGTTGTGGGACCGTCGTCCCTCGTAGTTCTTGATTAACACGACAAAAGACTCGTATCTTAGTGTGGGTTCAGGACTATGTGGGTGACTGTTGGGTGTTATTTATTTATAATGGCATGCACTGTGCTATTATTATGGCCTTAGAAATTATTATTCCTTTATCTAGAAGCATAGCCTTAAGAAAATAAACCATCTATTTGATTGCCTTCTCCCTGGGAAGTGGCATGCAATATACATGCGATTAAAACTTAAGACTATCATTAGTCCAAAGTCGAAAGTTTGTTCAGTGTTCATAATGTTATCACTTAGTGGAGGATTTGTTGGGAGATAGCAACGCTGTTTCAGATATTATGAGAAATATTTTGTTCAAATTTCATATGATCAAGGGCGTCACCTATTCGGCGTAACGGTGTTTGATAATGTATACAGAAAGACTTATAAAAGTTTTTGTTTAATGGAGGAAGTGAGTCACGCGAAGGTAAATAATTTTCTATGACCATAAACACCTACAATGTAAGCATTTTTAATTTGTTTCTAACTTTGAACAAAAGAAATAGGGATTGTAAAAGGTGTTGACGATTTGGAATTATGAATTCGGATATAGAAAGCGATGGAGGCATAATGGAGTCTCTGGTAATAACAATAATAAATACTGAATTCCAGTTGGTGAAAAGTCAACAAGCAAAATGTACCGCATTGAAAAATAAAATGAAAAAATGTGCAGAAAAGCTTAACAATAGTACAAATAGTTTTCTTTTATAAAATTACTTGAACTAAGTTTTCGCAAAGTGTTGCAGAATGAACTTCCAACTGGAACCGACAAAGTTTGCTCGGTTATTTTCTGTATTCGTATTATATTTTTGTTTCCAACATCAGAGGATATTAAAGTAATAGTTATGAAGTTCACTTGTTTACAAGTTATATTTGTTGGCCGCGCATCTTCACCAACAAAATTATTAGTTTCTGTTTTCCCATTTCATGTCAGTAAAACAAATAGTTTCAACTTTTTACCGCTACTGAAAATGATGACAATTTCTGTTTCCAACATCAACATTGTTAGCATTTTTTTGGTGATACTGTGATTTAAAATAGTAAATGCTCATTCAAATATTCCATCACCATAATAATTATTTCACGAGAATAAGATATTCTCAGGTACACAGGTTTCCTCACAACGTTTTCCTTCACCGTTAAGTAAGTGATAATTAATATTTAATAGACACGTAACTTTAGAAAAGTCTGAGGTGTAATTCTATTTGGTTTCGAACTTATGACTTTCGTTTTGACAGTCCGTACCGCAACCAACTAGGCTATCGCTGCTTTTTGTAGGTGTATCATCAGGTGTAGTTTAAAATTTAAAATAACTGTTACACTACGTGAGACACAGTGGCTGCTCTAAATTTAGATTTAGATCAATTAGTATGTTAAAAATTAAAGCGCTTCAAATGCAAACAAATATTAATGAAATCTTTTTTAGAACTATATACATTAGAAATAATTGAAATTCTGTATATTAGTATTTATTCATGAAATTATGGGTTGAATAATATTAAAGGCATATTTTTATATTGATAGTTTACGGACTACGTTTGAGTCTACTGGCCATAGTTAATCATCTATAAAAATATGATGAAATATTCGGTAGAGCGTAATAAATTGCCAGTTTTGCCAAAGAAGTTAAACACGAAAATGGCATGGGTCTTTAGAGGTTTTTACTTAAATTTAATACGGAATTGTAATTGATAATAATAATAAATCTTGAAGGAGTAAAAATCTGAGTACATATAGCTTCCGTGGCGTAGTGAAAAGCATATAAAATGAATAGCTATGAAACAAATGGCTAAGGAACTGATCTTTGGATTGTGAAAAATTAGTAAGATGCACACAAGTATTTGTTCCGAATATATTTACAGTAGGTACTACTATTTAGTTTAAAAATGTTTGCTTACCATTTCTTCGTAGGCTCTCAAATCTACGTCTAAAGCGAGACGCAAGTCGAAACTGGCAGTCATACTCTGCGGGATAACGTTGTTCTGGATGCCACCCTAAAAATAATTTTGATTCTTAGTTGGCTACAAGTATTCCATACGTTTGCAACACATTCTTCAGTGGTGTTTGGGTTTTATAAAAGGCTATTTTTGGTATGAATAAATGATATTAGTACGAGTAGTTATAATAAAACATAGGCAGTTACACTAGGAGGCCATACATAGGAGACTACCGACAGAAGTGAAAACTTATGTGTTCTTTTTTGAATCAGCGTTTATTAAGTAGCCATTGCTTGTCAATAATTATAGAACTTCATAGGCGTGTTTATGTCAAAAGTAAAATAATCAGAGCGAGACAGTAACGCTTTTTCAGAGCAATTCAGAGCTTTTTCCCCATCCTAAAAGTGCCCTTTTTTTTTGTCGCGGGGAAAGCGTTTTATTACTACCGCCCGCTCCGGGGGGAAGCGGAATAAGAATAAAACGGTTATGCTGGACTAGCCGGTCTTACGACCCAGCACCCCCCTCGCCCGGATGATGGCTATCCGTGCTGCCGCTGGGCCGAGTCCCTACCCCCTATGTACACCCCACCCGACACTACCAGCTAAAACCCCGCGGAAATTTTCACTTCAAAAATGAACAATAACACTGGTTCAATGCAAACATATAATTTTATCAATGAAGTAATCCTTTTTTACATCTATTTAAATTTATTTGACTTCTAACGTATCGAAATTCACTAAAGCCGCTTTAAAATAAAAAAAATATTAAAATTCCAGCAGACTCAAATATTTCCAACCTCGGTGTCGCTACTTCAAAATCTTATCACAAAACTCCATGTAGAGAAATGTCCTCCATTTTCTCAGTAAAATATTCAAATATTCGTACAGAATTCTCGTATTCCTTGTGAAATAAGACAGGCGGAACTACCGCCACTAGATGCCAATGTAAAATTTTTGTTTCATCCATATTATCCGAGGCGTCAGAGACGTGAGTATTGTATGCCTAATAATGATTAATTTATTTAAATACGTACATTATGCATTCGCACACTTTGTTTTGCAGTATTCTTTACTGTATGAAGAAAGGAGGTTTCAGCATTGTCGTAAATGCGTTTTTTTTATAGTATAGTCCGACAAACGAGCCAGTGGGTCACCTGATGTTAAGTGATCTCCACCGCCCATGAACATCCACAATACCGAAAGTATCATGTATGCGTTGTCGGCATTAAAGGACAGGGATAGGGATTAGGGAAGGGAAGGGGGAATTCGTTTTTTTACGCTATTTGTGGCCCTAATTTGTAGCCATAAGTAAATAAAATGTTAGATTCTTTTAGTCGTAGAAGTGATATTAGGTAACCAATATAAAAATCAATATGGCCGTTGCTATTCACCATGATGTGGCATTTCTATTTTAAATAAAAATAATCAATAACGCCTACTGCACGAGGACCTGTTTAACAATAAACAGTTGGTATTTACCGTGGCTGCTTTTTTCTATTGCAAAAATGCATGCTATTATTAACCCTAGATCACAGGAGTTAAAGTGACGGATGTGTAGGTGGGTTAGTCTTCTAAGTGACGGAAGTGTGGGTGGGTTAGTCTTCTAAGTGACGGATGTGTGGGTGCTTAGTCTTCGAAGTGACGGATGTGTGGGTGGGTTAGTCTTCTAAGTGACGGATGTGTGGGTGGGTTAGTCTTCTAAGTGACGGATGTGTGGGTGGGTTAGTCTTCTTGCCTTGTACTTACCGAGATCATAGTGAGGTTGATGCTGGTGACATCTCCGATGGATAATTCAAGATTTTCAGCCAGCTTTTTCTTAGATTCAGCTCGAAGGTCCATAAATTTATCTATGATGTATCGTAACTGTAAACAAAGATGATATAGCTAAAACTACCTATAATATCGACGGATTACGGATACGGATGATAAAGTGGCTGAGTCACCATAACGTATAGCTGTGGGTAGCAGCGTCGACTACGTGACAGACATTTCCTTCACTCTCATGGGCTGTAAGTGAACGTTAGTTAGCCTATGACCGTCCTCAATAAATAGGCTATGAAATAAAAAAAAAAACAATTTTGACGACTGGTAGTTCTAGACATTAGCGCGTTCAAACAAGCGATTATTTTTCTAATAACTAACAGTTATATATTATATAAAATAGTACTTAAAGATTTAACTAAACTGTTACCTTTCACATAAAGCTACTTCTCAGTTGTTTTGATATAATTAAAATCTAACTAATCTTTTTGGGCGCCAGTGTAATCAAATAAATCACAAATTCATTCATATACTTATCTTTAAAATATAAACATGCTTGTACTAGAAACTAAACTGGGTTATAAAAGGCTAGATTAAAAGATTTGTTTCCATGAAATTGACGTTATTCTTTATCAATAAAAATAGAACAAAATGTTACATAATATAACAATACCTGTTTCAAACATAAAATTTTAAGGCGTACACAATGTTTCCGCCATGCTGTACCACGCTGTCGCCTGTGCTACGGTTGTGAAACTACGAATTGAGTGGCTTGTTCTGATATAACATATCTAGGACATGTACAATAAAATTGAATAAAAGAGCTTTAATTATTCTAAATAACTTCGAATGGTACATGTGTTACATGTTTCGAAAAAATATTTTTATACAGTCTCGACATTTGACAGCCTCCGTGGCGCAGCGGGTGAGTAGCCGGCTATAAAACGAAAGGCCGTCGGTTCGATTCCCGCACCGAGACAAATGTTTGTGTGACAGATAGATAGTTGTTTCGGGTCTGGATATTGTAGTACCGTAGTCCCTCGTAGTTCTTGATACCCACGATACAGGTTTTACCTAGTGTGGGGTCAGAACTATGTGTGTGACTGTTGGGTGTATATTTATCTTATATGCAACATGGTATTTTAATGAAATTGACCGTGTAATCCCACCACATTGGTCCATTCGCAATCATTATTGGGCGGCAGAATAAATCAAGACGGTAATATTAAGATATCACCGTGTGTGAAGTTGACTTAAAAATACTAACTTTAATGATGTTGAAAAACATAAAACACGGTATGCAGGTGGAGGGAAAAGTGGCTAGAAGCTCTGTATAAAATGACTTTGGTGGTTTTTTACGAAGACTAAAAGCACGTAATATTCAGTAATAAAACTAAGTCACCTGCACAGGTCAGCGTAGAGGATGTTTTTCATTTAGCTACGCTGTAATAAATACAGTTTTATGTTGTAAAAGCTCGGTTCCTAGCGGTAAGTCTTTCTGGATTTATTTGTTTCAATTCTGCCTCTGTGGCTTATTTGTGAGCAAAGAAGAGCCAAGAGAGGCTTTAACAAAGTCTGGTTCGCTTCTAGTTCAATCTAATTAGAACTCATCTATAATTCTATCTAATCGGGACTTATCGTTAAGGATAATACAGTTCTTCAAATGCTTTAAATTTGGGTAGTATTACGTTTCCTGCTAGATTTTTTCCTTATAAATAAATAACATCAAACAGTCACACACATAGTAAGCCCATACTAAGATGCGAGTCTTGTATGTGTATAGGTAACTTTCGGTTTAGTAAAACCCACACCCGAAGCAACTAGTTGTGTGTCACTTAAATATTTGTGTTGATGCGGGGTTCGAACTCGCGATCTCCCGTTTCACAGCTGGCTCACGTACTGTGCCACGGAGGCTGTCCGTAGTATAGCACCGTTCAAAATCTAGACTATTTGTCTCAGGCAGTTATGAACTGCTAAAAAATATATCAGATTTTATAACCACATAAGATATACAAGATTAGTTTTTGTATACCATAAAGCCGAAACACCCAAATTAGATTTTGGTATAAAATATCAGATAAATATATGACATAATAATAATAATGAAAACTCACGCAATGCAAATATAATTTATCCCGTTTCCTGAACGATGTATGGGCATACGCGCGCCGCGCGCTGCTGTTTGTTTCCCGCCAAAGTATTATGTAGGTATAGGTGAACGACCGACACGCGCCGCATTTTTATTAAGTAATAAACAAGGTAACCAGGTTGACGAAACTTTTTATATGTTTTTGGGATATCAATATAACACGTTAAAAATTAGTGCAATAGATTGTGCTACTGATTCTCAACAAACTACTTTCGGCTTTGTAGTATACTTAAAATAATGTTGTATATATTATATTATTAATAGACAACTAAACTGAGCCCATAACTGGCTTAAAAAGTTACTTATGTGTAATCCTACTATCAATCATGCTACAACGGCTTGATGGATCTGGCTGAAATTTAGCACAGAAATAGAATATAGTCTTGAATAGCACATAGCCTACTTAATATAATACTATAATAATAATAATACTAGCCCTGTATTAAACATTGTCCCACTGCTGGGCAAGGGCCTCCTCTTCTAATGAGAGAGGTTAGGCCTTAGTCCACCGCGCTGGCCTAATGCGGGTTGGCAGACTTCTCATACCTTCGAAAAACTCTCAGATATGCAGGTTTCCTCACGATGTTTTCCTTCACCGTTAAAGCAAGCGATAATTAACATTTTAATACACACATAACTTTAGAAAAGTCAGAGGTGTATGCCACTTGGGTTTCGAACCTACGACTTTCGTCTTGACAGTCCGTACCGCAACCAACTAGGCTATCGCTGCTATTACCTAGCCTACTTAATATCCCGGAAAAATGTATTCACTAATTTCACTCAAGTCCGTTACAGTGTGAAACATTAACAAACTTTCGCATTAATTATATTTACCCTCTCAGTATCAGCCCGCAGTCTAGAATTGAGCCCGGTATGGCGATAGGCTCGCCCCCTATAAGACCGTAATAAATTCGGCGAAAAGTGGGTGTACTGGTTACATCTCTGCCTACCCCTTCGGGAATCACAGGCGTGAGTATACACTCACGCCTGTGATTCCTAGATATACATGTATGTATGTATATTTACCCTCACGAGGGATGACTTCAACGCTAAAAAACTTCATTCTTACGCTTATACACATATATTCGTATATGGTTAGTCGGAAATACGTAAATAAAAATTTAAACAAAATGAGTTCCTGGTAATATTATTAGCTCTCAAATAATATATTACGACACTTACTCCCAAGTGTACATTGAACAACGGTATTAGCTGATTAAATGGAACAGTAAAATTAGTGGGTCACTTTCATAACCACAAAAAACTTGTATGAAAAACGTTGTTCGAATCTTTAGACTTGTTAATTAAGATCGAAATGGAAGGACGAGAAATTGCTTGTCTCGTCTCCTAGGCTTAGCAATTACTGTGAAAAAGTACTGATTAATTACTCGACGTAAAATTCTTTCTTGATATTGAATCGGTTAGTGTGATTTGTAATTTATTCCTTTACTTACAGCAGTTGTCAACCTTTCGCATGTTTAAACCTAGTTTAAGTTTATTTTATTTTAGCCGAAACATTTTAAATTTCTTCCTCGATTTAAATATTAGGTTATTATTTATGTCAATGACTTTGAATTTGTTGTTTTCGTTTCATTAAAACTAAATCATCTTAAGCAATTCAATTATTCTCCCAATATTATAAACATTTTCTAAGTTATAATCTTAATTTATTATTCATATTTTATTGACTATTTCAACCAAAGGCAGAGTGCGCTTTATTATCAAATTTCCAAGGATCATGGAGCTTAAATTTTTCTTAACTTAGCGAATAAGCGTTGTACGAGTTAATTAGTTAGTCTTTCTAACGCACACTTGTGGTTTTCTAAAATTTTTGGTTGTTTGTTTTTAATTATTACTAATTTTCCCGCTATTTTAGCAATATTTTGGGTTGTTTATTTCTGCCGTCAAGGAGTATAAAGCACTATTCTGTTTTGAAATACATTAACGACAGTAAATTTGAGTAACAATAAAAATAATATTGGGTTTTTGTATTACCAATATACAAAAACCCAATATTATTTTTACCCGACCTGGGGATCGAACCAGAGATCTCAGCACAGCAGTCGTACCGCGTACGTAATCACAACTGCGCCTCCGCAGCAGTATATACTTAATTACCAATTTATAATTACAATCCGTTAGAATCTTCCAATTATCTAATATTGTGTTCGCGGAGCCTGTTAATTTATTGGACACAACTACGCCACACTGGCCGAGTGCCAAAACTCTGTGCACTGTAATTATTTTATCAAGAAGATTCTAATAAGGCTCTAGCGAATTGTTAATTTTTGGGGTAAATTTATCCGGGCATGGTAAGGTGACCACACAGCACTATGCAGTGCAGACCAAACATAAAAGCTGCTCTACATAAATATTGTGTTGTTAACAACCTTTATTTAACTTAATAATTTTTTTGTGTTGAGAATTATATAAGCGTACTGTTTATGCGAAATGCATTTAACAAAATGAAGAAAATGTTTTTCAATTGGAACATCAGTATTTCCCTGCGTACTTGCATTGTTCAGTGTTACATCTGGCAAATTGTTCTATATGGATGCGAGACTTGGACCATTAAAGAAGATCTTAGAAAACGTATAGAGGCTTTTGAAATGTGGGTATACCGGCGCATGCTATCCATTAGCTAATATCGAGGTTTTGAGGCGAGTCGGCAAAGACCGCAAGCTCATGCAGACCGTCATACACAGGAAGGTTGGCTACCTTGGACATGTTTTTCGACAGGAGAGGTACGACCTATTACAAATTATCATGATGGACAAAGTAGCTGGGAAACGAGGTTTGGGCCGAAGAAAAAAATCCGAAGAAGAAAAAGAGTTGAAATTGTATCGAGTTCGAGATTGGAATTGATTTCAAGAGTAGGCCTTCAGGGTTCGTTTCACAACCACCTAGATACTCGAACGCGCCACGGAACCTGATGTTAGTAATATGTTGTTTAATGTTAGTTTGACCTCAACTGAAATTAACATTAAAAGTTTGTAAAACCTACATACCTTTTCGCCACAATTATCCGGGAGTAACAGCGAGCCGTGGCCGGATTTCCCGGGACAGAAAATATTCACGTCTGTAATTCAAATGGGTCCATTACTCACAGAGCATATGGTTCATTTTTATTTCATTATTTATTTATAATCTATATTGTACACTGGAATATATGATATAAAACACATAAAAAAAGTACAATTGGCGATGTTATCGCACTCGGCGATTTTTTCAAGACAACCATGGATTTTCAAGACAACATTTTATCAGCTAAAGATAGATGTATCGAATGATATTGGTTCGAAATGTCGTATATTGTTCAACAACATTGTAGGCTTTTGCTCGCGGCTCCACGCGAAATCCCTGTATTACATTATTGCTGTTTTCGTTGCTTTTTTTATAATAAAATATATCTCATGTTACTTGGGTATAATGTAGGTTTCCATAGGTGAAAGAACTTTTAGAAATCGGTGTAGTTGTTTTTGAGTTTATCCATGACAAACAATTTTACAAATCAGTGTAGATAAACGCACAACCGGATAGTAGTTTATTAAAAACAGGCCACTGTAGTTTTTAATATAGGGTATTCATAAAAATAATTATAACTTTATTTAACTCTAACGGTAAAATAACGGTCACCCTCGGTAAACGGTCTAAATAAACGAAATTGAAACATAAATCCATCTGATAAGGCCTTTTTTAAACGTAATAGTAAATAAAAAATATACATAACTATATCGAGTAAAAAATTTCACATAATAGTTTCAAATACGTAAGCAATATTTTCATCACAGTACCTATATTTTGGTGTATGAATTACGAATGTGACTTTGTGTTACAATTGGGGTATTGAGGGAATGCGTTTTTCCTGTAATACTATGATGACTTTACATTTAATTATGGACAACGACTTTTTTGGCTATGCTCTCAATAATATGCCTTAGTATATACACAATTTGCTGGTGGTAGGATATTCATATCCGCCCGGATAGCGACCACCGTACACAGGGTGTAAAACCCGCCATAGTGGCACACATAGTGGTACATCCGGCTTTGTAGGGGGTCTAGAGTTGAGGTATGATGTTTGGCCGTTTTGTGGCCTTCTGAGTACACTAGACCTCGACCGCTACTGCACCTTCATGCCTATGGCGTAGTGTGAAGAAGCAGGCCGGCATGGTTGTGTTGAGTAGCGGGGATAGATTGTCCCTCACTACTCGATACTCTAATTGGACGGCACTGCGCTTACCACCAGGTGCAGTGTGGTCACTTTACTGTGCCAGGATAAAAAAAACCCTCTTTGTGCATCAGGATATAAAAATCCTCTTTTTGCATCAGAATATAAAACACCTCCACCAGAATAAAAAAAAAACGATATTCACTTATTATAACAAGCCAAGCTACTTACGCCAAATACTCCTCTCCCCATAGAAGACCAGGTAGTCGTCGGAATCACAGGCAATGCCCTCGTCTAAGGCGAAGCCAACATTCAGATTCCTAAAGGCTTCAGTCTTCACGAACTCTGCCATCCCGGTAGCACCGCCGATCTCTTCGTCTGGTGAATAGGGTAGGTTGTAATCAATAATTCCATGTATCTGGAGTTGTTAATGTAGCGTACGCATGTTAGGATTTGTAAAAAGAAATGCAAAAACATGTAGCACTTTTACAAATATATTATTGTTTAACAGTTTGGTCCGTAGTCATTTAGAATTTGCAAGCGTAGTGTGGAACCGGTACAACGTGCATTCACTATGCATCTGTCATTTACCTCCTAGGGTATTAACAGCGACTTACCTTCTTTAATATGGATTCTTTGCTTGTGCGAGGGAGACAGTGATACGTTCCCACTATGCAATCATTTTTACTCATACCAATATAAAATATTAATTAATAAAATAAATATTGTGACCTCAATTTTCAAGCAATTTTGATTCATCAACTATTTGGATAGTGCACGCCGATAAAGCATTCAAGTAGCGTATTTTCTGACTTGACTGATCGATTTAAAAAAAAATCAGTAGGAATCCTATGCACGTCTTCGGGGTTAAAGGTATCATACAAAATTTCTCCAAAATCGGTTCAGTGGTTTACAGCAATTGTATTTTTGTAATCACAATGAACACAGTTTTTCGTGACATGTTACGTGATTATTAGTTTTTAAACTTCCTTATTATACAAATCATATTGTTTTGATTATTATTGGTGGAAGTCACGTACAGCTTTAAGGGTTGAATTTAGTGAGCAAGAATGCAATATTTTAATAGTGTCGCACATTGAAACTTTAATCATTTTAAAACATAACGTCAATCGATCCTGAATCGCGGTAGCAAGATTTGCACAGCGCTTCAGATACAATTGCATAACATAAGCACTGGAGAGGCCGCCTATCTTGTGCACCACTTGTTTGATTAAATATCTTTCCCTTTGCTATATAAATGCCTGCATATATCACAAACAGTTTACCAATTAGGAAGGTAAGAACAATCTAAATCAATCTTTATTTTTGAAAGTTGTCGACTCATGTTATAGATAATAAAATGGTCGGTTCGGCGGGGTATTACTATTGTATCATAGAATATCAATGTGAAGTAATATATTTAATATTTCTATTGCTTGTGATCAGTAAGATTATAGTAAGCGTGAGAATTGCTCAATTATCAATGCTTAATTCTTTAAATTTTACGATGTTTCCAAGACTTCCTGGAATTATCAGGGCAACTCTTTCAGAAACCATTGGATTGGGATAAAAATAGGGGTAAGACAGGGCAGTGTAGACATTTTGTGTCTCGCATTTTTATTTGCCCTTCTTTTTCTTAAAAAATGATTAAATATAAATTACTAAAAACGCGAGACAATTAATGGTATTTTAAGGTTAGTAAGAAGCAAGCGATTGACGTAAAGTACTGAGCATAAAAATTGCTAGCAATTTAGTTTTCATCATCGGTAAAGTAATGGAAGCATATAATACATCGCACTGCCCTTGACGATTGATTATGAAACATAAACTGTAGGTATCGATTAATCTATGCCAGTTGGTTGTTCGAATACCACTTATAAAATCGATAAAATAACTATACTACCCAGTGGTCACAAAGTGCATAGAGCTTGAAGGTCGAATTCTATTCAGGAAAAACTATTAGTTTTTGTTCATAGATTGGTTTTATACTTGGTGACAGTTTATGTCGACAGTTGGCGGGCTATATGATTTAAGTGACTTTTTGAAAAGTTACAAGAGAGGATTTAAGTTTTATGTTTATCAAGAAAAAAAACGGTAACAAACGATTGCGTGGATTTAAAAAAAAATTAACCCTGTTTTATCAGTTAATTTGAGTTTGAGTTGAAAACCTACATTTCTGAGAATTCTAATAAAAATTTGGAAAGTATGTGAAGTTTACCAACCCGCATTAGGCCAGCGTGGTACACTAAGGCCTAACCCCTCTCGTTAGTAATGGAGGCTCGTGCCCAGCAGTGGGGCAATGTTTAATACAGGGTTAGTATTATATTATTATTTATCCACAAGCAACAGCTAGTAACGATATAAAACTAAATACCTGGAACAAAAGACAGATGGATAGTTCTCTTCAGCTTGATGCCCTGAGACTTCAATCTCCTCACAGCCTCAATGTACTGGATTGCTACGGACTTCATGTCTTGAATCCCGCGGCCGTAGATGTACCCATCGTGTATTTCAGCTGCGAAAGGTGGATGGGTCCAACTAGCCTACAGTTACAAAATAACTCTATTAATGCTTATATAGCGAACTGTGTTATGCCTAGGAACTTATTAATTTAGTCAGTTGTTACAAAAAATCTGAAACTAAGGTAAGTAAAACAATTGGACTTAATATTAGTTTTCAGTTAACTTATTACATAAAACATAACTACACCTAAGGTACCCTAGGTGTACGACAACCCCTATAGCTAAGCACCAATACTCATAGTTTGAAGTCGATAGATGCTGTAGAATGTAGTAAATTTTTTTATCAGCGTGGATGGGTTCTACCGGGTTGTTACCACTGTCTCACAGAATCGACATGAAGTAATAGCTTGTTGCCTTTTGTGTAGCGAGTGCGAACTCCTCCACTGTTTAATCCCAATTAGTTTTCTTTAAGGTCGGCAACACATCTATCGTCAATGAAATAAATAAGCGAACAGTAATTTGCACTAATTGTACCTACCTCTTCAGGGATACAATCCTGAGGAGTTATCTTGAAATATAAAGTATACCTCGAATACTGGTACGACGTCCATGTGGGAGTTCAACATGATGCTGGGAAGGTCAGGCTGCTCCCCAACCCATGTCATCACCAGGATCGGTTTCTTGGGCACACATTCGATTACTTGCACCGGTAGATCCAAACTCTTGGCTTGGTTCTTCAGGTACTCGATGGATTCATCTAGAAAACAATAGGACAGGAGAATTGATGATTTGAAAGTTAAGGATAAAATACACAGCAGTCGCATCCAATTTCTAGTTAGGTTGATTCTTACTACAAATTTGATACAGTTTATCAGAAACATTCCAAATTTTATCTCGAAGCAGATCCGGAACCAATAATAAATACACCCAATAGTCACACACATAGTCCTGACCCCACAATAGGTCAAATATGTGTCGTGGGTATCAACAACTACGATGGACACAACACCCAAACCCGGAACAAATATTTGTAGATCACACAATCATTTGCCTCGGTATAATCGGATGATAACAAACGTTTGATTGTTCTCGTTATTTGATTCCGACAATAACTTAGCAGTAAATGTTGGGGAAGTATTAATAAATATTAATTCTTAATCAGTCATTTGAACGTTGCCTGATTATAATAATTTATTATTATTATGACTATAATCAGACATTTTGAATGTTGCCTAGTATGGATTTCCGATAAAGCAACATCATCTATATCGATGGATTGAAGTTTCGTGAACTAAATCTAATACTGCTTACTGGGGATACAGACGGGAGCTAATTTTACCATTGATTAGTTCAATCGACGGTCGAATTAATGTCACAAATGTACCGAAACCGTTTCGTTGTGCAATCATGTTTGTTACCGTAATTAACATCGGGATGTACGCTGCGAATCCTCAGGTAGTTCCGCAAATTGTCCACAGCGGGGTCGCTCGCTTGATCACCAGACATTTTGTGATAGAACAAAGTTTAGTATGACACACGATGGTCGAAATACATCAAACTGACAATTCCAATTTATATTGAATGCTAACCGCAACATTTTGTGAGAATAGAGGAGTTTGGGCACAAATGAATAATTTGTGATAATTAATTAGATTTGGTTGTATAAGTTATCAATTGTGCCAACCAATTCAATTTATTTCTATTCTGTATTATTATATTGTAATGTATCAAAGTAAAAAAATTGGGTGTTTGTACTTATGTACGCGCGTGAGAAGTTATACTTCTTTGGCATCATTAAAAAATAGTTTTTAATTGAATGCAAGTTTTAATCATTAATATTAATAATATTTTAATTTATATCAATAAATAATACATACGCATAGTTCATAGTACGCGCGCATCTTAAAATTTCACTATCATAATTTTTTTATAACGCGCCTAAAGAAGTATAACTTCAAAATTCTTCTTGTAAGTTACGATACATAGAAATATTTTAATAATAAAGATTTTGTCTCTTTGTTGTTTTAACAGTTAAATAATGTGTATTAATAAATAGAAACACCTTCATCGGGGAAAACAATCAATGATAAGTAATAAATCATTCCTTTATAATACCACAGCGAAATATCTTTGTTCATAAGAAGTAGTTAAAACTTCGTTGATACATTTAACAAACCATTTTGATTAAGCAAACTTCTGATGGTCGCGTCAAATGTCAGTAACGTGTAACGCCACCTCGGTGGCGCAGTTCTAATTGCGCATGCGTTACAACTGCTGTGCTGAGGTGACGGGTTCGATACCCGGGTCGGGTAAAACGATATTGGGTTTTTCTATTTAGAAATACTCAGTATCAGGCCGGAGTCTGGAATTGTGTCCGGTATGGCAATAGGCTCGCCTCCTATCACATTATGGGACCGTAATAAATTCGGCGAAATGTCGGTGTACTGGTTACACCTTTACCCACCCTTTCGAGGATTACATGCGTGATTGTATATGTTTATGAATGAATATATAATATGTAATTTATTTAAAAAAAATTATTAAAATCTGTGCTTTCTGCTTTTTAAGATGTATTTATACTATTTAAGATCACTTGTAGTCAATCTATTAAAACAGATACTTTCACAATGTAACTGTATTTAACTCATATTTATATAGCGATTTGAGTAGCAGACTTCGAGAAATTTCTAGGAGCAACGTGTTTTTGTTTTTTCTCGACGTATAGCCTTAAGTAGAATAGATCAACAAGACAATTTATATCTCGACTCCCACAGCGAGGAAGCCTATATAACTGTCATAATGTTATTTTTTTATCTCTATACCGTGGAGGCAAGGGAGTAGAAGACGTTTAAAAATATATTGACTTAGTTTAGATGGTTTCTATAGTTTTAGTTTGACCAGAAGTGATAGCCTAGTTGAGTGTGCTACAGGATATCAAGACGAAAGTAGTTGGTTCGAAAGCAGATCAAATGGCATACACCTCTGATTTTCCTTAAGTTACGTGTGTTCAATGTTAATTATCGCTTGTTTTCAAAAGAACACCTCGTGAGGAAACCTGCATAACGGGATTTTTCAGATGATGAGGGTATGTGAAGTTTACCAACCCGTATTAGTCCAGCGTGGTGGACTAAGGCTTAACTGCTCTCATTAGTAGAGGATGCCTGCGCCCAACAGTGGGACATGGTTTACAGAGTTCGTATTATTATATTTTTAGTTTGTCGTAACAACTAATTAAATCTAATATTACTAATTCTTCCATATATTCTTATTCAATTTCGCTGCGGGATAAATACAGTTAAGCATTCCGAGAAACTCGCCGAGCTTTACTGAACGGTGTCGCTGGCTAGCAGGAGTTACAGTGGCGGGTGTGTAGGCGGAATAATCTCTCCTTTTTCGTCGCGGGGAAAGCGATTTGTTACTGCCGCCCGGGGAAGCGGAATAAGGATAAAACGGTTTTGCTGGACTAGCCGGTCTTACGACCCAGCCCCCCCTCGCCCGGATGATGGCTATCCGGGCAGCCGCTGGGCCGAGTCCCTACCCCTTATGTAAACCTCAACCGACACTACCAGCTAAAACCCCGCGGCCGCCACGCGGGACAGTCTCTCCCAACTAAATCTAAAAGTATTTGATTTGATTTGATCAGGTGTTTTCCGTCTGTTGTTGCTGATTGTTAAGTCCTCTGGCTGAGTTGAATGGATATTTCCGTCTTCTATGTGACCATTGTCCAAGTAAATAGAAAATGGAATTTAAAAACTATTGAAATAAAAAGCTTGTACGTATGAAATATAACAGAAAGCTTGAGAAATAATGATTTCCAAAAGACTGTAGCACATACCGCGTACTTTGATCTCGTGCCAACTTTCCTCGCTCAGTCTTTTCCTGCCTCTCGTCAGAATATACTTAGAGGGTCTGTTATACAACATAAACATAGTCATGATGTAGCCTCACCTACTTAGGTGTATTAATATCACACCTGGGTCGCTGAAAATGTAGACAGAGACGGAAGAATTCTGCAACCAATTTTTTATTTTTTTTTAGTAGAGATAAACTTACATCGTCCTTGAACACACACAGTACCAGAAGATACATGTATGAGTAACCGGCCTTAACGAGGATCAGAACATAAAAATGAATTAAACGTGAAATTGTTTAAGACATTAATCACAGATATATTAGAAGAATAAAATTATGTTTTTTATACTTGTATAGAAATAGAATATTTAATTGAAATCATGCTGATTTTTGTTGTTTCTGTCTTATGTTGAACATATTCTATTTTTTATTGGATTATAATAATATTATTTATTTATTTATTGCAATATTTTTTTATGTTTACTGTGTTTAATGATTAGTAATCTAAAATAATATACTTTATTCAGTTCTAAGCTTAATTCATATTTAAAATAATAATATTAGTGTATAACACTCACATTTCTTGTAATTAGAATTTGTTTTACATTTGCCTCTCGATATTTATTAGTGTCATAAAAATTTATACTATTAATATGATCCGATGTTTCAATAATATTCATGTGGTCAGGATGGCCGAGCGGTCTAAGGCGCTGCGTTCAGGTCGCAGTCCACTTCTGTGGGCGTGGGTTCGAATCCCACTTCTGACATAATTTTTATCAAAATCTTAAATTTTTTACTGATACATGAGTTGACCTTTATGTACTCTACCTATAAAATATTAAGGACCTTACTGATATAATTGTTTTATACGTATGTAATAATTATATGGTGTTTTTTCTTATTATATTTACATAACTATGATATATGCATACAATATTAGTTACCCTCTATGTAATATATCGACTTCTACTTTGTTATACAATATCCTATAGGTAGTGTTGCAATAGCTTGTTAGCACATAAGAAGTTGTGGTCTCTATATGTTTTCTTTTATTGTTTCTTGATACAGTAGAAATTATAAGCAAAAATCATTTCCCGCTGCTAAGAATCTACGCAATAATGTAACGTCACAATTAAACATATTTTTGACGCTAGTAGTTAGTAATTATCTTTTAAAATAGTAATGCTATAGTTAAAAACATGTAACAAATTACCTAAATTACGAAATGCCTGGAGGCAAGCTAAACTTCTAGGTCAACTAGGGTGGCGAAGCTCTTTGATTTTAACCGACTTCAAAAAAGGAGGAGGTTAACAATTCGTCGGAATCTTTTTTTTTATGTATGTTACCCGATTACTCGGAGACGCCTGGACCGATTCGAGAAATTTTTTTTTGTTTAAAAGGGTATAGTTCCCAGGTGGTCCTATTGGTACCAAGTCAGGATCTGATGATGGGATCTCAGAAAAATCGAGGGCAACCCATAATTTTATAGGGACGCATAATTTGTTTTAAATTGAAGTCGGTGTACTTTTTGAAATTATTACTCGACTGCTAAGGAGGGGTTATGTTTTTGCTGGTATATGAATATCCTACATTCATATCCGCCCGGATAGCGACCACCGTACACAGGGTGTAAAACCCACCACAGTGGCACACGCAAGTGTGTCGCGTTCCGGGATCAGCCAGTGTACATCCGGTTTTTGTCGGCGGCCTAGAGTTGAGGTACAATTTTTGGCCGTCTTGCGTCGTCGACCGCTTTTTCACCTTCTTGCCCACGGCATAGTGTGAAGAAGCAGTCCGGCATGATTGTGTTGAGTAGCAGGGAATAGATCGTATCTCGCTACTCGATACTCTTATTGGACGGTACGGCACTTACCATTACGTGCAGTGTGGTCAGGATAAATAAAACAATGATCATCTAAGCCCTGCCCCCTCTTTCACGCAGCTCTATCAACCGCAATATATCTAAATATTATAGGACAGGAAGTACATCTGACCACAGATAGTAGATTATATCTACATATATAGTTCACGATTGATTTTCTTATGGGAATTTCAGAAGGATCAGATAGTAGATATATTTCATTGTTAAATAAATAACTAAATAAGCCACCCATTATTTTTTATTAAATTATCGTTTGTGTGACAGATAGATACTTGCTTCGGGTCTGGGTGTTGTAGGACCGTAGTCCCTCGTAGTTCTTGATACCCACGATACAGGTTTTACCTAATGTGGGGTCAGAACTATGTGTGTGACTGTTATAAAAAATAGATTAATTTTACGGTTTTTGTCGTGGTTTACTTTACGTTTTTAATATTATGAAATTAACATGAAAAACGTAAATAACACCATATTTAGTTCTCGCTCTATCCTAAAAGTAACCACAGGCTGTCATTACCAGAAGCCATCACCGAATTAGAATAAATATAATTTTACAATAAAAAAACAAAATAGAATTTAAAATCAAAAGTTGACTAATTCTGATGATCACAAAATAATAGTATTTTAATTTAGAACTCTTTATGAATTGACTCTTTGATTGAGATATTGTGTTTTGTGGTTACGCCACAGTATTGCAGTGGCATGAGAAATGTGACATGTTAAAAAATATACACACCCAACAATCACACACATAGACCCCACACTAGGTAAAGACTACATCGTGGGTATCAAGAACTACGAGAGACTACGAGCCCACACCCAGACCTGAAAGAAATACTTTATTACAAAAACTTTTGTCATATCCAGGGGCGTAGCTACCGTCATATCAGCCGTATGATACAGGCCCCTGGGTTAGAGGTCCCGAAAGTCTTTTCAAAAAAATCTTACCTGTTAATTGGGCCCTCAACAAATTTTGAGACAGAGGCCGTCTAAGGGAACCTACGCCACTGGTCGTAGCATAAACAATGTGTGTTTGTTTTGGTGTGGGGTTTGAACTTGAATAAAAAAATAGCACCCAACAGTCACATACCCCCGACCCCACATTAAGATACGATTCTTGTGTTGTGGGTATCAGGGACCTAGAGACGCACGGTCTCACAACACCCAGACCCCGGACACAAATATCTGTCTGTCAACCATTGAAGTCCCTTCACTGGTCGCTTCTCGCCTGCTGCGCCACTAAAGCTGCCAAATATATTTTTTGTATCTCCCGTAAGAAATACTTAAAGTAACATAAACTAGGAATGTTATTTTCGTATTCCTGAGACCCGCGACAAATCACGTGTCCGAGACTTCCCGGGCAGCGGAATCGTTTTAGTAATTACTAAATTTTGTATTGGTTACGTCTATATCCTCGAAAGTTTTATTTTATTTATTAGGGATCACCAACAAAATTTACAATTCACATCAGTACATAACACAATAGCCAAACAATACTTAACAATACAAATTAATTGCAATTTTAATTACAGGTAATAAACAACATGCTGCTTAGGAATAATAATAACATTAAATATTGTAAATAAACTAAATGAAACAAAAAAGTACATATTTATTACAAATTATATATAAAAATAATTATACATACATATACACTCACGCCTATAATCCCCGAAGGGGTAGGCAGAGGTGTAACCAGTACACCCACTTTTCGCCGAATTTTGGTCCCATAATGTGATAGGGGGCTCCCAGACTCCGGGCTAACACTGAGAATTTCTAGATAGAAAACCCAATATCACTTTACCCGACCCGGGGATCGAACCCGAGACCTCAGCACAGCGGTTGTAACGCATGCGCAATTACAACTGCACCACCAAGGCAGTAAAAATAATTAGGTATATAAAAAAAAACTTGTGTGCATCTAGTAAGCCGAGTGTTCGTCAAGCTCATTTTCGTCCCATAATATGATATGTTGCATAAATCGATCCTGGGTATTTATGATTAACTAGATGTTGCTCGCGGCACCGCCCGCGTTGAGGTTATTTTTGGAAGGAAAGTTATACATTCCATGGGGGCATCTTAAGCTATTACACCTTTCTATAGTTTGCTGTCCCATAGGAAGCGTGCATTTTAAAAAGTAGGCCATGTAATTTTCTGATGCCTAAACTGCCACTATGCAATAAATCATGTCGATCTCTTGCTCTGTGAAAAACTGAACTATCCCACGGGAACTGTACATTTTTCCGGGCCAAATAGTAGCCTATGTGCTATTCCAGACTATAATCTATCTCTATACCAAATTTCAACCAGGTCGGTCCAGCTGTTGTGGCGTGATTGAGTAACAAACATACATCCATCCATCCATCCAAAGTAGGATATATCAAATCAAAAACATAAATTGTGTTTTCACGCCTTGGAGTTTTGAATAAAGGATTCCACTGGTTTCACGGAACTATAATGTACTCTATCATACGACAATAGAAACACGGTCAATCCCTCGGGATTTCTCATCAACGGGAGTCCGATTAAACCCTTAAGGAAACAAAATGTACCTTGTCAGAAGTGGGATTCGAACCCACGCCCACAGAAGTGGACTGCGACCTGAACGCAGCGCCTTAGACCGCTCGGCCATCCTGACATATATTCATTTCACTGATATAATGGTTTACTTGTAGATCATTAGAACAAATATTTTAAAAACCTGTTTTTTTAGTTCTTCGATAGCCAGACGAGCAGACGGGACACCTGATGGTAAGTAGTCACCGCCGCCCATACACTTCTGCAATGCCAGGGCACAGCAAAGCCGCTGCCTACCGTTAAATATTACCTATATATATTTTACCTACTATATTTATGGTAACCAGCTTTTACTAATTACACCATTGAAATGAAAGAAGTCATGACGATAACTTAAAAAAATATATCTCCTCAACTATTTATGTCGAGAGTAGAGATAAGATGCATAGACTTAACACAACTTTTTTTCGTCTTTCTTCGTTCTTCTTTCGGTTTCTAAATTTAAATTATATATGGAATTCGTTTAACTTTTAAATTCCGACTATTTTTAACTCTACCGCAAGCACGTCACGTCGATGTAGCCACAAGTGATAAGCTTACAAACGAACAATAGTTAAAGAGGTTAACGTACAATCGACCCTTCCTAAATGGCTACCTCATAAAATCTTGCGTACACCCCCGGCGGGATGAAATAACCCAACCCATTGAAATCTAAAAAACACTTCAATAATTTCAATACATAGTTCTTCTGAAATCACAGCACGTTCGTGACCCTCGTTTCGGAGCCAGCACGCTAGTTCAACTGCTAAACACTCGTAAAAACCTTTGTGCGTTTTGATACATTTTACTTGTTCATTGAATTATTACGCTAGTGTTAATGCTTTATTTATAAATTGTTGGATTTTTCCATTACTTTTATGTTTCGAAAAAGAATTTCGTGCATGTGTTGCAGTAATTTTCCAAAGTGTTTTGTTTGTTCTTAAGGTATGTAATGTTTTATTTAGAGATTAATATCTTAATGTTACTTTTTTTCGCCTGAATAACAGTAACTGTTTTAAATTTTATAACATCAAATTTACTCAGCGCCATAAATAAGATCCAAAATTAAAAAAAGTAAAAAGATACTTTCTTATATGCATTATAGTAGAGTAGAGACATTTGAGTCGATACTGATGCCAGTCAATTCAAATTCGAGAGTTTTAGTTAACTTATTATTATTTCAGTAAATTTTTGGGACCATATCACAACAAAAATGTATCTATTCTATATACGTAAAACACAATAATTGTTTCTACCTATGTCCGTTATAGACTTTGAAACCAACTTCAAAGATAGGGTAGTTTTAGATCTGATAGGTGGCGCTGTTGTCGAGATCTGAATTTCTTATTTTTTCAACGATAATTCGGTCCACAGAGAAGGTCGTTTATGGCAGGACAACGTCTGACCGGGACCACTAGTAATATACCTATATAAAAATTTGCATCAAACATTGATACCATTTCCTTTTTAACATTTTATCATGAGAACACTTATAGAAATTCTTTTGAGACAAACAGCTTCGTTATAAATTCAATTTAACATTTTTGTACAAAGCGATCAGTTTAGCAGTCTTTCTCTCCTATTCTTGGAACTCGACGAAATTTTTAAGATTCGTGAGATGAAAGGCCTTAAAACATAATTATAGGCGCAGAAATCAATGGTACATACGTACATAGGAGGTAAGGAGTGTCAAGATTTACCATTACGCCTGGATTGATACAGGGCTGTCTATAAATACTGTTTGTGATTTTTTTTGTAATTTATTTTGATAACTTAAAATGGTTTACAGAAAATAATTATACAACACGTAACATGATTAATGCACACTCTGAAACTAGTTTGTTCAGAATAAGCGACTGAATCGATATCAACAATTTTTTAATAGACGATTTTTTTTTCAAAAATAATTAACACTCAGGTAAATAATAGTCACCCTTTAATTTAACGTTCAAGACAAACGAAACTGAAACATAACTCGATGCGATAAAGTCTTTTCTAAATGCAATAATAATCGAACACTTAAAAAAAACAAATAATTAAAATAACGAACTTTATGTCGATAATGAGTACAACTAATTTCATAAAAAAACAATATTTATATTCATCGCAGTCTAATTTCAATACATGAATTATGATTGTAATAATATTTTGAAATTGGGGTGTTTGAGGATGTGCGTTATTCCCGTTACACGTAGTATATGTCGGTGAACTCAAATTCATTCTACATAATCACTGCAAAGATAAATGTCAAACTAGTGTCTGTCCAGTGCTGTTACAAGCAAACAGCAACTGGCCAAAATAAGGCCAACAACGACAATATAAGTGGCATGGAATTAATTCGCAAACCTGCCATTACTCATAAACTGTATGGACAAAGCACCTGTTGTACGTGCCAAGTGGCGAAGCGATTTATTCCCGGAGTCGAGGTACTAAGATTAGAGCTGTTAGATAACAATGAATTTGCTCGGAAGATTTACTGCGCTAAATTAACAATAGTTCTGGGAATGACTAATAGATGGCGTTGGCACGCAGTTTAATATGGAAACTACTTGTGTTTTCTGGGTTTGTAATAGCGTAATATTTCCCTATTAATTAGTTTATTTTTTTATATGAGTACCAAAGATCGAAAGCAAGCTTAACATTATTATTAGCTATTTTTAATGTAATACTAGTTGCCACCTGGCGGAAAATGGCGAAAACAACTAAAAGTGTAAAGAAAAGTTGAAACCACGAAGATAAAGCTTTCCGACTTACTTTCGTATAGTTACTAAAGTTTACAATAGGTGGCGCGCATCGCTGTAAGTTAAAGTCAGATATCCGTATCTATTCTATTCTAAATTCTATAAATATATTTAAATGTAATTGCAATTTATATGAATATTTATTTTAATATTTCGTAATAAACCTAGTACAGATCGTCTCAAATTATTAGTCGTGATCTTTTCTCAATTAGTCAAACGTCAGCCAATTTTGAACCTTATTGCCCACAAAATTGTGTGGTAAAAAGTTTAAAGTAACCCACACTTTATATCACTTTATTGGTGACAGTTTACTTTTGCCGGAAATTAATGAGGGCACAGGTTCAAATCTCAGGTCAGGAATCCTTTTTTATTCTGGCACGGCAAAGTGACCACACTGCACCTGATGGTAAGCGCAGTGCCGTCCAATTAGTCCGCTACTCAGTACAATCCGCCTCCGTGGCGCAGTACGCGAGTAGCCGGCTGTAAAATGAGAGGCCGTGGGTTCGATTCCCACATCCGGACAAATGTTTGTGTGACAGACAGATATTTGTGTCCGGGGTCTGGCTGTTGTGAGACCGAAAGTCTCCCGTAGTCCCTGATACCCACAACACAAGACTAGTATCTTAGCGTGGGGTCGGGGCTATGTGTGTGACTGTTGGGTGTTATTATATTTGGGTGTTATAATCATGCCGGCCTGCCTCTTCACACTACGCCATGGGGCAAGAAGAAGGAATCCTAATTTATGTATGAGCTTTCTATTCCAAAATCACACATGAGTTTTCCGAGATTGGAATTTATGACATATATGTGGAAACGGGTTCGCTATGATCACATCCTGGGATGGAAATTAACTCGACAAATTGTAAGTGCACCAATGGCAACTCTGCCTACCTTCTAGAGGTTTTTTTTAGTGCGTCGATAGGTAGACGAGCAGACGGGCCATCTGATGGCAAGATGTCACCGCCGCCCATAGACTTCTGCAATGCCAGGGTACAGCAAAGCCTCTGCCTGCCGTTGGATACAGGATTGAGTTTATAATATCATTTTAGATTACAGAGGATACATCGAAATATCGATACCATAATAAAATAAATTGAGATGTTAATACAGTTATTTTAGGTCGTTTAAAAAACCAAATATTAAAAATTAATTAAAAATAAACGCTTGATGCTCCTGGTGTTGCAAGTCTCCCTTAGGCTAGGTACCGCTTACCATAAGGCGGGCCGTAAGCTTGTTTAACACCATCGTGCTATCGATATGATTTTTTTTTTATTTTCAACGACGAATGAAGCTATAAATAAATAAATAACACCCAACAGTCACACACATAGCCCCGACCCCACACTAAGATACGAGTCTTGTGTTGTGGGTATCAGGGACTACGAGATACTTTCGGTCTCACAACACCCAGACCCCGGACACAAAGCCGGCTTCTCGACAACTACGCAACGGAGGCTGTCATAGAGCAGACAATTGTTAAAATATAAATTTACTAGCTGTTGCTCGCGGCTCCGCCCGCGTGGAGGTCATGTTTGGGGGAAAAGTATACAATACAAAATACCAATATTCATGCGTTTAACTTAAAAATGACGGATTTTCATACAAACTTTCATCCCCTATTTTACCCCCTTAGGGGTGGTATTTCCAAAAACCCTTCCTTAGTGGATGCCTACGTGATAAAAGGTACCTACTGTCAAAATTTCAAGTCTCTAACCCCAGCCGTTTAGGCTGTGCGTTGATCGATCAGTCAGTCAGTCAGTCAGTTTCTTCTTTTATATATTCAGATAGGATACAACAAAGTTGCCGTGCAAGTAATAAAATGAAAATCGCACTAAAAATAGGCTTCTAATGCTGACCTCTTTTAAAACTGTAAATTAACAGCCAGCCTATCGTAACGGGCACGAATTTTAACTTCTAGTATGTGTTTTTCTTCAAATAGAAACACAAAGCCTCGTTAACAACTCTGCCTTGTATTGACATGTATACCGTCATTTTTTTATCTCATGTGAATGTGACTTATTTAAGAAAGTATTTTAGATGTGAATTAATTTATAATGTAATGACAAATTACAAAAGACCTACGGCTGAGTTTCTTGGTGCTTCTTCTCGGACCAGTGGGCATTTCCGTAGCACCGGTAGACTTTAACATTACTATGACATGTAATGGCCTATTTTACAAAATAAATGATTTGATTTGATTTGAAATTGTGATTACCCGATCTGGGATTTGAATCGTCATCACCGATTTCTTATGACATTTTTTTAATTTCAACGACAGATCACACTACAAGACCAGTGAGGTGATAGGTTAATAACCTGAAATTGATTCTGGATCCCCGTGGCCTATTGGATGAGAAGCCTTTGTGAATCGAGAGACCTCAGGTTCGATCTTCGCACCAATGTTTGTATGATCCACAAATATTTGTTTCGGATCTGGGTGTTGTGGGCTCTGCTGTCTGTCTGTTAATTTGTTCACGCATCACACAAAACGATAGAACAAATTTCGATGAATTTAGAATTTTAGCGCAAACTGATCCATACAAAAAGGGAGCTGAAGCGCGGGTTACTGGCGCCCGGAATGCAGCATTTTTCACGGTTTTTGTTAGGGATATTGAAATTGAGCTAGGTTTTTAGGATGTCACAATATATTTTTTAGTCTAAGAAACATGTGTATAGAATTGGTGGTTTTAAAGGTAATTTTCAATTAAAAGCTGATGTAATATAATTCATTATTTGACACTACTAGAGGCCAAACGTTTCATTCACCTGTAGACAAAACTGTCCACAGTGTAGCTTTCCTACTTCAAACAATCCCTCTATTGTTCACCAGGAATATGCATAATTTAAATATATTTCCAAAGACCACGCGAGGTGGGTTTTGGAAATTGGTCGACGACGGTCTACACCCAAAACATAACCTTTTATAATAAATGTATCGTTATATTTTTCGCGCGAATCACAATTTGTAGGCCATTACCGCAATAAATGTTTTTTTTTTTATTCTGGCGCGGCAAAGTGACCACACTGCACCTGATGGTAAGCGCAGTGCCGTCCAGATAGAGTATCAAGTAGCGAGACACAGTCTAACCCCCGTTACTCAACACAATCATGCCGGCCTGCTGTTTAGCTTCTTCACATTACGCCTAAAGGACCCAGGAACGCGTAAGAAAGATACGTTTACGCGGAAGAAAGATATGAAACACGTAAACTGGGGCGTGATATTACAAGCACGGGTTATGTATGCGCTGTTACACTTCCGCGGTAGTAATCTATATTTAGAAAGGATAGTATCTCAGTTCTCTATGTATACTCAAGTATTTAAATCCTTGGTTTATATTTTACCATTGTCGTATTTACCTTATAATCAAGATGGCCATGACTAGAATGGCTGGCCTTGAGAGATGACGCATATATATTTAAATAAGTCCTTACTCTACTACAATGATATTCTACCATACATATTCACGCCTGTAATCGCCGAAGGGGTAGGCAGAGGTGTAACCACTACATCTTCTTTTCTCCGAATTTATTACTATCCCATAATGTGATAGGGCACAATTCCGGACTCCGGGCTGATACTGAGTATTTCTAAATAAAAAAACCCAATATCACTTAACACGACCCGGGGATCGAGCCCGAGACCTCAGCACAGCAGTCGTAACGCATGCGCAATTACAACTGCGCCACCGAGGCATAATTTAGTTTATATAAAATAATCCAACAAGGTTAATGAGTGACGACAGTAACAAAGTTCGAATAAGTCTTAACGTGCTCTGAATACTTGTGCGGATTTGAGATTTCAGTGTTTCGATAAACAATTACAATAATAATGCTTATGAAAAAGATAAATAACACTCAACAGTCACACACATATTCCCGACCCCACAGTAAGATACGAGCCTGTGTTGTGGGTATCAGGGACTACGAGAGACTTTCGGTCTCACAAGACCCCGGACACAAATATCTGTCGTGTCACATAAACATTTGTCCGGGTGTAGGAATCGAACCCACGGCCTCTAGTTTCACAGTCGGCTTCTCGCCTACTACGCCATGGAGACTGTGACCAAATATTTTGATCTGGCTCACTAGGTTGTTGACATGTGAGATGTTGACTCGGCAATCATTGTCCCGATAGTCATGTCTGCCAATGGGCTGATACCAAAGGGCGTCGACCAACATCTGCAGAGACTCTTCATTGGTTGTTGGGTCAAAAGGCAGTATTATTGGATACTGTAATTTTTATTGGTGATCATACTTAGAGTATTTAATATCAATAAAGACATTCCGTGATGATCACCGACCCACTTCTGCGTAGTCCACATTCTGATACAATAATATTTAAATTTTTTATACTTCTATACAATTAGGGTTTTTGGGTCCTTTAGGCGCAATGTGAAGAAGCTAAACAGTAGGCAGGCATGATTGTGTTAAGTAGCAAGGGATAGACTGTCTCTCGCTACTTGTTACTCTATCTGGACGGCACTGCGCTTACCATCAGGTGCACTTGCGTTTGCGCGCCAGAATAAAAAAAACAAAACAATTGCAAAACTAGACTAATTATTTGCCAATTTTATTTCATCTATATATACCTTTATATATATAGATATTTTAGAAGTGGTAGAGCCACGCTGTAGACATATTTGTCTACAGCATGAATGGGCCGGCTGGACCGGGGTATTACCACTGTCTCACAGAAAACCAACAAAAGTGACAGTTTACTGTCGCGTTTCTTATGGTAAGTGAGATATCAGGAGGCCCAGATTCCCCCTTCCCCTCCCTAATCCCTATTCCTGTCCTTTTAAGGCCGACAGCGCATACATGTCAATTTTGGTATTGTGGATGTTCATGGGCGGTGGAGATCACTTAACGTCAGGTGACCCATTGGCTCGTTTGTCAGACTATGCTATAAAAAATAAATATACCTAGTCAGGTCATAAGTATTGTCACACAGTAAAAACTTTTATTTTAGAATGCTGGCCACAAAAAAGTTTATTGAATTCGAATTTCAAATTATTCATGAAAATAAAAATGTATACTTTTTAGAATTTTACTCATTTTTAAATATGGAGTGGACGCTTAAAGAAGACCGTGTTGCAGTAATTGCGTTGCATCGTTGCGATTACGCGCCAATTCAAATTTTTGACATACTGAAAAATTTGAATATAACCAAAAGATTCGTTTATCGTACCATCAAACGATACAATGAAGACTCTAGTGTAGATGACAGGTCAAGAAGTGGTCGCCCTCGGTCTGTTAGGACTCCAGCAGTGATAAAAGCTGTGAAGGCGCGAATTCAAAGAAATCCCAAACGTAAGCAGAAACTGTTGGCCCTTCAGATGGGGTTAAGCAGAACCACGGTGAAAAGGGTGTTAAATGAAGACTTAGGGCTTCGGGCATATCGAAGAAAAACAGGACATCGTTTGAATGCTTGTCTAATGGACCTGAGACTGAAGAGATGCCGCGCTTTGTTGAAGCGTTACGCGGGAAAAAAAGATCGGGAAATTCTTTTTTCAGATGAAAAAATTTTTACCGTAGAAGAGAGCTACAACAAACAAAATGATAAGGTGTACGCACACAGTAGTGAAGAAGCGAGCAACCGTATTCCGCGTGTCCAACGAGGTCATTTTCCATACTCGCTCATGGTATGGTTGGGAGTTTCTTATTGGGGCTTAACAGAGGTACATTTTTGTGAGAAAGGTGTAAAAACGAATGCAGTTGTGTATCAAAATACAGTCCTCACGAACCTTGTGGAACCTGTTTCTCATACCATGTTCAATAACAGGCACTGGGTATTCCAACAAGATTCGGCGCCAGCTCATAGAGCGAAGAGCACACAAGACTGGCTGGCGGCGCGTGAAATCGACTTCATCCGGCACGAAGACTGGCCCTCCTCCAGTCCAGATTTGAATCCGTTAGATTACAAGATATGACAACACTTGGAGGAAAAGGTGTGCTCAAAGCCTCATCCCAATTTGGAGTCACTCAAGACATCCTTGATTAAGGCAGCCGCCGATATTGACATGGACCTCGTTCGTGCTGCGATAGACAACTGGCCGCGCAGATTGAAGGCCTGTATTCAAAATCACGGAGGTCATTTTGAATAAACTTTAGTGTCATAAGAATCTATGTTTTGTTAAGTTCATTTTGGTATATAAATGGTTACATAATGAATAAACTTGTTTCAATTATTTTATATTAAACATGTGACAGAATTTATGACCTGACTAGGTATATAATTCTACTGTACGTGTGTATGTCACTGGATGGTTTAGATTCACAAATCAGCATCATCCGGCAGATGGAGCTGCAGTCGGTGTGGCGCTGCTTTTACGGGCAGGACGACGTCTGCCGGGCCCGCTAGTAATATATAAAAATGAATCCAATAGGGATTCATTTTTATATTAATTATTTTATATTATCCTTGGTCACGGCATCACACGTGAAGTGCTGGGTCGATTTCAGTAATTCTTTTTTTGTCGTATTTGTTATTGTCAGGAGAAGTTTTAGAAAAAAAAATTTAAGAAAACTTAACGACCTTTTTTTTTTTGATGAATGGCAAATGGTGCCGATGACGACAATTCTGCCAATGTCTTATGTGCGATGAGTACTCGTGTGTTTTGATACTTCATTTTTCTAATGTAATCTAGCGCGTTTCACATAACTGTCAGTCATTTGACAGTTCACAAAATATAGAAACATGTAATAGCATAAGATGATGGAGCCGGGCGTGTGGAGCCGCGGGCAAAAGCTAGTGTTTTATAGTAACCACAGTCATATTTTATATACGTTCGGAACTACCAACCGCACCAACATTTTATGTTCTACTTACATATTGACATATTAATGTCTGGTAAAATATGAACACACTTTTGCGGTAATGCTTTTAACTGAACTGTCTAGAAATAAATTGGAACATCTTTTACTATGATTAAAGACGTTCGAATTTATAACATACTCGAAGCTCCCGTGGGATACAAATAAATCATGTTTAAGTCTCACTTAACTTTCAATTTACTAGCTTCGCAAACTATACACAATTTGTATATATAAAAGAAGAAACTCACTGACATTTCAACGCAAAGCTGGGGTAAAAGCATTGAAATTTTGACAGTAGGTACCTTTTAATGACGTAGTCATCCACTAAGGAAGGGATTTTGGAAGTACGCTAAGGGGGTAAAATAGGGGATGAAAGTTTGTATGAAAATCCATCAATTTTGAAGTTAAATTATGAAAATTAGTATTTGGCCTTTTAGTTAAAAATAACTAAATATATTTCAGAATACTTGGAAATTCTACCCCTAAGGGGGTAAAATAGTTAAACGCATGAAAATTGGTATTTTGTATTGTATAACATTTCTCCCAAACATGACCTCCACGCAGGTGAGGCCGAGAGCAACAGCTAGTGTATAAATATATAATAAATTAAGTATTGAATGATTTACGTATCTACATATCTTTGAATATGAGAGCTTTAGGTTCTGAATAGCAATTCACTCTGCATAATAGTCAATTACCTATTATGAATCTTAACTCCATCAGAATAACGACCATAATAAAACACAATTATCTCACTTAATTACACGTTTATACAAATTCTTTTTCAGTTTTGATTTCAAGTTACTTTATGAGTCGATATGGACATGAAAAATCAGTTAAAACGTAATGCAATATCGTCGCTTAAAACAATGGGAATTGACAAAAAAAAATGTGACTGTATCGATAAAGATGCTGTTTACCTTATATGGGCTGATTATGTCGATGGTCCATGCTTTTTTAATCAGTGATCTACGCATTTTAATTTAGTAAAATTCTAAATAGTGAAAAAAATATATATAAAGGTGTTTATAAAAAACATAACTGAGTCTAAAATTTGCGAAATAATAGCTCATATAAACCTTAATATATTATCATAACTTTATAGAGTCGTTAGTTTGCCAAAAACGGGTCACGCCTTCGGCCAAGCCTAAACACATTCAGGAAAACGCTACGTTATTATTCATATATAAATAAATTTTAAACATTAACAAAATTAAATGGTTCGCGTGAGAACAGCCGTGTTTAATTAATATGAACCAAAAAAAACAAACAGCCTACAATCAGTTCAAAAAAGTTTTTATATCTTGTCACGTGGTAAAAAGAGTTTGTTTACTATATTTTGGCCTTTGCAGCCAGTATTAAAGTATTTGTTTGTTAATGGTGATAGGCTTAGTTGAGTATTATTAAATTATATATATGTAGGTATATATTTATATAATATTAATGTTTTTCGTTATTTAGTGTGTCACTTGAGTAAGACTGGACCAATTCAGCCATTTTTTTAAATAGTTTAAATGAAGCTTTTAGGGCAACAAAAGATGTCCGGATCTTGTAAATTAAAAAATAATAGACTGAAATTCTGTCGATAAAAATAATTAATCACGCATGCGAGGTTGCGGGCAAAAGCTAGTAAAACCATAAAAACCGTACAGCTCCTATGGCTGTATATAGTAATAATAATTTATATTAATTTTTATATATAGTAATAATAAAAATTAATGTAAATAAAATGTGTTATTTTCTTCCATATGTTAAGGCATATGAGAGGCATAATTTGTATAAAAGTTTGGATAAATAGTACAACTCTACATTTCTATAATGCTATGATGCCGAATAGAAATTAAAGATAAATCGCTTTTAAATTACAGGGTGTTTGATAATCATGTTTAACTTTTATCTATTTAATAAAGATTTATTAAATAGATAAAAGTTAGACAAAATGATAAGTGACTAATAAATTTAGTAGTTATTAAGATTAGGCTCACACATAAAATGTATCTCGATACTGAAGAACATACACACACTCATATCTATAATTTCCAAAGGGGTAAACAGAGGTGTAAATAGTACACCCACATTTCGCCGAATTTATCACGGTCCCATAGTGTGATAGGGAGCGAGCCTATCGACATACCGATTACAATTCCAGACTCCAAGCTAATATGAGCATTTCGCGATAGAAAAACCCAATATCACTTTACCTGACCCGGGAATCGAGCCCAAGACCTGAATACAGTCAATCCGCGCACGCAATTATAACTATGCCACCGAGGCAACCTGGTACTGAAGTATTAATGGCAATATCTAAAAAATGCACGAAAAGCTAAATGATTATCAACATTTTTGCAAAATTCATCACCGATTCAAGTTAAACCCTGACCCCATTGCTATAGTCCTTATCAAGATTGGAATCATCGATATCACACTAGTGACCAAGAAGTAGATCCGCCGACCGCGCGGCAAGGCTCACTACTAAGCTCTTCAGTTGCTATGACGAGCGCGACCCGGCAACACTGCCGCGCGTGTCATCCCTAACAACGCGGGAATTTAAAAAATGAATTAAACACTGGCCGAATGGTACCAAAAAATGACATTGACGCATTCAGTGTTCTAATTTTGAAGTTTACGCGCCAATTCGAGATGTGTTCAATGGAGCACGCGTCCGCGAACTTGCGAAGCATTTGTTGACAGTTCGAAATTCAAAATAACAATTTGTTTTATTGGTGTGTGTTTAGTGAATGTTAAGTGCTTAATGTCTTTAAAATAAGTGTATGGTAAGGTTAAAATTGAAGAAGGTGATTGGTTGTATTTTGTTTATTTCGCATTGACATTAGGGCGGTAGTTAAATAATTAATTTAATGACATGAAATACTCACGACGACCAATGTCATAGCGTATCGACTTATTTTTATGTACTGTCCGTGACTTTGAACTAAAAAGTTTGAATGACTACAGAATGTTTTTGAACTTTGAACTAAAAAGTTTGAAACTTTTGTTATCACGCTGTATTGAAGGAACGTGTATTTACTCAAAAATGCTTAATAAAATCGAAAAAATATTGAACAGCTATGATTTTTTAAAATTTGTAACAGAACATTAATGATTCGGGAATAATATATTTGATATTTGTAATACAAAATTGTAATTATATCTTCGTCTATATAGCTGTCTTCTAAAAAGACGGAGTTTGGCAATACGTCACCTTGGCTGCTTTTGTTTTATTTTGATAATATTTTAGTCGGTAGGGTTTACGTACTACGTAATTTCATACAAATTTAATTAAAAACTGATAGAGTATGAATTGAAAAATCCGAACTCGTTTACGAATAACAAGAACTTCGTACAAACGAAGTTCGAGTTGCGATACGCGCGAAAAAGTTAAAAATAAATAAATATTAGTAATACAAAAATCTACTTCAAATACATTTGCTTTTATTTGTGATGTTTCTAATACTGCTAGAGTGTAATTAAAGGAAGATTTATTCGAATATAATAACCAGCACCTTAAATGTAAACCTTCTCAAATAAAAAAGAAACATCAGTATAAATAACCTTATTGCAATCTTTCACAGTACATGTAAAATGCTATTATTTTTAATTAAACAGACACAGAGCAGTTGCTCTGCTTACCTCTTTGTGTACACACATGACAATGATTACAATATCATTAAATAACACCTAACAATCACATGCGTATTTTAGACTCCACAAAAGTCTGGGTGTTGTTTAGACTCCACACTTTAGGTTCACAACACCCAGACCCGAAACACATCTGCACACAAACCATTATTTAAAAGGGCAAAGACTTCCATCCTGTTTTGTATTTTTTATATCCGAAGAGACATCAAGCGGATCACTTAATGGTATTCTTCATAACCCATTGACATCCACAATGAAAAAATATGCAGTCACGGGGATTGCTGACAGAAGTGAGATCTTAGGAATCACTGTGTACTTTTTTGAAACAGTGTTCATAAGGTAGTAGTTTTTGTTTATGATTGATTTTCAATTATAGAACTTCATAGGCGTGCTTATGTCAAAAGTAAAACAGTTAGACGGAGTATAGGATATAGGTGACACGAACCTATAAGTTTTCCCTCTACCAAAATACGCTCAACGCGGCTAAAGAGGTTTTCACTTCAAAAAAATGTATACGTTATACGTTACCAGTCTAAAAGCAAACAAATGGGTATCGGGACGGGAAGAGGTATGTATACCTCTAGAAATCTCAGTCACCGTACTCAACAGAAAGCTATACACATTGGTTTGCTGTGAGACAGTAACCCAGTAGAGCCGCAATCTATCCTATCTAGGGTTGCCAACTTTTTTTTACAAGAAAAAGTATATTTAGGTCTGAGAAGGAAAATAAACAGTATTTTAAAAAAATGTACAGTATTTTTTTTAATGTTTTAAAGACATATTTTTAGTGCTTCTCGCACAACTTACCAATTCACAATCATTTTTAATAGCGCCTAACATTTAGTGTTACATAGGCTTTTGATGCAGAAAACAGTATTTTTTTGATACTTTTTTGTTCAACAGTAAAACGTATAAAGTAGTGAAAAACAGTATAATACTATTTTTAACAGTATTGTTGGGAACCCTAGTCCTATCTGTGACTTGTTACAGTGCAAGCTTCTAACCCACTGTGCCACAGGAAGTTGTCATCAAATTCACATTTGTCAGAGATATCGCGTAACCAATATAAAAATACCTGTTAAATTGAACCTCCTTTTTTGCAGGTGTATAAACTGCCTGAATAAAATGTTTATAGCATTTTGATATTCTATGTAACATTATGCACAATTTTTAAGAAAAAAAATATATTTTCTGGCCTGATTCAGTGTGTGGTCAAACCTCTTTGGGCCAACGTGGTTGATGGCCACTTTAATGACTACCAGAGACTGAATGAATGCCGGTGGGACAGGACTGATATTTTTATTATTATTTGGTGTATCATAAATTATACTACACTATTATTAAAATTATTTTATATAAATTCTGGTCACGTTCATAATATCGCTTATTTATTTTATTCAGCGGTGACAATGTAACCACCGTAATGCGAGGTTATTTTATATTGCTACTATTAATCACGATTTATTTGTTCACTTCTTATTATTTTAATTTAGGTAACAGACTTATATAATATTATTTCTATCAAAATAATATCCACACTTTGTGTACGTAAATAGGAACCCGCAAAGCCTCGTCGAGTTATCTCGGCAGGTGGTAATCAGTTGCTAGGAATCAATGTATGTTATGCTTATAAAAATTAGTTATTTTAAAATTATATAAATCGTTTATTATACCTAGTCAGGACATAAATTCTGTCACATGTTTAATATAAAATAATTGAAACAAGTTTATTCATTATGTAACCATTTATATACCAAAATGAACTTAACAAAACATAGATTCTTATGACACTAAAGTTTATTCAAAATGACCTCCGTGATTTTGAATACAGGCCTTCAATCTGCGCGGCCAGTTGTCTATCGCAGCACGAACGAGGTCCATGTCAATATCGGCGGCTGCCTTAATCAAGGATGTCTTGAGTGACTCCAAATTGGGATGAGGCTTTGAGCACGCCTTTTCCTCCAAGTGTTGCCATATCTTGTAATCTAACGGATTCAAATCTGGACTGGAGGAGGGCCAGTCTTCGTGCCGGGTGAAGTCGATTTCACGCGCCGCCAGCCAGTCTTGTGTGCTCTTCGCTCTATGAGCTGGCGCCGAATCTTGTTGGAATACCCAGTGCCTGTTATTGAACATGGTATGAGAAACAGGTTCCACAAGGTTCGTCAGGACTGTATTTTGATACACAACTGCATTCGTTTTTACACCTTTCTCACAAAAATGTACCTCTGTTAAGCCCCAATAAGAAACTCCCAACCATACCATGAGCGAAGATGGAAAATGACCTCGTTGGACACGCGGAATACGGTTGCTCGCTTCTTCACTACTGTGTGCGTACACCTTATCATTTTGTTTGTTGTAGTTCTCTTCTACGGTAAAAATTTTTTCACCTGAAAAAAGAATTTCCCGATATTTTTTTCCCGCATACCGCTTCAACAAAGCGCGGCATCTCTTCAGTCTCAGGTCCATTAGACGAGCATTCAAACGATGTCCTGTTTTTCTTCGATATGCCCGAAGCCCTAAGTCTTCATTTAACACCCTTTTCACCGTAGTTCTGCTTAACCCCATCTGAAGGGCCAACAGTTTCTGCTTACGTTTGGGATTTCTTTGAATTCGCGCCTTCACAGCTTTTATCACTGCTGGAGTCCTAACAGACCGAGGGTGACCACTTGACACTTGACCTGTCATCTACACTAGAGTCTTCATTGTATCGTTTGATGGTACGATAAACGAATCTTTTGGTTATATTCAAATTTTTCAGAATGTCAAAAATTGGCGCGTAACCGCAACGATGCAACGCAATTATTGCAACCCGGTCTTCTTTAAGCGTCCACTCCATATTTAAAAATGAGTAAAATTCTAAAAAATATACATTTTCATGAACAATTCGAATTCGATAAACTTTTTTGTGGCCAGCATTCTAAAATAAAAGTTTTTACTGTGTGACAATACTTATGACCTGACTGTGTATATTACTTACACATTTCTGGGCATGGGCTTTCTGTACTAATGAGAGAGATAGTTTTTAGTACACTTTATTCTTATTTATGGTTAGCGAAAAGATGATTTACCCCAGATTCGAGTTTGTGCCCTATCTATCACATTTGTTACTCGATAACACAAAACGGCTAAACGAATATGGATGAAATTTGGCACACATATAGTTTATTATCTGGATTAACACATAAGATATATTTTATGCCAGAAAAATATAAGCTTCTTTATGAATTCACTCCTCGGCAGATATAAAAAGAAGTAATAAAGATGCTTAAGATGCATCCATGGATTGTATACCTTCCAAAAATAACTTCCACGTGAGCGGAGCCAACAACAGCTTCTTAAAAATAAATATAAGGAATAAATACATACGAAGCTCACCTCACATGTCAACACTTGCTCTTTAATTATATAGTTTCTCTGTGATATCAAGTGTCCTGGCTCCTTTACGCCTGGGTCCTTTAGACGTAGTGTGAAGCTAAACAGCAGGACAGCATGATTGTGTTGAGTAGCGAGGGATAGACATTTGAATTGCGCTTAGCATCAGGCGCAGTGTGGTCACTTAGCCGGACCAGAACAAAAAAAAATAGCTTGCCTTTGCGTTTTGTATGGTGACTGAGATTTAAGGGACACCAAAATTCTCTACGCTTCGCAATCTTGATTACTCTGCCATTGTAGGGACTTTAGTTTTATTTACAGCAATGTTTCGAAACAAACCAAGATCACAATTCGGCATTGCATTTATTCTCGGAATCGTAATAATTTATGTCATCGGATAAGTACAAACGATACCCACTCCTGTGTTATTTACGAAAATAATTCGGAAACATACGGCCAGTGACAAGCGTTTGGCCGTCGACGTGTATTTACGTCGCTTTATTACCTATCGTGTGTGGGCAGATTCTGGGACTCGTTTCATTTTATTGTGTTCTCAAAAATCTTTTTAATGTTTTATTCTATATTCAAAATAGATCGTATTTCACACGTATATTTCAATTAAAATAGCCGTGCAGAAAACAAAACGTTTATAATAATAAATTAATTAAATGCCTAAACGTTTGTGTTTTTTTGTCTATGATCACTTCTATCATCATCGTATCCAAGCGCCAAGCGTAATTATTGAGTCCCACAGACATTTATGAAGTCGTCCGGCTCTACAACAAACCGACGGTCACTTTTTCAGTTTTTATATGGGTTCTATTAATTGTGGTCACGGATATAAATTTGAAGAAAAAAAAAAAATGGCGGTAGCTTTTTTAAATTCTATTCTATTCTATTATATGAGGTCTCGGGTTCGATCCCGGGTCGGGTAAAGTGATAGGGTTTTTCTATCTAGAAATACTCAGTATTAGCCCGGAGTCTGGAATCTGTGCCCGGTATTACATTATGGGACCGAAATTCTGCGAAAAGTGGGTGTACTGGTTACACCTCTGCCTACCCCTTCGGGATTACAGGCGTGAGTGCACATGCACGTGTGTGTATTAGCTATCATATTTTAAATATTGTTATGTATTTTGGTAATACAAAGGTTAAGAGTTGCTAAAAAACTACGCTATGTTCTAAGTTGCTATGAAAGTACGAAGATATCAGACGGACAATCAAAATCAGTTCAGAGCTTTATACATTCAGATTCCAACTTTGATCCTCTATTTAATCGCCTTAAAAGTAGATTACATACATTAAGTCGGTGCGCTCTCGAGATTAAAACGATTTTCATATCAAATTTCATCAAATCCGATGTATTTCTTTAACCATGAGACAGCTCCTTATTAGTATTTATAATTTTTTATCCTAGCACGGCAAAGTGACCACATTGCACCTGATGGTAAGCGCAGTGCCGTCCAGTTAGAGTACCAAGTAGCGAAAAACAATCTGTCCCTCGCTACTCAACACAATCATGCCGGCCTGCTGTGTAGCTTCTTCACACTACGCCATGGGGCAAGTAGGTGAAGAAGCGCTCGAGGGTCTAGTGTCAGAGTACTCAGAAGGCCGCAACACGGTCAAACATCGTACTCTAACACCAGACCCCCGACATAAACCGGATGTACACTGGCTGACCCCGGAACGCGACACACTTGCGTGTGCCACTATGGTAGTATCCGGGCGGATATGAATATCCTACCATCAGTCAAATCTAACCTATATAGTATAGATTACGATAGGAACAAAGACCGAGCCAAAAGCTCTACGCATACAGAAATAGATCATCTACATATATGTTCATGTATGTCCGAAACTGTGCAATATTCCCTGATGATTACTGATTATCTTCAAACCGGAGGGAACTATTAATTATTCCAATATTCATTATCAGAAAGTATATTTATTTACGGATTTTACGATGCTATACTTATGCCATAGCAGCAGTGGCCTGGTTGGTAGTACGGACAGTCAAGTCGAAAGTCGTATGTTCGAAACCAGCTCAAATGGCATACACCTCTGACTTTTTTATAGTTACGTGTGTATTCATAGATAATTATATTGCTTGCTTTGGCGGCGAAGAAAAACATCATGAGGAAACCTGCATACCTGAGAATTCTCATACGAATTTCAAAGGTATGTGAAGTCTACCAACCCGCATTAGCCCAACGTGGTGGACTAAGGCCGAACCCCTCATTAGTAGAGGCGACCCATGCTCAGCAGTGGGACATTGTTTAATGCCGGACTTATATTATATATTATTATTTTATATTTATGCCGTTTTTTGAGCATCTGAACACAGTTTTGTTTAAAGTCTTACGGTCTTATTCATAATAAAACGCTTATCGAAGGTATAAACCTATATTAGTTAAAACGTCATATAAGCCTATCGAACATTTCATAAAATTCTTTATTCAAAGAAAGAAATAAAATATTTCTTTCTTTCTTTCTTTCTTCATTCATTCTTTATTCTTTATTTAAACTCTACTGACGATATAACAGCTGTTATCCCTCCGGGTGTCTGGACCAAGTTAGCGTATTGATCAAATATTGACTTTCTTTGAAATTATGACAGATTGAATTTTGATAACTAGAGATTATTTTGGAAATATCGTTTCAAATGTGTAATTTTAGGATTATAATATATGCTAAAATGTTGTTAGACTTACGTAATTTGTATACATACTATCAAATTAGAAAGCGAGTAAAGTTTGACGACACTATTTTAAGATTTTGTCATTTTCTCTTCATTCTATAAATATAAACATACATATACACTCACGCCTGTGGTGCCTGAAGGGGTAGGCAGAGGTGTAAACCAGTACACCCTCTTTTCGCCGAATTTCGGTCTCATAATGTGATAGGGGGCGAGCCTATCGCCATACCGAGCACATATTCCAGACTCCGGGCTAATACTGAGGAATTTCTAGATAGAAAAACCCAATATCACTTTACCCGACCCGGGGATCGAACCCGAGACCTCAGCACAGCAGTCGTAACGCATGCGCAATTATATCTGCGCCACCGAGGCAGTCTAGTAGTCTAAATATAAACTTGTAATATTTCAATAGAAAGTATAGGAAATGAATAAAAAATATTGTTATGAATCTTACAAAGGTGTTTCATTAAGTTATAAATGTATTTTAGCAGAAACAATGTAACTATACAAGAAGCAGTGTTACTCCGTCACGCCACCATTTAATGTAAGGAAACGAAACGTAACAGAAAACAATGAAAAATCCAACCGCAACCTTGGATTCTTATATTTTAATGAAGTGATGACGAAGCAGTCGGGTCTGAATGCCGAAACATTTGAGTTTCATTCCATTGTTACAAATGGTGCGTAGACGAAATTCAAATGTATAACGAAAATTTTTACTATTTTTTTCAAGCTTCAGACTTGAGCGTCAGTGACGTCGTGTGTTAAGCCCGTCCAGTATGTCGCAAAAGTTCAGTCGAGCCAAAAATTTTTGTGTAGTCTGCCGACGTAATCGCTGTAAATATATGTTAAACTAGCGGGCCCGGCAGACGTATTCCTGTCCGGAAAAGCAGCGCCAAACCGACAGTAGCGCCACCTACCGGGTCCAATTGTATTTTCAAACCATCCAGGAACGGATTGAAATATACACACAAAATTTCGTCCAAATAAACCAGCCGTTTAGGAGGATTTAGGTGACAAACACACGTACAGAAGAATTATATATATTAAGATATGGCTTCATTATAAATCTTTTTGTCTCAATAGAATTTCTCTGTCTGTTCTCAATTAATGTAAAATAAATATTATATATGTAGATGTTGCTGATTTTTAATACACAATATCTGGGAAATTACTAAGGCTATTAAAGTCTTTCTAGTACAGGAAACGCTATATCTCGAACGCCTAAAACCTTCGCTCAAGTCGCTGTTTGTACAGCAGCATTCAAGCTGTCAAGGTTATTGGAGAGGGAACCGGTGGTAGGATATTCATATCCGCCCGGATAGCGACCACCGTACATCCCTATGTATGGGTGTAAAACCCGCCATAGTGTCACTCCCAAGTGTGTCGCGTTCCGTGATCAGCCAGTGTAAATCTAATTTTTGTTGGGATATGATGTTTGGCCGTTTTGCGGCCTTCTGAGTACTCGGATACTAGACCCTTGACCGCTTCTTCACCTTCTTGCCCATGGCGTAGTGTGAAGAAGCAGGCCAGCATAATTGTGTTGTGTAGCGGGAATAGATTGTCTCTCGCTACTCGATACTTTAATTGGACGGCACTAGTATATTATATTTGTATTTACCATTGTAGTGTCATCGACATCCCCATGGCCAGGTTACCCTTGGAAGGTTATTCGTTAAAAATACCTTTATTACCTAATTAATCGTAAGTCAGCTTGGGATATGTCCAAAGTCATAATTCATACGATGACAAGACTTCGTAAACATTCAACCGTGAGATTGAAAATAATTTTGAATTTGTAAACTTGAAATAATCCGGTGCAGTTGCCTCGGTGGTGCAGTTGTAATTGCGCTGAGGTCTCGGGTTCGATCCTCCGGTCGAGTAAAGTAATATTGAGTTTTTCTATTTAGAAATACTCAGTATCCGCTCAGAGTCTATAGACTATAGTCTATAGGCTCGTACCCCATCACATTAAGGGACCGTAATAAATTCGGCGTAAAGTGGGTGTACTGGTTACACCTCTACCTATCCCTCCGGGATTAAAGGCGTCAATGTATATGTATGTATGGTACAGTTCTTTGTTTCAGAAGTCCTATGAAAGTTTTCTTTTTTTGTTTATTCACATAGCGTAGATTTGAGACGTCATGAATTATATTGTAACATAGTCAGAATAATTTTAATTAATATCTAACTATACTGTGGGTGTGCTAAAAATAATAAAATAAATACAGAAGTTCGAAGTATTTAATTAACAACAGATGTGATTAAGTTTCGGCTGAATATTAATGTGTATATTGCCTATTACATCGTCTGGCTTTAAAATATTCGTAAAGTATATACAGTAAACATCTCTAGATGATGATGAGATGTCAATTACAGTAATCAATTTATTTATTTATACACTTCATATACAATCTATATAGGCGGACTTAATGCCAAATGCATTCTCTCCCAGTCAACCTTAGGGTGATGCAGAGATGAACATGGAAGGTGCATAAAAATATACAGGAAGATGGTAAACAAAAATAATATTATTAAGCTCTATACAAATAAATATATCCGAATACAATATATTGTAAAATACAATACATAGTATATATATATATATATATATATATATATATATATATATATATATATGTAAAACATAAATATGAAATACATTCTATTATAATTTGTTGCTTATGAAATATTTTAGTTTTATTAATAACCAGTCTTACCAACTCTACCTAATTTTCGGTAGATCTACCAACTTTTAGTGTCTTGCCCAACTCTACCACCTTGCCTACTTTAGAAGTTTCTAATTTTTTTTCTGTAACAAACTATAATGACTTCTTCGCTTATTATTAACATGTTATTGCACCAAAGATGCCACATAAATTATTTTTCTAAAATATCATAAGTTGTGCCTGACTAATGAGAGGGTTAGGCCTTAGTCCACCGTGCGTGGGTATTAGCCGTCGAGCATCTGGGGACTAGGCTCCGTGGCCTGTTCTCCGCATGCCTGGAGCAGGGCCGTTTTCCGTCTCAGTGGAAAACTGGGAAGTTGGTCCTGCTCAAGAAGGAGGGGCGGCCCGCAGAGTCGCCATCGGCCTACCGGCCCATCGTGTTGCTGGACGAGGTCTGTAAGCTCTTCGAGCGTATCATTCACGCTCGCCTCGTCGAGCATCTTGAAGGGGTTGGGCCGGACTTGGCACAGTGCCAGTATGGGTTCCGGCAAGGCCGATCTACAGTACACGCGATTTTGCGGGTCAAGGCACAAGCGGAGGATGCAGTGGCTCGGGGTGAAGTGGTGGTGGCGGTGTCTCTAGACATCGCCAACGCGTTCAACACATTGCCCTGGGCCTGCATAATGGAAGCACTGCGGTACCATGTGGTGCCACTGTATCTCCGGCGTCTGGTGCGCTCGTATCTGTCAGATAGGTACATAGTGTATCCGGGCGCCGACAGGTGGCACCGAAGAGCGATGGCATGCGGTGTTCCACAGGGCTCAGTCCTGGGCCCTCTCTTGTGGAACATCGGTTACGATTGGGTGCTCCGTGGTACGAACCCCCGAGGTGTCGCTGTCGTCTGTTATGCAGATGACACGCTAGTAACAGCGACAGCCAGGTCTTTCCAGGAGGCCACCCTGCTCGCCTCGTTCGCAACTGAACAGGTGGTGGGCAGGATACGGCGACTGGGCCTTAAGGTGGCCCTGAACAAAACCGAGGCCCTTTGCTTTCACAGGCCTCGGATTCGGCCACCTTTAGGGCCCCACATCGATTTGGAGGGGTTGCGGATTCCCATCGGCTGTAAAATGAAGTACTTGGGATTGATTCTGGACAGCCGGTGGGATTTCCGAGCCCATTTTGAGGAGTTGTCGCCAAAATTGGTGCGGGCGGCGGGCGCGCTCGGACGCCTGCTGCCGAACCTGGAGGGACCTGGTAACCCTTGCCGAAGTTTATACGCCGGAGTCGTGCGGTCAATGGCCCTGTACGGATGTCCCGTATGGGCCGAGTCCCTAAAACCCCGCTGCGTCGCCTTGCTGCGCAAACCGCAGCGTTTGGTGGCGCAGCGAATAGTAAGGGGCTACCGCACGGTCTCCCACGAGGCGGCCTGCGTATTGGCCGGCACACTCCCTTGGGAGTTGGACGCAAAACTCCTCTCGTCAGCGTTCTTCTGGCGGGAGGAGGCGTCCAGCCACCGTCAAGAGAGACTGGCCCCGAGGGAGATTGCGGCCCGGTTTCGCAGAACTGCCGTGGAGGAGTGGCATACCAGGCTGGAGAGCCCAACTGCGGGCTTGAGGACTGTCGCAGCAGTGCGTCCTGTCCTAAAGAGATGGCTAGACAGGCGCCACGGGGCGCCTACGTTCCGACTGACACAGGTATTAACGGACCATGGGTGTTTCGGTTCGTTCCTGTGTCGGATCGGGAAGGAGGTGTCCGCCGTGTGCCACCACTGTGGCAACTGCCACGAGGACACGGCCCAGCATACGTTGGAGGAGTGCCCAGCCTGGGACGAAGAGCGCAGCGCTCTCAGAGCAGTCGTTGGAGGAGACCTCTCGCTGCCGGCCGTGGTGTCGTCCATGGTCGCCAGCCGGAGGTCCTGGCGTGCGGTGGCCCACTTCTGCGAGAACGTCATCTCGCAGAAGGAGAGTGCTGAGAGGGATCGGGAACGATATGATCCCTCCCGCCGCCAGAGAAGACGTAGGAGGCGCCGGGTGGACGACTGACCGGCGTCTCCCGCCCTGTGGAATGGGGGCGTTTGAATTCCACCACGGTAACCCCTGCCTGTCGTACGAGGCGACTAATAGGGGCCATCGGGGGTCGCGGGCGCGCAGCGGAGGGCTGTCAGCCCGTATCGATGCACTCCCAAATTCGGATCATCGTGCGACCCCGAGATGGACGGCAGCGCGTGTGGTAAGGCCTCGTTCGCTGTCGTTGTTCGGTGCGCGGGGGCTCCTTAGCCCTCCATGGAGATGGGCTGCTACGCAGCACCGCGCAGGGGCGATTCCGGCTGCAATTCTAGCACTCCTTAGAATACCCCGGGATCGCTCCGCAAGCGCCGAAGAAGGCCACCGCGGGGTTTTAGCTGGTAGTGTCGGGTGGGGTGTACATAGGGGTTAGGGACTCGGCCCAGCGGCAGCACGGATAGCCATCATCCGTGCGAGGGGGATGCTGGGTCGTAAGACCGGCTAGTCCAGCATACCCGATTTATTCTTAATCCGCTTCCCTCCGGAGCGGGCGGCAGTAATAAAACGCTTTCCCAGCGACAAAAAAAAAAAAAAAAAGGCCTTAGTCCACAATGCTGGCCTAATGCGTATTAGTAGACTTCACATATCTTTTAAATTAAATTTTCCATTAGGCCAACATGGTGGACTAAACCCCAACCCTTAGTAGAGGAGACCGTGCCCAGCAGTGGGACTGTGTATACATCGCTGGTATTATATTAACAGCCTTCGTGGCGCAGCAGGCGAGTAGCCGGCTGTGAAATGAGAATCCGTGGGTTCGATTCCCGCACCGAGACAAATATGTGTGTTATATTTGTTTCGGATCTAGGTGTTGTGGGACCGTAGTCCCTCGTAGTTCTTGATACCCTCGATACCGGTTTTACCTAGTGTGAGATCAGAACTATTATTATTATATATTATATTATTATTTATTTTATTTATATACCTAAAACTCATCAGTAGAGTCCAATTCAAATTCACTAGTAGATAGCATCAAAGAGATTAAGTTTAAACGTCTGCGTGTCAGTCTACCATTAATGTTAAAGTAATAAGACCCTTAAGTACATTTGGCTCATATTCAATGCTTGGAAGTCTAGCTTTGCGTTGCGTTTTAAGCTTTAATATAAGTGGTTGGAAACTTGCAATCACATTAGTATAAAATTTAAACGAGGACAGAATATTTATTTATAGAACCGTGTACAAAAACAGGTGATGCCTATAAATAAAACGTTTTGAATTTTCTCACACGTATGCGCGAGAAAAATTCGCTCTACAAATTTAAATACGCTCATCTAAAAATGCATTAGTGTTAAATACGAATGCTTCATGTCACTGTCAACTGTATTGTGACGTAATGTAAAAATAGTTGTCGAGATGAGTACGCGAATTCTGTTTTACAATATATTTGGTGTGATCTCTCTCTCTTGTTGTGCCCCTCCACTACTGAAGGTTGGCGGTTAGTTTTTTGAAATTTTCTCGGTCTAGTGCAAGTCTGAATAGCTCTTCAACAGACTTGATGCCAGTCCACTCTCTGATGTTACGGAGCCAAGACATTTTCCTTCTACCGACTTTCCTTTTGCCTGCAATCTTGCCCATCATAATGGTTTGTAGTAGCCTATATTTGTCATGCCCGAGAACTTGCCCCAGATTAGCCACTTTTCGCTGCTTGATGGTGTGCAGTAGTTCCAAGCTCTTGGACATACGTCTAAGCACTTCCATACTGGTGACTTTATCGGTCCAACTGATGCGAAGCATACGACGGTAGGTCCACATTTCAAAGGCCTCAATCTTTCTACGGAGGTCCAACTTGTCCACGCTTCGCACCCATAAAGAACTATTGGCCAAACGTAGCATTGTAAGAGCCTAGTACGGAGCTTTAGCGATAGTTGTCGACAGCATAAGAATTTCTTCATCGTCATGAATGACGTCCGGGCAATCTCGATACGTGTGCGGATTTCGGTATCGCATTCCCACGTGTCTGTCAACCATGGATCCAGGTACCTATACTTACCAACTTGCTCCAAGAGGTTTGTACCTACATAAAGCTTGGGGTTTGGGGTGATGCAACCACGGAATGGAAATTGTAATTTGGAATACATAATAACTAAATAGCCAAGACGAAAGTTGTATGTTCGAAACCAACCCACATGGCATACTCTGCACACACACATAGCTCTGACTTTTCTAAAGTAACGTGTTTTTAACGTAATTGTAAATTATCGCTTGCTTTAACGGTGATAGAAAAGATCGTGAGGAAACCTACATACCTGAGAATTCTCATAAGAATTTCGAAGGTATGTGAAGTCTACCAACACGCATTAGGCCAGCGTGGTGGGCTAAGGCCTAACTTCTCATTAGTAGAGGAGGCCCGTGCCCAGCAATGAGAAAATGTTTAAAACAGGGCTAGTATGATTATATTATTATTATTATAACTAGATGACTCGTGAGAATACTTCGCTGCGATTGTGGTCAGTTACGTTATATAATAAACTAGAAATACCTATATGTAAATGTAATGTAATGACGCTTCCTAAAATATATGCGCGTAATCCTAAATTAACAATACAACAAATTAGTTGACTATACTGTCATTCATAACAGATGGCACTGTGAATTTTACGTCTCATTTTGGAAAAACCTATCATTTTAAAACATTTTTCTTTTTTTGTGAATAGCCACAAACATAAGCTTTAAAATAGTGTTTAAATCATTAATTTGATAAAGAATTAAAAAGTTATGGCGTACGGACAAAAAACCTTTCAGAAATAATTCTTCTTCTTGCGTCGTATTCTTCAGTATTGAGAGTAGTGATTTCCCTTCTGTATCAGGTATGTACGATCTTTCTTCATATGTTTCTGTCTCTGGTAGTCTCTAAGAAATAATATATAGAGATAATACCAGCCCTATATTATACGCTATCATATTGCCGGATATGGACCTATTCTAATGAGGGGCTATGTCTTAGTATATCACGCAGACGTAATGTGAGTTGGTGGACTTCATGCTTTCGAAATTCGTATAGTATTCTCATATAAGTTTCCTCACGGTTTTTCCTTCGCCATGTACGCAAGCGTTAATTAACAATACACATATGTCTTCAACATACAGAATCTGCTCTTACAAAACCGGTAAACATGTAATTTTCACATTTACATAACGATAGAGAAATTTCTATTATATTGTATGGTTTTATCGAACCAATGCTTGTAGAGATTTAATATATACGGCTTAGCTGTGGTGGAATATTAGGTAATAAACCAGTTTATTTAATAGCTGATTACGAATACGGATCTTTGTACAAATCGGCCTTACTTGGAGTTCAACCTCCATTAATCTTATCTTTGGTGATTAGTTTAGAATTACAGTGGAACTTTCTCATAACACATTGTCCAAAAGCTAGATTGGATAAATAAGCGGTTTTTCGCGTGTGAAATATACATTATCATGGAATTTTATGCGCCTCCATTCTGACTTATGTTTGAGTCTTGGTCATTTACAAGGTTCAACAATCGTAAATGCATATAATTATATAGACATTTTTCAATAGTTCACTGCATATTAGCTATATTATTGAGACTGACAATTACAATTACAAAAAAATAAATAAAAGCTAACGTCAGTCACATCGATATAATTTACATATCAATCCACAAATTACAAATGACAATTACAGACAAATGATGTGTTACTCACATGGACACACAAATATTTGCTAATTTACAACAGTTAGTTTTTGTTAACAGCATAAGTTCGGCAATCGAGCTAGTAAGTCACCTGTTATCTCCCAAGATATGGGAGGTCCCAAGAACATACTTAATATTAGTGGGTTCTAAGGCGATAAAGATTTGGTACTTCCGAAATCTTACTCATCGAACGCAATGCAACAGGAAGATGTCACTTCAGTTTGATGCGTAGCAGTGGTACTAACTCTGTCTAACTAGCCCATTTATGTTGTTTTTTGGTTCTTATATGTTCTCGTTATATGTATATGGCATTTTTGTATATTGATAATATTCAGACTAGACCTGATGTGGTCTTCGAAGCATATAGTCTTAATATAAATATAAATTACACATTCAGTCCTCTACCCAAATGTACAAGATCAATCAATACAAATTCACTACACTTCACTTCGTATATAATTTATTTTTACATAAATATAAGGGGTAGGCAGAGGTGCAACAAGTACACCCACATTAACCGAATTAATTTCGGTCCTATAATGTAATAGGGGGCGGGCCTATCGCCATACCGGGCACAAATTCCAGACTCCGGGCTAATACTGAGAATTTATAGATATAAAATCCTAATTGTGGAAACTTTTAAATGGCCTTTTTGTGTATTATATTATGCATTTATATTGTAAATGCTAGCTGTAAGTTTTTCGAATAAATAAATAAACCCAATTTCACTTTTACCCGACCCGGGGATCGAACTCGAGACCTCAGCACAGCAGTCGTAACGCATGCGCAATTACAACTGCACCACCTAGGCAGTCCAGTTGAGGCTGAAGTACTGCCTCAACTGGACTGCCTCGGTATTATATGCATATTTTATTTTTCACGACAAAATAAAAATGCACAGAAACGTTTAGACTCAAAGTTTTTCATGGAATATTCAAGCTCAATATCCAATTCACTTGAAAATACATCAAAGCACAAGTTAGTCAGGCAACTCAATGCGATACATGTTTCAGAAGAAAGAACCTTTAAAGTTAGTTTCAAGTTTAGAGTTGGGTTGAAACTTATACAGCAGGACGGTACAATTTCCGTGTGTCATTAAAAAATAAAGGATTAATTTTCTGACAATCCTTTTTTAGTAATAAATGCAAAATTCTATTTGCGTAATGATTATTGGTTCGTCTATTCATTTTTAAATTGTATTTTATTATATCAGAGCAGATAAAATATTGCTGGTGGTAGGATATTCACCCCGACAGCGACCACCGTACACAGGGTGTAAAATCCACCATAGTGGCACACGCAAGTGTGTCGCGTTCCAGGGTCAGACTGTAGACATCCGGGGGACATTTTTTCGGGGGTCTAGAGTTGGGATACGATGTTTGGTCTTTTTTTGGCCTTCAAAGTACTCTGACACTAGAACCTTGACCGCTTCTGCACCTTCTTTCCCATGGCGTAGTGTGAAGAAGCAGGCTGGCATGGTCGTGTTGAGTAGCGGGGGATAGATTGTCTCTCGCTACTCGGTACTCTAATTGGACGGCACTGCGCTTACCATCCAGTGTAAAAAAAGGTGTACCTTAACACGATGAAATAAATTGATGGAGAATACCGAGGACTTACATTTCGTGGGTGAGACAAGTATATTATATCTAGTAAGCAGTTTTTTTTTTATTCTGGCGCGGCAAAGTGACCAAACTGCACCTGATGGTAAGCGCAGTGCCGTCCAGATAGAGTATCAAGTAGCAAGAGACAGTCCCTCGCTACTCAACACAATCATGCCGGCCTGCTGTTTAGCTTCTTCACACTACGCCTAAAGGACCCAGGATCATAGGGAGGAGGGAACACGGCAGCTGGCAAACGGTTCCATAGCTTGATGGTGCGGCAAAAATACGAGTTTGCGAAAATACAAATATCATGGCGCAAATCAAGACACGAAGAACACAAGTTCTTCGTGTCTTGTTATACACAATATAGACTCCTAACGTCATCTGTAAACAATGGATTATTAAGATATTTTATATTTTACTTTCCAGAAGCAATTGTTGTCCGAGACGCGTTGTAAAACGACCCAAATGAAGATACTGTCAGATTTTTATTACTGTTATTGTTGGGACAAATTAAAAACTACGCTTTCAGTTGTGTTGGGACTTTAATTGTTTTAGTAGACATGTGGATAGCATCTTCCATTTTCAATTGGCGTCATTATCTTAAATTCAATAATTTAAATAATGGTTTCTTTTTGCGCTAATATTACACACAGAAATAAAATTAATTTTAAGGATTTTATTGTGGTTTATTTTTACGCTAATAGTCCGGACGTTTCAAAAGCTTAACAGCCTTCATGGTCACGGGGCGAACTGAGTTGTATTTCGATTCACTGGTCTTTGAGATCAAGCAAATTAACAGTTGTTTCGGAAATGAAGAGTATGAAGTCTATAGATATCTCTGATTTTCTAAAGTAAATGAACATCTAAGCTACAGCGATAGCAATTTATTTATTTATTTTATATAGGACAATCAATGGTAATATAATGAATAAATATAAAAAAAAACAAATAACATACATGGTAAATGCATTACCTTCAGATGTCACAGCATGCAATTAATACATTAATTGCAAAAAAAATTGAATTAAGTTTAATATTAGTTGGGAGAAACTATGTAAAAGCAATCCACATGTACCTTAATATCATTACGCAATCATTAAATAATTTCTATAATACTATATATACTAAATATAAAATACTTTTTTTCTATACACAATGACGACACGAGACACTTTTTAACTTTTAACAAAGCTCAGCACAGTACACCACTCCGCTCATCGATATGATCAATATTTCACTGACTTCAATGCCCTTCACACTGGAACTTCTATGCATACGGTGTAAATACTGCTATTCGGTGCAGATACACAAATCTATGGTATCTAGGTAGATAAAAAAAATCAATTACAACAGTTGGATACCTACCCAGACGAACTCTTGTAATTGTTTTTTTTTTTAATAATAAATTTAATTTATTTCCTTAAACAAACACTTAAATAATTTGACAAATAAAATAGGCTATATTAAGTATGTCACGTAATAATCACTAGCATCCATATGCCGAACTATGCTAAAACCTATACAGGCTGAGACACTCAGCATTTGGCGCCGCTTCACAAACTTCTATCAAAAACCTCTATATCAAATGTCTTAACTAAAACGAAATTATAAAAATGACCTGAAGTGGTTATGGATTAGATATATACTTATGGTTATTAGTTAAAATTGTAAATACTATGTCGAATTCCGAAAAATTCCGAAAAAGGTCATAGTGTTTATGATTTGCACAAACGTAAAGGCTCAAATTCGTCCATATAGCAAAATAGAAGAACAAAAGGCACTTTGTCGGGATTTATTATTTATGTAAATTAAAACATCAAAAAGCTAAAGTTCCGAAGACATTTCTGTATTCATTAACGGGTCATAATAGGCTCGCGACTTTATATAAGGCCCGGTGGAATTTGAATCGTTACGTCGGGGATTAATTAAGTTAGGTACATAGTACATACTACGCCTCTTTGGAATGAATAACATGTATTCAGTCTAAAGTTGTATAATTTATTTTGTGTCAAAATATGACCATAATTAATTAAATATTATACCAAGGTGATATGCAACCTGAAACGAAATTCGATATAAAATAAAAATAAATTTTATGTCGAGAGAAATAATATTTTACAAATACAGTTTCAAGTGCGTAAGCAATACTTCAGTTTATCACAGTATAATTTGTAGTGTATGCATTAAGATTGTATTGTATGTTTCAATTGGAGTATCTGAGGGTGTACGTTACTACGTACTACAACGCACGTATGTGCACTAGTGACATTATTTTCAATATTTTTTCCTGGCACTGCTTAGTTTCTTTTTTTATATTCTGGCACGGCAAAGTGACCACACTGCACCTGATGGTAAGCGCAGTGCTGTCCAGTTAGAGTATCAAGTAGCGAGAGACAACCTATCTCCTGCTATTCAACACAATCATGCCGACATGCTGTATACAAGGCTCATTTATTTAATTACATATTGTCTATGCTCCGAGTACTTACTTATCGACGTAAAACTGTATTGATGTTCTTATATAACTAGCTTTTTCCCGCGAGTTGGTTCGCGTTGCTTTTATATAAATTTGGCTCCTCTGTATAACTTTTATTCAATGACTGTTTGTACCGAGTACAAAATTAATAGGTTTAAGAATTAAAGCAATATACGAATACAATCTGAAAAGATTTACTATTAAAATCATATTTTAATATTCGGAAGATTATTATTGGCAACATTTTTTTTTCATTACATACATATACACTCACGCCTGTAATCTCCGAAGGGGTAAGCAGAGGTGTAACCAGTAGGTACACCCACTTTTCGCCGAATTTCGGTCCCATAATGTGATAGGGGGCGAGCCTATCGCCACACCGGGCACCATTCCAGACTCCGGGTTAATACTGAGTATTTCTAGGCAGAAAAACCCAATATCACTTTACCCGACCCGGGAATCGAACCCGAGACCTCAGCACAGCAATCGTAATACATGCGCAATTACAACTGCGCCACCGAGGCAGTAATTTTTTTCATTACCTATGTCATTATTTTACTTTGATTATATTAGTCCGTAAGCATTCTTCAAAACTAATATAATTAAAAAATATATATAGATAGTTTAAGTTTATTATAGCGACAGGTTTAAACGTATGTAAAATTAGATATTAAAAGCCAAACTAACCTGAATTTAGATTTTTCACATGTACCATTTTAACTAAACATTAGCGAACGTTTCATGGCACAGTTTTATTTTGCGTAAACCATAAATCCGTTTTAAATTGAGACATTACGATGTAAGACGGATCATTGGACGCTGATGTACACAGGAGCGGGACTAGCTACTGGCAAGGACGCAATGTCGGACAAATCTTGTGAAATCAAACATATTTGCATAAACAAGATGCCTAATGATACTTTGGCATTGTGCGTAATTTTTTTATGTAAATTAATATATTTGTGTTGTCTCTTTTTCTAGATAATTTAGCAAACATATCGAAACTACGCGAAGAAACTTCATGCATTATGTATGTAATATGTACACATACATACATCATGTGTTTGTCCCCAATATAATTGACACAGTACTATAATACGTGTCCAGATTAATAGTATATACTTATATAGAAAAAAAATAAAGAAAGAAATCAAATCAAATCAAATCAAATCATTTATTTTGTAAATTAGGCCACTAGGGGCACTTTTTACATGTCAGGTTTAAGTTTATCTACCGGTGCTTCGGAAATGCCCACTGGTCTGAGAAGAAGCACCAAGAAACTCAGCCGTAGGTCTTTTGTATTTTCATCATAACATATAATATTTAATTAAAATTAATAACAATACTAGAAGTATTACACTTAAGTTCCATACATAATTATAGAACAAAAAAACTGTTTAAGATTGATATACGTGTAAATACAAGGCATAGACTAAGTAAGTGACGCTATACAAGTTAATTAATTAGCTTAAACTAACAATCAATGAGCAATCCGGGCAGACCAGTCCACGCGAGCAGCACCCGTTCACGAGTATGACGCATGTGCCAGCCATCGGCCTCCTCAACCATGATACAGGGAAGTGACCGACCCGGCACATAGCGCCGCCGCAAGCATAGACATTTAAGCGAGCATGACATACCCTAATCGCATCAAAGAATGAGAGAAAATAAATAAATATGCGACACAAAAGCTTTATAAAAAGCCAAGACTATTAAACTCAGCCATCCTGTAAAAGCCATGTACATCAATCCGTCAAAAACAAAACATTCTATAAAATAAGCAATATAAAATATAATACAATAAATCAATGTCGATTATTGAGTTGTGTATTTAGCTAAGCGACCACTGTTTTTTATCATTTAAATATTCCAATATATTGTAATAAGCCCTTTTTGATAGAAAGTTTTTAACTTCGACTTTGAATTGGTCGAAGGGCAATATTTGCACTGGCTTAGGAATTTTATTATAAAAACGAATACTAAGCCCCACAAAAGAAGCATGTACTTTTTGCAACCGAAAATACGGGGTACACAGTTTATGCTTATATCTAGTATTTAAAGTATGTACATCACTTTTCTTTTTAAACATACATATATTCCTCTTAATGTGTGTTACATTTGCATAGATATATTGGGATGCAACTGTTAAAATACCTATCTCTTTAAAGAGCTCTCTTAAGGATACGGTTTACGGTCGTTCCTAACTGATAAATCGAACGAACTGCACGTTTTTGTAGAATAAATATGCTCTCAATATCAGCAGCCTTGCCCCACAACAAAATACTATAAGACATAAGACTGTGAAAGTAACTAAAGTAAACAAGGCGAGCAGTCTCTACATCAGTCAACTGTCTAACCTTTCTAATGGCATACACTGCGCTGCTGAGTTTCCCAGCTAGGCATGATATATGCTTGCCCCATTGGAGTTTTTTATCTAATGTAATTCCTAAGAACACGGTAGAATCAACAGTTTCTAGAACCTCATTGTTCATTACCAGATTAGGTCCTAGATTTGTTACATTTGGCATTATAAATTTAACGCATTTTGTTTTTTTGGCATTAAGTACAAGATTATTTGCCGTAAACCACTGAGTTACTTGTGAAAGTGTACTATTAATTTCGTCAAAATTATCTCTATTTCTATCCACTCTAAAAACGAGTGAAGTGTCATCAGCGAATAGCACTGTATTGCACATGTTTTTTAAATAAAAAGGTAAATCATTAATGTACACTAGAAACAAGAACGGGCCCAGAATAGAACCTTGTGGTACTCCCAGTAGTACAGGAAGATCCCTGGACTTCACTCCATTCACATCTACGCACTGAACTCTTTGTAGCAGGTAAGAAGAAACAACGTCAAGAGCAGTGTTGTGTATACCGTAATGACGAAGTTTCCGTAAGAGCGTGTCATGATGCACACAATCAAATGCCTTCGAGAGATCACAAAAGACCCCTACGGCGTTCTGCGATCGCTCCCACGCATCAAATATGTGTTTAATAAGAGCAACTCCCGCGTCAGTTGTCGAGCGACCCTTTGTGAAACCATACTGATTATCATGCAAGAGGCCGTTAACCTTAAAATGGTTAATCAGCTGCTTCAGTATAAGTTTCTCAAAAATCTTGCTGAAGGCTGGTAACATTGAGATTGGTCGGAAGTTACCTGGGTCTTCTTTAGAGCCAGATTTATATAAGGGTATAATTTTGCTATATTTCATTAAATCTGGAAAAATGCCCGTATCTATACACTTATTAAAAATTACAGTAAAGTAGGGAGCTACTATATCAATTATTTTTTTTAAGAAATTGACAGAAATGTCCCACAAATCACCCGTGTTTTTTGGATTGAGAGTTTTTACTATACTTATTACCTCAGTTGCTGTTATACGCTTAAATTTAAATAATAATTTACACTCTGACACGCTCTCACAAAGCAAAGATACAGCACGACTAGGTGAGGAATTTAAAGAGCAAGTAGTCGTTATAGGTATATTCGCAAAAAAATTATTAAAAGCCTGAGCAACTTCGACTTCATCACAAACAATTATATTATTTATATTTAATTCAAACTGGTTATCCCGTGATCGGAACTTCCCAGTTTCTTTATTGATGACATCCCATGTTGACTTTATTTTGTTAGTCGAGTTTTTAATTTTCTCACTTATGAAATTAGATTTAGCTTGGTTACAAGCTCTTTTAAATATCTTTGAGTAGTCTCTAACATATTGTAGGAAGTCATTATCAAATTTATATTTTTTCATACCATATAACTCATACAGAGTAGCTCGACTTTTATAAATTCCTGGAGTAGCCCATTCATTGAACTTGGAAGTGTTTCTGACATTTAGTTTTTTCTTTTTAAATATGTGATGAAATTCATTTTTAATAATCTTGAATACACTCCCATAGTTCTTATTAGGATCTTTGGCTTTTAACAATGAGTAGTTTAATTTTTTAACCATACTGTTCCTAAAAATGCTGATTCCCATGTCTGAGATAGGCCTGCAAGTAATTTTTGAATCCTGTTTTTGTTCACTATTTTTAAACACTGCTAATTGTCCACAATGATCAGAGGTTAAATTACTGAGAATCATGTGGCTAGTTGTATCAAAATTAGAAAATATATTGTCGAGGCAGGTAGATGAATGTGATGTTATCCTAGTTGGTGTGTTAAATATATGCCTCATATCATAAGATTTAAATAGATTCAGCAATCTATTACTGGTTGAGTTTGCCTCTAGGATATTAATGTTAAAATCACCACAAACAATTATACCCTTTTGAGAAATACAAACTTTAGTAAGTACATCTTCTATAACTGATTCAAATAAATTCAGATCACTAAGTGGGGGTCGGTAAACGCAAATTATAATGTATCGCTCAAGCTCGACACAAGACAACTCAACAGTGCGCTCGATAGAGAGATTTACTATGTCTTGTCTAGGTCTTGATTTCAAAATGGTGGAAACAATAATTAAAGAGCCACCACGGATGGCATTTTCTCTTACAAACGCACTTTGTACTACGAATTTTTCACTATTAGTATATTTCACTTCATGATTTTTAAGCCAATGTTCAGTTACACAAAAAACATGAACATTATATTTTTCTAAAAATAAACTTATTTCTAAATCTTTGCCGGGCAGACCTTGTATATTTTGATGAACTACATTCAAACAATTCAGCCTGCCCCTTGTCGCACCCTTTAGTTTAAACTATAAGGCGTGTAAATATTATTGTTAGTACGTATACTAACATTTTCATTAAAAACAGTACAACAAGTACCAATGTCACTATTTAAAAAATTATTATCATCATTAGTTAAGCTAATGTTAGGAGAATGCTTAGATAAACTACTGTTATCTGTGTCCATACATAATAAATAAAATGCTAATGTTTTAGCAAGGTCTTTCTTATATACATAAGGCAGATACATAGTATCTTTTGTCAATTTAAATTTTTTAATAAAAATATTAGTATCAAAATAGGAAATAGCCTGATTATAACATGAAATATTGTACATTAGCATGTTCATGTCATATATGTGCCTATTTTGTTCCTTACTCAAAATATTAGAGTATGGAAAGGCACACAATATAAATTTATTTTCTAATTTAGAACTACATTTGGTCATAGTATTTACAATATTTAAAATGTCATTCTTACATACAGAAAGGCTGTCTCCCAGTAACATAAACATTGTGTTGTTACATTGATTCACTTGGCAAATTGAATCAATTTTTTTATTTATATAGTTAAAGCTAGCTCCGGGTGAACATATATTTATAAGAGGCTGATGTGCATAATTATTTAACAAGCTACCTAGACCTAATCCTAGCTTGTCAGTGATTATATAATATTTGTGTGCATGTCCTTTGGATGCATTATGGTTAGACTCATGTAATATAGTGTCGCTAACAATTGGACTTGTCTCATTTAAATTAATAGTGCACTGCTGTTCAGAACTACATTGTGGTTTGACCGGTGTTATAGTTTGATAACATTTACACTCATAGTTGTTAGTGAGTGATTCAAACCGCTCCATATTTTCATTGCTCAGTTTGAGAAGTTCTGAGGTGGCTAAAATATGCTCCTTAATCTGCAGTTTAGAGTCCTCATACTTTTTGGCTATAGAAGTAATAGCTGACTGAAGGTCTAAAATCTCAAGTTCAAGGCAGTGAGTGGCATGATCATAATGTTGTCTATTTTTTGTCATTTGTTCACTATAATCATGCAAACTTGAAAGTAAATTGCTACGTTCATTTATTAATTTTTTAACACTTTGAGCACATTTTTTGTATTTAATTGATTTTTTTATTTTCTTAATAATACTATTAATTTTAATATATTTCTTTAATTTATTGTGGCTTACTGTGTTTGTGTGAGTTTGTGATATGTGATGTGAAAGAAAAGTACTTTTATTGTCAGAACAAAACGAAAGACTAAAAATTAAACAATTTGTTCCAGCAATAGGTTCCCTCGTTCAGCGATATGCTGCAGTACAGACTGAGCAGTGCTGCAGCGCTGATTTTCAAAGTGGGACCTCGTGTGATGTGCGGACGCCGGGTCGTACTTAAAATATTAGTAAATATATTTTACAGACAATATAAAAATATAAACATAATGTGCCTCCTTACTTATACTATATTTGAATTATAATCATAGACATACAGAATGCACTAAGCAATATCCTCACAAAAAGGACCACTTTGTAAAGAGACAAAGCGACTGTGCGGCCTATACCTATTTCATTTCGCTCCTGCAAGTCTGTGACGTAGCCCAATCAAAATTGTAGTAAAACGCAATTGCTGGCCGCACATCCACTTTATATCCCTCACATTTTTCTGTCTGTATTCACTTATTAGCTGGATAGAGTCGCTCAGACCATTCTCTATAACTATGATAGCTGGTGCCAGCGGCTCTGCCCCCGTGGCGGTCATTTTTGCGATAGAAAGTACATAATCATGAATCCTTTCTAGCTATGAAAGAATTTCCAAAATCAGATCAGTAGTGCCAGAGATTACCCCGAACATCCAAACTTACCTCTTTATATGTTTAAATTATAAATAAAACTAAAACCCTTTAGTTTTAGAACTTATTTTTTATTTAAAGTATTTTGGGGTTTTACAGAGCCACATCACAATTTTTTTTATCACTTTATTCCGGAGTAACATGAGCTAAAGTAAAATGCCTCATCTGTCAACACGCCCAAAATTCTAACAAAATTCCATTGTTAGGATCACTGACTCAGGCGAAAAATCGTTCCAAACTAGTCCAAACCTCCAGCACAATAGCGTCACGATGTTATTACCCCGATTCAACTGTTCCTACATTCGTATTCCTTTGAATCGAGTCCTAATCGAATTAAAATTTATTCTGGCAAAGTTGCCGAGACCTTCGCCAAATATTTCAGTAAAGACGTGAGTATGTTGACAGCACTTGAAATACCGACTTCTGCTTAAATTAAATCAGTGTACTGAAAACCGTTTGTAGCTTTTGAATTAAAGCTTCTGTGTATATTTTTAACCGACTTCAAAAAAAAGGTGGAGGTTCTCAATTCGACGTGTATTTTTTTATGTTTGTTACCTCAGGTTTTATTTTTATTTATTTACTAGAATGTTCGCGATTTCACTCCCGAAAATTGTGAGACAACAATCTCACCTGATTTGGTATAATTCTGTCTCGGTTAAAACCCCAAGAAAAAAATCTAAGGACCACAAAAAGTATAATTTATATTATATTTTTGCTTTCAAGTGTTCGCTAATAATTAAACTTAAGTTATGTACCTTCAAAGCCCAGAGGGGGGTGTTAATAGTTGTAACACAGTTTTACACTACTGGAGCTATTATCGTTCGTTGAAAATTTCACCTACATATTGTATAAATAAAATAAATAAAAAAATGATATGGTGATCAATTTGATAATGACTACTACTCTCTAACAACGTAAAGTTGTTAATAAGAAACGTACGTGCTCCTTTATACTGGTAGTGCAAAGGACCACAATGCATCTGCTGGTAAGCGCAATGCCGTGCAAGTAGAGTATCAAGTAGCGTGAGACACCCATTCCATACCACTCAACACAATCATGCCAGCTGGCTAGGTTGTTTCTACGAGCGTTCTTCGATTCTGAACTCTACTTATGTGTCTCTACTCTTGGTACAAACTACAATAATATTAAATGCCACTGTTAACATAATGCATAGAAATAATAAATATGCATGAAAAATCAAGAACTCATAAATTATAAGCGATGTCAGTGCGCGGGCGTCTCGTGGAACACAATTACGACTTGTAGTCTATATTTCTATACGGATATTATAAAGCTGAAGCTGAGCTGAGCTCAAGACGAAAGTTTTTGACCAGTGTGTGTTGCCAGTGATGACATATGGCACTGAAACGTGGCCCCTTACTATGGGCCTCATAAGAAGGCTCAAAGTCACCCAAAGGGCAATGGAGAGGGCTATGCTGGGAGTCTCTCTGCGTGATCGCATCAGAAATGAGGCCATCCACAGCAGAACCAAAGTAGCCGATATAGCCCTCCGAATCGCTAAACTTAAGTGGCAGTGGGCGGGGCACATTGCGCGTAGAACTGATGGCCGTTGGGGCGGAAAGGTTCTGTAATGGCGACCACGTACCGGAAGGCGCAGCGTGAGTAGACCCCCCACAAGGTGGACTGATGACCTGGTAAAGGTCGCGGGAGTCCACTGGATGCGGGTGGCGCAGAACCGGTCATTGTGGCACTCTTTGGGGGAGGCCTATGTCCAGCAGTGGACGTCCTTCGGCTGACATGATGATGATGATGATTATAAAGCTGAAGAGATTGAGAGTAAATAATAAACTAATGAATTACACAAGGCGAGTGGATGGAAAAGTGACAGAGAACACCCGCACAGAAATAATATCGGCAAAATTAATAATCTTAATAAAGAACAGGTTTTTTTATCCCGTCTTGGCAAAGTGACCACATCAAGTGACCAAAGTGTGATAGTAGTACACTCTGAAATTACCGGATACTTTTTTTTTTAATTTTTTTAGCCTATTTATTGGGGCTATCTAACACGTTACGATACACGAGAGCAGAGCAATGTCTGTCACGGGAGCGACGCCGCGTAAACCAACTAGTAAATAGATGTAATTGAAACGAGGTCATGTTTATGTGAAATATGAAGGGTGTTATGAGGCAGCCGTTTGAAGTTGTTTACCATAGACGGTCGGTATTTAGCCCAAGATCAAACAGGGCCTTGACAACTAAAACCTTTGTGCTGAATAACGTGCTTGTTACATTTAAATATAAGGCGGCCGTTGGTGATCAAACGAAGCCTATATAGCTAGTTATGTTTATATTTTAAGGAGATCTTTACGTAAATAGATTTTTGTACACATATTTTATATGTGATACTCTACAACTTTGGCAATGTTTCAGTTAATGGCTGACTCTCTAGAAATCACTTAGCTATACAAATCTTAATGCTTAAGATATACCTACATATTATACATACATATACAGTATTTTTTTAACCACTGCGGAAAATTTTGTATCATTATTGCTTGATTACACATTTTTCTTTTATATTGTAAAAAAATCCCCAAGATATGGATAGTCAAAAGATATTGTCTTGTTTTGCGTTTACTTACCAGAGCGTTGTAAATACTTGGGCAGAGAGGTTATGAGCACAATACCACTAAAATATAGTAAAATAGATCTAAATATACATATACACTTACGCTTGTAATCCCCGTAGTGGTAGGCAGAGGTGTAACCATTACACCCACTTTTCGCCTAATTTATTACGGTCCCATAATGTGATAGGGGTGAACTTATTGTCATACCGGGCACAATTCCCGACGCCAAGTTGATACTCAGTATTAAAATAGAAAAACCCAATATGACTTTATCCGACCCGGGGATCGAACCCGAGACCTCAGCACAGTAATCGTAACGCATGCGCAATTACAACTGGGCCACCGAGGCAGTCAATTTTAAATTTGTATTGGTGGAATTGTATCGTCCGTTTCCGTGTTTGGATTGTATGTAAACAACATTATGTATATAACGGGGCTCAAAGGAGGGAAAAAGGTGACCAAGAGAGAAAAATCTAAATCTCTAACCATTGGATTTATTTATATTGGATTTTTCTACCTAGAAATACTCAGTATTAACCCGGAGTCTGGAATGGTGCCCGGTGTGGCGATAGGCTCGCCCCCTATCACATTATGGGACCGAAATTCGGCGAAAAGTGGGTGTACTGGTTACACCTCTGCCTACCCCTTCGGGGAGTACAGGCGTGAGTGTATATGTATGTATGTATGTATGTACAAATTTAAAATGACTAAATTTAGTACTAACAACCAGGACCGACGCCGCGCCGTTTGCCGATAAATAATTTAAACCCAAATGAGTGTCAAGTTTCAATGCAGTTGTTTCGGAAAGTGCATCGTTCTTTAATAGGTAATTTTTTTGTTATTTGATACTGAGTCAGGAACTTTTATCGAACATTTTAAATTTGGTTTTTACTATGCTTTCAATATTTTGGGCACAGTTTTACCTTTATATTTATATGAGTATTGAGATTTTTCTTGTCTTTACGTACTGATTTCTAATAAATGAAAACGAATGGCAACAATTGTTGAAACCGAACACTGATTTATGTTGCCCAATTTTAGATGTTAAAGTTTTCAATGCAATTAGAATTAGGTTATGAGTAAGTCTTGTGTGATAAAAATGGCCACTTTTAAATCTTAATAAGTTAAGTACCAAGTGGGATTCAGGTCTATGTGTGTATTTATTTATAATTAATATCCTTGAATTGCAAGCATCATGACGATGTCACAATGTCTTGCAATAAAAGGGAAATTTGAACCTTGAAACACTATCGTTAATGAAATTGTTACTCATTACCATAAATACAACTCTCCTTAAGTTTCGAGTAATTCGTTCGTAGTCTTTTTATTTTCCTCCAACAATAAATATTCAAATATAAGAGGCGTAATAAATTGTTCAACAAAGCTTGCCTAATGAGGTGACGCCCTACGACCTTCACCTTTAGGAGACATGATAACCAAAGGTAAAGTGAAGTTTTGAAGTACAGCCAAGCTGTAGACAGTCTTGTTGAATAAACCAGTTAAATGGTTTAGTACCACTCTATATAAAAAAGTAGAAAGTGACTGGCTGAAACTGTTGGGTCTAGAAGCCTGAAATTTTGCTAAAATGTTCCTTAAATGACGTAAGTGTGCACTAAGAATGCGTTTTTGAAAATTCAACCCCCGAGGAAGCAAAATGGGGGTTGGAAGTTCCTATGAAACTTTGTTATTTTTGGTAGTAGCGATTTTAAACTCACAGTAAATACTCTTTATTAACCCCTGGGCCGTCAGGGAGGCCTGCTCCAGGCCCGAAGTATGCCAGTAATATGGCGCACAATACTTCGGGCCTGGAGCTGGCCTCCCCGGCCCAGGGGTTAATAGTAATATTTATACTTTTTGTCCCAAACATGACCTCCACGCGGGCTGAGCCGCGAGCAACTGCTAGTATCTTACAGAAAATAGATGAGATGTAAAGCAACAGCTCATCGTTGAGGTCGTACAGTGTGTAAGATTTTTGATGGCCCACATCCCTATTTTCCGCAGTCCATTTATTTACCTGAAGATTGCACCTTTATTTTTTTTGGTATATTAAACGGTTAAGGGTGATTTGGACTAACTGATTTTAACTAAATGTTCTTTTATTGAAACCCCTTTCAGTTCAGCATTATTTTTCCGTTATGCGCTGTCATTCCTAGCTATGTTTCTTGTTACCTTTATCTCTATCTAATATTTAATTCAAAGTAGTTTACGGCTAAATGATAGCTAAGTAGTAAGCTATAAGTAATGGTAATGAATTTCGTAATATTGGTAGTGACTTAACATGTATTTTATTACTACCAAAATGTATAAAAATACCTACTGTACCTTAAGCCTAAGCTTTTGTCATTATAACAAATTTTTATCTTAGCCAAAATATAATACAGCAATTTATATAAAACAATTAACTTGGCACGAAATCCTGCTTTGCTTTGCTCGTTCAACCTTCTTAAACTGCTCCAGTAAATTTGCTGAAGTCGAGCAATATTGCCAACATCGCAATATTATTCAAACGTAATAAAAAGATATCCTTGAGTAATTTATTTAAGTAAAAAATATGTAAGCTGGAATAAATGACTTTTACTAAAAAAAATGGTAGAACTGGATGGTAAATTATCACCATCGCCTTCAACACATAAAACACACTGAAATCATATGTACATTATCAATCTTTAGACTTTTTTTTTTATAGTATAGTCCGACAAACGGGCCAGTGGGTCACCAGATGTTAAATGATCTCCACCGCCCATGAACATCCACAACACCGAAAGTGTCATGTATGCGCGTTGGCCTTAAAGGACCAGGAATAGGGATTAGGGAAGGGAAGGGGGATCTGGGCCTCCGGATATCTCACTTACCATACGAAACGCGACAGTAAACTGTCACTTTACGTTGGTTTTCTGTGAGACAGTGGTACTACCCCGGTCGAGCCGGCCCATTCATGCTGTAGACAAATATGTCTACAGCGTGGCTCTACCACTTCCAAAACTTTGGTCCAATATTGGACAATATATGACGAGAGTTGGGTATTGGTATAATGATTGCATCTAATCATCGTCCAATGTCTAATTAAAAAATGCCAGGGTAATTGTGTGTACATTGTCCTTGACTTTGGTCCCATATTGGACAAATTTGGGTGCAATGTGCAGTAGCGGTGCTTGTGGTGCGGTGGCGTAGTAGTGCTTAGCTAGAGTCTATGTCAAAAATGTACGATAGGTTAAAGTTGGAGTTGTATTTTAAATGTCTGTAAAAGGCTGAATAAGAATTTTAGAAAAAAAAGAGAAATAGTCCGGAAATTTTCGGAAAAACTGGGTGATATTTTTTATGAAAGCCTCCGTGGCGGAGTGGGCGATTAGCCAGCTGTGAAATGAGAGGCCGTGGGTTCGATTCCCGCACCGAGACAAATGTTTGTGCGACACACATTGACACCGGGACAAATTTGTAATTACTTTGTATTGTGGCAATAAAGTAAAATATATATTTATTTTTACAAACAGATATTTGTTTCGGGTCTAGGTGCTGTGGGACTGTAGTTCCTCGTAGTTCTTGATACCCACGATAAGGGTTTGACCTAGTGTGGGATCAGGACTATGTGTTTGACTGTTGGATGTATTAATTATGGTTTTTCTTTTATCCTGGCACGGCAAAGTGACCGGACTGTACCTGATGGTAAGCGCAGTGCGGTCCAAATAGAGTACTGAGTAGCGAGAGACGATCTACCCCCGCTACTCAACACACTCATGCCGGCCTGCTTCTTCACACTACGCCATGGGCAAGAAGGTGAAGAAGGGGTCGAGGGTCTAGTGTCAGAGTACTAAAAAGGCCGTAAAATGGCCATTGTACCCCAACTCCAGACCCCCGACAAAAACCGGATGTACACTGGCAGATCCCGGAACGCGACACACTTGCGTGTGCCACTATGGCGGGTTTTTCGCCCTGTGTACGGTGGTCGCTATCCGCGCGGATATGAATATCCTACCACCAGCGGCTCACTGGATTTCACTCAGTGGGATTATCGAAGGTTCCGATAATCGTAATCACGCATTTCAAGCCACTATTATCCAATAATTCTTACCCAACTTGATATTTTTAATGTAAACGACACGTCATGTGCCTAATAATAATAAAAATCGATTATTATGTCATTAAAATGAGCCAAAAACTCAAAATGAACATTAATTACAACAGGTACAATATTATAAGAAAATCAATGTCAACTAAAATATTCATACAAAACACGTACAGTTAATTCACAGACCGTTTAACGTAACAAATCGATACGTTGTTGACTTTTCCTGGTATACCGGTCGATACATTATGGCACATCGACAGTTCATATTGTGTAAGGGGTAGAAATATCTGATACAACCTTACTATGTTAGTTATGGCCTACTGTGAAGAAGCATGCATGATTGCCGGCATGATTGTGTCGAATACTCTCTATTCGATATAGGATAGTAGTTTCTCGCTACTTGATACTCTACCCGGACGGCTTTTTACCACCAGATGCAGTGTGGTCACATTAATATGCCAGTGTAAAAAAGCAGGCTCCTTTTTGGCTTGCCAAAATAATAATTGTTTTCGTTTTCTTTAAAGTTTGCTAGAACTAGTTTTACGTTTTTTTCATTGCTATACATTTACATTTTCCTTTTTATTTACAATAACCGTAAAACACATTGGTTTGTTCTGTCTTTCTATGTGACAATATCATTTCACAAATGATATTTGAACCAGGTTACCAACTGGAACGTAAAGACTGAAACAAGACGGCTTACATTTACTGTTTACTAGCTGTTACCCGCGGCTTTTCCTAATTTAATTTAATAAATATAATTAATAGTGTGTAATGTGAACCAATAGATGTAATGTAAAACCAACCCTAAAGAAACTGCACGGAGGCGGTACAAAATTTTCAGAACATGCAACAGAGCATATTGTGGTAAAATTTAGCTTGTAATAATACATATACACTCACGCCTGCAATCCACGAAGGAGTAGTCAGGTGTAACCAGTACACCCATTTTGACCCAATTTATTATGGTCCCATAATGTGATAGAGGTCGAGCCTGTCACCATATCAGGCTCAATTCCAGACTTCGGGGCTCATACTGAGTATTCCTAAATAGAAAAACACAATAATATATATGTGAATCTAGGTCATGGACTATCTGTGTGCCAAATTTCGTCCATGCAACGATTTATGAGTAATACAAACATCTTCGCAAACTTTCACATTATAGTGTTAGGATTAAAATATCGCGAATGACATTTGGCAAGAGCGGTATTGTGAAGCGAATACTAAAGTGTCATCATTCGCGCTAATCACAAATGGCTGGCGCGACGAAGCGTTGAATTTTAACGTATACTATTTGTTCAATGTATAAATAAAATATATACCTAGTTAAATTTTCTTTCTTTTTTTTTATTCTGGCGCGGCAAAGTGACCACACTGCACCTGATGGTAAGCCGTGCAGGCAGTGCCGTCCAGATAGAGTATCAAGTAGCGAGAGACAGTCTATCCCTCGCTAATCAACACAATCATGCCGGCCTGCTGTTTAGCTTCTTCACACCTGCCCCTAAAGGACCCAGGATCATAGGAAGGAGGGAACACGGTACCTGGCAAACTATTTCATAGTTGATGGTGCGGCAAATAAAACTTTATTTTATTCAATTTCTTTTTCTCAAACAGTTCTTTAATTTAACATGAAAGAACGAGCGTTTAATATAATTTTATACTAGTGGGCCCGACAGACGTCGTCCTGCCCGGAAGAGCAGCGCCACACCGACAGCAGCGCCACCTACCGGATCAATGTTTTCAAGGCATCCAGACACCCATTGAAATACACATAAAATTTCATCCAAATCGGTCCAGCCGTTTCAGGAGGATTTAGGTGAAATACACGTACGGAAGTATTACATATATTTAGATTCGTATTGTAATAAATACATAACTCACATAAGATCTCCGACACATCTTTAAGAAAGGAAAATATTATTTACTCATACGACATTTGAATGTTTCTTTTTAATTTACTGTTAATCTCAGTCACACACATAGTTCTGACCACACACTAGGTAAAACCTGTATCTTGGGTATCAAGAACTACAAGGGACTACGGTCCCACAACACCCAGACCAAACAAATATCTGTCTGTCACACAAATATTTGTCTCGGTGCGGGAACCGAACCCACGGCCTCTCGTTTCACAGCCGGCTACTCGCCCGCTGCGCTACGAAGTCAAATACTCACAGGACCGTATTAATTTCAAAACGTTCATTTCGTTTATTATCGCTTTCATAGGGTATTTCTCGCCAACACCAAGTTTCTATTGCCGAAGTAGTTATTGAAACACGCGTCGCCAGTTGGACCGACTCCAAGATATAACTTCTAGACAAACAAAATAATAGATAAAATACGATTCTGATATATTTGAAAATCTATATACACAGTAAAACATTAATTAATTTAACGTATTCTGGATATAAATTACTTCAAAATACTTGAACTGAATAGCTTCGATATTCTATATAACTAAGTAGTAAGTCTGAAGGAAACTTGTGCGAGTAATGTGAAAATTATTAACCTTGTGTATAATAGTAATTATATATGTGTATAGGTTTCGTATTTAAAAATCATCGTAACTGACTGACTTGATTGAAATAACTGATTGACTGAAATATTCGTAGTTTTTTTGTTTATTTTGTTTTATATATACATTTTATACATTGCATATAGGCGGACTTAAGTCCGTGTAAAGTATGTGTATAAATATAAAAAAAAACAAATATATATCAATTGAAACATTAATAACAATTGTACAAATTACATTTATATGTTCAATGTTTTTATTGTTCATTATGTAATATTGAGTAAAAGGTTGTTTTCTCGTTATTTATTTATAAAAGAAAATACTGACGCTTGTAGTACACTATGTCCCAAGGGGAAAACCATAATATTACGTCCATTATGTACATACAACATAAGCAGGGCAACCCATTGCGAAAAAGCAATTTATGTCGCCGCATTCGTTTGTTTTTATTGTTTTTCTTGATTAATTACTATGGTTTCGATAAGTCCTTTCACTGTAAATAAACGTGTTTGTGTCTATACGGACACTTTTTTATATTACACACGTATAAAAACTCATGACGCATCCACAACGAGGTGGGCATACTAGCATGGCGCACTTATGGTTAGTTAACCATATTTCCGACCCATGATGTGATAGGCGAGTCTGCCACCATATCTGCCACAATTTTGTTTAATTACAAATAGATTAATTAATACACAACACAAATCTCATAAACATACAAAGTATAGAACCACTAACTCGATTTCTAATTCCGGGAAACCATGCGTATTTTTGAATCTAAAGCTCAAACAGAATTGCGATTGCCCGATTCGAACCCGAGACCTCACGTTTTATACTACGTACGCTGTGTTAATACCAATGAGGATAGTTGATCGTTATACATTTATTTGTTGATAGATTATGTTCATGACATTAATATGCCTGTTAATGTGAAATGATGAGTCCAATCAAACCAAATTCAATTTGATCAATGACGACAGAAAAGTTTCTTTCGTCATTGATCAAACCACGAAAAATTTGTTTTGAGGGAACTAAAGCGGCTAAGTGTGACATATTGACTTCATATATTTATCGAAGAAGCCGATTTTTATGTCAACGGATATATCACTTTATGAGACGTAAAATAGTTTTGTTTCTCCTTTTTGAATTTGTTCTTTTTGAAATTAAATTTTAGAGATGACTTTTACTCTATTCGGGTAGATGAACATATTTTTGTTACCACGTTGGTGGAAAACAAGCTTACGGCCCGCCTGATGGTAAGCGGTTACCGTAACCTATGAACGCTTGCAACACCAGGAGCATCACATGCGCGTTGCCGACATAAACACATTTTCAAAACGAGATTGGATGCAACTAGCACAAGGACTTTCCTAATATTTGTTGACCTTGGCTTAGACGATTGCCAAGACGAGACGAATGGAGGACGCCGAAATTTGTTATTTAGAATGAAAAGAGTAACTATTTCCATTAATTTGAATCAAGAATCTTCATTACCTTTACATTAATATTAATTGAAAAAATACGCCTTTAATGAAACTATTTTTAAGAAAAATATGTACAAAGTATTTTTTCATGAAACATCCATTACAGAGCATTTTAGTTGCCTGGCCAATTTTTCAAGAAAGATATTTTTATTGGAATAACTGCGGAAGAGCTACAAAATTAGAGTAGTTATAATATGTCTAGTATGTTGAATTTGAAATTCAAAAAGTATTTTTTTTTTTAAATAAACAGCGGGATATTTTAAAAATGGAATGATCTGGGTAAAAAATGTGGGTTGACATATAAAACGTAGACAGACATTAAAATTACAAATAACATTGCTTTGTTGTTTGAATTGAAAAATATAGTACATTCGGTGAACTTACATAATATAATACTATAATAATACTAGCCCTGTATTAAACATTGTCCCACTGCTGGGCACGGGCCTCCTCTACTAATGAGAGGGGTTAGGCCTTAGTCCACCACGCTGGCCTAATGCGGGTTGGCAGACTTCTCATACCTTAGAAAAACTCTCAGAGATGCAGGTTTCCTCACGATGTTTTCCTTCACCGTTAAAGCAAGCGATAATTAACATTTTAATACACACATAACTTTAGAAAAGTCAGAGGTGTATGCCACTTGGGTTTCGAACCCACGACTTTCGTCTTGACAGTCCGTACCGCAACCAACTAGGCTATCGCTGCTATTACTTACATAATATTTGCTTACAAATGCTGCTACTAGACACTTGAGAAAATTATGTTAGACGCAACACAAGGCTAATTGTCTGTAAGTGTCCGAAGGGTAGGTCGCCGTTGCTATCGGCTTCCGTAAGATTAGCGGTTGTGTAAGCACGCGGCCGGATATCCGACTGGCGAACAAAGTTTATCAATTAGCTTTTGCATTCTTAGACACGAAAACAAACTCGACATAAGTTTGTGATTATTCCGTGGATTCACTTAAAAGATAATTTATTGAAGAAGTAATCGTGGGAATTATTAGTGTGGTCACATTTGGTTCATGTGAGCCAATTAATCACTGTCTAAGGAAAGTAACATAGTAATTATATTTTACATTCATATTTGATAACGCGAAGTCGAACAGAAGTGAATGAACGTGAAGTTAACTTAATAGTTGTATTGTATAAACCATTTATTTTTCCACGCACATAAATACAAAAAAATGGCATACCAAATATTTGTTAGTAAGTAAGTACACCCAACAGTCACACACATAGTTCTGACACCACACTAGGTGATACATGTAGCGTGGGTATCAACAACTATGAGGGATTACAGTCCCACAACACCCAAACCTGAAACAATTATTTGTGAACCAAACAAACATTTGTCTTGGTGCGGGAATCGAACCCGCGGCGTATCGTTTCACAGCTCGCCCACTGTGCCAAGTACGCTGCAAAGGAAAGGAAATGGGATTGTGAAGAGGAGGGGATGAATTAAGAATACCATCACTTACCATCAGGCGAGATAGTGGTCAAACGCAAGCCTATTTCGCAAAAAAAAAGAGAACTGGAGTTCTCATTTTAGAAGTGGTAGAGCCACGCTGAAGACATATTTGTTTACAGCATGAATGGGCCGGCTCGACCGGGGTAGGACCACTGTCTCACAGAAAACCAACGTAAAGTGACAGTTCACTGTCGCGTTTCGTTTGGTAAGTGAGATATCCGGAGGCCCAGATTCCCCCTTCCCTTCCCTAATCCCTATTCCTGTCCTTTAAGGCCGACAACGCATACATGATACTTTCGGTATTGTGGATGTTCATGGGCGGTGGAGATTACTTAACATCAGGTGACCCACTGGCTCGTTTGTCGGACTTTGCAATAAAAAAAAATCTCACTACGAAATTTAACATCAAGCTTCACTTCTGTTTTCTGTGAGACAGAGCTAATTGCCCTTATGAGTTAGCCCCTTCACGTTACTGTAGTGTACACCATTTTGTGGTGCACAGCGTTGCTCTCTTTCAAAATACGGCCTTTTATTATTAGGAAATTATTTGTGCCTTATGTTTACGCAACTATTACACATTCAAATAAAACAAATTTTCCGGACTTTATCGCGGTTTATCTTACTTTTTTATCTCCGACATTTCACAAACAGTGGACCTGTGAGACTTACAAATTATTCCGCCCCGTGACCATGAAGGCTGTCAAGTTTTCGACACGACCAAAAAAAAACAACAAAATAAAACGCGATAAAATCCGTAAAATCTAATTAAAATAAAATTTTATTTCAAGATTATATACTAAAAAGGAATATGAATATAATATATAGTAGGAATAAAATGACACCCTCATTACATGTAGTTTGAAACATTGTAATTTATTAATAAAACTCCGAAAAGCCGTAATTACACCAATTTGACAAACACGCGGCCAAGTATAACGGCCTTTAGATACGAACCGCGATAACCGATGGAAATAAGGTCGTAGAACTCAGCTTTGCGGTCAGTAGGGCTTCATTAAGGTCGGTCGCGTTCAGTGATGTAACAAGCTTTTATTTTTTGATTCATTACAACTTGTATGTCTAAATAAATAAATAACACCCAACAGTCACACACATAGCCCCGACCCCACACTAAGATACGAGTCTTGTGTTGTGGGCATCAGGGACTACGAGAGACTTTCGGTCTCACAACACCCAGACCCCGGACACAAATATATGTCTGTCACACAAACATTTGTCACGGTATGGGAATCGAACCCACGGCCTCTCGGTTCACGGCCAGCTATTCGCCAACTGCGCCACGGCGGCTGTCAAAGAGTCACACATGTTATTTGTTTAAATTCCAAATATTCTATTATAAAGACTTGACGGATTTTCGTCTTACTTAGCTGGATTTTTTACACCCACAGTACTGCGTCCACAGTAGGTCAAACATGTGATCGTGACCATGAAGGCTGTACATTTTCGAAACGTCGGGACCAAAAAGTAAAAATAAACCTCGATTAAATCCGTAAAATGACGATTATTTCGATTTGTAATAATCGCGTAAACATAAGAAACCGTTATATATCATATCAGAGACTACGTAGGACTACGGTCCCACAACATCCAGACCCTAAACATTTGCTTGTGGATTACATAAATGTTTGTATGTGCCGAGACCTACCACTCATTTCACAGCCTTTTTAACCGACTTCAAAAAAGGAGGAGGTTAACAATTCGTCGGCATCTTTTTTTTTATGTATGTTACCTGATTACTCGAAGACGCCTGGACCGATTCGAGAAATTCTTTTTTAGTTTAAAAGGGACTTCCCAGGTGGTCCCATTGGCACCAAGTCAGGATCTGATGATGAGATCTCATAAAAATCGAGAGCAACCTTCAAATTTTAAAGGGACGCATGATTTGTTTTTTATTGAAGTCGGTGTACTTTTTATGAATAAATAATATTCGCACAGGTTATCTGTATTCTCGAGTTCTTAAATGTATAGTATTCTTATATTGTAGTATGATCAGTCCGTAAAGCCATCAGAGATTTTATCAAACATATCTTGCAATACCCAAAATGTTTTTAAAATAAAATATATCACATTTTAATTGACATAACGCTGAAAATCGAATGAAAAATCTTAATTGTTATTACAAATACGCCGCACTGTGGTGAAATTGCTTAAGCTTAAGTGAAAACAAGCGTTTGTATACAATGCTTTTATTCACAATATTGCAATAAGGCAACTTAACATACATTGAGCTGCTCTAATCTAATGTAATTAAACTGAAATCGTTTACTAATTGTATGACCAAATATTGTTAACCAGTGTGAAAAGAGCAACGCTAGAGTTTCTTGCCCGTTCTTCTTTAGCGAAACTGCATTCCGAACTGGCGGTAGAGTAAAAAATTGACGGAATCTAAATGATGTATAATATTTCATGGATTTAATAAATATTTGATTTAGATTTTTTGATTTTGAATGTTTACAAAAACGAATTAAGTGATGTTATTATGAATTTACAAATGTGAAAATAATGTTATTCCAAATATAAAATACCTTAATATGTAATAAAATAGATAGTGCGTGAAATTGTACCATTTTTTAAATCGAGTTTAAGGTGAAATATTCTGATACAATTCCATCTCAAATCACCTCTATAACCTCTCTACGCGAGTTCATTACGATTCTACAGCTAGCGTACGACCGATTGCGTAGCAAAGTAGAGCCTACGATATGTAGCAGGCTACGAGTGTACGTGCTACGAATATGCTACGACATAGTTTGTACTTTCGAAGTTAGTATGATGTAGTTTTCCAACGGAGTGATGTTTATTAAATATTTGCTACTTTAAGGGCTGACTAATATTTGTCAAGGTCTGTAAAAAATGAAGCCATAATATTAATAATTGTAATTTTATAAAACACATGATCGAATCTTTACTAAAAACATTTTTATGCAAATGGCAATAATAGATCTCAGCAGTAATAAAGTTTTCTATCGTTGGAAGAATTTTCAAAATAAATTCAGTAATCCCATATTAATCACATATTAAAAATTGAATTCCCTGATTCAAGAATTTCCTCAAAATCTATATTTACCTTTTTAATATTAGTATAGAAAATTGACAATCAAATCGTAGGCCAGTTTGAATGTTGTAAAATCGTGCCATTATATATTGGTCCGGGGGGTAATGTCAAATTTACCCGGACCATTTCAGCACAATTTATTTCAATTTTAGATGATAGTTTTTGCTTTATAAACAAAGAAAAAAATTGTCAGCTGACCCAACTCTGTGGCGTTTGGGTGTGGCTGATCGGAAAACTCTTAAGAAAAACTTATTTTTGTAGTCATTTCAGCAAAGCTGAAACTTCGTAGATTATTTATTTATATTATTTATGTCATGAAAAAATGTGTCAGCTGCACGGAATAGTTGGAAAACTTTGTCAGTTTCCCATGTTAAAATGTATGAAAAATAAGGAAAATCGGGTGATTTCAGCAAAGCTGAAAATCATTTGTAAAATCGTTTACGACCTAAATATTGTATTTATAAGTGTCAGATGGTATTAAAATGTGGCAAAACCTGTTAGCTACCATTTCAAAGCGCAGCGTAGCGATCAAGCGTTTACTTTATAAACAAAAAATACAATAAGGCTTCGTCATTCTCGTATAATACAACACTTCCTTAAATTATTTATTATTAATTTCGTTTATGACTGTTCGCTTGGGAAATAGTCAAGAAACTGAGCCAATGCTCCGCTCAGTGTTGCCATCTTGCGAAAAAAAACTAAAGAGTAGAAAAGAATTCGTTTAATTTGATTGTAAAAGATCGTGGAGTGCTTGATATCATATGTTACAAATACTTCATTGGTAGCTGTGTACCATTAGAAAACATAGTCTTTGCTGCTTGAAATCATATTTTCATATAAGATACATTTTCAAATTATAAAAGATACTGTTATCCATTATTTGTAACATTATAATATAATGTTTCGTGCCGTTTTACTCCTGCATTCAATTTCAACCACATTTAGTTAGTAATGTGATATCAGCAACTATATAAATGATAACACCCACAGTTTATTATATAAAGAATACGAAACGATTTGTCAGCTGCCAATAAAAAGTGGAAAAATGTGTTAGCTGCGATGTTACATTATGTATTGGACCGCGCGGGCCTGAACACTACGCTGCGCTTTGAAATGGTAGCTAACAGGTTTTGCCACATTTTAATACCAGCTGACACTTATAAATACAATATTTAGGTCGTAAACTATTTTACAAATGATTTTCAGCTTTGCTGAAATCACCCGATTTTCCTTATTTTTCATACATTTTAACATGGGAAACTGACAAAGTTTTCCACCTATCCCGTGCAGCTGACACATTTTATCATGACAGAAATAATATAAATAAATAATCTACGAAGTTTCAGCTTTGCTGAAATGACTACAAAAATAAGTTTTTCTTAAGAGTTTTTCGATCTGCCACGCCCAAACGCCACAGAGTCGCGTCAGCTGACAATTTTATTCTTTGTTTCTTAAGTAAAATCTACCATATTCAATAAAGGTACCTTATGCTGAAATGACCCATGAAATTTTGACACTACCTCCCGGAGTATATTGATAATATGAAATATATTGATATTAAATTAATATTTGTATATAAATTAAATCCTGTAGTATTTTTTTTATAATTATTCAAAAACTGACGTTATGTTTTTAAGCTCTACATAGGGATTGATGACAAACGATTTAAATTTAGACAATAATCCAAAATATAATTTATTTAGAGCTCATAATTACACGCCTCACCGTAAAATAAAAGAAAATAATCATTTTAACTCACCTCATGTCTCGTTAAAATTAATGACCGCCGCACATGCTATTCGAATATTAATGTCGCCATACTAAAATGTCGTAACAGACACTTCAAAAGATATTTAATAAGTGTGTACTATGAGAGAATATACGGTTGAATTTATAATGCTCTAGTTATGGTATTTTGTCTTATTGCTTTTATGGATTACTGTCTATCTACACGAATGATATAATGAAAGTGTTACACTCTGTTGTCTACAATAAACAGTCCGGCCTGACTGGGTGAATACTTCTGTTTAATAAATAAATAAATACACCCAACAGTCACACACATAGTTCTGACCCCACACTAGGTAAAACCTGTATCGTGGGTATCAAGAACTACGAGGCACTACGGTCCCACAACACCCAGACTCGAAATAAATATCTATCTGTCATAAATATATATTTGTCTCGGTGTGGGAATCGAACCCACGGCCTCTCGTTTCACAGCTGGCTACTCGCCCGCTGCGCCACAGTATTAATAGAAAAACTATTTTTCCGGTCCAATACACACTCTATCTAATTCCCACTCAGACGTTTAAATATTTATACAGATAATCAAATTTACGCATGTCTCGGTGGCGCAGTTGTAATTGCGCATGCGTTACGACTGCTGCGCTGAGGTCTCGGGTTTGATCCACGGGTCAGGTAAAATTATATTGGGTTTTTCTATTTAGAAATACTCATTATCAACCCAGAGTCTGGAATTGAGCACGGTTTGGCGATAGGCTCGCCCCCCATCACATTACGTAATAAATTCGGCGAAAAGTGGGTGTACTGGTTACACCTCTGTCTACCCCTTCGGAGATTACAGGCGAGAGTGTATATGTATGTATAATCAAATTGTAGAGTCTGTCTAAAAGTATTTTACCTAGCCTGTTTAGTGTCCCACTGCAGGGCAAAGGCCTCCCTTTTATTCTTTCACATAATATGGTTTTCCCTCAGCACATGCCATTCTCTCTCGGATGCATCCAGCTCGTCTCCCCATTTATTTTTATCTTGTAAATGATGTATTAATTTGTCACGCCTCACATGCATACCGCTGTATGTTAAAACACCAGTAACATAGAGAGGGTACCGCGAGGAAACTAAGTATTGGTACACTAATATATTAAATAAACACAATATATTTTGTCAGTTTGTCTGCATACAAAATTGATAATATAAGTGACGTCTGCATAACACGTAAGCAAAACATGAACTTAACTAGTACAATACATAATGAGACATCTATGCATAGACATAGAGAACTGGACTGAGCAATATCCTCACAAAATTTACCACTTTGTAGAAAGAGACAAAGCGACTCTGCGGCCAATACCTATTTCTTTTCGCTCCTGCAAGTCTGTGACGTAGACCAATCAAAATTAAAAATAAAAGACAACTGCTGGCCGGACGCTCGCTTGATCTCTCTCACATTTTTCTGTCCGTATTCACTTAATAGCCGGATAGAGAGCATGCAGTCCATTCTCTAAGTCTATGTGTTGATGTCTCACTATTGACAGGCGTAGGTCATCCCACAAACACGTGGGTGTGCGTTTGTGGGTTGGCGTACGCCTATCAATAGACAATACAACGCAAGTTGAGCGTGTGGCGACAACTAGCGACATCTACCGAGTCTGGCACGCAACACACCTGGCATCACGCCAAACATGTTGACGATACCGGCCTTCCGGCGCAACGTAATTGAGTTATGTATATGGAATTTGTTTTTTATATATACGGGACCACGATAGAAAAATCTTTTTTCAATTCACCTTCTAGCTGTGAAAAGAACTGCCAGTATTTACCACGCCAGAATCTCTATTAAAATGAATTTAAATAAAATGCGCCAACGTCCATTAATTAATCATAAAAATGCTAAAAGTTCACTTTTAAGCTTTTCGAACTGGGTTTTCAAACGCGTGCACAGCTTGTGTACACAATTTGGCGTATTTTTAAAACACGCTACAGAATTATACCAACGTTTACAGACTTTTAAAATCGGCCTCGATAAAATATTTATCCAGCATTTTACGGAATTGCAAGGCACTCTAAAAATAGCGACTACATAGATATAATATATAAATAATTCCACGCCCCTTCTCAGTCTAAAGTACGCACTTTATATTTATAAATAATAATAAGCCCACAGAAAAGAAAGAGTTTAAGAGCATGGAGACTAGAGTATTAGGAGTACAATTTCTGCGAATAAAAAATGTCCGTCGAAAAGCGACAAGTTGGGGCGACGTCACCGTAGCAAGTGGTGTACTCCGTGCTGCCGCTGGGCCGAGTCCCTACCCCCTATGTACACCCCACCCGACACTACCAGCTAAAACCCCGCGGTGGCCTTCTTCGGCGCTTACGGAGCGATCCCGGGGTATTCTAAGGAGTGCTAGAATTGCTGCCGGAATCGCCCCTGCGCGGTGCCTTGTACGGGCCCATCTCCATGTGGGGCTTAGGAGCCCCCGCGCACCGAACAACGACAGCTAACGAGGCCTTACCACCCGCGCTGCCGTCCATCTCGGGGTCGCACGATGCACCGAAACTGGAATGCATCGATATGGGCTAACAGCCCCCCGCTGCGCGCCCGCGACCCCCGATGGCCCTAATTAGTCGCCTCGTACGACAGGCAGGGGTTACCGTGGTGAAATTCTCAAACGCCCCCATTCCACAGGGCGGGGCTTGCCTTCACCTGCCGGTCAGAGTGGAGGTGCGAGAGCTTTACGCTCGAATGGTGTATGTGAAATGTAAGCAGCGCGTGGGCAACGTGATGGGACCCTAAGAACGTAAATGATCGTCACACACTAGGTCAAACCCATATCGTAGATGTCACAACCTACGTTCGAAGAATACGGCCCATAAGAAAACAGTTTTCTTTACAAAGTTGTAGTCAGAATTTTCTTGTTTTTGTAAATATTTCATACTCAACTGCACACTCACTAAATATTTTCTATAAAACTCTTCTCATATGTCTCGCACATAAACTTTTTGGAAACTCTTAATTCGCTCTCATACAGACGCTTTGTGAACATTGCAGTAGATAAACAAGCGCGGTATGTTAAAATGGAAAAAGTTTTATTACACACTAGCATGCTCCACTCAGATTTTAATATAGTACTGATTTATTTTTGAACAGATATTATCGTGACCATTGTCTTAATCTTCCTTAAGGATGCAATGTTTGTAATAGAGATTTGATTCTTATCACTGACCCTTCCAATTAACGATAAAACTACAGTATAGTTTGATCCTGTAAATTTAGTTTGGATTCCCTGATGACACAAAACCAATGAATTTTTTCATCACTAAAAAAAGTATGTAACATGAAATCGCTATTTTATCTATATGTAGGTGCACTTACTTCTTCATAACCACGCCATGGATTATGATCAGATTTTTTATTTAGATTTATATGTATATAATCTTTCGAAAAGTTTTTATTTATAATACACTAGCTGTCCCCGCAAACTCCGTTTCGCCTTAAAAATATGTTTGGCCCGGCCCGTTTATCCTGCGGGATAACATTTTCTGGAATAAAAGGTAGCTCATGACACTCCGGAATAATGTAGCTTTAGATGAAAGAATTTTTTAAATCATTTAAGTAGTTTTTGAGTTTATCCATTACAAACAAACACTCAAATCTTTCTTCTTTATTATATTAGTATAGATTAATAATAGTATGTAGAGGAAAAGTACTGTTTTTGTGTCGTCAAACTATATTTTATGGCGCTTATATCGCTAAAGCTGGCTGAATCTTCATGTATTACTGAATTATATATCTTAAAAAGATCACATAAAAGTTCGCTATGGTGTGTGTTTATCTTCCATGGTTTACTCACTGTAAAAGTGTAAAGATGAGGCGGCTCACTATTTTTAAAATCAATTAACGTGTTTTTAGCTTAGAGTAGGCATTTTTCTAACTGCAATATAACATTTTCCTCTTGGTATAATATAGAGACGTTGCATTTCTCAACAGCATTTAAAATTATGTCGGCTGGCAGCCTACCGGATCAACCCACTAGTTTTAATTTTTTACCATGTGTATAGAAGTAGTTACTATACATCCTAATACTAATATGCATAATATACCTTTGTCAACGTAATATTGTGCCACAGGAAATTATTTTAAATGCGAGCCAATAATAGGTCGAAATTAGCTCTTTTTCGGACCACGTCCCATATGTATTCCCTGCGTGAAATAAACATCAATCCACCATAAAACACGAAGTTGTGTAATATCTGTCGCGCATTATGGGCAATAGAATTTAAAACATGGGATTTTTATTGAATGTCTATAAATCAAGAGATATTACCCCTAGTGGATTTACGATGAACAAGTACTGAGAATTTGAGTTTAAGTATCTTCTACGGGAGAGGAGAACGTATTAAATATTGAAGTATATTTTTACTTTCAATCGCCTATACTAACACACATGGCCAAATTATATTAAAGGTGACATACAAAAAACTTGGTAAAATACCTGTCTATAAGGAAACATAGTATAAGTATATATTATTGTTAATATTCGGAAGCTTGTCATTGGCTACAATTTTCACTATCTTGTAATTATAACTACCTGATTGTATTAGTCCGTAGTCCGCTTTTTAAAAAAAAAATCTATAAAATAAAAATTATCTAAGTTTTTTTTAGTGTCTCTTTAGGCAGACGAGCAGACGGGCCACCTAATGGTAAGTAGTCACCGCCGCCCATTGACTTCTGCAATACCAGGGCACAGCAAAGCCGATGCCTACCGTAAAGTACCGTAAAACCCAATGATCTCTCCCAATAGTAGGTCCGTGCTCAGCAGTTGAACTTATAAAATGTAGGGCTAATGCTGAATAATATAATTTCTTCTTATCTTGACACGGCAATGCGACCACACTGCACCTGATGGTAAGCGTAGTGTAACAAGTAGCGGAAGACAACTATTCCTCACTACTCGACGGAATCATGCGGGCCTTCTGAGTACCTTCTTCACACTACGCTAAAGGACCCAGGATTATATAACGGAGGGAATTCGTGGGCCCGCAAAAAGTTCCACAGCTTGATGGTGCGGCAAAGATACGAACTTGTGAATTTCTTGGTCCGGGCCGGGGTAGTAGACACGTGCATCGCGCTGCTATAGAATGGCAGGGCAACGAGCCCTAAAAGAAACGGGCCATAAAGGCAACGCGCAGGGATCGTTCCGGCAGCAATCCAGAGTATATCAGGATCCCCGAGACCGTCCCACATGCGCGGCAGAAAGCTACCGCGGGTTTTTTTTAGTCGGTACATTGAATTAGGAAAATTAGAGTAGTAGACATCACAAAGCTGCAGCATCGTAAGCCAATACGCATGGTTGTAGTATGGAAGTGAGATAAATGGGATGAGATTTACAAAAATATTGAATGGATTAAAGTCCAATTTCCCAGAAATTGTATAAATACATATTCCAAAAAACAGTCACAATATTGCCTCGTAAAAGGTAGCTTTAGTTTGTTTACGCGGTGGCTATTGAACCTCCTTCGCCAATTGAGCGGTCCTCAACAAATATATTCAATCTATTGCCACCTTACTTAGGTGAGTCGTTTACTTACTCTCTGTTGAATCAACGTAACGTACTCTCCAGTAAGATATCCTCCGCTTATTTGTGTAACACTAGTTTTGACCACATACTTAGTTACGTTAAAATTCCCGTCCCTATAAAATTTGAGGGTTGCCCTTGATTTTTATGAGATCCAATCATCAGATCCTGACTTGGTGCCAATGGGACTACCTGGGAAGTATACTCTTTTAAACAAAAAAATAATTTCTCGAATCGGTCCAGGCATCTTCGAGTAATCGGGGAACATACACAAAAAAAAGATTCCGACGAATTGAGAACCTCCTCCTTTTTTTGAAGTCGTTTAAAAAAAGCTTTTTCAGTTTTTACCAAATTTTCCAATTCCGCAGGATACTTTACAAAATTTTCTTTCCCTAAAAATCTTAGGAATATTACGAATATTAAAATTTTGCAATTTTAAATAATTTTCCAATTTGTAAGTGTATCACGTGAGTGTTAATAAAGTGTGATACCCTTACTAACTAAGAGCGTTTAATTTTTATTTGAATAGATAAATTCCCCTTTTGCTAGTAAACATCAAAGCCTCAAAGCCGGCTATTCGCCCGCCGCGCTGTGCCACGGAGGTAGTTATTGACAATGTTTCATTTTATGGCAACATTTAAATGCCATGGTATTATAAAAGGCCGCAGTTTTTTCTGCCCCATAATGTGTAATTGGGTTAAATGCCACGTCGCGGTCGTCCTTTTGTCTGGCCGAGCAGAATGTGGCAACTTTATAGACTTATTCTGCGGTACTAGCACAGATTACGACCGGCTTGTTGTGATGACGGAGCGTTGTAAACATTTAGTTGTGTCCGCACTTAGTATTTCAGCTCCTATTTAGTTTATTATGTGTGTGACATGTTTAGATGTTTTTATACATACATACATATACACTCACGCCTGTAATCCCCGAAGGGGTATGCAGAGGTGTAACCAGTACACCCACTTTTCGCCGAATTTCGGTCCCATAATGTGATAGTGGCGAGTCTATCGCCATGCCGGGCACCACCACAGTAGACGTAATGTATGCGCAATTACAATTACGCCACCGAGGCAGTCAAACACATTTATGATTAAAAGATATTTGAATGGTAAAGCTTTAAATTATTTAATCTAAAGAATGATTGGGCTAGCTGGACCAATATACTCTCACAGAAAGCAATGTGACGTAATGGCTTGAGATTTTCCCATCCTAATCCCTATTTATACTGTAATGCTGCCAAGGCACATATTCTTCATATAATTTGTCCAAATAATTTTTATTTGTCAAAAAATATAACATCTCAGAAAAAGGATAAAAAATACAGATCCCAGACACAGCCGCTACTCCTGATTAGAAGCAGCTGTGTCTCAAGTTTGACCAAAGGCCATAGGATCAGCATTGGAACTTATAGGAGTAAATCCACACTAAGTTCGTTTTATTTATTTTATCTTTGTGTAAGGAACCCTACATATGACTTTGTCTCGTAAAAATATGCCGGAACGGATCGCCCGGAACGTAAGATGAATATGTTATGAGGTAAATGGATTTGGATAATAGAATATTTTTACGTTATTCCATGCATTTTATGGACAAATTAGGCAATCTTTATATACATTTGGAGACATGAATACATATATTGAATTATAATAAATATACTCAACAAGATACAGAGATAGTCTTGAGCCCTGTTTGATGTATACTTTCAGTTTTAGTCTACATAATACTAACTTTTATCAAACATAATTTACTGCAGAACAAATATTGTAGAGTATATAATGGACCAGTGGCTACAGTCGTGGCATACATAACGCTCGCTTATCAACCGATTGCGGTCTGTATGACAAACACAGTCATCATAGACAGCAAAGACATCGACCGTAATTAATGTATTGATTTCCAATGCGTTATGATACCGTTAAAAATCTATGTTTTAAAATGTCGAGGCTACCAAAGATTGTTGTCAGCCCCAGAAAGTGCAAAATGAAAACTCATTGTTTTCATTAAAACTTTTTGTTTGGTTTCCGTAAACATTCATTTTATTTATTACAAAGTTGTGTGAATAAGAAGGTACGTTGGACATGGCCTAGGAGCCCCCACTAGGTTAACCTGTAACGCAGGTATCAACAATTACGAGGAAGTTGTAGTAGTTGTACATTTGTGTGATGCGGATTCGTTCTCTACGAGACACAAATTCTCTTCTCTCGGGTTCTCGTTACACATAAGAAGACAGTATACAAGGATACGACGGAAAACATTTTTGAATCATTTTTGCAATTTACAATTTATTTATTAAGATAATTCGTGTAATAAAACATCAATAAATCAAATAATAATTCTGAATCAATTTTGTGTTGTACAAATAATTACGTATCTTTTAGTAGTTATGAAGTTAAAAATCTGCCTTTAACAGTCTTATTATGTCTCAAAAGTTAGACTCTACCAACATCTGCTATACAGTTTTTTTTTTAACCAGGCTCGATAAAGTGACCACACTGCACCTGATGGTAAGCTCAGTGCCGTCCAATTATTGTATCGAGTAGCTAGAGACAATCTATTCCCCGCTATTCAACACAATCATATCGGCCTGCTTCTTCACACTATGCCATGGGCAAGAAGGTGAAGAAGCGGTCGAGGGTCTAGTGTCAGAATACTCAGAAGGCCACAAAACGACCAAATATTGTACCTAAACTCTAGACCCCCGACAAAAACCGGATCTACACTGGCTGACCCCGGAACGCGACACACTTGCGTGTGCCACTATGGCGGGTTTAACACCCTATGTACGGTGGTCGCTTTCCGGGCGGATATGAATATCCTACCACCAGCAAACATATAAAAAATAATGCATAATAAAAAGTTACAACAAATGCCAATAAAAGCTTTATGTTTCTTTTATCAATAGCAGGGCAAGATATTTTTAGGCAATTATGCGTAGGCTAGTGTAAATCGTCTCTGGCCTCGCTGTAAGCTATCTGTGAAATGTGAATTGCACGCGATCTCGTAACAAGTGGCACGCACACATATATTTAGTATATACGCACGCACATGTCTTGACCGGCCTATTGCAACATTAATATTGCGTCCACGGCACTGACGTATATTATATGGACAGGATATCTAATACAAAATGACAGCTATTTTCTTGACCTATTTGAAGCGCCCCTCTCGAGTGTATTTGAAACTAAATTTGACATATAATAGGGATGTTGATATTTTTTAAAATATCGGATTTCCGATATATCGATATTTTTAAATATATCAATATCGGAGTTTGATATATCGATATTTTTAAATATATCAATATCGGAGTTTGATATATCCGAAAAAAATATCGATATTTTTATTAAAAATTTTGACTCGTCTAAGGGTCTGGTCCTGACGCCATACATCCTTTCTTCGTGAATCGGGGCGCCAATGAATTTAATAGATTCAACGATCTTGGAATCATATTTGACGACACCTTAAAACGTGATATTTTTTAGTTTTTTTAAATTATAATTTTTTGCCATGAACTTAATATTATTTTCTACTTTTTAGTTTGGCTAGCTATTAAAGCGTGCTATTTTTTAAATATAATTTATAGTCCCAAAACAGCATCAAACCTAGTTATACTAATATATTCGATTGTAAATTAAGACCCCATTAAAAAATATGATCTAAAATGAAAATATGTTTTGCTAAGGCGATGTTTTTATTATTTTTAAGATTTGTAAACCATCGACTGTTGTGTATCATTGTCGATATATCATCCTTCGTGTCTCAACTCTATCGTTAGTTCCGCGGACGCTCACTGCTCGACTGCACTGCTATCAGCGCCAATATGGCGAAAATCAAATAGGCACACTTTCGCGGATCAAATATCCTGTCCATATAATATACGTCAATGGTCCACGGGGAACCGTAAATGAGTAGATGGAGTGCCGCGCCGTACGCATATTTGTACATAGAACGTAATATAATGTTAGTTGTAGATACATAATATAGATGGCGCTGTTTGCATTAACATTTATGGTGATCTGAATATGAGACTTCCAATAATTATAATTTAGGATATTAAACAGAGTATTCACGCCTGCATCTTAGAAGGGGTATGCAGAGTGTACTACCCACGATTCGTCGAGCTTATTTCCTTCCCATTCAAAAATAGGTGGCTTTATCATTATGCCAATGGAATTTCAATCGAGTGCAACTTATGTTTGGTTTTAGGGATGAAAAAACTCAAAAACCATTGCTTCAAAATTCGAGCTTAGATTTGAACCCAGAGTACAGCGTTTTTTGCCTTAAGTACTTACACTTACCTAAACCAACGATTACAGTAATATTAAACATTTGATAATTTTCTTCATTTAGTAATAGCAAGTGTCTTAAAAGTATTATACCTACCTACCAATATATATCGAATTTTATTCGAAATATATTCATTTGATACGAAATATATCATATTTCGAATCAAATGAATACAATTGTATTTTTTTTCAAAAGCAATTAATTTATTCTGTTTTTCGATATACTTTAAATAGTCCTGGTAATATGAAACAGATCGTCTTTATTAAAACATTTATTCGAATATTTATTATATTCAAATATATAATTTTTTTTGTGTAAGTCATCGAAATTCAAAGAGTATAAGAAAAATCGAGACTTTTGTCGACTCTCGCAATATACTTTTAGAGAAATCAGAGATAATTTTATATCCCTTCCAACTTCTATTTGTGCCAAGGCTAATATGAAGTAAACAATTTAATAGCCCCAATAGCTGTCGCAATATGTGACGTGTAATTAACATTTATAATAAAATATTGAAATTTGAATTGTACAAAATATTGGTATAAATCTTAGCATATTACTACAGTGCTCCTATACTATAGACAATAAATATGTGCAAAATCCCTTACTATCATATCGAATTAAAATTATAAACATTATAGAGAACAGTCGATGCGATGTAAACAGAGCATCAAGAATAATATTTTCAGGCTTATGCTGGCTGAACCTTATTAGTTAGGACATATTAATATTACTAAAAACAGCAAACTCTGCCATGCCACATTCCTATCTCCTAAGGTTGAGTCACTAGTCATACGAAATCGAAATCGTGAATAAAAAAAATTTGGTGTGTGTACATACGCGCATGAGAAGTTATACTTCTTTAGCCTCATCAAAAAATATAATAATTATCATCATGAAAGACCTAAATAATATTACTGTATAGTACTAATTCGGTCTTTCATAATACCATAACGTACTGGCCACATTTAAATGATTAATTTCAATTTTATAATTCAGACCGAAGCTTCTAGCTCTTAAGGAGGTCAATATTATATCAGTTGTATAAAAACGGTATCATTTTTCATAACGCGCCTAAAGAAGTATAACCTCAATAGACGTTTTGCAAACAGTATGGCCAAATCCTATAAACATCACAAATCAATACCGTCACCATCCAAAACAAAGTATTTAATTATGAAGGACGAACAACCTCTACGAAAATAAGCAATTCCACTAATCGGATAACGTCGGAGAAAGTTGTTGACTTGAATGTTCGCGAGTAATGTCTCCAAGTCGAAAACAAGTCGATAAGGTGAAGAGGTAAATGCATAGATCATACACATCTGTACGTTGCGTACTTTAAGTATCTACTCTAAGGTTGAGTACGAAAAATAAAATAAGTAGTTTTTTTTTGTCCAATTTTATTTATTTAAAACTTCATACACACAACATGTGTAAAGGCGGACTTAATGCCGTAGGCATTCTCTGCCAGTCTACCTGTGGATGATGCAGAGACGAAACAATGTGGGTGTATATTAAACAGGGAAAAGAAAATATTAACAAGAGTGTACTAGACAACTAGACAAGATACTTATACATAGATTTACTTTCTGTAGGACTACGATATATTTACATATAATTATAGATATATAAAGATATATAAAAAGCAGCGACAGCCTAGTTGGTTGCGGTACGGACTGCCAAGACGAAAGTCGTAGGTTCGAAACCCAAGTGGCATACACCTCTGACTTTTCTAAAGTTGTGTATTAAAATGTTAATTATCGCTTGCTTTAACGGTGAAGGAAAACATCGTGAGGAAACCTGCATACCTGAGAATTTTTCGAAGGTATGTGAAGTCTACCAACCCGCATTAGGCCAGCGTGGTGGACTAAGGCCTAACCCCTCTCATTAGTAGAGGAGGCCCGTGCCCAGCAGTGGGACAATGTTTAATACAGGGCTAGTATTATTATTATTTACATATAAAGATATATATACATAGAATACAATATATTAAACCATAATAAACTACACTTATTATACATAAAACATACATATATAATAAGTAGATACCAGATAAAGTTGTGATCCTACCACACCATCAGCGAAGAGCATCCGAACTTTCAAAATTAACTGTAATAAATACTACAACATTAAAGGGCTTTTTACAAATACAATATAATCTTTTAATGTTTGGATTGAACGGTGAGCTTACTGCACTATGTTTTGAATATAGTCGAATTGTCGTCTTAACACACGTTTTCTAAGCATAACAAATAATAAAATCCTGGCTTTAATAGTAGAATATTATATTATATTGCCAAATAAGAAAATGTCAAGAAATCTGCTGTCTCAAACACTATAGAAAAATACATATGTTATATATTTAGTTGCATTACTGTAATAATAAATCGTTTTCCTTTCTATTGTCCTTCATACAGAATAAAAAAATACTTAACAAAGATTGTAAAAAATTTGGGTGAATAAAAATATTCATATTTATTTATTCCATATGTTAAATCTCCGAAAGCCGTTTACTGATTTGAGTTTAGTCACAACGTTCTATTCGAATACGCGCGGGCTATGCTTGAAGAATAAAAAAAAAATTAAGTCTTGCTATTTCGAAGAGTGTCTCGTTATTTTGAAGTGTTTCGCGGAGTTTGTGCTCGCATTTGCAATACTGCGAAGAAATCTACATCAACTATTCGTAAACGAGTGACCATTAAAGTGACACAAAGAGCACTTTAGGCTATGATGATTTTTTTGCTTAATGATTAAAACCAGTCTTTAGTGACTTCTATACTTTCCTACTCATACAGTCTCTACGTAGTCGTGCACTTCTGGCGGAGTGATCGTAGTCATGGATCGTCGGATAGGTCGGATGCGGCTTTTGTGACACGTCTCCATTCCTTTCTCTTCGTGGCACTGCGTGTACAGTCAGCAAGGGAACACTTTGTAGATGATTTAATAAGGTCTGTTCATCTTGTGGGATATCGGCCGCGAGAACGTTGACCCTCTACCCTTACAGTACCTAATAAATAATAGTAAATACACCTAACATTCACACACATCCTGTCCCCAGTGCCACACTAGGTCAAACCTATATCGTGTGTATCAAAAATTACGAGGGACTATAATCACAACACCCAGACGCGAAAGAAACATATGTTTGTCACACAAACATTTGTGTCGATGCGTGAATCGAACCCACGGTCTCTCGTTTTACAGCCGGCTTGCCCAATGCGCCAAGAAGTCTATCAATAGCTTATCGTTTTGTAAATGAGACCATGATTGCCTGTTATTAATTAGATGTTATAATTTTATCTTAAATTTAAAGTTAATGATAAAAGGTGAATCCAGTTTATGCAAAAAATCGAACGTGATCTTTCCTACGCAATTCTCGCTTAATTTACCTTAAGACCCTTCATCCTTTAAACATATAAAGCTATCTAGATCTTTCTTAAGATTAATCTACTTCCCTCAAGGTGTTTGTAAAATCTTGATTATGTAGGTGCTGCTAAAGGTCACCTATTATGCTTTAATTTATTCAATTATTTGACCAAACATTTTTAGGACAGGATCTATTCTATATTGAATACCAATATATTCGGAAATAAACCGGGACTCTAGCATTAATGAATTTATTAAAACGTACGAATGTTGAAACGGTATGAATGTTGATGGGAAAATCCTCTATCCCGACTTCACGGCGTATGCCGGATTTTTACCAACAAAAAACCCCATGGTTATCTCCATCTATACAACGGGAGGAACCATCGTAGTAAGTCTCAACTTATCAATCATAAAATTTCCATACCCTGTTTTTGTAAGACATTTTCTATACCATTCATCAATAATATCTACAAAACGCAAACTTGTCAAACAATAAGAACCGTACACTATCCAACTGAAAAAACTGAATCAACTGTAGATCACTAGGTAAGGCCCATGGGCTCTCTATCTTCAGGTTGGTTGTTTTGAACAGGTGATTGCTAATTTTAGGCATTGTAAGCTGTACCTAAAATGCTATACAGATATTGTGTTATTGTTAATATTTGTGGATGAATGATGTCTAATTTGGATTTGCATCATAAGTATTATGGGGAAATGAAATACGCTTCGTTAATTTAGCAACTAATTACGTTGTAAGTATACTTTCCAAAAAAAATACCTAAGAATGACCAATGCTTCTATTGGGTCTGGGTGTTGTGAGACCGAAAGTCTCTGGTAGTCCCTGATACCCTCTACACAAGTATCTTAATGTGGGATCGGAGCTATGTGTGTGACTGTTGAATGTTATTTATTTATTATTGGAAGTGAAATATGGTATTTTCTTTGTTACACTGTGTACTTCAGAAACCAAAGAGATACCTGTAACACCTTATACTACACACCTTATTACTAAAACTATCACTAGCATTACTATTGACCAAATTATCAACCAATCACCTCTGATTAATATTATCAAAACAAAACACTAAACAAAATTTTCGTGTGAAATAGTTACAGCCATCTGAACATAGTGTACCACACGCGAGCCAATGAAGTAATTAGTAAATATTAGAGCAGTGTTGACATATACAAATCTAAAAGTGCGAGCGAGAAGAAAGTGGGCAATTTTCCAACATGAATTTGATGTTTCGGAAGAACTTCAGTGGGGAGAAGACCCTGGTTAGCAGTGTGAGCGGGGGGAAGGCGCGAGGGGCGCTCGGGGCAGGAAGAAATGCCAAGCGACGCGACCGAGAGAGGTTTAACTGCATGGAAGAACACCATTACAAGACCCATATCTTGTTTTCGGCTGTGCCACGGGCCAGTACACAATACAACGAGGGCTCAGGTATGCACACAACATATCTTTGAAAATGTCCATTTTAACTACAATTACAATAATTTTCGCGGGAAAACATTGCATTTTCATTCAACAAACCTTCATTGTCGTGCCAAAAATGCATACTAATATTGTATATGATTTAGCTGTATACAAAAGTAAAGTAACAACGTTTAGAATCGATAGGAAATTAATTTGGGAATCGTGTCGCCGTCAATATTTCTATTAATAAACATTGACAAACTAACTGACGTGTCAATATTTAAAATGCCGACTCACTGAGTGCTAATTACGTGTTTCTTAAAATGTTGTGTATTGAAGATGAAGTAATAACATTTTAGTGTATAACACTGCAAACATTTTAATTAAGAATGTTTTTTTTTTCTGGTTATTTCGTGAAATATAGGTACGTTATAACCGGTGCTATCCAGTTCATGCCGGAATAAAGTTTGGCTGTAGTCGAACAGCTTCTACTCGTACGAGGTTATTTAGTAAACAACTGCACGAAACATTCATTACGATGTAACAGGTATTTATAATTTTATGTAGGGCACTGGGATAGTGAGCAGATTTATCTACTAGTGTTGTGAAATGCAACCGCTCAGTTCGTAGAACAATAAAATCAGTGAAATGATTTCGTTATTTATAGAAACGACAAATCGATTCCCAACATTTGATGCTTTATAAATACACCATATTGCTGATCAGACATCGTCTAACTAGACAGAGTTAATCAATGTGACTTTGCCAAGAATTAGGTATGCGTGCCATGACTGCCTTCGGAAGTCGATGGCCATATTGCCCCATTTATGGATACTACTGAAATTTGACATTGGTGACCAACCAATCAAATTTTCAAGTATCAGGTGGTGATAGCATAAATCAACTGACGAAAAAGGTAACCCCAAAAAATAAGAGTTACCTCTCTTTCAAAAGGATCTAGCAAAGAAGTGAAGACTACTGACTACTTGATTTAGATGCCGTAGTCTTCATATATCCTACACCAACTTCTCAATGTACATGTATAAGAGCCTTGAAAGATGTAGGATTTGACTCCCAACTGGATTTCAAGACTGCGAAAAGCTTACAGAGTTATAAAAAAGAAAGAAGAATTTATGCAGCTCTATCTTCAACAAGAGTATTATACGAATGAAGTAGTAATACTCTGTTACATCGAAACAGATCTATTGTAAGTCTTTCCGTCAGTAGAGTTTTCTACCACTTCATAAATGGCAAATAATCCATAAACATTGCCAACACGGATAATATAGAACTATAAAGTACTCTGCTCATCTATTGACAAGACACTGTATTTTTTAATATCCAGTAATTCCACTGGCTTCAACAACCTTCAAATTGGAAAACAATGGTACTTATACCCCGGTGCATAGCGATATATATTCTATATTCTAATAATTTCATTGTATTATATAAGTTCCAAACTTTTTATTGTTATTCTTTGGTAGTTCAATGGTTCTTTGGTATTTTGGTATTACAAGCGTTTTTTTTTTCAATGACAAAAAACCTAATGTTTTTTTACCTTCGCTTAGTACGTCAAATTGTACCATACTTAGTTTAATCTAGTAAGATGTGAGCAACGGTTATCCATAACACAAGTTGAATCTTTACTTGTATACCGTAGCGCATATAACACTTATTTACAAACTGTTTATGTACATTTACCATGTTACTATTATAGTGTATGACTTACTGAAGAAATAAAGAATTTATTATTATATTCTGTTTCTGTCTTCAGAAAGATGCGGCCCGGTGCTCAGTGGAGGTCTGGGACCAGAGCCAGAGCCACCCCAGCCATTGGTGACGCGAGAGCCTACAGTATCGCTCCTGCGCTGGGAGCGGCCCACCAGCACCGCGACCAGCGACCGCCGCCGCGCACAACCAGTCTCTCTCGCAACACTCGAGAAGGACTGTTTTGTTATACCAGCGCATGCGCTCGACAGGTTCCTGCCTGAAGGCGTGCCGGTGTGTATTATTTAATATTAAATGTTCCATCATTCATAGATACAGTAGGAGTAGATACTAGGCAGCGGCTTTGCTATGTCCTGGCATTGCAGAAGTGTATGGGCGGCGGTGACTACTTACCACCAGGTGGCCCGTCTGCTCGTCGGCCTATCGAAGTACTAAAAAAATAAATACTAGCTTTTGCTACTGTAGGTTGGCTAACGTGATTGGGGTTTTCGGTACGTGGTAAGTACTATTGTTAAACAGAAATCTTTGAAGTGCTGTTTGCTGCTGTACTGTTACCTATAGGTAATACAGGGTACGTCTGTAGTCGATGAAATTTACAGCCAGAGGCCCAAAGAAACTGGCTTATTAGCCTTCCTCTCGGCTGTACCTACTTTAAATAGAATACCGTTTTACATGAGTAGTTAGTGTAGATAGATACTGTGCAAGATAAATGCAACGGTCAGTACACACCGGCTTCTCATTTTCCACTTTCATCAATCTCCTTATGCATGTTGTTGGTTACAGGGTTTATTAATTTGGTCCTTTTTCAGCAGATCTCGAATTTGCTCCATAAGCGCATGTCTAGGACGTCTTCAGCAACTACAATTCAATTCTGCACCATAGATTTCTATATTTACTTTTTCCAACTTTCCAATATAGTCAAACAAATATCTGCGTGGCGACAAATCAATCGTTTGATCTTAAATAATCACCTGTTTGTAATCTTCCAGCTCCCAGTACCACCACCGACACCGGAAAAGGGACTAACAACAAAGACTGGCCAAAACTCCCTGAGCATACTCGAGATCGCTGACCCCAAACTATGTATATTGGCGCATTTGATGAGCCCGTTGGAAGCAATAGAGCCAATATTGGAATCCCCACTCACCAAACCTTTGATCAAGCAGAAGATGGCGGCGGCTGAACTGTTAAACGAAGTGGCTCAAGCGAATACGGCTGTTGGAGGAATGTTATTGGCTAACATGGAGAAAAACGCAGAATTCCCTTTTATATCCTACTATGTTATAAATACAATGCAGACGGACCCATTGTTATTCTACAATAATATGAGATGCTCCTCATTGTCGAAGTTTGATCCGAAGACGATTCGGTACTCGGCAGCTCATACTCTGGATCTTTACAGTGAAGTGGCCATGATATGTCGTCCGCCATTCAACGACTTGGCTGGGGGGCCGAAGAAGTCGCACACGCCTACCACGGGATTCATTATTAGTGTTTATAAGGTATGTATGTTTCATTTATACGATTGAAACTTGTGTATGTTATTAAACTTATGTGTAGGTTTTTTTTCACTAACCCTGTATTAAACATTGTCCCACTGCTGGCCACTGGCCTCCTCCACTAATGAGAGGGGTTAGGCCTTATTATTTTATTAAGCACTTTTTTATTTTAAGCACATATTTTCAGTTAATCTAAATTTAAGACTGTTCTATAATAAATAATAAAAGTTTTACTGCGATGAACTTCAAAACCCAAATCGCTACACCTTTGCTTCTATTCGTCGAGCAGTTTTAAATTTTACCTTTTGCTCCCTCTTCATATATTTAACCAAATTTAAGTGAATTCAAGAGGTAAGCTCTGTGTTATATAAAAAAAACATCAAAATCAGTCTACATTTGAGAAACATATTAAAAAAGACGAGTTTAAACCTTTTTCATTTTTTTCAGTTCAAATTGATTGAAAATAATACGTAATTTAAAAAAAACAATAATTCTACTCCACACAGAACATACTAAGTCTACTTTGCCCTAACTTCTTTCAACTTTAGAAGAAAAAACTACATACATATACATTCATACATATACACTAACGCCTGTAATCCCCGAGGAGCAGAGGTGTAACCAGTACACCCACTTTTCGCCGAATTTCGGTCCCATAATGTGATAGGGGGCGAGCCTATCGCCACACCACGCCGGGCACAATTCCAGACTCCGGGCTAATACTGAGGATTTCTAGATAGAAAAACCCAATATCACTTTACCCGACCCGTGGATCAACCCGAGACCTTAGCACAGCAGTCGTAACGCATGCGCAGTTCAACTGCGATACCGAGGAAGTAAAAAAAAAACTAATGTCACATTAATCCTCCTTTCAGGTATTCGAAGGAGACGACGGCGAGCGTTTCGAACGCAACTGGCTGTACTGGACCGGGGCTCGGATGCTCTACCGACATTTGCCGCATACTGTCGGCATGCGGAAAATAGCCTTACACAAATCAGTCGCAACACACGGCGACAAAATGTATCTTTTAGTTTGCGAGTGTGCCAACTTGATGGACGATTTGTCGGGAGCCGCCATGTTGGTAACCGCGTTGAGAGCGCGCCTGTGTGGGTACACGGGACTCTACCGACCCATACAGACCTTCTAGTAGAGGAACACCGGGTCAATCGGCCTGGACTGTGTTTGTGAATAAATTAGGTTGTTGATTGTGATGTCAAAATGGTATTAAATGAAGAATTAAGAAAAATTGTTTTAGGAACTAATTATTATTTAACTATTATCCGTTTTTGAAAACATTTGCAATAAATATTATGTTAAAATATCTGCAATACTGTACGATTACAGATATTTAAATAATAGGCTATTTAAATATATTTGGTATTAAAAAGAATTAGGAAAATGATGTTAAAGGAACATAAGTAAAATGTTTTTATTTGTTTGCATGCTATGATTTGTCACTTTTTTAAAACATTGGCACTAAAGATAATGTTAAAATATCTGCAATATTCTACGATTAAAGATATTTCAATAATACCTTCAAATAGCATCTTCATGTTTTTGAACTTAAAAAGGCGTTTCAAGTTTGAACAACACACATCACAAACAAAAGGACCAAACATTAAACGTTTAAGTGTATCGATGCGTTACAATACGTATAAAGCGTTTATTAACAAAGTGTTCTTTCGATATTAAGATAATGTAATTTGTAGCGATCATTTTAGTTAGTCCAACGTTAATTGAACGGTAGGCAGCAGCTTTGCTGTGTCCTGGCATTACAGAAGTCTATGGGCGGCGGTGACTACTTACTATCAGGTGGCCACCTGCTCGTCTGCCTATCGAGGCACAAAAAAAATGTCCGACTCCCAGTATATAACATGGTCTTTGTGATAATTCAATTACTAAAAAAACTATTACAATGTGTGTTTATATTACTATATTATTTGCTGGTAGATGGACACAAGTTTCTAATACTTAAATAAAAAATAGTAGATAAGTAAATAAATTAAACAAATTCTTACTTTAATCTCTTATTGCACAGTATCAAATACAATTTTTAAATACTAGCTGCGAATACTTACATTGGCGATGTTACGAGTGATGAGAGTGATTTTAGCGAAATAATACCTAAATATGATAGCCTCATAGGGTTCTTATGCCTACATATTAAAAGCCTGGTTGCCAAACGGTATTTTTTGGGAAACAATATAACAGTTTAACAGTTATCCTTGTACCTACTTACGTAGTGTGGTTCTTAATTTACGTCTCGATCGGAACTATCTAAGGTTGAAACATTTCAAAAAGTAATTCCTTTCCTGTTTATCGGAATAAAAGAATTATTAATATTATTGTTTTAATAAAGTCTTCAATCATCAAATAGAATATACTTGCTCACGTTGAAAAGTTATTTTCTTGTCAATTTCTTAAGACGTGGAATTTTTGCCCTGTCTCCTCTAATTCTCCTATTACTTTTCGGAATTAATTTGGTATAAATAAAGATTTACATATCTTCTGTACATATCATACTGTATTCATTTTTTGAATGTAACTTACCTGTTATCGGAATGTAGAGACACAATAGGGTAGTTTCCTGTGTTTAATTCTGTACATACATATTTGATATGCAACCGAATATTATACGTAAAAGAATCCGTTTTGCGAAAACAGAATCAAAATTGCTTGCAAATTGAGAATACAATATTTATTTTAAATATTGGTATGTGCAAAAACGGTTGCGTAGTGGGAACATATCACTATCTCCCTCGCACAACGGCACCATAATAGCCATTCTGAGAACCGTGACGTCACGGGACTTGATCATCCTTTTACTGTCATTTGACAATTGCTAGTGGTAAGGATATTCATATCTACCCGGATAGCGACCACCGTACACTGGGTGTAAAACCCGCCATAGTGGCACACGCAAATGTGTCGCATTTCGGGATCACCCAGTGTAAATCCGGTTTTTGCCAGTGTCTAGAGTTGGGGTACGATGTTTGGCCGTTTTGCGGTCATCTAAGTACTCTGACACTATACCTACGACCGCTTCTTCACCTTCTTGTCCATGGCGTAGTGTGAAGAAGCAGGCCGGCATGATTGTGTTGAGTAGCGGTGGATGAACCATCTCTTACTACTCGATACTCTAATTGGATGGCACTGTGCTTACCATCAGTTGCAGTGTGGTCACTTTGCCGTGCCAGGAAAAAAACCCTCACAGCAGATTTGAATGGTTGTTAATTATGAGTTTTTTTTTTATTAGTTTTAGGTAATGAAACTTGTTGATTAAATTAATTTAAAAAATCGTGTCAACTACCCTATTGTCGCGGCAATCGTCAGAAGCCAACGTCAGTGTGCTTTGTAATTTTTTGGGGATTTGAAGGCTGCGTCACTGGCAGCTATTCAGTACTACATTGTCAGAGGATGCCACTGATCGCGTCTGACGGTTAACGCATCAAGAGCCTTACACTTATTCAAATTTATTTTTCTTATCCAGTTTTTATAAAACAGCAATAGACTAATATACAAATTCTGTATACAGTTGCAAAAATGCGTCTTAAGCGAGAAAGTAAAAATAATGATATAAGACGTAGAGTAAGGCAAATATAGGCAAAGCGGATGATACAAGGGGCAGAGGGGATGCATATTAAATAATAAATACACATAACTGTCACATATATACATATTCAGAATAAACAACATTTTCTGCATTTTTTGAACCTAGTAAATTTTTTTTGGGTACTTTTCAGTCCTTAAATCAACTGGTAAAACAAGGCAAGGTATTTACATTTATTTTAGAATGATGCTCATAAATGCATGAAAATAAGTCATAAAGATCCAGTACGTACGTGCTTACACAAGTTATATATTAATTATACTATAATCCATGCAATACTTTTTATAGGGTTTTATTTCCCGAAAAACCAAAAAACTTTAAACACTCTTCAAACTTTTTTAAATATGTCGTTAAATCAAATAGCCAACCATCGATGTATAGTCCTGACTCTACACTAAGATACAACTATACAAGCATTGTATCGTGGGTATCAGGAACTAAGAAAGTCCCTCAACACCCAGATAATAATACAAAACATTTGTCGTGTGCGGGGATCGTACCCACGACTTGTCTCTCCCGGTGTTCCACGGAGGCTGTAATGCATGAAAACTGGCCTCAGGTTGCAGGGCCGATGTAAAGAGCGTTAAACGTAATGTATGTACCTTGAGAGAATCAATCCAGTATAACTAAACAAAATTCTATATTCTCTATATAAAATAGGAATATCTTCAGTCTCATAAGTTATTTTATGTATTTTACTCTTTTTCTAATTACAGATAAATTGACTGTAGAGTGAGCTCTGGGTTTGATTGTAAAATTGTATTTTTTATTACATACGATGTGTATTCAAAGCGTAGTTTTCATTGTGGCCACTCTAAACAGAACACTGTACAAACAGCAATTGTTATTTTACAATAACCATAGGTACTTTTAAACTTATATTTATTAACATATTATAATAACTAAGTATTGCTTTATTCTGAATTACTTAGAAGTTCTTTATAAACTTACACTAGTTACATTGCATTCGTTTTTAATATGGTACGGTCTTGCTATTTCTAAAACGCACAAAATAAACACGATTTTTAATAATTCATATTAGGATAAAGTAAGTTTAGATATCTTTAGTGAAAATTATTTCAATAAAAATGCTAGTCCTCCAGAACGAAAGTATGAAAACTAACATTATATTATGGTCGCAACGGATTTTTGAATTGCACAGGAAAATGGCTTCTATTAAAAGAGCAGTCTTCTGTAATCAATGTAATTTGTGGGCATTGCTCGTTGGTATAGAGTTGTAAAAATAATAAGTATAATTTCACCCATTATAGTGCTTTCGGTCCTTGCTAAGTAAAAGGTGCGTACATCTGTTATTAACGCAGAATATTCTGTCTTGCTTCCTCGCATGTTAAACGTCATTTAACATAGCGAGACAAAATACATCATATTTTGATATTGGCAAAATCACCGAATCACCGGTGTAAAAAAAAACTTTAACCCTTTCCTTGCGAAATAAATTCTGTATGAACTTATCCCGTGTATGAAGACGATACTATTTTAATAAGAAAATACCTGCTACAGATTATATTATACAACATTTATAAGTAAGGTGAGAAGTAGTTTACGATTAATTAATACTTCATTGAAATAAATACTTCATATATGTATATTAAATTTTAAATCCTACAGTTTAAACGGTATGCAGCGGCTTTGCTGTGCCCTGGCATTGTAGAACTACTCGTCTACCTATCCAGGCATTAAAAAAAAGTTTCAAGTATTTATTTTAGTATGGTGCTAATGTAGTCAATTAGCAATTAGGTAATAAAGAGGCTTGCAATGTTCACCTTTAATAACTTTTTGCTTTAATTTAATATAAGAATTCAAAATATTGTATTAAAGGTAACACCACCAATTGAGAGTGAAAAATAAGAGCTGCTGGAAATATTAAATTCCGCTTAGAGTTCAATAATTCGTGTTCAATGGAAAGCAGTTCTTATGGTAAAAATAATTTACCCTTTCCTTGCGAAATAAATTTTGTATGAACTTGTAGGAAAAAATCCCGAGTGTGTCATACAAATTTATTATCTACTTTATAGAACTTGAATCAGACAAGAATAGCCTGGTATTTCGCATAGAAAGGGTTAATAAAACAATCATAATTATGGGTAAAGCTTTAAAACCGTCTTCAAATTAATTTACGGGCATTTGTTGAAGAGGTTCTATTTTTTCCCTTGTCGACCACCTTTAAGGTAAACTTTATTAACTACTAAGAAAATAAATAAATATCACCCAACAGTCACACACAAAGCCCCGATCCCACAATAATATTCGAGTCTTGTGTCGTGGGTATCAGGGACTACGAGAGACTTTCGGTCTCAAAACACCCAGACCCGACACAAATATCTGTCCCTGTGTGGGAATCGAACCCACGGCCTCTCGTTTTCACAGCCGGCTACTCGCCTACGGTGCCACGGAGGCTGTCGGCGAAGATATCGTAGTCCATACGAAAAATACGCCTCAATTTGTGTACCTCCTCTTTTTTGAAGTCGGTTAATAAGCACTTTAACGGAATAATTTTTGTGTTATAACTTAGTGGAGAGTTAAACTAATGTTATAAAATATTTATTAAATTACAGAGATTAGTTTGATAAAATTTGAGTAAAATTTGCTGTTAGTTATTAATTTAAAAGTGTTGTGAGATATAAGTAATGCTAGAAAATATATTGGAATTTAAATACGATTGCACAAAAGTCCAAAATATATGTAACATACGATAAAACATTTCTAAATTATTAGATAAGCTTGTGTAGATTATAATTACTATTATATTTCATGTTGAAAAAATGGTAAAATAAACATTTGTATGACAATGAGTTGCAAATATGTAAAATATAACTGTTCAGCTTGAGAAGCTAAATTTGGTTACGGGCTAAGCTCTCATAGATTGTTTAGAATTGAACTTAATCGAATTTCAATTATTTTTGTAATAAAATATGGAATTTTATGTGTTTTTTATTTACTTATTAATTTACTAATAGTCTTAAAATCACTAAGACGTGCATCACTGAGATGAAAGCACACTGTTTTAGCATGCCTCAAACGCCAAACCGCTAATAACTACCTACTTACTGCGGGCTGATTTTCTGTGCTATCATGGATTTCTTTACGTCATTTAACATGGCCTCACTGTTCTCAAAAAAACGCGCGGGGATAACCACGATGCACGCCATACGACTGTAATAATGTACTTTATACAAAATTTGGACGTTATGGTACTGCTACACGGATTGTAGCACTATATGTTTTAAAAAACAACCACGGAACAATACCTCTAGTGCATGCGCTTTTATAGAAAGCAATTACATTTTTGGCGGTTAATTGCGTGCTAAGATAAGAGCGAAATAGACGCGTAAGCTAACAACGTGTATGCAAGTGTATGTATGCATAATAACTTAACTGCAAGGTTAACATTTTAGAACCTAATGGTTACTTATGTTTACGCGAATATTATACATTGAAATAAAACTATACGGATTCTATCGCGATTTCATTCAATTAAAAAACAACTATATGAAGGGTAGAAACATTGCAATACTTGCGTGACGACAAACAACTCAGTCCGCCCGTGACCATGAAGACTGTAAAGCCTTCGAAACGTTGGGATTAAAAAGTTAAATAAACCGTGATAGAATCCGTAAAATTAGTTACCTTCTCATTGTGGCAGCTGCCGATCCCTGTTCACAAAACAACTTCCGTACTCCGTATCACCCGAATGTCCCAAGGCTTCCATGTCGCTATTTAAACAGCACTGTCCTTCCCTGAGCCCAACCGCAATAGTAGGCCATTGCAAGTGCGACCACATGACCCAGACAGGACTCACCGTTGGAGAAAGCGCACCATGGAGACCTTGGTGCTTCTTCAGGGTAGCCTTTATAGTGAATGAGTTTTGAATTATTTTAGACTGCCTCATTGGCGCAGTTGTAATCGCGCATTCGTTAAGACTGCTGTGCTGAATCCTCGGGTTCGATCCTCAGGTCGGGTAAAGTGATATTGGGTTTTCTATTTAATACCAACCCGGAGTCTGGAATTATGCCCGGTATGGCGATAGGCTCGCTCCCTATCACATTATGGGACCGTAAAAAATACGAAAGTGGGTGTACTGGTTATTTCGCCTACACCTTCGGGGATTACAGGCGTGAGTGTATCTATATATGAATGAATGAAATTAATATGAATGTATGTATTATTATATTAGAGCGTTACAAATTGATTAGTTATGACAGTCATTTTTTAAATGACATAAATATTTATCATCATCATCATCTTCAGCCTATCGCAGTCCACTGCTGGACATAGGCTTCCCCCAAGGCTCACCATTGAACCCGATCTTCGGTTCTACACATCCAATTTCTGTCTGCAGCCTTGCGCAGATCGACGCTCCATCTAGCAGGAGGGCGTCCCACACAGCGTTTACCTGTACGCGGTCTCCACTCAAGAACCTTATTACCCCAGCGGTGATTGGTAATAATAACAAATGTGACTGGCCCATTGCCACTTCAGCTTGTTTACTCTTTATGCTATATCGACGACTTTGGTTTTCGCGCGAATAGCCTCATTCCTTATTCGGTCTCTCAGCGAAATTCCGAGCATAGCCCTCTCCATGCCACGCTGAGCGACTTTAAGCTGATGGAGCAGTCGCACTGTGAGTGTCCACGTTTCGGCTCCGTAGGTCATCACAGGTAGGATGCACTGATTGAAGACTTTTGTCTTCAGACTTTGCGGTATGGGCGACGAAAAGACTTGACGAAGCTTTCCAAATGCTGCCCAGCCCAACTGGATCCTTCTGGCTACCTCCCTCTCGAAGTTGTTTCGTCCCAACTGCAGACATTGTCCGACATAGACATACTAACAACCTCAAGGGGTGAGCCATCGACATTGATTGGTCTCCTATCAAAGTGAATATTTATAGCAGTTAGCTATTAGTTTATAGCAGTTCATTTTTCACACTGCTAAATATTTATAGCAGTGTGAAAAATGAGCCAGCAGCACCTCATTAGTCATTTCACTCATTACTCTGCAAACACTGCACCATTAAACTATTCAAGTGCAACATAAGTCCAATATTCTATGTTATATCTCATTCATTTCTCCTCTATATAAAGTTATAGTATACAAATGAATACAAATGACAAAAACACCACATGAAAAACAATTTATTTATTAAATATATTAAATAATACTTTGTACATAAAACTTGTCACATTTCTAACTTTATCAATTTAAAATAATTCCAGACCCATATTAATAACCTTTGTGTCCTCGAAATCTTCTTCTGTTGTCAAGCTGTGAAAAAATGTTCTTCACTAATATTGTTATGTAAATAGATAATTCATTTTTCATTGAAATATAAATATGACTGCTAGACAGCTATAATTTTCCATTAACTGGTGATAAAAAGTGATTTAGTCTTGCATTTTTTATTCAAAACATATTAGGTTATTTGGAATTATAAAGATAAATATTTCTCATGATAATAATTAATAAGGTATATAAAGTAAGTAAATCATATTTTATTAGAACCAATTGGTTTAATGAAAGGTATAAATACACCCTAACAGTGACACACACAGTCCTAACCCCACGCTGGGTCAAACCAAGTGTATGAAGAACTACGAGGGACTGTGGTCCCACAATGCCCAGACCCAAAACAATATCTGTCTGTCACACAATCATTTGTCTCCATGTGGGAATCAAACCAAGTTATATAAAAAGTAAATTGTATGCATTATATAAAATACAATACATTGTCAATATTGACCAAATAAGCGAACTCAATAAAGGTAGTAAAACTTACTCACTAAAGATCGTTTGCACTCAAAGAAACTCTGTCTTAGTTGCAAACATTCATCTGGTACCAATCCATTTTGCAAACATTCCCGAGGTGTTTTTTTGTCCTAGGTGTTACATTAAATGATTAAAATATGATTGTAAACATTATATAACTACATTTATTAAACCACAGCCGCCGTCCACTTGCCGGCCGAAATCAAATCAATGATACAGAGCACATCAAAGAATAGATGATACAAAAGGCAATGTAATGTTTTTTATCGGTATCAAACCATAATTTCTCCATTACCGTCTCATTTCTTGGAAATAAATAGAGGTTACTGATAACAAAACCATTGATTCAATTATTTACTAACCTTTACACAGCAGTCACTATTTAGTAAACAAATCTTCAAATCAGCTCGAATACCAGCGCAAGGCGACTGATCCGCTAAGCCGGTTTCATCTGGGCCAAAAGAAACCATTATTTATTCAATTCTATGGTATTTATAGTGAAAATAAACTCCCCAAAGCTTCTCTGATTTGTATTAAAAATTAACCTTATAAAGATTAACTGTCAGAATGACAACTTTTTTTTTGTTCGATCCATTAGGAACCGGCTAAGGTCCGATACCTTGCTGCCAAGCCATAAGTAAAAGAATGACAACCTACGCTAAGGTCTCTAACTTTTTGCTTTTCTTTATAATGGGACGGCAAAGGGTTCAAGCCTATATCGTAAGCCTCATCAATCGTAGTATAGATATTACATGGAATTTTTTAATGTAGTAAAGCCTTTAGACATTTTTTTTATATTCTTGTTTATAAAAAGAAAGGCAACAATTCTCCACCATAGCGTCTTGTCAGTCGTTAGTTTTTCAAAGCTTTGTTTTTTACTTAATAGCCATATCACATGTCATATCACAATTAATTTTAATAAATAGAACGTATGATATAAATATAACTGTTAAATTATTTACAACAGCTCTAATCTTCCGACATGGCTTCGGCATTTCCAAAGGAGTCAGAAATGTTAGATGACGAGACTGCATGTTATAAAAGCTTTGCCTTTCTTATTTTCTATAAAAAGATGAATATTCAATAAAAAAATTACAACAGCTGACTGCTGAATGTTGACAAGTGAGTAATAAATGATAATAGGGTCTATAGTTATCTCCTGTTTTGTTTATTTCTTGAGGAATTATCAATGTGTTTCGTGACAAAATGAATACGGTCACAATTTTTGTACGAAAACTTTCGCATGTTTGTACTTTAAAGCCTTACAAGGAGACAAAATGGTTGATGCCGTATGGAAACCCCACCGGAATTTATGTTTATAACTGTGTTGCTAATCAAAGAGTTCCGGTGATTTTGAGTGATCCGCACATCGCAACATGGTATTCATGCGGTCCCACCGTCTACGATTCAGCTCATATTGGCCATGCAAGTTGCTACGTTAAACTTGATATAATACAAAGGATATTGAAATCTTTTTTTAACATACACCTCGTGACTGCAATGGGCATTACGGACATCGACGACAAAATTATAAAAAAAGGCCTCGAGAGAAATACTCACTTTACAAATATCGCTAAACAATATGAAAACGAATTCTGGCTTGATATGAGCTCTTTGAACATAGAAAAACCATTAATCGTCACACGAGTATCAGAACACATAGATTGCATCGCGAACTTCGTAAAAAAACTCATTGATACAGACATGGCATATGTATCTGGAACAGGTTCAGTATATTTTGATACTAGTAAGTTTCCATCATATGGGAAATTAAACAAAATGCAGGATGAGGGAGATCCATCTGATGACGAAAAGAGGAACAAAATGGATTTTGCTGTGTGGAAGGGACATAAGCCAGGAGAGCCAAACTGGGATGTCCCTTGGGGTGCCGGAAGACCAGGGTGGCATATAGAATGCTCAGCTATGGTAAGCAAAATTTTTGGTTCTCAACTGGACTTCCATGCTGGAGGAATTGACCTACGCTTTCCACATCACGAGAATGAAGAAGCACAGTCATGTGCTTACCATGACAGCAGACAGTGGGCAAACTACTGGATACATGTTGGACATTTACAAGTCAAAGGAGATACTAAGATGTCCAAGTCATTGAAAAACACAATATCCATACCAGATTTACTACAGTCATACAGTGCAGACACATTTAGAATGAGTTGCTTAATGTCAAATTATAGATATACCACAGAATATACTGATGCAGCCATGAAAACTGCTGAAGAAGTCTTGAACAAATTTAAATTCTTCCTCAAAGATGCATCTATTTATATCAATAACAATACTGTACCTAGCACTTGTAAATACAAAGATTCAATTCTAAAAGATTTGCAGAAAGTTCAAGATGCTAATATGGAGTCATTAAAATCGGACTTTGATACAGCCTCTTGTATAAATAATATGCTAAATTTAATCAGTAGTACTCATAAAATAATCAAAAATGATCCTAATGGATACTATCCAGTACCAGTGACACTTATACTAGAATATATAACCAGAGTGCTTAGAAAATTTGGGCTGAAACTACAAGACAGTTCTCAAGAGAACATTGTTTCCAATATGTTGATAGACACACTTGTTGATTTTAGACATACAGTGAGACTTAATGCTATATCAAAGAAAGATAAAGAGCTATTAAATGCTTGTGATGTTGTGAGAGATAAAATGAAGTCAATAAAAGTTCAAATAAATGATAGCAATAAGACCCCATCATGGGTGTCCACAAAATAATTGATAAGAAATAAATTGTACAAACATTTATATTTTATTTGCTGCAGTAGCACATGTATTATAAGTGAATAGTGTTTAATAATTAATATAAATATTTCATTTAATTATGAAAGAGTTTTATCAGACATCTCTGTGTTAAACTAATGTGTGCATGTAGTTCAAAGTAAAATGCAAGCATTTTTTATATATCTGCTCACTTATCACATAATTGCTTAAGGAGTTTCACTATTTTGTAAAGTAATACTAAACTGAAGCTAGGAATTTAGCTACCTCCATATCAGCCATATCAATAATATGGGGCCCCCAGACTACAAAGGTCCCTAACGTCTTTACAAAAAATTCTGTACTCTACATTTGGGCACCCCAACAAATTTTGATACAGGGGCCTTCTTAGGCAATACTGACTGAAGCCAACAAAAAAAACTACATTTTACCATAGAAATTACAGTAGTTCATCTATGAGTATAAAATCCTTGTATAATAAATATTAAGGGAAGGAAAGGTGCTGTTTCAATAAAAAAAAAATTGTTAAGTTTTATATTTAAAAATAAAAATAGTTGTATGTTGATCCATGTTTTTATTTAATTTACTTACATTCATGTCCACTGACTAGACTATGAAAATGAGATTTCAGGGTTCTAAAATACAATACATGTTAATTTTTTTTTTTCTTCTTCTCTCTATCTGCAATCAGCCTCACGGCTTTAATCAGATTTGATACTGGTATACATGTTAATTAAAAAATAAACATTTACTTTGTGGCAAGTATGTTATATTTTAAATCTTTGTTTTGTAGACAACACAATTTTTCAAAAGGAATATTAAGGGTGATGTATTTTCTTGTACAAACAATTAATGTTTGAGTAATGTCAGTCTTATAATTTTTTTCACAATGCTTTGTTCAATAGTACACTTAAAATGAGCGCAAATAAACCAATATTAAGTACAAACTGATTCATTATGAATTTCAGGTCCAGCTATGTTCTGCTGTAAATGCTACACTGTACCATATCTCACTATTGATCAATTTATATTTTCACAATAAAAGCACTTTAAATTACTTAAAAAATAATTATTAAGGGCTCTGTAATCTTTGCCGTAGGTTCTTATACTTGATTTTTCGGTTTCCATAGGTGCATAACTATAACATATGTGCATAACATATGATTTGTTTAATGTAAACAATGTGATATAGGTAGTTGAGGTGTTTCATTTACTATGTGGTAGGTACATTCTTTCAATGTATTAATATGGAATGTGCCTGACAGGTAGTTTCAAACGACTTTGAGAGTTTAAACAAACTGAATTGACTAGGTGTTCAATTCACTGGAATGATATTTAAATTTTGTGTAAAACACCACAGCAGAACACACCTTATTTAAGTTTTGTGCGCATTTAAAACGGAATCGATATCATCAGTTCGCCAAATTGAGCTGACAGTTTTTGTCCTGTATCATACTCTCAGCTTTATAGACCTTCCACGCTACCAGATAGTCTCGCATCATCTTGAATAGCGTGTAGTAGTTTATGAATAGTAGTATCACTATGGATAAGAAGTTGTGCCATGGTATCGAACTGAACAGTAAGCACAGTTGGAGTACAATCAGTGACAGTTGCAGGCACAGCAGTAGACACAGCAACATTGATGGATTTATGAACACCGTCTGAAAAGAAAATTATTTCTATATATTTTTTATCCGAATATGACACATTGGAACTTAACTAATTTATGGTCAAAAACGTTGAGACTTAAACGTATAAGCAAAAATTATAAAATCCGTAAAATTGTATCCATGCAGTCATTTTTTTTTATTACATAGGTTGGGAGCAAGTGGAACACCAAATGGTATATTATTTTCACCACATATGAAAATAGGCAATACCAGAATTTTCATGGACCATTCTTCAAGGGAATAATGAAGAATTAGATAAGCACAGTTTTAAGTCTCTGAAATCTAAGTCGCCGTATGAAACGGAACAGAGAGCTGTACTTACAGTCAGGTACTTTACAAAAAAAAAAAAAAGGTACTTTACAGCCAGCTGACTCATTAAAGAAGTCAAAACATTAGAGCAGGGGGCCAACCTGCGGCTTGCGAGCCACATGCGGCTCTTTATTTGTAGCTCTTGATAAATGTACCCGAGTTCTCTTTTCATTTTTGTGCTATTAACTTATTGACAACAAATATGAAAGACTAAGTGTAACATTGTAAAAAATTTCATTTCCGTCAAAGTTAAGAATGTAATGAGTATTTAAAGCGGCTTGCGAAAAATTATAAATATTGAAAAATGGCTTGGCCACCCCTCTTCTGGAGCGTTTTGTAAGTTTAGTGTAGGGTAGCCAACCCCGGAATTCAAATACTTGGATTTAAAGTTAGAAAAACCAGGAAAATTCAGTTCGAAAACAGGGGTCCTGTTTTTGAACTGAATCTTTGTTTTAAAATAGCGTAAACACTTGCGAGCCGAGACGCCGCCCCTAAAGTAAGGATCGCAAAAGTGGTGTAAGAATTTTAAAATACAGGACCTTCTCAGGGCGCTTTAAAAACCCAGGACGCTGCTTAAACTATCCAGGACACCCCAAGACACTCTAAAAACCAGGACATGTCCTGGGAAAACAGGATGGTTGGCCACTCTAGTTTTTTTTTTCCTTTAGTGCCTTGATAGGCAGACGAGCAGACGGGCCACCTGATGGTAAGTAGTTACCGCCGCCCATAGACTTCTGCAATGCCAGGGCACAGCAAAGCCGCTGCCTACTGTCAGTCTAGTTTAGTGAGAAGAGTATGTGTGATGTGACTCACATAGAAGCGTACATGCGCCGCGCACGCTGGCTCGGCGGCGACAGTGGGCGAGGCCGCGACGTGTATCACGCCGCCGTGACTCACGCGCTGTCCCGCCGCCCACACGCGTGACTCACACCATGGCGGTGCTTCTGATGACTCTAAACACGAATAAACAACTAGTATCCTTTATTATAAACATTTCCTTCCTTCTTGGATACGAAATACATTCCATTTTGCCTACAAATTTATGTAAGCTATCTATATGATGGCTAAACCATTTTCGATATGGTTTTCAGTTCTGTATTGATATAATTTGTAGCTAACATTAAATATTTCCTTGTATGTAAAATATTTCAAAAGAAAATATATAACATATGCCTTTCACACTATACTATGTATACTACTAGAACTTACTATAGTATATATAGTTTAGTAAGAAGTATATATAGTATTGTAATACTAGAACAATTTTATAGAAATTTGAAGGCATGCAAAATCTGCCAACCTGCATTTGGCCAGTGACATGCACTAAGGCCTAACCTCTCGCATTAGTGAAGGAGGCCCGTGCCCAGCGGTGGGATGTTTAATGCTGGGCTGGTATTATTATCATACTAAAACTGTGAATAATTAAATAACTGACCTGCGGGTGAGTTGTCAAGTCTCCACCGTCCCAGATGTAGTGCGGAACGATGTGGCACATCACAGATGACGCCGGCTAAGAGCTGGCTCGCATACCGACCGAACAGGCCTCCCCATACAAAGGCTATCTGCTGCGACGCACCGTACACGTCATAGTAGAGGTATGACTGCGGACAACAGTGTAGAAAAAAGTAAAAAATATACTTATTTGTAACAAGATTCTTCTGGGGTGAGCCACACCTACCCTCGCTATTTGAATTCGCCATGAATTTGATAAGATATTTATTGTGAAATATATACTTAAATAGGGGAGTCCTTTGCCCAACAGTAGGATACAAAAGGATAGGAAAAAACTTATATTGATTGTTTGTGCTATCAACAGCCTCTGTGGTGCACTGGACCATATAGAAATGATAAAGCAGGCGCAATTGACCATAATTCCAGGTTGGGATCATTATTGTGTAAAATATTAAAAATTTCCTGTGACAAGTTTTAATAATACGGTTTAATATTACGGATTTTATCTCAGTTTATTTTACTTATTATTCATACTTTTACAGCCATCATGGTCACGGGGTGGTCATTGGAGTCTGGAAAAAATATTGTATAATTTCTTCCTTCATTATTTAATCTTCACTTCCAAATAAACTAAAACTACATAACCAAAAGTGCTACTTTACTTTTACATAAAATAAAAACACAAACCTGTGCAAAACAACATGGTATAAAACTGGAATAGTACGCTCCAACAACCGAATTGAACAAAATCTTCTTAACTCGCATGTTAAAGTCTTGTCTCAGTGAGTTCACTTCGTCTCGAACGTGCTGCGGGTCGTGCGAACAGCAATGCAGCGGTGGAGTGTCTGAATGATTCAGTTCTAAGAATGGACCAGATCGGAATCCAAATAGAAGGAAGTATACCACTGCACTGGAATACAATTAGATAGTATAGAGCTCTCTGTGATGTTGATTTTAGATCCAAAGACAAGTTGGAACATAATATTGTACCTTTTATTATTGTGCTGGGACGTCACAAGAACTATTTAGTAATAAAACATTTTTAAAACTTTTAAGACTTAAATTACATTTTAACATGCAATGAGGAATCTTCTAATATAAATGACAAAGTTAAAAATAGACTAAATCAGATTATCCATGCATTATGGTCATAAGCCATGTATTCAGTCATGAATTCGGTTTAATTCTGACTATCATAATAGACTAGTATTGTGTCTGTTAAGATCATTGTGGTAATGAGGCGTAAAGAATAAGACAGTACAGGATTTCCTGCTATTTCGATGCCAAAGTCTATGACTGATGATAACATTCAGGAAAATCCATGATGTTTTATTGACAGACATTTTAATGTAAAATATTCAATACCATTAATTTATTTGCAACAACATATGTGTTAAAAATATTGAGTGTTGTTGTTATTTCATCACAATTAATTAATGTATATACTTACGGGTAACAAAGGTAGAATATTTTGACGAGTGGGTACTTTAACGCAATGAAGTAGGTGCACCACGCAAGAGCACCTAGCACCATGCCCAGTATGAACATTCTGAAAATGCAATAAAATAAATTAAATTATCTCTGGTACAAAATAAATCAAATATAATATTTATATTTTTTTAGTCTACAGTCTATACATAAAAACATATGTTAAACTAATATGTTTAATTTCTAAAATCATTATTAAAATAATAAATAAATATTAGTTTTAATCATATTGGGTACTGTGATTCCCACACTAAGCTAGGCTTGTATCATAGATATCAATATCCAAGTTGACATGCTGTGGCAGGTCCGGTGGTGAAGCGATTATAAATATCAGAAAAATCAAATGTTTAACATAGTAACTATAGCATATTTGAAATTAATTTCAAAATGCTTAAGTCAAGGTAAATAATTATAGGAAACTTTCAAAGGGAAAATGTAGTAAATATTATAAGCACTGTACCTACATATTACAAAAATACAAATAGTTCAACCCATTTGTGCTTATCTTGGTATTATATTTTATTTATTTATTATAGACCATCAACATAGATTACAATATTAACCTTATAACTAAACATGTGTAGTGTATTTTACTTATTGCATCTTTAATAATAGATGGTCTCAGCATGACTAAAAAAGAAACACAGATATAATATTTAAAAAAAATACCTAAACATAAGGATAATTACAATTTCAATTTACAATTTCAATTTACAATTTCAATTTATAATTTCAATTTACAATTTCATCATTATTATATGTTTGCATGTCCTTGTAAATATGTTATATGGGTTTGCTGATTGACAAGCCATTCTACATCCATTAGTAACATTTATTATAAACAGACAGACACACTTTCTTATATTAAATTATGATGCATATGTATAATACTATATAGCCCCATGTGAAAAAAAAATTGAGCAATCTATACTATGGTTTGGTATCTCTTAGTTATTATTTTATAGCAAATACCTCAGACCACAATCATATTTTGTTATCAAATTGATTCTAGGAATTATACTGCACAAACCACAAATACTTTTACGAACATCACACAATTATACTTTACTAAGACTATGTATTTGTGTATATTAATTGTATGACCAAATATTGTTAACCGGTGTGAAAAGAGCAACACTAGAGTTTCTTGCCCGTTCTTCTCTAGCAAACTGCATTCCGAACTGGTGGTAGAGTAAAAAAATTGACTGAATCTAAATGATGTATAATATTTCATCGATTCAATAAATATTTCATTTGATTTGTAGTTAAAAAAAAATCCTTAAATTCAATCAAATAGTCTGTACATTATAATATTTTTTAAATAATAATAATACATAGATTACCATACTGTCATAAGTAGCAAACCTACAAGAGATAGTAACACTTTCAGACTATAACTTGGATTTTAGAATGATATTATATTTGTAATAATTTTTATATTTTTTTTACGTGACAGTTTGTTAGTAATTGTGTTAGTTTGTCTTATACAAAACTACGAAGAACATGTCATATATGTATTTTTGATATATAAATAATTCCAATACAATGACACTATCAGGCACAAATCATGTCATTATTTGAACTGCCTTCTCAAACAATGTAATCTACGGGGCCTAGTAGTAGAATATTTTTTAAACATGTAACTTAATATGTTAAAATAAATTTGTTTTACCTGGCTGCTATAGTAGCATGAGGCATAAGTTTCGGCGCAAGTATCGTCCTTAATAACGCCAAACTTATACTGAGTAATAACCTCCTGAATATTATTGTCACTATAAATGCAACCAAATGAGGGTCGATCAAATAGAAATTCTGAAACAATCATACATCAATATTATAACAGAATATAGATAATCAATTAATAATGGGAACTCTTTTTAATTGATTTTCGTAATACTTTTCACTAGAGATTATTATCACTAATCGTTTTCCAATTAAGAATTATCAATGTCTGGGATATTTTTATAATTCAATTAGTAGTTAGAAACCTGATTACGTTAATATTTAATAAAAGTAGTTTTACCATGGTCTGATTTGTGTAGGAATGTGGAAGCCACCAGGCAGTTCTATACAAATTTAAGAACTGCAAACCAGTAGCGACCAAGGTAAACACAAATGTCATTGCCTCAAAGAGGAATGTTCCATCTTGAGGGATGTACGGGAACGGGATGTGTTTAGGTGGGACCGGACCCTCTGCAAGTTTGATATCTGACAACAGTACTCCAGGAGTTGTGGCTGATGGGATACGAAGACGTCCCACTCGTTTGCCACCATTCATTTCCTCCTCTGTGACTGAGAATGTTCCCTGAAAAGATTGTTTTTAAGAATTAAATGAAAATTAA